>CM042475.1:16156916-17444416 GCA_023621385.1 Quercus gilva
TCGAACCGCCAGATTATATGATGGGTCAAGAAGAAATCCTAGAGGATCCAGACAAGGAAGCACAAGTTCAGCCTGAAGAGGAATTGGAAGAAGTAAACTTGGGGGCTAGTCTGGGATCCCTGAAGCTTGTCTTCATTAACAGTCAGTTGACAACATAAGAAAAAGAATAGTTAGTAACATTACTCAGGAGGTATGTGGATGTATTCGCATGGACATACGATGAGATGCCTGGCCTGGATCTAGGACTGGTAGTCCATTCTCTCAACCTGGACTTAAGAGTTAAACCAGTAGTTCAACCAACCAGGGTCTTTCACACTGACATAGAAGCTCAAATAACTCAGGAAGTCAAGAAGCTACTAGCAGCTGGGTTCATCAAGCTAATCCAACATCCCAAATGGCTCTCCAACATAGTACCCATGAAGAAAAAGAATGGCCAAATTCGGTGTTGTGTGGATTTTCACAATCTAAACAAGGCATGTCCAAAAGATGAATTCCCCTACCTAATATTGATCTACTTATAGATTCAACTGCGAGAAACTCCATGTTTTCATTTATGGATGGATATAGTGGGTATAACCAAATTTGCATGGCTGCTAGAGATGTAGAGAAGACAGCACTCAAGACCTCGATCAGAAATTTTTATTACACTGTGATGCCTTTTGGCTTTAAAAATGTAGGGGTCACGTACCAACCAACCATGACAGCCATCTTCCATGATATGATGCATAAGGAAATGGAAGATTATGTAGATGACTTTGTGGTAAAGTCAAAGACCAGGGCATGACACTTCTAGGTACTTGAACAAGTTTTTGAAAGGTGTAGGAAGTACAAATTGTGCATGAACCCCATGAAGTGTGCCTTTGGAGTGTTTGCTGAAAAATTTCTTAGGTTCCTAGTACATCACAGAGACATAAGTGTGGATCCAACTAAGGCCAGAACCATCGCAACAATGAAAAGGCCAGTAACGGTTAAATAGCTCAAAAGTTTCCTAGAGAGGGTCTCTTACATTAAGAGGCTTGTGCCAAGATTAGCTTCGATCACAAGTGAATTATCCAAACTGTTAAAAAATGGGGCTCAGTTCACTTGGGGAACTAAACAACAGGAAGCCTTTCAGAGGATCTAGTAGATCATGAATCATCTACCTACCCTACAAGCACCAGTACGTAGGCGACCCTTGTTGCTATATTTGGCATCAAATTCCCAGGCTATAGGAGCCCTGCTAGCACAGGAAGATGACAATGGGAATGAGCAACCCATTTATTATGTGAGCAGGACACTAAAAGATACGGAGACCAAGTACCCTAGGATAGAAAGAGTGTGTCTAGTGGTTATCTACACATCTCAAAGGCTAAAATGATACTTTTCAGCCCACCAGATCCTCATAGTGACCAAGTCTCATCCCATAAAAGCACTCCATTATTAGCCTCTCATAATGAGAAGAATAGCACAGTGGCTAGTCTTACTCTCTCAATACGACATCAGTTTGAGGACCTTCAAGGTTGTCAAAAGCCAAGCCATAGTTGATCTGCTAGCCCAGTTCTTAGGGGAAGAAAAATGTTCACTAAGCTAGGAAATCCCTGGAGAGGTGGTAGTGGTAGAACTCACAGGAAAGAAGTGGACCATGAAATTTGATGGGTTAGCAATGATAACTTCAAATGGCCTGGGAATTGTGCTAAGTTGGAAGATGGGGATACCATGCCATTATCCTTCAAGCTCGAGTTTCCCCGTTTAAATAATGCTACTGAGTATGAGGCATACCTGATTGGACTGGCCATAGCGCTCAGCATAGGAGTAAGGCATATGAGGGTTTTGGGAGACTCCAACCATGTAGTATCCCAACTAAAAGGTGACTTCACACTAAGAGAGTAGAGTTTGGCAGCCTACAGAACTTGGGCACAGAAGGTGGAGCAGAAATTCCAAACCTTTAGTGTGAAGTATGCCCAAAGGAGAGAAAACAGGTTCGTTGATGCACTAGCCACCCTGAGATCCTAGATACCATGTAAAGGAAAAAGTACTTTGATAAGGGTAAGCAAGTAGGAACATTTCATCATAGGGATCCTCAAAAAGATGGTCCCTGAAGAACTAGAACAGAAAGATTGGAGAGATGAGGTAAAAGGGAAGATAGGAAAATTGGGGCATGAAGGAAGTATCAAAGAACTAAAATATTACACTTTGATAGAAGGAGAATGTATAAGAGGTTGCCTAGAAAGATCCTATCTAGATGTATCAATGAGAAAGAAGGGAAGCTGAGATTAGAAGAACTGCATAGCTAGGTCTGTGGGATTGCAGAAAAAATCAACCTATATAAAAGGATGCAGCGAATGGGGTACTACTGGCTAAATATGAACAAAGAGGTTGTAATTGTACAGGAGGAATGTCAAAAGTGTCAGCTTTCAGTGGACAAAGAAGAAAGTTATGTTGTGTTTGTGATAGAAGATTGTAGGACCCCATTCATGGAATGCTTGGCTTAAGGGATTCTACCAAATGACAAGACATTGGCTCACCAGCTTAGGAAACTCGCCATTAGATACTTCTTGCAGAACGAAATCTTAGTCAAAAGGGGGTACAGCAGGGATCCCCTGAGATGCTTCGGGCCTAGGGAAGCCAGAGAAGCAGTCATGGAAGTCCACTCTAGTGACTGTGGAAGTCACCCAGGAAAAAGAAGACTCTACAGGCAGCTATTACAGTTGGGGTACTATTGGCATATAATGAAAAAAGGACTCCGTGGAGCTGGTTAAAATGTGTCATGCATGCCAAGTACTTAGAGATGCAATTTATACTCATCCAAATGTGCTGCAAGATATGACTACACTATGGCCTTTCCACACTTGGGGGCTTGATCTTATAGGACCCATAAACCCTCATTCCAATGGCCATATATGGATTCTAGCAGCCATTGAGTATTTTACAAAATAGGTAAAGGCTATCCCTTTGAAAAAGGCCACTGGAGTAGCTGTGGAAAACTTCATTCAGGAACACATCGTCACACGGTTTGGGATCCCCAGGAGACTGATCGGCGACAATGGAACCCCGTTCATAAATAAGGATATGAAGAACCTAATCGAGGCATATCACATCAAGCATGGGAGGTCCACACCATATTATCCACAAGGAAATGGCCAAGTCGAGGCTACCAACAGGGTGATACTGAAAATCCTCAAGAAAATGAAACATGAGTATGAGGGAAAATGGAGTGCCCACCTGACAGGTGTACTCTGGGCATGTAGGAGCTCTTTGAAGACAGCTAGGGGATTTTCACCATTTTCCCTTGTTTATGGGATAGAAGCCATCAGCCCCGTGGAGTTAGTCATCCCTAAACCAAGAGTAGTACTTGAAGAAATCCAAGAGGGCACAGATGGCACAAATAGTGAAAGGAGGTTGGCAGATCTGGAGGGGCTAGAGGAAGAACAAGAAATGGCTAGAAGGAGAAGTCTGAGGTACCAGTAAAGGATGGCTAAAGCATATGAATAGACAGTACACCCAAGAGCCTTCACAGAAGAGCAGTTGGAATTAAGAGCAGCAAAGCATGTGAGGAAGAATGTCTAGGACCCTCCAAATTTGCTCCGAAATGGGAGGGGCCCTACATCATCAGGGAAGCCCACGATAGTGGATATTACTACCTCACAAAGGAAGATGGGACTGTCCTATAAATGGGAAGTGGCTGAAATAGTACTATGCATAAAAGGGGGAGATTTCAGTACACTGAGGCCCTTTTTGCCACTCTCCAATCTGCTAAGTGTTTCATCATTCTTTGCATTTTTCTTTGGTCATGAGCTTTATTTAGTTTTTTTTAGGAGCCCACAGTAGAGGGACATTCTATGATCCTTACTATCTTTGTCAATCATTCTATGTTCATTAGTATGGCAACTATGTTGTATTTCAATGGAATCTTCTTTTCTTCTGGAAAAAAAAAAAAAAAAAAAACCGAGCTGTAGCTAAAATATACAATTGCATAGTATTGCATAGCCCAAATGTGGGCAAGTTTGGGTGGGGTACCTGGGCTAGCGCAAAAAAAAGAAAAAGAAAAAAGAGAGAGAGAGAGAGAAAAAAAAAAAAGAAAAGAAAAGAAAAGAAGAAGGAAGGTAAAACCTTAGCACATGACCTAGGACTCACATCGCCATTTGTTCAAGTACATGGTCTGGGACCATGGACAGGAATAAGTGCCCAGGGTACCTAGCCTAGTACTTGTTCCAAAATAGGCCTGCCTAGTTCATGACCTGGGACTTAAAAAAAAGAAAAGAAAGTAAAGTACAATGTACCCAGTTCAGTACCTGAGCAAGAACACAACCACTAGGGTACTTGGTCTAGGACCTACTGCAAGAATTTGTAGGGACCATGGTCCAGGATTCAGTTAAAAAAAAAAAAAAAAAAAAGAGCTAAAGAAAAAAAAAGAAAAGAAAAAGAGAATAGAATGCACATTTAAAAAAAAAAAAAAAGGAGAGAGCTAAAGAAAAAAAAGAAAAGAAAAGAAAAAGAGAACAGAATGCACATTAAAAAAAAAAAAAAGATCCACATATTTCCATAAAAAAAGAAGAAGTCAGAAGTAGTTTTCAACAAAGAGAAATAAAGATAAACTTATACAACCTTAATTGTCTGAAAGAAAAAAGGGGGGGGGGGGGGGGAGAAATAAACTTATACATTTGAACTACTAAAAAAAAAAAAAAGAGAGGAGAGAAAGGAACTAAGGTATAAGGCCGGTCAACAAAGAGCCTTTTGAGGGAATTGTAGGAATAGTTAAGGAAGAAAGAACCAGCTGCTTCTTAACTTTCAAATCTTGTAATGCCTTGTGAGCACAAGCTAAAGCCTCCTCAGTAGCAGCGATTTCAGCATCAAGGTCTTTGGAGGTCTTTCTTTGGAATAGTATATGGGCTAAGGAATGCAAGTACTCCAGCAAAAAGGACATATTGAACTTGGCTTCTATGAGATCCTGCACCACTCCCCTCCACTCCAAAAGCCTCTCCTTAGATAAGGAGTCAAGAGAGGAATCCTTCAAGGAAATCAGGACAGCACATAAGAGCTCCATCAGGATGTTGCACAGGAATACGCCTCCCTTGAACCCACTGGTGAAGTCCCCATGGGTTTTGAATAGTCCCTCCAACAGTGGCAGAACCTTAACAGGCACAAAAAATCACAGGAAGTTGCCAAAATGAGGCCTAAAACGATGAAAATGGCTCGCAGGGAAGCTGTTGAACTCCAAGGAATCAAAGCGGGCTAGGAAAGTAGAGAGCCCTGAGCCGGGATCTGAGATAGTCATCAATTGAGCTTCCTCCATTGTCGCGTCTCCACCTTTAGGGATTGGAGGACTTTTAACCCTCTGGATGGTCTAAGGGATCCTTGTTTGAGCCTCAACAACCTGGACATTGGGAGTAGGTTCCACAGCTTCTTTAGTAACTACAGGCTTAGGATCCTTGGCACTTGTGTCAGCACCTGCCAAAGCAGACAGAGTAAAAAAAAAAAAAAAGAAGGAGAGAAAGAGGAAGAAATAAAGATGGATGGGAAAAAGAAAGCCAAAGAACCAGTATCAGCCCCCTGTGGTAGAGCCTCTTTCTGATATGGGGTAGCCACGTCAGCTATCATGGGAGGCTCCTTCTCCTATCCTTCTGACCTCTCAGATGACTCTGCGAAAGGGCATAAAGCATGTTAGAGAAAATGTGAAGAAATCTTAGCAAAATTGTTAAAGGAATGCAGGGATGTCGGGGGCTTCGCCATAAAAGGGAAAGACAAGGGAGGAGTATGGAAAGAGAGAAAGTAAAGATGTAAACTAAAAAGGGGAGAAGGATAATGATGGTGAGTAGTACACACCTTTAGAAGCCTCTGACTCGAAGGAAGGGGCTGCTTCAGGGGTGGACTGGGCATTGGCTTGACCTAAAAGAAGCAAAAGGGAAAAGGAACAAGAACTTTAGGAAGAAAGGATAAGAGAAATAAGAGTGGGTGCTAATAAAGGGTGGATGAGGCTTACCTGCTCATGTAGATGTGGACGCATCTCCCAAAGGCTCCTTGCCCAATGCGAACTCAGTTGTGGGCTCAAGTGTCACAGTTTTAGTTGGACTAGGAGTTTGCACGAGCTTAGGATCCTGGGGAATAGGAGGCTGAAGAGTTTCAGGGTCCTGAACGGCCAAGGAAGTAGAAGGCAGAATGGGCTGGGCATCCTTCACTACCTGCCTAATTTCCTCAGCTACGCCACTATTAGGGGGCTCATTCTCCACACCTGAGGCAGCAGTGAGCTGAGTTGCCACCATTTCTTTCACCAAGGCACCACTAGTTGTAGGAGGAGGCACCTCGACCTGTAAAAGAAAAGAGGAGCAAGAAGAAGTAAGTGGCAGAACAAAAAAAAAAAAAAAAAAAAATGTACATAGCACCAAAGAAAGAAAGAAATCAAACAATAAAAAAGACATAAGTGAAAGAAGGTCATACCACATCATTTCCAGAAGATTGGCTTTTAGCTCCCTTGGGGTTTGACTTGCACTTAGATTGCAAAAAAGGAGTGACCATTCATTAGTTAAAAAAAAAAAAGGGAAAGGGGACACAACAGAACATCAAACTAGGATGGGCAAATGTCCAAAAAAATAAAAAAAAAGAAGGAAAGAGGCCTTGCCCTTCTCTCTTTCTACATATTCTTTAATAGTCTTTTGTCTACTATGAGTATGCCCAGAGGTTCCTAGGGGAGATTGGGGTGTAATGTCAAAGGACCTCGAAGAACCATGGGCTGAGGAACTCACAGGAACCTGAAAGATAGAAGACTCTACCTTAGTCTTCACTCTGATCTTTGTGATTAAAGGATGGCCAACTTTCTTTCCAATTGTATAGGGGTCCACTCTATTGGGCTCCTTAGAAATAATTAGCTGCTTACAAGACTTAGCAGTTTCCCTCTTCTTAGTCTTAGGGCCAGTCTCAGTACCCTCAATGCTTTCTTCAACTCAGCTCTCTTGACAGCTTCTTACTTGATCTTCTTCTCCTTACCTTTGCCTATAAGAGTTGTAGCACCAATTGCCTTTACCACCCCTCTTTTGATTGGCACACTAGAAGAAGCACCCATAATAAGGTCACACCCTGACCAAGCATTAGGAAAATCATTCGCATAGCATACCCAACCACCCCTAGAGGTATGTCACTCTACAAATCCTGTTTTGTTGCTTATTGTAGCAGACATAATGCCAGTAGTGGGGAGGGCTTGACGCTTTTTGAAAGTAGGAGTAGAGAAAAGACTAGGATCAAGAACCCTGCTAGTCTTGCCAGTACCAACAAAGTCCAAGAAAGACTTTTGAACTCTTCTCCAGTAACCAGTAAAGAAAATCCTCGCTAGGAGTTTGGCACCACAAACTGTGGGTTCCTCCGCGACCAATAAGAAAAGGCCTAAAGCCTTAGGAACGGTTCTAGGGAAGGGAGAGAAGGCACTACCTCTTTAAACACCGGTGGGATGTCCTGATCAAAACCGAATTGCCTGAGTACCCGGTGTGCTGAGTAGTGAGTGTACCTAGGACACTTGATGAAGGCATTGGAAGCCATGAGGGACTGGTACAAGCCAAGTATGCTAAACTGCCTTCGTCTCCCTGATGAAAATCAAAGGTATTCCTTGGGGAGTTAAGGAAAGAAGCCAACACAAAATCACTGGCAAACCTAAGACTGAACTCTCGAGGAAAACACCAACTTAAGTGCCTCGCTTGATCAAACAATTCCATCAAATTAAGGCTGCCACCCTTTAAGTTAGACCAACAGCAGATGATGGGGTGGCTATCAGTAGAACTGCCACATAGACCTATCTTTAATCACGTTTGGGGATACTTGGAACTTATCCTTCACATACTTCAAATTCCTACACTTTGCCAAAGTGACGGAAGACTGATCCCACATGAACACCTGAAGGATATCGCAATGGAGGGATGAAGTAATAGTATAACAGGAGTTGCCTTCAACCTTGTCCCCATGAAGCAGATCCAATTGAGAATAAACATAGGGCTAAAGGATACTGAGTACCCCGGGCCAACTAATTGCCAAAGGAAAGAAGACAGACTTAATCCCGTACCCAGGGAACTCACTGAATAAAAACTTACTATGTCATAGTGTTAGGAACCTGGCTTGCCTAACTGCCTTGTCTTTCTCTCAAGAAAGGTTTAAGACCCATTTACCCATCCTGGTCAGTTTCCCCCTAGAAGAGGCAGTACGCCCGCCGAAGTGATTGAAAAGTTTGTCTTCAATCTCGAGATCCTCGCTGGAAAGGCTAATATCAAAAGGATTCTCGTCACCAAACACTAGGAGAAGGAAATTATTAACCACATCCTCCAAAGTGATGATGAGCTCACCAATAGAAAAGAAGAATATATGGAGAAAAGGACACCAGCGGTGCACCAAGTGTCAAAGGCCCTTGGCATCCTTAAAACCTTCAAGATTCCTAGAAATTGCTACCCGGCGCGCTCCAAGCAACTGACAAATTCACCATCAAAAAGCTCATTGTCCACCCAACTGTATCAATCAGTAATCTTCCCTGGGACGAAGTCGAAGAAGATGGGAACCACCTTGCGAGATCCTCGCCTAATCTTTAGGTCCAAAATTTCCCTTGGATTTAGAGCCTAGGTAGAACTGGCAAACCCAGACTGGCCAGAAAACAACCAGGCATGAGGGGAAGGAGGGGCCCTATTGTGGGACACCTGAAGGAAGAACAAGCTAGGGATGTACCAGGGATCCTGTAAAGGGAAGGCTAGGCGTTCCATAACCTTCTGCACCTCGCCCTGTGTAAACTCAGAAGAGTTTTCACCTTTAGAAGGACTGGGAGTATGCTCCCTATTTTTTTGTGAGGAAGAGGAGGCCATGGAGCAACAAGACAATAGGAAGTAGAGAAGTTAAGGGAGTGAAGGACAGAGAAGAAGGGACAGAGAAACAAAAGTTAGGAGGAAGAAGATGAGTTTGAGAATAAAATTCTCTGGAAGTGAAAAGATGATTTGAAGTAATGGCAATAATGGCACATGGAACAGTTAGAGAAGACGATGCATAGAAAGACGTGCCAGTTGTCAATATTTAATTTTATAAGAAGAGAGCTATTGGCAGTTATCAATGGGAGTTACGGGGCATGTAAAAAGTGGATGGAGAAGTTTTACTCAAACACTTAACTGCCATGTCTCGTGCAAAGAGGGGAAGTTACAAAAGAAGTGTAACACGTGAAAACCAGGACACCAGAGGATAGCATGGGGAAGCAAGATCCCAAGGGAAGGAGAAAAGGGACCCTGAAGCCAATTGAAACAGTAGGGAAGGAATTCCTACAAAAATCAAGAGTCTTGTCTTCTCACGCATGGGCTGCAGGCAACCCACGAGCTCGAGGGACTAAATGTTAAGGTCCAAAAAATCACAATGTTGTACCAAGGCCCAAAATAAGAGGATTGAAACCTAGGAAAGTAAAGCATTTGGGCTTCCAATAAAGAAAAAGTAGAAGAGGTTGAAACCCATTAAGGGTCCATAAGGAATGACCCAAATCCATGAATGGGCAAGTTTCGGACTTCATGAAACAAAAGAAAGAAAAGCCTAGCCTAGCTTTCAAAGGTCAGAAAATCACTGGGGAGCCCGAGAAAAGAACTAGGCCAGGATACCCAAGTGCCTAGGATCCTTGGGACGTGTAGCAAAGCCAGATTGGGATTAAGACACGTCAAGGGGGCATGCCAAGAAACACAAGGAATAAGAACAAATATGTCCCTATCAACCACCCAATGATGCAGAAAAGGGATCAGAAGGCTTGCGGACCAACAATTCATGAGTAAGGGTCTGATACCTCAGGGAACTCAGGGAGAAGGACCATGAAAGAAGGTGGTTAGGGATCTTTCAGCTTGGCAGGAAGGAATCAGTTCACTAGGGAAAAATGACAAAAGGGAAAGTAGACAAAAGATGGGTCTGAAAAAGTGGAATCTAGAAGCTTTGGAGAAGGAAAGAACAAAAGTTAGCCTTCTAGGACCCCCTAGAATGAGAAAGTCAGCAAGAGGCTTTTTGAAGAAGGAACCTCAAAAGAAGAAAATAATGAAGAATGAGGAAGGGACCAACCATCAATGTTGCTAGCACAACATTGGTTTTGGTACCTAGGGGAGTAAATGGAAGGAATCAGTGGTACCTCGGAAACCCTAGGATGGCACTATAAAAAGGGGAAGCAGCCAATAGTGAAATTCATTCAGCCATAGTCCATTGAAGTAAAAATATTTGAGAGAACTTTGCTAGAAATTCAAAAAGAGAGAAAAGAGGGAAAACAGTGCCCGAGATCCTCAAACAGCTACTAGAGAACATACTTGGATTCAAGGGGATTCAAACCTCACATCTTAGAGGCCTGAAAAGCCATCGAAGTCTGTGATTTTTGAACTTATTTGAACCTAGTAACACGTCCTAGTGAGCATGATGTATCATAAAAAATTAAGAAAACAATGAAGTATTTCACGTTATTTTAAGGACCCCTGAAGTCTTTTAAATTATTTTCTTTTCTTTTTTCTTCTTTATTTCGCTATTTACTGTTCCTTGTTGTTCAATACATATATGCTTGTTGTATGTATGTGTTATAGGATCCGCGTTTTGTGCACCACTTGGTTCAAAATTAGTCCACTTTTGCTGTGGTGAACCAAGCCCAATCCCTTGAAGCATAAAGCATCAAGCCCAGGATCCTTGTTCCTCAACTGGGGCCTGTGTGCTTTTTTTTACAAAAAAAAAAAAAAAAAGAACCCACACAAATGCTATACTCAGAACATGATACTTCTCCTTTTTTCTTAGTCTCCTCATCTAAGTGAATCCCTCCTTCATCATTGGAATCGATTTGAAATTCCTCCTATTAGCTTTGATTGTATTTGATTGTACTCTTGGCCATCACATGGATATAAATAAAGTGATTACATGTCTATTGCTTTGGAAGGAGATTCCATTGTTGGCCAAATAGTTTAGGTAACCAAAGGAATATTTGGCTCTAAAGTGGATGATATGTAGAGTATCCATGACATTGCTTAATTAGTAGTTGTTGCATCTTCATCATTATCACAAATTTAAAATAAAGATTATCCTCATCAATAGTTGTTGCATCTTCTTCATTGCCAGACTTGATCATCTTGACAAACCTTTTATTTATCTGATTGTACCACATGTATTTATTTACTTTTAAGAGGGATTCTATTTGATTATAGGATTTTTATGTCTTACGATATAAATTAACTAGTTGGTATGCTAGCCAAATTGCTTGCTTTTTCAATTTTTTTAAAATCTTTTACTTTGCCTCCAACACTATCATAATTGGTTCTCTCTCTCTCTCTCTCTCTCTCTCTCTCTCTCTCTCTCTCTCTCTCTCTCTCTATATATATATATATATATTGTTTTGTAGGATCCAAGCAAGAAAGAGTTTAAGATGCTTCTATGTTATTCTCTCAAATTTTTTACAGCATGAACAACTTGCAGTATTGATAGAATTACTAAATATTTTATATCAATAGCTATTTGTTAATAGGTGTTTGACAACTTTAGAATATGAAAAACTTTAGGTTAAATGGGTAACAACTTTAATTTTGTTAAATTTTGCTTTCTAAATTACTAATAGTGATTTATCATGTTAAATTGGTAGTTTATTTGTTTATTCATCAGCGACAATGTTGTAATGTTATTTATTTTTTCTTTCTAATTTGTGAGGTTTAATTCAAATAATTTTGAATAAATCATCTGAAATCAAATTCAATACAAAAGAAATTTTGTTAGAGACTCTATAAGGCTAAGGGGAGCTTGAATATAATATAAGTTTTGGCCTCATGTAATATACTTATATTATGTGCTTTAGTTGTTACAAGTAGTATTGTAGTAGCTTAGATATGAAGATGTAACACAAACAGCTAAGGATAACAACATTCACTAATATTTGTCTTTTAATATAAATAATATTTTGCATAGTTGCTTAGCATTCATTAGATTTCATTTTCAGTAATTTTCCAGTGCATTGCATGGGTTACCGACTAGTTATAATAATTCTTGTGTATGTATGTCTCACGGCTAAAAAAAAATCTCTCTTGCTTTTTTACACACACACACACACACACACACACATTATCTCTTTCAAATACGACAATACTTTGCTTTCTCCATTTTATTTTCTTCTCCACGCATAGCTTTTTTTTTTTTTTTTTTTTTCTCTAAGCTGTTCCCTCTTGGCTGCTCTCTCTTCTTTTTCTTTCTTGTGCGGCTTCCTCTTTCTTTGCTCTTGCACATACTCTCTTTGTGTCTTCTCGAAGGTGGTAGTACCTTGCTCTTTCCTTCCTCTGGCATTACTCCCAAGCGAAAATCCATTTTCTCTCTCTTGGTTCACGTTCTATTTTCCCTCTCCCTATAGGGAGGACCTTGGGCCAAAGCCAAAACCATCAAATTCTTTGTAGCATTGTCATTTATAAGACTCTTTTGCTATTTCCTCTTGAACTAGGAATACATTACTATTTGTTTTTAGACCCCTTAAAACACAACCAGATTAACCTAGTTAATTAGTTAAGTGATTACTTAGTCAAATTAAACAGATCTAGGTTAACACAGATAAATCATATCATTGCAAAGTGCGGAAAATAAAGAACACAACAATATGATAACCCGGGAAAACTAAACAGGTAAAAAATCTGGGGAGGATTTAACCTAGCTATCCTCAAGGTAAAACAAATCCACTATGAAAGAATTGAAGTTTACACAATAGCGATTTAGACCACTAACATCCTATTGCTACCTCGAGTAGGAAACCTACTACCACGACCATGCGACAGCTCCGAGTCTACGGATTACTTCTTTCTTGGATTCACAGCAACCACAAGTACTCTTACTTGTGTTTTTTAAGTTCTTGAATCTGCAACTTGTTGGGAAATTTAGACCCCGGTTGATAGAATTAACAAGTTTTAAACCCAAGTTGTTAATTAGATTTATTATCAATAAAACTTGTTAAAACAAACAAACATCAATATCATGTCAAAATAATATGTAGCGGAAAAGTAAATAAGACAAGATATGATAACTCAGGAAAACCAATGAAACCAACCAGTTTCACAGTAAAAAACTTGGGGGGAAACCTTCCCGAAAAGCAATCCATTATAGTAAAGAGAAGTTTCAGATCTAGTACAAAACCTTTGTCCCTAGATTCTACAATCCCCGTAGATGAACTCATAGCAGAAACCTTCTACCGCTTAAGAACCTCTGAACTCTTCAATATATGAACGCCACCCTTTTTGTTGATGCACGAATTCCAGTACGTGACTAACTAATTGCACGGATCTCAGTACGCGACTTCAATCACCAACTAGAAGAAGATGTTGGCTGCAAAGTTCTTCACTTAATCAAGAATGAAGATCAAGAAGCACTTGGTTACAAAACCCTAAGGCGCAAAAGACGCAGTAGCTTCTTTTAGAGAGAATAAGGTATTGGTCACTTTTTCATATGTTCTCCTTATATTCTCTTATTCTCTTGTGTGACGGCCTCTAAAATAAGCCTTATATAGGTCTAGGGTTGTGAGAAAAGAAACTCTAAACAAATACATAAGCCTGGCCTAAAAATCAAAAAGCTGAATTTCCGTAACCTCGATAGATAGTAGCTATCGAGGAGGTGTCGAGAAGGTGTCGAGATTTAATGAATCTTGATAGATAGCAGCTATCGAGGAGGTATCGAGAAGGTGTCGAGGGGACAGAAACTTTCTCAATTGATCGACCAGCTATCGAAAAGCTATTGAGATTGCGATAAGAATCAGCTAAAGATCTCGATATATAGCCAGGTGTCGAGGAGCTATCGAGCAGGTGTCAAGCTTTAATGAAAATGCACTTCAGCTTGATTTTTCTTGGACAGACTTGATGACTTCAACACTTGATCTTGAAACCTTGTTTCTTGAAGTATTAAAAACACTTAGAACTACCCAATTACAAGTAGAGTGCGTTTTGTCAAAGGATTAGCCAATTTACATAAATAAGTATGACATATGTCCTTAATATGTGAACCACATATGTCCTAACACAACTAAATTGATCACCAAGTTCTTGACATAGTCTTGATCCTTGATAACCCTAAGTATGTGTGAAGACAAACACCTCTAGATCTCACAAAAGATTCACACACACATCATAAAGAGCAACCTCAAAATGTGGCTAGGGTTTTCCCTTTTATACTTAAGACAAAATATAAAACCCTACACGTCAAATGAGCTTGGGCTGAGTTGAAAAATTCTACAGTAAAACAATCTGCACAACTTTCGATCAATCAAGCCTAATTTTCAATCAATCGAGCTAGGTAGATTTACACAGTAAATCTTGTAGAACACTCGATTCCAACTTTACACTTAAACATACTTTGAGCAAGTCTAAACAAGACTAAAACGTTTTTATCATGATTTGCCAACATTACAAAATGAAGTTTTAATACATTAGTTCCTAATTCCTTAGAACCTAACAATTACCTTTTTAACAAGGAATTTATTCCCTCTTAAACTATGAATACATTACCTCTTTAAAAAGGACTAGACTTCCTCCTACACCAAGGAACAGTTTTTCCTTCTACAACAAGGAAACCCAAATTAATTTTTCCTTCTTCAACTAGGAAACCTAATTGACTTTCCAAGTCACAATTGGAATTTGAGGCAATTTCCTAAAAATCTCCACATTGACTCAAATTCCATCAATTATCCTCAACTATCTTCTTTCCTCTTGGGATAGCTCCACCTTAATCAAAGCAATCTCTTCTCTTCCATCTTAATTCACACAAAGAGTCATCCACTAAATCAACCAAGCTCTAATACCACTATTCGTCTTTTCTTTCACATCATTGTGCGTAACTGATCTTAATAGAGTCAATCGAATAACTCCTAATACCTGTCTATCAAGAAGGTTCCATTCTTCATCATTCATAGTATCAGGTTTCTTCCTCAAAAGAGGTAGATGCAACTTCTTCCTATATAAATAATCTTCAATCTGCATCCTCCAATATCCAAAGTCTGTTCCATCAAACTTCTTAATTCCTGAAGCCTTACCTTCTTCTTTGGCCATTGCTTTCACTCTAACCTTAGCTCTGATACCACTTGTTGGGTCCCAAATAATGTTATTAACAATATTAACAATCCAAAATAACAACCACGCATAAAAACACAAATATTTACATGGAAAACCCTTTCTCCTTGAAGGAAAAAACCACGAGACAAAATCCAAACAATTTTATTATTATCAAATCAATTACAATAATTCATGTGTATATTTCATGGCTAAAGAAAAATCTCTCTCTTTTTTCTTTGCTCATAAACACACATTAATTATCTCTTTCAAAGTGCTTGCTCACTCCCAAGTGCAGAAGATCGTAGCAATATAATTCTCGGAGTACCGAGGTTGAACCACAAGGAGTAGGGTAAATTCAAAGACAATATAAATAAACAACAATTTTGTTGAAGAAGAAAAGTACATTTTCTTGGTGATTGTTAACAAGAATAATAATAAAAGTTAATTTAAATCAATAATGTAAATACCAAGGCTTCGGGGTGTTTCCCTATATCGATATGAAATTCTTTGTGATCTAAGAAAATATATATATTTCATAATTGACTGTTCTTAAACAATTAAAAACCTATGATTTTGTTGAACTGAGACAATTCAAGAACGCATAATAACCTGGATTAATAATGCGGTTAGAATAGTTTTCAGAAAAACCCATTCACTTTAAAACCTGATTTCTATTTGAAACTATTAGAAATTCATCTAAGCAATAAGAAAAACATGATTGAACTTATTGAAAGCATGGAAGAACTAATACATCAAAAGAAATCTAATTGAATAATAAAATATGTTGTTGTCTAAAATCTTAGAAAGAATCACATTGAGTATTCATACCGTATAGAAGAAACATAACCCCTAGCCCTAGCAAAGAGTTTAGGCTGCCATTAGAGAAAGGAAAATACAAGGTTTTTCTCCCCAAAATTCGTTCTCCATAGCCTTTGTTCAAAACCCTAACGTCAAAGCGTCCAAAGAAAAATAAAACTTCTACAATTTTAATTTTCATCCAGATTTACAGTAGTAATTTGTAAGTTAATTTCGGCCTTCAAAAATTGTGAATTTTGAAAAACTCAAAACTAGAAAGTTGTAGATATTTAAGTTATGGTTCCAACAGCATTGTGTCAATTGGGTTTTTGAGAAGAGAGATACACCCAAAATACTGATCAGTGCTCAAATCTGATTTTTCCTTTTCAGATTCTACCTCTTTGATTTCTTTCCTTATTTGAAGCTTCCAAACATGGTAGACGACCCAAACACGTCAGCTGCACCTCCTTAGACATTTAAGTATGGTCCTTTAGCTCCACTTTAATTCTAGTTTGGCCTCCATTCTCTCACAAACTCCTGTAAACTCATCTTTTTCACATGATTTCCTGAAAGTAGAAAATTACATGCAATGAATGACATCTTATTCAAGAAATTATGTAAAGATAAATAGTAGGGACTACTGCAAATTATGGCTTAATTATACAAATTAAGTATAGTAATTAAGGAGATAACACCCATAAAATATATAACAAGTATTCATTTTAAGGCGTTATCACACCCCCAACTTAAATCTTGCTAGTCCCTAGCAATCCACAAAGCACCCATGTCTACTAAAAGTGAAAAATTAAAACTAAAATAGAAGCCACTTTCGTAGGCTACACAACTACACTTCCCATGTGCAGCAAATCTTTGAATCCCTAAGTCACCCTAGTGGGCAAGTTTACTCTCGTGAGGGTTTGTAGTGACTCTACCCATAAAAGTCAAAGGTTTCCTAAAAATTCTTGCAGCAAATGTTAGTCTGCTTTATCATTATATCATACAAATGAACTTTCAATTTTGAGTTGAGATTCTATTCATCATATCAAAGAGTTTTCACTAGCTTCACTTTTGGAGTGTGTGTGTGCATAGCCCATCCAATCAAACTAGCTTTTCCAAACATGCATAGACTAAGAATAATCTATATTAGAGCCTTTACTCCAAAACCTCTCTTAAGTCATCAACACTCTGAAAGAACACACATAGAAGTAATGGCTTTTCTCTCTCTCTCTCTCTCTCTCTCTCTCTCTCTCTCTCTCTCTCTCTTCAAATCACATGTGAACAAAAAGGAAAGAAAAAGTTTTAAGAATATCATATGTGTATACAAAAATAGCTGCTAAAACAACGGAAAAAGATCGCTTGGAAAAGATGTTAAATTCCTGGAAACATGAGGTTAATACCATTCTTATCCTTAGTTTTTATCCCAAACACATACCAGCCATGTACCTTTAGGATCAAGTAGGACTTTAGGCTCAGTGGTAGTATAATCTTATGGCTAGGTAAAGGCAAACTGCTTTCTTTGAAATATGAGGTATATGAATCAAATGCAAAAAATTCAAGTCAAACCCAACTCATAGTAGTAACAACCAATCTTGAATCAAAATAACCTTTACTCAACCATATAACCCTTCTGAAATACATGAAAGATGTGTAAAGACCAATGATTTATTGATTGATCATGTATGTCTTCTCTATCTTTATTTATTTATTTATTTATTTTTCTTTTTTTTTTTGAAGAAAAGAGAGACAATGGTGGTATCTAAATGCTTCAATAGCTCAAAACTTGAACCCCAAGAGAACCCCATAAATAAAAATATTTTTTGGTATTGTGGAAATATTTCTCATGGCTCAAATGATGGTGACAATGGTTAATGTCAAGGTAGGCTGAATATTTGTTTAGCTGGTGACAAGAAATTAATGGCCTTAGGCTTTCATCTTCTAAAATTCCACATAAACTAGCATGCCTAAGGACAAAAATAAGTAGGATCATGGTATATCTTCCCACAATGTTTCCAGTAGTGAACCAAAAAATATAGAGATCTTTTACAAAAATTGAAGCATATGAGAGAAATTTAAGAGTTCAAACAAAGATATACTCTCACAAAGAAAAGCAAGGCTCAAGAACTCTCTATATGGGTTGAGTTTCAGCTTATATCTAGCTTGTTCATGATCCATGCATATCCAACATTCTACTGTTTGCTAACTCGGCTATTGTGCTCAAAAGTTTCCAATTGTACTCTTCATGAAAGAGTCTTAATATAGCAAATAGTATAACCAACTCAGCATTATTCATTCCATCACATGATATAAAAATAAAGCTTATAACTCTTCTGCATTCAAATTCAAGGTTTTTATTTTTTATTTATTTTTATTTTTTTTTTAGAATTGAAAAGTTGCAACCAAAAAGAAAGAAAGAAAAAAAAATCATGCAAGGTGCAGCAAAAAGGTTAAACTGTTGGAAAATCTGGTTTTGCATCTCATACAAAACACACAGCGGAAGCAACAAACACGGATCTACTTCAATCATGAAAGATAACATGTAACCATGAATTCTAGAACAAAGAATAGAAAGTGTACCTTGGTGTGGTGAAATTCAAAACCAAAAGATCATAAGTTCTTGGGAAGACTTTTAATCTTCACTCCAATTCCACTTGATGCCCAAGATGTGTGGTCTCTCAATCAGTTTCCAAGGAGAGAATATTGAGTGTCCAACACTCACATACTAACCATTTCATATCTTATGAGAATCCTTATGAAAGACTCCTAAAGACATTCCACTTATGAAATTCTGTATGTTTCTCTCTTTATATACAACTGATTATCTAATTGGGCTAGCCTTTTGGGCCATTCCAATTGGGCTCTAGTATGTGGCTTGGAGTGGGACCAAAAGAGAACAAATAAGACTCTAGCTCCAATGGGCCTTGGGCTTTTCTGTCAACTCTTGACAAGTCCAAAGTTACCATTAATTATATTCAATACCATTATAAGAATCTAATTGCACTCTAGGCCTTATTAATAAATTATATCCCAAGACTTTATTATACATTCAACCCCTTCATTAAAATATTCATAGTAATACAAAGTCATAAATATTGACTGCCACTTTGAAGATTACTACATCTTAATCCTTGAGTGCCTGGTTTAATCCTTTATGTTATTCATCATATATTTATGAAATCCAATTCCATAAATATATGCTTTAGTAACTCCTTACTAAAGTGGTTGGGTCCAACACTCTGAATAACCAAACCCATTAAACTTATCTCAAGAGAATATTTTATATCTCCGTTAAGAGATTATGAATTCCATCTTGAGAATATATGTTCCATCAACACTAAATGCGGCTGCCCAACATACTGAGGTTTTGACTGTAACTTATAGATCTCACTCCTGATATATCAAAGCAACCTACATCTCATAATCAGGTCCATTATTCTCTCAAGATTTAGAGTTGATGTAAATAGAAGTCGTGAGATTTATTATTCATTTGACAGTCGTTAGGAGAATAATAAATCTCACAGCGGTCCAGTTCAATATGTCTTAACTCTTAAAACATATCAACATACCAACTAGAAGTCTCCACTTCCATGATCAAGACAAATCGTCTTAGTTGATATGTTATAGTCTTCACAGATGAAACGCCCAATTTCATCACCGATTACGAACTAAAATTCTAAGTTTACAAAAAACTTGTGATTTATATCTTTCTGTGACTTTTCACATAAATCACATACTATGCATCTCATGGATTAAGATAATGTCCCATTAGTTCATTTATAGATAGTCTCATATAATTAAACAATTTAATTATTTATGACATGCCAAAAAATTGGATTTTAGGGCATAAACCCTAACATAAACCTCTCCCACCAACTAAAATATTGCATTCTCCTCAATGTATCAAAGCCAAAATAAATTCAAGTATAAAAGGAAGAAGTTACCTTAAGCATTTAAATTGTCTTTTTTTTTTTTTTGAAATTTTATTCACACCTACAAATGTTAACTCACAAATAAATAAATAAATAAATAACCAAAAAAAAAAAAAAAAGGCAATAGGCAAAAAGAAAAAGGAAACAAAAAAAAAAAAATTAAAAATTAAAACAAATATGGTACAATTTCATAAGGCCCTTTCAGAGTTCATTTAGCATCCCAATAGGCAGGGATTTCCAGTGACATAGTCTCCTCCTTTGGTATAACTCCTCCTAAGTATGGTTTTAACCTTTGTCCATTTACTTTCAAAATCCTACCATCTCTAAGGTCCTCAACTACTACAGCTCCATGGTTAAACACTTCCCTTACAATGAAAGGGCCATCCCACCTAGTTTTTAGTTTACCTGGAAATTTATGAAGCCTCGAATCATAGAGAAGGACTTGCTGATTTTCTCAAAATTTTTCCTCACAATGCTTTTATCATGAAATAATTTCACAATGCTTTTCCTCACAATGCTTTTCTTAAAATTTTTCCTCACAATGCTTTATAATTTCATCCTTTCTTCTAGCTCATTCAATTGGAATTTCCTAAAAATTTCAGCTCCTTGTAGATCAATGTTAAGGGCTTTAATAGCCCAATAAGCTTTATGTTCCATCTCTATGGGCAAATGACAAGGTTTCCCATAAATAAGACGATAGGGAGACATTCCTAAGGGTCCTTTATAGGCTATCCGGTAAGCCCATAATGCATCAACTAGCCTTAAAGACCAATCTTTATAGTTTGGATTGATTGTTTTCTCTAAATTTTGCTTAATCTTCCTATTGGCAAGCTTAACTTGCCCACAAATTTGAGGGTGGTACAGGGTGGAGAAGCAGTGCACCACTCCATACTTTTTCAACAATGCCTGAAAATAATTGTTACAAAATTGGGTACCATTATCACTAATTATAGCCTTTGGCATTCCAAATCGTGAGAGAATGTGTTCTCTCAAAAATTTGAAAACCGTTCTTTTGTCATTAACCTTGCATGCTATGGCCTCAACCCATCTAGATACATAATCTATTGCCAAGAGAATATATAGATTACCAAAAGATTGGGGAAAAGGTCCCATGAAGTCAATTCCCCAACAATCAAAAACTTCTATCTCAAGGGTAGGGGACATTGGTATCATGTTCCTACATGTGATACGCCCTAACTTTTGGCACTCTATACACCTCTTATAGAAGTTGTAAGTGTCCTTAAACATAGTAGGCCAATAAAATCCACATTGCAAGATTTTTGCAGTAGTTTTTCTCACAGAAAAGTGGCCACCACAAGCTTCTGAATGGGAAAATTTTATAACATTATGGGTCTTATTATTAGGAATGCATCTTCTCAAGATTTGATCAGGGCAGTATTTAAACAAATAAGGATCATCCCAATAAAATTTTCTTACCTCAACAAAGAATTTTCACATATCTTGCGCAGTCCAGTACTCAGGAATGGCACTCATGACTAGGTAATTCACTATATGTGCATACCATGGCAACTCAGTAACAGCATAAAGTTGCTCACCTGGGAATGAGTCCCAAATAGGAATTTCTTTTAGTCCCTCATCAAAAGTAAGTCGAGATAAATGATCTGCCACTACATTCTCTACTCCTTTCTTATCTTTAATCTCAATGTTGAATTCCTACAAGAGTAAAATCCAATGTATTAATCGCGCCTTAGCACCCTTCTTAGAAAGAAGGTATTTAAGGGTGGCATAATCTGTAAAAACAACAATGGGAGCACCAATCAAATATGAGCAAAATTTATCTAGAGCAAATACTATAGCAAGTAACTCTTTTTCTGTGGTGGTGTAGTTCAATTGTGCACTATTTAGAGTTCAACTAGCATAGTATATCACATAAGGATTTTTATCTTTCCTTTGTCCAGGGACTGCCCTGATTGCAAAATCACTAGCATCACACATGATTTCAAATGGTAGAGACCAATTTGGGGCTTGCATTATAGGGGCAGAGGAAAGCATGTGGACTGACTTTTTGAAGGCTACTTCACACTCTTCCGTCCACTCAAAATTGGACTCCCTAAGTAGGAGATTACAAAGAGGTCTAGATATATAACTAAAATTCTTTATAAATCTCCTATAGAAGCCAGCATGCCCTAAAAGGGAGCCAAGATGTGCCAGCTGACAATTGTTCCAACAAAATATGCAACTACTGACCCAAAAACAAATCATGAACTGAACAATAATCAGTAGTTACGCACATGAATCATAAAGATACTTACTCAACATACAATTTCTTAGTGGTCTTGCCATAACTGATGCACAGTAGTAAATCCTCCTCGGAGATTTTTGGGGATTATTTATGCTATATATACAGGTACCTATTTTTTTTAATAGAAGAGATGTCTTTAGCTAACATAATTGAAGAAGAAGAATCGATGAGTTGAAGAACATAATGCACCTAAAATCTTTACATATACCTAGAGACATGTAAATGGAATTAGCAAAACTTACCCTTCTGCGACCTAGGATGTCTGCTATTCTTCCACTCAGCACTGCACCTAACATTGCTCCAATTGTCATAATTGACCCAAATACTGAGTACTGCAAATCAGGTCATACAAAAGAATATTGGAATTTAAAGCAAGAAATTGTTGATCATATTTAGAATAGTACTAATTGTGTTCCTGGAGGTAATCTATGTTCAAGGTGCTTCCTGGCATGATTTCTTGCCTTTAGATGCTCATCAGTATCCTCAGTTGTCACTACTCACTATAAATGGATGGCGGGGATTGATAATTATCTTTTCAAGTGACACAGTATGACTCAATATGCACTTTGCAATCTCCATATCAACTCCACACCCAACAAAGCCAATTAATTCAACCACCTTGAGGCATTTATGTTGACATTTAGAATTTTTTATCTCCATTTTATCTTTTGTGTGCTTCTCCAAGTCATAGAACTGCACAAGAAAAAAGGTTAGCACACTTAATTGCAGAACTAAACTAATCCTGTGTATACCTAATTGCAGAACTAAACTGATCAACAAAATTCAATTTATCAATCTTTAAACCTCTTAAGGATTTGGCTTAAACCAATGGTTAACATAAACTGGTGTATGATGATGGAATTATGACCTTCAAGATAGTATGCAAATGTTAAAGGCAATTGCACCATGAACATAGATTGGGAGCTGTAATGGATAGCTAAAGTCAGATATAAAATGCACAAATTTATGCAAGAACCTTCAAACTTAATAGTGTTTCAGAAATATTCTTTTCGTGGAGGGAAATATTTGTTCTTTCAAAGAGGCAAATAGTATTTCTGAATTGCTTCTAATGGGTTGACTAAACCACAACTAATGGAAGTAAACGGGATTCCATTAATGAGCAGTAAACTTCATAGGACTTCCACACTAGTTGTAATAGGAAAACCATGAACAAAAATATAAAAGTTGGAGATAAAAGCAAAAAGAAACTTTATTTTTTCCATTTTCTGTTTTTCCTTTGGTATATGCAATATAAAGAAGAAAGAACTGTCCTTAGGATGATTGCAATACCAGTACACCAACAAGCGCTAAAATTGGAGTGATCTTGGTCCATGTTTGAAGATCCTGCATAATTGAAGCTTCATCCTTTCAAGTAATATTCAACTGAAACAATGAAGAAAGAATTCAAGAGAAATAGATTTTTCTCTAGAAAAAACCTTTAAGAGCAATGAAAATCCCACAAGAAAGCAGCCTAAGCATGTTCCTGTTGCAAAAACCTGTGAATGGGATTCAAAATTATTTTTATTCAACTCCATTACAAAGTACAGATTTCTCAACCTTCTTACCAATGGAAGTAGTGGTTGTCTAGATTTATCCATAAAAATTACCCCTAATGCTGTCATTGGAATCTGTACAAAAGCATGTAAATTACTTATAAAGCATTAAGCAGAACCAAAGGTTGGAATTACATGAAAAAAGTTAAGAACCTAAACCGCAACCATTGCCACGGTCCCAACACTACTGAAAACCCTATCATAGACAAAGTATTCCTCTATTCAACTTCCAAATTCTTTCTCAATTGTAGATTGAAATAAAAAGGAACAAAAAAGAAAAAAAAAAGTATTTTTCTATCGGCTAATATGAATATAGTTGCATAAAATGCAATGCTATTGACCCCTCCAACTTGTTGTACTACCATCAGGCCAACTCCTACCTAAGTCACCTTCATGTTAGCCACAAAAGATCAAATAAGTCCCACAAACAAAACATGTTACAAAGATTAGTATATAAAGCTTACAATGAGTGGATGAGCCTAATTCCATTGGAATAAGTCGAGAATACTAGCTCCAGAAATCCATTGAAGGGCTTCTATGTACTACTGTAAAATTATTCAAAAACCATGTCAATATTTGTTTTTAATAAAAAATGTTGGGAAAATTCAAGACTATGTTTAAATTTTGCTACTTAAAATGGAAATAAAGAGATTTCTCATTGGCATTTGAAGTCAAAACATTTCTCTAATCTCAGCAGTTTCTTGAGAAATATCAACAATCTCCCTTCTAAGTTTTTGTAGAGCAGCTTCACACTCTTTCTTTCAACCAATCTTTGCCTGCAAAAAAAGAAATTTATCATTTGATCATGTTAGCCAATGCTTGAAAGATGCAATATGGCAATACTGGAAACCATTATAAATACCAGCAAGGTTGTGGATAGCCTCTATGTTAGGTCTGTGAAGATAATGGCTTGAAGTTGTAGTGTTTCTAACTGCCACCATATTTTACTTGGTTTTATTCTTAAAGCAACTACCATGCTTTCTCACTTGGTATACATGCTAGATTGATTGTTTGGGTTTTTTTTAGCCTTATTTCTTTATGACAGTTTTGATGGAAATATACATGTACGCAGCGGAAAATTTACAGATTTACTTCATTTGCAATTGATAACATGCACTATGTAAGTTTCAGAATATAAGAACAAGAGAGTGTACATTGGTGTAGTGAAATTCAAAACTAAAGATTGGAAGTTCTTGAGAACACCTTTAGTCTTCACTCCAATTCCATTAATGCCCAAGAAGTGCGGTCTCTCAATCAGTTTTTATGAATTTGTTCAAAAGAGAATGAAAGAGTGTCCAACACTCACATACAAACCATTCTGTTAACTTACAAAATTTTGTATGTTTCTCTTCTAATTACTGATTATCTAATTAGGCTAGCCTTTTGGGCCTTTCCAATTGGGCTTTAGTATGTGGTTTGGAGTGGGACCAAAAGGGAACAAATAAGACACTAGCTCTAATGGGCCTTGAGCTTTTCTGTTAACTTTTGACAAGTCTAAAGTTACCATTAATTATATTTAATACTACTATATAAATATAATTGCACTCTAGGCCTTATTAATAAATTATATCCCAAGACTTTATTGTACATGCAATCCCTTTATAAAATATTCGTAATAATACAAAGTCATAAATAAAGACTGCCACTTTGTAGATTACTACATCTTAATCCTTGAGTACCCAGTTTAATCCTTTTAAGTTATTCATCATATATTTATGAAATCCAATTCTATAAATATATACTTTAGTAATTTCTTACTAAAGTGGTTAGGCCTAACATTCTGAATAACCGTACCCATTAAACTTATCTTAAGGGAATATTTTATATCTCCATTAAGAGAATATGAATTCCATCTTGAGAATATATGTTCCATCAACACTAAATATGATTGCTTAACATACTAAGGTTTTGACCCTTACTTTAGATCTCACTCCTGATATATCAAAGCAACCTACACTTTATGATCAGGCCCATTATTCTCTTAGGATTAAGAGTTCATGTAAATAGAAGTCGTGAGATTTATTATTCATTTGACAGTTGTTAGAAGAATAATAAATCCCACAGCGGCCTAGTTCAATATGTTTTAACTCTTAAAACATATCAACATATCAACTAGAAGTTTCCACTTCCATGATTAAGGCAAATCATCTTAGTTGATATATTATAGTCTTCGCAGATAAAATGCCTAATTTCATCACCGACTACGAACTAAAATTCTGAGTTTACAAAGAACTTGTGACTTATATCTTCTGTGACTAAATCATATAAATTACATACTATGCATCTCATGGACTATATGATAATGTCCGAATATTCATGTTTCCATTATTTTAGATAATAATAAAACAGCTTTATTAAACACAATATTAAGTCATACATAATGTCATACTTAATATCATACATAGCATCATACAATAGGATTTAAGGGCACTAATCTTAACAAGTTTTTGGATTCATTATGCTGGAGAACATTCATCTTAATTGACAAAATTTGCAACAGGGTTGGTCAGCTAGTTCAACATCATTTTAGTGATCAATTTATTTTTCATTAAAGGAAAATTGTCTATGTTCTGAAGTTTGCTAGTGATTTATGTTTTTTAATAACCTTGAAATCAAATATCATCATTTCAGCAAGAGCTTTAGCCTTCGTTTGGCTTGCGCGTCCACGATTTGCGTCTACGTTTTCACCTTTTTTTTTTTTTTTTTTTTTTACGCGTTCCTAGCCAAAATTTTACTGTAGCAGTACTGTAGCGGCTACTATTCCTTGAATAGTAGCCACAAAGTTTGACTTTTCAACACAAATTTTACTGTTCACGGACCCACAAATTTAACTTTTTAGCAACTTTTTCATTAAAAATGGGTCACACGATACTATTCGCATATTTAAAAATTATTTTGCTACAGTATTTTTTAGTTTTCAGTTTTCAGCTGTATCCAAACGGACCCTTAGCCTTCGTTTGGCTTGCGCGTTCATGATTTGCGTTTGCGTTTTCACCTTTTTTTTTTTTTTTTTTACGCGTTCCCAACCAAAATTTTACTGTAGCAGTACTGTAGTGGCTATTGTTCATTGAACAGTAGCCGCAAAGTTTGACTTTTTAGCACAAATTTTACTGTTCACGGATCCACAAATTTAACTTTTCAGCAACTTTTTCATTAAAAATGGGTCCCACGATACTATTCACACATTTAAAAATTATTTTGCTACAGTATTTTTCATTTTTCAGCTGTATCCAAACGGACCCTTAACATGATGTAACTGGCATTAAATTCTTCTTCAGATTAATTCTGCATGATTTGAGGGATAATATCTTAGGGCATGTAAGAATCACGAAGAAAAAAAAAAAAAAAACTGAAGTTCTTCTATTTGTATGTGCAATTTGGAGGCTTTCAAATGCTGACTTAGTTGTACAATATAAATATTCATGCAAATGATTTGATTGGCGGAATTGCACAATAAGTGAGAAGTTGGGATGCCTACTACCCACCTAATTATTATTTTTATCTATCTCTCAGCTTTTTATTTATTTATTTTGTTTTTGGTACTAAGCAATGAAGAATAGCAAGAAAAAAAAAAAAAAAAACAGAAAAGAAGAAAAGTCCATTTACTTGCCCCACTATTTACACAAGACCATATAGGTTCATAGAACCATATGAAGCTAACTTTGCAAGGATAGCTTACAAAGCTGTATTGATCTCTTATAGGATAACTTTGCAAGGATAGCTTACAAGGATAGTTTACACAAGACCATAATAGGTTCATAGAACCATATTGATCTCTTGATTTCTTATTAGTGAAGCATGACAGGACATCATTTACAACAGCTTCTGCCTATGAAAATTTGTTGCATTTTAAAGGATAGCTTACAGAGTTTTATCATACAATAACAATGGTGCAAAGAATATAAAATAAGACTCAGAATGTCAAATTCAAATGAAGATTAGTTGCCTACCTCAGAGGCTCCAAAAGCCACGTGTTTTGCGTGGTCATTGGTTGTATGTTGTTTAGCATTGCCAGTGATGGCATCATGGTGCTGTGCAATCCCTAAAGCATCCTCCAGGCTGATAGAGTTGGCACCATTAGATCTTTTTCCAGCCAAATATTCAAATTGTCATGCTGCGTATTTTTAACATAAGGAAAATTCCTTCATTTATGTTTATAACCCAAATAAATGGTGAGAAAACTCCACCCTATTAATGACCGAAAAACATAACCCTCTCTCTACATAGAACACATCTTTGTGTTCCTTGCAGAGTTCTTGGAATATAAAATAGATAACTTTTGTGACCAAATACCAAGAAAAAATTACCAGGAATTTCTAGGATGGCAGCATGGGATGCTAGGTCATTTGCATCCAGCAAATCAAGTGAAGAGGAATGGAGGAAATAGCTATCCCTATCTATTTTGATTCAACATAACCACCAAGGTAGATTGACACTGATGTCATACCAAATAATATCCCTACAGAATTTGGACATATTGCTTCAAAACTAGGCAACTAGTGAAAAAGTCAGTCCAACAAGCATTTGCCCTGTCTGCACACCTTCTAGCAAGCATTGGTCAAGCTTATTAATGGCAGTAAATTTCAATCAATTTTGCTTGGTCAACTAAAGGTAGATGGAAAAACAGTAAAGCTTATGGGAAATAATCTTCAGTTTTTATTGGCCATAATTCATTTGCTACATTTTTTTGCGTTAGTACAAATAGATGGTGTAGAATACAAGGCATTAACTTGATCGTCTTGAGAAAATTAAACACACTCGTAAATACATTATAAAAACTAAGTGAAATATATTGAACAACTGATAGAAAGAAAGGTAGAAAAACAAGAATGTTCTAAAACTCCATTCCCATTTTGAAATTAATTAAATTACATACCAAGAAATGATAAATAACAATTTAACAATAAGAATACCACTAATGAAGCATAAGAAGAAGAGAATACCTCTAAATAAATACATTATTTGGTGACTAATTGAGTATCAAACAGAGAGTAAAAATAATCAAGATTAATTTAGAAGATGTATCACACTCGAAAGATACAATCTACAGGGATTAGTACAGGATATCATAATATCTTTCAAAGTACCAAGCTAAATGTTGTGCTAATTAACATACCCAACTCACAAATAAGTTTAGAGAACATGAGATGCCGCATGGTTTTAACACAGATTGTAAGAACACTTTAACCTCAAATATGCTAATAGAGAAAGGAGTGGTATAAATACTTGTAAATATTATAGAATCTGAATTCCCAAATTAAACCCTCAATCTTTTTTGAGAGCCATTATCCAAATAATCTAGTAATGGACATGATATCAATAGTCATTATTTGAAAATCTAGTGCCATATTTGAGTTTTGAAAATTTGCTTTTCATGTAGTATTAGATCTGGCCACCATCCTGTTGAAGTATGTGTTGTTAAAACATCCAACAAAGAGTCTTCTTCCTTCTTTAGACTTTGCAACAAAAGCGCACCACTTCATTTGGTATCTCTCTTCCAAATTCCATCTGGGATTGAAATAATTTGACAATCCTTGATGAGCCTACCTTCTGTTATAAAGTCTGACTTTACAAGCAACATCACAGCTAAGATTTCTATCTAATAAGACTGCCTTAACTAGTATAGCATCATGTAGTATTTTCCAGATAAAAAGTGAAACTTTGCAGAAATTTTAGCTTTCCACAATATTTTCTAGACTTCACTATTAACATTATTAGCTCTAGCACTGTTATTGTCATCATCACCTCCCATTCTCAAATACTTCATTCCCACATGCTGGAACACTATCCTTGTGGTAGTAAAAAGGTCAAGTACCTTAGAAACAAAATTATTTTTTTCTATAAATGTAAGGCTCCTCTCAACTGGCAGGAGATCCTATGGATAGGTTAAAATAGAACGAAAACAGAATCTTAGAAGCCAAAAAACACAAGCAGTGGATGTCTGTGGACATCAAGTGATTTTCCTGTTCAAGTCCTTTTTTAAAAAAGAAAAAGAAAAAAAGAAGAAGCAAATAATTCATTAAAAAGTAGGGGTGTGGAACCCATGTACATAATGTCCACATATTACACTTATTAGCCGCAAACCAATAAAATGCCTAATAAGCTTCATCTTAAAAACAAAGTTCCCCAAAACTACACCAATAGACAACCATAATAATACAATAGATTTAAAAAAATAAAGAATTAAAGGCTCAACCCAAATGAAAAATATACAAATAAAAGTTAAAACAACATTGGTCTTTCTATAAACAATTATTGTGAATGTTGAAATTACACTAGGCACATTGATAGATCACTTTTAACACTGTCATTGGTCTTTATTTCTTCAATGAAAGTACATTTTGTGTGGGTGAAAGTCAAATTACTGTGTAGCACCTCCCAACTAGTGGCCATTATATGTGTTACTTGACATTTGGATTTTCCCCAAGAATACAGTCACGATGAGCGAGAAAGCTGCACTTTGCACAATAGTAGAACCATTGCTTGGGATCTCGTTCTTCTTCACAAATATCACAGTAATATTCATCGAAGTCATCTTCAGGAGTATAACAGAGGTTGAAGGGATGTTCATGTTGGTTGTACCATGTGGTTTGTGGTAATGTAGCACATATATAGTCTAGAACAAATTCACAAGTGGAACAACGAAATACTCTATACATTTCAGAACTACAAATACTACACTTTTGTAGAGAGTTTGTCATGGAGAGGTAAAGACGATGCTCATGACAAGCATGAGTAAGGGTGTCTGATAATAAAATACATTGAACATTGTAATCATAATGGCATACCTGACAGTTGTATTTTAAGCCATTGCGCAGCTGGTGACAGGCATTACAGGAAAAAGAAGGTTACTGATAATTGAGGGTGAGAGGGTGTTGATCTTGTGGGTGTCGATTTATTTTGGGTAATTTAGAACAAGATTTATGAAGAAAGAAGCCACACGGGGTACAACTATAAAATGGAGGGAGAATGGATTGTATGCACCCGTTGCATTTTGTGCTATTTGGAATCTCATCAGTAAGCTTCAAATCATGCTCGTGATTGAAGTGTTTGATTTCTGTAGCTATTTTAGTTCTGTCCTTCCCCATAGTGCTTTTTATGACTTTGCAAATTTCTGAGTCAAAGGATTGATGGAGCTCTAGATCTTCAGATTTTGACTCGGTGGACTGTTCTTCTTTAAGTTCCTGTGAATTTATGAACTCCCTATTTCCGGTGAGTATAGCACAATAGAGGTGGGCAGCAAAATCGCATCTTGAGCAATAGTAAAGGCAGAGTGTATCCACTTTTTGAACACAAAGTAGACAAATTGGAGAGTCGGATTGATGGACTTCAAAAGAAGGGGTGAGGTGGAGAGGGTGGTTGTGACGATAAACTTTCAGTATGCTCGGGCAAGCAGCACAACGTGAATGTATAGCGAAATCGCATTGGAAACAAAAATAGGGTAGATTGCCTTCTTTGCCACAGAAGTCGCAAGTGAACTTCAGCTTCCAAATGCTGCAGGTCAATTGGTGGTCATGGACTTCAGTTTGGATGGTGAGTGATAAAGAAGAACATCTGATGTGAATGTTGAAGTTGCAACGGTAACAACAATAACTGTATTCAGCACTCTTTTCTCCGCAGACGTTGCATTTGCTAAATTTGGCATATTCTTCATCATTGTACGTATACATGCGAAAGAGAATAAGAGGATGATTTGGGTGTGAGGGATGGTGCAACCCAAGGGGTAGTTCAGCACATGATTTATGATGGTGGTAACCATTGCATTCTTTACAACTGTAGCTAGGACCAAATACTGGTTCGAAGCACCCCCAACAAAGATCTCCACTTCTCTCGTCTTCATTAAAGACCAACGGATGTTGCCAATCCCACCAATGTTGAAGCTCCATCGTCTGGACAACATCAAATTTGGTTAGAAAATAATCATAGTGCAAAACAAATTGAGAAAGAGAGAGATGCACATGAGATGTTTGATTGAAGGCTAGTAGCATTTGTTTTCTGACTAATTATCATCAAGTCACATGGAACAATTAGTAAAGTTTTGTATAAAGAGTAAAGACCAATACCAAATAGACAATCTGGCACATCTCCACTAAGCTTAGACGCTAATGCTCTCGTTGGCTGGGCTTGCTCAAATTTGATTTGGAAATCCAATTTTTAATGTTAGCTTGTGAGATTAGAGGGGGGAGGGGACTATGGGATTTTAAGAAAGATAGGAGACATTTGGGAGCTGGATGCTGATCAGTTTGGAGTTGTTTGGAAGGATCTAGAACACTATCTCTATTTTGAGTTTACAGGTCGTTTAGAATTAGTAGGGTGAATTTGGGCCTGAGAATGTGGGTGGGCTTATGAATTTTCAACTAAGGCTGTTAATAGAAGAAAATTTGAATATTTGATAGGCACTATGTATAAGTTATTATTTACATTATAAAATGAGTTATAATTTATTAGGGTCCTCGTTTCAAATATCTGAATGAGTTATAATTTGAAGGTCTCCACTCTCCATGTATAATAATAATAATAATAATAACAACAACAACAACAACAACAACAACAACAACAACAACAACAACAACAACAACAACAACAACAAAGCTAAGAAAAAATGAGAAAGACATTATGCTTCCACAAAAGTTTCAACTATAATTGATCTCCCATTTCTTGTGACTAAAAAAAAAACTTAGATTTAATTGTAGAATGCATTGACAACTAAATGTTGTGAAATTTTGCCTATGATAAACCTATGATAGATATTTAATAAGATTGTGATTCAATAATATATCTCACAAAAATATATTGTTAATTCAAGTAAAAATTAACAACTAAATAAGCCTAAAATTTTACTACATTTAACATCTATATGACAAATTTTAAGCAAGCAAATCAACATACTATTAAAAAAAAAAAAAAAAAAACACACACACACACACACACACACATCTATATAAACAAATTTGTAAAAAGCAACTATCTATACTTACATAAAGAAGAATTCAATTTAGGCTTCAAAACACACCTAGGAAAGCTTCCAAATTAGCCTAAATTTCTATTTTTTTTAGAGCTAAGTTTATGAGAAGTTCATTTGTTACTTCTTCTATATATAGGGTCATTATGTCACTATGCCAAAAATACCTTCCCCAACAAAAATGAAAGTAAAACAAAGAAAGAGCATAAGAAGCAAACACATACACAAGTATTGATTCTTGCTTGTTTAGATTTATATACCTAAGGCATTTATACTTACTTGAATAGATTTATATACATTTCTTTCTCTTTAATTTTGCTTCAAAACACACCTATGGAAACTTCCAAGTTAGTCTCAATTTCAATCTTGTTAAGCTAATTCCATGTGGAGTTCATTCATAACTTCTAGTTCTATAATCATTATGTCATAGTGCCAAAAATACCTTCTCCAACACAAAAGAAAGTGAAACAAAGAAAAAACATAAGAAGCAAACAAGTAGACAAGTCATTGATTCTTGTTTGCTTAGATTTTTATATCTAAGGCATTTATGTTTCTTTATTAGATTTATATACCTTTCTTTCTCTTTTATTTTATCTTTTTTCCCCCATGGTTAGACTTTATTCTAACTTTTCCTCTTTCTTTTTTCCACCATTCTTTTCCTAAACGTGTCCATACTATCGATTTATTCTCGAATTCGTTCATCAATGAAATTTATTTAGACATCTCTATCTAGATTATATATACATATAATTCTATTTCATTTGTGATATTTGGATTATAACTTCTTTAGGTAAAATATATTCAAAATTGTAATTTAAAATTTCTAATATTGATTTCTATTGTGTATGTTAACAAGAAAGGTAATTCAAAAATTCTACTTTGTTTTATTATTTAAATTATGAACAATCCAAAGTCAAAGTTCAATCTCTATGAAAGAATGCACCATTTATAAATTCTACCAACATCACAATTGTCATTCTCTCAATCAATCCAACATGATTACACTCTTGGACAAAAAATACATATATTCTTGGGGATCCAACCATTTTAAATTGTCAAACTTTACATTTATGTTTTGGATTTAATTTTGCAACAAGTATATCAGTGCCTCCTAAATTTTCTTAATTTTATAGGAATCTTCTAAAATTACTTATATAGTTGATATTACTTTGAACCCTTAATTTTGACGTTCTAATTTCACCACTAACTACTTTTCATACTGCCATTGTCACCACCACTACCACTATCATCATTGTTAATACTTTTACCACTGCCACCAGCATCCCCATTTCCACCACTTGTTAACACCATTAAATGAAAATTCAGAGATATTAGAGTAAAAGAAACAGAAAAGATCAAGTAAGATACTCCAACTTGCAAAATAAACTTGATCATATGCTTTTCTTTCTCTCATTCATTACATTTTCTTTTTCTATATCCTATTAGTTTAATGTCTCCCTTCATTGAAAATAATCAATGAAGATGTCATTGAGTCTTGCTTGCATAGACTTATATACCTAAGGCATTTATGCTTACTAGATTAGATTTATATACATTTCTTTCTCTTTTATTTGCCTTTAAAACACACCTAGGGAAGCTTCCAAGCTAACCTCAATTTCAATTTTGTTAAGCTAAGTTCATGTGTAGTTAATTTATAACTTCTATTATGTTAGGACATATGTGATTCACTTGTTAGGAACATATGTCACTACTTTATGTAATTGGCTAATCATTTGACAAAATGCACTTTACTTGTATTTGGATAGATCTAGGATGTGTTTAATACTTCAAGAAACTTTGTTTCAAGATCAAGTGTTGAAGCCATGCAAGTTTTTCCAAGATTCAAGTTAAAAAGTGCCTATCATTAAAGCTTGACAGCTAGCCATCTATCGAGCTTAAAGAGTTGTTCAGCCTCGTGGCTCGACAGATAGGGTATCTGTCGAGGTTTATGAAAAACAGAATTTCAGATCTGTTTTGACTCTAATCTGTGATTATGTATTTGGGCTTTCTTTTCTCACAACCCTAGACATATAAAAGGATTATTTTAAGGGCCGTCAAAGAGTACACAAGTTGCACAAGTGTTGAGCAAAGTTTGTTCAAGAAAATTGTGACCGGAGACAGAGTTTTACCCTAGTTCATCATTCTTGTGAAAAAGTTGCTGTGTTTGTGCACCGTAGAGTTTTATGACCAAGCATCTTCTGGATCTTCATCGTTGGGATGAACTGAAGAACTTTGCAGTTAACAACCTTCTTTAGTTGGTGATTGAAGTTGCGTACTGGGATCCACACAATTGGTTAGTCATGTACTTGGGAGCTGTGCATCAAAAGGAGAAATTGTCACTACAGAACAAGTCCAATTGGGTATTGGGGTTAGGGTTCAACTATAGGTTAGTATAAGGTACTAAGATTCCTTTACTTGTAACCGCTTGTTGTGATAATAGTGGAATTTCGGGAGTGGTGACCTTAAAATCACCTGGTGGGGAAAACCTCGCAAAGCAAAAACCCCACTAGGTGATTTTAAGGTTACCACTCCCAAGAATCTATTAAGCAACAATCACGCGGTTACAAGTACAAGAAATCTTACCAACTACCCTTGGCCTATCTCGAAATACCAACCTATAATTGAACCTTTGCTCCAATTCCCAATTGGACTTGATCTTGTAGTAGCCTTCTTTCCTTTGATGCATAAACCTCCAATTTGTAGTAGCCGTCTCCTTAGGAAAAACGAAAAGTGATATACAGGAAGGACTGCAGATGTTGGCATCTACGACGCCATGTTTACTGTGAGACTAAGACTACCATTGACGGCTTTGCACTGTTAGCTAGTTGATTTCATGGGGCTATCCGTCAGCCAGATCGCTTCGAACGCCTGGAGGATCTTCATAGGTGCTGAGATCCTATGGGGTCGTCTGAGCGGTGGGAACCGTCAGTTTGCATTGGACGAGTTCTTCTATTGCTACAGACCTTAGCACATCATCTCTTCTAAGGGGACATATCATTTTGCCACCCATGAGAAGGACTTGAGACTAGTGTCTGACATGCCAGACTCTAATAGGAACTAGTAAAGTAGATACTTTTTTATCGAAGGTGCGGATTGGGTATGCCGTCCAGAAGAATGGGTTACAATGCCCCGTGGTTTTGACAATACCTGGGGAACAGTTAAAGATTCAGGTTAATCCTGTCTGCTTGTTCAGTTTACTTTTTTCGAGTTTCTAACATCATCTACCTTTTTTGTTTTCTTTTAGCTAGTGTTCGTCCACATATCACAGGCGAGCAAGAAGACTTTATCCGTCGGGTAACAAAAATCCCGTTGGACGAACGGAAGTGTCGAGATCTCATCACACTCGACACTTTGCATGCTTATTGCATGGGTCTTGTGCCAATACCAGAAGCCCGTCGTCTCAACGATTACTCCCGTAGTCGTAAGTTGCCTATTTTAAGCTTTTATATTTTCCTATTGGCTTGTCTAACGCTGTCGCTTGTCTTAATACTCCTCATTTGCTTTTTTGTAGAAATGGAGGCAGCTAGGCTGAGAGTGTAGGTAAAGGTTGCCACTGCACACAAGAAAGAGGAGGGTAAGGTCGAGGGGGCATCTTCGTTAGTTCCTAAGGCTGTCGGCAAAAGGGTCCCGAAGAGAAGGACGACCGCCCGTCCAAAAAGGTGTCCATAACTCCCAGGGAGGGGCTCCCTAAGAAGTTGTCGCCTCCCAAGCACGGGATGGGCAAAGGACTGATGATGACATTCGGCCCCGCCATTAAGGAAATAGACTGTCGCCTTCTTACACATAAGGACTACGCCTTCGAGATGATGGAGTCCATCATTAAAGACAAGGACGTAGACCCTTGTGCTGAGCAAGGGATGGAGGATTTAGGGTCGTCAGGACTTTTTAACCTTGCCCGGTTACGTCCCTTCCTCTTTTCTCTCTACCTATTCATTTTTTATGTTTAAAAGTTGACGAAAGCCCTCTTTTGTAGGTGATGGTTCATATGAAGGTGTTGTAGGATAGAGGCGTCGCCAAAGAAAGGGTGATCACCCGCCTGCACAAGCGTATCAAGAACATGACCGACGGGCAAAAACAGCATAAGGAGGCCCTCCAAACCCTTAACTAGAAGGTGAAAGAGTTGAAGGAGAAGCTGAAGGAGGAGGGTTGTCAGAAGAAAAAGGAGCAAGATGCTAAGGAAATGGCAAAAAAAGAGTTAGTGGCCCTTTTGGGTTAGATGGAGAAGGCTAAGGGTGACGCCGTGAAGGAATTCAGGGCGTCACAGGCATTCATTGATTCCTGTGCCGAATACTATGGTGACGGGTTTGAGGATTGCCTTAAACAGGTCAAATCCCTCTACCCTTACCTAGATTTGTTTAAGGTCTCTATGGATGACCCCGTGCTGTCAACACCTGCAAGCGACACCACCCTTGACGAGAATGAGGGCCTTTTTTAGTCCGAGGTGAACCAAAAAGATGGTGGTTTTGTTCTTGCTCAGCCTGCTACTGTGGATAAGCTCGTCGTTCTTTTGACTCTGTCGGCCAATGCTCTGGATGCTATGGATCCTCCAACTCAAGAAGCCTAAGGCCTTCCTTTCAAAGGCAATGAGATTCCACAAAACCCCCTGGCCTCTTAAACTTTGCTTTCTTTTCCTTGTAAAGTTTATCTAATTTCTGGAAAATGTTTTATGCCCTTTTTTTTTTTTTGGGCTTTGTTTGTAAAATGTCATCTTATTTATGGTATTTTATATATCTGTTGCTTTCAACATGTATGCGTTGCTCTTTGATATGTTTTCATAAGTTAGAGACGAACCTGTCTGCTTTATACTATAGGCTCGTCCACCCAAGGACGTCTACTTTATAGACTTGATTTCGTTTCTTGGCTTTTTACTGAGCCTGTCAGCATAGTTAGGTCCGTCCACTCATTATAGGTCTGTGCCTTATGTTGTGGTCTTTGTAATCATAATTTGTTCTCCTGAAAGAACTTGCCCATTTTATGGATCGATAAATCCATCTACCTTATAACCTCATCCACTTTCATGGACTCGTCTAATTTATGGATTGGCTAACAAACTTGTCCACTTTTGTGGACTTATTATTAAACTCGTCCACTTTGTTAAGTAATGACAATTTTATGAAGCCGTTAGCCTCGATGATCTTGTCCACTTTGTGGACCAATGAATCCATCCACTTTGTGGGCTTAAGTTTGTCCCTTTTGTGGACTTATTATTGAACTCGTCCGCTTTATGGACATAATAAACTCGTCCTCTTGGTGGACTTGATAATATTTCATCCTTCTGGGATGAAGTATTCCACTTTATGGACTAATAAATTTGTCCACTTTATGGAAAATAATAATAACCTCGTCCACTTTGTGGACTTGATAATATTTTATCCTTCTAGGATGAAGTCATCCACTTTATGGACTTTAATAAACTCGTCCATTTTATGGACAATATTCATGTAGACGAACACCTTAGCCATGTCTGAATAAACTCTTCTTATTATGATGAACCATGCATTCGTAGAAAAAGTAGTTCTTTAAAAGAAGAAGACCTGCCCTTTGGGCTCTAAAAGAGTTATTGTAGCAAAACTAAAGTAAACAGAAAAACTGAGGAGTATAGCTAAAATAAGGTAAACTAGAAATAAAGGGATGCTACTTTTCATGCCATCCTTTCTACTGGTAATACTTCTGTAGGTGCTCAGCATTCCACGGATGGTGTAGTTGCCGTCCGTCCAGCGTCTCTAGGTGGTATGTGCCTTTCCTTTGCCATGATGTGATTCGGTAGGGTCTTTCCCAGTTGGGGCCGAGCTTCCCCTGGGCAGGGTCTTTAGCGGCACCCATGACCTTCCTTAGAACGAGATCTCGAATCTGAAAATCTCTGTGTCATACTCGGGAATTGTAGTGCTTGGCCATGTGGTCTTGGTACCGTGCGAGTCTTTATTCAGCCGTCACCCTGTCTTCGTCAACTAGATTGAGCTATAGACGCATAGCCTCGTCATTCTTGCGTTCATCATGATTGTCCACCCTGTAGCTTGTGAGTCCAACCTTGGCTAGAATGACTGCTTCGTTCCCGTATGTTAGCCGAAATGGTGTCTCTCCTGTAGGAGTCCTTGCTATTGTCCTGTACGCCCATAGTATGCTTGGTAGCTCTCCAAGCCATCATATACCCTTTGCCTCCTCGAGCCGAGTCTTGATAATTTTGAGCAAGGATCAATTCGTGACTTCAACTTGTCCATTAGCTTGCGGGAGAGAGGGAGAGGAGTAGTGATTTCTGATTCTTAACTGCGAGTAAAAGTTCCAGAAGGAGTCGTTGTCGAATTGTTTCCCGTTGTTTGAGACTACGACTCTGGGGATCCCAAACCTACATTCGATGAACCTCCAAATGAAGCTTTGCATGTTCTTCTTCGTAATAATGGCTAAAGCTTTAGCTTCTACCTATTTTTTGAAGTAGTCTATGCCCACTATCAAGAACTTCAGCTATCGCACCGCTATTAGGAATGGCCCCATGATGTCTAATCCCCACTGACCAAATGGTCATGGGGTTGTCATTGGGGTCAACTCTTCGGATGGCTGTCTGATGATATTGCTGAACCTTTGGCATTTGTTGCAGGTTTTGACATAAGTTTGGGCATCCTTCTATATAGTGGGCTAGTAGTACCCTGCTCGAATTAGTTTGTGTACCAACGACTGTGACCCTGAATGGTTTCCGCAGATTCCTTTGTGTACTTCTCTCATGACGTAGTCTGCTTTTTCAGGACCCAAACACCTTAGATATGGGTGGGAGAAGCCTCTCTTGTACAAGATGTCCTTTATCAAGATGAATCGCACTACTTGGACTTTCAGCTTTCTTGCGGCCTCCCTTCTGTTTGGTAAGACGCCATTATTTAATTAAGAGACTAATGGCGTGGTCCAGTCGCTTTTTTCAGAGCCTATCTCCTGCACATCAACGAAGTCTATTAGTGGAGAAAGCTAAACAAAAGAGAGTACATTATCAAGGGCGGTCATATGTTCTACTGAAGCAGCTTTGGCAAGGTGGTCGGCTTGCTCATTCTCTTCTCTGGGGATTTGGATGACTTTGGCCTTTAGCTTGTTTATCCTTCTCCTTACTTGCTTCAGGTATTTCTTCATTCTTTTGCCTTTGCACTCATAATCCCCGTTTACTTGGTTGGTGACGACCTAAGAGTCACAGTAAAGAACCATGCTTGTGGCTACTGCCGCTTTGGTGAGATCAAGTCCTACCACTAAAGCCTCATACTCTGCTTCATTGTTGATGGTAGGGAAGTCGAGACGGACCATACATTCAATCTTGTCTCCTTTAGGAGAAAGGAGCACGACATCTACTCCCTCAGTCTGCCTATTGGATGACTCGTTTGTATATATACTCCATTGAGGGAATTCATCTGCCCCCTTGTCTTCTCCGTCGGTAAATTTTGCTATGAAGTCAGCGACGACCTGTCCCTTGATGGCAATACGCGGGCCGTACTGAATGTCAAACTCATTCAACTCTATTGCCCATAGTGCCAATCGACCAGTAGCTTCAAGGTTGCTTATTGCCCGTTGTAAGGGCTTGTCGGTTAGGACGATCACTGTGTTGGCTTGAAAGTACGGTTTGAGTTTATGGGCTATCGTAACTAAAGCAAAGGCGAGCTTTTCCATGGGTAAATACCTTTCCTTTGCACCTCGAAATGCCTGGCTGGCATAATATACGGGCTTTTGAACCTTATCTTCTTCTTTGACGAAGGCCGTGCTAACGGCTGTCGGGAAGACAGCCAAATAGAGGAAGAGCTCTTCCTCTAGTTGCAAAGGACTTAGCAGCGGTGGGGAAGAGAGTTAAGCCTTCAGATCCTCGAACGCTTGTTGACACTTGGCAGTTCACTCGAAAGACTTCTTCAGCGTGCGAAAGAAGGGTAAACACTTATCCGTCGCCCTTGATACGAACCTTTTCAAGGCGGCTACTTTTCTGTTTAAACTCTGCACTTCTTTCACATTCTTTGGGGGGGCCATCTCTACTATGGCTCTGATCATGTCCGGGTTGGCCTCGATACCTCTTTGGGACACCATAAACCCAAGGAATTTTCTCGTTGTCACTCCAAATGCATATTTACTTGGATTGAGCTTTATGTTATAGGAACGAAGGGTGCTAAAAGTTTCCTCGAGATCCTTTAAATGGTCCTCCTCTCTTTGGCTTTTTACCAATATGTCGTCGATATAGACCTGAACATTCCTTCCAATTTAGTTTGTAAACATCTTGTTCATGAGCCTTTGATACGTCGCGCCCGTGTTCTTAAAGCCGAACGGCATCACTTTGTAACAAAAAAGACCTTGACTGATAACAAATGAAGTTTTCTCCTGGTCCGTTTCGTCCATCTGGATTTGATTATAACTTGAAAATGCATCCATAAAGCTCAGTAGTTGGTGCTGAGCTGTAGAGTCTACCAGTACGTTGACTCGAGGGAGACGTTCCCATAGGCTTTCACTAACTTCATTGGGCTTCCCTGGCCCAATTACTTTATCCTTATCCTTGGGGCTCATGGGCTTGCCATCAACCCTTTACTTTCTTTGCTTGCATTACTTTAGGTCTGCTGTGGCCCATTCTCACTTTTCTATATCATATACTGTCCATGGGTTTGCTATTTCTCTCTTTTTGGGCTTTTTAAAGCCCATTTGCTTCTTTAAAGCCCATTTATTTATTTCATGGGCCAGTGATCCATTATTCCTGCCGCTTGGGCCTAATGGTTTTGCTATCTATTTACCAACCCTTTTCTGCCCGTATTGCTGGGCTTCTTCCTTCCTTTCCAAAATGACTATCAATAATGTTCATAGTGTTTTATACGCTATTTGAACTTTCATTAGGAAAATCTTTAGGTCCTTACTTGAAAGATTACATGCCAAGATCATTGTAATTGAAGAAGTAAAGGACATTGATCAAATTCCTTTGACTGAGCTTGTAGAGAACCTTCAAACTTATGAGATGGGATTAGGTTTAATGGGAAAAAGTGGAAAAAGTAGAAACTTGGCTTTTAAGGGTATAGAGGAAGAGATTGATGACTCTGTAGATGAAGATGATGATGAGGATAAGGATCTAACCTTCATAGCTAATGAGATTATTAAGCTTCTTCAATACAGGGAAAAGGATAAAGACAAACCTCCTAGGAAATATAAATCCTCTAGGAAGGGTAAGAGTGAGAAACCTCTTATCTAGTGCCATGAATGTAAAGGTTTTGGTCATATGAGGATAGAGTGCCCAAACTACCCTATGAGGGAAAAGAACAAGAAGTCAAAAGATAAAGGGTTGGTTGCTACTTAGAGTGATACTGAGAATGACTTTTCTGATGAGTATGTGGATGAATGTGGTCATTTTATGGCTTTTGTTGCCACAACCGATAAGGTGATTGTGGAGAGTGCTAGCGACAATAAGCATTCTTCTTCTGATGAAGTACCCAAGAAGATGACCCTTCATGAAGCCTATGATAAGCTATGCACTGAATTTATAAATTCTGAAAAGACTTCTTATTTTTGTAAAAAAGAGCAATGAGGTAAAAACTGAAAAAGCTGATCTGTTAGTCAAACTGGATAAGACTACAAGGTTAGTTAAAACTTTTGTTGTGGAGAACACTGTTGGGATTTGTGCCCTAGAATTCTATTGTATGATGCTATATTATATATTATGTATGATATTATGTATGATATGATGTATGACTTAATATTGAAATTAATAAAGTTGTTTTATTATTATCTGAAATAATGGTAACATGAATATTTGGACATTATCATATAGTCCATGAGATGCATAGTATGTGATTTATGTGAAAAATCACAGAAGATATAAATCACAAGTTCTTTATAAACTCAGAATATTAGTTCGTGGTCGGTGATGAAATTGGGCATTTCATCTGTGAAGAGTATAACATATTAACTAAGATGATTTGTCTTGATCATGGAAGTGGTGACTTCTAGTTGATATGTTGATATGTTTTAAGAGTTAAAACATATTGAATTGGACTGCTGTGAGATTTATTATTCTTCTAACGACTGTTAAATGAACAATAAATCTCACGACTTATATTTGCATGAACTCTAAATCCTGAGAGAATAATGGACCTGATCATGAAGTGTAGGTTGCTTTGAGATATTAGGAGTGAGATCTAAAGTTACGGTCAAAATCTCAGTATGTTGGGCAGCCACATTTAGTGTTGATGGAACATATATTCTCAAGATGGAATTCGTAGTCTCTTAACGGAGATACAAAATATTCCCTTGAGATAAATTTAATGGATTTGTTATTCAGATGAGTTAGGCCTAACCACTTTAGTAAGACTAAAGAATATATTTATGAAATTGGATTTCATAAATATATGATGAATAACATTAAAGGATTAAACCGGGTACTCAAGGATTAAGATGTAGTAATTCACAAAGTGACAGTCTACATTTATGAGTTTGTATTACTACGAATATTCTATGAAAGGGTTGCATGTACAATAAAGTCTTGGGATATAATTTATTAATAAGGCCTACAGTGCAACTATATTTATATAGTGGTATTAAATATAGTTAATGGTAACTTTGAACTTGTCAAGAGTTGACAGAAAGGCCCAAGGCCTATTGGAGCTAGTGTCTTATTTGTTTCCTTTTGGTCCCACTCCAAGCCACATACTAAAGCCCAATTGGAAAAGCCCAAAAGGCTGGCTTAAATTAGATAATCAATTATAAGAGAGAAACATACAGAATTTTGGTGATTATTACAATTGCATGATTTTGTATGTGAGAGTTGGACACTTTTAGATTCTTTCTAGAAACATATACATATAACTGATTGAGAGACCACACATCTTGGGCATCTAGTGGAATTGGAGTGAAGATTGAAAGTCTTCTCAAGAACTTCTGATCTTCAGTTTTGAATTTCACCACTTCAAGGTACACTCTTTTGTTTTCTAATGTTGAAACTTATATGACACATGTTATCAATTGTGAATGAAGTAGATCCGTTTAATTAAATTTTTTCCGTTATGTACACTCATATTTCCATCAAATGGTGTCAGAGCGGTCTTCAATTTCCAATCTGTATAACATGTTTTGTGAGTTTTGGAATTAGATATAATAGTTTCATGATGTTAGAAGATTATATACGTATTTAATTTTCTGCATGGTTGTTGAAACTATGATTTGATAAAAACTGATATTGATGTTAAAAGATTATATACGTATTTAATTTTCTGCATGGTTGTTGAAACTATGATTTGATAAAAACTGATATTGATGTTATGATGTTGTTTAAATTTTGAATTTAAGAATGTTAAATTGAATTTTAAGGCTATAGCATCAATGGAATTCAGTTTTGATATCAAATTCTGTTAGTCATGTTCATATGGTATTTGTTTGTTCATAGAAAACTGTTGAAAACTGTTCAGAGTTTCCCTTCAAAAACTGAAAATATGGGTTTTTCACAGGTACGCTTAGTCGCGAGATACCCGCGAGACAGTAGCGAAAGTTTCTGTCTGAATTTTTATGTTTTCATTTTTTTTGCTTAACTTGGTTTCGCGGGAAGTGCTAAGTAGCCAGATACTAGCAAGACAGCAGTGAAAGTGCAAGGCAATGTGTAATTAGATTATACAAGTTTAATAATTTAAAAACCTTCTATAAAACATCTAGTGGGAGAGAGATACAAGGGTTGGATCTCACGGCCTCCATTGTCGGTTTATAGTAGTGTGATTAAATACCTCGCCTTGGTGTATATGCCTTGCTCCCTTCGGAGGGTGTTTAATTCACGGTACTACAGGTTAAACTTTGTAATGATGGATGATATGTGTTTTACATTAAGAACAACTACGCTTTCGTGGAGTTACTTAGTGACTTACATTGATTCTAGGCAATGGTGTACACTAGACTAAGTATAATGTTAACCTCCCTTCGGAGCTATGTCATTATTACTTAGAGGCTAAAGGAAAAACGGCAAATTATTTTTGTTTGGTAAGAGTTACCATGATAGCATTAATAATGAGAATAATTCTCACTTAATCATAGTGATTGGTATGACCTCGCTTCCGAGGAATATTAATTGCGGGATTGGGTTGTCGTTGCATATATTATATTATGGTTTTATTAAGGTTCCATACTATATGTTTATATGCTAAATAGATAATGTCTAGTTTACTTATAATACTCATGTTTATTGTTTTCAGATTTGAACATGGCATCATTTAGCCCACTTGTTACCATTCTTAATCAAAACAAACTGACTGGATCCAATTATGTTGACTAGAAAAGAAATTTGGACATAGTTCTCACTGTTGAAGAGCACAAATATGTGCTTACTAAACCGTGTCCTAGCTTTCCTTCATTAGATGCTCCTCTTGAGGAAAAACAGCGATATGATCGCTGGCAGAAATCTAATGAGATGGCCAAGTGCTACATCCTAGCATCTATCTCAAATGTTCTACAACATCAAACGCAAGATGTAGAACTAGCTTCGGACATAATGTTTAGTTGAGGGAGATGTTTGGTGAGCAAGGTCGATCTGCAAGGCAAGAAACCATGAGGCAAATTTATAATACCAAAATGGTTGAAGGTGGTTCAGTGAGGGAGCATTGTCTTACAATGATCTCTAATCTGAATACATTGGAAGTTTTAGGTGCCGATATTGATGGAGAATCCCAAGTGGATATGATACTCCAGTCACTACCGGAATCATTCAAGGAATTCAGACTCAATTATAATATGAACAAAAAGATTTAATCTTTGTCTGAATTAATGAATGAATTGGTAGCGGCGGAAGGCATTCTTGGTACTTCTAATGTTGAAGCCTGTTAGGTTCTAAGGTCTTAGGATTTTATGTGTTTAGAACTCTAATTTGTAATGTTGGTAAACCATGATCAAAACAATGTATTTAGTCTTATTTAGGCTTGCTCAAAGTTGGTTTATTATTGTAAAGTTGGAATCGAGTGGCTGCAGAATACTTGGGACTTTCGGCCTGGCTCGATCGATCGAATGTAATTCTCGATCGATCGAAAATCGCACAAGTTGTTTTTTCTGTAGAATTTCCAACTCAACCCTACTTCATTAAACGTTTAGGATTTTATGTTTTTACCCTAGGTATTTAAACAAAACCCTAGCCACGTTTTTGAAGGTTGTCCATATTGTATTGTTGCTCATACATTGCTGTTTTGTGTGAATCTCTTGTGAGATCTTAGAGAAGCTTTCCTTTACACAAAACTTAGGGTTTTCAAGGTAAAGATGATTTCAACATCTTGAAGATCATTATAGTTGCAACCATTGGAACTTAAAGAAGAACAAGCGAGGAGCTTGTAGCTGATTAAGGAATTCAAGAAAGAAGGAGTCCGTGGATTCGGAGCTTGCACGTGGTCGTGTCAGTAAGTTCTACTGGTGGGTAGCATTAGGAAGTCAAGCGGGGAGCTTGTAAGTCCTTTTGTAAGAACTTCAATTCTTTCTTAGTGGATTCTATTTTGCCTTGAGGATCGGTGGGTCAAATCCTCCCCAGGTTTTTACCATGTGGTTTTTTGGGTGATCATATCATTGTGTTATTTATTATTCCGCTGCTTTATTATTTTGATATGATTATTTGATTGCTTTAACCTAGAATTGCTTAATTTGACTAAGTAACAACTTGGCTAATTAACTAGGCTACGCAATCTGGTTGTTTTTAAGAGGTCTAAAACCGTTCAAAGCCAATGTGGGTGAAGCTTCTACTTCTCAACCTAAGTTGAAAGGCAAGGATAAGAAGAAGAAGAAGAAGGACTTCACTAAGCAAGAGGGTAAACAAATTGTCTTAGGGGTTGCTGACAAAGGAAAGAAGCTCAAAGGAAAATGTTCCATTGTGGTGAGAAAGGACATTGGAAGAGGAATTGTCCAATATTTAAGGTTGCCAAGAATAAAGGTATGAAAAGTTCATTCCTCCTTGAAATATGTTTAGTGCAGAATCCCACAAATTCCTGGTGTGTGGATTCAGGTTGTACTAATCATATATGCAATTCTTTGCAGGGGTTCCAGGAGACCAAAAAGCTTAATGAAGGGGAATTGTTTCTTACTTTGGCTGATAGGAGCAGGATTCTGGTTGTAGCTATTGGAGTTTATAACTTATGTTTTAAGTCTAGGGTTTTAATATTAGAAGACTGTCTGTATGTACCTAATGTTCGTAGGAATTTAATTTCTGCAACTTATTTGGGTAAACATGGATATTGTGTTATCCTTAAAGACAATGTTGTAATAAAGAAGGGTAAAATGTTTATCTGTTCTGGCAATATTGTGGATGGTCTTTATATTTTAACTCCTGATAAGCATGAATTATATAATTCTGAATTAGATAATGACTCTCATGTAAAATCATTAAAGAGAAAGTTTCATTCTACTAATGATGCATATCTTTGGCACTTGCGTTTGGGTCATATTAATTCAAATAGAATTCAAAGATTGATCAAAGATGGACTCTTAGAGCCCATGGACTATGATGAATTTCCAGTTTGTGAATCTTGTTTGGAAGGTAAAATGACCAAACGGCCTTTTAATGCAAAAGGTAGAAGAGCCCAAGAATTGCTTGAATTAGTTCACACGGATGTGTGTGGTCCTATGTCAACCCAAGAAAAAGGAGGTTATGAGTACTTCATCACTTTTACCGATGATTACTCAAGATATGGTTATGTGTACCTAGTGAAACGGAAGTCCGAAGCCTTCGAAAAGTTCAAAGAGTTTAAGGCCGAAGTTGAGAATCAATTGGGTAAATGCATAAAAGCCATTCAATCTGATCGTGGTGGCGAATACCTACTTGGGGATTTCAAGGATTACTTAACACAAAATGGGATTGTATCCCAATTGACTGCACCTGGAACTTCCCAACAGAATGGTGTAGCAGAAAGAAGGAATAGGACTCTTTTAGAAATGGTTAGGTCCATGATGAATTACTCAATTTTACCGATCTCTTTTTGGGGATATGCCATAAATACAGCAATACATCTTTTGAATTTAATTCCATCAAAATCTGTTCCCAAAACACCCATGGAATTGTGGAGTGGGTGTAAACCTAGTATGAAATATCTCCACATTTGGGGTTGTCCAGCACATGTGTTAAAAGGGAAGCTTGATAAATTGGAATCAAAATCAGAAGTATGTTTGCTTGTAGGTTATCCAAAAGAAACTAGGGGTTATTTATTCTATAGTCGTAAGGATAATAAAGTTTTTGTTAGTACAAATGCTAAATTCTTAGAAAATGACTATATGAATAATTTTACTCCTAGAAGTAGAGTTGTGTTGGCTGAAATGAATGAACCTGTAAAAAAACAACCAATGGATGAAACCAGGGATGATATGGATGTATTAGATACACCACAAGATACTACTCAAGAGATGTCTACTACACAAGTACCTTGTCGTAGTGGGAGAATTGTTCGGCCTCCTATAAGATTCATAGGTTTGGGAGAAACTTATGAAGTTATCTCAGAAGAGGCTGAATCGGATCCTTACACTTATGAAGAGGCAATGAATGATATAGATGCACATCATTGGGTCAAAGCTATGAAATCTGAATTAGATTCCATGTATTCCAATCAAGTTTGGGATCTTGTAAAGGCGCCTAACGGCATTAAACCTGTTGGTTGCAAATGGGTTTATAAGAGAAAGAGAGGGATAGATGGAAAGGTTGAAACCTTTAAAGCAAGGCTAATGGCGAAAGGGTATACACAAAAAGAAGGTATTGATTATGAAGAAACCTTTTCACCAGTAGCAATGCTTAAATCTATCAGAATTCTCTTATCCATTGCTGCTCATTATGATTATGAGATTTGGCAAATGGATGTCAAGACTGCATTTCTTAATGGCAATCTTGAAGAGGAAATCTATATGTTGCAACTGGAAGGTTTCACAGTGAAGAACCAAGAGCATATGGTATGCAAGTTGAAAAGGTCCATTTATGGACTTAAGCAAGCATCTAGATCATGGAACATCAGATTTGATAAAATAATCAAGTCATTTGGTTTTGAACAAAATCTTGATGAACCATATGTGTACAAAAGACATCAAGAAAAAGTGGTAATGTTCCTAGTGCTTTATGTTGATAATATTCTACTCATTGAAAATGATGTAGGAGTAATGTCATCTGTAAAGGTTTGGTTGTCAAGACAATTTGATATGAAAGACTTGGGTGAGGCTAATTTTATTCTAGGGGTCAAGCTTTGGCAAGATCGAAAGAATAAGATGTTAGGCTTATCACAAGCTGGGTATATAGATAAGGTTCTAGAACTGTTTAGCATGCAAAACTCTAAGAAAGGATTGCTTCCTTTCAGACATGGAGTTCCTCTATCTGAAGACCAAAGGCCTAAGACTCAAGAGGAAGTTGAAATGATGAGACAAGTTTCTTATGCTTCTGCAGTGGGAAGTCTCATGTATGCCATGCTTTGTACTAGACCAGATATTTGTTATTCAGTTGGCATGGTCAGCCGATATCAATCAAATCCAGGACCAAAATATTGGCACGCTGTAAAGCATATTCTCAAGTATCTATGGAGAGCGAGAGATTATATGCTTGTTTACCGGTGTGAGGATTTGATACTCGTTGGTTATACAGATTCAGATTTTCAATCGGATCTAAATTTCAGAAAAGCCACATCAGGATGTGTTTTCACCTTGGAAGGTGGAGCCATAACTTGGAGGAGTGTCAAGCAATCTTGTATTGCGGACTCCACCATGGAAGCTGAGTATGTTGCTGCTTGTGAAACAGCAAAGGAGCTGTATGGCTCAAGAAATTCCTTTCTAACTTGGTGTAGTAAGAATGGAGCAAGTTCCCATCACTTTGTTTTGTGACAATAGTGGTGCAGTTGCACAATCAAAAGATCCAAGGAATCACAAGAAAGGAAAGCACATTGAGAGAATATTACATCATTCGAGACATCATTGCTCGTGGAGATGTGGTGGTAGCAAAGATTGAAAGTGCAAATAATCTAGCAGATCCCTTTACCAAAGCCTTGCCATAAAGGACCTTCGAGTCACATTTGGAGGGAATGAGAGTTAGATTAATGAACAATAGTCTTTAGGGCAAGTGGGAGATTGTTGGGATTTGTGCCCTAGAATTCTATTATATGATGCTATGTTTTATATTATGTATGACATGATGTATGACTTAATATTGAAATTAATAAAGTTGTTTTATTATTATCTGAAATAAGAGTAATATGAATATTTGGACATTATCATATAGTTCATGAGATGCATAGTATGTGATTTATGTGAAAAGTCACAGAAAATATAAATCACAAGTTCTTTGTAAACTCAGAATATTAGTTCATGGTCGGTGATGAAATTGGGCATTTCATCTGCGAAGACTATAATATATTAACTAAGATGATTTGTCTTGATCATGGAAATGGTGACTTCTAGTTGATATGTTGATATGTTTTAAGAGTTAAAACATATTAAATTGGACCACTGTGAGATTTATTATTCTCCTAACGACTATCAAATGAATAATAAATCTCACGACTTATATTAGCATGAACTCTAAATCCTGAGAGAATAATGGACTTGATCATGAAGTGTTGGTTGCTTTGATATATCAAGAGTGACATATAAAGTTATGGTCAAAACCTCAGTATGTTGGGCAACTACATTTAGTGTTGATGGAACATATATTCTCAAGATGGAATTCGTAGTCTCTTAACGGAGATACAAAATATTTCCTTGAGATAAGTTTAATGGATTTGTTATTCAGATGAGTTAGGCCTAACCACTTTAGTAAGACTAAAGTATATATTTATGAAATTGGATTTCATAAATATATGATGAATAACATTAAAGGATTAAATCGGGTTCTCAAGGATTAAGATGTAGTAATTCACAAAGTGACAGTCTACATTTATGACTTTGTATTACTACGAATATTCTATGAAGAGGTTGCATGTACAATAAAGTCTTGGGATATAATTTATTAATAAGGCCTAGAGAGCAACTATATTTATATAGTGGTATTAAATATACTTAATGGTAACTTTGGACTTGTCAAGAGTTGACAGAAAGGCCTAAGGCTCATTGGAGCTAGTGTCTTATTTGTTCTCTTTTAGTTCCACTCCAAGCCACATACTAAAGCCCAAAAGGCTGGCCCAAATTTGATAATCAGTTATAGGAGAGAAACATGTAGAATTTTGGTGATTATTACAATTGCATGATTTTGTATGTGAGAGTTGGACACTCTTAGATTCTCTTTAGAAACATATACATATAACTGATTGAGAGACCACACATCTTGGGCATCTAGTGGAATTGGAGTGAAGATTGAAAGTCTTCTCAAGAACTTCTGATCTTCGGTTTTGAATTTCACCCTTCAAGGTACACTCTCTTGTTTTCTAATTCTGAAACTTATATGACACATGTTAGCAATTGTGAATGAAGTAGATCCATTTAATTAAATTTTTTCCGCTGCGTACACTCATATTTCCATTAAACACCTCATTAGAAGAGAAGGTCAAGAATCTCAAGGTTGAGTTTAGTCAAGCTAGAACTCAAATAGAGAAGATGTTTAGTGCAAAGCTTGATGAGGTATTGAGTGCTCAAAAACTTAGTTTTTATAAGACTGGCTTAGGATATGCTGTTTCCTCTAGCCCCTCCTCTTCCACGGCTTCTAGATCAAAGACTGTCTTTGTGCCCCAATCTAAAAAATGTGATAAAGGTATGAAATGAAAAACTAATTTGGCTAATTCTAAATCTATTGTTAGACCTCATGTTTGTCACCATTGTGGTGTTTTTGGACACATTCATCCTAATTGCTTTAAGTTGTATCCTAAAAAACAAGTGTCCAAACGCTCACAAGTTTCCTCTCAAGGACCTACACCTTTGTTTCGAGAGTTATTAAAAGTTTTGAGCTTTTTAACTCAATTTCAGGAGAATTCTAATTCTTCAATGTCCTTTAGTAGACATACTAGGACACCTGCCTTTTTCATCTTCACAACCAAAGACTTGTGTTATGTGGGTGAGAAAGGAGTCTAAGATTTATTTGTCTTTTTTGTTGTCTTCTACTTTAATTCTTTCTATCTAAAGTAGGGCTCTCTTTGCTTGATTTCTTATCTGTTTTTGGAATCATGCTTTCATGTACCTGCATCTTTCTTTCATGCTTTCATGTTGTTTGTCTATTTTTGTTTGGGTGTTTAGTATTTATTTATTTTTTTTTCAAAATAAAAAGAGAAAAATCAAAAAAAGAAAAATACAAAAATAGTGTGTGTTTTGTGTACATTGGTACTTGTATACCTTGGATGGCCATTGAAACAAAGTTTTCTAAACTTTGTATCTCTTGTAGCCTAGATGAGCATCTCAATGCACAACTAAGCAAGCGAGCTTTGTGGCTCGTGTTTGTGATGACTACGATTAAGTGATTTATTATACTTAACACTCATATCACTCTTTTTGACAAGAAGGACTAAAAAATCCTAAGAGAAAGACATAACTAACCGTCTCACCACTAAAGCCTGCCAATCATGAATAGCATATGTATGCTATGGCATAGCAAAATTATGATGTTTAAAGCTTAACATAATTGGGTATTTCTTCTCTCTCTTATATGCCCATGCATGATATGCTCAAAAGAAAAAAATATGCAAAGAAAAATAAAGCAAAAAGAATCAAAATGCTTTTAAATATGGTTGCAAGCATGTTTCTAGGAGATGTGGGAGTTATAGGATATACCTCGAAAGTGATAGTTCCCATCGAACAATTATGATTGTGTGTGAGTTAAATTGATTTTCTCATATCTCAAATCATTATAACACGAGAGACTTATGCATTCTTACAATGTTTTCACACACAACACTCAAATTCTTTACTACTCTTGATACATGTGCAAGTACAATGTGATTTGGCCATCACAAGGGATACATATGTTAATGTATGCTCACTAAATTGTCTTGACTTGTTTTTGAAATATAAAATTGGTTAGACTTGTTGAGAGATGTTTTGAAAGGTTAAAATGTTGATTGGATCTATGTTGAGTAGCTTACTTGTTTGCATTCATCTCTATGTGTTTTTCCTCTCTTCGAAAAAATGATTTTTATCAAGCTCGACAGTTTCTCGACAGATCCTCAATAGATTTCTATCTATTGAGCCTCTTTCTTTTTTTCTCGACAGGAGTTAACGCAATTTCGATCCATCAAGATATCTGGAGTTCTTCTCGATAGCTTCTCGATCCATCGAGAAACTTTCTGTCTGGCTGATAGATCCTCGACAGATTCTCGATCCATTGAGGTTGGCTTCTGCTCGATAACAGCTTAATAGCTTCTCGATCAGTCGAGATCCTCTTGCATGCATTGCTTTTCACATGTTTTGCATCTTTCTATTATCTTGTCATCCATAGCATCTTATTTCATTACATTCATGCATTTATATGGATTCCTTGTGCCCCCTTGATCATCTTTGATCATCTTTATGTTTCTTGAGTGAAGCTTTATAGCTTCTTGTACCCTTTGTCAATCATGACAAAAAAGGGGAGAAAATGTGGTTTCTTTTTAAGATTCTACATGTTAGGGGGAGAAATACACGCCTTTGTAAGGAGGAGTGTGTATCTCTTTGTTGTTTTAGGAGCTTCTTTTAGCTTCTTGTACGCCGGTCTCGTGACTATATTTACATACATTGTGCTTATCTTTTCATATATATATATGATGATGTATGTTGTTTTTCACCTATCTCTCCGTGCGTTATTTCTTTTCTCTCTTTATACACGTGTTTCTTTATGTATATAATCTTTATTTCTGTTTCACACTAAAATGCATTGATGAGTTTTGTTTAAAGTGTTTCAGAAAGACAGGTTGTCAAAATCTTCTTTGCCATGACTCTCTTCTTGCAAAGTTTTTTAAGAGTTTGTGTTAGGATTAGATTTTATTATATTCAATAAGTGAGTATGAGTTGAGTGATTTATGACTTCTCTCATATTTCATTTGGTTGTTGTGATTTTGTCACGGATTGCCAAAGGGGGAGATTGTTAGGACATATGCAAAACTTGTTATGAACATATGTCATTTAGAAGTGGCTAATCCTTTGACAAAACACACATTACTTGTAATTGGGTAGATCTATGATGAGTTTAGTACTTCACAGAACAAGAGTTTAAGTCTAGTATTGAAGCCAAGCAAATACGTCCTAGAAACAATTGAAGAAATTCTATTCATTAAATCTTGACAGATATCTTGACAGATTCATATCTATTGAGGTTTAATGATGGAGCTTGACAGAAACATATCTGTCGAGATCTACGAAATCAGAATTTCCAAATCTGATTTTCGGCCCATGCTAACATGTATGTGTAGGGTTTCTTTTTTTACAACCATAGACATATATAAGGCTTATTTTAAAGGCTGTCACATAAGAGAATATAAGGAGAACACATGCAAAAAGTGACTGAGTGCCTTATTCTCTCTACAAGAAGTTACTGCATCTTTTGCACCTTAGGGTTTTGTAACCAAGTACTTCTTGATCTTCATTATTGATGAAGTGAAGAGCTTTGCAGCCAAAATCTTCTTCAAGTTAGTGAGTTAGTCACGTATTGGGAGCCGTGCATCATTTGTTAGTCACATACTGAGATCCGTGCAAAAGGGCAGCGTTCATATATTGAAGAGTTCAGAGGTTCTGAAGCGGTAGAAAATTTTTGCTGTAAGTTCATTTATGGGGATTGTGGAGTCTAGGGAGAAATGTTTTGTACTAGATCTGAAACTTCTCTTTTATCATAGTGGGTTGCTTTTCAGGAAGGTTTCCCCCCAGGTTTTTTTTTTTTTGGTTATGTGAAACTAGTTTGTTTCATTGGTTTTTCTAGGTCATCATATCTTATCTTATTTACTATGCCATTATGCATGATATTGACATGATATTGATGTTTGTTTGTTTTAACAAGGTTTATTCATAATAAATCTAATTAACAACTTGGGCTTAAAACTTGTTAATTATATCAACCAGGATCTAAATTTCCCAATAGGCACCCATCTTGCTCAGACAAAATCCAGTCTTCTATACTCTAATGATCATTTAAGTTCCCATTAACATACAATGATGAGATGCAATTTGTGTTTAAATGATAAATCTAGATTAATTCAAGAAATAGTCTTCATGAATATATTCTCTTAAAACATGGAGTTTTAGAAAATAAAAATTATTCTATATCTGCTTTTTATTTAGGAGGAAATAATAGATTAAGAAAATATTTTAGATTTATTTTTGTTGGTAAGAAAACAATAAGTTTTCAGCGAAAAATCTAGACCTGTTTTTATTTATGAAGTAAACAGTGTATTATAGAGAAAAATTACAGGTCTATTTTTATTTAGGAAGAAAAATAGTAGATTTAAGAAGAAAATCTAGATCTTTTTTTATTTAGAAAGAAAAATATTGGATTTAAGAAGAAAATTTAGATATGTGTTTATTTAGAAAGAAAAAATAGTAGAGAAAAATCCAAATCTGTTTTTATTTAGGAAGAAAAAATAGTGGACAAAAATCTAGATTTCTCTTCATTTTAGAAAGAAAAATAGAATTTTCAAGAAAGAGTTGTAGATTCATAAAGGGGACTTCATAACTCATATTAGATCTATTATGCATGAATCATTTAATTGTCATATGAACAAAATGATCAAGAAAATATGAAAGCATGTCATTAATAAACTTTGAACAAGTATGCAAACAAACATTTGAATAATTAGAATATAGAAAGAAAAGAACTCATAAATAAATTACTTACTTACATGAATAATTTAAATGAGAAGGGGAATTACTTTAGACATTCGAGAGAAAGATCTCTTTGAGACCTAAAGCATTAGCACTTAACCCAAAAAAAAAAAAAAAAAAATTAAAGTCAAACTTCCAGAGATTCTTTTACGTTAAGGAGAAGAGGGGTGTTAAATTTTGGGGTTTTCTCCTCTATTTATAGAGATGTACTTGCTTAAAAAAATAAGTTAGGGTTGCTTTGAAAGTCAGCAGGCACGAGGTGCATTAGATTTTATCCCCAAAAATCGAATCTAATGAATTTTGACTTGAACAAAAGGTATCTAGATGAATTTTATGATTTGTGCCAATCAACACTTTCCAATTGCCAATTGGCACTCTAAACCGCTTCACACAATTTTGTCTTCTTGCATGTTTTGAACTCTTTTTAGGCATTTTTCTGAGTTGGGAACCGTGCTTGGACATGTCTTGGATTCATATTCCTAATAAAATTCATCTTAACTTGATAATTAAATGTTTAAAATAATTATCTCAAAGATAATCACCCTAAAACTTAATTATCAACTCAATTTTTAACATTATCAGATAATTTCTTTTATTCCTATGCAACCAAACTTATTTTATCAAAATAAACCACTAATCACAGAAATTCATTTAATTAATTTTAGTTGTCGACCCATAAAAATTAATTTCAACTAATCATGTGTGATCAGTTCCATCTAAGTGAACGCATCAAACCGTTGATACTTGATCTTATGATATCTTTCAATCCGACCATCCAATTTGGAAACCGAACATATCGTTGTGATTGTTAGAATCTCAAGATCATTTTTTATTATATGTGATTAATGACTGAATGAATGAAATGCCATCATGATTTTTGGATATTTAGAATGATTATTTTGGTCATCTTCCAATGTTAAATTATGGGAGTGAAATAAAGTGTCTACAAGGGTTTATATATCAGATGAACAACATGACCATGCAGCGATGCATAGGTGTTGTGATGTAGTGAGATAAGTGAGGTAAATCATGCATAACCCATATGAACATGGTTGTTTGAATATGATATGGTTAATGAACTATAAAAATGTTGTGATGTTATGCTTAAATGATTAAATATGCTTGATGTTGATACCATGATCATAGGCTACTGCCTTATGAATGTTTCTATGAGATGTTGCTTGCTACTCTTGGATAATACATGAGATTGCTAGATGAATGTTAGGGATTGTGGGTTCTTTTTTTTTATTTAAAAATATCGAGGCCTAAGTAGGAATAAGGATCTTGGGCTTGATACTTGTTATTTGGTGGACTGGGCTTGGTTCACCGTAGCTATGTTGGATTGATTACGAACCAATTTGTGCACAAAACATGGATCCTACAACACATACACATTCATACACAAAATATATATGTAGTGCATAGTAATGAACAGTAAAGGAATAGCAAAAGGGCAAATAAGACATCAGGGATCCTCAGAATGGTAAGTAATGTTTCATTATTTCTTGAATTTTTTGGTACATTGGGTCCTTTCTCTACTGAGGTATGTTACAATGTTCAAATAAGTTCAAAAGTCATAGACTTAGATAGCTCTTTTAGGCTTCCAAGACTTGTGAGATTTGAATCCATTTGAATCCAAGTGGTATCCCCTAATATCTATCTTAGGATCCCTCACAGTGTTTTTCCTGTTTTCTCTCTTTTTGAATTCTAAAGAATTTTTTTCAAAGATCTTTTTGTTCTGATTCTCTATTGCTATGGTTTTTGCTATGGGTGTCATCCCCTTTTATAGTGCCTTCCCAGGTTTTTTGGTGTACTACTGATTCTCTCCATTTGCTGCCCTGGATACTAGAACCAATGTTGTGTCAGGAACATTGGTGGCTGGTCCCTTCCTTATTTTCTCATTATTTTCCCTTTTTAAGGTTTCCCGCCCCAGAAGTCCCTAGTTGACCTTCCTTTTTCAGGAGGTCCTAAGGGCTGACTTTCAATTCCCTTTTTCCAAAGTTTCTAGATGCTACTTTTCAATCCACCTTTTGGCTGCTTCACCTTTTGTCATTTTCTCCAAATGGGCAAATTCCTTTCTGTTAGACTGAAAGATCCCCAGCCACCTTCCTTCATAGTCCATCCTCCTGCGTTCCCGAGGTACCAGACTTCTTTTTCATGAAGTGTTGATTCCTAAGTTATAAGCCTTTTTTCTGAACCATGGGTGGTTGATGGGACATATCCACCCTTGTTCTTTGTGTTCATAGGCATGCCCTTTTGAGCTGTTCCAATCCCAAGTTTCTGGGAATTCCCAGGTATCTTGGTTTAGCTCCCTTTCTGAGCTCCCTAGCAATTTTCTCTTTCAAGGGTTGGGCCTCCTTTTCCTTTTTTTTTTTTTTTATATATATTTTTTTTTAATTTCCTAAGACTCAAAGCTTACCCATTCATGGATTTGGACCCCTTCTTATTTTAAGTAGTCCTTAACTGGCGGGTTTGGGCCTACTCCCTTCATTGAAAGCCCAAATGGTCCTTAGATTTCAATTTTGTATTGTTTTGGGCCTTCATATAATGCTTGTGATTTTTTGGACCTCAACGGGGATTTATGCCACGATTGAATTTGGAACAATATGCCATGTTATGTGCTAGATGTATGTTGTTGTTTTTGTGAATATAAGATGAACATTTTAAAGAACCCTTTGAAGCGATTAGGCTTTCAGTGGTATGTGGACAGCCACTATAGCCTCAATTAGTACCACTTTAGTTATGCAGCTTGACAATAATATTTAAGAAAACTGTTAGAATTATCACGATCTACGGTCATTGTATAATCCTAATCAATGTCCAAGTCTTTTATTATCTCAATCCTGGTTCATTTCACTAAGAATTTACTTCTATTTTTTTTTTCAAAATTTGATATATAGAGAAGATATATATATATATATATATATATGAACAAAAAGTACATAAAAAAAAAGTATGAAGGGTCCGCCCTTGATAGAAACCATTCTTTGGTTTAAAAAACATGTCCCAAAATTAATTAGTAACTTGCTTTTTTTAAAAACAATTATGGGTAGATTTCACTAACTATCTTTGAGGTTTGGGTAAATACCAAGAAGGTCCAAAAGATTCAAAATTGACCATTTCAATCACTAAGTCCAAAAAAACTCTAATGCTGTTAACCTTAGCCCTCTCATCCCTTTCTCTAACTATCTCTCTTCTCTTTCTTTAACTGATAAAATAGATATTTTCTCCAGTAACTTTCTCAGTAAACAATCTAAGAAAAAAAAAATGCTTGAATGGATCCAACAATCAAAACGAAGAACACACAACAAAAATCACAAAACCATAAAGAACCGTGACAAAAACAATCTGCCTCTTAACTTAAAATCCTAATCCAAAACCAAACCCAATAAATCATAACCTCTCTTAACCAAAAACTCATAAGATCTTCTCAAATTCACAAACATGTTAGACCATAGCACTGCTCTCTCCGTTACCAAAGCCCTTTCCCTCACCAATGTCTCTCAAGCTCATCATCTTAATCAGTGTTGGGTTAAGATAGCTTGACCTCGTTTAATTAATTCAATTATCCAAGTTGATTAATTAGGTTCAATTTGCGTGCAAAATGTGGTGACACTAACAAAGCACCAAAAATACTAACTGCAATGGAAAATAAATTTGATACGGTGATTTATTGACAAATGGGGAAAACCTCACAAAGCAAAAACCCCCACTGGATGATTTTAAGGTTACCACTCCCAAGAATCCATTAAGCAACAATCACGCGGTTACAAGTACAAGGAATCTTACCAACTACCCTTGGCCTATCTCGAAATACCAACCTATAATTGAACCTTTGCTCCAATTCCCAATTGGACTTGATCTTGTAGTAGCCTTCTTTCCTTTGATGCACAAACCTCCCATTTGTGACTAACCCTTTGCATGAATCCCAAGTATGTGACTAACTCTAGCAACTTGAATAGATGCTATTGGCTGCAAAGTTTTTCACTTCATCAACAATGAAGATTTGGAGCACTCAGTTACAAAACCTTATGGTGTACAAACGTAGTAGCTTTAGACGGAGAAAATAAGTCTCTTGGTCTCTATATCTGTGTGTGACAACCTTTAAAATAAGCCTTATATATATCTAGAGTTGTGAGAAAAGAAACCCCAAAGAAATGTACAAAACTGGGCCAAATTTTAGATTTGAAAATTCTAAGATCGTAATTCTCGATAGATCGAGCTGTTGTTAAGCTATCTATCGAGCTTCACATTAAGTCTCGATAGTAGGCATTTGTCGAGGCTTAATGAACAACTTTTCTTCACTTGTTTCTTGGACCAATGTTCATGTCTTTAATACTTGACTTGAACAGCATGTTTCTTGAAGTACTAAACCCATCTTAGATCTACCTAATTACAAGTAAAGTGCATTTTATCAAAGAATTAGTCAATTACAGTAAAATATGACTCTAACAATCAGCAAGAGAAAACCTTTGCTCAAAAGAAAATCCACAAGACCTTCACTCAAACCAAAGCAAACCCATCATAACTGACCCAAACCAAAATCCACAAACCTCCATTGCCGATTCAAACCAAAATTCATAAACCTCCACTATCGACCCACAACTAATCCAAACCAAAATTTACAAATCTCCACGGCCTACCCATAACCAATCCAAACCAAAATTCACAAACCTCCACCACTGATCCTTAAATAACCCAAATGCCGACGCCGGTTCACACCAAAACCCACGAACCACTAATAACTCACAGCACAATGTCGCTGCAATGACCACGAGAACTAGCACCGATCCACACTGAAACCCACGAACACCTCTTACCCACATCATGTTGTCGTCACAAAGAACAAGAGAGAGAGAAGAGAGTCAAAGAAATAGAAGAGAGGTCTAAGAGTGAAAGAGGGATGAGGGACTCAGACAGAGTGAGAAGAAATGTCTGAGAGTGGAAGAGGGATGAGGGAGCCAGAGAGAGTGAGACGAAAGAGGGACGAGAGAAGAAAGGTTTGAGGGTGAGAGAGAGAGAGAAACTAAAAATAAATAATGGCGTTAGAGTCCATTTGGACGTAGGGACTAAAATGGTCAGTTTTGAAATCTTTTAAACTTCCTTAGAATTTACCCAAACTTCAAGGGTAGTTAATGAAATTTACCCTAAAATTAATATTTATTTGTATATATATACACATTAATCATTATAGCAAAAAATGAAACAACAAAATCACCAACATTGAACTCGTGCAACGTCGGCATCCCCAAGTATGAATAACTGAAACAAATAAGACCAACAAGTTGCATACGTGGGCAATTTCTTCTGGATGAATAACGGCAATGTGCCATCTTAAATCAATAGTTCCTTGAATTCATCGATTCCACCAACAACGCAATATATATTGCTGATTCTAGCCATGTTTGTTTTCCATCATCCTATTCCCACGTATACCATTAGCCATTTTCAGTATCACTTACTAGATAAAACCATGATTTTCAAATCTGGACTGTTCAAAGAACCGGTAAATGAAGTGGCTCAAGGTTTTTAAGGTTGGACCGAGATGATTTCATAATTAACTTAGTAATTAATTGAAATAAACTAATGTATTAAATTTATAGAAATTAGCAAAACTAAATAATAATATCTTAAAAAATTGAAACAAAATTTCAAATAAATTTTCATGATACTATAAGGTTAATATAAATTAGTACATTATAAGGTTTGGATGTTCAAAATGTGTATAAAACACCCTTGAACGTTTAGACCCCAAGTACAAAATTATCAATTCAAGCTTAATGTCAAACAATAAATATGCGGAACATGAACATTAGCTAATGACCGAATTGATAAACAATCTAAACCATAAATAATCACAATCACAATAGTAATTAAATGGTAAAGATAAATGGAAGAGAGATGCAAAAACAAGGTCAACACACGATGTGTCATCGAAGAGGAAACTGAAGCTCTTGGCATAAAACCTCTCCGCCGCCCTCCAAGCGGTCAATAATCCATTAGAAAATGTAGTTGGGATATATGAACAGCAATAGACCCTCCAAGCCTAATCTACCCGATGTACCTAAGCCCTCCAAGCTTCTTGCTCCAACGAGGTTGCGCCAAATCTTTTTCTTTTCTAACTTACCGGATTCCGCTTTAGCCCATAGCATCAACCAATATGAATTGGTCCATTCCGAACTGCTTCCCAAAGCACCAAATAAACCTCCTCACAAATATGGGTATGGTGAAAGGAATTTGAAGAGTCTCTTAGGTGAAGATTGTGGATGAATCAATCTTGTTTTTCTCTAGGGTTTTTCCCTCAAAATTCTCTCTGGAAGCTCTCTACATTTCGTGGGTATAAGGGTCTATATATAGTGGCGTGTGTTTGGAATGCGAAGAGTCAGTTTTTCCCAAACAGGGTGGTCTGGTGACTTAACCTCGTGACTGGATTGAGTCACGAGTTCAAGCTACGAGCTAATGACCTGGCCAGCCTGTGACTTTTTTCATATAGTGTAATAGCTGGCGTGACTCTTTAGCTCTCCTGCATGCTTCACACGTGTGCTACAGTTGGCGACTTACCAGTCACGAGTCACCTGTGAGTCCTAGCTGTGAGTTTTCGCATCCTTGCACAATCTTGAGCATTTCTTCACACTCTCTCACACACTACCTTTATAAGAATCTCACCTAAATATAGGGTTACTAATTGCTAAAATGCAAGCAAATTTGGCACGGAATAAAGCCAACAAGATGGTTGATTAAATTTAACCTTACAAGGTTAATAAAAAATAGTACAACATAAATAAGCTTGAAAAGGAATTGTATAATAATCCTTCAAGTAGAAACCATTTCGATTAACTAAAAACCACTTTGAAAATAAATTCCCAAATAGTGAATTCCTATGAAAATGTATTATTCTTAAATCCCAAGCTAATTTAGCAATGAAAACAAATTTAGTAATATTTAATACACAGAGAAAGGTAACAAAGAATTTTAGAAACTATAATTGATAGTCATGGCATTAGCCTTGGTGCTTATTAGTGTAGAGGTCTCAAGTTCAACATCTAGTGGTGCCTCTTAATTCTCTAATTTTTTTTTTCCAAATAAGTACAGTCCCTTGACCTAGTTGAACTAGCCTACGGTTCTAATGATTTTCCAGGTTGAACCTTGGTCACATGGTTCTCTTAGATTTCATATATGCCCGGTTCTTATATATAAAAATCCAGATTTAATGGCGGTTTGCGGTTAACCTGATCGAACTGGCCAGTCCGACCTGAGTTTGAAAACCTTGGATAAAACCAATGCAATTGAAGTCAAACTTTTATCTCCTACGCATTATAAGGAGGGCCTTGGACTTAGATTAAGAATAGGTCTTTTACGTTTTTAAAAACATGAAATTGATAAAGGATCTTATTTTTTTTTAGACATTACACCACCTGCCTCTAGTTAGAAATTATAATCCCTAAGACAGGCACAACTTCTTGTACTCATTTTAGTTTTCATTATTTTTGAATGAGTAGTATTTGCTAATTGTTGGGAGATTGTTTTCATTGCCTTCATTTGGAGCTTGTTTTCCGGTTGCAGCACATGTGCATTGACATTTTCCGTTTACACAAAGGGCGAGGCACTCAGGACTACGACATGTAATTTTGAATTGACAATCAATATCGCGGCGACAGTGATCCGCATCATTTGACATTCCTAGTAATGATAAACCTGCCATCAGGATTTCATTAGCCACCATCATATAAAAGTCAGAGAGAGAGAGAGAGAGAGAGAGAGAGAGAGAGTTACAAGTTGCAAAAGCAAGTAGGATGACCGAGAAAGCCATTTTGGAAGAAGTTGCCTCCATTATTTTCTTCGTTTTAGTCGTGCAGTTTTTTTTTTTTTTTTTTTTTTTTTTTTTTTTTTTTTTTTGGGATAATTCGTGCAGTTTGTTATGACTATGCAAATTGACTTGCCTGATGTGGTAACCTTTATAGTGTCTGATAATAATCTTTATAATGTCTGATAAGATGGTCATGTTTTAATATGACAAATGCATTTATTATCATGCATTAATTATCTTGGTATATAAATACTTTTTTAGCTAAAATGCAAAACTGACTCTTTAAGTTTTTTCAAACTTTATTGCAGTACTCTAATTTTCTTTTGTTCATTTTAGTCCTCTAATTTTCAAATTTATTCAATTAAGGCTTTTCCATCGATTTGTGCTATATTTTGTGGTTAATTTTACATTTTAAAAAAAAAATTCTTCAAAGTTTTTAAAATAAAAAATTTTTGTTAATGATTGAAAAATATTTTCAATATTTATTTTAAAAACATTTTAACAAAAGTCGACGGAAAGGCATTAAATGAAAAAATCTAAAACTTAGAGGACCGAAATGAACGAAGGTAAAATTAGAGAACTGAAATGAAATTTGAAGAGACTTAGAGGGTTAGTTTTGCATTTTAGCCTACTTCTTTTTAGTGTTCACTTTTCCATACCTGGAAAATTAAATCTAATATATATTCAAAATGATTTGATAATAAGACAATTTAAGCATATAAAGATAAATTAAAAAGTTTAAAATTTAAAATATATTTCTAAATTGTTAAGACAATAAGAAAAGTTTAGGAAATAAAGTTAAATTTCAAGTTCAAATTTCATAAAATTAGGACGCACATTTTATACTTAAACTAAAATTGCTGTAGTCACGACTTAAAATTTTATATTTTAATTAAAAAATAAGAGTCTCTATTCACATGCATAGTGCAAGTAATTTATATACAAAAATAATCTATTTGGAATATTTACTATTATAAAAAAGTTAATGGATTTGGAATAGGACAGTTTTCCTCATATTTAGCTGCTTCACCAACAATTAATAAAAACCATCAGAGTAAAAAAATAGATGCGCACTTGATAAGTAAATGGATTTGGATTATGACAAAAGCCTTGATAAGTAAAAAATAGACGCGCAAATTTTAATATCGCGTACAATTGATAATATAAAAATAGATTCTTGATAAGTAAAAAAATAATTAAATGTTTATTAATTCATTGCAGTCATATTTTCATATGAGATTAAATTTTGTAAATATGTGGTACAAAACTCATGTTTTACCCTTCCAATCCAACATATCATATCATTTTATCACATATTTAAGAATAAGTACAATTATACCCAATCAATTCTAATACTTATATATAAATCCAACCAAATTAAGAGTATATTGAGATGTTATTAGATGTGGTAGAATGTATTGAATTTTAAGTAAAATGCTAATGTGAAAATCTCTTATAAAAGTACTTTCAAGGAAGCCCTTTAATGAAAACCAGACTTGAAGAGATACATATATATATATATATATATATTTTTTTTGAGAGTGAGTTTCAACTTATGGCATTCGCTCTTGATGATAGCTCTTTATTATCAGACCAAAATACAAATTGGTTTTTGGTGTAGGATAGGATTGAACTCAAAATCTCCTAACCAGTTGAAGAGATGTTTGGATGGTGTAAAACATGGGTTTTACACCCCATCCTTACCAAATTTGGATTATTTTCATATATATCTACCAAAAAGTGTAGTAGTATGAATTTATTTTATGTATATCCAATGAGTATTAATGAGGTAAGTGCATTTATTTTCTTGTATTAATGACTTATAAATAGTGCACTGATGATTTATATAAATAAATTTCTATTGTTTTCTACAATTTATTAAAAAACAACTAATTTAGAATATGATATTTTTACTCAAATTTAGTTGTGTTAGGAATAATTGAAACACGGTCCAACAAAAGATAAAAGCAATTTTTTTTTTAAATGAAAAAGAACAAATAAAATTTAATAACACATGATAAAAAAATATTATTTTTCAAATCACCCAAGCAACAGTGTCAAATTTTTAATTATTTCAATTTTAACAATTTGTGTTTCATCTATCTCTATTTATTCATTTATTTTTCTGTATTTAAGAAGGAAAGTTTCATCTATAGAGTTCTCTTTATTTATCCTTCTAGTTCTACCTCACCAAATTTTGTATTTATTTCAAAGTACTATGCATTAATTGTCATGTTTTAAAGGAAAAGTTTAATTACTATCATGTATTAATTATCTTTAAATAATTTAGTAAAACGTTTTAGAGAAACCACTAATGGCTTCCCTCACTCCATCTAGTGGTTAGGTCATTGATCCAGTAGGACGGCAATTAGTGTCGGTGGCCAGAGCCACTATTTCTACAACCAGTGTTGGCGGTCTAGTGGTTAGAGTCATTACTTCGGTGACGTGTGTGTAGACAGTTAATTTTGTACCCATGATTTAATCAAGGAGAATAACTTGAATGACCATCCATGTACCTCAAAAATCACGATTGCATTACATCATCAATTGGTTCTTGCATTACATGCATCAACTTGTCTTTGCATTACATGCATTAACTCATTCATTGCATATCATTAAAAGGAACTTGGGATTCTAATGGTTGCAATGGTTTTTACTATCTTGGGGGTAGGTAGATTAAGAATTAAGTCTATTTTAGCTTTGTCCACCTTTATGCCTCTAGAAGACACTACATGTCCAAGAACAATTCCTGAAGTGACCATAAAATGACACTTTTCCCAACTAAGAACTAAGTCTTTTTCTTCACAATGGGATAAAACCAATTTTAAGTTATTAAGACTGTCATCAAAAGAGTCACCAAAGACAGACAGGTCATCCATAAACACTTCCAAAAATTTCTCATCCATATCACTAAAAATACTAACCATGCATCTTTGAAAAGTGGTTGGTGCATTACACAGCCCAAATGGCATTCTTTGAAAGGCGAAGGTACCAAAAGGGCAAGTGAAAGTGGTCTTTCCCTGATCTTCTAAGGCAATCTCTATCTAGTAATAGCCTAAATAGCCATCTAGGAAGCAATAGAACATATGGCTAGCTACCCTTTCCAATATTTGGTCAATGAAAGGTAAAGGGAAGTGGTCTTTTCTAGTTCTAGCATTGAGCTTCCTATAGTCTACACACATTCTCCAACCTATAACTAATCAGATTGGGATCATCTCATTGTTTTCATTCTTGACCACAGTCATTCCAGACTTCTTAGGAACCACCTGTGTTGGGCTTACCCACTTACTATCAGAAATAAGGTATATGATACCTGCATCCAACAATTTAATTACTTCATTTTTAACAACATCTTTCATTGTTGGGTAAAGCCGACGTTGGGATTCTCTAGAAGTCTTACAATCATCCTCTAGGTAAATTTTATGTGTGCAAATCAATGGGTTAATGCCCTTGATATCAGCTATGGTCCATCCTAGGGCTAATTTGTGTTCTCTTAAAACATTCAACAACTTACCTTCCTGTTCCTCATTTAATGCAAAAGAAATAACTACAAGAAAAGTTTCACCTGGACTTAAATATGCATACTTAAGACCACTGGGCAGCGGCTTAAGTTCTAGCTATGGTGCCTCTTCACTTGAAGACATAGGCTTTTTGTCACTCTTTGGTAGCTCCTCAAAGCGAGGTCTCCATCCTTCATTAATTGCTATCACCTGTTGTTCTTCCAAAACCTGTGAGGAATCCAACAAAGAACAAATTTAAGATAAATGAATATCACTGTTTAAATCATAAGAATCAATAGAATTATTAAGAAAAGCTTCAAGAGGATCAAAAAAAAAAAAAAATTCTTATTAAACTCTTCTTGAACCACCGCCTCAATGAGGTTCACATAGGCACAGTCATCATCCTCATGTGGTTGTTTAGCCACATGAAATATGTTTAGCTCTAAAGTCATGGAACCAAAAGTGAGTTGCATCCTTCCATTCCTGCAATTAATTAAAGTATTAGCTGTGTCAAGGAAATATCTACCCAAAATAATAGGGGTATGAGCACTAGGATGTAAAATAGGTTGGTAATCTATAACAATAAAGTCAACTAGATAATAAAAGTGTTCAATTTTGACCAACACATCCTCAACTATCCCCCTTGGCTCCCTTACAGAGCGGTCAGCTAGCTGTAAAGTTACTGAAGTAAGTTTTAACTCACCAAATCCAAGTTTTTGATATACACTGAAAGGGATCAAATTAACACTTGCCACAAGATCTAGCAATGCATGCTCCATGATGAAATCTCCAATAGTACAAGAGATCGTAGGGCAACCTGGATCCTTATACTTTGGTGGGGTCTTATGTTGAATAACTGCACTTACCTGTTCTATTAGGAATGCAGTCTTCTTCACATGATGCTTTCTCTTGATGGTGCATAGGTCCTTAATTACCTTGGCATATGTAGACACTTGCTTGATAATATGCAATGATGGCAAATTTATCTTGATTTTATGCAAATGCTCTAATATCTCAGATGCGGTGTCTAATTTCCTAGGTAATTTTAAGGCTGGTGGAAATGGTGGAGGGATTGGGCATTGTTCAATGTCATCCAGCCCAAGTGACTTAGTTTCATCCTTTTCTTCTTCAACTTGGGTCTCTTTAGATTTCTTAGTTATTAAAGGAGAACTTTTATCAATCTCTTTACCACTCCTCAAAGTGGTCATAGCTTTAACTTCATCATGTTTATCCTTAAAGCCAATTTTTAGATTTTAATTAATGGGATTGGGTTGAGTTTAGGAAGGAAACTTCCCTCTCTCTATTCCACTCAATGAATTTGTAAGCCTAGTTATATTACTCTTGGTCCCTCTCACCTCTTCATCTAGCCTAGTGAACGCGGATTTGAACTTTTGATTTTACTCACTTTGCCTTTGAATGAAAGTACTAAGTGCATCCTCCAAGGAAGGTCTAGATGATGATGATGATGCATATGGTGAATTAAAATTCCTTGGAGGAGGAGGATTCAACACATTGTCACTCTTATAACTCAAATGATGGTTTCGCATATTTGGGTTATAATTGTTAGAATATGAAGAATTATTTGGCCAATATGAATTAAATGCATGTACTTGTTCGTCTGGCACATTTAAGAATAATGAAAGTGATGCACATTTATTTGTAGCATGGTTTACCTCATGGCAAATTTTACATACCTCCATTGGGTCCTTTCTAAAGGTAGCACTAACACTCTTACTTCCTTTCATTTTGAGTGCCTCTATTTCTTTAGTTAACATGCTAATTTTTGCACTCATGTTATCATCTTCCCTCAACTTGAAAACACTTCCGCTAGTAGTGGTAGTGTTAGTTCTACTCCTATCAGTGGAGTCCATAGGGCTAGGTCTAGTCCATGTGTTAGAGTTTTCAGCTATCTCATCAAGATAATCCGTTGCATCTTTGGGTTCTTTTTGTAAAAGTTCCCTCTGCATGAGAGTTGAACAAACTGTCGGTCCCTAGGTGTAAGTCCTTCATAAAAATAGCTAACTAACCTCCAATCTTCATACCCATGAGTTGGGCATAAATTGAAAAGATCTTTGTACCTTTCCTAAGCTTGGTATAAGGTCTCATTTTCTCCTTGGAAACAACTAGCTATCCCTCTTTTTACTTGCTGGACTTTGTGGGGAGAAAAATGTTTCTTAAAAAACTCTTGGGCCATCTCCCCCCAATTACCTATAGACCTAAGTTTCAAGGTGTAAAGCCAACTTCTTGCCTTATCCTTAGGAGAAAAAGGAAAGAAACGTAACTTAGCAGTCTCAGTAACATTTTTGTGATAGAAACTACTTGGTACCTCTTCAAAAGCTCTAACATGGACATAAGGATTTTCATTTTCTTGTCCCCTAAAGTCAGGAAGTATTGCTAATAAACCTTATTTCAATTCTACATGTGGTGCATTAGGTGGAAACATGATGCATGAAGGAACATAATTTTGTGTGGGATGCAACAATTCATACATAGTTCTTTTGTTTTCATCATGATTATTACGTGTTTCGTCACCCATGATTGATGAAGAAGGTGAAGGCAAAGGTGTGTCAAAAAGATTACCAAAGTAAGTCTCAAAATTTTCTAATCTACCTCTCTTGTTTCTAACCCAAATGCTCATGAAATAATGAATGCACAATAAAATAAAATAAAAACAACTAGAAAAATAAAAACAAAATAAGGGAAAACAAACAGAAAAATAAAAACAAACAGAATTTCCACCAGTTGTGCTTTGCTCCAAAAATTGCCCTTGAACACGCAACAGCTCCCCAGCAACGTTGCCAAAATTGCTTGCTCACTCCCCATTGCAGGAGATCGTAGCAATATAATTCTCGGAGTACCAAGGTTGAACCACAAGGAGCAAGGTAAATTCAAAGACAATGTTATTAAACAACAATTTTGGTGAAGAAGAAAAGTACTTTTTCTTGGTGATTGTTAACAAGAATAATAATAAAAGCTGATTTAAATTAATAATGTAAATACCAAGGTTTCGGTGTGTTTTCCTATATCGATATGAAATTCGTTGTGATCTAAGAAAATATATTTTTCATAATTGATTGTTCTTAAAAAATTAAAAATCTATGATTCGGTTGAACTGAGACAATTCAATAACGCATAATAACCTGGATTAATAATGCGGTTAGAATAGTTTTCAAAAAAATCCATTCACTTTAAAACTTGATTTCTATTTGAAACTATTAAAAATTCATCTAAACAATAAGAAAAACATGATTGAACTTATTGAAAGTATGGAAGAACTAATACATCAAAAGAAATCTAATTAAATAATCAAATATGTTGTCTAAAATCTTAGAAAGAATCACATTGAATATTCATACCGTATAGAAGAAACATAACCCCTAGCCCTAGCAAAGAGTCTAGGCTGCCATTAGAGAAAGGAAAAAACAAGGTTTTTCTCTCCAAAATTCATGCTTCACAGCCTCCATTCAAAACCCTAACGTCAAAGTATCCAAAGAAAAATACAACTTTTACAATTTTAATTTCGTCCAGATTTACAGCAGTAAATTTTTAGTTAATTTCAGGCATCAAAAATTTTGAATTTCAAAAAACTCAAAACTAGAAAGTTATAGATATTTAAGTCACGGTTCCAACTCATCTAGCCTTGTGTCAATTGGATTTTTTAGAAGAGAGATACACCCAAAATACTAATCAGTACTCAAATCTGATTTTTCCTTTTCAGATTTTACCTCTTTGATTCATTTCCTTATTTGAAACTTCCAAACATGGTAGACGACCCAAGCACTTCAGCTGCACCTTCTTAGACATTTAAGCATGGTCCTTTAGCTCCACTTTAATTCTAGTTTGGCCTCTATTTTCTCACAAAGTCCTGTAAACTTATCTTTTTCAGATGATTTCCTAAAAGTAGAAAATTACATGCAATGAAGGACATCTTATTCAAGAAATTATGTAAAGATAAATAGTAGGGACTAATGCAAATCATGGCTTAATTATACAAATTAAGTATAGTAATAAGGAGATAACGCCCACATAAATATATAACAAGTATATATTTTAAGGCGTTATCACAAAGGCGGCAATACTTCGCTCTCTCCTTTTTATTTTCTTCTCCACGCACAGCTCTCTCTTGGTTGTCTTCTTTTTTCTCTAGGTGACTTCCTCTTGGCTACTCTCTCTTCTTTTTCTTTCTTGTCCAGCTTCCTCTTTCTTTGCTCTTGCACATACTCTCTTTGTGTCTTCTCGAAGGCAGCAATACCTTATTCTCTCCTTCCTCTTGCGTTCCTCCCAAGAGAAAATCCCTTTTCTCTCTCTTGGTTTCACGCTCTGTTTTCCCTCTCCTCATAGGGAGGACCCTTGGGCCGAAACCAAAGCCAAAGCCATCAAATTCTTTGTAGCATTGTCTATTTATAAGACTCTTTTGCTATTTCCTCTTGGACTAGGAATACATTACCTCTTTAACAAGGAATCTATTCCCTTTTGGACTAGGAGTACACTACCTCTTTAACAAGGAATAGACTTCCTTCCACACCAAGGAATAGTCTTTCCTTCTACAACAAGAAAACCCAAATTAATTTTTCCTTCTTCAACTAGGAAACCTAATTGACTTTCCAAGTCAAAACTAGAATTTGAGGCAATTTCCCAACATCTGTTAGCATTGTCAAAAGCTCCTGTAGCCTTCTCAAGTGTGGAATACTTGAGGTTTAGGCTACAATTATTAAGTGTTTACACCAAATTTTCTGCATTGTTTGAAACTAAGGAGCCAGAATAGAATAGAAATGAAGAACTTGGGTGGTAATTCCCAATCAAAGGACGGAGGCAATCAATAATGCATTTGATAACAGATTGAGCTACCTAAATGTATCCTTCATTTTAAGAATATAGTTGACACTTTTGGAGGCTTTTTAAAGTACAAGTATACAGAGTGATAGAACTTTTAAGTCATAAAATATATATGACCTTGCAAAATGAATCAACTACTGCTACCTTTTTCCCAAAAAAGCTTTTTTTTTACCTCTTCGTTTTCTCTGTAATTTTCTGTGTCTCGAGATCCAGATATGAAGTCGATATGAAGTCCTACTGCTATTACAACTACCATAATAGCTAGAAAACTAACAACTAAATTGATTGTCTTTGTTGTTGTACCTGCAAAAATCATCGATAGAAACCCATGATCAAGCCTAGTTTTCTACTATGAAACGTCCCTAATGCTACAAGTGCAGTCCCCAGATATTATGATCCATTCTATTTCCAAGTCCTATTTCATTTACCTCTTGAACTTCGAGTTCCTAGTCCCTTGTTGAGGAAATCTGTGTCTGAGTACCTCATGAAGCAGCTGGGGTATATTGCTCGTCCTTTTGACTGATGCAAGCATTTCAATATTAAAGCCGACGCATTCTCCAAACATGCTCTACAAGAACTTGCACTCAAAGTCATCCAACAATTCACCAATACATAAGCTGACTCATTCACTGCCCTAAGCACAACCTCCTGAGCTGTTGAATGGCCTTTTTGGTGTGGTGTAGCCACAATTACACGGTTCAAAGCCTCTATCATTGATTCTTTAAACGTTGGATTCTTCCTAGTTGTATTTCTACATTCAGCCCTGTCACCAAGCCTTGTATACTCCTGAAAGAAGCTGTAATTCTCGTAGCTCATGAAGCAACCATCAAGGTAGATGCAACCTGAATTGTAAGGATAGCATGGGGGAATAACCGTGCGTGCCTCAGCATAGCATAATTCATAATTAGGAAAAGAGAGATCATCACAACATTCACCAAGGCCATAGTTAGTGATGTGCATGAAGTATATACAATAAAGTACTCACATATGTACATATTTAGCTTTACTTTTATGTTATTTTGTGACTGATTATATAATATCTTTGTCTTGCAGGTAACAAGGGCTTTACATGCAAAGTGGGGCTAGACCAATTAAATCAAGCCAACTTATATCCAGACAAGCATGAATTCAAGAGAAGACCAACCCAATTAAATTAAAGTCTAATTGGAGCAAGGAATCAAAGGAAATTTGCATCAAATCCAAGTTCAATTCGGATTAGGATTAGGATTCCAGCCTGCACATTAGTTAGTATTTTCAACATAACTTTTGGCTCAGATGTCCATTCAAGATTATTCAAGTTGGGATGGAAAGTTAACTTAAAGGGCTATAACTTTGTTGTTTACCAAAAACCCGAATTCTGAAATTAAATGGGCCAAAATAGTCAGTTAAGTGAAGCCTAAAAATCTGGGATTTTCTCCAAATGGAAATTCAACTTGTTATAGGATTCCTAGACCTATTTAAAGGCTCTTTAGGGTAAAATTCAGGGGAGGCTAGTGCTAGGGCTAAAAGCTGAACATAGAGAGTGCAGCTACTTCTTTGGTTTTCTTCCATAACAATTAGTTTTATTTTATTTGTATAGTTTAATGTTTTGTATTTTATTTTTGTGTTTCCTTTCAATTACCATGAGTAGCTAAATTTATAATTAGGGTTGAGGATGAAACCTTGTTAAGGATTATTAGTAATATTTATGTGATTTTATTTTTCCCACAATAGTTGTTCTTTAATGATTTAAATTGTTCTTACTTCATATCAATTGACTAAGATGAGATTCTAGATATGAGTTTAATCATGTTTTTCTCATGATTTAGGATTTGTCTTAATTAATGGAATACTTGGTTTATTAATTATTGATTACAAAATTGGATATTGTTGGAAATTTAGACCCCTTAAACCACAATTAGATTGTGTAGCCTAGATTAATTAGCCAAGTTGTTACTTAGTCAAATTAAACAGTTCTAGGTTAAAACAATCACAAAATCATATCATGCATATAAAACATATAAAGCAGCGAAAATAATAAATAACACAAGATATGATCACCAGGAAAACCAAACCGGTAAAAAACCTGGGGACCGGTAAAAAACCTGGGGAGGATTTTACCCACCGATCCTCAAGGTAAAACGGAATCCACTAAGAAAGAATTGAAGTTGTTACAAAAGGACTTACAAGCTCCCCGCTTGACTTCCTAATGCTACCCACCAGTAGTAACTTCCTGACACGACCACGTGCAGGCTCCGAGTACACGGACTACTTCTTTCTTTGTATTCCTTCAATCAGCTACAAGCTCCTCGCTTGTTAATCTTTAAGCTTCAAAGGCAGCAACCAAGTTGATAATCAAGATGTTGAAGAATCTCAATCTTGAAAATCCTAAGTTATGTGTAAAGGAAAGCTCCTCTAGATCTCACAAGAGATTTACACAAAACCGCAATGTATGAGCAACAACACAACTTGTGCAACCCTGAAAAACGTAGCTAGGGTTTGCCTTATATACCTAGGGAAAAAACATAAAAACCTAAACGTTTAAAGAGTTAGGGTTGAGTTGGAATTCTGCAGAAAAACGCATCTGGGCCGACTTTCGATCGATCGAGAATTACATTCGATCGATCGAGCCAGGCCGAGAAGCCCCAATGCTTCTGCAGTCTCTCGATTCCAACTTTACAAAATTAAACCAACTTTGAGCAAGCCTAAACAAGACTAATTACATTGTTTTGATCATGGTTTGCCAACATTACAAATTAGGTTCTAAATACATAAAATCCTAAGACCTTAAAACCTAACAAACTCCCCCTTTGGCAATCCGTCACAAAACACAAATCAAAAGCTCAAAGTTTACAAGTAAAAAGCCCTTTACAAAATAATGCTCATAAACAAAAGTTCAACCTAACTACTATCCATTGGTTGCAAGTGTAGACAACAGCTTTGTTGAATCAACCTGTATATTCCTGAAATACTCATCAAACACATAAACGCATGTGTGGCAGAAAATAGTATATAAACAGGTATAATATTCTTGTAAGATTCACACAACTCAAACTAAAGATATATATCAATGAATCAACTCATAAATATAAATCAATAAGCAATGAATCATAAGACAACAAGAATCAAACAGAATCATGTATATCAATATATCAATCAATGTTACTCCCCCTAACATGAATATCCCCAAAAATGATATACAAAGTGAAGCACCTAAATACAATCTAATGAACTCCACACAAAAAATATCCCATGCTAAAAATATCTCCCCCTAACTACAAAATATCTCCTCAAAAGGTCAAAACTCCTCTACAAGTCAAAAATATCCACTCCCCCTTTTTGTGACGGAATGCCAAAGGGCAATCAAGAGTCGCCATCAAAAAGTGGTGGTGAAGGTGAATGAAGATGTGCAAGGTCGGCTCGCAGAGCACGCATCTCGTCCAGCAGGTCCACCAAAATCTGACCATGAGCCGCCTGAACGGTCATGACAGTCTCCAAAGTATGACGAACATCGAAGTCGGCCGCAGAAGGTGGAGGAACAGCAGCAGCATCAGCCACATCACCGACTGGATCAGGAATATCCTCACCAGCAAGACCTGTAGAAGATGAAGGAGGAGGAGGAGCGCTAGAAGATGGCTCAGACCTAGGGTGTTTAGAACCAGCTCGAAGATGAGCGGCCCTCTGTCTAAGAAAAGACGCACCTATAGGACCGATGACATGAACAGGCTCAGAAGCAGGGAAATCCTCTAAACCTAGATATAATAAAATCCTATGAATGAAAATAGGATGGACGAGAGCATGAGCAGTAGATGAACTCCTATAAACTTCGTTCAAAGAATGAAGAAAAAGATGAGGAAAACTAATAGGAGCATCTGTAATAAGAGCGTACAGAAAAACACACATCTCAAGAGGAATGGTGTGCAGATGAGAAATAGGCCAGAGTGAGTGACAAGCTATCCTAGAGAAAAGATAGGTAGTCTCGGGAAGCTCAGCGGAGGTGATCCGAGGATCAGAACCCCATTGGATAGATAACCCAGTGATGTATGACATGACATCACTCAACTCTGGTGACTCATCATAGGGATAGACAGGATCCCTAACCAAAGGTACCTCAAGAGAATCAGCCACTACCTGAGGAGTAATGGAGTACTCTACGCCTCGTATCCAACTCCTAACGAGAGTGTTGGAATCATAGACACAGATCGAGATGTTCGAGTAGAACTCTCTAATCAAGGTAGCCGGAGGAGGAGGGTCAGACACAGTAAACAAAGGAAGCCAACCCCTACGCTCAAAATTTGCCCTAATGGCAGGATCAAGCTCATCAAAAGAGACAGACCGCTCAGCCCAAATCTTCCTCTTAAGGTTTAAAGTCTCGTAAAGCTCTTGGTTTTTCTCACTAGGGAATCTCTCACTATCAAAAGAAGGAGGGGATGGAGAAGGAGAGGGAATGGTCCTACGTGCTCTAGTCTTCCTAGGCATGGTGCTAAGGAAAAGGACAGAGACACAAAGGGAAAACCAAAAAGAACAAACACAAAACCAAGGGCAGACTGCAAGTTAGCACAAAAAAAATATAGAATAAAATTCTATATAATGCATGAACATTTACAATGTTATGATGCATGAACTAATGCAGTAACCAGGATCAAATTAAGTTCAAATTCACAAAATTGGCTTGCACATAGAGTTTCTTAACAAAAACCTTAAAAATTTGAGAACCACTTAAAAATTTTTGTACCAAATTGATGAACCAATCATTACAGACTATTGAAAACAGTTTATAATAACCAATTGCATCAATTACACAAGCCAATTTCATCAATTAAACCCAATTTCACAAAAAGCCCCAATTCGGATCAATTATAAACCCTAGAAATTTAAGTTTTTCACAAAACACAAAATTGATCAAATTAATCAATCAAGAACATGTCTATAGGGTGTCCCCAACAAAACCCATTGATCAATTGCAAACAATTTGGTCCGAATCAACAAAAATCCCAAAAAGAAAAGTTCCGAAAATCTCCTCTAAAATGCATGAAAAATGCATGAAATCATGAAAATAAATTGAAAAGGAAGGGTAAAATAGACATACCGGCTTGAGGAGAGAGATTCTTTGCAAAAAATCCGGAAGAAAACGACAAAAAATTGAATCTTTTGGGCTTGCCTCGTCGGAGAGAGAAAAAGGTTTGAAAAAGATTTTGAAATAGTTCTTTGAAAAGTCAGATTTCCTCTTTTTAAAAAGCTTCTTCACGATATTCGATCGATCGAAAATTACATTCGATCCATCGAATGTGACAGTCATTTTAGCACATTCTGAGGCACTTTTTCGATCGATCGAAAATCAGGTTGGATCGATCAAAATGGGCAGAGACACACTGAATTTTAGGGAAAAACACAGTTTTTGAAAAATCGCAAACTCAATTTTGAAACAACTCCTCAAAGCACTTGAACAATGAATACAAAATGCATGAGTATGAAATGGAATGCTTTTTCAAAAAAGACCAAATTTTCAAACCCAATTTCATCAAAAACAAGATTCAATTAACCTCCCATTTAATTTTCTCAAGCCAGATTATGTTGTGCACAAATCTCAAGATATTTTTAGACTTGGTTGGTCAGACCAAGGACACACACACTAACATGTACAGTGTTTAACAAAGAGTAACTTGTGTAGTGTGTGAAACTAGTAAAGACTTAAGATACATGTGAGGTGATATGTGAATAGTAATCAAGCACAAAGTCTACACAATTCATCACATAGAATTTAAAAGAGACTATCACCTAAAGAGTTACATCCTATAACTCCCACATCTCCTAGAACAAAAGCTTGCAATCATGTAAGTTTCTTTCATTTTTGCCTCTTATTTATATATGAATTGGCATTCAGCCTAATAGTACACACCGGTTTGAATTAAGTGAATTGGCATCAAGCCTAATAGTACACACCAGTTTTTAATTTAATTTGAGGCTACACCTTATGTTCTTTTTGTGCATGTGCTACACTTTCTCGAGCACAAAATCTTATGATATGCACTAAGGTGTTCATGATTGGCTAGTGAACAGTGGTGAGATGATTATTTATGCTTTTCTTAAAAGGATCAAGTCCGTCAGTCAAATAACATATAACTTCATGATTAAGGCAAAGTGATTAAAAACCACACACATCTTTCCCACACAACATGCACTACAAAGTTTCAACTAGTCAAGTGCAGTAAATAAGCTCATCAAACTTAAACAAGGTACACTAAACATGACATGTGTAACAAGAATGACCAATATTGTTTTCAAAAAATCAAGAATAATAGTGTTCAACAAAGATTTTGCTTTTTTTTTTTTTTTTTTTTTTTTTTTTAAGAGAAAACAAATAAATCATAGAATGAAATGCATGTATGTAATGCAATGCAAGTCCTAGAAAAAAAGAAAAAAAACACACAAAAAACAAATAACAATGGTCACAATAGAATAGAGCAATGAAGCACAAGGACCATGTCAGAAAGACTCAGTTAATTCGAGTCTTTTGCATCCAAAACCTTTTAGATGCACCCCGAGCATTGGAGTTTTTATTCACATTAGAGTGATTCCCAACTCCAGAATTGGAATAAAGGTTTAACGCCTTTACCAATTCACCAATTAGTGCCATAGGATCTTGTGCTTGAGGCACAGGCACTTTTGGTCTTTTTGCTCTCTTATCAGCTTGAAACTTGTAACAGTTAGGACGGATATGTCCAAACTTACCACAATAATGACAGACCCAAGCAGGTTTACCACGCATCTTGTCCTTAGGTTTGGTAGGCTCCTTAGGTTTGGATTCTCTTAAGTCTACCCTAATCTTCTTTGGTGGTGAAACTTCTACATATTTAACAACCTCACTCACAGGGGGTTTAATGGTTTCACTCACAACCTCACTCACAAGAGGTTCAGAAGAAGAAGAAGAAGGAACAAAGACAGTGGAATGGGGTCTAGAATCAAATATGCTTTCAACATATCCTAACCCAGCTTTATCAGAAGGATACTTTTGAACATTCAGCATATGATCAAGTTTAGAACTAGCAGATCTAGCAACAGATAAATCATGTTCCAAAGTTCTAACTTTATCAAGTAAAAGCATATTTTCAGATTTAACATTATTCAAAAGATCATTAGCATCAAAAAGTTTTACAAGCAGATTTTTCTTTTCAAGCTCAAGAGCATCAATTTTCTTCAGGCCTAGATCAACTTTCATAGCATCCTTTGCAGCAATTTTGCAAAGTTTGTTATAGGCCTCTTGAAGATCTGCATCTTCAGAGAGTTCCCCATCAGCAGGGTTCTCCTCAGCAGATATGCTTTCATCAACTTCAGCAGTAGCCGTGAAAGCAATGAAGTTTCCATCCTCGTCACAACCGGACTCATCATCAGAAACCTCATTATCACTAAGGGTTACAGCCATAGCTTTACCCTTATTTCTCAAGAAAGTAGGACATTCAGATTTGACATGACCATACCCTTGACAACCAAAACACTGAGTACCCAAAGAGTTATTTGAAGATTGACCTACTTGTTCTCTAGGTTTTTCAAAATTATTAACCTTAGTGGGATCATTCTTCCTAAAGTTTCTAGGTTCAGTAGTGTTGGTATTCCTTGCCTTCCTATTAGTGTTTCTGAGAAAATTTCTAAAATTCTTGGCAAGGTAAGCTATCTCAGTAGGAGAGAGCTCATCATCAAATCCACCAGCCTCAACATCATCAACAGACTTTAAAGCCATTGATTTGGATTTGGCAGTCTTGGGTAGGTCAGACTCATAGGACTGAAGAGATCCTACAAGCTCATCCACAGGAATGGAGTCAACATCCTTACTCTCAGTAATGGCTGTTACTTTGGGTCTAAAGTCTTCAGTTAAGGATCTAAGAATTTTCCTAACAACTTTAGGTTGATCATAGACTTCACCCAAATTATAAGCAGAATTAACAATATCATTGAGTTTCGCATAAAACTCATCAAAGGTTTCATCATCAGACATTCTAATGCTTTCAAACCTAGAAGTTAATTGCTACAATTTGTTTATTTTAACAGCCTTTGTGCCCTCATGCACAGTTTGGAGGATTTTCCAAGCAGTATGAGCAACCTCAACATTAGAGATCCTCTTAAATTCCTCCATTGAAACAGCATTAAAAATGGCATTCATAGCTTTGCTATTAAATGCAGCTGCTTCTTTCTGAGAAGTTTGCCACTCACTCACAGGAGTAGTGGGCTTCTCCCAACCATATTCAACAGAGTTCCAAACTCTCTCATCAATGGATTTCAGGAATGCTTTCATCCTTACTTTCCAGTAGGCATAATTGTTCCCATCAAAGTGAGGAGGAACAAATAGAGAGTGTCCATGCTCCATGACAACCGGGGTCAAGGATCAGCTCAGAGATGAAAATCTCAAACAAAAGAGCAACCTGCTCTGATACCACTTGTTGGAAATTTAGACCCCTTAAACCACAATTAGATTGTGTAGCCTAGATTAATTAGCCAAGTTGTTACTTAGTCAAATTAAACAGTTCTAGGTTAAAACAATCACAAAATCATATCATGCATATAAAACATATAAAGCAGCGGAAATAATAAATAACACAAGATATGATCACCCAGGAAAACCAAACCGGTAAAAAACCTGGGGAGGATTTTACCCACCGATCCTCAAGGTAAAACGGAATCCACTAAGAAAGAATTGAAGTTGTTACAAAAGGACTTACAAGCTCCCCGCTTGACTTCCTAATGCTACCCACCAGTAGTAACTTCCTGACACGACCACGCGCAGGCTCCGAGTCCACGGACTACTTCTTTCTTTGTATTCCTTCAATCAGCTACAAGCTCCTCGCTTGTTAATCTTTAAGCTTCAAAGGCAGCAACCAAGTTGATAATCAAGATGTTGAAGAATCTCAATCTTGAAAATCCTAAGTTATGTGTAAAGGAAAGCTCCTCTAGATCTCACAAGAGATTTACACAAAACCGCAATGTATGAGCAACAACACAACTTGTGCAACCCTGAAAAACGTAGCTAGGGTTTGCCTTATATACCTAGGGCAAAAACATAAAAACCTAAACATTTAAAGAGTTAGGGCTGAGTTGGAATTCTGCAGAAAAACGCATCTGGGCCGACTTTCGATCGATCGAGAATTACATTCGATCGATCGAGCCAGGCCAAGAAGCCCCAATGCTTCTGCAGTCTTTCGATTCCAACTTTACAAAATTAAACCAACTTTGAGCAAGCCTAAACAAGACTAATTACATTGTTTTGATCATGGTTTGCCAACATTACAAATTAGGTTCTAAATACATAAAATTCTAAGACCTTAAAACCTAACAGATATCGTTTGTGATTTGTCTATCAATGGATACAATTTATTATTTGATTTATAGAATTGAATATATCTTGTGATTTGTTTGGCTACGGATACAATTGATGATTTGATTTTATACTGAAGAAGCGAAGAAGAACATGCTTTTGATTTTTAAAATAAGGATTTTAATGAGAATATTTTCCATGATAGCATAATTGATTTCTAGATTATCATGTAGTGAGTTGGGAAAATTAATGATCATAAATATATGTTGATATTACTTACAAGGCAGATTCCAAAACCTTAATTCCTTTCCCTTGATTGTTTACATCTTTTTATTGCTTTATATCTTTTTCTTAGTTTAACTATTTGCTTAATTTTATTATTTGCTTAGTTTATTTAATTTCAAAACAACCAATTTTTATTAAACTAGATTAGGATTAATTTGGTTAAAATTTGATTTAATTTTCCTACGTTCATTCAAGTCCCTGTGGGTTCGACCTCGTTCTTGTCAAACTATACTTCAGTGCGGTTTGTACGCTTGTGAGTACTTTAAAATTTACAAAAAGTTTTTGGCGCCGTTGCCGGGGACTTGGTTAGGAAAAATAAATTAGGTCTTAATTGAATTTTTCCTTCTACTAGTTGTAGTTAAAATTTATTTTTTTAAATTAAAAAAAAAATTATTTCTTTGTGCTTGGTGTATGAGAACTTGGATACGTGATAAAGAAAATCATCTTGTTAGTTTTGATTATTCATCCACAATGGGAGAAACAAGAGATGATTCAAAAACTCTTAGAGAGTTGTTGTCACCCATAACCACCAACCCTCCATCTTGCATAGTATTGCTTGCAACCACTACCGCACATTTTGAGTTGAAGCCAAAGATAATTCACCTTTTTCCTACTTTTCATGGATTGGTTAGAAAAGACCCTTATTTGCATGTAAAGGATTTTCTTGAGATTTGTGCTACTTGTAAGTTCCAGAATTTCATTGATGACCCTATTCGCTTGCGTTTATTCCCTTTTTCGTTGAAGGATAAGGCAAAAGTATGGCTTAATTCTCTGTCACCTGGATCTATCACTTCATGGGAATTGTTTGTCACAAAATTCCTCTCTAAATTTTTCCCAATGGCCAAGACCAATGCTTTGAGGAGGGAAATTGCAGATTTTTATTAGGATGAACAAGAGAAATTTTATGAGAGTTGGGAGAGATTTAAGGACTTGATCTTAAAGTGTCCCCATCATGGTTTTGAAACACGGAGACTAGTACAATATTTTTATAATGGTTTGACTCAGACAAATCATAACATGATTGAGTCCATGAATGGTGGTAGATTTTTGAGTCTTGTAGATGATGAGGCATACAAATTTCTTGAGAATTTTTCTGAAAGTTCACAACAATGGGATTTTTCCAACCGTAAAGAGAGATCTGCCCCTGCAATTAAGAAAGGAGGATTGTATAAAGTCAGTGAAGATTTAGACATAAAAGCTAGGTTGGACAATCTCACTTGTAAGGTTGAGGCTTTAGCTTTAGGTAGAAGGATGAATTCTGTTAATCAAGTTCAAAGTGAAACATGTTCTATTTGTGCAAGTCCTATGCATACAACACAAATGTGTCCTTCCGCAACTGGGTACCTTGATTTTTATATTGAGCAAGCAAATGCACTGAATAATTATGGAAAGCCATTTGCTAGTCCATTTTCAAAGACATACAATCCAAATTAGAGGAACCATCCTAATTTCTCATAGAGTCAAAATTAGCCTCCCACAAATGTAGGTGGACAACAAGTGCATCAACAAAGTCAATTTTGTCCACCTACTCAAGCATATCCTCCCATTCCTCAATCAACACCTCAGTTTGTAGCATCACCAAGACAACAACCATCTTTGGAGGAGTCTCTCAAAACTTTCATGCAATCAACTAGCCAAGCCATTCAAGAGATGAAAAGTTCCACCCATTTGAATACTCAAGCTATTTCAAAGTTGGAAAATCAAGTTGGCCAATTAGCAACCCAAGTTGGGGAGAGGGAAAAAGGAAAATTTCCTAGTCAACCCATACCTAACCCAAAAGGACAGTATGCCATCAATGGTTCTTCTAATTCTACTCATGGACAAGAACATGTTCAGTCTATTACTACCCTTAGGTCTGGTAAGCAAGTTGATAATCAAGTGAAAATTCCAGAAGTGAAGGGTGATGAAAATATTGTATTAAAGGAAAAAGGAACTCATAGTTCACATGAGAGGTTTGTTCCTATAGCTCAATTTCCTCAAAGGTTAATCAGTCCTTAGAAAAGTGCACAATTTGGAGACATTTTAGAGGTTTTAAGCAAGTGCAAATAAACATTCCATTTCTTGATGCAATTCAGCAAGTTCCTACTTATGCCAAGTTTCTAAAAGATCTTGCGACAATGAAGAGAAAGACAAATGTCCCTAAAAAAGCACTTTTGACCAAGCAAGTTAGTTCAATCATTTAGAATAAACATCCAGTGAAATGTAAGGACCCAAGATCCCCTACAATTTCATGCAAGATTGGGGATCATCTCATTGAGCGAGCTTTGCTAGATTTGGGGGCAAGTGTGAACTTATTGCCATATTCAGTATATTTACAGCTAGGTTTAAGGGAGTTAAAACCAACAACCATGACACTTCAATTAGCTGATAGGTCTGTGAAAATCCCTAGAGGTATTGTTGAGGATGTGCTGACTAAGGTGGATGCATTCTATTTTCCTGTTGATTTTGTTGGGTTAGACACTGAGCTTGCTCTAAATGCCAGTACACAAATCCATGTCATTTTGGGTTGCCCTTTCTTAGCCACATCCAATGCTTTGATCAATTGTCAGAGTGGTGTAAGGAAGATTTCTTTTGGAAATATGACTGTTGAGCTTAATATCTTCCACATAAGTAAACAAGTGCTAGACAATGAGGATATCTGTGAGGTTGACATCATTGAGAGTCTAGTCCATGTTACTTTCCTACAATCGAGTTATGAGGATCCTCTAGAGGCTTGCTTAAATCTTTTTGGTTGCAATTTTGATATTGAACACTCAATTGAAGAGGTCAATGCATTGTTAGATTCTCTTCCTCTCTTATGTTATGATAGTTGGCAACCAAAAGTGATCCCTCTTCCACTTTCTTCATCCCCACCCCCATCTGCTGTGGAACCACCAAAGTTGGAGTTGAAACCATTACTTGACACACTTAAGTATGCCTTTTTAGGTTCTTCTAATACCTTACCTGTCATTATAGCTTTAGATTTGGATGACCTTAGGGAACGCCAATTGATAAGTGTACTTCAAAAGCATAAGGAAGCTATAGGTTGGTCAATTGCTGATACTAAAGGTATTAGTCAATATGTGGTTATGCATAGAATTCACTTGGAAGAGAATGCTAAAACTTCACGTGAACCGCAGAAACGTCTAAACCCTATATGCAAGAGGTAATGAGAGCTGAAGTTTTGAAGCTTTTGGATGTGGGTATTATTTATCCAATTTCTGATAGTAATTGGGTGAGTCCAGTTCTACATAATTACATTTCCTTGATTCCTTGAAGAAAACTCAGCAAAGCTTGAATTTGCAAATACACAGTAAAGCAAGTGAATTGAATAACAGAGAGTAACAAAAACAAGAGGAAGAGAGGATGAGAGAGATTTCAAGAAGAAATATCTTTGTGAAAATACTTGCTTAGTTAATTCAGAGTACAAAGGTTCAATTTATAGATCAAATTCATCTATAACTGCATAATTACATTTCCTTGATTCACGAATATAATCCATGAAATCTTGAGGTGGTTAAGTTCAACAGCTAAGACTGAAAAACTAACTTTCCCGCCTAAAACTAACTGACTCCAGGCCTCCAAGAATGACAACGTTTCACGGCCCTCATTAAAGTACATGTGGCTAGTTTCATTGAAGGAAACGACATCGTATTGAGACTCTGTGTCTCCATTTAAAAACTAGCCACTAGAACTATTCGTTGGGTTGTTTAGTAGCTTTAGCTTAGCTGTGGCTCGAGGTTTATCCTTACTTATCTCAACATCCCCCTTAAACACGAGGCGGAATCAGCTAAGAGTTTGCCTCGAAGAAACAAGAAATAAGGCCCAAGTAGGGGCTTGGTGAAAATATCAGCATAATTATCCTTGCCAGAAATGAATTTGATCCCCAAATCACGCTTGAGAACCTTCTCTCTGACAAAAAGATAATCAACTTCGATGTGCTTTGTCCTGAAATGAAAAATAGGATTGGAAGCTAAGGCAATAGTTGAGATGTTATCACACCAGAGTATTGGAATATGATGAAGAAACAAGCAAAACTCCATGAACAAGGTACAAAGCCAGGACAGTTCAGCTGCAGTGGAAGCCAAAGCACAATATTCTGCCTTAGTGGAAGAATGAGAAAAAGTAGATTACTTCTTAGAGGACCACGAAACAGGATTAGAACCAAGAAAAACGAACAACCCAGTTATAGACTTCCTATCAGAGGGCTCTCCAGCCCAATCAACGTCTGAAAATGGTGATAAAGTAAGAGGATAGAGAGAGAGATGAATACCAAAATGTGAAGTACCTTTGACATAGCAAAGAACACGCTTGACAGCCTCTAAATGCATGGTGGTGGGATGCTGCATGAACTGGCACAAATGATGGACACTAGCCCCAACCATACTCCTATACTTAGATGGATCAAGTAAGGAAGAACTAGTGTAAGGAGTAAGTCTAATGGAAGAGCAAGAAGGTGTTTTAGTTGGCTTAGCATTCTCCATGTGAAATTTGTGGAGAATATAAGCATACTTGGATTGACACAAGGTGAGACCAAATTGAGTGGGAACAATTTGGATTCCAAGGAAGTAGGAAAGAGCACCAAGGTCTTTTAATTCAAAGGCATGACTGGGAGCAGTGATTAGATGTAAAATATGAGGAGGATCATTACCAGTAATAATGATATCATCCATATAGAGAAGTAGGTAGATGGTGGTGTGAGAGCTCTGATACCATGAAGAAAACTTAGCAAAGCTTGAATTTGCAAGTATACAGTGAAGCAAGTGAATTGAATAACAGAGAGTAACAAGAACAAGAGGAGAGAGAGAGAGAGAGAGAGAGAGAGAGAGAGAGAAGAAGAAGAAGAAGAAGAAGAAGAAGAAGAAGAGAGGATGAGAGAGATTTCTAGAAGAAATAGCTTTGTGAAAACACTTGCTTAATTAATTCAGAGTACAATGGTTCAATTTATACATCAGATTCATCTATAACTGCATAATTACATTTCCTTGATTAATGGCTGCCATCATAATAATGGGGTATTAACTCCCAAAAGTCTTTTATTCTTGAGCCACATATCAGTATCATTTTGACTAGAGTAGGAAATCAAAATTCAGGATCAAATTATGTACTATTGGAAAATCGTCATTCCTATTGATAGTTAATGGAGGTGTTTGAACTTGAAACCAAAAACATATGCAACACAATAGCAGTAGAATAATAGCAATGATTTTTAGAACTGTTTGTGAATATTGAACATTTGAGTTGTCAATTTCCATCATCCCAAGTCAATAAGGCGAGTTTTGGTTAACATTATCCAGTTGTGATAATTGCATCACTAGGAAAAATTTTGTTTCAGATCCACATATCATAGCCAACTAAAGAATTAAACATTTTAGACTTATGGAGATGGTTCGTCCCTTCTCAGCCACCTTTTTTGAATACTGTTAAAAAGATCGTAGGCTTGTGACTTTAAGGGAAAGATTATGTTAGGTTTTAGAACTCAACTGTTTACTTTCAAGTGAAATAACCAAGTTGTTATACTAGTTCAATTCTATTAATGTTCAATTCACGAGTAAAGCAATTAAAGCGTGTAAAGGAAAATTAAATAGTTTGTCACCAATCACACAAATCGATCACAAAGAGACAATTATATGGTGACGAAGTGGAAAACCCAAGGAAAACTAGCCAAGGGAAAAACCACTATGAGGGAGACCTTCCACAATAAAGAAAATCCACCATGATAAAAGAAGTTTTACAATCAAGGAAAAACATTTTCCTAGGCTTTATTGACTTGTAAACAACTTACAAAGAAAACCTTTCACATTTGAATTGCTTCCACGGATGATGCACATGTGATCACCATCAGAACCTTTGATTGACTCCAATAACCTCCTAAAGTGCAATGTCTGTGTTGTTGAGGACAAAATTTCCCTTTGCCCTTTTCGGGCAAATTATATAGTCTTATGCCCCCTTTGCCAAACTAATTAAGGAAATGCCCCTCTTTTAAAACTCCATTTGTGATAAATCAAGTTAAAAAAAAAAAAAAATTATGGAGCCCTATAGTGGTATTTTAAGGAGCTTATAGTGATGTTTTAAGGACCTATAGTGGCGTTTTGTAACTCGACCTCAATGCAATCGAGTTATAGGCATACCAAAATGGGGGGAAGGGGACGCATAGCTGAAGAGATAAGATAAGATGGAAGCACAGTATAGTATAATATATTGAAAGTAATGTAAGCAAATAATTTAGAACAATAATAAGGCAGTAGAACCAGCCAAGCAGTATATATCAAAATAATTCAAAGTAAATGAAAGCAATTTAGAACCATCCGAGATGGCGGTAGAACCGTCCAAGGTGGCAGTAGCAACAAGTAATATAGTAAACTGAAAGCTGAAAATACTTGTTATTGAAAGTAGGCCAAACATTTACAGTAGTAATAGTTACAAGATCTCAACAAGTTAACAATTACAAGGCTTGTACTAATCTTAGTTACGAGGATTGTAAGGAAATAGTGGTAGTAGGAACTATCTAGTAGGAACTCTCTCAAGAAAGGCTTCGAAAAGAAAGAAGGATTTTCCAAAAGAGAATTCTGATCCAAGCTTAAGGGACAACCCCCCCATAAATAGGCAAAAATTTGGAGTGAACAATGTCATGAACAGTAAAAAGTGAACAGTGATAGTGAACAATAATCCGTGAACAGTAATATGTGAACAGTGCTTTTTTCTCCTTTTTGACTCAAAATCTTCAATAATTGGGGCCAATGCATGAAGCAATCTTTCTGACTTTGAAATGACTAAAAGCCAAAAGAAAGCCAAAAGGAATTTACACATGTGGTGGAGTAGTAGTACGCATGTAGTGGAGTAGTGGTATAAGAGCTAGTAGTGGTGTAAGAGCTTGTAGTGGTCAGGGAGCATTTTTTGAATATTGTAGCATTTTTGGCCATTGTGCAGACAAATAAAGAAATCAATCATCAATAACATTTTTGGCCGTTGTGCAAGCTAGACAAATAGAGAAATCAATCATCAATCAACTACAAGATCAGGAATATTTTGACCAAACAGTTTCTGACTATGGGAGTAGCATGGGAGAATAACTTTATCAGTGAGAACCAACAGACTGACAAGAATCTTAGAACAGCAGTACAATAGTAACAGTGGCACTTTTTAATCAGTAGAAGGAGCATCGGATGGATAACCATCGAAAGGATCAAAAGGACCTTGTGGAGAATCACACTTATGCTCATGATAAATAGCATATTGATTACAGAATCCACAATATAAAATTGGCTCAAACACTGGCCTTTTCCTTGGGATTAGAAGAGTTCTTGGATTACAATGATTAGTTATCCGCAAATGAGCAATGGCATTAGCATATAGCCTGGGACCAAAAACAGAAATTCTATCTATGCTTCCTATGAAATGATAATCTTTCCATAGATTCTGAGCAACTTCAATAATTTGATTATTAAAATAATTTCTCCAACATTTTGCAAGAGCATAAGGATCATTAAAGGACAATTGAGAATTTCCTTCAAGCCATTGCCCTTGGTGAGTGTGATCATTAATGAGAACGAGATGCTTTGAGGGCTGGACATTCATCCAATTATCTCTTTCCCATTTTGGCAAGTACTCTAGCATCTAATGGAAAAAAAAAGGACTTGTAAATCCTTTAATAGCATCCTGAATAATTTGTGGAAGCTGACTGACTTGATAATGGCTTGTTAATTTTATGAACCTGATAAAGCCATGTTCAAACATTTGGGAAAGCCAGTTAGGATCCCTATCATCATCATCATTTGAATCATCAGCAATATATGAACCATCATCATAATTAATTAGAAGACCAGGAAATGGGTGTTTCTTTTCATACACTCTGAGAGTACTCTCAAAGTGTTCTTCCCATTCCAGTTGAATAAATACATTATTAGCTTCGTTTAACTCATCTGGATCAGGAATAGTAGCTGTAACTAGTTTCTTGAAATATTTGAACCATAGGTCGAAAGACCTAAACATAGCCTTGCTGCTTAGAATACGGATTGTATATCTGATGGCAAGTTGGCAAAATCACTTCTTAACATAGATTGGGTCTTAAGGCTCAATCTAGCATAATCAGTGCCCATTATAGTCATTTTATCATTTCAATGGATAACCTCTTTGCCAAAGAGTTGAATAATGTAGGCTTCAAGATGAATTCTAAAAGCCTCATTTTTTTAAACAAGATTATTTTCTGAAACAAGGTCATTTTCTGAAGCTGGGTTGTTTTCTGAAACAATGTTGGCATAATGGCTCATATAAGCGTCATTTTGAGTAGTAAGATTAACAAGGTGAATTTCGAGAGCTTTGAGGGTTTTTTCAAATAGGCAACCATGGTTTTTAGTAAAAGCAACATAGAGATTATCAAGAATAAATTTTATGGAATCTGGTAATTCACTATAGACTTCTTTATGGAATTGTTAGGATCTGGATAAAACTTCTTATAAAGCAATTATCATATCACCACTGGAATATGTTATTACAGCTGGGACATATCCCTGAAGGGATGTTGATCCGCTGGGTTTTACCCCAGAAGATGCGCCTTCATGCATTTCAAAAGGTTGTCCCACTGGAAGCCTTTTGTTTTGAGAATAGTCCTGTGCAGGAGCTTTTCCCTTGTTTTTCTTTTCTGTCGAGAAAGCCATAATAATCCACTTACTAGTGGTATAAATATAAATATTATTATTATTCCACTTATTAGTGGTATTTATCCACGCGTCATTGCCCTATTCTTGCAAAGAATTATTGAGAATATTAGGATATTTGGTAATAGTTAGCAATTTGGCATTATGGGTCCGTTTGGATAGAATTTATTTTGCCAAAATTGAAAACATTGTAGCAAAATAATTTTTAAATGTATGAATAGTACTGTGGGACCTAATTTTAATGAAAAAGTTGATGAAAAGTGAGATTTGTAGGTCCCGTGCACTATTCACAAGACCCAAGGGACTAATAAAAGGGGTGGAAAAGTCAACAATTGCTAGCTACTGTTCATGAACAGTAGCCGTTGTCCCCTAAATAAGTGCGCAGTAGCAAAGAAAAAAAAAAGGGAGAAGAAATGTAAACGCAAAACACAAAAGTTAGATCCAAACCCAGCCTATGAGTGTTACCTTCAAAAGCATTTGTGAAACATTGGCAAAAACTCATTCTTGGTTCTTGAATGAACTCATTAATAGGAAAGTCTTTAACATAAGACGAATTAACAGGGTGTCTATTCTTATGCCAAAAAGCATCAGAACAATCATCATCAATCAGATTTTTCTAAAAATTATCAATTTTTTATTGCAACAATTGTTCAGCAATTTTCTTGTTTCTAACTTCTTGCTAAAGGAAGTTAAGATGTTTAATCCTAGCATGGATTAAATTCGTAGCATAATTAGTATCAATTTCAAACTTCGAAGCAAATTTGAGTTTTACTTTTTGACCAAAAGGGTCAGTAGTAATTCCATCATGTTCAACAAGAAAATGATACAAAGCATTTATAAAAGGAAAACTAAGAATCACTTTATCAGTCATATTTTTTACCAGAACAGAAGGAATCTTAAAATAGACATTATCATGGCAAACATGAGCATTATTCAATTCATATTTAATCTTCATGTGAGTACCATTAGCAAAAACCAATCTTTCCGTTGATTTTTCAAAATATTTTGAAGGAATCAATCCTTCTTGGATACAGTTCATATCCGCACCAGAATCAATCATGGCAATAACAGTAAAATGATAATCATGAGAAACAACAATTTTAACTTTTGTAAACCATTTTGGAGGAAGTATTTTCTTAACTAGACTAAGTTTAGAATTATCAACAATACCTTTATTAGAAAGAAGAGTCTGTTGACTGGATTCATCTCCATCTTAGAGCTCATCTTGTTCATTATCAGATTTATCAGATTGTTGCTTATCAAGGTTTTTATCAATTCTTAACATTAACAAGTCTTGTTTAAGATTATGATTATCACTTTTAATTTATTTAAATTCATGTTTTAATTCACTTATCTCTTGTTTACCAATATTAATTTCATGTTGCAAATCATTAATAGTTAAATCTTTGGATTTCTTTTTACTAAATCTTTCCAAAGTTTCTTCAAAACTTATCATTGATTTTAGTTTTTTACTAGTTTCATCTTTTAACAAATTTTTCTTAAACTTATTCAAATATTCTTTTTGTAATTTAGGGTTTTCAATTTGATTTATCAATTTAATTAATAAAGTTCCATTTTCTTCACCTTTAGTGAGAACATTAACAGATTTAATAACATTACAACAGGAAACTCTACAACCAATTTTTATATTTGGTGAATCAGAGGAATCAACAGCAAATTGATAGCAAGAATCAGAAGAAGAAGAAGAAAAATCATCTTTCAAAGAATCAGACGAATTATTTGATTCAAGAATTTTGAATAATTCTTCTTGATCTTTATCATCAATATTTAACATGTTAAACATATTTTTTAACTTACCAGGTTTTTGTTTACAAGCTTTACTAAAATGTCCAGGTTTACCACAGTTAAAACATTTACCTTTACCTACTCTTTGTTTATCATATCTTTTAGAAACATATTTCTTTTTAGCATAAAAATCATTAAAATTAGTTTTGTATCTTTTAGGTTTTTTTGGCTATAATTTTTGTGACTTTTTATCATGTTTTTTTACCCTTTTGCCTAGAATGAGCAATAGGAGGCAAACCATATTGTTCACAAAAATTACCCATTTCGTATTTAGCTTTTCTTTTATTTTTTTTAATTGGTGTTTTAACAATTTTTCATCATTGCACATATTAATACCAAGTTTTTTAATAGTGCTTAAAATATCACCATAAGTTAAATTATCATAATCAATGGAATCATTTTTACCAATTAATTCTTGTTTTACCTTATGAGCAAAGATAGGAGGTAGACCATCAATAGACTTTTCTTTCCAATAAGGCTTGAAATAGTCTTTTCGATGCATTACTCTGAAAAGGAAAACATCTTGATACCATCTATAATCAGACATATTAGGACATCTCAAATTATTTAGCAAATCAGAAATTCGAGATGAAATATTAGATGGAGTACCAACAAAATTTTTGATAATAGTATAAATCAAGGTATTAACACCATCAGGAATACCTTGGCCAATACTTTCATCAAAAATAGGCAAACCTTCATCATTCTTTTTAACAGCATGTTTAATAGATTCTCTGGAATCTTCTATGAGATATGAATCCCACCATCCACGAAGAGTACCAGAAAAGCCAGTAGCAAGAAGGTCAACAATTTCAGGGTGATCAAGGTTATGGTTATTAACATAAACAATTCCAACGATAGACATATGACCCATTTTATTAATGATTTCTTGTTCAGACAAACCATCAATATTCCATTCCTAAATCTTATCAGCAAAAACAGAAAATTGAGTTTGAAAAGGTCTTTCTTCAAACTGCATATAAGGAGGAGTAGGTTTTGAATACCAATTTTTTGTAAAAAACATAGGTTTAGAACTTCCAACAAATCTTTTAATTTCAGGTAAATCGTCATCAAAAATCTTTTTTGTAGAAACAGAAGATACTTATCAGAATCTCTATTTTCTTTAGAAACAATTTCTTTTTCATTTTTTGAAATAGTGCAAGCAGTAGTTGTAGAAGTACCTTCAGTTTTAGCTTTTAAATCAACAAGAATTTTTTCAGCAATCTCAAGAGTTTTAAATTGGGAAGTTTTAAAATTAAATTTTTTGTCTTGACTGGGTAAATTAATCAAAGGTTTCTCAGTCTTGACTAAAATAGGTTTTTCAACAAAAACAAAATTTTCAACAATTTTTTCTTCAATACGACCAAGCTGTTGACCAATAACATGCAAAAATTCATTAGTAAAATTGTTTTGTTCAAGAATACTAATGATAGGAGTTTGATCATCAGCAATTTTGAAAGGAAAGGCCTTAACATTAGTCTTGACTGAAACAAGTTTTTCAACAGAAACAAAATTTTCAACAATTTTTTCTTCAATACGGTCAAGCTGTTGACCAATAACATGTAAAGATTCATTAGTAAAATTGTTTTGTTCAAGAATACTAATTATAGGAGTTTGATCATCAGCAATTTTGAAAGGAGAGGCCTTAACATCAATCTTTTGAGTTTTTATCAAAATTGTCTCAAGAGGTGGATGACTAAACCTAACAATGGTTTTATCTTCTTTAACAAAATTTGATTTCTTTATCACATTCAAATGATGTTTTGAAACTTCATCTTTTGAAACATAATAGTTTTCAAGAAACTCATAAAACAAAATATGTTTTTTCAATTGATTCATTTTTTCTCTCCATTTTCTTTTAACACGGTCTTTCTCAAACTGAGTAAAAGTACTTTGGTAATATTTTCTCTTATCTCTATTTTTAGCAAGCTTAAATTCATTATACAAGGAAACCATATCAATTTCAAAGCTTTCATTCAAAACATTTAAAACTTTTAATTAGTTTTGGTAAACAGGATTTTCAATAGGAGGAAAATCAAAATCAGATGGACAAATAGATCCAGTGTCATCTTCTTCTTCATTAACAGATTTGCCATATGGAGAAGAAGGTTTTGGTTTAGTAGAATAGAAAACAAAGCTAATTTGAGATTTAGCACTTGAAACACCTTTTAGCTTTAAATCAATGGGTTTTTCAAAATTCTTTTGCAAAAATTCATTGAGATCTTGATCTCTTTTTGAAATACTTTCAGATCCAACAAAGGAATGTCTTCCTTCCTTGATTCTCAAGGGTCGATGGTTTTGAAAACTTATTTTAACAGTACCATTAAGATATTGTTGAATATGTGTGAGATCTAGCTCATCAAAAACAGGTTTAGCAACAGGAGATTCTTGTTCCAACAACCATTTAGTGGGAAGCTTAGTATCTTGCCATTGAATCATTTTTGGAACTTGAACTTTAGCATCAAAAGTTGAACATGTGATTAACATTATTTTACCAGAAGATTCTCCATGATTCTTAGCACCAGGGTTCAATTGAGTACCCAACATTCTATAGTAAATACGATAAATCAAAGAAAAAGGTTTACTACCTTCTTCCATATGATAGCCAAATGAAGCAATATTTAAAGTCAAATCTTTAACAATATTAGGATAACAATTGAAATAAACAGGACCATCATACAAAGAAGCAGTAATCATACCAAAAATGCTATCTTTAAAATTCTTAAATCTAGCATCTCTTAAACACATAAGAACAGAAGCATTTATTCCTTTTCTAGTAAGTGGTTTAACAACAACTTAAACCATACCAATATGCAAATAGCTGAGTTTTTTAGCAAGGAAATCATTAATATTTCTTTTAGAAAACAAGCAACATCTTTCATGAGTTTTTGAAATAGAAAATATTTGTTCAACAGTTCTAACTTTGTAAATGGGATGAAAAGTAGTTTTAGCCCAACTAGTTTTGTAAATAGTTTTAGTATCAACTTTAGGAATATTCCACTTCTTGAAATCATAGAGCTCATGTTCTTTAACAGTGTGATCTTCTTCATTTACAATATCAAGAGGACAACCAATCTTGGAGTTAACAGAGGAGTTAGATCTCCACAACTTATCCATACTATCCTAGGTTCAACACTAAATTATCATGTTTTTCTCACAACCGTTGCATTTCGTAACACATACCCTAAGCAACCCTATACCTCTCACATGCCTTACACGCCCTCTCTTGCTTTCATTGAGGTCGAGTTACAAAACACCAATATAGGTCCTTAAAACGTTACTATAGGCTCCTTAAAAATGCCACTATAGGGCCTAACTCGATTTATCACAAATCGAGTTTTAAAAGAGGGGCATTTCCCTAATTAGTTTGGGAAATGGGGCATAAGGCTATATAATTTGCCCAAAAATGGCAAAGGGAAATTTTGTCCGTGTTGTTGATATGTCTTCTACATGATCACCAAGAATTCACCGAATGATCTTCAATGAAATCATGCTCTACGTGTTTGATAATTTGAGAGAATGGTTATAGAAACTCTAAAGGAGCACAAACACCTTTTTTTTTTTTTTTTTCTTCAGTTGTCCCATAAGTTGTGTATATATACTTTTCTGATTTGGTCATCATATGAGACATGGGCCGGTTGAAAAGTTTTTCTGCAAAATCCAAAATCCTTGACTAGGAATCAAAGGCTGTAAAAGCTCAAGCAGTCAGAAGCAAGAATCTAAGAGGAATAGAAACAAACAAAAATCCTTGAAAATGGGTGCATTGTCTTGAACAAAATTAAGAGACTCAAACTATGGCAAGACTTACATTGTTCAAGTTTTGCCAACATTAAAGATATGAACCTAACAAATTAGATTAAAGACCAAAAAAACAACAAAATTAATCCTAGCCTTCTATATCTTTATGGATGGCCTCAATTTTCTCATCAACTTGGGGGAAAAAAACAGAACCAACCACTTCCCTTTTTCACTCCTCCTTAATAATTTTTATACTACTTCCATCTCTTACCTAAGATTCCTGTTCAAAGACTAGATAAAAGGGCTATGGTCAGCTGCAGTGCATGCATGTGCTTCATTCTAGCTTTGGGGAACTAAATCCTCTTATCTTCATTACAAATAGCGTTGTCTAGACATCCCCCATGTTTAGCAATCCTTCACTACTATTACATCAGGTGTATTTGTTCCAAACAAAGATCAAGTCTATTCCCCACAAGTTCCATAATTTATCTAGTGCCAATAGATCTCCCACAAACCTAAGTTCCATCAACATGCACAGAGCTACATCTAGTTTTGTCGTAATATTTGTGTTAGGACCAAGTGCTTACCCACTATACCAAAAGCTAGAGCTACGCAACTTTATTCCCTTAAAGGGTGGTAGCCCAGCACCAATAGGTTGACCAAGACTTGGCCCAACCTGGCCTCCCCCTCTAGTAGGATGTTGGACTTGACCCACTAGCTCTTTGCCCAACAATTCCACCCCCAACACCTGCACATGCATAGCAGGAAGTCGAAGTGTGACCGAGCTTTAATACCAATCTAGTGGCCCAAGTCTAACAATTTGCCTCTACCTTGGGTATGGTGGACAATAAACACTAAAAAGACTGAATACATTATTTATTTATTTATTTTTGAAAGGAATACATTATTTGTATTGCAAACCTAAGTTGTAAAGATGGAGCCTTAAATTAAAGGCCCTTAATATAGACCTAATGAGGTTTAATAGTACAAGTACTCTATTGCAAGCTTAATGACATGTACTGTGCAAGAAGCTATTGATGCAGGCTATGCACCGTATGTATGTCGTATGTTGTTGGTTCAACCACAAACACAAAACCATGGGACAAAATGGGCTTCTACCATTTTCAGGCAAATTATATAGGGAAATGCCCCTCTTTAAAAACTCGATTTATGATAAATCGAGTTAGGCCCTAGAGTGGCTTTTTAAGGAGCCTATAGTGATGTTTTAAGGACCTATAGTGATGTTTTTTAACTCGACTTCAATGAAATCGAGTTATAGGTAAGAAAATGCCACTATAGGTCGATTTCATTGCCTATAACTCGATTTTATTGAAGTTGAGTTAAAAAAAAAACATCACTATAGGTCCTTAAAACGTCACTACAGGCTCCTTAAAAACGCTACTATAGGGCCTAACTCGATTTATCATAAATCGAGTTTTAAAAGAGGAACATTTTCCTATATAATTTGCCTGAAAAGGGCAGAAGCCCATTTTGTCCCAAAACCATGTAATGTGGAACTATGTAGAATTTTTGTCATTAAAATAAGGTAAATTTAAAATTTTACCACGAAAATATGGTATAAATTGTTATGAACTTATGGAGCGTGCATAGCGGTCACACACTATCACTTTTACTAATGTTTGCTTAGACCCTAACTCTCATTAATTGATGGACCATGTTACTTCTAGTCTTCTAAATAAAAAAATAAAAAAAAATTGTTACTTCTAGTCTGTTTCTTAAAAATATTGCTATTAGTCTAAGAGGAACAATGAGATCCATATGATGAACTAGGCAGTATGCACATGGTCCTTGTGGGGGATCATGTTTGGGTTCCGAGTATATCCTAGTGCCAACTTGTGGTGACCATTCTATTTTGAAAAAAAAAAAAATTTAAGCCCCAAAATATGTCTTTATAAAAACTAAGAAGGACAAGTATTTGGCAATATGACAATTTTTGAAAAATTAGGACACGATAATGTGGAGATACATGAATTAATTAATTATTAAATATATTTTTTATATATTGCTAAGTTTTTTTTTTCTTTGAATCTATGACCATTAAATGATGTTTAGAAATCAAACCAGGATTATAAAAATTAATAAAAAATAACTAGATAAGTATTCAACATTGAAACCAATTCATAAAATTTAAATAAAAATTCTCACAAATTTGAGTTATCTTTTATTATCATGGGTTTGGGTTATGATCATATTTGGACTATATCATGGTTGTATATTTCAACATTTTTTTTGAGGGAAAAACAAAAGTTGGGACAGGCATGTTGGTGTGTCCCAAAGGTATCTAGTACATATATGCATCGAATACTGTTACTTGAGAAAAATGCAGTATTTTCCATGCTTACTAGTTTCGAAGACACACCAAAATAAAACCAACCCTCTCTCATTTGCATCATTCTTGATTAAGTCATGGTATTGTGGAACATATTATCCTGAAAATTGAATGTAGATAATGAGTTTCTTAAAGAGTTTGAATACCCAAGTTAGGACAAAAAATATTGATTTACAAGAAAGACTCCACCTTTGTATATAACTAGTTAAATTTCCGCACGATGTGCGGTGTCATCTATTATTAGTTTTCTCCAATAGTTCAACAAGTTTATCAAGAATCTTGTAACTTAATTGGTTGGCACCTTAATTTCCAATAGAGACATTTATGATTCAAATCCCCCAACTATCGATGTATAAATTTTTTTTTTTTTTTTTTTTTGATTTTGTGTGTTACTAATTTTTCCCCTTTTTGTTGGACATTGGTTAATTGTTGCATGATATAGTGTTTCAATTGTTTCTCACATTTTAAAAAAGATGTTTCTTATATAAATCTTAGAAAAATTATATTAAAATTTTATCATGCCATAACAAAATAAATAATTTATTCTATTACACACACACACACACATATATATTATATATGACTGAAAGGAATTAGGAAATTTAAAGGGCTAAAATTTATTTTAGTGAATTCACAAATATTTAATTTTTTTTTTATGACTTTTGTGTCAATTGCTGCCATTTGTCAAAGTAACTAAACATGAGTAGTAAGAATGTCATATAGATATAAATTCATTTGATATAAATTATTAATGTGCAATTATAAATAATTAATATCTGCATTTACTCTATTGGTTAATTTAATTAATTAATACTTTGATATAAATGTAAACTTTATTGATTTAGAATCGAGAACTTCAAAGAATGCGCCATATGGCACAACCTCATACTCACTAACATGAGGTCTCTACTTTTATTTTCACTAGTCGCAGACCCACGCGTTACGCTTGATAATTTTTTTAGAGTTATCTCATAAATATATATTTTTTATTTTTATTATTATTGTTTTACTATTGTCTATGTAACTTATGTAAAATTCTTATATAATAAAATTATCCAAATCATTCTATGTAATAGAATAATATTATATTCTTTATAATGCAATTGGATAACATTTAACAATCAAAGAGAATAAAAAAGAAAAAAGAAAAAAAACTTAAAACACAAAACTAAATTGCATCAACTCAAAGTAGAGTTCTTAAAAATGCAAATAATAATAATAATAATAATAATAATAATAATAATAATAATAATAACTTAAAGCAGAGATGCAAGAAAAAAAAAATCCACCAAAAATTTGAGAGAGAGAAATAACCTTTTTTTGTGAAGGAAAATTATGCATAGAAGTATAGGATAGAAAAGATAATGAAAAATTTATAATAGGAGGATAAGAAGAAGAGACAAAATAAATGAAGATAAAGGGAAAGATGAAGAGTGATATTAGGTAGAGGGTAGTGGGGAGATGAAATGTGAAAGGAGTGAGAAATGTTGGAGAAAGTGTAAATGTTAAAAAAAAAAAAAAAGTATGATTTTATAAGGAAATTTTTATTTAATTGTATTTAATTAAAAAATTATATGTTTAATTTTTAAAAATTAAAAAATGAGAGAAAATATTAAAAATTTAATAATATGAAGGATATGGCTGAATTTAAATGGTCAATTGTAGTAGTGCTATTGATGTTAGCTTGAATATATATATATATATATTGCAAGATGAAAAATGATAAACCCTATCTATATAACTAAATTAAAGTTACTCTATTTATGATGTTGAGTTAACAAAAAGAATTTGTTATTATCAAAAAGCTAAGCATTCTTTTTTATAAAAAGAATAAACTTGAAAGCTGAACATGAATTGTCTTGTTTTATTACTTGTCATTTGGGTTAGATTGAAGCCTTGCATAAATTAATGAAGCCTCATTAGACCTATCAACCATTATAGCTCTAAAGAATACTAATAACAAAAACTTAGCATAAATCAGTACTTACCCTTTGCAAGTCAAAAGGCTACACATGCAATCTAACATACATCATTACTCAACAATGTTTCAACTCAACACACAACAAAGTAATCTCGCAAATGAACTTTGAAATATCCATTTGGTGTTAAGATCAATGGTATGTAGCTTTCAAGAAAAAAATATGTAGTAGTGATAAATTAAACAATAATACTATTCAACTACTCAGATTTATCATCATATGGAGAGAACATGAATGCATTATGGATTCCTTTGTTCCTTATGGCCCATACAAAATTTAAACTATTGGAATTAAGAAGAAATAGATTTCTAAATATATAAATAGAATAGTTTTTGTAAGAAGTCAATCACTGCCCATGAAGAGAGTAAAATAAAATAAAATGAAAAGAGAACGTATCAAGTCTAAAAGGAACTTCATAGAACAAATGTCACATTGTACAAAAATAACATATAGAACAACTAAATAGGTGAATTCAAAGCAACCCAAACTAAGAATTTAAATAAAACACATGTAATAAAATTAACAATTAAAGAGAGAGAAAAAAAAAAAAAAAAACTTAAATCACAAAACTAAATTGCATCAGCTTAATATAAAGTTCTAAAGAACACAACAAATTATCAACCTAAAGCAGAGATGCAAGAAAAATAAAAAAATCCACCAAAAAATTGAGAGAGAGAGAGAGAGAGAGAGCCTTTTTTTTTGTGAGGGAAAAGTATGTAAAGAATGGAAGAGAGAATGACAAATTTATAGAAAGAGAGTGTAAATAAGAAAGGACAAAAAAATAAAAAAATAAAAGATGAAGAGTGATATTAAGGTAAAGAGTAGTGGGAGATGGAAAGGTAAGGGATAGAGAAAGGTTGGAGAAAGTGTAAATATTTAAAAATTGAGTAAATGTTAAAAAAAACAATTATAGGAAAATTGGGAAAAAAATTGATAATGACGTGGAAGCTGATATGGCTCAACTAGAACGTAGCAACAATAAATGTTACACTTCAGCTTTTAGATATACTAGTCACAGACCTGCGCGTTGCGCTTGATAAATTTTTTTATGGTGGTGTTATTATTATTAATATTTTTCTATGTATTACTACTCAAGTTGCATTATATATGTATGACCAATATATTGCTAGATTCATGGTAATTGGAGGTTTTTGTCATGGAATTAATTTTGTATTATTAGAGATTAGTATTTGGAATAAAAAGAGGAAATTTTATTGTAGAATTTTTTTTGAAACATAATTTCTCCCATACTCGTTTGGCTAATTTGTACATTTCTAAGTCAATTGAGCACATTTTTCATGTTACATGTAATTCTTCATTTCCATAAGGGTAAGGGCATTCACGATCCCAATGACCCACTCCATTTTTCTTACATGCTTGGTGTTGGGTTAAGATAGTTTGACCCCGGTTAATTAATTCAATTATCCAAGTTGATTAATTAGGTTAATTTGCATGCAAATTGTGGAGGCACCAACAAATTACCAAATAAACTAAATGCAACGAAAATTAAATTGACATGGTGATTTGTTGACAAATGAGGAAAACCTTTCACAAGATAAAAATCTTCATCAAGTGAATTTAAGGTCATCACTCCCAAGAATCTATTAATCAATAATCAAGCGGTTATAAGTATAAGGAATCTTACACTACCCTGGCCTATCCCAAAATACCAACCTATATTTGAACCTTTGCTCCAGTTCCCAATTGGACTTGATCTTGTAGTAGCCTTCTTTCCTTTGATGCACAAATTTCCAATCTGTGACTAACCCTTTACACGGATCCCAATACGTGACTAACTCCACGGTAATCTTTTGATTGTTGTAGTTGATTTGCAATAGCTTCACATAGAAACACCAATGAAATCTTCAATATTGGTATTTGAGAATTTGCTTGGTTACAGAACCCAAAGGTGTACAAGAAACGCAGTAAGAACTCTTTTGTTTGGTGATATAAAGAAAACTTGGTTACAAAATCTTAGCTACATATAACGGAATGTCTCTCTCTCTCTCTCTCTCTCTCTCTCTCTCTCTCTCTCTCTCTCTCTCTCTAAAAAACCTACTAATAGATGGCTTATAATGTCCTTTAAATACCGGTTCAAACAGATCTCAATTCAAGCTTTAAACGAATAAGTTACAGGCTTTTTCGCGTTGCTGATTTTTACTAATCCTCAAAGCTCGATAGATCGAGATGCTATTGAGCTTCTATCAAGAACAAAATCTCGATAGATCGAGCTTGTGTTGAGCTTCTGTCGAGGAGGCAGTAAGTTTCTAGCTTGCTGAAAATGTGTTTTTCTTGAGCTTTTCTTGAGCAAACTTTGTGTCTTCAACTACGTCTTCAATTACAACTTTAAGACACATCAAAACTCTCAATAAAAGACACATAATTTGGCATGGTTGACAATACCAAAACACATGACCTTAACACTTGGTTTTTTGGGATGCGAAATGTGTTTGTTTCAAAAGTTGTATGTCGAAGGATTTGTCGATAGTTTTGTAGCAATTGTTTTTCCATCTGGTTGGTTTAGAATTAATAATAGTAGTTGTATTTGCTCAACATTTGATTCACATAACAGCGCAATTGCGAGTCCATATTTTGCATTTTTGTCTCCTTCTATGTTGGCTTGAAGAAGGATTTCTTTTCCCACTTTAGTTTGATCTTGTACAAAATATTTGTAAGCTCCGACCCAAAATAGTACTTGTTGTTTCCAACCCTAAAGCATTGATCAATGAGTTTTTCTTTATCCTTTCGAAGGAATAAAGGATTTTGGAGTAGCCCAGTCCGATTGATGTGGTGAAGAACTTTCATTTTTTTGGTTAGCCGATTGAATCGCTTGTAACTATTTTTTAAGAACATAAACACATATTAAGAAATGAATGTGCTAAAAAGAAATTAACTGGTGACAAAACATGACAATAATCATATACTAAGGATGACATGTGAACATTATTATTATCACAATTGCAATATTGGATCCATGAAGTCAAAGTTTTTTTTTTTTTTTTTTTTTTTTTTAAATTTCAAAAATATAACAATGACTCTAGAACTGTGCATGACTTCATTGTATAAAGTTAATAAAAAGAGAAAATATAGGACTAAAATATTTTGCGCAACAATTTTGGATGTGGTAGGTTGTGATTAGTAGAGAAAAAGTGGAGAGTTCATATGAAAGTAAAAGACATCAATTGTGAATTTAAATTTGTGTACCTCGTTTTGATATTGCCTGAAAATTTTGGCAATTGTCTTCCAACATTGGAAAATATTTCGAGCAATAATTATGTAGGTAATTCATGTTGTACGCTCATTTTTGTGATTTTGTAGAGAGTATTCCTATGATATTTTTGGTTTGTATTTTTTGAAGTTGTTTAGGATTGTAATTTATAGTGTTTTGCTTGTTTTATGAATGAGTGATTGTTTAAGTTATTGGCAATATATATATATTTTTTTTGGTAAATAGAAACCTTCCATATACCCTCCACTATAAAGCTTAAATCTTATTGTATTGAATATATATTTCAATTGTAACTTACGTTTAATGTTCTTCTCCATAAAGTGTTCATTATTGAGATGTCTTAATTTGAATTGATTTGTGCTGCATAATTTTGATCCACCAACCTAGCCATGTCTTAATCAATATTATAGGGTTTTCATGAGAAATCACGTATCCATGTATCTAAATGACCAGCAAATGATGAGGGTAGCAAATAAATTAACATGTGTCCGTTACTTTCATTAATGGTAAAATAACAATTGTAGGGCAACCGAATAGTTCTATATCTTTTGCATAATAAAGCAGTAAATTTTAGATTGAACATGGAATCTATTCAATAAATAGCCGTCACTTTATCTTGAAAATCTTGTGCCATATAGCCACAACCTTGCTTTTTTGTTCTTTAAAGCAGTGTAGAGAATGCGAGAAGTAAATATGACCCCAAGTTGATTCATTTTCTTGACTAGTCTTACCTCGATAGGCTCTTGAATAAAGAGAATAGAAATCAGTTGACAAAAGTTTACCTGCAAGATGACAATGCAAGCATTGAATATTGCAAGAAGAAACCAAAAGAGAGCCATCCAAACACAAACCCACATAAGTTGTATCAATATATGAATAATTTATTAACAATTTTGAAATAATTGTGGGTTCCAGTTAGCTCAACTAGTAAAGTTTCTGATGGTAGAATAAGAGATCTAGAGTTTAATCCTCACCTACACCAAAAACCGATTGGTGTCTTAGTTTGATGATAAAATAAAGAGTTATCATCAGAAACGGACGTCATAGGTTGAAAGTCTCTAAAAAAAAATTGAAATAATTTATTAATAAATAATTTATTAATAGGAAAAACAGAAGTTTATAACCATGAAAACAAAGGGTTTCACAAGGGGTTTAGGTTGAAAAGACTTTGGATTTGTGCTTTATGGTGATATTAAATTAATAAGAAGGGGACTTTATGGTGGAAATAGAGCAGAGATTTATTTTATATTTATTAGTATTTTAAAATTGATAAAAAAAAACTATTTTAAAATTGTTGGACAAATACAAAAAAGATGATAGATATGACATGACTATTGACGTGGCTCAATGTAAGTGTAGCATTAATAATTTATTAATAGGAAAAATAGAAAGTTTGTAACCGTAAAAGCAAAGGATTTCACAAAGGGTTTAGGTTGAAAAGGCTTTGGGTTTAAGCTTTATGGTGGAATTAAATTAATAAGAAGTGGACTTTATAGTGGAGATAGGGTTGGGATTTTATATATTTATTAGTATTTTAAAATTGATAAAAACTATTTTAAAATTATTGGAAAAATACAAAAAAGATGATGGAAATGGCATGGCTGCTGACATGACTCAATGTAAACGTAGCAACATTAAATGCTACACTTTAGCTTTTAGTAATATATAGATTTTAAAATTGATAAAAACTATTTTAAAATTGTTGGACAAATACAAAAAAGATGATGGAAATGGCATGATTGCTAACATGACTCAACGTAAGCGTAGCAACATTAAATGCTACATTTCAGCTTTTAGTAATATATTTAAAATTGATAAAAACTATTTTAAAATTGTTGGACAAATACAAAAAAGATGATGAAAATGATATAGCTACTGACGTGGCTCAACGTGAGCGTTACAACATTAAATGCTACGCTTCAGCTTTTAGTAATATATAGATATAGATTGATAAAGATCAATTTTAAAATTGTTGGAGAAATACTAAAAAGATTATGAAAATGATATGGCTACTGACTTAGCTCAACGTAAGCATAACATTAATAATTTATTAATAGGAATATTTTAAAATTGATAAAACTATTTTATAATTGTTGGACAAATACAAAAAAGATTATGGAAATGGCATGAGTACTGACGTGGCTTAACTTAAGCGTAGCAACATTAAATGTTATGCTTCAACTTTTAATAATATATAGATATAGATTTTAAAATTGATAAAAACTATTTTAAAATTGTTGGACAAATACAAAAAAGATGATGGAAATGACATGATTTCTGACGTGGCTCTACGTGAGTGTAGCAACATTAAATGCTACGCTTCAGATTTTAGTAATATATAAATATAGATTAGTATTTTAAAATTGATAAAAACTATTTTATAATTGTTTGACAAATACAAAAAGGATAATGGAAATGGCATGACTACTGACGTGACTTAACTTAAGCGTAGCAACATTAAATGCTATAATTCAGCTTTTAATAATTTATAGATTTTGAAATTGATAAAAACTATTTTAAAATTGTTGGACAAATACAAAAAAGATGATAGAAATGACATGGTTGCTGACGTGACTTTACATGAACGTAGCAATATTAAATGCTAAGTTTCAGCAATTTGTTCTCAAATTGTGGACGTGAAGTTCTCAACTTTTGTATTTTGTGTTTTCTTGTGGGTGCTAAAATGGAAAATTATGTTAAACAAAACCAATCCTATTCTGCTCATATACTCTTTGGAAGTTCGGCTGATTCATCAGGCTTTTCATTTAAATGAAGATACTACATTTATGACACTTGTACGATTTAAAAGGCACATCCTACGTTACACAAGCAATGATGTACACAAAGAACCAAAATTTACAATAAATCAATCACCTATACCTTCATAAGGTGGAGCCGAAGAGGTAATTGATTTATTAGGAGTTACTTCTTGTGCACCATCATCAGTTGGCTGCCAAGTGCCAACAAGAAGCCGAGGCGAGGTTGCAACTTGAGATCAGTGGTTTCTTTCATTTAAAAAGATAACATGCAAGCACTGGTTTTGTGAGAAACCATCCTTTTTCCTTCCTATTATGGTGACTGGGACACAAAGAAACTGCCAGAGAATACCAACATGGTCAACTAGGACACAGAGAAATTTCAGAAATAGTAGCAATCGAAGTAGAATATCCTGATCTAAGAGGGTAACATGGGTCTTCACACAAGTCAGTCAGTTCCATCGTTCTTTCATCCATAAAAGGAGGGTTTGTAGGTGCAGGGAGTTCATAAACCTTATTTGTTAACATTTGCAGTGCCTTTGACATTGTTGGTCGTAATGACTGAATCTCTTGGGTGCATAAAAGTCCGATATGCAGCACTCTTAAGATCTCATTCTTAACATTTACGTTGTAATGATTATGCAACATTAGATTTGGATCATATAATTGTTCAACTGTCCTTGATCGAAAATGCTTCCATATCTGTTTTGTCCAAAAAATGAAAACATATTACAGGTGAGAAAAGGATAGAAGAGCTCAGTTAATTAATCTTTCTTGTCAGAAAAATTGGAGTATAAGAGAACTATTTTTGGAAGATGAAGTTTTAAAGCTTACAATTGTGATTAGGCTGTCAGTGTATTCTGAGGTTTTGCTCCTGTTGTTCAGTCTTCCTGTAACAATCTCTAACAAAAGCACTCCAAAGCTGTAGACATCGGCCTTTTCTGTTAACTGACCATGGGCTAGGTATTCTAGAGCCATATATCCTCTATATAGACATAAATAAATTAGTATTGTTCTGAACACATGGGAAAATAAACTTCTAAAATTATTATCTCTTATCTCTAATATTTGTTCTTATACAACAACAACCAAATCTTAGTCACAAAGTTTTTAGCGTTGGCTATGGATCCTCAATAAAGTGGTCATGCTCAATCACATGTTCTTATATTGGGCTTTAACGTTAGTTACAAAATTTTCAGATGTGGATTTTTAGAAATTTGATATTTAAAACCTTTCAATGATTCAAACAATCAATAAAGAAATGTGATACTTAAAGTGTCCCTGCAATGGCAGTGCTGATGTGACTCTGATCTTCTTCGAAAGATCTAGCTAACCCAAAATCAGCAATTTTAGCACGAAGTCTTGAGTCCAACAAGATGTTACTAGCTTTTATATCTCTATGAATGATTCTGTTCTTGGAGTTCTCATGAAGGTACACCAAACCTTCTGCTGTCCCCACAATAATCTCATATCTTTTCTCCCAGTTCGGTGCTTTACCTCTGTTTGCATCTGTCATTTTTTCAAACCATATAGAGTAAATAAATTGTTAGTACGTGTCATCATCTTTTATCTGACTAGTAACTTAATGAGACATGACTATAAGTAGTAGCCAATAGCTACGGATCTTTTGCTTTTAATCGTGCCTAATTGCTAAAACCCATCTTCTTCTTCTTTTTCATAAGTATTCGCCATTAATCCAAGGACTAGTGTGTTGGGCTTTGTGGAGCCTAGTTTATGTTTGGCCCGTTTTGTAGTCCATTGTAATCCTATGCGCAAGATATAAAAACCGTTTTTTTGGTGATTAGGGTTTAGTCTTGTTGTAGTGTTTCAGAGAGAGAGAGAGAAACACTGTAGCCGCACTTTTGTATTTTTTCCTGATAATAGTGAAATCCCTGCAACTCCGTGGACGTAGGCAAATTGCCGAATCATGTAAATACTGTCTTGTGCATGTGATTATTTTCTTTGGCGTGTGTTTTCTCTATTTTTTTTTGTTTCTCACAAGTTGGGAATCGAGTTGAATTCCCTACAACTGGTATCAGAGCCTAAGGTTAGGTTTGAGTGGGAACAATGGCAGAGGAAGCAGGAAAGGTGTTTGAAATAGAAAAGTTTGATGGCACAAATTTTGCGTATTGGAGGATGCAGATTGAAGATTATTTTTATGGGAGGAAATTGCACTTGCCTCTTTTGGGGACAAAACCTGAGGCGATGAAGGCTAATTAATGGGCTCTTCTTGACTGACAGGTACTAGGAGTTATCAGGTTAACTCTGTCTAGGTCTGTTGCACACAATATTGTAAAGGAAAAGACCACAGCAGATCTGATGAAGGCTTTGACTGGTATGTATGAAAGCCGTCGGCAAACAACAAGGTGCATTTGATGAAGAAACTGTTCAATCTAAAGATGGCAAAGAACGCATCAGTAGCACAACATCTGAATGAATTTAACACTATCACAAATCAATTGTCGTCTTTAGAAATTGATTTTGATGATGAGATTCGTGCTCTGATCATCTTGGCTTCTTTGCCAAACAGTTGGGAGGCAATGAGGATGGCAGTAAGCAATTCTACAGGAAAGGAAAAGCTTAAGTGCAATGATATACGAGATTTAATTCTGGCTGAGGAGATTCGCAGACGAGATGCAGGTGAAATCTCAGGATCTGGTTCTGCCCTAAACCTTGAGACAAGAAGCAGAGGTAATAACAGAAATTCAAATCAAGGCATATCAAAATCCAAAAATTCTAATCAAAATAGAAGTAAATCTAGATCAAGCCAACAAGTACAATGCTAGAATTGTAGAAAAACAGGTCATTTTAGGAACCAATGCAAAAGTCCTAAAAAGAAGAATGAAGATGACTCTACTAATGCTGTAACAGAAAAGGTACATGATGCGTTACTTCTTGCAGTAGACAGTCCACTTGATGATTGGGTTTTGGACTCAGGAGCTTCGTTTCATACCACTCCACACCGAGAAATCATACAGAATTATGTTGCTAGTGATTTTGGTAAGGTGTATTTAGCTGATGGTTCAGCCTTGGATGTTGTGGGTATGAGAGACGTCCGGATATTGTTGCCTAATGAGTCTGTTTGGTTACTAGAGAAGGTTCGACATATTCCTGACCTAAGGAGGAATTTGATTTCTGTTGGACAACTTAATGATGAAGGACATGCAATTCTATTTGTTGGTGGTACTTGGAAGGTTACGAAGGGAGCTAAGGTATTGGCTCGTGGAAAGAAGATTGGTACTCTATATATGACCTCAAGTCCAAGAGACACTATTGCAGTTACTGATGCAAGTACTGATACAAGCCTATGGCACCACAGGCTTGATCACATGAGTAAGAAATGGACAAAGATGCTATTGTCAAGAGGAAAGTTACCAGAATTGAAGTCCATTGATTTTAACATGTATGAAAGCTGCATCTTAGGAAAGCAGAAAAATGTGAGTTTCTTGAAAACGGGTAGGACACCGAAGGTTGAAAAATTGGAGTTAGTACACACTGATTTATGGGGGCCTTTTCCGGTTGCATCCCTTGGACGTTCAAGGTACTACATTACCTTTATTGATGACTCAAGCAGAACGGTATGGGTTTATTTTCTGAAAAATAAATTTGATGTATTTGAAACTTTTAAGAAGTGGAAGGCCATGGTTGAGACAGAAACATGTTTAAAAGTAAAATGTTTGAGGTTAGATAATGGAGGAGAGTACATAGATGGAGGGTTCAGTGAGTATTGTGCTGCACAGGGAATTAGGATGGAGAAGACCATTCCTAAAACATCACAGCAGAATAGTGTGGTCGAGCGCATGAACAGAACACTCAATGAGCATGCTAGGAGTATAAGATTACGTACTGGACTACCAAAAAATTTCTGGGTTGATACTGTTAGCACTGTAGCTTACCTGATAAACCAAGAGCCATCAGTTCTTATGGAGTTCAGACTTCCTGAGGAGGTTTGGAGGAGTAAAGAGGTAAAGTTTTCACACTTAAAAGTTTTTAGTTGTATTTCTTATGTTTGTATTGATTCTGATGCTCATAGTAAACTTAATGCAAAGACTAAAATATATTTTTTCATTGGCTATGGTGATAAGAAATTTGGCTATAGGTTTTGGGATGAACAAAACAGGAAAATCATCAGAAGTAGAAATGTGATATTTAATGAACAGGTTATGTACAAGGACAGGTCAACTCTAGTGTCAGATGTTATAGAGATAGATCAAAAGAAATCTGAGTTTGTCAACTTAGATGAATTGACTAAACGTACTGTCCAGAAAAGTGGTGAAGAAGATAATGAGAATGTAAATTCACAGGTAGATTAGAGTACACCTGTAGCTGAAGTCCGCAGATCTTCCAGGAACATTAAACCTCCACAGCGTTATTCACCCACTCTAAATTATCTCCTATTGACTGATGGTGGTGAACCAGAGTGTTATAAGGAAGCCTTGCAAGATGCGAATTCAAGCAAGTGGGAGTTAGCCATGAAGGATGAGATGGATTCCTTGTTGGGGAATCAGACATGAGAACTGAATGAATTGCCAGTAGGAAAGAAGGCTTTGCACAACAAGTGGGTATACAGAATAAAGAATGAGCATAATGGTAGCAAACGTTACAATGCCAGATTAGTTGTTAAAGGGTTCCAATAGAAGGGGGGCATTGACTACACAGAGTTGTGAAGATGTCAACAATTAGACTGGTGCTGGGAATGGTGGCTGTAAAAAATTTACATCTTGAGCAGTTAGATGTGAAGACGGCATTCCTTCATGGTGATTTGGAGGAAGACCTTTACATGATTCAGCCAGAAGGGTTCATTGTTCAGGGATAAGAGAATCTAGTTTGCAAACTGAGAAAGAGCTTGTATGACCTAAAACAAGCTATAAGACAGTGGTACAAGAAATTTGACAGTTTTATGCATAAAATTGGATTCAAGAGATGTGAAGCTGATCATTGTTGCTATGTCAAATTCTTTGACAATTCTTATATCATTTTACTGTTGTATGTGGATGATATGCTCATTGCAGGGTCTAACATTGAGAAGATTAATAATCTGAAGAAGCAATTGTCAAAACAGTTTGCAATGAAGGATTTGGGAGCTGCAAAGCAAATCCTTGGTATGAGAATCATTAGAGATAAGGCTAATGGTACATTGAAGCTTTCACAGACAAAGTATGTGAAAAAGGTTTTCAGTAGGTTCAACATGAATGAAGCTAAACCAATGAGCACACCCTTGGGTAGTCATTTCAAACTAAGCAAGGAACAGTCACCTAAGACAGCAAAAGAAAGGGACCATATGAGCAAGGTGCCTTATACCTCAGCTATTGGCAGCTTGATGTATGCTATGGTGTGTACAAGGCCAGACATTGCACATGTAGTGGGAGTTGTGAGCAGATTCATGAGTAGGCCTGGAAAGCAGCATTGGGAGGCAATCAAGTGGATTCTGAGATATTTGAAGGGTTCATCAAATACATGTCTTTACTTCACAGGTGCAAGTTTGAAACTGCAGAGTTATGTAGATGTTGATTTTACTGGCGATATTGATAGTAGAAAGAGTACTACTGGGTTTGTATTTACTCTGGGTGGTACAGCTATATCATGGGCTTCAAATCTGCAAAAGATTGTTACTTTGTCTACTACAGAAGCTGAGTATGTTGCAACAATTGAAGCAGGAAAGGAGATGATTTGGCTACATGGTTTCTTAGATGAATTGGATAAGAAGCAGGAGATAGGCATTCTACACAGTAACAGTCAGAGTGCAGTTTTTCTTGCTAAAAATTCGGCTTTTCATTCAAAGTCGAAGCACATATAAAAAAATACCACTTTATTTGTACCTCGTTGAAGATAAATTGGTAATACTTGAGAAGATCTGTGGATCTAAGAACCCAGCAGACATGTTGACTAAGGGTGTCACTATTGAGAAGTTGAAGTTGTGTGCAGCTTCAATTGGTCTTCTAGCTTGAGGACAGGAGAATGAGTTGTAGGGATGAGGGATTGCTTTTTTGGAGGATAGCAGTTGATGTTGGTGATTGAACTAGTCTCCAAGTGGGAGATTTGTTAGGCTTTGTGGAGCCTAGTTTATGTTTGACCCATTTTGTAGCCCATTGTAATCCTATGCATAGGATATAAAAGCCGTTTTTTTGGTGAATAGGGTTTAGTCTTGTTGTTGTGTTTCAGAAAGAGAGAGAGAAACACTGTAGCCGCACTTTTGTATTTTTCCCTGATAATAGTGAAATCCCTGCAACTCCGTGGATATAGGCAAATTGTCGAACCACGTAAATACTATCTTGTGCATGTGATTATTTTCGTTGGCGTGTGTTTTCTCTATTTTTTTGTTTCTCACAAGTTGGGAATCGAGTTGAATTCCCTACATAGTGTGCATGCTAACATCAACTCCGAACCAACAGACCACACATTCCCATCCAATTTGTCTAGAATCTTAGCTAATCATGTTTCATACATGAATGTAAAACTTCAATAATTACCAAAGACGAATCGGTCAAGGCTTTTGTTAGGCAGGAATTTATACACAAGTAGGCTTTCAGGTCCAGAACAACTGCATCCTAATAACCTAACCAGATTTTTGTGTTCCACGCTGCTTATAATGTTAACTTCATTGTAGAAATCCCTAGCTCTATGTCTATTGTTAAAGAAAAGCCTCTTGACAGCAATCTCCCTTCCATCAAGCAAAACTCCCTGTGACAGAGAAAACTGATAAATCTCTGACAAAATTTGATAAAGTGGATTTGCTTAGGGAAATTTATTGGAGCATGAGAAAGAAGAGAAACTACCTTATAAACTGTTCCAAATCCTCCTTGCCCAAGTTTGTTGGCATTGTCAAAAGATCCTGTAGCCTTCTCAAGTGTGGAATACTTGAAGTTCAGGCTAATGTCATTAAGTGTTTTCACCAGCTTTTCTTTATCATTTGAACCTAGGGAGCTAGAATTGAATAGTAATGAGGAACTAGGGTAGCAATTTGTAATCAAATGAGGCAATCAATCATGCATTATATAGCAGATTGAGCTACCTAAAATTTTTCCTTCTTTTTAAAAGTATATTTAACACATTTAGAGGATTTGTGAAGTACAAGCATCTAGATTTCTACAACTTTGGTTTGATATAATATTGAGATTATTGCACCATGACTGCCACATCTTTCCAGAAAAAGCTTTTTACCTCTTCGTTTCTTTTGTATATATCTATGCTTCCAGATATAAAATCCAATTGCTACTCCAACTACCATCAGAACCACCGAACTGGCAACTGAAACTGCTATCACTATGGTTGTACCTGCAAAAATCATCAATCTAAACTCATAATCAGGTAAAATTTACTATCATAAAAAGTTCCCTAAACCTACAATTTGGGTCACCAAACATAATGATACACGTTTGACCAACTCCTAGTTCATTTACCTTTTGAATTTCCATTTCCTGGTTTCTTGTTGAGGAAATCTTTGTCTAAGTACCTCATGAAGTAGCTAGTGTTCAATGCTCGCCCCTCTGACCAAGGCAAGCATTCCAATATTGAAGCAGATGCATTCTCTAAACATGCTTTGCAGGAGTTTGCATTTAAAGTCCTCCAACAATCAACCAGCACATAAACTGCCTCATTCACTGCCCCAGGTAAAGTCTCCCGAGAAGTTGCAGAGCCATTTTGGTTTGGTGTTGCCAGAACTGCACTGCTCACAGCTTGTCTAACTGATTCTTCATATGTTGAGTTCTTCCTAGTTGTATTCCCACATATGGCCCTGTCACCAGGTCCAATATACTCCCAAAAGAAGCTATAATTGGCTGACCTCATGAAGCAACCATCGAGGTAAATACGACTTGAAGTGAAAAGAAAGAACTGGGAAAGAACTATGCTAGCCTCAGCATAGCATAATACGCAATCAAGTAAAGAGAGATCCCCATAGCACTGGACAAGGCCATAGATGGTATCAGGGCCTGAACCTGAAACTGCTAATCCAAAACCTGAAAGTCCCATTTGGTTGCTGATGTTTTTCATTGTAGCAACAGAATTTTGAATAAAAACTTGGACATTGGGCTCCTGTTGGTTGCCACATGTTATTTTTACTATTTGAGATCTTGGATCTCCCATTGCTATTTCTAGGATTAATAAAGTCTTGGGAACAAGGAAGATAAGATATAGGGAAGGGACAAACGGGAATTCTTTCTTCATTTTTGGTATGAATTAGTATTTGTATTACTGTATCTGATATTAATTGTAAGGCTGTTGAACAATGAGTTTCAGTAATATCTCTGTGGCAAGAAGAAATAAAAAGTTGTTGTGTACCTATAAGGAAGAAGAGAACAGTTAAGAAAATTTGTTGAGAATAAAGAATGACAATTACAAATGACAATTCAAAGAAGAAAGCATTTATAATCCATTGGAGCATTTTAATATTAAATAATTAAAATGAATAAATGTTATAACATAAATGTAAAGATGTGAGAGTGAATATGGAAGATGAGGAGTTAGTGAAAATGTTTAATCCCACATTGAAAAGGAGAGAGACTATTTTATTCTTTTTAATTGTGGTGATTAATAGGCTAAAAAGAATTGTCTCAGATTTTGGGCTAGATACATGCGCAAGAGGGAGGTGAAGAGTGGAGGTATCATCAGAAGTATTATTCAGTTTCTTATTGTGTTATTTCCATTATCATTGTGATTGCACCAACAATTTTAAGGAGATTTAACACATGGAGCCTACACAAGAGAAACAAAATGAGCCTGTTGGAGATCTCAACAAGCCCTTTCGATTTAAGGGAGCCCACTTCAAGAGGTGGAAAGGAAAGGTCCTCTTCTACTTGAGTCTTCTCAAAGTCTCCTACATCCTCACTGACAAGAATCCATCAAAAGTTCCTACTAATGAGATGAGTGAGGAAGAATATATTCTCCATCAAGAAAAAATAGATAAGTATACAAAAGATGAATATAATTGTCGCTCTTATCTATTGATTTGTCTTACCGATCATTTCTTTGATTATTATGATACAACTTACAATTTTGCTAAGAAAATTTGGAAAGCTTTACAAGGCAAGTATGATACCGAGGAGGCAGGTGCAAAGAAGTATGCTGCTAGTAGATTTTTCCGTTACCAAATGGTGGATGGAAAATCGGTGGTGGATCAAGCACAAGACTTCCAAATGATTGTGGCAGAATTGAGATCCGAAGGCATAAAGATTGGAGACAATTTGGTGGTAGTTGGCATAATTGATAAACTACCACAATCTTTGAGGGTGTTTCAAAAGACTTTGTGGCACAAACAAAAGGAGACATCCTTGGAGACTTTGATCACACACATCTGTGTGGAGAAGGAGGCTAGAGGACAAGATGTATTCATGACACAAGAGAGCAATGGTAATTCCACCATAAAGGTAAACCTTATTTCAGCCAATAATAATATGCCCAAAAATCATTTTCCTAGAAATGGTCAATTGAAGCCTAAAAAGAGAGCCTTTAAAAATAATAATAGACCTCAAGGAAGGGGAAACCCGAATAAAAATTACAATAAGAACCAAGGACCGCCTTCACAAGATTAATTTAATAGATCCTATTTTGTCTGTGGCAAGAGTGGGCATATTGCTCGATTTTGCAAATTTCGGAAACGTAAATCTGTCCCGCAGGCTAACATAACTAAAGAGCCTTTAGTGGCTATGATTACAGACATCAATATGGTGCAATATGTTGAAGGGTGGTGGGCAGATTCTGGTGCTAATAGGCACGTCTGCTATAACAAAAATTGGTTCAAATTGTACACTCCTTTTGAAGAAGAAAAAACTGTTATGCTTGGTGACTCTAGCAAAACCAAGGCTCTTGGGAATGGTGAGGTTGAATTGAAATTTACTTCTGGACGCGTGCTAACATTGAAAGATGTTCTTTACACTCCGTCCATGCGGAAGAATTTGATGTCAAGTTTTTTACTTAACAAGGCTAGCTTCAAGCAAACTATGGAGTCTGATAATTATGTAACCACTAAAAAGGGATTATTTGTGGGCAAGGGTTATACTTGTGATGGAATGTTTAAATTGAATATTGAGAATAATAAAGCATCTACCAGTTCAGTTTATATGCCTTCTTCTATTAATTTTTGGCATGCTTGTTTATGTCATATAAATAGTAGATATGTGGGAATCATGAGTAGTTTAGGATTAATTCCAAGGCTATCAAAAGATTTTGAAAAATGTGAAACTTGTAGTCAAGCTAAGATTACAAAAAGGCCTCATAAAAGTGTTGTAAGAAATACCGAATTACTTGAGTTAATTCACTCCGATTTATGTGAATTTGGGGGAATTTTAACTTGTGGAGGAAATAAATATATTATCACTTTTATTGATGATTTCTCAAAATATACAACTATTTATTTGTTGAAAAATAAAAGTGATGCTTTTGAAAAATTTCAAGATTTTTTAAAAGAAGTTGAAAATCAATTCAGTAGAAAAATAAAAAAGAATAAGAAATGATAGAGGCCGTGAGTATGAATCAAGTGCATTCAACTCATTTGTTCAGTCTTTGGAAATTATCTATGAAACTACTGCACCATATTCACCTGCTTCTAATGGTGTGGCTGAAAGAAAGAATAGAACTTTAATTAAGTTAACAAATGCCATGTTAATTGAATCTGGTGCACCTTTACATTTTGGGGTGAAGCTATTTTAACTGCATGTCATGTTTTGAATGGGGTGCCACATAAAAAGTCACACACCACACATTTTGAGATGTGGAAAGGACATAAGCCAAATTTGGGATATTTGAGAGTATGGGGTTGTCTTGCTTATGCAAGGCTTACTAACCTTAAAATGCCTAAATTGGGTATTAGAGCTACTATCTGTGCTTTTCTTAGTTATGCAATCAATAGTGCAGCCTATAGATTTTTTGATCTTGAGAACAAAATAATTTTTGAATCTGGTGATGCAATTTTTCATGAAGAAAAATTTTCTTTTAAATTGAAAAATAGTGGGGGTGAAGAAAATATTTTGTCACAACCTAGTTCTTCTACTTCACATTTACAAAATCAAGAAAATTTTGAAATGGAACTTAAAATGAATAAAAGAGCTAGAGTTGAAAAGGATTTTGGTCCTGATTATTATGTTTTTAACATTGAGGAAAATTCCCAAAATTTAAAAGAGGCTTTAACATCACCTGATGCTATATTTTGGAAAGAGGCTGTAAATAATGAGATGGAATCTCTAATTTCTAATAGAACTTGGAAATTAGTAAATCTTTCACCGGGTTGTAAGACCATAGGTTGTAAATGGGTTCTTAGAAAAAAGTTGAAACCGGATGGATCAATAGATAAGTTTAAAGCTAGACTTGTTGCAAAAGGCTTTAAACAAAAAGCTGATCTTGATTTCTTTGATACTTTTTCTCCGATAACAAGAATTACATCTATTAGATTGTTAATTGCTATTGCTGCAATTTTTTATTTGAAAATTCATTAAATGGATGTAAAAACTGCTTTTCTAAATGGGGACTTAGAGGAAGAGATTTATATGGATCAACCCGAAGGTTTTGTAGAGCCTGGACAAGAAAGCAAGGTATGTAAGCTAACTAAATCCCTATATGGCTTAAAACAAGAACCAAAACAGTGGCATGAAAAGTTTGATTCCTGCATGATTGAGAATGGTTATAAATCAAATGAATGTGATAAATGTATTTATTCTAAATCATGGAATAATTTACATGTTATTATTTTGAAACCAATTTACATGTTACTATTAGCCTCTATGTGGATGATATGTTAATTTTTGGCTCAAATATGCATGTTATAAACGAGACAAAAAATATGCTTAAAAGCCATTTTGATATGAAAGATCTTGGTGAGGCTAATTTTATTTTGGGCATGAAAATTACAAAAGTATGTGATGGAATATATCTTGATCAATCACATTATGTTGAGAAAATATAATTTTCATGATCACAAAAGTGTAGCTACTCCTTTTGATTTTAGTGTTCATTTATTTCCCGTGAATAATGATGATGAAATTTTTAATCAAAATGATTATGCTAGTATCATTGGTAGTTTGCGTTATGCTACTGATTGTACTAAACCTGACATTGCATATGTAGTAGGAGTGCTTGGCAGATTTACTAGCAAGCCTAGTAAAGATCATTGGCTAGCTATTGAGCAAGTCATGAGATATTTAATTGGTACCAAAAGTTATGGCTTATTTTATAAAAAGTACCCTGCTGTAATTGAAGGTTTTAGTGATGCCGATTGGAATATTTTGTCAGGTGATTTTTTCTCTACCACTGGTTATATTTTTACCTTAGGTAATGGTTCTATTTGTTGGAAATCTAAAAGGCAAACAATAATTACTAATTCAACAATGGAAACTGAATTAATAGCATTAGCTTCAGCTAGTGAAGAGGCAAATTGGCTTAGAGATTTATTATATGAAATTCCACTTTGGGAAAAGCCAATTCCACCTATATTAATTCATTGTGATAGCACTACTGCAATTGGTAGAGTTAAAAACCGTTACTACAACGATAAATCCAGACCTATAAGAAGAAAGCACAGTACCATGCAATCTTATTTGAGTAATGGCATCATAACTGTGAATTATATTAAATCTAATGATAATCTTGCAGATCCATTTACTAAGGCCTTGACAAAAGATAGAGTCTGGAATACATCGAGGGAGATGGGACTAAAGTCCATAGAATCATGAGTCATATATGAGGAAACCCAACCCAAGGACCAGAGATCCCGAGAATTTGGTTCAATTGGAAAAACGAATCATACGATGGTTGTAAGAAATGCACAATTTATTATTTTAATTGTTTATTTTGTAAATAATTTTTTAGTTGTTCATCCCTATGATGTAAGTGCATTTATCCTGTAATGTGGAGAGGTTGAGTAAAAAATTCTTAATGAAATTTGTAGCTTGTATGAGTGGGGTGTCAGAATTATAGGAGCACCCTTGATAAAATTTCACCTATATGAGTATGGGGGTGGGGCCACTCCCTATGAGATTTGGACTTAATCTCAAATACACTGATTAAACTGGGATCAACACATAGCCGTAAAGTGCTAGCTATAAAAGCTCATGTCAATACCTAGGTTGTTATGTGTAAGCAGTGACGCTTAATTTCCCTAAAGCAGCCCTAGTTCAAGTCGGAGACCACTACGACTCTGGAGTTGAGATTGCTGTTTTACTAAGTGAAGGTTCAATGCAGAGCACACCTTCATGATGCATAGTGACTCGTCTTTGCCTAGTAATCTCTCTATAACTAAAAAATTTTAATACTAAAATGAGTGGGGGATTGTTGGAGCATTTTAATATTAAATAATTAAAATAAATAAATGTTATAACATAAATGTAAAGATATATGAGTGAATATGGAAGATGAGGAGTTAATGAAAATGTTTAGTCCCACATTGAAAAAGAGAGAGACTATTTTATTCTTTTTAATTGTGGTGATTAATGGGCTAAAATGAATTGTCTCAGATATTGGGCTAGATACGTGCGCAAGGGGGAAGTGAAGAGCGGAGGTATCATAAATTAGAGAGGTTCTTGGCAAGGTAGGGTGTTCTTTCTAGTGGAGCTTGGGCTTGAACACTTTGTGTAGAGAATGTCTGAGACAAGTCAACACTTGTCTAGCCAAACAACACTTGTTGGGCTGTTGTATCCCGGGAGAGACAAGTCAGAGAATGTCTGCACCGATTACGATGTTTAGCCAACCAAGGGCTTCAATCTCCTTAAAGAGAGCGAGTATCGTGCCTTAGTCCAAATTGTGTTGTGTAATTCCTTTCTTTACATTAATAATATTCAGAAGTACTATTCAGTTTTTCATTGTGTTATTTCCATTATCATTGTGATTGCACCAACATAATCCTCATTATAATGTATTTAAATGCTTGTTCCTTCTTTTTTTTTTTTTTTTTTTTTTTTTTTTTTTTTGTTCACACTATGATACTGATGTCAACTCATGCTTGCAACCATCATTAGCAGTTAGCAAAAGTCCTCTCACCGTAATTGTGGGATCCAACGGCCTTCATTCTTGACATATCAGCATCTTTTTAAAGTAAAATAAGGAGCAAATTTCAAGATAAACTTGATGTTTTGTTGGGGAAGAGAAACTGAGAAAGTCTAAATCCATACACTTGCTCTCATTTTTTCACAACTTTTTGAGTTAATAAGTCATGATTAGTATGTGAAAAAAGTGTGTTTGATGCTAGACCTCTATGAAAATGATGTTAAACCAATCATAACTTGTCATTTTGACATACTATGAAGGAAAAAAAAAAGTGCCTACTAGTTACACAACTTACTAATTAAATGTCATTTAGTTTGATTATTTGTGTAGGTTTAATAATTTGTGTATGGTGCTATATATGCTTAGAATTTTAGGAAGATGGTAACGGAACTTGTAATATTGTTGCTATTTATTGCTCTAATGCTTAGGGATTTTTTTTTTTTTTTTTTTTTCCAGTTCAACTGTGGTGAGTTGAATTGAAATAACTCTTCAACCCCACCCATGCACAACCCCAGTATTTCTACTTCCTGGAAACTATAATCTCATAATAGATAAGATCCACACATGTGAGATTCACACATTGAAAAAAATGTCTCAATCTCATGAGATTGTTAAAAATACTTTTTTGGGGAAAACTGTACTTATCTCCCTTGAGATTTTTCATTATTACAATCACCTCTCCACTCCCATCTAGTTTGAAATAAAGTCACCCGCGTCCATATTAAAATGCAAACTACTTACACTAACCTCTCTTAGATGACTAAAAAAAGTTTTTAAAAATCTTTAGTGTCCTATCTTTACTCTTTACTTAAATTGTCATCCTCATACCCTCTAATTGGAATTTTGGTATTTTTTTAAGTTTTTTTTTTTTTTTTTTCCGGGATTTTCAAAACCTTTTCTCAACTATTCAGGGGAGGTGAAAATAAATAGTTTACTTGTTAGGAGAGGTGAGTGTCCATAAAAACTAGAGAGAAGCTAAATATAATAACAAAAGTATTTGCCACTTCCCTAGCAGGTAAGACTCTTTTAAAGATTCCTAAACTAGTGCATAAGATCACTCTTTAATAAATATTAAAAAAAAAATGGTGTTTGATAAGTCTCACTGAATGCTGCAAAACTCTTTTTGTAGTCTTTTAGTGGGGGAAAAAAAAAAGAATTTTGGAGTTTCTAGAATTTGTAGGTGTGACGACCATGATACTAACCACTACTCCCAAAATCTTAAGTTGATAGGAAGAAGCACATCAAAGTCTTAATCTAATGATAAAGCCTATACATGCCGTGGGTGAGCATGAGGGGCTTCGCAGTGCATTGGTAGGCTTCACGGGCTGACTAGGCTATCAAGCACCATAAGGCCACATGACAACAAATCATTAGTCTGATTGCTGAATATTCCAACAGTAGGGAAAAAGAAAACTCTTTAATTCATTGTTCATCTTGTTAAATCCACTCTTCTCAAACCAAAAATAAATAAATCTTATTAAATCCATAACTTTAGAATGCTATTCATTGTAATTGGCCAAATACAGATACTAAATAGGTTTTCAAAACTTTACTACTAAAGTTCTACCGTTACAACTCTACTGCTTATTGCGATGCCAAAGTGTTACTTAAATTCTAATTTCTTTGGGCATATATTCAAATTCCAACGTTACCGTTTTTAAACTTGGATCCTTATTTTTATACTGATGATGAACGATGTTTACCTCTTAATATTATTATGTTTCTTAACTTTTATAGACATCCTTTTTATGTAATTGGTTTTTCAAGTCTCATTGTTAGATAATAATGGTGTTAAGAATGTTTGTTATTTGTCTTTAATTGATACGGAATAAAACCACATCTAATGTTATAATTTTTATAGGCATAAAAAGTATTTCGGAAAATAACGAAAGTACTTCGGAGTATGGAAAAATTGTGATCCCTCCAATTACATTTATGGTGGACCCTATCATGAATTTAACAAGTGGACTCTACTATGAATATGAGAGAAGGGAGCATCATTTTCGATACACCACTATTATAATTCTTAATTTTTATAGACATGGGTGCTCTTAGGACAATGGTTAACAATATATTTTAGGAAAGTTTTGATACCACTTTTATGGGTAATAGAAAAAATTGTCAAAAAATTAATTTTTTTTTTCTTTTCTCATAAAAACTTTCTTTAAATAAATTATTAACCATTAGCATTTCATTGGTTTTTCAAGTTCAATTGTTAGATAATAATGGTGTTAAGAATGTTTGTTATTTGTCTTTTACTTTTTTTTTTTTGGAGAAGGTTATTTGTCTTCAATTGATATGGAATAAAACCACATCTATTATTATATTTTTGATAGGTATAAAAGTATTTCAGAAAATTCTTAGGTACTCTGGAGTACAAAGAAATTGTGCTCCCTTCACTCATATTTGTAGTAGACCCCACTATGAATTTAATAAGTAGACTTTAGTATGAATGTAAGAGAAAGTAGCACTATTTTTTGTGCTCCAAAAGTACTAAAAAATAAAAATTACTCAAAGTATATCTATTTCATATTTTATTTATATGATATAGTGAGTACCACGTCATGATTCAGTGGAATAGAAAGATATCTGATAATATATATATATATATATATATATTTTGATGGGAAGATCTGATAATCTTTTGTTCTAATAGAAAAAGAAAAATGATGATTTGAATACCCTCACATTTATTTTTTCTTTATTAATCATTAAATTAAATAAAGCCTATGTCTCCTAATGAAAACAATTTTACATTTTTTCACTTGGCCCACACAATACTCAAATTAATTAAAAGGTAATACTTCATCTAATTGTGCAATGCTCTAAATTAAATAAAGAATTCAATACATGGCTCACAGCGGTAATACCCCTTAATTATAATGTATTATAATTATTATGCTCTTCACGTGAGTGCTTTATGAGCCATATATTTCTTAATAGAGTACCCAATAATCATTCGGGTCTTCCTTAACATATCTAAATGGATAGAACTAATTTTATATATACTTTGTCCATAAAAATAAACATCATGTATTTTATTCTATAAGAATAATAAAATACATGTCCAAAATATAAAACTACTACAGAGATATTAAACACTAAAACATTAATGAGTGACATGTTTAAATAACTTCTATATTGACTCTCGAAAAAAAAAAAAAAAGTTCTATATTGGGTGGTTTGATTCAACACCCACCCCGCTTCTCTCTCATTAAATACGGGTTTGGTTTGATTTGGTCCTTGATTATAGGGTGCCTCAAAATTTCATTAATCACATAAACAAAACATAGACTGAGGGATTAAATTGTTACATTTAAAAAAAATTTAGGTACTAAAATTGAACAAACACCATATTTGAGGACAATAAATGCAATTTACTCTACATATTTTGTATAAATAAATTGCAATCTTCTCTAAAAACCCCAATTTATTTTAGTATAAATGTTAGGGTGTCAACGATAACAATTAAAAAGTGTATGAATTAAAATCATTCAATTTGCATTAGATAAAATTAAGTTTCACCCTTCAATAAATAAATAACAATATAACATAGACTAGGTCATTTATTTACTCAAAAAGAAAAAAAAGAAAAAAAAAAGAACTAGGTCATTTCAAATGTTATTATTAGTTCCTTAGAAAATAGAAGGATTGTTAATTTGTTATGAATCACATGGAGGCAGGATCGTCACATTTAAATCCCCTTGTCCAGGTGGCGGGGGCAGCATCTCCCTTTCCATAATTATTTTTTTCTTTAAATAAATTAAGATGACTTTGAATTCCAATTTTCACATGTTAGCTTACGATTGTTTTTCCAATTTTTAATAGCTAATTACGACAATTGTGGCTATAATCATGCCTTATGTCATTATATATACTCATAATTACAGCAAGTTGGTGCTTCAATCTTTTTTCTTTTTCTTTTTTTTTTCTTTTTTTTTTTTTTTTGGAGATTGCTGAGACTCACACTGCATGTTAGTATTATTCTAAACCTTCAACCTTGTACCAATATAATAAACAATCTCAAAAGCTGCTTCAACCAAACGATATTAACTTCAACGGTTCTGAATTCTGATGGTCTTAAATAGCATTGCAGTTGTCAATTGAGTTTAACAGTGAATACAAATTCTCTATCTCATTTTTTGTGTTTCACTTTGTGTTCTATCAATACCATGGTTGAATAAGAGATATGAGGTTCAATCACTGCATACATCAAAAACTGATTGGTATTTTAGTCTAACAATAAAAGAGCAAAAATCACATAAACGAATGTTATAGGTTGAAACTTTATTAAAAAAAAAAAGTTTGCAACGCGTTTGATTTTTTATTTCTTTCATTTTAAACTTTGGTTAATTTATAAAGAAAATCAAATGAATACATGACAAGTTGTAATTAGTAAAACACAAAAAATGGGATGACTACTTTAGCATAATGACAGTCAAGGGCGAAGGAGGGTGGGTAAGGGGGCCATTGATTTTTCAAAAATCTCTCCTCCCTCTTATATTTTAGGTTTTTTTTTTTTTTTTTTAAATTAACTTTAGATATAAATTTAAATAATGACCCCTAGAATTTTACTAAAAACATGTAACACATTTATTTAGATGACTAATGCATCATTTTTGTTTCCTCTAATTACTCTTGTGTGGGGTCCGAGGACCGAAGAGGACTAAAACATGAAATGTTTCGCACAAACACGCTCGTAGAAGTGTATCAGCCTCAAGAACTCACTGACCCAAGCATGGAAAGGAATACGGAGTAGCGCTTCATGGAAACCTGTGTGGAAGAGAAAGGACCATGAGGGGGGTAGTGATAGTGGGAGGAAGCTTCCTAGAGAAGTTTACCTTCCCCCTTCGCATTAAATGTCCTAGAACAACCTTATTAGCTGCATTTAATGAGAAAATGACCATTGAACAATATTTTCATAGCTTGTAGCCCTTTCCAGCACCTTTAGCAAAGCGTTGATGGGACAAGTGTCCTAAAAAATGCTTGGAGGCATACAGATAGAGGGTTAGGATATAAAGAAGAGGGGTATAAAAGAAGAGGGGTCTCCCAGAAGGGAGGGGACCTTTTCTTGTGGGAAAAAAAAATAAATGAACAGTGCATTATTGGATGTAAAACTTAGACTTTATTTATAAGAGACTAATCCTCGAATCTGCTCGGGGAAAGCTATTTTTCTTATCATATACTTGTATTATTCCTTTATGTTATTCTAGACTCTTCGGTCTTTGACTTGAATTCAAATTAGAATTGCACTTGAATTGTTTGCCCACTGTCTAAAGAAATTTTATTGTTGGGCTTGAATTTGAGGGACAAAGCAACACTATTCTAAGTGGGTTTGGGCCTTTATTTTTAGAGCACCCACAACTCTTATACCATAAATAACTCATTAATTCAAAGTATATTTAATGTATTTCATACAAATAGAAATGTTTATATAGTATTAATGCACTGCTTCTTTCTTCTAATTACTCTTATACCATAATAGCATATCATAGAAATATATATGTAAAATAACAGAGTTGAGTTCAAGTTACACCTGGTGTAACTCTAAGCAATGTTACACCACCCAATAACTTGTTATTGAATTAATATTTTGAAAATCCAACCGTTGAATTACATGTTCTATAGGTTCTTAACATGCATGCCAATTTTCATATCAATTGGATACTATTTACCGTTTGATCCATAAACTTATATTTTATGCATTATTTTAAACTACAAAAATTTGAATTTTAACAATTGATTGATGACATGGATATTAATTTTTGATCACCTTGAAATTTTGCAAGCATAAAGAATATACAAAGATAATGTAATCTAATGGTGGATTTGTCAATATTCGCATTCAATTAAAAAATATTGAGTGGTGTAACATTGCTTAGAGTTACACCAGGTGTAACTTGAACCCATCTCTATCAACATAGTGACTAAATTGATATTGATATAAAAACTTCACCAACCAAGATAGAAAATTCAACTCCGTGTGATTTGCAAAGCAGAAACACAAGGGAGCTAAAGGCTATATTCATCAATGCAAATTGGGTCTGTAAGGAATAGGGATCCAATTTTCTAAAGCAGTTTATATAAACAAAAAAAAGTATCAAAGGACGATATAGCAGAATAAACAAATCAAATGGATATCAGTGGATGTAGGCTTTCTTAGCCAAATCACTTTAAAATTCTTGTCTTTATTTTATTTTTTTCTTGCTCAATTGAGTTTTACTATGTTTTCAATAGATTATGTTAGATTTTAAATATTTAGAAATAAATGTTTAGATTCTAATTTTATATAAGTTGGCAAGCCAAGAATTAAAACATGTCTAGTTTAAAATTTCTAATTCTTCAAATAGTGTTAGACATTGCTCATGTTAGTTCAAGTCAAGATTCAAAAATAGTTAAGCTGCAGAAAGAAGAATTCAAAATTTGCAAGGCTCGACCGATTGAGAATCGTATTCTACAGAATTTAAATCAGGCCAAAAGCCTGCAAAAATGTCTAGAGTTTTTGTCCAACACTACCAAGTGTAAAAGGGAAACCCTAAATATGTTTCAGAAGTTCTTAGTGGACTTGTGAGTTAATCCTGTGAGATTTGTGAGGTTTTGTAATCTTTTAACTCAACTAGCCTCTATTGGGAAGAAGATCCATATTCATGAATTGTTGGAGATAAGTTGCTACATACAAGATTAACAACTGCTAATAATCTAAAACTTTAAGTGGGATCTCAAAGTCACAAACGTGAGTGTTTGTGTGTGACATATTTAGATAGAAGAGTCCCTGAATTTAGAGTTACTTGTGGTCACGTGATAAAGGTGATGGGGCAAAGGTGATGGAGCAATGATGGAGTGAGATTTTAACCCCGAACAACGAGGTGGAGCAAAGATGGGTTTAGACTTTTTAGACCCACCTTACCCTGCCCCATGTTGATAAAGATTATAATTGTAAATTTTTCATACCCTAAAACCTACTCATTAAATAAATATATCAATATTAGCTTATTTTATTCTTCCCAACATGATTCTCTGCCTCTATTTTGTTATTTTTTATATTATGCGATTTTTTTTTTTTTTTTGGTGATATTGTCTTGTTAAACACTTTGATGATATTATTTAGTTTTTACTAAAAATTAGTTTGATTTGATGTGATAAATTTAGTTGTAATTTCAAGTATATTTTTAATAATGAAATAGGTTTTATCAAAAAAAATTGTAATAGTTGTGGAGAAAATTAATAAAAGGTAGAGTTTCACAGGGTAGGGCGGGGTTTCATAGGGCCCCAAGAGGTAGGGATGGGACAAGAAAATTTTCCCTATCATACGGGGCGGGGCAAGGATAGGGCAAGACAAAACCATGTGGGGTGGGGGTGAAGACTTCATCCTTCAACCCTGCCTTGCCCCATTGTCATTCCTATATGAGATTAGTTTAGGGTTTTTTTTTTTTTAATTAGTAGTAGTTAATTTAGTTTAATAATTAGTGTAGTTGATTAGTAAAGTACGCAAAGCCAGCTCTACTGTATAAGCGAATGAGGCGGTCGCCTAAGGCCCCTATGTAGAAAAGGCTCCTAAATTTTAACCAATATAGTCATTTTAGCCAATAAATAAAATGATATATTTTTATCCATTGAAAAAAAAAAAAAAAAAGAGGAGGGAGAAAAATGTTACATCTACAACATTTTTCACAACAAATCTTAAGTGGCAAGTTGTTGTTATTAGCTGTTATTTGGGGGGGGGGGGGGAGGAGTAATTTTAGTGATGGGTTCAAATTAAAACTAGTTACAACTTAATACTTAGGATTTATTATGAAAATATTGTGAATGTAGAACTTAATTTTCACAAAACAAAAAGCAATAAACAAAGAATTTCACAATAGTTGAGTTGACAAACTTTTACTAGTTTTCATCTAGGTCTACCACTAACATCACATTTTCACTTATCACTATCAATCTGCCACATCAACAGCTGTGAAAAGTTTTGTTAATTTTTTTATCAACAGATTTTTTCGAAGAAAAAAAATTATACATGATTAATTAGTAATTTTGCATCTAAAACAAGCTAATAGAATTTAAGTAATTTTAAAATTTATTTTTCAAAAAAAATCGTATTTAAATTTATAAAAAGTCTTGAATTAGTTTTTGCCTAAGACCTCAAATGTATCAGGCCACCTTTGAGAGTATGCATCAATGGTATAAAATCTCCATGAACTTCCATTTATTCTTTTTAAAAATATTTATATTTTTTATCCATTTAAATCTTTTTTTTTTTTAAACAACTTCTAGTCCACATGGAAAATTGGCACTTTTTTTGTGATAAACTACCAAATGTCCAACAGATATAAGAAAATTACACTTTACCAACCTAAACTATAGACTAGATTACACTTTGCACAATAAACTATTCTTATACACACTTTGTGCCCTAAACTATCACACTTATAACAATTTGCACATCGATGTTAGTTTTACTTTTAAGTTAGACGGAAATTAATAACACATGACTTGCATATAATTTTATACTAGAAAATGTAGATAACATTTTCTTTTTGGTCAAAACAAATTGAGCATACCAAAATAATAATAAGGCAAGGCAAACTAAATTTTAGAGAAAAAAATAATTTGACTCTAGTCACATCTGCGCTATAAAGTATAAACCACAAGGACTAATTTGGTCACAATTGATGCTCTTCCTTGTAATATATATATATATATATATATTGTTTATTCATAATTATGAAGCGTAGTATTTATTGTTGTTAAACTCTTGTTGCGCCACTTCATTCGCCATATCATTGGCCACATAATTATTTTTATTTATTTATTGTTTATTCATTATTTATTTTACAAAAAAATATAAGTAGATTATTGACTTTACACATTCATCATGGACGATTTTAACTTTACATATAACCCTGCCTTTACATATTCATCTACTTTAGTTTAGATGTTTATACGTAAATAATGAAATCAATCCATATGCATCTATACTATATATAATAATGGAAGTTTTGCAATAAATTTTACAAAACTCTTTTCATCACCAGGACATTCTGTGACGGGCCTTAGATAACAAAACTGCTTTCATCACCATATGTCTTTAGTGACGAAATAAGGACATATTGTGATGAAAAGTTTCATCACCATGGCCCACTTTTGTTGTAGTGCACATCTTTAGCATTCTTTCTTATTTTATTTTATTGTTTTTTGTAATTTTTTACTTGTTCAACTTTTCATCTTCTTCAATCATTGTCTTTTTAGTTCAACCTTTCATCTCCTCCAATCATTGTCTTTTTAAAAATTTCATTTGATTCCCTTAATAGATTTTTAAACTTTTTCCTTTATACCTTTTTAAATTCTATAGATTCACTTTGTTCAACCTTTCATCTACTTCAACCATTCCTCTTCCATTTTAATTTTCATATAAATTTCTTCTTACTTCATTTCCACCATTCCCCTATTCCTTCCAACTTGTTGACAACAAAAAAGTTCAATACTCTCTCTCTGTCTCTCTCTCTCTCTCTCTCTCTATCTCCAATTTCGCATCTCTTTTGGTGGATTTTAAAATATTTTTTCAACCACTTTTTTTTTTTTTTTAATTTTTTCTACTAATGATTCTTCTTGGTATTGTTCATTTAATTGTCCCATTCTATTTGTTTATGTTTTTGGTATATTTATATTGAATTTTATGAATATTTTGGTATTTTGGTATTCTAATTCCCGATCACAAATTCTTTTTCTTTATCCCATTGGTTTGATTTGATTTGGGTTAATAGTTAGTTGTTTTGCAGGTTAAAATTTATTTTTTTTTAGTGATCCATTTAGATGTTAAACTATGAGACTTTACTAAGTTTTGTTTATTTGTTAATCCTTTTGGGTGGACAAAGTAATCTTAATAGTTGTATTAAAAGTACTCTATAATTCCATTTATTCAGACAAAAACAAAGGTTAGTCAAACAAAAATAATCAGATGAGTGACATATTTTAGCTTTTGCAGTTGTATTTTCATTTTCATTATTATTATTATTTTATAACAATGCATATATAGAAACTTAATTCTAAGATTTTGCTAATAATTGTTTATTTGATAATCTTTTTGGTGACAAAATTGTAATTCTGCAAATAAAATAACCTCAATAGATTATCAATAACAAATTTATTTCTTAATTGGTCCAATTACATTGTTAAGTTTCATTAATTTTTTTAGTTGCATTTTTTGGTGTTTTGGATTTTAGAGTAGAACATAATAGGTTTGAGAAAGTTTGTTTAAAACTAAAAGAAGATTTTCCAAATCTTATATACTTTTTAATGATACTCAAAATGTTATATATAAATAAATCTTATTAAAAGATGAACATTTTTGCTAACTTGTCTTTTGAATTCATGAGAATAATTGTATTGTTTTCATTTTGGTACTACATAAATAATATATATATATATATTACATTTTTTATTGTTCCTATAATACATGAAAATACAATTATGAAATACATTACTTTTTATTAAATTAGTCCAAACTGCAAAAAATAAATTTAACGAAACGACCCTAAAAAAAATTATCACATGCAATGCGGGATTTCAGGGTTTGCTATTTATAAATTTCAGCAGAAATTACACTTTACGACTCTAAATTATACTTCATATTACACTTTGCATCATAAACTTTTTTAATACAAGTATTGCACCCTAAATTATGACCATTTATACACTTTGCATCTTGACATTAAGTTGCTATTAACTTGGACAGATATTCAAAGTTTAGGGTACAAAGTATAATCAAGATTATAGTTTAAGGTAAAAAAAAATGTAATTTATCTTTTGTTTTTAAATGATTGAGAAGTTGGAAAATTAGGTCTTTTCACATGGTGCCATATTTTTCCATACAATTTAACAAGAAATTTGATGTCTGGGTGCAAAGTATAATAATGATCATAGTTTATGGTGCAAAACGTGTATTCGAAAAGTTTAAGATGCAAAGTGTAATCAGAATATAGTTTAGGGCATCATAATTACATGGTATCTCTAGCAAAAATGAGCATTGAGGATGCTAAAAATGACAATATTACACATTTTAAATAGATATAGTTATAGAATGTGTAAAATGCATTTTAGAGTGATTGCCGGACACAGGCTGAGAATTGTAAGTTCTAGATGGTATATATTGACGGATTTCTGCACTGCTGGAATTGAGAAATGGTGGATGTGTTGGCTGAGGAATTTCATGATTATCAGATAACATTTTCACTACGGTTGACATTGATGGCCGCAGTTCTGCAGAGGCTTGTACACATAGCAGCCCAATTTGAAGTAATCAAGATGCCTCCTCTTCTTGGAACTGACCCTCTAAGGCTGGATCAACAGCTTCACATATCCTACCTATTCCATAAAAGTTCCAGACCTTTAAAAAAGATAAAAAGTAAGAAGGTTTTGTTAGGTTTCCTGGCATGAAATTAGAGGAGGATTATTTGTCATTGAAGCCTAAATTGGCAGAAATGCCAAAGGAAAAAAGATTTACCATTTGTAGGATGGTATATGAATATTGAGAGAAGGTATTGTTCCTCTTTCCAGATACAACTTCCATTACAAGAACCCCAAAACTGTAAACGTCTGCTTTCTCAGTCAATTTGCCACGAAGAACATACTCTGGGGCCATGTAGCCTCTACAAATGCAAATATGGTTAATGCCAAATGAGAGATGTATATGTAAGCAGAGATATTACACTGTATAATGCGAAGCTGTAAGGGTGGAATGTCAATGTGTGAATAGAACAAAAGGAAAAGGAATTGATACTATACTAGTATTGTCTTTTTCCCTGTGGTGATAATTTCCAATTAACAAAAAGGACTTGAAAATATTACTAAAATTGATCCTAGAAAAACTAATGTTTCTTAGTATGTACCTAGCATATAATTATATAACACAATGAACAATTACATGTTTATAATGAGAATATCAACTTTGGATCAATTTTCCCCTGATTCAATACATTATATGAAACACTTCGTAACAATGGCACCGAGAGAGTAGTTAACTAACACAGATTGGAGGTGTTCATCTAAACATCCTTTAAAATGCACTGAGACATAATGTAATGATGAAATATCTGTTAATGTTACATACTTAAAAAGAAATAACTATGATAAACCTTGAACTTGGAAGTACTAAGACACAAGAATATTTCCCACATGAAGAGGACATTAATCACAGGAATGATAAAGGGTATTATGGACCAAGGAAGATAACCAAAGAGGGTCTTGCACTTACAGTGTGCCAGCAATGCCAGTGCTGAGGTGTGTCTTATCTTCTGGAAAAAATCTAGCAAGTCCAAAATCTGCAATCTTTGCTGTGAAGTCCTCTTCAAGCAGTATATTGCTTAATTTAATGTCTCTATGAATGATTCTCGTTTCTAGTTCCTCGTGGAGATGGCCAAGCCCTCAGCCGTGCCCAATATGATCTTGTACCTCACCTCCCACCTTAGCAGCTGAAACTTCCTTTTAGCTGAACCAAATGTAGAGACGTGTAAGTACATAAATTAAATGAGAAAGAGTTATCTTCTTACATAAATAGTAATTCAGGATTAAATTACAACCAGAAAAGTAATCATGGAGGCTTTGATTTGGCACATATTCATAAACAAGAAGGCTTTCAGGGCCTGCAATACTGCATCCCAACAACTTTATAAGATTTTTGTAATGGATGTCGCTGATCAAATTGACTTCATTGAAGAAATGATCCACCCATTGTGTGGTATTGAAGAAAAGCCTCTTAATGGCAACAACCTGCCCATCTGGCAAAACTCCCTACTTTGACACAAAGAAACGTACCTAGTTAATTTCACTTGCAAAAATTAAAAATGTAAAAAAAAGTAGACTTGAAATTACCTTGTAAACAGAACCAGATCCTCCTTGTCCCAGCTTATTTGAATTGTGAAAGTAATTTGTGGCCTTTTCTAGAACTTCATACTTATAATTGAGTTTGGACTTGTTCACAGTGGCCAACATAGCGCCAACTTGCTTTCTCTCTGAAACAAATATCAAGTCAAGCTATATATTAAGTCCAGAGTCTAGACGAAGTCTTTCATAATCTAAGATATCAAAATAGGTACCTCTCCTTCTCCTTAGTACATTCTTCCTCACAATGAAGACAACCATTGCAATAACCAGCGAAAGAGCCAAAGCAGACGATGTTGCAGTCAAAGCTATAGCTAACTTGCTTCCTAACATTGATTAACATGTTACTCCGTGACCATCATTAATCAAAATAGAAGTCGAGCAATTAGTACACCAAATTATCTAATTATGTAATCATTAGTGTTGCTGAGATTTTTAGTACTATGAAGAAGTTTTACACAAAAAACAAAGCATTACAATTTATCCTTTGATGGCATAAAATTAGACAATGTGGGCTAATTCAAATCCCACTTTTTAGTCACTTTGTGCTGCAGTGGAAATGGAATAGAATCTAAATTGAAATTTATAAACAACTAAAAAGGACAGTAATTCAAGGCTTCCACGAGGGAAAACACTAATATCCCATTTGATTCGATGGAGGAAAGACACAACAAAAAAATAAAGAAAAAATTCATTGGAGCCAAACTCACCTTGATTACTGTTCCTAACAGGCTGAGTCGAATTGTAATAGAACTTTTCTGTTGAATACCTCAAATAACAACCAGCGTTCAAGACCCTTCCTTCTTCTTTTGGAGTACATGAACTAATGTCAGAAACCGCACTGGCCAAGCAGTACTCACAATCAGAACCATTCACAAATTCCCAACACTGAGCCAATCCATAAACCGTGACATTTTCATTGGTCACAAACCACACAGAAAACCCATCAAACTTAGGTGCTTCCACGATTAGATTCATCACCAACTGATTAACATTAGCGCTAAAAACAGAACCATTCCCAACAAACTCTTGGGATCCACACACGGTCTTGTCTTCCACACTCAGAGTCCCATTGAAGAAATAGTAATCATCGTACCTAAGATAACACCCATCATAGAAAAGCCTAGCACCATGGTTGACTCTTTGAAATGGCTTACAACTGAAGATTCGACTCTTGCACTTAGCAAAGCAAAGTCCACAGTCATTATTAGTTAGATCTTTCATGCACTCCCCAAAAACATAAACTGGGTTATCTCCAGTCCCCTTCCCAACAGCTGCGTATCTTTGTGTGGCAATCGAAGGGGTCACTGTGTCCATGGCTGCGAAGAAGTTGTGTGCGAAGGTATACCGCAGTGTTACGGAAGTTGTGTTGGTGCATATGAGAGCAGCCTCTGTGGCTCTTGGGTCTGTAAGACATGGATTTACAAACAAACATAAGACTAGGAGGAGAACTGGTAGATAAGACATTGAAGATGGATACAAAGATGAACTACAGACGTCAATGAAAGCTCTAAAAATCTTTAAATGGTAGTTGTGATGCAAGACACAATGTTATTGTTGGGGATAACAGAATTTTAAAACTATAGCACTATGAGGCTAATGCTGATGGTGTTGCGCGCTTTGGTGTTTTATTGAGTTCTTCTAGGTGATAACAGAATTTTAAAACATTTTTCCAAAATTCACCATAACTTAAAATAAAAATGGTATAAAAATGGTTAAATCTTGTTATATACTCATCAATGCACACAATTCGTGTACACTCATTGAAATCATGTTTTAAAAATACAATTTCAAGAAGTGCATGTGTGCAAATTGTGAACAATAGTGAACATGTGATAATCATTAATTAAAGACAAATGTTACATTCACAACATTTTTACAACAAATCATAAGTAGTTAGTTACTATTTAGTTATAATTTGAATCGACCACTGTAAAACTTTTTGCCTTATCAATAATAACTTGTAACAACCTGACACTTAAGATTTGTTTTGAAAATATTGTAGACAAAACATTTCTTTTACTGAAATTGTGAAATCATGTAATTAACTGAAATTGTATTTTCAAAACAAAATTTCAAAGGAATGTATGTTGATTGTGTTAATAAACTATTTTAAGAAATATTTTATACTACTTTTATGGAAAATAGAAAAAATTGTCAAAAAATCAATTGCTTTTTTTTTCCCATAAAAAATTTCTTAAAATGATTCTCTTATAATGATATTTGATTCGCCAAATACACCATTATTGTATACTCTTTCATATGTATGGTGCAACCCAATCCTTGTTTTCTCAAGTTTCTAATCTCTTACCCCCGCCCCCCATTGGAATATCTAAATAATAAGAAATTAACTCTTGACAGTGATATCTGTTATATATGTAAATCCTAGATGTGAAAATATGAGGAGTTTGTCCATGAAAAGCAAAGCATGAAACTAAAACTCTAAAACTAAAGGGTATAGATAATAATAAATAAATAAATAAATAAATAAGAAGAAGAAGAAAACGCTAGGCATAAATCGATAGGCTGAAATATTAACTAAGAAATGAGATAAGGGCACCAATAAAATAGAAAAAATAAATCGTAAATAGAAATAGAGTTCCGGTTTGAATTCGATAAATAATATGGATGATATTGTCTATAATGATAGTCAAATGAAAGACTTTCTCAAGAATCTTATTGATCCGCCTGAGATTTTGAAAATGAGTTGGTTGAACTTGAAAATTAACTCATTGTTAGGATTATATCAATGTAATTGAGAATGGGGGAAGGTTAGTACAAATTGTAGTGTCAACTGATTGTAATAACTGATTGTAGTTGTTAGTAGTACAACTGGCAGCTGGCATTAGTTAGTTAGATCATTTCAAAGTTAGTTAGTGGGCGGGAAGGGTATAAGACCAAGATAGCTGGCCTGTACTGAGGCATGAAAATAAGCATTCTCTTAATTCAGTTTCTTCTTAATTCTTCTTTGTTTTTCCTTTCTCTTCTTCTGGAGGACCAGCTGACCTCGAAACCAGCTAGATATCCCAATTCCCTTTCTCTGTTCTTATCAATTGGTATCAGAGCATCGATCCTGTGCTACCATGACTGAAACCAGAGCTGCGGCCATGAATGCAGTGAATGAAGCTATTGCTTCTCTCCGTACTTCTTCTGATCATCATAACAGAGACATCCAGGAAATGCAAACAATTCAAAGCATTCACACCAGGACAATGAATGAGATGAATCAGAATATCAATTCGATGAATCAGAATATCAACGTAATTTTGCAAAAATTGAATGCCATAGATGTGAATCAAGATCCTTCGCAGAGGAATGTGCAACCAAATTCCATTCCAAGTTCTTCAACTTCGTCGTTTGCCAAGTCTGTGAGGTTGGACTTTCCACGATTTTCAGGTAGTGATCCAGCTAATTGGATTTACAAGGCGAATCAGTATTTTGGGTATTATCAGACTCCTATTACAGAGAAGCTATTGATAGCTTCCTTTCACATGGATTTGGAGGCATTGATTTGGTTCCAGGAAGCAGAGGAGGCCAGGGTGTTCACGGATTGGGAATCTTTGGTACCAGCACTGCATGTGAGATTTGGAACCAGTGCATACGATGATCCTATGGAGGTTCTGACCAGGATGAGGCAAACTGCAACAGTGGCTGTGTATAAGGCAGAATTTGAAGCTGTATCTAACCGAGTCAAAGGCCTTTCTCCCTTACACAAGCTTAGTTGTTTCCTGAGTGGTTTAAGGGACGAAATAAGGTTACCTGTAAGAATGCTCAACCCTCAGTCCTTGAATGAAGCTTTTGGATTGGCCAAAATTCAAGAAGAATATGTGTGGAGCAGTAGGAAGAGCACAAGAAATCATCAAGAACCAGGTAACACTTCAATTCTTGGTTTGCCTAAAACTAATGCATTGTTAGACAATAAACCAAAGGTACCAGTTAAGAGACTTACTCCTGCTCAAATGGATGAAAGGAGAAAGAAGGGGTTATGTTATAATTGTGATGATAAATGGGGGCCGGGGCATAAATGCAAAAGTGTTAAGCTGTTCCTTTTAGAAGGGATTGATATAACATCTAAGGTGCAATCTGGAGTTCAAATTACAGAATTAGATGAAGAGTTCTGCAATAACGAACTAATGGAACAAGAAGATGAGGTGGGAATCACATTATATGCTTTAACTGGAACTCCTACACCTGGAACTATGAGGGTGAGAGGTAAGATTAAGGGGAGTGGGCTGGTGTTATTGGTGGATACAGGCAGCACTCATAACTTTGTGGATGCATTAATGGTCTCTAAATTGCAGTTAAGGATGGATACCTCAAGAATCTTGGAAGTTAAAGTGGCTAATGGCACTATGGTAACCACTCAAGGCTTTTGTAGTAGTGTACCAGTAGGTATACAAGGAGTAGAGTTTTGTGTTCAATTCCATGTGCTGGCCTTAGGAGGTTGTGATGCTGTGTTGGGCACTCAATGGCTGAGTACCTTGGGTATAATACAATGGGATTTCCAGTTGTTAACTATGGAGTTCCATTACCAGGATCAACAGGTCTTGCTGCAAGGATTAAATTCTTCTTCAGGCACTTCTTTCATAGAGTGTCATCAGTTACTTAAAGGATCAGTAAGGAAGGGATTGCTGCTTCAAATTTACTCTGCAGCTGAGGAGTTATTGGAGGAGAGTATACCTGCAGAAGTAGAGTTGTTGTTGCAGGAGTTTGGTCAGGTGTTTGATACTCCTACAGGTTTACCACCTATGAGGGGTCATGAGCATCAGATTACCCTCATGGAAGGCTCTCAACCAGTATGCCAGAGACCTTATAGATATCCATTTTATCAAAAAAATGAAATTGAGAGCATTGTGAAGGAGTTGCTGAATGCTGGGTCAATCAGAAACAGCACTAGTCCTTTTGCTTCTCCTGTTTTGCTAGTGAGGAAAGCAGATGGGTCTTGGAGAATGTGTATTGACTATAGGGCATTGAACAACATTACTATCAAGGATAAGTTTCCAATTCCAGTCATTGATGAGCTGTTAGATGAGTTGAATGGAGCAACTGTTTTCTCCAAGCTTGATTTGAGATCCGGTTACCATCAAATCAGAATGAAGGAGATGGATGTGCCTAAAACAGCATTCAGAACACATGAGGGGCATTATGAGTTTTTGGTGATGCCATTTGGTTTAACCAATGCTCCATCAACCTTTCAATCCTTGATGAACCAGGTTTTTAAGACTTACCTCAGAAAATTTGTTTTAGTCTTTTTTGATGATATTTTGGTATATAGTACTTCCTTATCTGAGCATGTAAACCATTTGAGATCTGTTTTAGAGGTGTTAGCCTTACATAAACTATATGCTAAGAAGTCCAAGTGTAAATTTGCTTGTAAGGAAGTGGAATACCTAGGGCATGTCATCACTAGTGCAGGGGTTCATACTGATCCTAAGAAGACTGCAGCCATGCAACAGTGGTCTACTCCTACTGATCTCAAGTCCTTGAGAGGGTTTTTGGGACTCACAGGATACTATAGAAAATTTGTTAAAGGCTATGGTCAGATTGCTGCTCCTCTAACTGCCCTGTTAAAGAAGGATGCATTTTCTTGGACTGAAGAGGCTGATGAAGCTTTTCAGAAGTTAAAGGCTGCAATGGTTCAACCACCTGTATTAGCCCTTCCAAATTTTGATATGCCATTTGTTATTGAGTGTGATGCTTCAGGCAAAGGATTGGGAGCAGTGTTGATGCAGCAAGGTAGACCTATTGCTTTCCATAGCCAAGCCCTCAAGGGTCGAAATTTGGACTTGTCTACTTATGAAAAAGAGTTATTAGCTCTAGTGGTTGCTGTCAAAAGGTGGAGATCTTACTTAATTAGTAGACCTTTCATTGTGAGAACTGATCAACAGAGCCTTAAGTACCTTTTAGAGCAGAAGATTGGTACTCCTATTCAACAGAAGTGGTTTGCCAAGTTATTAGGATATGCTTTTGTGGTTCAATATAAAAAAGGTAAAGATAACCTTGTGGCTGATGCATTGTCCAGAAAAGCTGACCCTGGTGATGATTTAACTACTGCTGGACCTTCTGTTAAGGTTGGTTCTAATAATTTTCCTCCTGGCACTGAACTAGACCCTCAAGAAGGTATGTTGTGTATGATTTCATTCCCTTCTCCAACTTGGCTTAGTGATCTCAAGGCAAGTTATGCCACGGATCAGCAAGTGCAGGGGATTATACAGGCCTTGGGTTCAGGACAAGTTGTTCCTACGGGATACTCTCTGCAGAATGGATTGCTATTGTACAAAGGGAAGGTTTACTTAGGCACTTGTGATGCTTTGAAGGCTGCTGTCTTGCATCAGGTCCATGACAGTCCATTGGGGGGTCACTCAGGTTTCCTTAAGACCTTGCATAGATTGAAAAGGGACTTCCATTGGCCTGGTTTGAGGGCTGATGTTAAGAAGTTGGTGAGAGAGTGTGATACTTGTCAGAGGTTGAAATATGAGACTTGTAACCCAGCTGGTCTTCTGCAACCTTTGCCAATACCAGAGAAACCTTGGATGGATGTCAGTATGGATTTTGTTGAAGGGTTACCCAAATCTCAGTTCAAGGATGTAGTGTTAGTGGTGGTGGATAGGTTCACTAAGTTTGTTCACTTTGTACCCTTGTCACACCCTTACACTGCAGTCAAAGTAGCTCAACTCTATATGCAATATGTCTTTAAATTGCATGGTTTACCTGCTACCATAGTCAGTGACAGAGATCCAATTTTTACTTCATCATTTTGGCAAGAGTTGATGAGGCTTCAAGGAGTTCAGCTTGCTATGTCTACTGCCTATCATCCCCAATCAGACGGCCAAACCGAGGTAGTTAACAAGAGTTTGGAGCATTACTTGAGAGCTTTTGCTGCAGACAAACCCCATTCTTGGGTGGAATGGTTACCCTTGGCAGAATTTTGGTTTAATACCAATTTTCATGTCTCTCTTAAAATGACACCTTTTGAGGCATTGTATGGCTTCCCTCCACCAAGACTCTTGGATTATATTCCTGGTACTACAAAAGTGGAAAGTGTAGAGAAGCATTTAAAAGATAGACAGCAACTGATTGTCTTACTGAAACAGAATTTGGTGGCTGCTCAGGTGCGAATGAAGGTTACTGCTGATAAGCATAGGACTTTGAGAGAATTTGCAGTTGGTGATTGGGTTTATCTTAAGCTGCATCCTTACAAACAGATGTCCTTGAGACAGAAACGGTTGGGCAAACTTTCACCTAGATTCTATGGTCCTTTCCAGATTCTGCAGAGGATTGGTACTGTTTCTTACAAATTGGACTTGCCACCTGAATCCAGACTTCACCCCACATTTCATGTTTCTTGTTTAAAGCAAAGGTTGGGTCAACATGTGGTGCCCTTGCCATCCTTACCACCTGTGGATTCTGAGGGCATTCTAAAGCCTGAACCTATGGCTGTGTTGCAAGAAAGGACTCATCATCTACGGAACAGGTCTGTTACTCAGGTCTTAGTTCAGTGGCAAGGTGAGAAAGTGGAAGATGCTACTTGGGAGAGCCTATACTTGCTGCAACATCAGTTTCCACACCTTGTGGGCAAGGTGTTTTAAAAGGGAGGGTATTGTTAGGATTATATCAATGTAATTGAGAATGGGGGAAGGTTAGTACAAATTGTAGTGTCAACTGATTGTAATAACTGATTGTAGTTGTTAGTAGTACAACTGGCAGCTGGCATTAGTTAGTTAGATCATTTCAAAGTTAGTTAGTGGGCGGGAAGGGTATAAGACCAAGATAGCTGGCCTGTACTGAGGCATGAAAATAAGCATTCTCTTAATTCAGTTTCTTCTTAATTCTTCTTTGTTTTTCCTTTCTCTTCTTCTGGAGGACCAGCTGACCTCGAAACCAGCTAGATATCCCAATTCCCTTTCTCTGTTCTTATCACTCATTGAGATTAAATAAATAAACAATTGAATTGGATTCAATTGGATGGTACCAATGAAATCTAGTGCAGTGCGAAACCCCATTTATTATGGAATTATTATTATGTCTAGGCAAGATATTTCGAACTTAGGATCTCTCATGAAACCTTAGAATACACTTAACCATCCTTTGGGAAGTCGAAATGGTTTTTTTTTTTTTTTTTTTTTTTTATGCTTTGTTTGTTTCGATAGAAAACTTTGTGTAAAGATAATTTTTTGTGCTTTTCATTGTTTAGTAACCTCATAAGAAATTAGTCAAATGAAAACTATCTCTAATTAATAGAAAAAGTATGACTTATTTTTAGAGATTTTTTTTTACTAAATATTTTTGGAAAATAATTATATCTTACAGCAAAATAAATAAGGAAAGTCAGAAGATTATTTTTTAACTTATTTAAGATTGCTATCAAACATAGATTTTTTTTATAAGCGCTACCAAACATAAAAAATATGATAGTTTTATAAATAAATATTTTTTTAAAAATAGTTCATTTTTAATTTTTTTTTTTAAAATAATATTGCTGAAATAGAGAGAGCATTAACATCAAAAGGACTGGGTGTATTTTATTCAAAGTCAAATGGAATGCAAAAGATAGGTCCCCATTGTAAGGTACAAGAAGGCCACGATGACGTAAATTATTGTTGGAGGGCTACCATTAAGGAGCGTTGAACCATTTATTTTAATATTAGGGTCATTAGTCATGACTTTGTTTCTTGTTGGGGGGCTACCTTAAAGCGTTGACGAATTTTATTTTATTGCTTTTGCTAATGTCAATGAGACAAAGGTTGATATTTCCAATTTAGTTTTTTCTTTGTTGAATGTATTCAAAAAAAAAATTTTTTTTTTTTTTTTTTTGGTTAAGGTATTCAATTTTTTAGCTTTCAAAAAGATTGCCGTGTTTCTTTTAATATAAGTATTTTACTATTTTAGCATCCATCAAGGTGCGTTCCATGCAATTTGGAGATGCATTGACTGAAATCACCGTATTTGATAAATAAAGTCAAAACTTGGGAGGTCAGTATTTATCAGAGACAGCAGAGAATCCCTGAAAACGAAACCTTAACACTCGTACTTTTCTTAAATAAAAAAAATAAATAAATAAATAAATAAAACCTCGTACTTGGTGCCCAGTGGAGGCATCATCCGTGACTTTACTTGCATATGTGTAAGTACGTATTTGAATCCGGTGCCATGTTAGACCTATTCTATCGTGCAATTTCTCCTAATTTCCTCACAAAAAGTTTTATTTTTTATTTTTAATCTTTTACCTCTTCTAATTTTTAACTTTTTTTTAAAAAAAAAAATTTTAACTACTTTGATCGAATGGCTGATATTAAAAATAACTTTTCTAACTTTTGATCACAATTATTAAAAATGAATTGCAGGGTGCAATAGCCATAACTCAAAAAATAACACCTAATTCTAATCCGTACAAAACCCAAACTCAAGGTTTATGAGTAGTCCACACCGGTGGATTCGGTGATGGGCTGATTTTCTACCCATAGACACCTATTAGGCTAGCTCATTGACTAATTAACAACCCGCCAAACTTAGCCCCCCACCCCATGGGTCAAGTAAAAATAGGTTAACCCTTAATTTTATTGGGATGTGGAGTGTATAAGAGTAACTATTATCTAGAATCTATAATTATATAGAACCAAAGCAATTTGAATTTTGGTTGAAATCTCAATATTTTAAAATTTATTATTTCAATATATATATATATATATATTTAATTGAATTTAAATTTTATTCTATACTTAAATCTTCCATCAAAATCTCAACACGTGAACAAAAAGAAATATTGACACATGAGATCTATTTTAAATAGTGGAATATATAGCTTCATATACAAATACAATCACAATAAATGTCTTATTAATTACCATAATGATCATATTTTATATTTAAACAAAACATTTACGCTTTGTTTGTTTCGATAGAAACATTGTGTAAAAATAGTTTTTCGTATTTTTCAGTATTTGGTAACATTAGAATAAATGAGTCGAAAGAAAATTATTTTTAGTCAACATAAAAGTATGACTTATTTTAAGAGATTGTTTTCCACTAATTTTTTTTTTTAAAATAACTTTATCTCACAGCAAGCTAAATAAGGAAAGTTATGAGATTGTTTTTTAATTCATTTAAGGTTGCTACCAAATATAGGAAAATGAGATAATTTTATGAAAAATGGTTTTTGGAAAATAACTCATTTTCTAAAAAATATCATTGTTGAAACAAACAAAGCGTTATAAATAAAAAAGGAAAAGTCATATTATGTTAAATTTCTTATGCATTACATGGGTTTCCAACTAGTTACAGAAAAAAAAAAAGGTGAATCTTGTGTCACATCTTAAAAATAAGAGAAATGATATGTCTACAACATTTTTAAAACAAATCCTAAGTGGCAGATTGTTACTGGTTGTTATTGTTGGGGCAAAAAAGTAATATTAGTGTTAGTTTCAAATTTGAACCAATAACAACTAACCACCTGTGATTTATTGTAAAATTGTTGTAGACGTAGCATCTCTCTAAAAAAAATTTAAACGTGATATTCTGTAAATTGTCAAATCTTGGAAATAAAATCTCAATCATAAGATGAACTCTTTTCATTTCAAGTGAAATTGAGAGGAATGATGTGGCAATATAAAAGCTGTTAGATTTATTAAAAAAAAAAAAAATCTAAACCTTGAAATTAACAAAATGGACATAATTTTAAAGCAAAACTACATTGTTGGTCACTAAAATTTACCTACTAAGCGTTTTTGGTCCCTGAAGTTTGAAATGAGAGCTATTGATCCCTGGAGTTTAAAAAATAAGCTTTATTAGTCCTTCAGTTAACTTATGTTAGTTTTCTTTCTTAGGTGTCTAATAGAATAATGACATGATATTTTTATTTAATTATGTGGCAATGTTTTTATTATTAAAAAAATTACACAGCCAACTCAAACTCCAACTCGATAAATCTACCAAAATTACAACCTCTGCCCTCGCCTTCCATTACCTTCTTCCTACTAATGTTGTGCAAGGCAGTGGCGACTCTAGAAATTTTTTTTAGGATGTTTCTCAATAAATTTAAATTACACAATCTAATAAAAAGAAAATTTTGTATATTGACAACAACAACAATAAAAAAACACACAAATATATAAAGTTTACAATTGCCTTCTAAGTGGTTTTCTTATTAAATATTTGTCCATAATTCTAGCAAAAGAATAAACAATAAACTATAAGTTCATTTGAAATATTAATAAAATTATTAATTATTGTTGTTTAGTTGTTTTATTAATTTGTTTGTTATGTTTTTTTGTTATATTGTTGTTTCATTAATTATAAAATTATTAATTATTGTTTAGCCTAACATAATTTTTTTTTTTTGAAACATTAGCCTAACATAATTTAATTTGTTTGTCTTTTATAATGTATTGTTTCATTATTGTTTAGCCTAACATAATTTAGTTGTTTAATTTGTTTATCAATTGTCTTCTATAATTTGTTATGTGTATAATTAATAAGTATAACGTAATTAAAAGTTGAGTGGGTCAATAAAGTGATAAACCCAAGCCTTAAATTATATCCATGTCATAACCCATACCATAAACCAAGGCCCACCCTTTAATTTAATTTAATTTTTAATAACTTTTTTTCTCTTTTCCTTTGTTTTCTCCATCTGTTTTTTTTTTTTTTTTTTATACTGAAATGGTAGAAGTATATTAAAAAAAAAAAAAAAAAAAACAAAAAAACAAACAAACAAACAAACAAACAAACAAAAGAAAAAACAAAAAGAAACCTGGCCCAGGAGCTTTACAAGCATAGAACGGCCCAGAGAAAACAATGGACCTATAGTTCCAGAAACCTCCAAGGGTTTTTTTTTTTTTTTTCCTTATTTTAACTTATGTGTCATTTTTGCTTTAACCTTTTTTCTCTCCTTTCACAAGTGCTTTACATCTTATCTCTATCCTGTCTCTTTTAGATTTTTCTTCAGATCACTTTCTTCTTTTCTTTCTTCTATTCTTTCTTCGTCCTTATTTCTTACTCACAGCTTTTCTTCTCTCTCAATGTTCTCCTCAAGCATTGTTTTACACAGCCACCATGCTTCTTTCAACTAGGGATGGCAATTTTTGCCCAACCCGCAGGTACCCCGGCCCGGCCCGACCCTAATGGGCCGGGTTTTACCCAGTCCGATTAGGAATAGGGTCGGGTATGGGTTAAAAAAAAAAAAAAAAAAAAAAAAAAACCCGAAGCGGGTTCGAGTCGGGTTCGGGTTTTATAAAAAAAAAAAAAAAAAAAAAAAAAAAAAAAAAAAAAAAAAAAAAAAAAAAAAAAAAAACCTGAAACCCGACCTGAGACCCGACCCGAAACCCGGCCTAGTAAAAACCCGGTATAGTGAAATTACTAAAATACCCTATATGTATATATTTATACCTAAAAATCTAACCCTAATCCCCCATTTCCCCTTCACTCTTCAACAGTAGCCTCTCTCCCTCTCAATCCGATAGTCCCACACTCCCTCACCCTCACTCTATCTCAAACCACCACCGTGAACACCACCAAAACTCAGACGGTGAGACACCCAACAGTCCACAACCCACATTAGCCCGATCCGAACATACCCAAAAGAAAAAAAAAAAAAAAAAAAACACCACCGCCTCACCCTCCCTTAGTCCAACCCTCACTCCGACACGGTGACCCTCACCATCGTCACAAACCCCACCCTCACTCCGACACGGCGACACTCAGCCCGGTCCGACCCTCAGTCCCTCTCCCTCAGCTCACACCGTTGACTCTTCCTGTCGAGCTGTCACCGTTTTTCTTCAGGTTTGAGCTGTCGCCGTTTTTGGGTTTAGCTTAGAATTCGGATGGTCTTAAGATTCTTAGACCAAGAATGTGTCAATATCAAATGATGATTTATTGTGAAAAGCAAAACCTGTTAGTGCTCTATTGAGTAAAATGCTGGGTTGCTTAGACATTTTTTGGTATATGATTTATTGTATAATGAGGATTTTGAGGAGAAGACATCCAGATTGGCCATATAGAAAAGTTTTCACGTTTATATGATTTATTAATGCAGGCTTAATGTAGGCAAAATCTGGGCTTAAATCTAGGCTTGAATCTGGGCTTGAATTAAAATCTGCGCTTAAATTTTTCTTTTTTGGTTAGGCCATAAATTGGGCCCAATTCCTAAACAGGGCCCGCAGGGCCCGACTGGGGCAAGTCTGGGCCCCGGAAAAAAACCCGGAACCCTAAACGGGCCAGGTTCGGGCCATGGGTCTTGCCCCGCGGGTCGGGTCCAGGTATGGAAAAACCCGGCCCGAACCCGACCCGTTGCCATTCCTACTTTCAACAAGCATTTGTTCATCCCTAATAGCACCTCCATGCTCCTCTCTCAAGCTGCCTCTACCCAGCACAACGTCTCCTCACCTCCATTACTGATCTATATCTACTTTGTTTGGATTATAGGTTTATATTTTCATTATTTTGTATGGGAAATCAAGAGTTTTTGTTTCGGCCCAGAATCTGTTTTTGGTTGAGGGTGTTCCTAATTTTTTTTAAGGGTAAACAAATAAAAATTTTTTAATTATTATTTATAATTTTTTTTTTTTCAGGTCAGGACCTGGTCTGAACGTGGCATCGCCACTAGTGCAAGGTAGAGTAGATTTGCTAATTGCTCGAACAAATCTCTTTCGAATTCTTTGATCTCCTCTCTCTGTTTAAGCTTAATTGGCCAAGCTTTTGTATGTTAAAAAAAATCTTCGAAAAAAAAAAAAAAAACCAAGAATTAAACCGTAGCTTACGGGCCACCTCTAACGTGGGTCTTTACTGCCATCTTCGAAAAAAAATCAATTGAAAATGTTTCCCAGCAGTTTCCTATCTCCAAATTCACCCTCCAAAACCCCCTTATTTACTTCCATGCCACTCCTTTCACCATTGATTTCATAGTGGTTAGTATATAATAGTATAAACAATCACCATCAGATTGCATACTTTGACAAATTATTTTGAAGATTTGCATTCTACTTTTAGTTTTGAGCATGGTATCTAACGCTTAGACTTCACTCTTATGGCTAAGTGTTTCGTAAAAGGATAGAAATAAAATGCTTTGCTTTAAAATAGGTCAATGGCATTGAGGAAATCCAAGATCACGAGAGATGCTACGTCTACAATAATTTTACAACATTTTTACAACAAATCACATGTGGTTAGTTGTTATTGGTTCAAATTTGAAACTAACACTAAGATTACTTTTTTGCCCCAATAATAATAACCAGTAACAACCTGCCACTTAAGATTTGTTGTAAAAATGTTGTAAACATATCATTCCTCAATTTGTAATATTGGTAGATTTGTTGAGTTGGAGTTTTAAAAGTTGAGTTGGCTTATGTGTAATTTTCTAATGCCATGTCACTGTTTTGTTAGATACATAAGTAAGAAACTAATATAAGTCAAAATGAGGGACCAATAAAGCTTATTTTTTAAATTCAAGGGACCAATGGCGCTCATTTCAAACTTCAAGAACCCAAAGCGCCCGGTAGGTAAACTTTAGGGACCAACAATGAGAAATTATTAGGTCCACCAGGAGGATTGCTAATGTGACCTTCCTTGACCTTCTAATCAATAAAATGCTGTTATTTATGCAAATGTGACATTATTTAGTAATTTTTATTTTTTATTCCTTGTGCTGCTTAGGAATCTCACACATACATTTATATAGATGGTATTATCTCATTGATCAAGAAAGACCACATCAACAGTCTTTTCGATATAAATAATAATTTCTCGTAGTTTTACCTAATTTTAAATGGAGAGGATATTTATAATTAATAGGCAAAACATCTTTTTGGCCCCATATTTTGGGAGTATTTTTTGTTGCTGGAGCTTTTTGACAACATTTCATCTTGGACAATGTCATCATCCCAATAATGAAAAATAATAAATAAAAAATCTAATTGCTATAAAAAATAAAAAGTCATATTAGCGTCAAACAAAAATCATATCACGCCATAAAATGAATACTTAAAACAAAAAAATTTGTATTCCTCAATTTTAAAAAATAGAACAAAAGAAGAATTTTTAGTTCTTTTTAAAAAATCTACCGCAACTTTTTTTTTTTTTAATTCTTTGTGGTGATTAGGAATCTCACACATACATTTATACAGATGGCATCATCTTATTGATCAAAAAGGACCACATCAATAGTCCTCTTGATATAAATAATAATTTCATGTAGTTTCGCATAATTTTAAATGGAGAGGATATTTATAATTAATAGGCAAAACATCTTTTTGGCCCTATATTTTGGGAGTATTTTTTGTTCCTTGAGCTTTTTAACAACATTTCATCTTGGACATTGTCATCATCTCAATAATGAAAGTTGCTGACATAATTGATGGAATGCTCACTGGCACACATGTAGCTAATAAAATAATAAATAAAAAATCTAATTGCTATAAAAAAGTCATATCAGCGTCAAACAAAAATCATATCACATCATAAAATAAATACATAAAACAAAAAAATATGTATTCCTCAATTTTAAAAAATAGAACAAAAAAAAGAATTTTTAGTTCTTTTAAAAAAATCTGCAGCAACTTTTTTTTTTTTTTAATTTATTTTGCTGATTTGGAATCTCACACATACATTTATATAGATAGCATCATCTCATTGATAAAAAATGACCACATCAACAATCCTCCTGATATAAATAATAATTTCTCGTAGTTTCACCTAATTTTAAATGGAGAGGGTATTTATAATTAATAGGTAAAAGTTAAAACATCTTTTTGGCCGTATATTTTGGGAGTATTTTTTTTTTTTTTTTCCTTGAGCTTTTCGACAACATTTCATCTTGGACAGTGTCATTATCTCAATAATGAAAGTTGTTTACATGAATGATGGAATGCTCGCTAGCACACATGTAGCTAATAAAATAATAAATAAATAATCTAATTGCCATAAAAAAGTCATATAAGCGTCAAACAAAAATCATATCACACCAAAAAATAAATACATAAAACAAAAAAAAATATTTATTCCTCAATTTTAAAAAATAGAATAAAAAAAGAATTTTTAGTTCCTTTAAAAAAATTTGTCGCAAAATTTTTTTTATTATTCCTTATACTGATTAGGAATCTCACACATACATTTATATAAATGGCATCATCTTATTGATCAAGAAGAACTACATCAACAGTCCTCCTAATATAAATAATAATTTCTCGTAGTTTCGCCTAATTTTAAATGAAGAAAATATTTATAATTAATAGGCAAAACATCTTTTTGGCCCTATATTTTGGGAGTATTTTTTGTTCCTTGAGCTTTTTAACAACATTTCATCTTGGACATTGTCATCATCTCAATAATGAAAGTTGTTGACATAATTGATGGAATGCTCACTGGCACACGTAGTTAATAAAATAATAAATAAAAAAATCTAATTGCTATAAAAAAGTCATATCAGCGTCAAACAAAAATCATATCACACCATAAAATAAATACATAAAACAAAAAAAATCTGTGTTCGTCAATTTTAAAAAATAGAACAAAAAAAGAATTTTTAGTTCTTTTAAAAAAATCTGCCGCAACTTTTTTTTTTTTTTTTTTCCTTTCTTCCAATCTCTTGGAAACCACACACTCACACTATATATTTCTCAGTACAAAACTAATTTTCTCTCTATCTATTAGCATTTCTTCTTTCCACTAACATCCACCAAAAATCAAACCCAACCAAAATTGTCCTTGAAAAGCAAGAGGGTTATAAACCCCAAAAAATTGCATCAACATGGTAACTGAATTTTAAAGTGTTCCCAAAAGAAAACAGAGTGAAATGTGCCATAAAAAATTACTGTTTTTTTAATAATCCACAAAAAATTACTATTTAGCTTCAAATATCAAATATAATCCCACAACTACCTTTGCAAAAATAAACTATAAATTGATAATCAAAGCTGCAAAGAGTGGTATTAATTATAGTTGTAGTATTTAGTTTTTTGAGCAAGATATTAATCCTTTTGGGAGCTCTAATTAGAGCTTTGTTATTTTTATTAGCATTAGTATTACTTAACCTATCGCTGCATCGCACCACTTAAACAAGAATATTTCAATGTTTTTCTAATTTATTTTAACTCACTATCTCAATTTGAGATAGTAGTTTGTATGCATCAAGAGTCTGAAAAAATATATATATATATATATATTTATGCGGCAATATAATTGACTTGAATTTATTGTTCAATCACGCTTGATTTTAAATTGGATTTGACTTTACATGTAGATAAATATATTTTTTAATACGTTAAATTTTCTAGCTAAAACTTGGCTTGAGTCCATATCAGGAAGATTAATAAATGCTAGAGTAGCATAAAATGAGAACATATGGCTCGTACTTGCGATTCATTGGTTTGAATAAATAGTGGTAAGATTTGAATGAAAATGATAGCTTATAATTTAAGTTGAGGTTGACCATTGAACTCCTTTAACTTTTCATGCATTGTTCATGTAGGGGTGATAGGCCTAGGAGTATATATCTATGTATATATTAGGTCAGGGGCCCAATCCAAGGACATTAAGTAGTCCGAGAATGGGTAAACACCTTCCTAAAAATCAATGTTGGTAAGTAAAGAGGTGAAGTTTGATCATGATCATCCAAGAAAGTGGTCCGAGGAGGAATGCCTCCTCAACTAAGCAAAGCAAAGGTCGAAAGGTACAGTGTGACATCAAGAGCAACGTTCTAGACAATTCCACTAATGATGATAAGTATCAAGAAGGAACAGGATATAGGGAGGCTATGAAATATCTAAAGGGAAAGCTGCTACCACCGTATTAAATACTCTGCAGCTAACTCTCTGACCGCATTAATGAGGAAGTGATACCTAAATAGTAACTTTCAGCCTTACAGCTACTACCCAAAAACTTCAAGAAAGTACTGATGAGATAAGGATCAACACCAACAATCTGATTTGCATGTGGAAGGTGGAGATAAAAGGGGAAGATAGTATAAAATGGAAGAGATACCCTGAGAGAAGGGGATCAAGAAATTAAGAGAAAAACACTGGAGCAATCAAGAACTAGATTTGTAATCAAACTTGAGAGAAATATATAAGAACTGATTTCCTCAGATTATGCCGAGGACGATTTTCTTTAGATTAAACTAGTCCATTCTCATTTTCTTGTCATTTGAATTCACTTTACTTGTTATCCAACTCATTAAAGCCTACTTTTCCAACCCACTCTCTACAAATTCATTGTATTGGACTTTTTGGGCCTAAGTTCATTCATCATTTGGGCCAGGGACTCAAATCTGGTCCTTACAATTCATTTTGTTGGGTCTTGAGTGCGCTTAGGACAATTTTTAATACATCATTTTAAGGAAGTTTTGACAACACTTTTATTAAAAATGTAAGAAGTCAAAACAATTAACCCTTTTTTATTTCTTTTCTCATAAAAATTTTCTAAAAATACTTTTAAATCAATGCCCTTAGGGCATCCTTTTCCGTGTATTTAGTTTTCTCTTTGCTAAGTTTTATTATTATTATTATTATTATTATTATTATTATTATTATTATTATTATTATTATTATTATTTGTTTTGAAAAAGATTGTTGTGTTTTTTTTTTTTTTAAATAAATCATATACTATATAATAAAAGTTAGGCTTAGAAATCGGTGTTATGCCAAGTGACTTCACCAAATTGCAAAAATTGTTTTAGATTTAAAAAAGAAGAAGATATAAATCTTTTTGTTCTTATCTTCTTCAAGTTGATAAAAATTTTAATTTGATTACAATTCAAATTCTTCATCTAATCATTTTCTTATTATAATTTATAAGTTGATAAATAATATCAATTTGATTACAATCTAAAATCTTCAACTAATCCTTTTTTTTTTTTTTTAATTATATTACTACACGTAAAAAAAAATTAAAAAAAAAAAACTACTTTTGTGTTTAAGTAAAACACTAATCCTATTTACCCGCCACTTTTTTTAAGATTTAGACTTTAGTTTCACACTTCCACAAATTGGACTAACATTAGATCTTTTGTTTATATCAACTTCTTTAATGTGGAGTGTATATATATTAAATAATTCATAATGAATATCTACCATATAATTCTTTTTCTTTGTTATTCTCTTTTTCTACCTACAACCTTGCATGAATGTATTTGTTTACTCTATTTTTTTTCCATTAAATTGAATAGGTTTGTTTATTTTTTTTGTCTTTTGTTTAATCTAATGCTTAAGTTTTATCCAATTTATATGATTATGGTTTGAGAATGAATCACATTAAATATGCTTAGACATGATTTTTAAAATTATTTTGTGTTTAATGACATGGGTTCCAATGGTGACATGTTGCTTTCATCCTCTCAATTTGATTTAGAGAACAATCTTCTTTTTAGCTTATTATTAAGTATGTCTTGTTATAAATTTGATGATAAATTGTTCATAACAATTTGATTTTTTTTTTTTTTTTCGATTGAAATAGTTTTGGCTAACTATTAAGAGTTGTACACTTTGACCTAAAAAAAAGGCAGTCAGTTTTTTTTTTTTTTTTTTTAATTTCTTTTATCAATCATTAAATATGGTTTGACATGATTTGTATCAATCATTAAATTTTCTAATGAAGAACATAACAAATAAGAACAAGGATACACTAAAAATATAGTGTATAAAGAGGTATTCAACAATCTCCCAAGGATACAAAATTCTCATTAGAGCACAATTGGTATGTTACAAAACAATAATTTTTTATGTAGGTGTTATCATTTTATATTTGATAGTTATTATAAAAATACAATTTATTCCTTTTATTATTATAATAATTATTTATTTCATTATTGTTTATCAGATAAAATATATATTTTATAAGTTTATGATAAAATGTGTTATTATTTTATATTTGATAGTTATTATACCAATACAATTTATTCATTTTTTTTATTATAATAATTATTTATTTTGTTATTGTTTATCAAATAAAATGTATATTGAATATATTCTATAATTTTATGATAAAACCGTGCAACAAACAAGCCAATATTTAACTATTTTAATATCAATCCATGTGAGTTCCATGCAATTTAGAGAGGCATAGGCTGAAATACTCATATTTAAAAATTAAGTCAAAATATCATTTTTTTTAGTACTTTAACGGTATAACCTACCACAACCCCCACAGCTAAACAAAACTTGGGAGGAGGTTAGTATTTAATAAACTGCAAAGAATCCTGAAAGCGAAATCTTAAAACGCTTACTAGTTTGTGGAGGCATCTTTTGTGACTTTACACAAGTGTAAGTACAAAGCTCAAGCTCAAGGCCTGGCATATTAGCCTGCTTGTTCACATGGGCCCAATCAATACTATTGAGGTCTGCTGCGAATAGTCCACTAACCCGGTACATTGGGTCGTGGGCTGATTTTCTGCCCATGAACATCTATTGGGCCAGCTCGTTAACTAATCAACAGCCCGCAAAACTTGGTTCTCCATTCCATATTCTCATGGGTCAAGTAAAATTTGTCCAACTTTAATTTTATTGGGGCTTGGATTATAATAATGTCTATTATCCCGAATCTATTGTTATATAGAATCGAAGCAATTTGATTTTTTGGTCGATATCATAATATTATGTCAAATAAAATTTTGGGATTTTACAATTTTAAACATTATTCAAGTTAATTCTTGTAAAGAGAAAAAGAAATAGTGACATGTGATATTTTCTTTAAACAATAGAATATATAGTTATACATACAAATGCGATCATAATAAATGTCTTATTAAATACCACAATGATCAAATTTAATATATAAAAAATAATAAAAAGGGAGGAAAAATCATATTATGTTAAATTTCTTGTGCATTACATGGGTTTCCAACTAGTTACAAATATTAAGGTGAATCTTTTGCCACGTCTTAAAAAAATTTTAAACACGATAGTTTGGGAATTGTCAAATATTGGAAATAAAATCTCAATCATAAAATGAAGTCTTTTCATTTCAAGTGAAATTTAGAGGAATGATGTGGCAATCTAAATGTTGTTAGATTCACACAAAAAAAAAAAAAAAAGAATCTAAACCATAAAATTAACAAAATGAACATAATTTTAGATGGAGAGGATATTTATAATTAATAGGCAAAAAGCCTTTTTGGCCCTATATTTTGGGAGTACTTTTGTTTGGGAAAAATGATACGTCTATAACATTTTTACAATATTTTTACAACAAATCTTAAGTAACAGATTGTTATTGGTTGTTATTGTTGGAACAAAAAAGTAATCTTAGTGTTATGTTCAAATTTGAACCAATAACAACTAACCACCTATAATTTACCGTAAAAATGTTGTTTTGGTCCTAGAGTTTTTCAACAACATTTTATCTCAATTAGTGTCATCATCTCAATGATGGAAGTTGTTGACATAGTTAATGGAATACTCACCTGGCACACATGTGGCTAATAAAATAATAAACAAAAAATCATAGTAACATGATACGAAAAAAAATCACATCATAAAATAAAATTTTAAAACTCTTTATTCCTCAATTTCAAAGAAATAAAAAAAAAATTTTAAAAAAATCTCAATCTGCTACTTCTTATGTTTTTTTTCCTTTCAGTCTCTTGAAAATTATTCACTCATACTCTATATTTCTCAGTACAAAACTAATTTTCTCTTTATCTATTAGCATTTTCTTTTTTCCACTAGTATCCACCAAAAATCAAACCCAACAAAAATTGTCCCTGAAAAGCAAGAGAGTTATAAACCCCAAAAAATTGCATCAACATGGTAATTGAATTTTAAAGTGTACCAGAAGAAATCAGCTAAGTGAAATGTGCCAGTACAAAAAATTACTGTTTTTTTTTTTTCAAATATTAAATATAATCCCACAACTACCTTTGCACAAAATAAACTATAAACAGATAATCAAAGCTGTAACAGGTAGTATTAATTATAGTTGTAGTATTTAGTTTTTTGAGCAAGATATTAATCCTTTTAGGTGCTATAATTAGAGCTTTGTTATTATTATTTTTTTTTTTTAGTATTACTTAACCTATCACACCATTTAAACGTGAATATTTTGCATTATAAAAAAAAAAAAATGAATATTTCAATGTATTTATGATTTATTTTAAGTCACTATTCCCGCTATGGGCCCACTCGTCGCAAACAGTGATTAGTCTCTGGTTGAAAGTTTTGAGGAAACACAGTGAGAAACCAAAAAAAAAAAAATGAGACAGTAGTTTGTATGTATCAAGGGTCTAAAATATATCTCAACTGCAATATAATTGACTTGAGTTTGTTGTTCAATCATGATTGATTTTAAATTGGACATGACTTTTTTTAAAGAGAGTTTTAACCTATGATGTTCACATTGAACTTTAGATCTCTTATTTAACCATCAGAAACTTTACCAGTTAAGCTAACTGAAACTCACAATTGAGACTTTAGATGTAGATAAATATTTTTTTTTAGTGCATTGAAAATTTCTAGCTAAAACTTGGCTTGAGTCCATATCATGAAGATTAATAAATACTAGAGTAGTATAAAATGAGAGCATATGGCTCATACTTGTTATTCGTTGGTTTGAATCTATAGTGGTGTTGTGAGATTTGAACGAAAATGATAGCTTAAGAAGCTTCTTTGACTTACAATTTATTTTGTGGTTAACCATTAAGAACTCCATTAATTTTTCATGCATTGTTCATTTTAGTTGTTGGGTTCTATTAATATGGCATAAGTGCCCTTAATACAATTATTAATAAACTATTTTAGAAAAAATTTAATACAACTTTTATTGAAAAATATAAAAAGTTGAGGCGTAGAGCAAACAACTAATGCCTTAGAGCATTCCCAGCAGTGGAGCTAAAAATTTAGCTTTTTAGCTCCATCAAAACTTATTTTATCTATTTTACCTACATACATGCTGCAGCAGTGGATCTATATTAGCTTTTAATAAAATAAAATAATATAAACATCACAATAAAATAATATATCCCTACAATAAAATAATATATCCCACTATCAATAAAACATTCACAGCACAACCACAGACACCTCTACCATCAACCACCACTACCACCACCACCACAACCAATCCACAGCAGAAAAAAAAAAAAAAAAAAAAAAAAAAAAAAAACCCAATCACAGACCAAACAAAATCACCAATCTTCTTCCTCAATCCAGACCAAACAAAATCACCAATCACAAACAAAATAAAAAAAAACCAATCACAGAGCTGGAGATGGAGGACTAGGTGGAGGCGTGGGTCGGAGACGTGCGGCTTGGGGCTTCGATCGGCAGCAGGGACGGTGTGGGTCTGAGGCGATCGGCGGCTGGGACGGCGTGCGACTGGGATGGCGTGGGTCTGAGGCTGGGACAGCGTGCGATTGAGGCTGGGACGGGCCGAGCCGAACCAAAGCCACCCATGTTGGCAGCGTCGAGGCGAGCTGTGGTGAAGGTGCGAATGGAGGAGTCGTCTTCATCGGAGTTTCAGCGGAGTTGACGATGGCGGCGATTGTACCGGAGTTGACGATGGCGGCTACCGTTCCGGAGTTGGCAATGGCGGCGACCGTACCGAAGTTGACGATGGCGGTATATCTGTGTGTGTCTGTGTGTGAGCTTGAGAGGAGAGGCTTGAGAGATGAACGAGAGAGAGAGTGAGAATAGAGTGACTGATTTGATAAATGAAAAAAAAAATAGGAGCGAGTGGTTCAGTTGAATAAAAAATGACTTTTTATTTTTTGCTTCAAGCTACAGTGCACATCTATTTATAGATGTGCACTGTAGCAAATCAGCTATATTTTTTTGCTTTTGCTCCACTGCTAGAGCATCATTTTAATGAAAGTGAAGCTAAAATTTAGCATTATTGCTTTATACCACCACTGCTGCAAATGCTCTTATTACTCCCCTACAAGCTGAAGAGTAATGATGACATGACTCTCAGGGTGAGGAGCTTGAACACTAGGTGCACTAACAACCGGAGAAAGTGATGTAGAGCAGGCTTGCAGGTTAGGAACAATGGCAATGTCTGAAGTACTAGTCAAAGAAAGTGGTGATGCCAAATAAAAACAACTAATGTAGTGGGTTTGAGATCATGAGCCCTATAAAAACCAATAGCACTTGGAGTTGTTGGAATAGCAAAAGCTTTGATACCACTTTGTTGGCTTTGCAAGCCTTAATAGGAAGAATAACAAACAAAGAAAAATCAAGCTGCTACCTTGTATAGAACTCCAAAAAACAAAGGCTACGGCCTTGTACAACTCCGACAAATTGGGTTACGGCCCTTTACAAAACTCTCACAAAGAAGGCTATTACCTTGATCACTCTCCGAAGTGAACAAAATAGATTGAATAGGACCAATGTGGACCAAATAGAACCAAAGTGGACAGAGTAGACTAAGCGGGACCTAAGTGGACGAAATAAGACTTTTGAATATTTATAATTTTTATTGCATTTTTTAGGGCTTATTTTTCTAGTTCCTTATGTCTATTTTATTTGTATTTTTTAACTCAAAATTAAAGATTTTAGCCCAAACATAATAAAATCTCATACTTTTCAACCCAAAAATTAAGAAAAATTGAAATTTGAAAAGGCAACCTATAAAAAGAATCAATTTAAGGCCCAATTAGTCCAAAATGGATCGAAATTGACCGAGTAGACCAAATTGGACCAAAGTAGATTGAAGTAGAGCGAATGGGACCAAAGTAGATCTAATTGGACCAAATAGCAATTGTTTAATTTTTAGAGAGAACAAATTATCTTCAAAACATTTTAGAGAACAAATTATAAATTATACTACAATTACAAAATAATCATTTACTCCTACACATCGCATGGGTCTGCGACTAATTATTTATAAATTTCATATCAACTAAGTATATGCCAAATGTAAGACTCAATACACACCCATAAAACACATACTCAACTAATTATATATCATTTTGGGGCATCACATGTGGGTTTTAATTAGCTTAACTGGTAAAGTCTTTTGCTGTCGAATAAAAAATTTAGGATTCGATCCCCTCCTACATTAAAAAATCAATTGGAGTCTTGGTTTGAAGATAAAGAGCAATCATCAGAAACAGCAAAAATATCTCTAAAATAATATTTTTTGACCTCCAAAATAATATTTTGGTTATCACAATTATGCTATGTATCTCTAGTGAAAATGAGCCCGGGGATACTAAAAACGACAATATTACGCATTTTAGGTAAATTTAGTAAAATACATTTTAGAAATAAGTTTATTAGTCATTACTATTACAATTGTGATTTGTGGAAAAACATGTATAAGTGAAAAACGTGGGTTCTAATTAGCTCAACTAGTAAAATCTTTAATGGTTAAATAAGATATTTAGAGTTCAATCCTCGTTTACATCAAAAACTTATTGATGTTTTAGTGTAATAATAAAGAGCTATCACGAGGAGTGAATGCTATAAATTATAATTCTCTCTCAAAAAAAAAAAAAAAGTATGAGTGCAAAACTTATAACCATAAAATTTCCTTGTGCATCTATCTAAAAAAAAAAATCCTTGTGCAATGTAACTTACATATCCTATGTAAAAGAGTTCTAGTAAGCAGCTTTATTTGGAGTTTACAAAAGGCATTCAGCTCTATCCAAATTGTCAAAACATCGTGAAACTGTACAAGATTCTAATTCTAACTTAGTATTTTAGCAGATGGTCGGTGCAGGCTGGAGTGGTACATGACTCTGTATCCTATGATATTCACAAGGGCCACCAAGGACTATTACAAACAGCTCCCTGAGTCACTCAAAACATTTCAGCTTGTATTGCAGTATCTTTGAGCAAACTAACTCCAATGTGCTACCAAATCAAGTAGCAAAAACTTGGGATAGAAAATCCTGGAAGCAGTGAACCTTCAAGTCGGCAACAGCCAAACCCAGTGGAATGGACCGAATGAAAGAATTTATAGCAAGGGAATAATGTAAAAAATGTTTAAGAAGGTTAAGTGTTCATCTAGGCTCAATCCCAACTTTCTGTTGAGTTGTTCCCTGAAGAGTGAGTGTAGGACTCAGGTTGAGAATTATATGTTCTAGATGGTCTACCTAAAAAGTGAGTGAAGGACTCAGGCTGAGAATTGTATGTTCTAGATGGTCTAGATTGACTGATTTCTGCACTACTGGAATTGAGAAACGGTGGATGTGTTGGCTGAGGAATTTCATGATTATCAGATAACATTTTCACTACCGTTGACATTGATGGCCGCAGCTCCGCAGAGGCTTGTACACATAGTAGCCCAATTTGAAGTAATCGAGATGCCTCCTCTTCTTGGAACTGACCCTCTAAGGCTGGATCAACAGCTTCACATACCCTACCTATTCCATAAAGGTTCCAGACCTTTAAAAAAGATAAAAAGTAAGAAGGTTTTGTTAGGTTTCCTGGCATGAATTCAGAGGAGGATTATTTGTCATCAAAGCCTATATTAGCAGAAATGCCAAAGGAAAAAAGATTTACCATTTGTGGGATGGAATATGAATATTGAGAGAAGGTATTGATCCTCTTTCCAGATACAACTTCAATTACAAGAACACCAAAACTGTAAACGTCTGCTTTCTCAGTCAATATGCCTCGAATAACATACTCTGGGGCCATGTAACCTCTACAGATGCAAATATGGTTAATGTCAGATAAGAGATGTATTTGTAAGCAGAGATATTACACTGTATACTGCAAATAAGGGTGGAATGTCAATCTGTGAATAGAACAAGAGGAAGAGGAATTGATACTTTACTAATAGTCTTTTTCCCTGTGGTGATAATACTAAAAATTTGATCCTAGAAAAACTAATGCTTTCTTAGCATGTACCTAACATATAATTATATAACACAATGAACAATTACATGTTTATAATGAAAATATCAACTTTGGATCAACCTTCCCCTGAATCAATACATTATATGAAACACTTCGTAACAATGGCACCAAGAGAGTAGTTAACAAACACAGATTGGAGGTGTTCATCTAAACATCCTTTAAAATGCACTGATACAAGCATGGCATTGCCTGAATTGCATATATAATGTAATGATGAAATATCTGTTCATGTTACAAAAAGAAATAACTAGGATAAACCATGAAGGACCAAGACACAAGAAATTTTCCCACATGAAGAGGCATTAAACACAGGAATGATAAAGGCTATTCCGGACCAAGAAAGAAAACAAAAGATGGTCTTGCACTTACAGTGTGCCAGCAATGCCAGTGCTGATGTGTGTCTTATCTTCTGGAAACAATCTAGCAAGTCCAAAATCTGCAATCTTTGCCGTGAAGTCCTCTTCAAGCAGTATATTGCTTAATTTAATGTCTCTATGAATGATTCTCATTTCTAATTCCTCGTGGAGATAGGCCAAGCCCTCAGCCGTACCTAATATGATCTTATACCTCACCTCCCATTTTAGCAGCTGAAACTTCCTTTTCGCTGAGCCAAATGAGGAGACACTTGTAAGTACATAAATTAAATGAGAAAGGGTTTTATTCTTACATAAATAGTAATTCAAGATTAAATTACAACCAGAAAAGTAATCATGGAGGCTTTGATTTGGCACATATTCATAAACAAGAAGGCTTTCAGGGCCTGCAATACTGCATCCCAACAACTTTGCAAGATTTTTGTGATGGATGTTGCTGATCAAATTGACTTCATTGAAGAAATGATCCACCCATTGTCTGGTATTGAAGAAAAGCCTCTTAATGGCAACAACCTTCCCATCAGGCAAAACTCCCTATTTTGACACAAAGAAATGTACCTAGTTAATTTCATTTGCAAAAATGAAAAGTCTCAAAAAAGTAGACCTAAAATTACCTTGTAAACAGAACCAGATCCTCCTTGACCCAGTTTATTGGAATGGTGAAAGTAATTTGTGGCCTTTTCAAGAACTTCATACGAATAATTGAGTTTGGAGTTGTTCACAGTGGCCAACAAAGGTCCTAGTTGCTCTCTCTCTGAAACAAATGCCAGATCAAGTAAGCTATATATTAATTCCAGAGTCCAGACAAAGTCTTTCAAAATCTCAGATATCAAAATAGGTACCTCCCCTCCTCTTTAGTACATTCTTCCACACAATGAAGACAACCGTTGCAATAACCAGCGAAAGAGCCAAAGCAGATGATGTTGCAGCCAAAGCTATAGCTAACTTGCTTTCTAACACAGATTAGCATGTTACTCCGTGACCATCATTAATCAAAATAGAAGTCAAGCAATTAGCACACCGAATTATCTAATTAAGTAATCATTGATGTTGCTGAGATTTTTAGTACTATGAAGAATTTTTACTCTTAACACTCCTTTTAAAAGATGTTAATGTTGACTCTAACGAAGACGTAATATTCTATCCAATTTACAATTGGTGAATCTGACCCAAAATGGAAAACTTAGAATTCGTTATTGTACTAAAAACAAAAGGGACCAGAAACAAAGCATCACAATTTATCCTTTGATGGCATAATATTAGACAATATGGGCTAATTCAAATCCCACTTTTTAGTCACTTTGTGCCGCAGTGGAAATGGAATAGAATCTTAATTGAAATTTATAAACGACTAAAAAAGAAAGTAAACATTAATATCCCATTTGATTCGATGACAGAACAAGAAATGAAAAAAATCATTGGAACCAAACTCACCTTGATTACTGTTTCTAATACTCTTTCTAGCAGGCTGAGTCGAATTATAATAGAACTTTTCTGTTGAATACCTCAAATAGCAACCAGTGTTCAAGACCCTTCCTTCTTGTTTTGGAGTACACGAACTAATTTTAGAAACCGCATTGGCCAAGCAGTCCTCACAAGCAGTTCCATTCACAAATTCCCAACACTGAGCCAATCCATAAACCGTGACATTTTCATTGGTCACAAGCCCCACAGAAAACCCATCAAACTTAGGCGCTTCTAGGCTTAGATTCATCACCAACTGATTGACATTAGCGCTAAAAACAGAACCATTCCCAACAAACTCTTGGGCTCCACACACGGTCTTGTCTTGCACACTCAAAGCCTCATTGAAGAAATAGTAATCATCGTACCTTAGATAACACCCATCATAGAAAAGCCTGCCACCACGAGTGGCTCTTTGATATGGTGAACACCTGAGGATCTGAGACTTGCACAGAGCAAAGCAAAGATCGCAGTCTATTTTAGTTAGATCTTGCATGCACTCACCAAAAGCATAAACTGTGGTATTACCAGTCCCGTTCACAACGGCTGCGTATCTTTGTGTGGCAATCAAAGGGGTCAACGTGTCCATGGCTGCCAAGAAGTTGCTTACGAAGGTTTGGCGCTGTGGCATTGGGGAGGTTTTGTTGGTGCATATGAGAGCAGCCTCTGTGGCTCTTGGGTCGGAAATACAAGGATTTACAAACAAACATAAGAATAGGATTAAGAGGAAGAGTGAATTAGACATTGAAGATCGATACAAAGATGTACAGACCTTGAATGAAAGATCTTAAAAAACTTAAACACAGTTAGTTGGGATGCAAGACACAATGTCTTTGTTTACTTGCACAAAATGTTTTTGACTGTAGCACTAAGAAGCTAATGCCGACGGTATTGCTGTGGTGTTTCATTGGGTGCTTCTAGTTGATAAAATGAAATAATAATATAAAAAAATACCGAAATTCACGGTACTTAAAATAAAACAGTGTGTAACCTGTTGTAAAACAATTAAAATTATTCTATTTAAATTATGAGAAATGATAGTTATTTTTACAATATTTTTACAACAAATTTTAAGTGACAAATTATTACTGGTTATTATTGTTGAGGCAAAAAAATAATTTTAGTGTTAGTTTCAAATTTGAACTAATAACAACTAACCACCTGTGATTTGTTGTAAAAATATTGCAGACATAACATCTCTTTTAAATTATACTTGTCTTTTAAAATTTTATTGAATTTATATTTTTCATTTTTTATAATTAATAATTTACTTGTTAGAAAAATTTTAAAAAAATTAGATGGACATATAATGTAAAATTGGACTCTAAATTTTTTTTTTTTTAAATAAAAATTAGATTTCAATTGCAATTCAATTTTACACTTAATAATTTACTTCACACAAAAATTAAAAATTAAATAAAACATGTAATGCCAAAAAAAAAAAAAAAAACGCGCTATAATTTCAGGTACATATCTAATTTTATATACATATCCGCGTCGTAGTGAATCCCACACAATACGAGACGTATCAATCTTTCTCAACATCAAAAGAGGTGGGTGTTTTATTTTATTTTATTTTTTTCAACGGTCAAATGGGAATGCGGAAGATAGGTTCCCATTTTAAAGAAACAAGTGGGCCACGATTAGTCACGACGTAGTTTCTACGGGGAGTGATACAGAAACAGTATGGTCACGATGAAGGGACTAAGGTGGAGGGCCACCTTTAAAACGCGTGAGCAATTTTTAATTTAATATTGGTACAGCCTTTGTCAATGTGAATGAGAGACAAAGGAGACCGATATCGTTTCCAATTTAGCTTTCCCTTTATTGAATGTTACCAATTTTTTTAGCTTTGAAAAAGATTGCTGTGTTTTTTTTTAATAAATATTTTACTATTTTAGTATCCATCGAGGTGAGTGTACCATGCAATTTAAAATACTAAAAATGATGTCAAAATATCATTTTCTAGTATAAACCTAACCCAACAACCATCCCCCCACCCCACACGGCCACAGCTAAACTAAACTTTGGAGGTTGGAGGTTGGTGTTTAGACAGCAGAGAATCCCTGAAAGCGAAACCTTAAAACGCGTACTTAGTGGAGGCATCATCTGTGACTTAAATAAGTACAAAGTCCAAGCTCAAGGCCTGGCATGGTAGCCCACTTGTTCACCTGGGGTTGGGCTGATTTTCTGCCCATGGGTCAAGTAAAATTGGGTCTGTTCATCGTCGACCCTTAACTTTATTAGAAATATTAGTAAATGCCTAAGGGCATTGATTTATGACATTGAAATAAAGTGGCAGCAAATAATGCCATTATTTTGAATGAATAAAGTCTCTTTTTTACTTCAAGATACAAACTGATGCATCTCTGCAATGCTTGGCTTCCACCACCGATGGCCCAAGAGAGAGGACTCATTCTCTCGGGTCGTGTGTTTCATCAATAACTCTTTCAAACCTATTGACCTAGATTTTGTCTACTCCACTCTCAAATGGATCTCTATCATCATCCTGTGAGATTTCTTCAATTTTTTTTACTCTTAAAGTGTGTTTAGATACTACTTATTTTGTTAAAACTGAAAAATTATTAATGAAAGTAATGTAGATAAAAATAAAAATTAGTTGAAATAGTAGAATAGACATATAAATAGTGCCAAAAATTTTAATGGAGCCTATGAAAAGTAGCAAATATAAGCTGAATAGTCAAATAATTTTAATTTTTCATTTCAATCCATAGCCACACTTAATATTTTTTTTAGTCTTACCAATTTGTATTTGATGTTAGGTCTATCTTTTCTTCTTTTATTTTCATTTTTATTTTCTCATTTTGACTCTAAATTTTTGGGTATTTTTAGCATTCTCAGTATCATTTAAATTGTAGGTATGTTTTGTTTTTCCTTATATTAATTCAAGTTGAAAATTTGTTTTGTTTTGTTTTTGTCTCTAGAATTTGGTTATGCCTTTTGTTTACACAAGTAAATAGCAATAACTTGCTGGCTCTGAATTGTGGATTATTAAATGCCCATTTGATCAATGATTGAGTTAAGAAATGAATCACTGACGGTGAATATTGGGGTTTAAGGCAAAGTGAGACTACAGAAAGAGTTGTTCTTCACTTTTGGTTTGGTCCTTTTTCTTTTTGTTTCATTTTTCATATAGAAAGCTAGTTTTGCTTATATTTTGTCCTACCTAACCATGTGGGTTGTTAGGGGTATTTGGATGACATTTATCTATGGAACTGCTAATTTCACTAGGAAAAAATGTGTTTTTTTTATTTTTTTTTAAAGTTAAATTAATTAAGCAATAGTGATAGAAGACCTTTAGGGGTTGATTTGTGAAATGCAATAGATAATGAACTTGTGTATCTGTCTTGATATTGAGAAATGGAGGAATTTCTAGTTATCTACTAAAATGCTAGCTGTAAAGTATGCCTTATCTTGAGTCAAGGAGCAGGGAAAGTTGCGAGGGAGTAGAGGGATGACTATTGTAGTTGTGAAAAATTTGTAGCCATACCATTCATTTGCTTTGTTTTGATGGTTTAGTTTTGAAACTATCCTAACAGGATTGAACTGAAAACCTTGTGAAACATACCATTCAATAGCATTGTTTTGGTGGGTTAAATTTGAAACTATCCTAATTGGAATGAACTAAGTTCCTTGATAAAAGTCTACCCCATTTATAAGTTATTACTAAGAACCTACTCCTAATCCAGTGGTGTAACCAGAGACTAATCCTTTTATTGATGGGTTTATTAAATAAGTTTAATTATTTGCTTACCAAACACTTTCAACATGTTTTTTTAAAGTAATATCTAATTTTAATAACTCAGCTTATATATAACCATTTCGTTTTTCCTATCAAGATAGCTCAGCTTATCAATATGAATAATTTATTCTTTGTTTCCTTTTCAGCCTCATTTTGTGCTTGATTGAGTACTAGTTCCTTATTCTTTGTTTTCTTTTCTGCCTCATTTATTCTTGAGCTACTATATGTGACTCCTCAGAGTTAATTTGGAATCATTATCATGTTATTTGAGGTTTCCAAGGAGTAGCAAATAATAGCTCAAGAATAAATAAAAAGAATTAGTCTGACAGATTTTGAATATAGTTTTATTTCTTTATAAATTTGGCTGTTTTTACTTGTTTCTTCTTTTTCCCCCCTTACTAGAGAGATGCAGATAGTGCACTAGAGTAAAAATAGATAAGAGGGGGAGATAATCAAGTTATCTTTGTGTTTATAAAATTCTGTTAAGAGAAAAGACAACGTAGTCCAAGGATGAGTACTTTTAATCAGTTATTCAAAACTAGCCTCATCACACATGCTTCACACGTGCGATGAGTCTTTCTTTTTTCTTTTTAGTGGTCGTAGCAAAAAAAAAAATCTGTGTTTTTTTTTATTTTATATATATATATATATAATTTTTATTTTGAGAATCTAATTAATAAGTGGATAAAGAAATTTGAAAATCAACAGGAGAGTGACCCTATTTTTTAGGCAATGTTTTAGCTATTTCATGTCTTATTATTTAATTGTAGTTGTTCAACAATTAAAACATTGAACAACATTTTAAAGTCTCATGTGGTCAATTTTGATTTTGGCAGAGGAAAAAGGCAACACCTATGTATTTAAGTGGAAGGGTTTTATAAAGAAATAAAATTTTTCTTCTATGTCCTAGGGAGGACATGGGTATAGAGTAGCTATTTCTTTGAATGTGGTGTACATCTAAGTTGTAGTGTGTGTAGTTGGAATCACAATAAAGAATCTTTTATTGGTAAATAAAATGATATGATATAGTTGATGATAAATGCAGAGTATGTTTTTTGGTACTAGCGGAGATAAATGACAGAAAAGAAAGAAAGTCGAATGCGTAGAGAAGAATAACCTTGTTAAACATTTTAGAGACTACTAAAAGATTAACTAATTCTTTGTATGACTAAAAGAGATTAATTATATATATATATATATGCATGAGTGACTACTTGTTAAAAATGATGTTGTGTACAATTTTGAGCTTGCAATTGTGAACTTTTCTTTATAAAAACTTGCAGCTAATAAATGGGTATGGGGGTCTGCTAGATGGGAAGAGTATAGCCTAATCACAGCAACCAAAGGCCTCAAAAAGATCATGCACAGTGATGTACCCCTTTCCTACTATACAGGACTTTGGTATGTTGTTTGTTTAATAAAGATTGGAATAACCTGAGATTTAGAAGAAGGTGATTATGCTACATATCCTTTTGATATGCACGTCTCAAAGAGTAGTTTCATTAATTTAAGATCTCCTTTATTTTGTGGGCATCTTATTCAATTCTCCCTGTAAATGTACACTAATCTTCTAACTTTGGCTTTTCATTTTAAAAAAGGTATGCCTAGTATGACCACCTATGCTGGTTTCCATAAAGTTTGTTCTCCTTAGAAAGGAGAATATGTCTTCGTTTCAGCAGCATCTGGGGCTGTTGGCCAGCTTGTTGGACAATATGCAAAATTGTTGTGTTGTTATTTAGTTGGAAGTGCTGGAAGTAAAGAAAAGGTTTATTCTATTTGGATATATACTTTTTAGTACTCACTGGCCCTTCTTTATCTACAAGTTGCTCTTTATCTGAATTCCACATTGATCAATTCAAACAGGATGAAATCTTCCTTCCCCACAAACCCTACTAAAAAATAGTCATTTTCTCCTTCTGTGATTGTTGAGTGGGCTGGTGGGATGAATGTACCATTCACAAAAGAAGTTAAAAAAAAAAAAAACTATTTTTAAGCATGAAATACTCGTCTATTTTCTGTGATGAATTAGGTTAATCTATTGAAAAATAAGTTTGGTTTTGATGATGCTTTCAATTATAAGGAAGAGCATGACTTGGATATGTTGCTTTGAAAAGGTCATTATGTGATTTGCATAATAGGAGTTTAAAATTGTTATCTGAAGCTTAAAGGAAATATAGGTTCCTCAGCAGATTAAGTTGTTCTTTTTAGCATTGTGTAATGTTTTAACAAACTGGAAAGGCCATTACTTGATATGACACCACATTTTTCTGGTGGTCAACAGTTCTCCGATTCACTAATCTTCGAACTTTTTTTCTTTCCTCTTTCAGGCTAGCCAGGAGTATAATAATTGAAGATGGCATTGAACCCAGGCTTACATGGAATGATGATAGACCCCATTTTGTCTGTACATCTGGTGAAGAGGGTCAGATAAAATATTAGTTTGTTACCTTACTCTTGGAGTTGGAACCTATTTGTAACCTGCAAAATGGCTTATTTGGCATCAAACTTTCTCTATGTACAATTTTATCTAAAGAAAAGTGCTTAATTACACATGAAATATTGTTAATGCATTCATGCCAAAATTTATTGGAATTACTAATTGCATTTGTCGCAGTTGAAAACTCAAGTTGAATTGGTAATACAACTTAACAAATGCCAACCCTCTAGGATGTTATTGCAATATTTTTGTATGAACCATTTGACATCCAATTTGCAAGCAGTTGATTTTGTCTTTTGACAGGGAATCAATTATTCTTAGTTTTGCTACTAATTTACCACCAAGGTCCTTAAACTTGGTTTTTCTTTAAAAGAAATAAGGCGAAAATACCATTTTGGTCCTTATATTTTGGGGTTACGATCAATTTGATCCCTACATTTTGGTAGCAGTTAATTTGATCCATATTATTTTCAGTTTGTAATCAATTTGGTCCTTATCGATAACTCACTAATGAAAAATACCTATGTGGCAAACAATTTGCATTGTTGGCATGGTTAATGTTAAAATATTAAATGAGATGCTGACATGTCAATATTTTAGTGGTCATATCAGCGCTGAGATGTCAAAAAAAAAAAAAAAAAAAACCCCACATCAACTTAAAAAAATATGTATATTCTTTTCTTTACCAAAAATTTATTTTCTTTATTTTAATTTTTTTACAATTTCTTTAACCAATTAGAATTTCACTTTTCTTCCCTAAACCTAGTTTCAACAGTTTAACGTCATCTCTACATCACAAAAGTTTCACACTTCAATCATAATGAAATTCAGGAATATGACTCTCTATCTCATGCTCAGTTTTCTAGTACCCTTGTTTGAATATTCAAGCACCTCCTCTAGCATCATCTTCACCTCATTTGGCAACAGATCATAATACACCTTTGATATCTTCACACTCCCAACATGAGATCCACCTTCACTCCCAAACGAAGTCACAATCACTGACAGTCAATAGTCATTTCCCTTCCTCTCCCTTCTTTCTCTTTTCCTTACCAATCCATCATCCAAACCCGACTTTCACAAAAATCAATTCATGATCGACCCTTGAAGAAGAAAATAGCCTCGTACATTTTCAAATCCCTTTGTTGGGTTTAAAGTTAAAGTCGACACAAAGTCAGATTTTCGTTTAAACTTTGCCATCCCATCAACTTCTGGTTGTTAAAAGTGATGGTAAGGACCAAATTGACTATATGTTGAAAATAACATGGACCAAATTGACTTTGTCTAAAATGTAAGGACCAAATTGACTATGACCCCAAAATGTAGAAACCAAAATAGTGTTTTCACCAAGAAATAAATAGGGACTTAGAGAACATTTATGTGACAAGAAGTGCAAAAGCTGTATGTGTTACTTTGTTAGCATTAGCATACTAATGGAATAGTTTACAGTGCATGCTACATGTCTCCCTAGAAATAAATAAGGATGAGGATACGATATAAGTTTTTGGCTAAAATTCAATTTAGTCACCTGACTTCTATTTCAATTTTCACATTAGTCCTTAAGATATCATTTTTCTTAAATTAGTTCATCACTTTGGCAAAATAAGCCAACAACAAGATTTGTTAAATAGCGTTTGAATGTTTAAACCGAGCCAAGTTTTATGATTGCTAACAATGTAATTTAATATTGTCAAATAAGATGTTAGTACTTCCTAATGTGACAATAGAACTATTAAATATGAGAAAAAAAAAAATAAAGGAACCACTAAATGTGACAAAAGTACAGTCATATGTCATGTTAGTACTGCACAATTTGATGATAGTACTATCAAATGTGAGAACAAATACGAGTACAACCGAATGTGGCAAAAGTATAGTCAAATGTGATGTTAATATTGCTCAATGTGACAATAGAACCATCAAATGTTAGAATAAATAAAAGAACCATTGAATGTGACAAAAGTACAGTCACAAGTCATGTTGGTACTATCCAATGTGACAATGGAACTATCAAATATGAGGAAAAAATTAAAGTGCCACTAAATGTGGGAAAGGTACAATCAAGTATGATGTTGATATTGCTAAATATGAGAATGGAGCCATCAAATGTGAGAAAAAATAAAGGAACCACCGAATGTGACAAAAGTACAATCACATGTGATGTTGGTACTGCACAATGTGAAAATGGTACCGTCAAATGTGAGAAAAATAAGAGAACCACCAAATGTGACAAAAGTACAGTCACATATGATGTTGGTATTGCATAGTGTGAGAATGATACTATCAAATATGATGTTTTGGTAACCTAGTATAGTAGGTTGCCTAGTAGTGAGTACCGTAACCCCCCAAAATAATGGGGGATACGATAGAATTACCCAACATTTTAATTGGGGTTTTCTTAGGGAATATTTAGCTTTTATGTTTTAGTTCTTTTAAGCAAACAAGTTATTTAATTTGTTTATAGTTCTTATGAGTCAAGGTCTTGAAAATGTAATGTTTTTAATTGTTATTTTTGTTCTCTCATGCTTTTAGGGTTGTACTACGCATTATATAAGTCATTTGGCTAAATTGAATAAACTCTTATCTTTTAGGTGGATTCCTTTATGCTTCTACGCATTATATGAGCCAAGGGCTGTTCTATGCATTATATAAGTCATTAGCCTTGAAGCTTCTTAGAAGATGGATTTTTTTATAAATTAACTCTTATCCCTTCAGTGGATTCTTATGGGTGGCGAGTTTCGATTTCTGTGTCTCTTTGGGTGGTGATATTCTATATCCCATTGAGTTGCGAGCCAATCTAGTTTTGTATTCTTTGTTAAATTTCTTCGAGTGGTGATATCTATATTCCTTTGGGTTTAATTTGGTGGTGAACTTATCTATCATTTTAATTCTTAAGTGTTTTTCTTATTCCATATAACCAAAAAAATATGAAAATATATACATCCATCCTACTCTCATTTATCATATTGGATAAGTTTGGGTTGCCCCATATGATTTCAATATCAGTTTAGGATATATATTTAGAAAACTTTTATGGGAAATTTTTTAAAAAAAAACAATTATTTAAAAAAATATTTTTTTATATTTCTTTCAAAAGTTGTGTCAAAACTTTTTAAAAATAGTTTATTAAAAATAGCCCTAAGGGCACTTGTTAGCATGATCCTAACTTTATTAGGGCTTGGATTATGTATCTATATAATCTCGAATCTATAATCTATAATTATGTAAAAACGGAAGAAATTTGATTTTTGGTTGATCTTATAATATTAGGACAAAATTTATTTACAAAATTGGTTGTAGCCTAAGGCTACAACCTTACTCAATAAAATAAATATTACTACATATTTTGAAAAGGAAAAGAGTTTAGCTATAAAATTAGTTGTAACTTAAGGCTATAACCTTATTTAATAAAATAAATATTACTACATATTTTAAAAATCTAACCGTTGAATTGCATGATCTTTATGCTCTTAATACACAAGTCAAATTTTGTATCAATCCAATATTATTTATTATTTACTATATGATTTATGAGTTTATATTTTATGCATAATTTTAAACTACAAAAACTTGTAATTTAAACAATTTATTGATGACCTTGATCTCTAATTTTCTAGAAATTTCGCAAGTATGGAGGATATAAGAAGAAGAAAATCTAATCTAATAGTAGATTTGTCAAAATTCACTCTCATTAAAAAGACATTGAATAAGGTTGTAGCATTAGGCTACAACTAATTTTGTAGCTAAATTTTATCCTTTTGAAATTTTAACCATTGAATTACATGTTCTTTATGTTCTTAATACACATGTTAAATTTTGTGTCAATCATATATTATTTACTATATGATCTATAAGCTTATATTTTATGCATAATTTCAAACTACAAAAATTTTCAATATAAACAATTTATTGTTGACATAGCTATTGATCTTTAATTTTCTAGAAATTTTGCAATCATGGATGATATAAGAAGAAAATATAATCTAATGGTGGATTCGTAAAAATTCAACTCCAATAAAAAAATATATTGAGCAAAGTTGTAACATAAGCTTATAACCAAATTTGTAACTAAATTTTGTCCATAATATTAAGGCAAATAATATTTTTGAGATTTCACAATTTTAAATATTATTATTTTAATATATACATTTTTAATTGAATTTTAATATATACTTAAACCCTCCATTAAAATATTAACACATGATTCTTGTAAAAAAAAAAAAAAAAAATCTTGAGATGTGATATTTACTTTAAATGGTAGAATATATATATATATATATATCCATATACAAATACAGTCATAATAAATGTCTTATTAATTACCATAATAGTCAAATTTCATATTTAAAGATTTTTTTTTAAATGAGAAAAAAATTATATTATTTTAAATTTCTTGTACATTACATGGGTTTTTGACTAGTTACAAATAAAAATGTGAATCTTGTGCAACATCTTTAAAATTTTTAAAACATGATAGTTTTTATAAACTGCTAGATTTTGGAAATAAAATTTTAATAGTAAAATGAACTTTTCTCTCATTTCAAGTGAAATTGAGAGGAATGATGTAGCAATCTAATTGCTGTTAGATCCAATATATATATATATATATATAATTTGAAGATTATGAACCAAGAAATTAACAAAATACACTGAATTTTAAATGGTTAGGATCTATTATAATTAATAGGCAAAACATCTTTTTGGCCCTATATTTTGGGGGTATTTTTTTTTTTTTTTTTTTTGGTCCTTGAGTTTTTCAAAAATATTTCATCTTGGTTAGTATCATCGTCTTGTTGATGGAAGTTGTTGATATGGTTGATGGAATACTCAGCTAGCATACATGTGGTTAGTAAGAATATTTTTATAAAAAAATCTAATTGCTATTGAAAAAGCCATATATCAGCATCACAAGAAAAAAAAAAAAAGCCACGTAAAAAAAAAAAAAAAAAAAAAAAACTGTATTCAACAATTTTAAAGAATAAAAACAAAAAAAAATTATTAAAAAAAAAAAACTCAATCTGCAACTTTTTTTGTTTTCTTTCAGTCTCTTGGAAATGGAAGCCACACTCACACTACATTTTTCAGTACATAACTAATTTTCGCTCTCTATCAGCATTTTCTTCTTTCCACCAGCATCCACCAAAAATCAATACCAACAAAATTATCCCTAAAAAGCAAGAGTTATAAACCCCAAAAAATTGCATGAACATGATAATTGAATTTTAAAGTGTTCCTAAAAGAAAACAGTGGAGTGAAATTTCATAAAAAATTACATTTTTTTTTAATCCACAAAATCTTACTGTTTAGCTTCAAATATCAAATTCAATCCCACAACTATCTTTGCACCAAACAAAATAAAAATATATGATCAAAGCGGCAAAGGGTGGTTGTAATATTTAGTATTTTTTAGAAAGATATTAATATTTTTCGGAGCTCTAAGAGCTTTGATATTTTTCTCAATATTACTTAACCAATCACACCACTTAAACATGAATAGTTTTAAAAAAAAAATTTGATTTATTTTAAGTCACTATCTCAAATTGAGATAGTAGTTTGTACTTTGTATGCATCAAAAGTTTGAAAATATATTTTCGCTGTAATATAATTGACTTGAGTTTGTTGACATAAGTTTTAGATTGATTTTAACTTCAAGCTAAAACTTGGCTTGAGTTCATATCATGAAGATTAATAAATACCAGAGTAACATAAAAGGAAAATGATAGGGACACAAAAAAAGTCCACAATTTTTGCCACAACTTGCTATGTGGGGACTAGGGATGGCAATTTTGCCTCGCCCTGTTTGACCCACCTCTACCCGCTTTACCTCACACGAGTTTTCCTTGCCCCGTAAAGGTGGTGGGGTGGAGATGGGACGAGATTTTAACTCTGCACCACAGGGCGAGGTGAGGATGTGTTTAGACTTTTTAGACCTAACCTGCCCCATCCCCACCCTACCCCGCATTGATAAGGGCTAAATTGTAAATTTTTCATATCTTAAAAACTTACTATTTAAATAGACATATCATCAGCTATTTTATTTTACCCAACAGGGATTACTGACTCTTTTTTTTTTTTTTTTTTTTTTTTTTTTTTTCCTTCTTTCTCTAGCAAGGTTGAAAATAAGGTACTAATTTTAACATTTTGTTTTGTCTTATTATAAATAAATTGGCCTAACACTGTAGGGATAGGCCCAGCCCAATAACAAGTGTGCAAGGGTTCAAAGATTGACGTTTAGGGGAATCCTATTGTGTCTGGGCCAGGTTAGGCCCAATACTAACTAACAAGCCTGGGGGAAGCTGTTGAGGGGACGGTCAAATCCAGGTCGGTCCCCGAGTACTGTTAGTGCCTTTGGGATGTTCATTGCCAAATGCTATTTGGCGTCTGGGACAAGTTTCAAAAGAATCCTCAAAAGGAATGATTTTTCTTTGTGATTCCAAGCAGAAGTGGAATTACGTGGGAAATGATGAAAAAGTAATCATTTGAACCCCCACTAAGGAGAGACTATAAAAGGGGAGGGAGGATGAATAGTGAGGGGGTTTGAGGGAGGAAAAAAGGTAGAGAAAAAGAGAGGGAGAAGAAAAATCAATGAGTAGGTGAGAACTGGGCTTAGAATCATGAAAGCAAGAGAGGTTGGGCTATCAAGGCAATGTTTGAGGCAACAATCCATAGGAGTGAAAGGAAACCCACCAAAAAGTAAATTGGGAGCCCAAGTCCCTTGTCCCTGAAAGCATCACTCTCAGGTTTGGGCACCATAAAATCTATATACTATTGAATTATTGATTTTGTATTATGAGATTTTTGTTTTTGTTGTAATATTGTCTTGTTAAACACTTTAATAATATTATTTAATTTTTACTAAAAATTAGTTTGATTTGATGGGATAAAGTTGTTTGTAATTTCAAGTATATATTTATTAACAAAACAGGTTTTATTAAAAATAATTGTAATAGTTTTAGGCAAATTAACAAGAAGTTGAGTTTTATGGGGTGGGACAAGGCTTCGCGGAGCCCCAAGGGGCGGGGATGGAGCAAGAAAATTTTTCTTGTCATGCGGGGGCAAGGCGAGGATGAGGTAAGACAAAACCATGTGAGGCGGGGGTGAAGATCCCATCTTTCGGACTTGCTCCACCCATTGCCATCCCTAGTGGGGACGTTGTGAATGGTGGAGGTAAAATGGTGGGTCCACACTTCTACCCCTCACAACTTGTTATATGGCGAGTTGTAGAAAAATTTGTGGATTTTTTGTATCCCTAGCATTGCTCTAGCATAAAATGAGAACATATGGGTCATACTTGTTGTTTATTGGTTAGAATTTATAGTGGTGAGATTTGAATGAAACTGATAGCTTAAGAAGCTTATTTGACTTACAATTTAAGTTGTGGTTGACCAATTGAATTCCATTAACTTTTCATGCATTTTTCATTTTGAGTTGTTTTGCATTCATTAAATTGAAAATGACCCCAAAAAAAAAAAAAATTTCAAAGGAATGTGTGTGTACTAGCATGTTTGTAACTTTTTTTTTTTTTTTTTTTGGCTGAGAACAAGGCTTAGTGCGCCAAGTGATGGTTTGTTATGTGATTTGTGACTAAGAACTTGCATATGATCTCTAACTCTAATGTCCATCACTTGTTTTGATAGGAAGTCCTAAAAACCTTTTAAAAAGACGTTAATAATTATCTTATCACTAATGTTTGTCAATATTTGTTGTACATGGTAGACATTTCTACAAGGGAAATTAATTAATACATACATGGTCAATTGAACTTTTATTTAAATTGGATACAATATGTCAGACGAGCCCTTAATTCTTTTGTTGGCATATGTAGGTTGTAGCAATATTTGTATTGCAATTATTGTTGTCAAAATTTGTGGGATTTGTCAAAAATTAATTTGGAAAGAAACCTTATCCTTCTATCTATCTATAAATATATATATATATATATATTTAAATTGCATTCCTAATGCTCCATAGTTTGTACTTTGTAGCAAGGATTAAAGCAACGAGCCAACGGCTAATTCCGTATTGCTCCCCTACAAGCTGATGGGGGATGATGACTAACTCTCTATCAATTCGGAGTTTGGAACTTTGGACCTCAAGGTTAGGAGCTTGAACACTAGGTGCAGCGATAAGTGATGTAAAGCAGGCCTGCAGGCTAGGAACAATGGCAATGTCTAAAGTGCTAGTCGAAGAAGGGTTACTTACATGGTTTCATGTCCATTGTACCATACAGCAAATGTAGTGGGTGTGAGATATTACACCGTGTGAGATCAAGAGCCCTACCCACTACATTTGTTGTATGGTATGGTATACTGGACATGTAATATCTAAACCCTACTTAATTACCTTTACCTATGAAGAATAGGGTATTATTCAAATTATTTGGATCAGTTAAGGTTGGATATCCATTACCCAACTGGTATAGCCATCCTTAGGTGCCAGGGCGGAGCTAGGGGGGTCGAGAGAGGGCAATTGCCCCCCTAACCTCATCCAAACCCCACACTGTTAATATATATATATATATATGCTTATAGTCTTCAACTCCGCATGTAATTGTGCTATGGGGCTGTCACTCTTGGCTCCACTTGTAATATACTCTTCTTGGCCGGTGATTAGTAAGAAGCTCTTTTATCTTCGTATAATAATGACTATATATTGATTTTATTTTTTAATCTTTTACTTGTTTGAAAAATATACTTATAGTCACCTATGAAGTATTTAAGTACAACAACATTTATACTAAATCTAACTTTACGCACGAGGGGGAAAAGAAAAAAAAAAAACCTATCACTAATATTATATTTTATAAGTTAATCAAATTTTTAGTTTGATTTGTCAAGTATTTTTTTTAATTATACTAATTAAAAAATTGAAATTGATTGTTTTCAACTCATTATTTTCATCTTTCCCCCATAAATTAAAATCCCAACTCCGTGACTGCTTAGGTGTGAGGTCATGAGCCGCATATATAAAAACCAATATTTACATGTCCATTGTGTCCGAAAATGAAAAATGATTTTCATTAAAAATAACATTCCTAAGATTCCTTAAAGACACTGGAATCTTCTTTTGTCTTTTTAGTTAAAAAAAAAATATATATATATATATATATATAGTTGTATGTGTTTACAATTTACATTAATAGTACAGGGGTATAGCATAGGAGATAGCAGCGGCGGGAATGGCACCGACCGGTCCCACGTGTGGACCACCCGCGTGCTAGAAGAAGAAGACAACATTTTTCAGAAAGCCAATTAGAGAGACTTCACTAAAAAAAAAACAAAACGAGGACTCCTTTTTTGCCCTTTTTATCTCTCCACCTACACGCTACAACTACAAGAACGTGCGAACCACCACCTTGTTTATATCAGAAAACTAACTAAAGCTACGCCTACACCTGAAAAAAAAGAAAAAGAAAAAAGACTTGTAATGTGATCTCCATTTTAGCTACTAATAAATACATTCATTTAGTTGCTTTGATGGTTTCCATATTCTCCTTAGTAGCCAGTAGGAGATAGTACTATGGAGTCCGGTCTCAAAGTTTCAGTTAGTTTCATTGGTGTTATGAATATTTTTTTTCGCTTTATTGGTGTTATGAATTATTAATACTTAGTATTACTTAATCGGTCCGATTAATATATACTCTTAAGTCACACATTAATTATCTATTTTTAAAAACGTTTTATAGAGAATTAAAAAAGCTGTCAAAAAAATTAAGAACTTTTTTCATTTTTCTATTAAAAGTTTTCTAAAATGGTTTACTAATGTATGCCCTAAGGGCACACGTTAGTAAAATCTTTACTTAATTAGGTTTTTTTTTTTTTAAGGAGATGCATACTTATTACTTAGCTTAAATGTTTAATCAAGTTCTTTCAGTCTTGAAAAAAAAATGTGCTAAAAAGACTTTGTATATGGACCTCGTTGGGTGAGTAAGTGATTGACTCAAGCACAGACACAGATACGAGTGCGACATGCCAACACCACGATTTTTTTTTTTTTTTTTTTTAAATAAGACATTGTACTGTGGGAAATGCATTGGAATAATTGGAATAATAACAGGAGAGTTATCTGATCCACTCTAAAATGAAACGTGGCTAAAGCAGTGGAACTAACGATCACCATGTATCGTTTTCTACCAATTCTTTAATGGAGTAGTATTTTTATATGCTGACGGTAGAGATTATGAGTTTTGAATATATTTATACACTAGTCGCTAACCCGTGCGATGCACAGGATAGTTAAATAAAAATTAAAAGTATTTATTTTACTTAAAGGTTTATGACTTAACTTAAAAAATGTGTAACCTGAAAATGAATGTAAATAAGTAATTTTTTGTTTAATATAATGGTTTAGAATTTTTTTTTTTCTTTTAATATCATTGGTTTCACATAACACATCTCGGCGTGGGCTATTATATAGTGATGACTTCACACAATACTTAACGCAATTAAATCTACCATCCACCACCAATCTAATCTATGTTATTTTGATATTAGATCTACAAATTGCATTCTAATATCCTCTATAATTTAGAAGGTAACTGAAGTAATGATTTTATGTAAAGTATAAATTTCAATTTTTTTTACAATATATAAAATTATTAAAATAAAATCTAATGTTCTAGAAATTTTTTGAAATAGAATTTTAAATTTCTTAAAACTTAGTCAATAGAGTTTCTATTTTACCTAAAAGTGAACTATCACAATTAATGAGAATTTAACCATTTTTTGTGGAGAGAAGATAACCATAGGGCTAATATAATATATATATATATATATGGATTAGGTTCAAGTTACACCTAGTGTAACTTTAAGCAATGTTATACTAACCAATAGTTTTTAATTGGATACAAAATTTGACAAATCCACCGTTAGATTACATTATCTTTGTATATTCTCCATGCGTGCAAAATTTTAAGGTGATAAAAAAATCAATAGTCATGTCATCAATCAATTGTTTAAATTCAAGTTTTTGTAGTTTGAAATAATGCATAAAAGATTAGTTTGTGAATTGAATGGTAAATTATATTTGATTGATATGAAATTTGGCATACATGTTAAGAACATATGAAACATGTAATTCAACAATTGGATTTTCAAAATGTGAATTCAATGATAAGTTATAAAGTGGTGTAACATTGCTTAGAGTTACACCAGGTGTAACTTGAACCCAACTCTCTCTCTCTCTCTCTCTCTCTCTCTCTCTCTCTCTCTCTCTCTCTCTCTCTCTCTCTATATATATATATATATTAATAGCATTGGATGTTATAGTTAGATCAGTACCATGTTCAATACGTTAGTCCATTATGATAGTTCCAAATAATATCCTAATTCCAATCTATATGTGTTTTCTTTTTTAATTATGCCATAAAGGATGGAGTTTAATAGAAGTCATTTAAGATCCAACGTATCCAATAATTTTAAAAAAAAAATGTAATTTCAAAAAAATTTAATTGTAAATTTTTTTTAATTATAAAATAGACTCTATCTAAACTCTAAAGAAAAATATTCGAAATGATCACATCATTGATACCATATCATAATGGTTGCAAGTAGCAATATTATTATTCATGATTAATAGATGAATAGTGAAACTTTGAATTAACAATTTAACAATTCAAATACCAAGTTTAAACTATAACAACACATATACAGAAGACTACAAATATTGGAACATACTTCTTCTGCCATTTTCATTATTCAATCAAAGCCAAAGTTTAAAACTTAATTTCAATTCAATTAAACCCAATACATACATATACCTGAACGTAAATAATTTGAAAAATAAAAACAACAATCTCCAAAAGCCTCTACCTAATACAGTCATTATTTATTTATTTTTTTCCAGATTATGCGTTCTTTAGTTCTTTTTCCTTTTATGTTTCATCAAACTTTTTCTAATTGACCAAAATATCTCTCATATGTTAACATTAAACCTGATAAGAAAACTTTACATACCTTTTGTTTTGAAGGCACTCCAAGAACCAGAATCAATGTAAAAAATTGTACAATAGAGTGGTGTTGGAAGAATAATCCAAAAAAAAAAAAAAAAACTATTTAAAATATAATTGTGGGTGTAAAAGCCCAACGTCATGTGTTGGGCCTAAGGCCCAATTCGAATATCAATATGTGTCCGAAGAGAAGAAAGGGGTTATGAAGGAGTCCAGGTGGAAGAAATGTACCTGGAAATGAATGAGAGGAGCAGTCCGAAGAAAACCCTAATGGTCCGAAGAGGTCATTCTCCTCGGATTCCAAGGGGACTTGATCAAGCAAATATACTGAAGGTTTGAGTGATTTTCCCAACTACTTCCACGATAAGGACAAGCTTTGGGCATGCCTAGAGATGATAAGAACAGAGAAATATCTAAAAGGAAAAGCTGCTATCACCGCATTTAATGCACTACAGCAACTTTCCTGGCCGTATTTATGTGGAGAAGACCCCTGAACAGTGCAATCTCAGCTACCACCACTCACGGAAAACTAAAGCAGATATTTGATGTGACATGTACTCAAGTGAATGCTTAGATGAAGAATAGGTGTACGGTGAAGATGAAGAGGAAGAAGAATATATAAATGTAATGGGCTTCTAAATAAGGGGGGGAACAAAATTTAAAGAAAGAAGAACTAGAAGAATTGTATTGACCTTTCAATCAATAACAAGCCTCTTCGGATTTGAGTTTATTTAGCTTTCAAGTGTGTTTTTACTTCAGTTCATCTTAGATCATTAGAGTGAACCGTTGCTAAATTCATAAACAGCCCAACTTTTTCACCCATTCTCTATAAATTCATTTTTCCGGGTTCGTTGGGCTCACAATCCAAATCTTTTGGGCTTGGGTTACAAAGTTTGGACCCTACAATAATATAAAAATATAATATATGAATGAAAAGCCGAGTTGAAATTGTAACAAATAATCCCTAAAAAATACTATTTATAATATAATATAGGGTTATGAATTCCTAATCAATTTGGTTAGGGTTATGGATTCCTAATCAAATTTGGTTATATAGTTTTTTTTTTAAAGGATGAATATGTTGGTAGAGTCCATTTGATATAAAATTTAAATCTTATTGAAATTAAAAATGATATATATTTGTTGAGTCTCATTTGATATAATTATAGAGCTTAAATCCTATTGAAATTATAATTTCTAATCAAGGTTAATATAAATAAATAAAAAACGAAATAAAGAAGAGAAAGAAAATGTGATTGATAGATATAAGGAAATATGATAGAATTTTTTTTTTCAAATGTCATCAACATAGAAATTATCAAATTAATAGAGATATGTTCTATTTTTTGGGATAGATTTATATTAATAGAGTTATTATATAGTTTGTTAGGATTATCTAAAAATTCCCCAATTAGGTGATAATTTAGGTCTCCTTTAAGTATAATGGTTGTATGGCACCCAACAACTAAATTTAAATTTTTTTTTTTAAAAAAAATTTAACAAATTTTTTGCAATTTAGTGCTATAAAATCGAAAGAATTAAATCAAATTAAAAAATATAAATAAAAAATACTGATGTGGAAAATTGTAGAGAGGTCAACCAAAAGTCAAAACTTCGGTTTTATATATGTACTAGTCGCTAACCCGTGCGATGCACGGGAAAGCTATTGTGTATGTAGATGTTAACAATTATTTGTCTCTTCCTCTTTGATTGTATATTAAGATTCCAACCTCAAAATTTTCTATCCTTGATATGAAACATTAAATTACATAATGAAAAATATAAATCAAACTTAAATTAAAATTAAAATTAAGATTCCAATCCTTAACATCCTCAGTTATCCAATAAATATATAAAACACAAATTTAAAGAACTACTTAATTAATATTTGAAATAAATTGAAAGACAACTTTAAGGTATTATTTGTATTTTCTTCCTTTGTTGCTTCACAGTAGTCACTGAATAACTCCTTTTATTTTTCTTGATTACAGATGCTGATGTAAGTTGTACATTGCTTTCAATATTAACTTTTTAAAACTTTGTAGAATCACCATCTTGTTCACTTGATAATTTGTTGTCACATTCATTTGAAATACCACTGATGTAAGCCTGTCAATACAAAACAATAAAATCCAATTTTAAGCCATCATTCAAGAAACATTAATAGAAAAGAACTACAAATGCAGAGAAAAAGGTACAACAAAAGCATTCAGAACATAAAAATCATCCAAGTCACAGTTAGGAATGGCTAAACACTTCCTATCAATCACATAGGTAATACCTCCCTTCATACCAGGTACAATTGAGGGTTGCAACTAAATTTGTGAGCTAAAGTAAAAAGTTCAGTCCAACACATAGAAGAGAGTCCTAGTAATCTAATCATTATTGATTCTGAATATGAAGGAAACAATGCCAAAGGAATTCAAATTAAGATCATCCAAGGTAGTACTAATGTTTTCCCAATACACGCACACACACACTCAATATGTTCTACATATTCACTAAGAAATTTAAACAAACACATAAAGGACAAACACAAAGATAACTAAGAAAAAACCCTCAAACCCACATTGCTCTTTTTATAGATCTTGACATACAAAACCTGGTTTATTTAGATTCAAATGCATGTTAGAAAAAAAAAATCCCAAAATCAAAATCTATTAGTAAAATCACATACCAACCAATACAAAGTACAAATTAAATCATGGAAAAAATCGCAGTGCTCCTTTTATAGAACTTGAGATAAAAATAAAAATAAAAAATAAAAAATCCTAAAGCCAAAGCCAAATAGTAAAATCACATACCAAACAATACAAATTTTAGGTCGTGAATTGTGATTGTAACAAATAATCTCTAAAAAAACACTATTTATATTATAGTGTTCTGTACTTGCCAACATACTTGAAAAATGTAGAGGTCCATGGGTAGGAAGTATTGGAATTTGGGGGAGAAATAGTTTGGGGGAAATATTAAAAGTCACAAACCAAAACAATGCAGAATTAAAACCTTTTATATAGACAGCAATGCACCAACTACACACTAAAAGAAAATTACACAATCAACTTTTCATATATAAATTACTAATTAAATTCACACACATGCTAAATGTTTCAATATCATATTTCACTAAACAATCAATGAGTAAAATAAGAAACATAGAAATATGATACACTAAAAAAAATAGAACTAACATAGTGTTGGCAATGCAAGAACACACAGAAGGTTCATTTCACTTATAAATGGCCTCGCTGAATGGTCAACAACAGGAGAAATATGATGGAGAAAGCACAAGATTAAAGCTATCAAAAAAGAAAATGAGCATTTTGAACTTACCAGTTACCAGTACTACCCAAAAACAATGTAGAGTATGAAAAATCAACAAACTAAAGAGAATATATATTGGAAACTTAATTGGATTAGGAATCTCTCCACTTATGACTGTCAACCTTAGCGTCAAAACTTCTCTCTTCTTGTCTCCATCTAGGTTGGAAGAAACACAATGAGAAAGAAACATAAATCTTGTATACTTTCATGAGTTGGAGGACCCTAAAATCATCATTGACATAAATCACAAATTACAATGAGAAAGAAACATTGTTAAATCTACATTGAAAATTTAAACACTACCAAAATTCAAACATTTTTTGAGGGCTGAGTTATTGTTTTTCATAATTATGGTCCTCAGATGCTTTGGTTAGGCAATTTGACATATATTGATTTGAACTTAAAGCATCTCTTGAAATAGTCGCCACTACAGAAGGATCTTATAATATATGGAGAAACAAAGACTTTTTTTTTTTCCAATCAATAATAGAGAATTAAAATGTGATTCAATCTCTTTCTTTAATTCTCAAACTACAAATACTAACCCTTTAAACAAATAATGATGATGAAGGCACAATTAAGGACATCAAACATGCTCAGAATAACAATATGTGTTATATCATACCTTTAGCAAGTGTAAAATAAGACAAAGTATTGTACTTGTCCAAAAGTATGTCTAATTCCTCTATCAAAATTATCCATTGACTGCATACCTTCACACACGATCAGTTCTTTGTATACAAAAGCTCCTCAGCAACCACCTATTATTTTGTAATACAACTCTACAAAGTTTAGTTCATAATCCACTCCTTAAAATTTTCAAAAATCAAATGAACTAACAACAAAAATCTAAAGATTTTCTAAAACAAAACCAATAACTATTTAACATCAAATCAACCATGCGGGGCTCTTTGATGGTGAGCATGCTTAAAATTTTCAAAAATCAAATGAACTAACGACAAAAATCTAAAGATTTTCTAAAACAAAACCAATAACTATATAACATCAAATCAATTGTGCCTAAGATTTTTATAGAACCCCATAAACAAAATCTATCTGCAACGCACAACCCATATATATCATTGAAAATTCTAAAACCACACTCTAAATCAATGCATCAAAAAAAAAAAAAAAAAATCAGAGATAAAACAAATGGAGAAGGAGAGAGACTCTTACAAGAGTGGCAGAACTTAAATAGATTACCAGTCAAACAAAATAAATTTAAAGTGACCCTTCAATGAAATAAATGTAGCCCAAATAATCCATTTAAATTTTGAAATTTAATCCAAATAATTCAAAAAAAAAAAAAAATTAATCACCAGGCCCATTCTTAGGCCTTTCAAAAACATAAGAACAGAAAACCCATTAAAAAAACACCACGACTTTTGCCAAAACTTACAGCATGAACTCCAATGGCATGACCAGCATTGGCCTCTCTAAACAGGCCAAACATGTGATAAAAATATAGATTAGTGCAACAAACCACATTCTCCCTCAAATCTACATTCTAGTAGAAGGATCTCATTCCTAGCCAAATCATTTTTCCTTTAATACCAAGCAAAACAAAAACAAATAACAAAAGGTATATTATGTCCAGATAAAAGCAATCCTTAAGATTATTAAAACCTGATGTCAGTAAGAGCACCTCAATGTTCCACACATTCAGTAACTATGCAACAATATTGGTTCCTAAGGAAAAAAAAAACCCAAATATATAATCCAACAATATGCACAAAATGCTCTTCTTTTCTAATAAATCAAATCATTCACATAAGGCATAAAAGAAGAAGAAGAGAGATAGAGATAGACCTGGTGATGTCAACGGTGACAACCGAAAAGGCAACCACACCACTGCCTAAGATTTAGAGAAAATTGTAGAGAAAGAATTTCTTGAGAAGCAGATCAATCAAATAGGAAAGAGAATGACAGAGGGGGAATTATTTAACCTAATCGGCTCTGTGGCTGAATCCGTCCATGGAGAAAAGAGGTTGAGAGTGGAGACCAAGGAAACTCCTACATAGGCCTAGCATGTTGCCTGCCTTAGGTATAGGGTTTGCGTTGTAGATTTAGATTGATGATTAAATTTGATTTCAGGAAAGTATCGGTTTTAGAGAAGAGAGAGGAGAAGAAGATGGCGTTTGGGATTGATTTTCAGAGTTAGGTTTTGGGGAGAAGGGTAGAAAAATAGAGAGAAACGATTCAGAGTCAAGTTAGTAGGTAGAGTTAGGTTTTGGGGAGAAGGGTAGAGAAATAGAGAGAGAGGATTTAGAGTGGGTTTGTGGGTATCGGGTTTGATTTTAACGATTGTGAAAAAAAATTTGGGCTTTTTTTTTTTTTTTACTTAATTAATGTTTTTTTTAATTTAATTAATGCCGACGTGAAAAATTGTGGGAGCTTTTTCGGTTTTATATATATATATATATATATACTAGTATTATGCCCGTGTGATGCACGGCTATCATGTGTAAATAAATGAAAATAAATTATTTTAATTTAAAATTAAATAGATAATAAAAATAAAGTAATCTTTTACTCCATTTTTTTTAAAAGGAAGTAACATTTTACTTTAAGTTATATAATGAATGCATATTGTGTAAGATTAAGTTCTTATAAAAACAAAAAATCATATATAAGTCCAAAATTAATTGAATGAAATATGGTAGATAACTATGCAACTAATATAAAAGGAGATGCCTAAAAAAAGGGATTTTGCATAATTAAAGCGCATATTTAAATGAAAAACCTTGAATTCAACCTCAATGTAATAGTTAAGAATTATAAACAACCTAAATTACTAAAGATTAAAAAAAAAAATAGACAAACTTACATAGGAATTGGATTTTTGTCTTCGAAAGTGAGGGAGGAGGTACTAAATTTCACCCTATCAAAACCAAATGTGTAAATATAAACTTCAAGAAATTTTTTTTGAGAAAAACTCAATACCAAGAGGATTGTTTTATCAAGTTCTTCAAAAGCTCAAGGAAACTTATTGAAAAAAAAAAAAAAAAAAAAAAAAAAAAAAAACAAAAAAGAACAAAACAAAATTTAGAATTTATTTTTTGAATTTGAGAGAAAAACAAACAAACAAAAAAGAAATAACCCTAAAAAATGATAGATACTTGGACATTCAAAATATTAATAAAAAAATCATGAACCGGGCCTTATTATTTATAGTAACTTGAAAATCTAAAGATGAGAGTCATGATATGATAAAACTATTATCCATAATCATTCCTACATTTATCCAACCACTGTAAACTTCAAAAAAAAAATAATAATAATAAATTGATAAGAAGTGGTTTCTATTTAAAACAGTAATTTTAAGTTGTGAATAAGTTGATATAAGCAAAAAAAAGAAGAAAAAAAAAAAGGAATTTATTTAAAATCAAATACCATAAAAATCAATTTGTTAACGTTAATTACAAAAAAAATTTCCTGCTATACCGTAAAAATTAAGTTGTTATTTTTTAACGTTATACCATAAAAATTTGACTTTTATCCCCAAAAAAAAAAAAAAAACAAAACAAAATATATTTGAAAAAAAAAAAGTAGATAACAAATCCTCTCCGTGTGTATATCCTCCAAATGAAATTGTTTTTTTTTTTTTTTTAATTATTTTCTTAATTCATGGAATTAGCTATACTTCTATGTCACAACTACACATTTTAATAGTTTATGCTTTAGATTATTATTTTTTTTCCTTTATATCCTATTGTAGGGTATGAATTTCGTGGACTACGCAATTACTTCCCGTATTGTTAGCCCAACAAATCCCCAACAATGAATTTGTAGATAATGGGTTAAACAGCTAGGCTGGATATAGATTTAGCAACGGTTCATGCAAGCGAGACAAGAAAAAAAAGGACTCAGGCAATAATTTAATGAAAGTCTCTCTGATCCGAAGAGATTTTGCCTTTCTTTTCACCCTTCCAAAACTAAAAAATCCCAAAACCGGATCCTCCATCCTGGGTCTCTTCGGCTCTCTTTTAGCACTCTCCGACGACAACCGAGCAACAGTCAGTACCCTGGATGGGCAAGATCCCGTCCTTCCTGGTGCGGCAAAAATAACATTGATTATACCCAAGGGGGGTTTCACAGAATCGCCTCTCCTGGGCCCCGTATTTGCGTGATTTCCTTGACCGTATGAGTGGTGTAGAAGGTGTTTTAGTCTGCCTTCGCTGACTAGCTGATCCAGATGGTCCCACAGGCTCCTGCAATCCTCAGTAGTATGCCCATGGTCAAGGTGATACTGACAGTAAAGATTGCGGTTGCGCCTTTCAGGGTTTCCTGCCATCTTGTTCGGCCTCTTGAAGAACGGTTCATTTTTTATTTTATCCAGGACTCGGTGTACTGGTTCGCGAAAAACCGCATTGACCGTCTGGAAGTTCGTTGTACTTTGTCCGGCCCAGTCCTTCCTTGGCCTGTTGTGGTTTTGCCTGTCTGTCCTGAAATCCCTCCCTTCCTGAGGGGCGACCTTCTCCTTTCCCTTACTCTGCTGTTGATCTTCTTCAACTCTTTTATACTTATCGATTCTATCCATCAACTGGCGTATACTGATAGCAGGCTTGCGCGTTAAGGACGCCCTTAAGGGAAGTTCAGTGGGGAGGCCCAGTTTAAAGGAGCTAATGGCCACTGATTCACAATCTTCCTCTACCTCGTTATACGTTTCCCAGAACCTATCTGAATACAATTTCAGAGTCTCACCTCCTTTCATACTGACTGACAATAGCGAAGCCATAGACTGCGGAACCCGTCGGCACGTGACAAAACGTGAACCAAATGCTTGAGTCAGCTCTTGGAAAGAGCTTATAGATTTTCCTTTCAGATTGTCAAACCACCTCATGGCTATCGGTCCCAAGCTGGATGGGAAGACTCTGCATATCAGGGCTTCATCCCTAGAGTAGACGGCCATTCTCTGGTTGAAATGGCTCACATGTTCCACTGGGTCTGTCCGGCCATTGTAGATGGTGAATGTAGGCTGGTGGAAACGTCGAGGAAGTCTAGCATCCTCGATGTTACGAGTGAAGGGAGATCTGGAAATCTGCTCCAGGGCTTTACTCATAGCGTCGTTCCCTACGCCTCTAGGTAAGGGATTCTGAGGGTTCCCCTCGTCACGACGCATTTCCTCATAGGTAAAGGATTCGTTGACCGGTGCTCGAAGTTTCTGTTTGTAAACAACCTCCTGTTCGTCCTCAGCATCTTCATCGGAGTACGAGGGACTGCGCTTTCTCTTCGCATGGCGCAACTCCTTCTTCAACCTATCGATTTCCTTCTGCATGTCTCTGTTTTTCTGTGCATGGGACATGTGGCTCTCTCCGTGTGACTGGCTTTGATTGTCGCGTGCGGTGTGTACGCTGCCCTCACGCTCTTGCCTTCGTTCCAGATGAAGAGAAGGGTCGGTGTGCTGAGACGACCTGGACTCCGCTGGTTGTTGCCTTGGTTCATTCATTCTTCGAGGTGTTGCTTCCACCTTAGCTCAAGCTGTCCCTACAGACGGCGCCAATTGTAAGGTATGAATTTCGTGGACTACGCAATTACTTCCCGTATTGTTAGCCCAACAAATCCCCAACAATGAATTTGTAGAGAATGGATTAAACAGCTGGGCTGGATATAGATTTAGCAACGGTTCATGCAAGCGAGACAAGAAAAGGACTCAGGCAATAATTTAATGAAAGTCTCTCTGATCCGAAGAGATTTTGCCTTTCTTTTCACCCTTCCAAAACTAAAAAATCCCCCCTTCTTTCGTACCATCTTCATCCCCATCAACAGAGCCTCATATTCTGCCTCGTTATTTGTTGCCGGGAAGTCTAGCCTTAATGCTTTTTCGACGACAATCTTCTCTGGTGATATTAGCACTAGCCCCACTTCTGAGCCTCGCTGATTCGATACGCCATCCACGTACACTCCCCAGGGCAAGGGGCTCCGTGAAGAAACCATACCAACGGTCCTTCCTTTGGTGTCCAGCATAGGTGTTACCTCCTCTAAATGGGGCTCTGTGAACTCAGCGACCAAGTCCGCAAGGACTTGGCCCTTCACTGATGTGCGTGGCATATACCTGATATCGAAAGCCCCGAGGATCGTTCCCCATTTGGCAATCCTTCTTGTGTAATCGGCGCTTCGGAGTATGGCTCTAAGGGGGAGTTGGGTGAGGACTATAACCGTGTGGGCTTGAAAATAGTGGGGTAGCTTCTTCGTACCCAGCACAACTGCCAGAATGGCCTTCTCCAGCGGCAAATAACGAACCTCCGCTTCCTGCAATGACTTGCTTACGTAGTAAACTGGTTTTTGCACACCACAGTCCGTTCGGATAAGCACCAAGCTGACAGCATTAGGAGCCACAGCGATGTAAGCAAACAAGACTTCATCTGGCTCGGGACTGGACATGATGGGAGGTCTAGCCAGGTAATCTTTAAGTTGCTGAAAAGCAATAGCGCATTCCTCCGTCCATTCGAAATCCTTCCATTTATTGATCAATGAGAAGAAAGGCCTACATCTGTCTGCCGATCTGGATATGAATCTATTAAGGGCAGCGGTCATCCCCGTCAGCTTCTGAATTTCCTTGGAGTTCCGGGGGGCTCGCAAATTATTGATGGCCTTTATCTGATCGGGGTTAACCTCGATTCCCCTGTGAGTAACCATATACCCTAAGAACTTGCCCGATCCGACATCGAAGAAACACTTGGAAGCATTCAAGCGCAGTCTGTGTCCCCTCACCTATTATTTTAGGCTTTGATGATAATATTTAGATAGACACACTTGTAGGTTTTAGTTTTATGACACCAACCAAGTAAATTTACCTTTTCAATACGTGTAGTGTAGTAATAAAAAATAAGAAAGTTGCTACTTTTTTTTTAAATACACCATATGTAAAAAAAAGTAAGGATAAGATGGATTGGATGAAGAATTTGGATTATAATACAATACACTTAAAAATTAAGGATTAGATGGATTAGATGAAGAATTTTGATTGTAATCAAATTAAGATTTTTATCAACTTAGATATTATGGGAGAAGAAAAAATTATATACATTTTTTTAAAATCTAAAAATCTTTAAGAAATTCTGTAATTTGATGAAACTTCTTTCTTGACGCAACCACAGCATCTAAGTCCAACTTTTATTATATTCTAGTATTATGCCCATGTGATGCTCAGCTTAATTAAAAAAATTATATATAAATTTTAAAATATAAGTTTTTTGATAATATAATCAAATCTAATAACAAATAAAATAGTAAAAATATTTTTTAAAATTAAGTTACATGTAAAATGTATATTATGTAAGTTTTTTTTTATTGCAAAAAAAGATATTATAAATTTTTTAAAAAAATTATGGCAAATTTTAAATTTTTAAAAGCTCTTAGTAGTAAAATTGTAATTTAATTATGTGTGTGTGTGTGTGTGGCACTTAAAAATCTTTCCATAATACTTACTAACATGTATAGTAGCAAAAGTGCTAATCATATATAAATTTCTAAAATATATGTGTGTGTGTGTGTGTGTGTGTGTGTGTGACTAAAAAAAAATTCCATAAATTACAAAAATGTAAGTATTTAATCAATTAAGAACGCCAAATCAAAAAATAATATCAATAATTAAGATGAATTGCATTATCTAAAATTTGAAAAAAAAATCGTATAATTTAAGCAGTAATTGAACTACCTTAATAGAAAAATAGATACTAAAAAAAGAAATTAAGATAGCTCTTCTAACATAAATCTCCTAATTTCATATGGTAGGTGAGTTCTATCCCAAATAGATTCAGTGATAAAATTTTGACCGAAATAAAAATTCCACAATTATATATTGTGAGTGCTCGAGGACCGAGGATGAAGTTGAAGAGTTGTAGCATTGGTGTGGGGGTGCCACGGGCCATGGACCCGAGGAGGAAGGTCCCCCGAAGATAGGAAGGGATAAGTCATAAGACTCTGAGGCACTCCAAGTGGGAAGAAGGCTTTGAAGAAAGAGAATCAATGATCATAGGAGAAGTTTCCAGTTTAGAGTAACCTGTTGCCTCTGCATTAAATGGTGGACAACAGCTTTATCAGCTGCATTAATGATGAAATGACCTGAACAATGTAAATCACAACTAAGCAGATTACTTCTACCTTCTTCAGATGAAAAAAGGGACAAGTGTCATGAGGGGAGATTTGTTAAGTAAAGATGAAAGGACGAGATGTGAGGGAGGAAGGAGTATATAAGAAAAAGAAGGTTTACAAAGAGTGGCATCTAGACACAAGTATCAAGGAAAAAATAAAGAAGAAACAAGAAGAATACTGAGAGAAAAGAGAGTGAACAGTAATAATTCTTATGTAATTGTGGCCTGCTTGGACTAGCTTGTGAGGGGAAATTGGTTCACCTATCTAATACGATTGGCCTTTTCTTCATTGTTTTTGTCCTCGGGCAAAGCCCCCCCTTTGGTTGTCTGGTTCTCTCTCTTACAAATTCTTTGTTTTGGACCACGGTAGAATCGATCCAGCCACTATTCTAAGTGGGCTTGGGCCGCCAGATTCTCTAGCCCTTACATATATATATATATATATATATAAGTATCTAGACCTTCTAGGGTACCACAATCAAAAAAATTTCAAAAATAGATAAATAAAAGTACATAAAGAGAATAGATAAATTGTATTGCAATTTAAATGTAAAAGTTTACATATAAATTACCTATGTATCTAAACCTTCTAGGGCACCACAATCAAAATAATTTCAAAGATAGATAAATAAAAGTACATAAAGAGAAGAAAAAAAATCGTATTGCAATGTAAATGTAAAAGTTTATATATAAATTACCTGTGTCTAGCTATTTTGATATTGATATTCATGTCTAGCCAATTTGATATTGCCATAAGTGAGGAAATAATATGCACAATCAATTAAGAACACCAAATCAAAAAATACATCAATAATTAAGATGAATTGAATTATGTAAAATATTTTTAAAAGGTTATAGAATCTAAGTAATAATTGAACTACATTAATAGAAAAATAGAAATGCAAAAAAATAAAAATAAAAATAAAAAGAAGATAGATATTCTCATTGAAAAAGCCAAATCCTTCCTCCTGCAGTTCTTCACTTAATTTTGGTTTTTTATTAATTGATTTTAGCATTCTTAAATAGTAGAGTAGAGTAGACTTAGTAGATTTTTAGTTCAACTCAATTTCTCTTGGATTCAAACTTAATTTGTGGAGGTGTGAAAAATAATCACATTAACTCAATCAAATATCACGTTACTTTTTTTTTTCTTTGTGATAATTTGGTTTTTCTATTGATTGATTTAGCATTCATAAATATTTTTAGTTCAACTCAATTTCTCTTGGATTTAAACTTAATCTGTGGAGGTGTGAAAAATAAGAGGTGTAATAATATAATTTAAATGAAAAAAAAAAAAAAAAGGATTAGATTAAGATGAAGATTTTGGATGGTAATCAAATTAAGAGGATATAGATGAGGAAAAGAATTTGTATATTAATTAAATTAAGATTTTCATCAAATTAGAAATTATAGGAGAAGAAGATAAGAAAAAAACAATTATATCTATTTTAAAAAAACTATATCTATTCTTTTTTTCTTTTTTTACGTATAGTAATTTGGTTTTTTTATTGATTGATTTTAGCATTCTTAAATAGTTTTAGTTCAACTCAATTTCTCTTGGATTCAAAATTAATTTATAGAGGTATGAAAAATAATCATGTTAACTCAATCATATATCACGTTGCTATTAAAAAAAAATGTGGCTAATAGGTGTAGTAATATAATTTAAATGAAAAAAAAAAAAAAAAGATTAGATGAAGATATATGAAAATTAAGAAGAAATAAATGGAGAAAATAATTTGGATCGTAATTAAATTAAGATTTTTATCAACTTAGAAATTATAGGAGAAGATGATAAGAAAATTTTTTAAAAAAATATTCTATAAATATTGCTGCAATTTAAAATGTATTAGACTTTTTTTATGTAAATATTTTATTTTTAAAATCTAAAAATCTAAAAAAAAAAATTTTGCAATTCAATTTCTCTTGGATTCAAACTTAATTTGTGGAGGTGTGAAAAATAATCACATTAACTCAATCAAATATCACATTGCTGTCTTTTTTACTTTTTTCATTTTACATGTAGTAATTTGGTTTTTTTATTGATTGATTTTAGCATTCTTAAATAATGTGTAGTAATATGGTTTAAATGAAAAAAAAAAAAGGATTAGATGAAGATAAAAATTAAGAAGAAATAGATGAAGAAAAAAATTTGGGTTGTAATTAAATTAAGATTTTTATCAACCAAGAAAGTATAGGAGAAGAAGATAAGAAAAAAAAAATTATATTTATTTTTTAAAAAATTCTATAAATATTGCTGCAATTTCAGATGCATTAGACCTTTCAAGTTAGTGTAGTATATGTTGTTGCAATTTAAGATGCATTAGACCTCTTTTTTTTAATGTAGCATATGGTTGCGGAAATTTAATATGCATTAGACTTTTTTTTTAGTAGAGTAATTAAAAAATAAGAAGAATTACATTATACTATGTCTATGTTGCTGCAATTTAAGATGTATTAGATTTTTTTATGTAAATGTTTTCTTTTTAAAATTTTAAAATTTTAAAAAATTTCTTCAATTTGGTGCCACCACTCGGCATGGCCATGGTATCTAAACCCAACTTTTATTATGCTGCAATTTAAGATGCATTAGACTTTTTTATGTAAATGTTTTCTTTTTAAAATCTAGAAATCTAAAAAATATTCTTCAATTTGGAGCCACCACTTGGTATAACCAAGACGTCTAAGTCCAACTTTTATTATATAGTATATTATATATATATATATATATAAAGTGGAATTTAGGCACTGCTCAACATACACAATCTTAACCAGACATGTTAGTGGCATCTTCCCCACAAGTGCATAGGGGTGCAAGGAGGAGCTGGGTCTAGTAACAGGGGTGGCATTGTAGTGTAGACTTTTATAAAATTAAAAACAAAACAAACAAACAAACATACACAATTCTATGTAACTATGTATTAAGTACACAAGCTAGTCTAAGAGGGAGTAATTAATATAATATGGTTGATCCAAACATATAATCTTAAGCTCTTTTAAGTTAAGTAGTGTAATCGAGGGGTAAAAGCATTGTTTTAAAAACCGGACCAGACTGACCGGTCTAATCGGTTCAACCGAGAACGGGAGTCAGTTCGATCTAGTAAAAGCCCCTACAGTCAAAAACCAAAAAAAAACCAGGTTGAACCGGGAATTTTGAAAAAAATAGTTTGACTCTCGGTTCGGTTTTTAAAACCATGGGTAAAAGTTCAGCCATCCAATTTTAGGGACTTTGTGACCTTCAGTCCTTGCTTTCCCTCCTCTACTGACACTTCCAACTATATATATATATATATATGATGTATACAATCCTTGTAAAATGCAAAAGAAATGAAAAAAAAAAAAGAGAAATGATATGTCCACAACATTTTTACAACAAATCCTAAATGGCAAGTTGTTACTAGTTGTTATTGTTATGGCAAAAAAGTAATCTTAGTGTTAGGTTCAAATTTGAACCTATAACAACTAACCACCCATGATTTGTTGTGAAAATGTTGTGAACGTAACACCTCTCAAAAAGAAATTAGAGAGATATATGATCATATTATATTTTCTCATTCCTATAGTTCTTTCTCTTTTTATTGATATCCTTTAACAACTAACCACCCATGATTTGTTGTGAAAATGTTATGGACGTAGCACCTCTGGAAAAGAAATTAGAGAGATATATGATCAGATTTATATTTTCTCATTCCCATGGTTCTTTCTCTTTTTATTGATATTTCCTTTGTTTTGTAACACTTTCAATCCATAAATATATTTAACTAAAAAATAAATAAAGCTCCAAATGTTACATCATCCGAAATAAAACAAGAATAACTATAGTTTCTTATAGCAAAAAGCCAATCGTAATCAAAGTCATTTAATAAATTCTCCAAGCCCCTATTTTCATATTCGATCGAGTCCACCCAAGCTACAAACTCTTGATTGAACCTTCTTTTAGAGATAATTACAATGTGCTGTTAACTCTACAATTCAAACTCTTTCTTCTCTAAACCTCCATTCTCTAAACCTTCAAGCACTTTGTGCATGGGGAAGTACCAATTTAATGAAAAGGACCTTAGCTTCTCAATTGAACCTTAATATAAAGGTTATCAATAAAAGAGTGAACTAGCTATACAGTCTAATAAATAATTGTAGACAACGTATATACGACGGAATAGAGTCAAGTTGCACACGAGTATTTTAAATTTTCTTATCAATGTAGAAGTCTCACATATAGTTCAAAAACGAATAATGAACCACTTAAATCCTATTCATAACCATTCAAGATTTTAAAAGCATTAAAAAGCTCATAGAGATTTATTATTATATAGCAGCCGTTTGGTAATGTTGTAAGAACTAAGAAGTAAAGATTTAATTGTAGAATTTTAGTTGCATAATTTTTTTGTGATAGAATGATTTAACTAAAAAGAGATTTAACAACTTGAGTGTTTGGGTGGGTTCCAGTGAGCTCGACTAATAAAGTCTTTAATGGTTGAATAAGAGATCTGGAGTTCAATCACTGCCTATACCAAAAACTGATTGGTGTTTTGGTCTGACGAGCTATCATCAAGAGCAGACACTATAGGTTGAAACTCTCTCCAAAAAAAAAAAAAAACTTGGGTGTTTGGAAAATTACACGATACTAAAATGTTTTAGAACTGTTAAAATTTTTTTGATAACCAATTGTTAAAGAGCTTTAAATGTGGGAAATGACAACTAAGAGTAATGGTACAACTAATTAGTTTATTATGAATCTTTGAACTTTGATAAATGCCCAAATCATACCAACATATATCATAGCATTTTAATTAAAAAAAAAACTAAGAAGTAACATTTAACCGTATTCTACTTTCTTGTGTAGGCTTCCCGAGGAGACTCAGGCTTGGAACTGAGCTTCTCCTTTTTAGTTGTTTCTCACTCTTTTTCTCTCGTGTATCTCTCTTACCCCAACTTTTCAAACCCCTTTTCTCACACCTTCGGCCCCTATTTATAGACTTTCCTTGGTGGAGTTGTCATGATGATGGAGTCGCTTTTCATGTTGGTGGGTCCTTCTAGGATATATTCCTAATCATAAGGGACCCACTTCTCGTGACAGACGTGACTCTTTTGAAACTTGCACCCGTCACCAAATGATGCTTGGAAGGCGATTTCCCCAAGGCACTACCGTTACCATCCCATACGGGCCCCAACCTGGTGTTAAACCTTGACCAAGGACTGGCCCCCTAAATCGATATAGGCCTCGACCTTATCTTGAGCCTTATACTCTTAAGCATGCGGGGGTTGATAGTATGGGCTTGTACTTGATGCCTGTACAACCATCATTACTATTTTTTGTGGTTTTCAATTATTATATATACAAAAACTTTCACTCTTGATACGAATCTTAATTGAGAAAAATTTTCTTCTTCTAGGTTATTTGGGAGCCTTAAATAGGAAAATAAATCACAAATTTGGATCAATGTGAAAACTAGTGGGGCAGTGATTGGTTTGAGCAAAAAAGGTCATTTGGGAAAAAGTCAAATGTCGATTACTAGTCAATTTACAATTAGTTTGTGAAGAGAGAGACGAGTCAAAGAGAAAGAAGTTGTGTGTGTTTGTGTGTGTGTGTGTTTTTTTTTTTTTTTTTTTTTTGGTGTCTAGTTTGTTTTTGGTGGTTAGTTTGGTGTGTAGCCAACCCACCAACCCGCCAAAACCTAGTCGTCCTAACCCATCCTGTCGGGTTGGGTCAGTTTTTAGGGGTGGGTGGATTGGGTTGGGTTATGGAATTTTTTTAAATATTGGGTCAGATTGGGTTTAGGTTATAATAACCACAACCCGCCTAATTCAACTTGACCCATATATATATATATAATTTTTTTATATATATTTAAAAATATATTATATAATTAATAATTTTTCTCCTCTATTCAGCTCTTCCTATATAAAACCCAATTACCTCGCAAACCCTAACAATCTTATTTCTCTCTCTGCTACCTCCTGCTCCCACTCTTTCACTCCACTCTTATTTGTTTATAATTGAGTTGGGATATTAGTTCATGTATAATTTTTTTTATCAACTCAGTTGGATATATTTTGTTTATAAATGAGTTGAAATACTAGTTTATGTATATTTTGTTTATCAATTCAAGTGGCAAGTGAGATATATTGTTTTGCACAATTTAATAATAATATATAGCAATAAAAAGAAATTGTCCAACCCATGGGTTCAACCTGACCCAACCTGATCCATGTGAGTTGGGTTGGATTGGGTTGATTTTTTTTTTTTTTTTTTTTTTAACCATGGTGGGTTGGTCCAAAAATCCCCTCAACCCGACTCATGCACACCCCTAAGTATAGTATATAATGTTCCGGAAAATGTTTTCTACTTTATTGGGCTTGTTTTGCGTTGTCTACTACAAAATATTTTCATAGACTTTTGTTTTCCCTAGTACCAAATACCAGAAAATCTAGACATCATTTTTTGCCAAAACAAATTGAGCATTGCCAAAATAATAATAATAATAATAATAATAATAATAATAATAATAATAATAATAATAATAATAATAATATAAGGCAAGGCTAACTAAATTTTGGAGAAAAAATAATTTGACTCTAGTTACATATGTACTATAAACCACATCGACTAATTTAGTCACAATTAAGGCTCTTTCTTCTAATTATTTATAAATTTCTTATCAACTGAGTATATGCCAAATGTGGGACTCAATACATACCCATAAAACACATACTCAACTAATTAAATATCAATTTAGGGCATCAAATGTGGGTTTCAACTCATCGAATAAGAAATTTAGGGTTCGATCCCCTCTTACACTAAAAAACCAATTGTTGTCTTGATCTGATAATAAAAAGCAATCATCAAAAACGGTGAAAACATCTCTTAAAAAGAATTTGGGGCATCACACTATGTATCTCTAGTGAAAATGAGCATGGGGATACTAAAAATGACAATATTACGCATTTTAGGTAGATTTAGTAAAATACATTTAGACATAAATTTGTTAGTCATTACTATTACATTGACTGTCCAAGAAATCCGCAGAACCGACCCACCCAGACAAACTGATTGGACTCGAACCATCCACCACCCGATTCGACTACTCTTGTAGTGGGTCCTTTCTTTCCAAAATTGATTCCGGTGGGTCTCATCCCCAAAACCCGAGCCACCCCGACTTGATCGTGATATAGATAGGTTAAAGGTTGTTTTTCATAACACCAACTCTTAGTTCTTCTACTCTCACAATCTCTTTGCTCTTCGACTGTCTCTGCTCTTTGTTGATCTCTACACTTCGTCATTGATCTCTCAACTCTTCAACCGCTACTTTGCTAGCTCATCTCCGCCTCCATCGCTTCCCTCTCAGGTTCGATCTATCCATGTCATCTCTCAAGTTTGTTTATATGTGGACTTGCTGTCTATCGTTGTTTTTGTTCTTTGGATTTGTGGATCTGTTCTTTGGGTTTGTAGATTTGCTATTTGGGTTTGTAGATCTGTTGATTTTGTTCATCAAGAATCAAACTTTAGTGTTTGATCTTTGTATTTCAGTTGAAATCAAAGCCAACCACTGTCCACTCGAGCCCGATTCAACTTGACCCATAGCTATTTGCAGTCAGCGGCGGGTCTGGAACTTCTCCACCCAATCTGATTGGGTCAGTTACGGGTTGGGCACAAACCCGATCCGAACCAACTTGTAGACAATCCTAATTGCAATCGTGATATGTGGTAAAACATGTATGAGTGCAAAACTTATAACCATAAAATTTTCCTTGTGCAATGTAAGTTACCAAAAACAGTACTAGTAAGCAGCTTTACTTGAAGTTTTCGGAAGGCATTCAGCTCTATCCAAATTGTTGAAACATCGTGAAACAATACAACAATCTAGTTCTAACTTAGTATTTTAGCAAATGGTCGGTGCAGGCTGGAGTGGTACATGACTCTGTATCCTATGATATTCACAAGGGCCACCAGGGACTATTACAAACAGCTCTGAGTCACTCAAACCATTTCAGCTTGTATTGTAGTATCTTTGAGCAAACAAGTTCCATTGTGCTACCAATTCAAGTAGCAAAAACGTGGGATAGAAAATCCTGGAAGCAGAGAACCTTCAAGTTGGCAACAGCCACACCCGGTGGAATGGATCGAATGAAAGAATTTAAAGCAAGGGAATAAAGTTAAATATGTTTAAGAAGGTTAAGTGTTTATATAGGCTCAATCCCACTTTCTGTTGAGTTGTTCCCTGAAGAGTGAGTGTAAGACTCAGGCTGAGAATTGTAAGTTCTAGATGGTCTAGATTGACTGATTTCTGCACTGCTGGAATTGAGAAACGGTGGATGTGTTGGCTGAGGAATTTCTTGATTATCAGATAACATTTTCACAACCGTTGACATTGATGGCCGCAGCTCCGCAGAGGCTTGTACACATAGTAGCCCAATTTGAAGTAATCGAGATGCCTCCTCTTCTTGGAACTGACCCTCTAAGGCTGGATCAACAGCTTCACATACCCTACCTATTCCATAAAGGTTCCAGACCTTTTAAAAAAGATAAATAGTAAGAAGGTTTTGTTAGGGAAGGATTATTTGTCATTAAAGCCTAAATTAGCAGAAATGCCAAAGGAAAAAAGATTACCATTTGTATGATGGAATGTGAATATTGAAAGAAGGTATTGTTCCTTTTTCCAGATACAACTTCAATTACAAGAGCACCAAAACTGTAAACGTCTGCTTTCTCTGTCAATATGCCGTGAATAGCATACTCTGGGGTATGTAACCTCTACAAATGCAAATATGATTAATGTCAATTAAGAGATGTATTTATAAGCAGAGATATTACGTTGTATACTGCAAAGCTGTAAGGGTGGAATGCCAATCTGTGAACAGAACAAAAGGAAGAGGAATTGATACTTTACTAATATTGTGTTTTTCACTGTGGTAATACTTTCCAATAAACAAAAAGGACTTGAAAATAAAACTAAAAATTTGATCCTGGAAAAGCTAATGCTTTCTTAGTATGTACCTAACATATAATTATATAACACAATGAACAATTACCCGTTTATAATGAGAATATCAACTTTTCTACCTTCCCCTGAATTAATACATTATATGAAACACTTCGTAACAATGGCACCAAGAAAGTAGTTAACTAACACAGATTGGAGATATTCATTTAAACATCCTTTAAAATGCAGAGACAAGCATGGCATTGCCTGAATTGCATATATAATGTAATGATGAAATATCTGTTCATGTTACAAAAAGAAATAACTAGGATAAACCTTGAAGGACCAAGACACAAGAATTTTTCCCAAATGAAGAGGACATTAAACACAGGAATGATAAAGGCTATTCCAGACCAAGAAAGAAAACCAAAGATGGTCTTGCACTTACAGTGTGCCAGCAATGCCAGTGCTGATGTGTGTCTTATCTTCTGGAAATAATCTAGCAAGTCCAAAATCTGGAAAAGCTAATGCTTTCTTAGTATGTACCTAACATATAATTATATAACACAATGAACAATTACCCGTTTATAATGAGAATATCAACTTTTCTACCTTCCCCTGAATTAATACATTATATGAAACACTTCGTAACAATGGCACCAAGAAAGTAGTTAACTAACACAGATTGGAGATATTCATTTAAACATCCTTTAAAATGCAGAGACAAGCATGGCATTGCCTGAATTGCATATATAATGTAATGATGAAATATCTGTTCATGTTACAAAAAGAAATAACTAGGATAAACCTTGAAGGACCAAGACACAAGAATTTTTCCCAAATGAAGAGGACATTAAACACAGGAATGATAAAGGCTATTCCAGACCAAGAAAGAAAACCAAAGATGGTCTTGCACTTACAGTGTGCCAGCAATGCCAGTGCTGATGTGTGTCTTATCTTCTGGAAATAATCTAGCAAGTCCAAAATCTGCAATCTTTGCCGTGAAGTCTTCTTCAAGCAGTATATTGCTTAATTTAATGTCTCTATGAATGATTCTTATTTCTAATTCTTCGTGGAGATCGGCCAAGCCCTCAGCCGTACCCAATATGATCTTATACCTCACCTCCCACCTTAGCAGCTGAAACATCCTTTTAGCTGAACCAAATGAAGAGACGTGTAAGTATATAAATTAAATGAGGAAGGGTTATCTTCTTACATAAATAGTAATTCAAGATTAAATTACAACCAGAAAAGTAATCATGGAGGCTTCGATTTGGCACATATTCATAAACAAGAAGGCTTTCAGGGCCTGCAATACTGAATCCCAACAACTTTACAAGATTTTTGTGATGGATGTCGCTGATTAAATTGACTTCATTGAAGAAATGATCCACCCATTGTGTGGTATTGAAGAAAAGCCTCTTAATGGCAACAACCTTCCCATCTGGCAAAACTCCCTACTTTGATACAAAGAAATGTACCTAGTTAATTTCATTTGCCAAAATGAAAAATCTCAAAAAAGTAGACCTAATATTACCTTGTAAACAGAACCAGATCCTCCTTGTCCCAGCTTATTGGAATTGTGAAAGTAATTTGTGGCCTTCTCAAGAACTTCATACGAATAATTGAGTTTGGACTTGTTCACAGTGGCCAACATAGCTCCTAGTTGCCCTCTCTCTGAAACAAATGCCAGATCAAGTAAGCTACATATTAATTCCAGAGTCCCAACAAAGTCTTTCAAAATGTCATATATCAGAATAGGTACCTCCCCTCCTCTTTAATACATTCTTCCTCACAATGAAGACAACCGTTGCAATAACCAGCAAAAGAGCCAAAGCAGATGATGTTGCAGCCAAAGTTATAGCTAACTTGCTTCCTAACATAGATTAACATGTTACTCCGTGAACCTCATTAATCAAAATAGAAGTCAAGCAAATAGCACACCAAATTATCTAATTAAGTAATCATTGATGTTGCTGAGATTTTTAGTGTATGAAGAATTTTTTCACAAACACTACTTTTAAAAAAGATGTTAATGTTGATTCTAATGAAGAATTAATACTCTATCAAATTTACAATTGGTAAATCTGACCCAAAATGGAAAATTTAGAATTCATTATTGTACTAAAACCAAAAGGGACCAACAACAAAGCATCAAAATTTATCCTTTGATGGCATAAAATTAAACAATATGGGCTAATTCAAATCCCACTTTTTAGTCACTTTGTGCCGCAGTGGAAATGGAATAGAATCTTACTTGAAATTTATAAACGACTAAAAAGGACAGTAAACATTAATATCCCATTTTATTCGATGAAGGAAAGACAGAACAAGAAATGAAAAAAATTCATTGGAACCAAACTCACCTTGATTACAGTTACTAACAGGCTGAGTCGAATTGTAATAGAACTTTTCTGTTGAATACCTCAAATAACAACCAGTGTTCAAGACCCTTCCTTCTTCTTTTGGAGTGCATGAACTAATGTTAGAAACCGCATTGGCCAAGCAGTACTCACAATCAGAACCATTCACAAATTCCCAACACTGAGCCAATCCATAAACCGTGACATTTTCATTGGTCACAAACCCCACAGAAAACCCATCAAACTTAGGTGCTTCCACGCTTAGATTCATCACCAACTGATTAACATTAGCGCTAAAAACAGAACCATTCCCAACAAACTCTTGGGCTCCACACACGGTCTTGTCTTGCACACTCAAAGCCTCATTGAAGAAATAGTAATCATCGTACCTCAGATAACACCCATCATAGAAAAGCCTGCCACCACGAATGGCTCTTTGAAATGGTAAACACCTGAGGATCTGAGTCTTGCACCGAGCAAAACAAAAATCACAGTCATTTTTAGTTAGATCTTTCATGCACTCACCAAAAGCATAAACTGTGGTATTACCAGTCCCGTTCACAACAGCTGCGTATCTTTGTGTGGCGATCAAAGGGGTCACTGTGGTCATGGCTGCCAAGAAGTTGCTTATGTAGGTTTGGCGCTGTGGCATTGGGGAGGTTTTGTTGGTGCATATGAGAGCAGCCTCTGTGTCTCTTGGGTCGGAAAGACAAGGATTTACAAACAAACATAAGACTAGGATTAAGAGGAAGAGTGAATTAAACATTGAAGATGGATACAAAGATGTACAGACTAGAATGAAAGATCTTATAATCTTACATAGGTAGTTGGGACTTGGGATGCGACGTGCACAAAATGTAATTGACTATGGCACTATGAAGCTAATGCTGACGATGTTGCTGTGTTTTTTCATTGGGTTCTTCTAGGTGACAACAGAATTTTAAAACATTTTCCCAAAAAGTCGAATTGTAATAAAATGAAAATATATATATATATATATATACCGAAATTCACGGTAAGTCAAAATAAATATGTTATAAAAATTGTTAAATCCTGTTATATAGTCATCAGTGCATACAATCCTGCACGCTTGTTGAAATCATGTTTTTGAAAACACAATTTCAATAAGTTTATACAAATTGTAATCATCACTCAAATTATGAAATCGTGTAATTAATTAAAATCATATTTTTAAAGCACAATTTTAAAGGAATGTACATTGATTGTGTTCATAAATGTGTGATAATCACTACTTTACAAAGAGATCTAGTTAACGAATACCCTTAAGATATTTATTAATGAGCGATTTTAGAAAAAATTTTATATCACTTTTATGGAAAATAGAAATAATTATAAAAAAAAAAATTCAATTGCATTTTTTTTTTCATAAAAACTTTTTTGAAATTATTAACTAATAAATGATATTAGAGAATCTATTAAATTTTTCTTTTATAAAAATATTATTATTGTGAACTTTTATCGTGTTCTTAATCTTTTTTAAGTGAAACTTGCGTCCGGGGCTTTTTTTCATTAAACACGTTACGATTTCGTTACGATTTCGCTTCAGAGGGAGTCAAAGACAACAAAAGTCGTATCAATCTTTCTTGACATCAAAAGAGGTGGGCGTTTTTTATTTCAAAGGTCCGCCATTAGTCATGACGTAGTTTCTACGGGGAGTGGTACAAAAACAGAATGGTCGCGATGAAGGGACTACCTTTAAAACGCGTTGAACAATTTTTAATTTAATATTAGTACTGCTTTTGTTAATATGAATGAGAGACAAAGGAGACTGATACCGTTTCCAGTTTAGCTCTCTCTTTACTGAATGTTATCAATTTTTTAGATTTGAAAAAAAAAAAACAATGTGCACATTTTGCACAATGGCGCTTCGACACATGATTCTTGTAAAAAAACTCTTGACACATGATATTTACCTTAAATAGTAGAATATATATTTCCATATACAAATATACTCACAATAAATTTTTTTTTTTTTTTTTTTTTTGAGAAACCAGCCCATAAGGCTGGCCTATAATTGAATAGACTAAAAACAACAGTTCAGTGAACATCAAACATAAGCAAGGACACTGTATCATCAGGTGGACAGTTCAACCAGACCTGAGCACTCCTAAAAGCTTTTGCTTTTTTTGCAATAGCATCAGGCACACAATTACAAACTCGACTAGTATGGGCAAATACACACGACTTGAACACCAAAGCTTGACTGCGAATGTCTTCTATGACAACACCGTAAGGTGAAAGACCAGCATTGTTTTGGTTTAAAGCATTGATAACCATAGCTAAGTCCCCTTCGAAAATCACTCTGTGTACTCCAATTTCTGTAGCAAATTCGACAGCTTTTCGACACGCTAGAGCTTCCATTTCAGCATCTGAGTGAGTCAGCGACATTGGGGAAGATAATGCACCAATAAATGTCTTATTAATTGTCATAATAATCACTTTCTCAAAAAAAAAAAAAATTGTCATAATAATCAAACTTCATATTTAAAAAGCTTTTAAAAAAATGAGGAAAAATCATATTATTTAAATTTCTTGTACATTACATGGGTTTACGACTAGTTACAAATAAAAAGATAAATCTTGTGCGATATCTTTAAAAGTGAAATTGAGAGGAATGATGCGGCAATCTAAATGCTATTAAATCCATACAAAAAAAAAAAAAAAAAAAACCTATATAATTTGAAGATTCTGAACCATGAAATTAACAAAATAAAGTGAATTTTAAATGGATAGGATCTATTATAATTATTAGGAAAAACACCTTTTTGGCCCTATATTTTGGGGGTATTTTTGTTTTGGTCTTTCAAAAATATTTTATCTTGGTTAGTGTCATCATCTAAGTGATGGAAGTTGTTGATATGGTTAGATGGAATGCTCACCTAGTACACATGTCACTACAAGAAAAAAGACTTAATACAATGAAAAAAGTCGTTGCAATAACATTTAATGTCATTGAAATAGGTGTTATTGCAACAACAAAAAAGTCGATGCAAGTTATTGTAATAAACTCCGAGGCAATAAATTTATACAACACTAGATTTTCGTGCAATAAATTCCACATATTGCAACGATTTACTTTGGAAATCTCATTGCAATAGGTTGATTTTTTTATTAAATTTTTTTAAAAAAAATTTAAAAATAAATAAATCATTTTTAAAAAAAATAATTTTTTCATTAACCTGTTTTGTAATTCAAAAACCATATCTAGGAACTATACTAACAAATTATTGATACACATAAAATTTGAAAATTTTGAAATACTTCATTTCAATACATGTCAAAGAACACAAATAAATACACAACTTGTTGAGTTTGTATTCAAACGCATAGTTTCAAAAGGTATGAAAAAATCAATACAACATGAAAAAAAAAGTTTCTTCCCGAAGGTGTTATCCAAGCATGCTTAACTATCATTTCATTGACTTACCACCACAGTTGTCAAATCGTGAATTGATTTTTGATTTTTCTGTATCGTGTATAGTATTGAATCGTGTATCGTAAGATACACAAAGACCTAATAAAATTATAAAATAATATAGATATACATGTATAAAAGGTATATTCATTATAAATTCGAAATATTTTCAACTAATGACCAATTTAATCATTACTTATGTAATCAAATTTAACAAAACTAATTAAATAAATCAAATTAACTTATGTTTATAATATGCACGTTCTAATTTATTAAATTCAGAAGTGATAATACATGATATATGAACCAAAATAATAATATATTTTCATTATCTTGGCAAATCAACTCCATATAAGTCAATGTTATCATCATGTTCAACATCTTGCAAAATTATTTTTTCATAGATATTTTCTTCATTATTATCAACATTTACTATTTTTTGTTGTTTATTCTAATAATTTTTTCTTCATATTTTTTCTTGGCATTCTAGATTTTTAGACTCATAATAATAATAACAAAATAACAAAATAATTATATTTTCATATAATACATTATTGATAGCATAGAAAATAAATTTGCACATATGAAATTGAGTGTTATGAGCATAGTCTAAATTTTTGTAGGAAAAAGAGAAGGAAGGAAAAAAAAAAGTCATAGACTTGCTATTTTATTAGACTCAATTAAGTTTCCCAATAATTTTGTGTTAAAAAATTCTAACAACTTGTTTAAATCAAATAAAGCCACAAATTTTAACGAAAAAAATACATTTTAAACCCCTATGTCTATGTATCGTACGTATCATACGATTCACTAATACGATACGATTCATACGATACACATTTATGTATCGGACAATTCATAAGCACTTACGATACACCCTTATGATACGAAACTTTTTGTACACGATATGATACGTATCGCGTATCGTACGATACTGACAACTATACTTACCACATATTTTGGAAAAAATAAAAATAAAAAAAGGTATAAAGTTGAAAAACATCATATATGGAACACAGTGATACCAATATACACCATCATTGATTCTTAAAAAAAAAAAAAAAAAAAAAAAAAAAAAAAAAAAAAAAAAAAAAAAAAACACATACACAACAATACCACTTGAAGACTGTGCAATTAAATAAAGAAAAATCAAATTAAAATTTAAAGAGAACCAAAAGATTACCTAAAAGTTAGAGAGAAAATCTTTAAACTGAGAAAGAGTCTCTCCAAGGAGACTATGAATTAAGAGAGACTAAAATTTGAGAGAAAAAATTTAGAGTTTGTAGATATGAGAGTGAGATGAAAATTTGAGAGAAAGTTTTGTAGTTAGTAGATAAATTTGAATTTTGAGATACATTTAAGAGAAAGAAGGAAAAAAAAAAAAAAAAAAGATATAGAGGTGGGTGAGATAAAGAGGGAAACTAAGATGAAAAAAAAAAAGAAAAAAGATAGGCATGGGTGTGAGTTAAATTTGAGATGAGATAAAATAGAAAAATAGATGTGGTGAGAGAAAGTGGGAAATTGAGATGAGAAAAAAAAGGAAAACATGCGTGGATGAGAGAGAAATATTGAGATGAGAAAAAAAAAAAAAAAAAAAGGGATAGACATGGGTGAGAGAGGAAATTAATGAAAAAAAATAGTGCCAATTTCCCAAATTTTCCCGCTAGTCAATTACTCACATTTATTACATCAATAAAATTTGATGTGAAGTAAAGATTTAACATATTACAACAATCTAGTTCGATGTGAAATAAAAAATTACCTATTGCAACAACATATCTCAATGTAAAATAAGGGTTACCTATTACAACAACACATTTGAATGTAACATAATAATGATTGCTACAATCTTATATTGATGTAATAAATTTAAGTTACTGTTACAACAAAAACAACCTATATATATTACCCCCTTTTTTTTTTTTTTTTTGGTTGCAATAATACTTGTATTATGTCTTTTTCTTGTTGTGTGTGGCTAGTAAAAAATTTTAAAAAAAAATCTAACTGCTATTGAAAAAGCCATATCTGCATCATGAGAAAAAAAAAAAAGCCATATCAAAAAATAAAAATATAAAGCATAAAAATCTTTATTCAACAATTTTAAAGAAAAAAAAAAGCAAAAAAAATTAATTTAAAAAAAACTCAATCTGCAACTTTTTTTCTTCTTCTTTCAGTCTCTTGGAAGCAACGCTCACACTATATTTCTCAGTACATAACTAATTTTCTCTCTCTATTAGCATTTTCTTCTTTCCACTAGCATCAACCAAAAATCAAACCCAACAAAAATTGTCCCTAAAAAGCAAGAGTTAAAAAAACCCCAAAAAATTGCATCAACATGATAATTGAATTTTAAAGTGTTCCTAACAGAAAACAGAGGAGTAAAATGCCACAAAAAATTACTTTTTTTTTTTTTTTTTTCAAATCCACAAAATCTTACTATTTAGCTTCAATTATCAAATTCAATTCCACAACTACCTTTGCACCGAACAAACTAGAAATAGATGATCAAAGCAGCAAAGGGTAGTATTAATTATAGTTGTAATATTTAGTTTTTTGAGCAAGATATTAATCTTTTTCTGAGTTTTAAGAGCTTTGTAATTTTTCTCAATATTACTTAACCAATCACACCATTTAAAAGTGAATAGTTAAATGTTTTTTAATTTATTTTAAGTCACTATCTCAAATTGAGATAGTAGTTTGTATGCATTAAGAGTTTGAAAATATATTTTCACAGCAATATAATTGACTTAAGTTTTAGATTGATTTTAGCTTCAAGCTAAAACTTGGCTTGAGTTCATACCATGATGATTAATAAATACTAGAGTAGCATACAAGGAAAACGACAAAGACACAAAAAAGTCCACAATGTTTGTCATAATTTGTCATGTAGTAAATTGTAAGTGGTGGAGGTAAAATGGTAGGTCTACACCTCTAGCACTCACAACTTGTCAACTTGCTACATAGCAAGTTATGGCAAAAATTGTAAACTTTTTGTGTTCCTAACATTGTTCTAACATAAAACAAGAACATATGCTCGTAATTGTTGTTTATTGGTTAGAATCTGTAGTGGTGAGATTTGAATGAAAATGATAGCTTAAGAAGCTTATTTGACTTACAATTTAAGTTGTGGTTGACCATTGAATTCCATTAACTTTTCATGCATTGTTCATTTTAGTTGTTTTGCATTCATTAAATTGAAAAAGACCAAAAAAGAAACAAAATATTTTTTCAAAGGAATGTGTGTGTACTAGCATGTTTGTAACTTGTGGTGGAACATTGAACTATGTGTACCATTTATAGCTTAGATTAGCATGACTTGTGCACTTACTAGGCTTAGTGAACCAAGTGATGGTTCATTATATGATTAGTGACTACGAGTCTTGCATGTGACCTCTATGTTGGAGTTTATGTCCTAAAATTCAATTTATTGGCATGTTATAAATAATTAAATTGTTTAATTATATGAGACTATTTGCAAATGAACTAATGAGACATTATCATAGTCTTTGAGATGTATTGTATGCGATTTATGTGATTTAATCACAGAAAATATAAATCACAAGTTTCTTATAAACTCAAAACATAGTTCATAGTCGATGATGAAATTAGGCGTTTCATCTGCAAAGACTATAACACATCAACTAAATTATTTGTCTTGATCATGGAAGTGAAGATTTCTAGTTAATGTGTTGATGTGTCTTAAGAGTTAAGACATATTGAACTGGATCGCTGTGAGATTAATTATTCAATTAACAACTATTACCTAAATAATTATTCTCACGACTTTTAATTTCATAGACTCTTAATCTTGAGAGGGTAGTGAACTCGATCATGAAATGTAGATTACTTTGATATATCAGGAGTGAGATCTAATATTCACGGTCAAAACTTCAGTATGTTGGGTAACCACACGTAGTGTTGAGAGAACACATATTCTCAAGATAGAATCCATAATCTCTTTATAGAAATACGAAATATTCCCTTAACATAAGTTTAATAGGAATTGGTTATTCATGGTATTCACTTTAGTAAAGAGTTACTAAAGCTTATATTTATTGAAATTAGATTTCAATAAATGTGAATAACTAAAAGATTAAACCGGGTACTCAAAGATAAAATAGTTGTTTACAAAGTGACAGTTCTTTATGACTTTGTTCACTATGAATATTTTATTAAGGGGTCAAATGATATCATTAGAGTCTGGGGATATAATTTATTAATAAGACCTAGAGTGCAATTATATTTATATAGTAGTATTAAATATAATTAATAGTAACTTTGAACTTGTCAAGAGTTGACAGAAAAGCCCAAAGTCCATTGGAGTTAGAGTCTTATTTGTTCCTTTTGATTCCATCTCAAGCCACAAACTAAAACCGAGTTGGGTAGGCCTAAAAGGCTAACCCAATTAGATAATCAATTTTTATTTAATAAGAGTTATTAAATAAAGTAACTACCAAGGTAGTTAGAATATACATACGATGAAAAGAAAAGAAAACAATTTTTCTCTACAATGAGAAGAAGAACTTTCTTTGAGAATCAACATACAAAAAGGTTGATTAAGAGACCACACTTCTTGGGCACCATGTGAAATTGAAATGAAGATTAAAGGTATTCTCAAGTTTTGGTTTTGAATTTCACTGCATCAAGATACGCTTTCTATTCTTTATTCTAGAATTCAAGATTACATGTTATCTATCATGAATGAAGTAGATCCGTGATTGTTGCTTTCACTGTGTGTTTTGTATGAAATACAAAACCAGTTTTTCCAACACTCTAACTCTATGTCTATTACTTGTTTTGATAGAAAGTACTAAAAAACTTTTAAAAAAGGACATTAATAATTATCTTACCAATGTTTGTCAATATTTGTTCTACATGGTAGATATTTCTACAAGGGAAACTAATTAATACATACATGGTCAATTGCACTCTTATTTGAATTTGAACACAATATGTCAAAATCCTTGATTCTTTTATTGGCACATGTAGCAATATTTGTGTTGCTATTATGATATAGGATATAGGATAGGAGATAGCAGCGGCGGGAATGGCACCGACCGGCCCCACGTGTGGACCATCCGCGTGCTACAAAGAAGAATAAGACAACATTCTTCAGAGACTTCACTAAAAAAAACAAAACCAGGACTCCTTTTTTTCCCCTTTTATCTCCACCTACAACTCTGAGAACATGCGAACCGCCACCTCGTTTTGTATCATAATTCATAAAACTAACTAAAGTTACACCTAGACCTGGGAAAAAAAAAAAATTTTGTTATGTGATCTCCATTTTTACCTACTAAATAAACTTCCACTTCATTTGTAGTCCCTGTCGCTTTGATGGTTTTCTATTCTTCTCCTTGGTAGGAGATAGTAGTCTTGAGTCTGGTCTCTCAAATTTCAGTTTGTTTCATTGGTCTTATGAATTATTAATACTTATTACTTAATTAGGGCTTCTTTTTTTTTTTTTTTTTTTGGGGGAGATGCATTATTACTTAGTTTAAATGTTTAATCAAGTCTTTCAACCTTGGAAAAAAAAAAAATGACGTGATAAAAAGACTTTGTATATATATATATATATAGCCTCACTGGCTGACTGGCTTGTCAACTCTCATTTGTCTGAAATTAAATATAAAAAAAAAAAATCAAAACAAGAAACATGGAGTTTAATAGCATTATAATAAAATTTAGCTACAAAATTAGTTGTAACCTAAGATTACAACCTTACTTAATATTTTTTTTTTAGGTGAATTTTGACAAATTCATCATTGAATTATATCTTCTTTTCATATTATTCATGCTTATAAAAATTCTTATAAAAATTCTAGAATATTAAAGATCAATAGTTATGTCATTAATAAATTGTTTGAATTGCAAGTTTTGGTAATTTAAAATTATGCATAAAATATTAAATTATAGATCATATAGTAAATAATATTTAATTTATACAAATTTTGATATATGTATTAAGAGCATAAAGAACATGCAATTCAACAATTAGATTTTCAATATATGTAATAATGCTTTTATTGAGTAAATTTTGTAACTAAATTTTGTTCATAACATTATTTGGTCCCTTAATAAAGAGAATTAAGTTCAATTCTCTCTTTCCCACTTATTGTAACGAAAAGAAGGGGGGGGGGGGGGGGGGGGATCACCAACCCCCGAATTTTAGGCACTGTTTTGGACAATGCATGCTGCATTCAAGTGACGAATAACATGCACTAGTGAGTGGTGAGTTGGCTACCTTATTTCCTTTTTAGACTTGTTTCACCTCAAAAGTTAGGTTCTTTTGAGATGAGGATTTTTTTAGTAGATTGTGACCTGGTTATGTTGGATGAGCTGTTTTATATATATATATATATATAACGTTTTATCTTACCCTAAAATGACAAATTTATTCACAAATGCAGAAATTGTATAACTTGCAACTTTTATCTTGGAGCAGGCCTTAATTATAAAAGCATTTAGGAGGCATCCAAATCATGCTTTATAGGTTTTAGGCATGCACCTTCTTAAAATATGAGTTTAGGTGTTGAAAGCATTATCCAAACTCCAAACACTACACCCTCAAAAAAAAAAAAAAAAAAAAAAAACTCCAAACACTATATTTTAATTGAACTTTATTTTGTCCTCCTGCTTCTACCAAACTGAATAATGCATGGGTGAAATTTATAATTGTGCAATTTACATAAAATAAAGAGGAAGCAACCCTATGTGGTTAAAACTTAGAACTGCTTCATTCTCTTTCCTTTATTTGTTTTTGTTTCCAAAAAAAAAAATCTTTGTGGTTAAATCCACACCTTTAGTAATTGTAAACTTATAGAAAACTAATCCGATGCCTACCAAGTGGGATTATGTGGCAATATTCCCTTTTCAATGTCCTTAAGCAGACAAGCAGTCATTAGTTAAAGTTATGCTTTAAAAAACAGTAAAATCATTAGAATAATAACAAGAGAGTTCTACGATCCACTCGAAAATGAAACGTAGCTAAAGCAAATGAACTAATATATGATCACCACGTATCGTTTTCTAGAAATCATTTAATGGAGTAGTATTATTTATATGAGGACGGTAGAGATTATGAGTTTTGAATATACTTATCTATACATAAGTGGAATTTAGGCACCGCTCAACATACACAATCCTAACCGGACATGTTAGTCCTAGTGGTATCTTTCTACACACAAGTGCATGTGGTTCAAGGTGTGGCTGGGTCGAGCAGCACAAGAGTGTAGATTTTTATAAAAGTTAAAAATTTAAATAAAAAAAAAAAAGAAAAAAAAGCATTGAGTTCCTAATTTTTACCGATTTTAAGCATTGAGTTCCAAACATATAAGCCTAATTTTTTGAGTTCCATATATAGCGTGGATGACCACTTTGAGTTCCACATATATATATATATATATATATTTTCTCATTCTCATAGTCTCTTTTATTGATTTTATTGATATTTCCTTTATTTCTTATCAGGTGTGCCAAATGCCAAATATATTTGGCATTTGGCACACCAAACACCAAAAAGCAATCCTCATCAGGTATTCCAAATCTCAAAAATTTGGCTACACCGCTACAGTACCATCTCAAATATGAGATGGTATGAGCATCAATGCCAAAAATATTTTGGCTTATTTTATTTACTTTTCTCTCTCCTCCCATCACATATCTCTCTCTCTCTCTCCGTGTGCAACACATCTCTCTCCACTCTATTGTTTGTCTTCTTTCTTGACCGGACCAAAATGCTCTCTCTGGTTTGAATGAGAATAAATCAGCAATGATGGTATGTTTCTCTCTTCTCTCTACTATTTGAATCGGTAGCTACTAGGGTTCTCTTGTTTGATGGATTGAGGTTTGGGTCAATGGGTTTTGGTTGATTTTGTGCGTTTTGTGGTTTGGGTCAATGGTTGATCGTGGTTTGGATCAATGGGTTTTGGTTGATATTCGAAGTTTTTTGGTTTGTTGTGATACTCGACGATGGTTGATCGTTGATCGTGGGTTTGGTGGTTTGTTGTGAAATATTATTTTAATGTATAAAATTGAAAGATAAAACATCTGATAAATAAGATATTGTAAAATGATGTGGTAAAATAATAAAGTAAGCTTTTGGTGTGTCAAAATGATATTTTTTATGAAACAGCTAATGAGAATGGTCCTAGAACATTACCATCAAGTGTGTCAAATGCCAAATATTTGGCATTTGTCACACCAAACACCAAAAAACCACTCTCATCAGGCATTGTAAATGCCAAAATATTTGGCATGAGTGAATAGTACGTTCTCAAATATGAGAGCGTACAGACAAAAATGGTATAAGTGTTTAATATTTTTTTTATTCTCTTTTCTCTCTCCTCTCTCATCGCTTTATTCTTTTCTCTTCTCTCTCATTCTTCCTCAGACATCAAACCTCTCCTCTTTTCTTCTTTCACTCTTTTTTCTTCTCACTCTCTTTGCTTTTCTCTCTTCCTCTCAGCCTCACCACACCACCTCCTCGACCTGATGCCAATCTCTATTGCTGTGGGTTTTTTTTTTTTTTTTTTGATACCCAGTTCGACAGTGGGTGGGTTGAGATGGTTGTGGGAGGGCCGGCCTACGGATGGGTCGGCGATGGGTGGGTTGGCGGTGGCAGTGGATAGGTGTGTGGGATGCAGTGGGTTGTATTTTTTGTTTTTGTTTTTCTGTTTTGGTGGTTGTGAGTTGATTTTCATGAGTTGTGATGGGCTGATGTTAGTGAGTGGTGGCGGTCATGGGTTGATTTTGGTGGTTGTGTTTATATATATATATATATATATATTAGGTGGTGTTAGTGGATGTGGGTTTGTGCCGGTGGTGGCTATCGGTGTTGTAGCGACAGTGGTTGTTGGTGGCCGTTGTTGCGGCAGTGATGGTTGTGCCTTTGTTGTTGTTGTTGTTGTTGTTGTTGATGATGATGATGGGGAGGAATTTAATATATTATTTTAATGTGTTATAAATATTATTTTAATGTATAGAATTGAAGAATAAAACATCTAATAAATTGGATATTGTAAAATGATATGGTAAAATAATAAAGTAGACTTTTGGTGTGTCAAAATGGCATTTTTTATAGAAGAGCTGATGGTAATGCTCTTACAAAGTACAATCCATATATATCTTTAACTAAAAAACAAACTCCAAATGTTACATCATCCGAAATAAAACAAGAATAACTGTGGTTTCTTGTAATAAAAAGCCAATTGTAATCGAAGTCATTTAAATTCTCCAAACCTCTATCTTCATGTTCTACCAAGCCCACCCAAGCTACATCTCTCAATTCAACCTTAATATGAAGGTTATCAATGAAAGAGTGAGCTATACAGTCTAATAAATAATTGTAGACAACATATGACGGAATAGAGTCAAGTTGCACATGAATATTTTAAATTTTCTTATGAATGTAGAAGTCTCACATATAGTTCCAAAACGAATAATTAATGATCCACTTAAATTTTATTCATAACCATTCAAGATCTTTTTATTTTATTTTTGCTGTGAACCATTCAAGATCTTAAAAATCATTAAAAAGCACATAAAAATTGATCATTATATAGGGGCCGTATGGAATTGTTGTAAAAAGTAGAGATTTAACCGTAGAGTTTTAGTTGCATAGTTTTTGGTGATAAAATGCTTAAACTGAAAAGATCTTTAACTCGACTGATATGGGCTTCTACTCCTTCAGGTCGGTTTTCTGTTAATAGTGCTTATTGTATTTGTCACACAGCCATGGGCCATGGCTGATCCTTGTCAGGGTCAGAGTTCATCTTCTCAGCTCATGGCTTCTTCTTGGAGGTGCATTTAGAAGCTTCCTATGCCTAATAAGATTAAGGCTTTTGCTTGGCGAGCTTGTAGGAACATTTTGCCAACTAAAGCCAATCTGTACTCTCGGAAGGTGATTCCGGATGGTATTTGTGATGAATGTGGGATTGCAGTGGAGTCCTCGGGTCATGTCTTTTGGCATTGTGTGAGGGCTAAAGAAGTGTGGTCTACTGCCAATGTGGAGTTTGGGGCTGATTTCGAGGAGGTTTGTGAGTTTCTTGATCTAGTCTGGTACGCCTGGAACTTGAAACATTGGTCAGCCCAGGCTTTGGCGTGTTATGTACTATTGCTTGGGGGATTTGGACCAATCGAAATGAAATAAGGACAGGCGGAGCTCGCAAGTTGGCCTCTGCTATTGCCCGCTGGACTTTGGATTATTTGATGGAGTTTCAAGTGGCGAATCAAAAGATTCAGGTGAAGTTACCAAGTTCTGAAGTTGGCTGGGTTGTGCCTCACCCTCCATGTCTTAAAATAAATGTGGATGGTGCCATTTTTGAAAAGCAGGGGTCTATGGGAATTGGGGTGGTTGTTAGGGACCATTATGGTGTGGTTCGTGCTGCTTTGAGTAGGGAGTTTCATGGTCTATTGGGACCTCTAGCAATGGAAGAGGGGTTGTGGTTTGCATTGGATCAGGGTGTCAATGCTGCAATCTGTGAAGGAGATTCCATGGTGGTCTATAACTCCCTTACAGGTTCTATCCTTCCTCCTGCTAGTATCTGCAACTTGATTTCTTGTTCCTTATCTCTAGCAGCTCGGTTTAATGTATGTAAGTTTTCTGTTGTGCCGAGGAATGGTAACAGAGTAGCGCATGGGTTAGCCCAATATGCGAAGAACTTATTTGACTCTTGTACTTGGATTGGAGTTACGCCTCCTTTCCTAGGGCAATTAGTGTCCTGTGATGTTCTATGTTCTTCTTCTTCTTAATTAATGGAAGTAGTTTGCATCCAAAAAAAAAAAAAAAAAAAGATCTTTAACAACTCTGAGTGTTTGGAAAATTACAGTATTAAAGTAATTAGAACTGTTGTTACTTTAATTCAATACTGTAATGTGCCAAACACTCGAGTTGTTAAAAATATTTTCAGTTAAAAAGTAATTAGAACTGTTGTTTCTGATTAAAAAAATTAATTATATAAAGAACTGTTAAAAACTTTTTGGTAACCAATTGTTAAAGAGCTATTAATGACAGAAATGAGAAATGACAACAGAAGGTAATGGTTTAATTAATTAGTTAATTATAAATCTTTGAACTTTGATAAATGCCCAAATCATACCAGCATTATAGCATTTTAATAAAAAAAAATTCAACCACACTTAAGGGTTACCTTCAGAAGTTCTTTTTTTATTTAAAAAAAAAAAATAGCCTTCACAAATTAATTCCGTCTATAATATTACTTCTTGGTGGTGCCCAATAATCCCATTCACCAGTGCAAAAGAAAAAATTATAATTTGTAATTGAAATAATATCATTTTTACATGGTCCCACTACTAATATAAATCTTTTTAATATCAATAAAAAAAATACACTCACTTACACTAAAAAATCAATTGGTTTCTAATGAATAATGATAAAGAACTATCATTATCAGCGAACATCATAAGTTAAAATTATCTCTAAAAATAATAATAATAATAAACATATTTCCTACATAATGTCTACTAGTAGTATAAAAATAAAGTAAAGATTGTGATTTATTATGGACATAAATTTCATAAATCGTAATATTTCTCTTTTCAAATAAGCTTGGTAAGTCACACGATTGTATTTCATTGGGACTTTTTTATATAGCGTATGGAAAAACGCAAATCATTATTTTTAATTTTTTATGACCTCTAAAGAAGAACAAAGGAAAATATTTTTACTAAATCTTGAAGTGAATATGTAAAGGGAAATGAAATTTGGTTCATTACTTGAACAAGATAAATTATGTAAAATTATGCACTGAAATTGTCTAACGGTCTACATAGCATGACTTTGTCTTGATTTTGACAAATCAACTCATGCCCAATTTTACTTTTTTATGACTTATAAAGTGGTTGAATATGTGATGTGTCATGTGAGGTGCATTTTTTTTAAGAGAGAGAGAGATTTCCATTTCCATTTGACTGAAAAACACATTAAATTTTAAAACTTTTCATCCATAAAATCTCTAAGGTTGCTTTAAGCACATTAGATTAAACAAGCATTTGGCATTATAGCCAAAAGTATTTAAAGATTAATTAAGAACAGAGAAAGACAAAAGAAGCATTCACCATCTGAATATTCCTTTCATTAGCTAAAAGAAAGGAGCTAGACCCCATTTGGGTGGGTCTGACATGCTAGTCTCATGGTCACCATAATCCACAATTGATTAATTGCTTTTCTCTTTCCTGGGTTAGGTCCCATCTTTATTTTATTTTTGATTGGCAGTTGCCAGAGTTAGATTGGTGAAAGGTGTTCATGAGTCATGACGGTTTTGGTGATGGAGGCAGTGCGGTTCGAGCACCGTCCAACTCATCCTCTAAATAGCTTCACTGCACGCGCATAATGGCCTAAATTTTTTTTTCTTGAAAGAGATCAAAAGCTAATGCATAGTGCTCTGTAACCTTTTCAATTTTTATCTTTAAACATTCCAACTAGCAGGCTTTTTCCAATCCCTCAACTCATGGAATCTGTTTTTATGGTTACTTGCCTTTTAAATGGAGAAGATATCTCACAATATGTTAGTCAATTAGTTGTAAAATACAACTATGAAAAAAAAAAAAAAAAAAAAAAAGATCAATATCATAATTCAGATTAAATATTATAAATCCAAAAGAGTAATTAATGACATATCATTTAATATTGTAAATGACATTACATTATGTATATTATAAAATGGAAATGGTCATATTTTAGTCATTGGAATAAGTGTATAAGATAATTTATATCAAATAGTAAGAATGGCAACATAACAAAATGAGGTCGAATTAGGGGTGTCTCATCCCATTTTTAGGGTAGGGAAAACCCAGGTGGTGCAGGGGTAGGACAAGATGAGGCTGGTTAGAGGTATTTGGTCATTCTTAATGAGTTGGTTTCAACATTATTAAGGTAGAGATAAAAGAGAAAGAGAATATCTATAAAAATATTTCAGTATTTGTGAAAGTTCTAAAAAAAATAAATAAATAAAAAAAGAGAGAAAGTAAGTGTTTTAGTGTATGATAAGAGAATTTTTTTTTTTTTTAATTATGAATAGAATATGTAAAAAAAAATTATATTATATATATAATTTAAATATTGTATTAAATAAAGCATACCTAATAGTTTAGTCTATTGGGCTAGTAGATGCATATGCAACCAGAATCTAGCTATGAGAAGACCCAAAACAACATACTAAATATCTTCTAACTGGACTTGAGGTCCAATAGGCCCAATGAATTTTCAATAGCAAAAGAAGGCAGTCACGGTATAAGGGCACAGCCCAACACCAGAAAACACTGCCCATTAATGATCCAAGTGATAGCAACAAACTAACAAACTCGCATGGCCAAAATGGCCCAATACCACTTTTTTTTGAAATTTTTAGCAAAAAATCACTGTTTCAAAAATAAATAGCAAAGTACCACTTTTTCTGGAAATCGAGTTTCAGAAACTCGAGTTCCCCTCAATTCTGCCACTGTGGCATTGCTGACATGGAATTTTTGTGATTAAAAAAAATTATGTGGTACTCGAGCTTGAGAAACTCGAGTTCCATGCAACATAGTACTCGAGTATACCAGACTCGGGTACGTTTTATAAATAAAATGTAGAAAAAAAAATTTTACACAGTACTCAAGTTTCCCAAACTCGAGTACTGTGTAAATTTTTTTTGTTTTTTTTTGTTTTTGTTTTTGTTTTTGTTTTTGTTTTTGTTTGGGGATAATGAACAAATAAACATAAATGTAAAAATAAATGACTTTTTTATGTTTTTATTTATTTAAACAGAAGCATTGTAAAATATAGAGATTTTAATTTCAAAATATGAATTTAATTTCTACATTAATTAAAATTGTTCATTGTTTTCTCATAAAAATTGTTCACTGTTTTCTGTATAAACTATTTCTACGATTTTGCATAAAATTATTTTCTGTTCAGCATTATTTAAGAAATTGTTCACTCTCTTTTCTGCATAAATTATTTTCTGTTTACTGTTTAAAAAATTGTTCATTGTTTTCTCATAAAACACCTAGTGAAATCGTGTTTTCTAAATTTAAACGCCAAATCTGAATACTTTTTCATGTTTGAATTTCACAATAATCGAATATATTTTTCTGCATTGATAAAATCTATTTCTACATTAATAAAATTTGCTCTTTGCACATCATATTTACTGTATATTCAAATTTACTTACTGCATTCATTAAATTTTTTTTTTTTTGCATTAATTAAAACTATTCATTGTTTTCTCATAAAAATTGTTCACTGTTTTTTACATAAACTATTTCTAGCATTGTGCATAAAATTATTTTCTGTTCAGTATTATTAAAAAAATTGTTCACTTTCTTTTTTGCGTATATTATTTTCTGTTCACTATTTAAAAAATTGTTCACTGTTTTCTCATGTAACATCTAGTGAAATCGTATTTTCTAAATTTAAAAGCCAAATCTGGATGCTTTTCATGTTTAAATTTCATAATAATCGAATTTGTTTTTCTGCATTGATAAAATCTGTTTCTACGTTAATAAAATTTGTTCTCTACACATCTTGTTTACTATATATTTGAAGCTGCTTACCACATTCATAAAATTTGCTTTTTGCATTAATTAAAATTGTTTACTGTTTTGTCGTAAAAATTGTTCACTATTTTCTACATAAACTGTTTTTAGCATTGGCATAGTTATTGCATTTAAATGGTTTTTGTGTTTTTTTAAATATGTAACCATCTGAATAATGGACAAACTCCATGAAAGAAAAATGAATGATTCGCATAGATCACCTAACGGTAAATGCCTCGAAAAATTTGAATTTGTAAAAAAGTTTGAATTAGTTGAATGTAGAACTGTTCATTAAGTAAAACTGTTTTCTGCATTAAGAAAAACTGTTCACTGTTTTCTCATGAAAATTGTTCACTATTTTCTGCATAAACTATTTATAGTATTTTGCATAAAATTATTTTCTGTTCAGCATTATTGAAAAAAAATTTCACTCTCTTTTTTGTGCAAATTATTCTCTGTTCACTATTTAAAAAATTGTTTACTGTTTTCTCATAAAACACCTAGTGAAATCATGTTTTCTAAATTTAAAAGCCAAATCTGAATACTTTTTCATGTTTAAATTTCACAATAATCGAATTTGTTTTTCATGTTTAAATTTGATGTTTAAATGAACTCTATTGCGGTGGTATCTGTACTTAGTTTTGTGGGTTTGTCGACCATGATGTGCTCGACGCCTCTAAGACTCTCGTACGTGTACATTGGCATATTAAGGAAACTAGCTTTTAAACCCGTGCAAATGCACGGGAATTACATAAGTACATGTATTTTTAGGTTCTTGGAAAAAAAAAATACATCTATTTTCAACAAAATAGAAATAAAAATAATGTAAATTTTGTAAGAGTCCACAAATAAATTTTTGTACATAGAAATAATTAGAATCCAAGAAAGCAAATATATTCAAATAATTTTAGGTAAATATTTGGAGAAACATTTATTTTCAAAAGTCATACTTAAATAAATTTAATTAAATAAGTATGTAGCTAATGCAATTGAATTTATAAATTTTAAAAAATAACACTTGGAATGAATTTCAAATTTAAAATGTATGTAACACTCAGTATGCTATCCATAAAAATGTGTTGTCTTACAAATAGATTTTCTTTTAAGCCTATTCTAAACAACTAAAAATGTAACATCCACTATGATGGAGAGAAAAATATTTCTAGCAATTGAAAAAAAAAAAATCCAGCTAAAGAGAATGGTGTGATCATCCTTCCTTGGAAGCAAATTTGTGGAGAGTAACCCAATCCAATTCCTTTTAATTTTGTTTTAGAATAACCCAAACATAACCTTTTCTATCCCAAGTTCTTTGTAGGATTTCATCGAACACCTAGTACTCATTTTAATACAGCTCCCCAACCAAAAAAGAAAATCTAATTAAAACAAAATTAGCCAACATTTATAAGGTTCATCCACTTCTGGATCTCCCTTTTGTTTAATTTTTCTTCCTTCTTTTTCTTTTATATATATATATATATATATTTATAATGGAAGTTCACTCAACATTCTCAAATTTTTTTTCAATATGCAACATTAAGAAGTAGGAAAGCAACAACAAAGTAGCATTGATCACATGAATAAGGACCTGAATAGGGTTGCTCTTGTGACTGCATTATTAAATCATCTTATAAATGAAAAGAAGTAACTACATAAAGTAAGAAATCAACACAAAACATGTAAGGAGACCAAATGATTTTATTGATTAAATAGTAGTATGTTATAGCAAAAAGAGTGTTGAAATTACAACCAACCAAAAAAAAAAAAAATTTAATAATGAATTTACTATAAATTGAAATATATATATACACAAAATATAGAGATGAAGGATAACAATGCAACAACACTCATTAGGGTTCCAAAGGTCATTGATTAATCACATCAAGTGCAACAATAGAAACAGAAAGCTACATGATAATTTCTGGAAACTTGCAAAGAAAACAATATCGTATTTCCACATAACTGTCAAAATACTAAACCAAGGGACCCTCAGAACCTCTCTAAGGAGCATAAATGATTCAAGGCAAGATTTCTACTTATAATCACCTGTTTGACATGATGAACAATAGCTTTCTTGTGATTGGTTTCCCTTAGTCTTTCAATAGACTGAAACTTCCCTTCCAAACATCCTTCATGCATAACCATTAGTTTATAGGCTACCTGCATAGTTAGAGAAAGTGCACAAACCCCAATTGTCAATAGTAAATATTACCCTCATATTCAAATGAATAAGCAAAGACCTAGTTTAGACATGCTTGCATAGAAAATTGATGACATGCTTGCATTCCAAACCCAATGGGCCAATGCCCCTAGTGTAGACATGTTTAACGCAAAACAAAATGTCCTAGCCTAAAATTTACTTTGGAAGTTTTGCTAAAAATGAGATCAATCAACATGTATACATCTCATAAAATCCGTAAGCCTTTTTCCTTTCTTTTTTTAAGAAAAAAAATCCTTCACCCTTCTTAGTTTGACTACAAAGAAATCAAAGTGAATGAAAAACATTTTTTAAAAATTAATAATTTAAAACTAAAGGTCAAAGTTTACTTCTTTACAGTGTTTCACATAGAGTAGATACAAACCCATGTTTTTAATAAGAGTTCAAGTTAATTTCAGAACACAAACATGTCCAGTTCAATATATTGCAGCAAGAATCTTTGAGAATGAAACTACTACATTCTTCAAATAATTGGAAACTTGTAAATGCATAACCTCAGTCATGATTAGAAAGACATTATCATGAATTTCAAAAAATATTTGCTGCAAACAAAAATTATCTGCAAATCAATAGCTATAGCCCAACTAAAAACAGAAAATTAAAACCTATAAATTACAATTTGATACAAACCAAGACAAAAATATTATATTACTCATTGAAATGTCTTAAAAAGACAAAAATAGATTATCTGCTATATGAAAAAAAATCATTAATGTAAGCACATATTGTATACATTTAAAAAAAAATTGAAAATCTTCAAGACAAAGTAAGCCTTGAGAGTTGAGTCATATTTATTTCATTTTTTTGGGTCAATGATAGATTGCTAACCTTGCTATAAAAGATAGATAAATTTTTTTTTTTTTCTAAAAATTAAGTCATATGGAATTATCCCTCCATGTGCAAGTGCAATGGCCATGATAGTTGTAGTTGACTACATATATGAGACAAATAATTTTTCATTAAGCGAAATCCATCAAGGTTTGCAGAAAATTTAAGAAATTTCATTCAACATGAAGCTAGAACCATCCAAAATTACAATAAAAGAAGTCCACAACTTAGAGATAAACAATTGTACAAAAACCCTAGTTAATTTGTCTTGATAAAAATCTTTCATTAAGATCAAGCCATATAACACCAAGGGCCAGTTGAACAAAAAATATACCCAAAAAATGAGGGTTCCTTGTTCATGAAATTTTTTCCTTAAGGCTTCCAATTCAAAGAAATATTTGGCACTAAAGAACAATACCTTTAATACCAGCCAAATTACTTTTGACTACTTAATTGAAATATGTGAATAATATACACAAAAGAGAAAATAAATGAAACACATTTACCTTGCTTTCTAATGTTTACAATCAGAGAATAAAATTGTTGGAAGCAAACCACAATACAAGTAAATAGGGAAGATATAAAGAACATAAGAAAAACTATATTTAACATAGAATTGCGCCTTTCCATCATAATGCAAATCGCCTTATTAAATTGTTTATCAAATCCATTATTTCACTATGTTCAAAGTATAGACAAATATAGTTTCTAAAACATAAAATAGCTCAAATTGCGACAAACACATAAATTGCCTAGTGTATTTTAGTAGGAAGAGATGGACTTGCTCAACTAATTTGAAAAGAACAAAACAATATTTTTCAATGGTTCAATTCTTATGACATTTTGCTGTAGCCTAACAATCAAATTATGGGTCTGCTCTGAATTGAAAGTACTTACAAACTGCTTAGCAAATTGCCTGAGGAGCTCCAAATCACCAAAGATGACTTGCTAAACTCTATTTCAAAAATAACATAAAAAATGACAGCATTAAGATCAGATCAGGACACAACTAATAACAGCCCTAATAGATTCATGTTTTTTGTTTGGTGATGTAGGAAAAATAGATATGTTTAAAAAAAATACACAAGAATGTGAGTTCATTACTCAAGCTTTTGGTAGCTAGATCGAGGGGAGACTATTTAGATGGAGACGGCGTTAGATTTGAGAGTATGATATACATGTGGATTTGGGTCCTAGTTACACTTTGTGTAACTCTAAGTTATTTTACATCATGCAATATTTCTTTGTTGGATGTGAATTTTAACAAATCTTTCGTTGGGTTAAATTCACTTCTAATACTCTATGTGCTAGCAAAATATACATACACACACTATAGCTAAGGAGTTGTTGGATTCTAATAAAAATATGGTATTACTGCATAGTTATTGCTTGCTAAATTATTTAATTCTAGAACATTTTTCTCTCTCTTTTATTTATTACAACTATCTAAGAAAGAAGAAAAAAATTATGCAAAAAAATAAAACCTTTAGAGAGATAAGAGTCTGTTTGGCATCAATTTCAGCTTTTAACTTTTAGTTTTTGTGTACAGCTTTTTAAAACCTCATTTTTTCCTGCATTATTTTTCACCTTTTCAAATTTTTTCAAAGTACAAATATAATTTAGCACAATTTCAACAAAAAGTTTAGCAAACAGCTAAATAAGCTGTAAACGGACACTAAGCTTAAAAATAGTAGAACCTTAGAAATAGCTATTATATTACCATTTTGTTTCGGTAGTAAAACCCTATGTTCCACCCCGGGAATAATTTTAGGTCATTCCGATGTGTTTCGGCCATTTTGGATTCATAGACGGAGATAGAAATTTGATTGAGGGGATTAAAATATAAACAAAAAATGTGTATCATCTATTTAGTATTAAGAAACTATCAACAAATAAAAAATACAAAATAATTATTTTCTGTTCAGCATTATTTAAAAAATTGTTCACTCTCTTTTCTGCATAAATTATTTTCTGTTCACTATTTAAAAAATTGTTCACTGTTTTCTCCTAAAACACCTAGTGAAATCGTGTTTTCTAAATTTAAACGCCAAATCTAAATGCTTTTTCATGTTTAAATTTCACAATAATTGAATTTGTTTTTCTGCATTGATAAAATCAGTTTCTACATTAATAAAATTTGCTCTCTGCACATCATGTTTACTCTATATTCGAATCTGCTTATTGCATTCATAAAATATGTTTTCTGCATTAATTAAAAATGTTCATTGTTTTCTCATAGAAATTTTTCACTGTTTTCTACATAAACTATTTCTATGATTTTGCATAAAATTATTTTCTGTTCAGCATTATTTAAAAAATTGTTCACTCTCTTTTCTGTATAAATTATTTTCTGTTCACTATTTAAAACATTGTTCACTGTTTTCTCATAAAACACCTAGTGAAATTGTGTTTTCGAAATTGAAAAGCCAAATCTGTATGTTTTTTCATGTTCGAATTTCACAATAATCGAACTTTTTTTTTTTTTTTTTGCATTGATAAAATCTATTTTGATACACACTTTGTCAAAATTATCCAACAATGATGGATTGTGATTGGTTGTTTATCACTTTCTAATAAACTCACTATTTTTTCTACTTCACCTACGGTCTGTTGGCGCATGTGGTTCGTATGACTACAGTTGGTGCTACAGCAGCGGGTTAGTGACGTGTGTTCAAATGCTGTAGTTGGTGCTACATCATGTTTACTGTATATTCAAATCTGCTTACTGCATTCATAAAATCTGTTTTCTATATTAATTCAAACTGTTTTCTGCATGTGGTTCGTATGACTATAGTTGGCGTCTGTGTAAATTATTTTATGTTCACTATTTAAAAAAATGTTCGCTGTTTTCTCATAAAACATCTAGTAAAATCGTGTTTTCTAAATTTAAAAGCCAAATCTGAATGCTTTTTCATGTTTAAATTTCACAATAATCGAATTGGTTTTTTTGCATTAATAAAATTTGCTCTTTGTACATCATGTTTACTGTATATTCAAATCTGCTTACTGCATTCATAAAATCTATTTTCTGCATTAATTAAAACTATTCACTATTTTCTGATAAAATTTTTTACTGTCTTCTGCAAAAAGTATTTTTAGCATTCTGCATAAAAGTATTTTCTCTTCAGCATTATTTGAAAAATTGTTCACTGTTTTTTCTGCATAAATTATTCAATGTTCATTAGGTGTTTTATGATCTGGATGCTCTAATAGCAATGACTACACAGGAAAAAGCACAGCAATAATATGGAAGCATAAACAATAATAAAATAGATAATAAAGAAGTAAATAGCAAAATAGATATATTCAAAATAAGGTTAAAATAGAGTGTGGAATATGAAAATAGAAACTAGTAAAATCTTACTTAAACTAGTAAAATCTTACCTGAATAAAAACTTCAGTCTTTGATAAACTTGAAAACAAACTGTTGTCTTTGATACAAGCTTGAAAATAAAACTGTCTAAAGAGAAAGGTTACAAGATTCCAAGAGAGGAGAGAGTACAAAAGTCTTTCTAAGGGAGATGGAAGGCTATTACAAAAGGCTTTCTAAAACTTGGAACTTAGAAGCTTAGAATCTTAGAAACTTGTCTTCTGTCATCATCGTCCGTCTCTTTTATAGGTGAAATGAACCATGGTAAAGTAACTTAAGTAGGTAAATTGAACTCAAGTTAATCTGTTGGTGGTATGGAACTTAGTACTGATGAGTAATAGTCTGACTGCGTCTGTCTGGGAATCTTTCAAATCTTGGGAATCTAACAGATCTCTTTTTACGCATGCTAGTAAACAGTAGTAACTTTTGAACATTTGTCTGTATCTGTCTGGACTATCTAGCAAAATTGAGCCATTTGCATAGTGAAATATTGGTTAGTGAAGGATTTAATTCTTAATAATCTGTTTGGCATTTGCATAGTCTGTTTGGCATCAATTTCAACTTTTACCTTTTAGTTTTTGTGTACAGCTTTTTAAAACCTCATTTTTTCTTGCATTATTTTTTACCTTTTCAAATTTTTTCAAAGTACAAATATAATTTAGCACACTTTTAGCAGAATGTTTAGCAAACAGCTAAATAAGCTGTAAACGAAAACTAAGCTTAAAAATAGTAGAACCTTAGAATTGTTATTATATTACCATTTTGTTTCAGTAGTAACACTCTATGTTCCACCTCGGGAATAATTTCAGGTCATTCCGATGTGTTTCGGGATCATTCCAATGTGTTTCAGCCATTTTGGATTTAGAGATGGAGATAGAAGTTTGATTGAGGGGGTTAAAATATAAACAAAAAATGTGTATCATCTATTTAGTATTAAGAAACTATCAACAAATAAAAAAATACAAAATAATTATTTCTTAATATATTAAAATACAACTTATCTATTAAAAGAAAAAACGACCTTCTTTTAAATGACAAAAATCATCAATATTAAATTTGTACTAACTCATTTGTACTAACTCATGCTGTGTAGAAAGCAAATTTTATTAATGTAGAAACAGATTTTATCAATGCAGATCGATTATTGTGAAATTCAAAAATGAAAAAGCATTTAAATTTGGCGTTTAAATTTAGAAAACATGATTTCACTAGGTGTTTTATGAGAAAACAGCGAACAATTTTTTAAACAGTGAACAGAGAATAATTTAAGTAGAAAAGAGAGTGAACAATTTTTTAAATAATGTTGAACAGAAAATAATTTTATGTATAATACTAGAAATATTTTATGCGTAAAATAGTGAACAGTATATCATGTCCTACTTGAGACAAAATCCATCTTACAAACAGTTTTGAGTGTTAAGGATCATAGCATCAACATTCAGTACTTTTAACAGGCACAATTACTTTCAAACACCAAAAAAACACAGAAACAAGTTCAAGATCACACACACAAATGGACACTCAAAACATGCTTTGAGGTAAAAGTCATAATAGAAAATTGATTATTGAGCTACATTTTATTTTATTTTTCAGGCACGATTGTAGCCATTAAACCAAATGGACAAGTTCAAGATCACACACACAAATGGACACTCAAAACATGCTTTGAGGTAAAAGTCATAATAGAAAATTGATTATTGAGCTACATTTTATTTTATTTTTCAGGCACGATTGTAGCCATTAAACCAACATAGATTCTATTACAAACATTTTTTTTTCCAGACATATAGATTCTATTCTCTCAGCCCCTAGACAGAGGGAAAGTATATAACAAATCTGATATTGAAAGACTTTAAAAAAACAAAATATTTGGTCAAGAACCTGCTTCGAAGTTGTATGTGAAAATTGAAAACCCAACCTACTACCTTTATTTGATCAGGTGGATGTAGTTTCTGTTTTTTTTTTTTTTTTTGGTTGGTTGTTGCTTGTGACAACTTATTTAAGTACAGCAATAATGCTGTTCAATTTTTTATTTTGGCAGTTCTTTGGTCTAGATTTCCCACCATGTATTTTGTGGCATAGATTTTTGGATAAACCCAAAAATGTTTAACTTTTTAGATAAACTAAATAAGGAGTAATAGTAATAATAATAATAAAATGTAATAAAAGGGAAATTTTCAATACATTACGATTCATTGTATTCAAATCATCTCTAATTTCTACTCATTTTGTCACACTTGTTCTATACTTCTACGTGGTAGACTATAGGTGAAGTAGAAAAAATAGTGAGTCTATTAGAAAGTGATAAACAACCAATCACAATCCATCATTGTTGGATAATTTTGACAAAGTGTGTATCAAAATAGATTTTATCCATGCAAAAAAAAAAAAAAAGTTCGATTATTGTGAAATTCGAACATGAAAAAACATACAAATTTGGCTTTTTAATTTAGAAAGCACAATTTCACTAGGTGTTTTATGAGAAAACAACGAACAATTTTTTAAATAGTGAACAGAAAATAATTTACGCAGAAAATAGAGCGAACAATTTTTTAAATAATGCTGAACAGAAAATAATTTTATGTAGAATGCTAGAAATAGTTTATGAGAAAACAGTAAACAATTTTTTAAATAGTGAATAGAAAATAATTTACGCAGAAAAGAGAGTGAACAATTTTTTAAATAATACTGAACAAAAAATAATTTTATGCATAATGCTAGAAACAGTTTATGCGAAAAACAGTGAACAATTTTTATGAGAAAGCGGTGAACATGGTGTGCAGAGAGCAAATTTTATTAATGTAAAAACAGATTTTATCAATGCAAAAAAATAGATGATCTGTGCATCTAATGTAATTAATTTTCCATTAAGTTTACTCAATTTGGTATGTTCTTCAATTTTCATTTGAATTTTCACGATTTTACACAGTCAACGAATTCAAATTTTTCAACAAATTCGTACTATCTGTACATCTAATGTAAACAATTTTTCCTTGAGTTTTCACAGTTTTGTACATTTAACGAATTCAAATTTTTAAACAAATTCATACGATCTATACATCTATCGTACATACTTTTCCATTGAATTTTCATTATTTTGTACTTTCAATGAAATCAAATTTCTCAACAAGTCTAGACTATCTGTACATCTTATGTGCACCTTCATGATTTGGTACGTTCATTGATTTTCCATCGATTTTTCTCGAATTTCTACATTCAACTAATTCGAACTTTTTTACAAATTCGAATTTTTAGAGGCATTTACCATTAGGTGATTTATACGAATCATTCATTTTTCTTTCATGGAGTTTGTCCATTATACATAAGGTTACATATTTAAAAAAACACAAAAACCATTTAAGTGCAATAACTGCGCCAATGCTAGAAATAGTTTATGCAGAAAATAGTGAACAATTTTTATGAGAAAACAGTGAATAGTTTTAATTAATGCAAAAAAAAAAAAAATTATGAATGCAGTAAGTAGATTTGAATATACAGTAAATATGATGTGCAAAGAGCAAATTTTATTAATGTAGAAATAGATTTTATCAATGCAAAAAAATATATTCGATTATTGTGAAATTCAAACTTGAAAAAGCATTCAGATTTGGCGTTTAAATTTAGAAAACACGATTTCACTAGGTGTTTTATGGGAAAACAATGAACAATTTTTTAAACAGTAAATAGAAAATAATTTATGCAGAAAAGAGAGTGAACAATTTCTTAAATAATGTTGAACAAAAAATAATTTTATGCAAAATCGTAGAAATAGTTTATACAGAAAACAGTGAACAATTTTTATAAGAAAACAATGAACAATTTTAATTAATATAGAAATTAAATTCATATTTTGAAATTAAAATCTCTATATTTTACAATGCTTCTGTTTAAATAAATAAAAACATAAAAAAGTCACTTATTTTTACATTTATGTTTATTTGTTGATTATCCCCAAACAAAAACAAAACAAAAACTAAAACAAAAAAAAAAAAAAAAAAAAATTTACACAGTACTCGAGTTTAGGAAACTCGAGTACTGTGTAAAATTTTTTTTTCTGCATTTTATTTATAAAACGTACCCGAGTCTGGTATACTCGAGTACTGTGTTGCATGGAACTCGAGTTTCTCAAGCTCGAGTAGCACATAATTTTTTTTAATCACACAAATTCCATGTCAGCAATGCCACGGTGCAGAATTAAGGGGAACTCGAGTTTCTGAAACTCGATTTCCAAAAAAAGTGGTACTTTGCTATTTATTTCCGAAATAGTGATTTTTTGCTAAAAATTTCAAAAAAAAGTGGTATTGGGCCATTTTGGCCGGATTCTGGTTGCATATGCATCTACTAGCCCAATAGACTAAACTATTTGGTATGCTTTATTTAATATAATATAATTTTTTTTTACATATTCTATTCATAATTAAAAAAAAAAAAATTTCTCTTATCATACACTAAAACACTTGCTTTCTCTCCTTTTTAAAACTTTCACAAATATTGAAATACTTATATGGGTATACTTTTTCTCTTTTATCTCTATCTTATTGATGTCGAAACCAATTAATTAAGAATGACCAAATATCTCCAACTAGCCTTATCTTGCCCTACTCCTGCACCACTCGGGTTTTCCCTACCCTAAAAATGGGATGAGACACCCTTAATTCGACCTCGTTTTGTTATGTTGTCATCCTTACTATTTGATACAAATTATCTTATACACTTATTCCAATTACCAAAATAGGACCATTTTCATTTTACAGTTAAGATTTTATTTCTTAAATATAATAATATACATAATATAATGCCATTTACAATATTAAATGATGTGTATTAATTACTCAATTAGATTTATAATATTTAATTTGAATTATGATATTGATCCTTTATTTTTTTCATAGTTGTATTTTACAACTAATTGACTAACATATTGTGAGATATCTTCTCCATTTAAAAGGTAAGTAACCATAAAAACAGATTCCATGAGTTGAGGGATTGGGAAAAGCCTGCCAGTTGGAATGTTTAAAGATAAAAATTGAAAAGGTTACAGAGCACTATGCATTAGCTTTTGATCTCTTTCAAGAAATTTTTTAGCCCATGCGCATGCAGTGAAGCTATTTAGAGGATGAGTTGGACGGTGCACGAACCGCACTGCCTCCATCACCAAAACCGTCATGAACACCTTCCACCAATCTAACTCTGGCAATTGCCAATCAAAAATAAAATAAAGATAGGACCTAACCCAAGAAAGAGAAAAGCAATTAATCAATTTTGGATTATGGTGACCATGAGACTAGCATGTCATAACACCCACTCAAATGGGGTCTAGCTCCTTTCTTTAGCTAATGAAAGGAATATTCAGATAGTGAATGCTTCTTTTGTCTTTCTCTGTTCTTAATTAATCTTTAAATACTTTTTGGCTATAATGCCAAATGCTTGTCTAATGTGCTTAAAGCAACCTTAGAGATTATATGGATGGGAAGTTTTAAAATTTAATGTGTTTTTCAGTCTAATGGAAATATGGAAATCTCTCTCTCTTAAAAAAAATGCACCTCACATGACACATCACATATTCAACCACTTTATAAGTCTTTTTTTAATTTTATTTTTATTTTTAGAGAAACCACTTTATAAGTCATAAAAAAGTAAAATTGGGCATGAATTGATTTGTCAAAATCAAGACAAAGTCATGCTATGTAGACCGTTGGACAATTTCAGTGCATAATTTTACCTAATTTATCTTGTTCAAGTAATGAACCAAATTTCATTTCACTTTACATATTCACTTCAAGAGATTTAGTAAAAATATTTTCCTTTGTTCTTCTTTAGAGATCATAAAAAATTAAAAATAATGATTTGCCTTTTTCCATAAACTTTATAATAAAGTCCCAATGAAATACAATCGCGTGACTTAATTACCAAGTTTATTTGAAAAGAGAAACATTACAATTTATGAAATTTATGTCCATAATAAATCACAATCTTTGCTTTATTTTTATACTACTAGTAGACATTATGTAGGAAATATGTTTATTATCACAGTATTATTTTTAGAGATAATTTCAATTTATGACGTTCGCTCATAAGATAACTCTTTATCATTACTCATTAGACACCAATTGATTTTTTTGGTGTGAGTGTATTTTTTTATTGATACTAAAAAGATTCATATTAGTAGTGGGACCATGTAAAAATAATCTTATTTCAATTACAAATTATAATTTTAATAATTATGGAAAAAAATTATGAACATTGATGTTGAATTCCTTAATTACATAACTGGTGAAGGCGAATTATTTATTTAAGCTGGGTCTCATAATATGCAGGTCCATTTCACATTCCTGGCTATAGGTAGGCTTAGGTCTCTCCACTAACCTATTCTGAGCTTCTTTTATTCTTTTTAAGTAAAAAAAAAAAATCCATAGATGAGAATATAATTTTATTCTTTCATTAACCAATCGCGCGAATTACATTGCACTAGACCATCACCTTCTCACAGTTAAAATATTGCAGAAGGGAAGCAAACAAACAACTTAAAAAGAAGAAGAAGAAGAAGAAGCTACAATATAACAACCTAAATCGATTGTAATTAACATACATTATCATGTGACCTTGCTATTCTGTTGACAGAACCACCGCTATTCCTTAAGCAATAATCTATGCTTGAAGGAACCAATGGAGCACTTGATTTCCCATAAGAGTTCAAACACAAACCCTGTTGAAAACCTCGATAGCGCGGCGAGGGCTTCAACTGAATATCAATTAGATCAATGCCAGTGCAAGGAATGTCATTGCTACATGAAAGATGAATTGGTTGCACTGAATAAGTCCCAACTATCTGGTCATACTTAACACCAGTTATTGCCACAGCTCCTGTTTGGTTCTTGCAGAAATTCTTGTCACAATAGAACTGGTCTATGATTATTGGTACCTTAACATCAGAAACTTGAACATTGGTAAATGATACGTTTTTGACAGATCCAATGCCCCCCTGATCATAGGAATCGAAAAATGAAATTAATGTTAGAAAATAAATAAAATGTCTTCATAATCTAAACAATTAGTCAATACTTTTCAGAACATAATTTTATACCTGCCATGTCTTGATCCTTACTCCTGATAGAGTGTTTTGAATTGAGATATTCTCCACAATTATATTGGAGACACAGGCAACACTTTTGTCCTTCCCTAGTCCTCCTAAACTGCAGTTGTGGGGGAAAAAAACAGAGGACAAGAAAGATTCATGAGTATATAAATATTAAATTAAGGGTAAATTTTACATTTCTTAGTGAGAATTGCAGGCATTAGATACAACCAAATTTGTAATTAAACTTGTATATAAAAAAGGTGATGTAAGTATTTTTTTTTTTTACTATGCTATATTCCTATTTTGTTTAGTAATATATAAGGTGTTTCTTTTTTCTAGAATGAATATAAAAGGTGATATATATAATATATATTGATTACCTTATACCATGTCCAGGGCCACAGTTAATATGATGAACATGGACATTGGAGCAACCAGTTTGTATGGATACACAATCATCTCCTGTCAAAAGAGGGCCCACAATTAATTAGAATACTAATCTGAATGTTAATTAACAGTGTAATAGTATGGGCATCATAAATTACTTAATAGTTAATACTGAGCCCATAGAATTGCAAAAGCAAAAGTTAGTTGTGCCAGTTCCTTTTGTTCCCCGCTTATTTCAAAAGTTAGTTTAGTGACAGTTTACCGTTTAAAGAACCCTTCAACCAATCATTCTTAGAGCATCGCATAAGTGGATGCAAAATTTTTGTAAATTTGCACATTTAAAACCTACTTTTTCTATTTTACACTTATTTTTACAAAACACCCACATCAATTTGTTTATTATATACATTTATTCAAATAAAATATTCATTTTTTTAACATTGTCATCTCTCTTACGGACCCAACACAACCCACACAGCCACCATCATCAAACAACCACCATCATCAAGATCGACGCCTCCAGCCTCTTGTGCAACAAGATTGAGGCCAGCATCCAAAAATAAAATAAAATAAAATAAAAAACCCCAAAGAACAAGCCAATCACACTGGAATCCACACAACCCACTAACCCACACCCACAATCACTATCACGGCAGCCTCAAGCTCAACCAAAAAACCAGAAAAACAAACTCGGAAGAATAAAAAATGGATCAAAACCCACTTATCAAGATTGACGCCTCGCCCTGAGCAACAAGATCGATGCCTCTAGCCTCCCACTATGCAACAACGAGAAACAAAGGCAAGCGATCAACGATCAAACAACGAGAAACCCACTGATCAAACCCATTCAACCAGAAAACAACGAGAAACAAAGGAAGAAAGAGAGAGCGGTGGCGATGGCGATTGGCAACGGTGGTATCGGCAGTGGCAATTGTTCATAAATGCACAACTTTATACCAACTGATGTAGGTGTTTTTTGAGTCAAAATGTGTAAAATGTGATGTGGATGCTATTATGCAAGACTTTGCATCAACTGATGTGGATGCTCTTACTAAGATAGTTGCCTTTGAAGTTTGTATGCTTCTTAAACTGGTATATGGTGGTGACTCAAGAATTAAAAAATAATAATAATAAAAGGCATATTCTGTTCTCCAATTCTAAAAAGCCTAAGAGCAAGACATATTTAATTAAGTCTTAGTGCAAAATTTAGATAAAGTTGTTTACTTTATGCAGGGACGGACCCACGTTGGGGCAGAGGGGGGCCATTGCCCCCCCCCCCCCTCCCAAATTAAATTAAAAAAAAAAAACTAGTATAAAAAAAAAAGATTTGCCCTTTATATATATATATATATATTTGTCTCTCTTTTAAAATATTTAGATATTAATCTACAAGAAAATAAATAAAATCCATGCCCCTTTAACTACAAAAACAAAATAAATAAATAAATATGGACTAAACAAAAATTGCGCACAAAATAAGAAACAATTATTTTGTATGTTATGCTTTGTTGATATGCTTTATAATATGAAAAGTTTAAAAAATACTTATTTTGTATGTAGTATTTTGTTGAATATAAAATAAATATTAGTTTTTATTTGCATAAAAAAAAAATTTTTTGGTTTTAAGCTTTGGCCTCCTCAGGTATAAATCCTGGTTCCGTCCCTGACTTTATGTTTGTCAGGTATGTACTATGTAATGGGTCTTTTTAGTATATCACATCAGGGGAACCTGACTAATTTCATAATTAAACATTGCCTTGTGTGTAAAGTGCAACCGTTAGTTAAGTACAGAATTTGGGGCACCACGCCTTTTAAGTCTTCCTATATTTTATGGGGAAAATAAAAAAATGGAAATAATTTCTAATTATAATCAGTGGTTCTTACCACATCCAATACTAGAATGCTGAATTTCTACGTCTTGGGTGTTTTGTAGGTGAATCCCATCAGTGTTTAGGCTATCTGCTGGCGAAGAAATTGTAATATTGTTAACTATGACACCCTTAGAGCTGTCGAACTTTAGGTGGCACTGTGGACTGTTTATGATTTTGATGTTGCTTACTGTGACATCATAGCTAGAGTAAAATCTCAAAGCCTGAATTGGAGAAAGACAATGTTAAGAACATCAAAATCAGAACTTGTCCTACAAATTGTAAATAGGAAAATAATGTACGTGATTACAAAATAAAACTGAGAAAATAAAGTGAATCTTACGGTTGGTCTGAGATCTGGAATGTTATTGGATTTTTTCTGCAAAGCATATATACAATTACAAAGAGGTTAGATGCTATATAATCTTCTTCACTTTGTTGATGTAAAAGTAAAAATACAAGTTAATGCTAAGTGCTAACCTGAGTATAAAGAATTTGAGAGGTAGTCCACCAGTTACAGCCTTGGCCATCAACAGTACCAGTACCTTGAATGGTAAAGTTTTGGACCCATTTGAAATTAATCCACTGAAACAAACTGGATTTAGGCCATGAACCAACTTTGGGAGGAGCTAAGAGAGTTCCATCTATCTGTTGGAATTCTACTTGCATTAGCTTTGTACGTTTAAGCATTTAGTTGTAAATTGTTATATAAAGACAAAATAATATAATACTTAAATTAAATGAAAAAAAGAATATTCCTGTTATCTTTCTCCATTTCTGTAATTATTATGAAGATACTGCTATAGAGTCAGTAAAATGAGATTAAAAGAAGAGAAAGCAAAACCTGAAGAACAAGGCGAGGCATACAAGGGCCCTGAAGAGTTATAGGCTTGATGAGGAAATTGAATCCTGATGGGATTTCTATCGTAGCCACAGGAAAGTTGCATGCAGCTTTCCATGCTGCTAGGAATGCCTGCTTGATTGGTTACATGCTCAAGAAAGTTAGAATCATACAAACCACTAAATACGAGCGAATCCACTATTCATGTAAGGTGAGGGAGTGTCAATAAATTTCCAAATTCACAAAAGCACAAACGAACAATTTTTTGTTAATTACCTTAGAATCGTCGGAAACTCCATCACCTTTAGCTCCAAATGAAAAAAGATCAAAACTGCTAGACGGGTTGGGATTAGAGCCGCGATGAGGAAGAGGGGCTGGTGCAGGACTAGGAAAATGAGTGTTGCCATTGCCACTCTTACCTTTCTGGTGCTTATGAGTTTTGGAATTCCTAATGTGATTGTTTCTTGCCTCAACTGAAATTTTGGAGAATAATGTGACCATAAAGAATAGAAAAAGGAGAAGAGATAAACTCTTGTATTTTTTCATCTCTTTGAACTGTTCTTTTCCTTCTTAGAAAGCCTTCTCAGAGAAGAGAGAATTCCTACTAGTATGACGAGCTTTAGCAAACTATGCTTAGAGACTTGAGAGTTGATACGAGGGGTACGGTTCGTAGTTATATAAGCAGTTTATGTAGTGTGTTATCACGGAAATAGCCTTGACTAGGTTATAATTTACTAGGACATCCTTCATTCGGTGGTTAAATTAGTAAAGGACAAGGATGACTTTGTCATTTAGAATGGGAGGAGGAGTATATCGTATAACAGTCTCGCGAGACTCCCTCTCATATAGTATTAAAATTTTCGCATATTATGGGAGAAAGATCTCATAAAATTGTTTCAGAAGATACTTTTTCTTTTGCACTGGTGAATGGGATTATTGGGCACCACCAAGAAGTAATATTATAGACGGAATTAATTTGTGAAGGCTTTTTTTTTTTTTTTTTTAATAAAAAAAATAACTTCTGAAGGTAAGCCTTAAGTGTGGTTGAATTTTTTTTAATTCAAATGCTATAATGCTGGTATGATTTGGGCATTTATCAAAGTTCAAAGATTTATAATTAACTAATTAATTAAACAATTACCTTCTGTTGTCATTTCTCATTTCTGTCATTAATAGCCCTTTAACAATTGGTTACCAAAAAGTTTTTAACAGTTCTAATTATAATTAATATTTTTTTTATCAGAAACAACAGTTCTAATTACTTTTTAACTGAAAAGATCTTTAACAACTCGAGTGTTTGGCACATTACTGTATTAAATTAAAGTAACAACAGTTCTAATTACTTTAATACTGTAATTTTCCAAACATATCAAATAAAGAAGGCACCTAAAGCTGCTATTGAAGAAGTTGACAGTGCAGACAAAAGAAACAGGGGAAGACAAGAAGTAAATGAAGAAATAGAACGATCTGTAGTTTTGAGCATGTAAACGACTTGTAGTTTAGATGTAATGATTTGCGATATTCTGTTAGCACATTTTCTGCCAGTTAGTTACTCTGTGGCTTGTATATATATATAGTTTAGTCTTGTAATTCTAATAATCAATGAAATCATTTTTTTCCAAATCAGTTTTCATATGGCATTAGAGCTCAAAACCTAGGGTTTTCTTCTAGAACTTTTTTTTTTTTTTTTCTCTCTTCAAAGCTTTGAAGCTCCTTCCATGGCTCCCACTGTCACAGCTACTGCTTTGTCCTCTAAAACTCATTCTTCGACATCTTTAACACGAGATTCATCAAATGTGAATGATCCTTTGTTCTTACACCATGGAGAGAATCCTAGTGTTGTTCTTGTTTCTCAACCTCTAATTGGTGGAGAAAACTATCTTGCTTGGGCTTGATTCGTTAGGAAATCTCTCATTGCCAATAACAAGCTTGGTTTCATAGATGGCTCTTTCACCTTATCATCTCCAATTGTGGATTCTCCATCTGCAATTCAAGCCTGGATTTGTGTAGACAATATGGTAGGGACTTGGATAATCAACTCAGTATCTCCGAAGCTTCAAGCTAGCATCATCTATAGAGAAACTGCTTTGGAAATTTGGAATGATCTGAGGGATACTTTCTGCCACAAGAATGGACCAAAGACCTTCAATTTGCAGAAGCAAATCTCAGAGCTTCATCAAGGTGAAGTTTCAATCACTAATTACTTTACACAATTGAAGGTTTTGTGGGATCAATTACAAAGCTTCAGTCCTTTTCCTTTATGCACTTGTGGAAAGTGTCAATGCAATGTGAATCAAAGGCTTACTGATCTTCAAGCCAAAGAATCAATGATGAAGTTCCTTATGGGACTAAATGACTCTTTTTCCCAAGTCAGGACTCAGATTTTTCTCATTGATCCTCTGCCTTCTGTTAACAAGGTGCATTCTTTGTTGATACAAGAAGAGATGCAAAGGAGTATTAATTTGGGTACAAGGGTTGAATCCACTGCTTTAACCGCCAAGAGTCAGAACCTCACTACTTTCAATGGGGGTTCCAATGGTAAAGGAAAAAAAAGACCATTGTGCACTCATTGTGGCAAGCTAGGTCATACCATTGACAAGTGTTACAAATTACATGGCTTTCCACCAGGTTACAAATTTAAGAACAAGTCCATGGTCCATCTAGTCTCTTCTGCTATTCCAGATCAACCTCACAATCATATGATAATGCCTCTTCAAGAAGGTGTGCTTGGTCATAATGTTGTCACCATTCATGCTCATTCTTTCACACCAGATCAGTATCAACAACTGCTAGCCTTGATTGGCACACTACCAAGTTCTTTTCAACATAATTCTACAGGGCAGGAGCATCACATGGCCAATATTGTAGGTTTTCCTAACAACACAGTAGCAGGTATGTTTTTGAATCTCAAGCATTCTATCTTTTCTAATCAAATTGTAAATAGAAAGGCTTATAATATTAAGACTTGGGTCATTGATATTGGGGCAACAAATCATACAGTCTGTTTTGTGGATTTACTAACCTCAATTACCGCTATTTCGCATACTATGGTGCAATTGCCTAATGGGGAAGCAACTATTGTTACACATGTAGGATTAGTTCAACTTTCTTCACACATAACCCTAACCAATGTTCTTTGTGTACCCTCTTTCTCCTTCAATCTTTTGTCTGTTAGTTCCATAACTAAAACACAACCTCTTTGTCTTGTTTTTCTTTCTATTTATTGCTTTATACAGGACCTTACCAACTGGAGCACGATTGGAGTGGGCCAGATGTCTGATGGTTTGTACTTGTTGCAACAATCAAGCTTGTCATCAGCTTCTACTTCTCTTGTTGATTTTCTGTCCAAGCACCAGATAGGTTCATTTACTGCTTTTTCTTTCAATAATCACCACAACAATCTGTATTCCTTGTGGCATTCTAGACTAGGACATCCTTCTGATGTTAAACTTCAATCTTTGAGCAATGTTTTTCCTTTCTTGCAAAACTGCTGTACTAAACAATGTACTGTTTGTCCTCTGGCAAAATAGAAACGATTACCCTTTCCTTTCAATAATAAAATGTGTGATTTTCCTTTTGATTTGGTGCATATGGATGTTTGGGGTCCATTTTCTATTCCTACCTTAGATGGTCATAGATATTTCGTTACTTTGGTTGATGATGCAACTAGGGCAACTTGGCTTTTTCTTATGAAGGCCAAATTTGAAGTTAAAGCCTTGATTATTTCTTTTTACAACATGGTTCTCACTCAATTCAATGTCAAAATCAAATGTTTTAGGTTTGATAATGCCCTTGAGTTCAAACATTTTGATTTTTATTCTGCTAACGGCATCATTCACCAAACTAGTTGTGTTTATACACAACAAAATTTTGTTATGGAAAGAAAACATCAACATATTCTATCTATTGCTAGAGCTTCACAAATTCGGTCCAATCCGCCTTTTTCTTTTTGGGGTGATTGTGTACTCACTGCTGTCCATCTCATTAATAGGCTGCTATCTCCTCTTTTACAACATAAAACTCCTTATAAACTTCTATTTGGCAAAGTTCCTTCTTATTCCCATCTTAGGGTTTTTGGTTGCTTATGTTTTGCTACTGCCACTGGTCCTAAGTCCTTTAAGTTTTCTCCTAGAGCAAGGAAGTGTGTTTTTATTGGTTACCCTTACAATGTCAAGGGTTATAAACTTTTTGATCTTTTGTCTCACATTGTCCTTGTCTCTAGAGATGTAGTTTTTCCTGAAAAGGTTTTTCCTTTTTCTGTGGTTGAAGCTATTTCCTCTTCTTCTTCCCTCATTCCACTTCCTTCCATGTCACCTTTACCATCTTCCTTTTATGATATTTTCCCACAAGCTTCTTTCATTCCTTCACATTCTTCCCATACCATTTCTGATGACACTATTATTGATATTCATCATGACATTGATGAGGATATTCCTCAGGATTTGCCTGAGGCTCCAGATGAGCCTTTGGTTCCTAATCCTCATCTTAGAAGGTATACTAGGACTTCTAAGCCCCCTTCCTACCTTCAAGCTTATCATTGCAGTCAGGTAACCTTAGTTCCTACTCCTAATCTGCCTCAATCAGGTACATCTCATCCTCTTTCTTCTTTTCTTTCTTATGAACACTTGTCTCCATCTTATAAGTCCTTTTATTGTTCCATATCTCCCATTGTTGAACCGCAATACTATTCTCAAGCTGTGTTTGACCCTAAATGGCAAGCTGCCATGGATGTTGAAATTGCAGCATTGGAGGCAAATCATACTTGGACCCTTACCCCTCTTCCACCTCACAAGAAGGAAATTGGTTGTAAGTGGGTTTATCGAGTTAAGTATAGGTCTGATGGGTCTGTAGAGAGGTACAAAGCTAGGCTGGTTGCTAAAGGGTTCATACAAAAAGAAGGCTTGGATTATATTGAAACCTTGAGCCCTGTTGCTAAGATGGTTTCTGTGAAATGCTTATTGGCTGTGGCTGTTGTGAAAGGCTGGTTTTTGAGCCAACTTGATGTGAACAATGCATTCCTCCGTGGGGATTTGATTGAGGATGTTTATATGGCTCTTCCACCTGGCTTTCACAGCAAGGGGGAGGTAGTTTGTAAACTAAACAAATCTCTTTATGGCTTGAAGCAAGCATCTCGGTAATGGTTCTCTAAGTTTTCTGAAGCTTTGATTCAATTAGGCTTTTTGCAATCCAAAGTAGACTACTCATTGTTTACTAGACAGCAGGGTGAGTCTTTTATTACCTTACTAGTGCATGTGGATGACGTATTGATTGTTAGTAATGACAAGAACAAGGTTGATGAGTTCAAGGTTCTACTGGATCAAAATTTCAAGCTCAAGGACTTGGGAGATTTAAAGTTTTTCCTTGGTCTAGAAGTTGCAAGGACTAACAAGGGTATAGCATTTTGTCAAAGAAAGTATGCTTTAGAAGTGCTAAGTGATGCCGGTATGCTTGGTTGTAAACCTTCTAAGGTCCTAACGGAGCAGAATCTTAAGTTGAGCAAGTATGATGGTTGATGATGTTAAGATCGTCAGTTGAGATGTTCGTCCAGCTAAAGCTCGTCTGCTGCCTGTATCGACCCTGGGGTATCACAGGAAAAAGAAAGAATCACCGGTGGGGTGCTGCCCACGACGCCTTCGATGATTAAGTCAGAGAAAGCTTAACAAGCAAGGTTAAAGTACAAAAGCTAAAAATGAGAGTAAAGCTATCTGGTTTTTTCATTCATACCTTCCCTTTGTCTTGTTCATGGATATATATATAGGTGATTTCAATGTCCTTCTAGTCGTTGGCTCCGTCATTATTGGAGCATTATTGCTGGAGTTCGTAACGCTTGTGCCAGGTGTTAAGTTTATCGGCGCACCTTCAACGGTAATGGTATTTATTACTGCTAGTTGTAACGGTTGGCTTTTGTTGGGTTGTTTGGACATGCACTTCATACTGCTGATGGTAATGGGATCGTCCTTGTACATCGTCCTTCCTCAAGGATGGACGATCCTACTCATCTTTTGGGCCTATCAATGGTGATTTGCTCAATGATTCAAGCAAGCATAGAAGATTGGTGGGGAGGTTGTTGTATTTGACAATTACTAGACCTGACATCACTTATGCTGTGCATAAGTTGAGTCAATTTATATCAAAACCAAGAAAATCTCACCTTGAAGCAACCTATAAAGTCTTGCAATATTTGAAGAATGAACCGGGGAAGGGAGTATTCTTTTCAGCTGCATCAGAGTTGCATGTGAAGGGTTTTATAGATTCTGATTGGGCTGCTTGTTCAGACACAAGAAGATTAGTGATTGGATATTGCATTTTCATTGGAGACTCTTTGATTTTTGGAAGTCCAAGAAACAATCCACTGTCTCACGATCTTCAGCAGAAACTGAATATAGAGTAATGGCAGTAGCTACATGTGAAGTGGTGTGGATTCTTTATCTTCTAAAGGATATGCAAGTAAGACATGACAGAGAAGCCTTGCTCTTTTGTGATAGTCAAGCAGCCCTCCATATTGGTTCTAATCCCGTGTTTCATGAAAGAACCAAACACATAGAGATATTCTGTCATGTGGTAAGGGACAAGGTGTTGGCTAAGGTGATAAAGTTGATTCATGTAAGGACTCAATGTCAATTAGCTGACCTATTAACTAAAGCTTTGAGTTTTAATCAATTCTCAGAGCTTATTTCCAAGATGGGACTGATAAATATTCATTTACCCTCAGTCCATCTTAAGGGAGAGTATCAAATAAAGAAGGCACCTAAAGCTGCTATTGAAGAAGCTGACAGTGCAGACAAGAGAAACAGGGGAAGTCAAGAAGTAAATGAAGTAATAGAACGATCTATAGTTTTGAGCATGTAAACAACTTGTAGTTTAGATGTAATGATTAGTGATATTCTGTTAGCACCTTTTCCGCTAGTTAGCTACTCTGTGGCTTGTATATATATATAGTTTAGTCTTGTAATTCTAATAATCAATGAAATCATTTTTTTCCAAATCAGTTTTCACAAAACACTCAGAGTTGTTAAAGATCGTTTCAGTTTAAGCATTTTATCACCAAAACTTATGCAACTAAAACTCTATGGTTAAATCTCTCCTTTTTACAACAATTCCAAACGGCCCCTATATAATGATCAATTTTTATGTGCTTTTTAATGATTTTAAGATCTTGAATGGTTCACAGCAAAAATAAAATAAAAAGATCTTGAATGGTTATGAATAAAATTTAAGTGGTTCATTAATTATTCGTTTTGGAACTATATGTGAGACTTCTATTTTCATAAGAAAATTTAAAATATTCATGCAACTTGACTTTATTCCGTCATATGTTGTCTACAATTATTTATTAGACTGTATAGCTCACTCTTTCATGGATAACCTTCATATTAAGGTTGAATTGAGAGTTGTTGCTTGGGTGGGCTTGGTAGAACATGAAGATAGAGGTTTGGAGAATTTAAATGACTTCGATTACAATCGGCTTTTTATTATAAGAAACTATAGTTATTCTTGTTTTATTTCGGATGATGTAACATTAGGAGTTTGTTTTTTAGTTAAAGATATCTGTAGATTGTAACTTGTAAGTGTTGTGAAATAAAGGAAATATCAATAAAATTTAGAACTATGAGAATGAGAAAATATATATGGAACTCAAAGTGGTCACCCACACTGTATATGGAAATCAAAAAATTAGGTTTATATGTTTGGATCAACTATATATTATATTAATCATAGTTTTAAAAACTGGACCGATTTGGCTGATTCAACTTGAAACTGGACATCAATCTAATCCAGTAAAAAAACTCTTAAAATCGGTAAAAATCGGAACTGAAAGGTTTTTTATTTATTTTTTCGTTTTATTTGTTTGGTTTTTATTTTATTTTTTTAATTTTTAATTTGTATAAAAATCTACACTCTTGTGGTGCTCGACCATGCCTCACGTTGAACCACATGCACTTGTATATAAAAAGATATCACTAGGACTAGGGGTGGTAAATGGGCGGGTTGGGTCATAAATAGGTTGGGTGTATAATTACCCATTTATCCATTTATGATCCTTTTTTTTTTTTTTTTTTTGAAACGTGGGCTTTCATTCATTTAACAAAAATTCAATGAGTCATTATACAAAGCTTCCTTAGCAGGTTGTGGACTATCCTCAATCCAAACCTGCTCTTCAGAGACATTTCTAGCAAACCGGGCTAAGCAATGGGCAACGGTGTTGGCACTTCGCTTCACGCAGCTGACAGAGCACCATCTTAGACCACTCGTGAGACAATGAATGTCTTCAAGAACGTTGCCTAGTCTGGATCCATCCATAAGGTTCGATGCAACAGCTCTCATGACTGATACATTATCACCTTCGATGATCAAGTCTGAGATTCCCACATCTATAGCGAATTCAAGTGCTTTTCGACAAGCTAACGTCTCAGCTTCCTCACTGTCTTGTACAAAAGGTCCCTTTGCAGACAGCACTGCCATCACCTCTCCCCTCCCATTTCGAATAATAGCTCCAACCCCTGATCTTCCCAAATCTGTATATATTGCCGCATCGAAGTTTAGCTTGTAATGGTCAGAATGAGGAGGCTGCCACCTCCCCGGCTGTTGTTGAACATTCTGAATTGGTCCCACCTAGTCTTGCGCTTGCTGGTACTCTGTCACAAAGTCTTCAGCTCTTTTAAGAACTTGCCGTGGATCCTTCACTCTCCCTCCATGAATCACTGAATTCTGTTGATTCCAAATAAGCCAAGCCACAATTAAGAATACTTCAAACTCCTCAGTCGATAGCCTCTGCAACAATTCAGTGAAGAGTTGTAGCACATCACCTTGACCTTGCGTGAATTTTTGTAATTTCACCAAGCTACCAGCCCATATACCTTGTGCAACCCCACATTCCCTATGACCCGTTTATATATAAATTAATTATCCATTACCAACCCAACCCATTTAATTAGTAACCTACCCATTTAACCCAATATGATCTAAATACCTCTAAAACTACTTGAATACCCTATTGATCTCCAAAATTACCAAAATACCCTTAAATACCTAAAATGATACAAATACTCCCTACACTTCCAAAATTACCAATATACCCTTGGACATCCAAAATTATCCCCAAAATCTCTAAAATGAACAAAATATCCATGAGACCTCTAAAATGACCAAAATACCTCTGATATCTCTAAAATCACCATATATGCTTAAAAACCACTAAAATGACCAAAATATCTCCAAAATCTCTAAAATGACCAAAATACCCCCTAAAACCCAAAAAATGACCAAAATACCTCCGAAACCTAAAAATGACCAAAATACCCCTAAAACCCAAAAAATGACCAAAACACCCCTAAAAACTTGAAAATGACCAAAATACCCCCCAAAACCTAAAAAATGACCAAAATACCCCCCCTAAAACCCAAAAAATGACCAAAATACCCCCAAAATCCAAAAAATGACCAAAATACCCCCGAAACCCAAAAAATAACCAAAATACTTCCAAAACCCAAAAAATGACCAAAATACCCCCGAAACTCAAAAAATGACCAAAATACTTCCCAAACCCAAAAAATGACCAAAATACTTCCAAAACCCAAAAATGACGAAAGTACCCCCAAAACCCAAAAAATGACCAAAATACCCCCGAAACCCAAAAAATGACCAAAATACTCTTGAAACCTAAAAATGACCAAAATACCCATGAAACTCAAAAAATATGAAAATACCCCCGAAACCCAAGAAATGACCAAAATATCCTCAAAACCTAAAAATGACCAAAATACCCCCGAAACCTAAAAAATTACCAAAATACTTCTGAACCCTAGAAATTTACCGAAATAACCCAAAAATCTAAAAATTATTGAAATAACCCTAAAACTAAAAGATGACATAAATGCCCTCGTAACCTAAAAAAATGACTAAAATACCCTTAGAATCTATAAGATGATCAAAATAACCCCAAAACCTAAACAATTACCAAAATTCCTCAAAACCTAAAAAATTATTGAAATTCCCTCGAAACCTATAAAATGACTGAAAGACTCTTAGAACGTTTAATTTGTCAAAAATATCCTCAAAACATCCAAAATACCCTAAACCTCTATTTTGATAATTTTAGATGTTTCTGGTGTATTTTGGTCATCTTACATGTTTAGCGGTATTTTGGTCATAATTTGGGTTTCAGAGGTTTTTATTGATAATTTTTTTTAGGTTTTAGAATTATTTTGGTCATTTTTTAGGTTATGGGGGTATTTCGATAATTTTTTAGGTTTTAAGGTATTTTGGTAATTTTTTTAGGTTTCGGGGGTATTTCAGTTATTTTTTAGGTTTTGGAGGTATTTTGGTAATTTTTTAGGTTTAGGGTGTATTTTGGTAATAGTTAGGTTTTGTGGGTATTTCGATCATTTTTTTAGGTTTTTGGAGTATTTTGGTCATTGTTTTAGGTTTTGGGGTTATTTTAGTCATTTTTTAGGTCTTGGGATATTTCGATCATTTTTTAGGTTTCAGGGTATTTTGATAATTTTTTAGGTTTCAAGGGTATTTCAGTCATTTTTTAGGTTTAGGGGGTATTTTGGTAATTTTTTAGGTTTAGGGTGTATTTTGGTAATTCTTAGGTTTCAAGTGTATTTCGGTCATTTTTTATGTTTTGGGGGTATTTTGGTCATTTTTTAGGTTTCAAGGGGGGTATTTTAGTCATTTTTTAGGTTTCAAGGTATTTCGGTCATTTTTTAAGTTTAGGGGGTATTTTGGTAATTTTTTGGGTTTTTGGAGGTATTTCAGTCATTATTTAGGTTACGGAGTAATTTGGTAATTTTTTTAGGTTTCGGGGGTATTTTAGTCATTTTTTAGATTTCTAAGGTATTTTAGTCATTTTTTAGGTTTCGGGGGTATTTTGGTCATTTTTTGGGTTTTAGAGGTATTTTGGTAATTTTTTGGATTTTGGGAGTATTTTGGTCATTTTAAGATTTTGGGGGTATTTTGGTCACTTTTTGGGTTTTGGGGATATTTTGGACATTTTAGAGGTTTTGGGGGGTATTTTGCTCATTTTAGAGATTTTGGAGGTATTTTGGTCATTTTGTGGGGTTTGGGGGTATTTTGGTCATTTTTAGGTTTCGGTGAGTATTTTGGTCATTTTTTGGTAATTTTTAGGTTTTGAGGGTATTTTGGTCATTTTTTGGGTTTTTGGGTTATTTTGGTCATTTTTTGGGTTTTGAGGGTATTTTGGTCAATTTTAGGTTTCGGTGAGAATTTTGGTCATTTTTTGGTAATTTTTAGATTTTGGGGGTATTTTGGTCTTTTTTAGTTGTTGGGGGTATTTTGGTCATTTTTTGGGTTTCGGAGATATTTTGGTCATTTTTTGGATTTTGGGGTATTTTGTTCATTTTTTAGGTTTTGGGGGTATTTTGGTTATTTTTTGGGTTTTGGGAGTATTTTGGTCATTTTTTGGGTTTTTAGGGTATTTTGGTCGTTTTTTGGGTTTCAGGGGGTATTTTGGTCATTTTTTGGGTTTTGAGGGGTATTTTGGTAATTTTTAGGTTTTTGGAGTATTTTGGTCATTTTTTTGGGTTTTGGAGGTATTTTGGTAATTTTTTGGATTTTGGGAATATTTTGGTCATTTATTAGGTTTCATGGGTATTTTGGTCATTTTATAGAAATTTAGATTTTATGTTGTTTATTTAAATTTTAGATGGGTTTAGTGGATATTAGTGGATTTATCCATTTAGACCCATCTAATTAAATAACCAAATGGGTCTTTACCCATTTAACCCAAATATTAAATGGGTTGGGTTAAGACTTATCCAAATAAGGTGGGTAATGAGTGGATTCATGGATATGGGTAAAAATTGCCACCCCTAACTAGAACTAACATGTCCGTTTAGGATTGTGTATGTTGAGCGGTGCCTAAATTCTTTGCACTTATGTGTAGATAAGTATATTCAAAACTCATAATCTTTTCCGTCCTCATATAAATAATACTACTCCATTAAATGATTTCTAGAAAACGATACGTGGTGATCATTAGTTCATTTGCTTTAGCTACGTTTCATTTTATAACTCTCTTGTTGTTATGATTCTAATGATTTAACTGTTTTTTAACTTTAAGTAATCACTGCTTGTCTGCTTGAGAACATGGAAAAGGGAATATTGCCTCATAATCCCACTTGGGAGGCATCGGATTAGTTTTCTATAAGTTTACAATTACTAAAGGTGTAGATTTAACCAGAAAGATGTTTTTTTGGGAAACAAAAACAGATAAAGGACAAAGAATGAAGCAGTTCTAAGTTTTAATACAAATATGCACTCAAAAGCTATAAAAACTTTTTAGGACCAATGAATTAACCACATAGTGTTGCTTCCTCTTTATTTTATGTAAATTGCGCAATTATAAATTTCACCCATGCATCATTTAGTTTGGTGGAAGCAGGAGGACAAAATAAAGTTCAATTAATATATAGTGTTTGCAGTTTAAATAATGCTTTCAACACGTAAACTCATATTTTAAGAAGGTGCATGCCTAAAACCTATAAAGTATAATTTGGATGCCTCCTAAATACTTTTATAATTGAGGCCTGCTTCAAAATAAAATTTGCAAGTTATACAATTTCTACATTTGTGAATAAATTTGTCATTTTAGGATAAGATAAAACGTTATATATATAAAACAGCTCACCCAACATAACCAGGTCACAATCTACTAAAAAAACCCCTCATCTCAAAAGAACCTAACTTTTGAGTTGAAACAAGTCTAAAAGGGAAATAAGGTAGCCAACTCGCCACTCACTAGTGCATGTTATTCGTCACTTGAATGCAGCATGCATTGTCCAACACGGTGCCTAAAAAATTCGGGGGTTGGTGATCCTAGGCTTTTTTTTTTTTTTGGTTACAATAAGTGGGAAAGAGAGAATTGAATTTAATTCTCTTTATTAAGGGGACCAAATAATGCTATGGACAAAGTTTAGTTACAAAATTTACTTAATAAACACATTACTATGTATTTTAAAAATCTAATTGTTGGTGTGTGTGTGTTTGTTTCTCAAATTTTTTTTTTGTTGAATTGCATGTTTTTTATGCTCTTAATACATATATCAAATTTTGTATAAATTAAATATTATTTATTATATGATTTATAAACTTATATTTTATACATAATTTTAAATTACCAAAACTTGGAATTTAAACAATTTATTGATAACATAGCTATTGATCTTTAATCTTTGAGAATTTTTATAAGCACGAACGATATAAGAAGAAGATATAATCCAATGATAGATTTGTCAAAATTCACCTGTAATAAAAAGATATTGTAGAGTCAAATTTTGTAGCCCAAGCCCAAAAGGTTTGGATTATGAGCCCAATGAACCCTGAAACAATGAATTTGTAGAGAGTGGGTGAAAGAACTGGGCTAGTGATGAGATTAGCGACAGTTAGCTATGGTATACAGGGATGAATCAACGTAAAAACATATAAAAGAGAACAGACAGAAATCCGAACAGGTCTCTTCTTAATTAAAAGGTCAATACGATTCATACAGTTCTCTTTCTTACAAAATTCCTCTCCATTTCTTTAGAGGCATATTCCATTTATATATCCTCTTCCCCTTTCATCTTCATCGTCCACTTGTTCTTCATCTAAGTATTCACTTGAGTATATGTCACATCAAATATCTTCTGTAGCTTCCTATGAGTGGTGGTAGCTGAGTTTGCACTGTTCAGAGGTCTTTTCCTCATAAATCCAGTCAGGAAAGTTGCTGCAGTGCATTAAACATGGTGGTGGCAGCTTTTCCTTTTAGATATTTCTTCGTTCTTATCACCTCTAGACATGACCAAAGCTTATCCTTACCATTGAAGTTGCTAGGAAGATCATTTGAACCTCCATATATTTGTTTGATCCAGACTTCTGGTATCCGAGGAGAATGACCTCTTCAGACCATTGGTGCTTTCTTCGGACTGTACTCTTCATCCGTTTTCAGGTATATCTCTTCCGCACGGACTCCTTCTCAATAATTTCCTGCATATTTGGCCACCAATAACCTTGAGTGATGGCTCAGTGAGCTAAGGATTTACCTCTAGTATGGCTCCCACAGATTCCTTCATGTAACTCTTCTAGTAGTAACTCTGCTACTTGAGGATGCATGCAAAACAAGTACAGCCCTGAATAGGAGCGTTTATACAGTTTCTAGTCCTTGGATAGCCAAAATCTAGTTGCCTTTCTCCGAACTTTGTCAATTGCTCCCTTTTCTTTAGGCAAGATATCGTCTTTCAAGAACTTAATTATAGGATCCATCCAGCTGAGTTCGGCCCTGATTTGATTAACTTGGACTATCTCTTTTCTTGATTCCGTAGGCCCATGCAAATCCTCGACGAGAATAATTCTTGGCAAATTTTGCGCTAAGGAGGTAGCAAGCGTGGCCAAAGAATCAGCATGTGTATTACCACTTCTGGGGATGTGCAGCAAATTAAAAGATTCAAACTCTGACTGCAGGCATTTAACTCGGCTCAAGTACCCCTGCATTTTTTCATCTTTCGCCTCAAACTCACTTGTTACTTGACCAACGACTAATCTTGAGTCCAAGAACGCCTTTACCGACTTTCCTCCCATTCTTCGAACCATAGCCATTTCCATCAGTAGAGCTTCATACTTCGCCTCATTATTTGTTGCCGAGAAGTCTAGTCTTAACGATTTTTCAATGATGATTCTTTCCGGGGATATCAGCACTAGCCCCATTCCGAAACTTTTCTAGTTCGATGCGTCATCTACGTACACTTCCCAGTGTAAGGGGCCTTGTTGGGAAATCATTCCAACCGATTTTTCATCCATGTCTGATGTTGGCGTTACTTCTTCTAAATGGGGCTCCGTGAACTCGGCCACCAAATCCACAAGGACCTGGCCCTTAACTGATGTGCGAGGCATGTATTTGATGTCAAAAGCCCCTAAAATCGTGCCCCATTTAGCGATTCTCCCAGTGTAGTCAGCATTTCGGATTATAGCCTTGAGTGGGAGCTGGGTGAGAACAATGACTGTGTGGGCTTGGAAATAATGAGGCAGCTTCCGTGTACCAAGCACCACTGCCAGGATAGCCTTCTCCAGTGGTAAATAATGGATCTTGGCTTTATGCAGTGACTTACTTACATAATAACTAGCCTTTGCACACCACCATCTGCTCTTATTAACACCAAGCTCATAGCATAAGGAGCTACAGCAATGTAGGCAAACAAGACTTCGTCTGGCTCAAGACTGGACATGAGTAGTGGCCAAGCAAGATAGTCCTTAAGTTGTTGAAAGGCCACAGCACATTTCTCAGTCCATTCAAATCCCTTCCATTTGTTGATCAATGAGAAGAAAGGCCTACACCTATCTGCTGATCCGAAAATGAATCGGTTCAGGGCAGCAGTCATTCTGGTTAGTTTCTAAACTTCCTTAGGATTCCGAGGATCTCGTAAATTGTTGATGGCCTTTATCTGGTCGGGGTTAACTTCAATTCCCTTGTAAGTTACCATGTAACCTTAGAACTTGCCTGACCCTACACCGAATGAGCATTTGGAAGCGTTTAAGCACAGCTTGTACCTTCTTAGAACTTCAAAGGTACTTTCAAGGTCCTTTACATGTTCAGCAACAACTTTACTTTTTACCACCCTGTCATCTATGTAAATCTCGATATTTTTTCCCGGTTAGGGTTCAAACATCCTCGTCATCATTCTTTGATAAGTCGATCCCGCGTTTTTTAAACCAAATGGCATCACCTTGTAGTGGTAGTTACCAATAGGGGAGACAAAAGCAGTCTTCTCCTAATCATCCAGGGCCAGTGGTATTTGGTGATAACCTTGGAAAGCATCTAGAAAACTCATCCGGGGGTGGCCGACAGTGGCATCCACTAGTTGATCAATTTTTGGCATCAGGAATGGGTCTTTAGGACAGGCCCTATTTAAATCCGTGAAGTCTACACATACTTGCCATTTTCCATTCTTCTTCTTCACCACCATAGTATTTGCTAACCATTCAGGATAAAAAACTTCCTTAATAGCCCCAGCTTGCTTGAGCTTTGTTATTTCTTCTCTTACTACGTTGGCATGTTCCTTGGATGGGCGCCGAGGAGGCTGCTTCTTAGGGGTGATCAATGGGTTGACCTTTAGATGGTGACATATAAATTTTGGATCTACCCTTGGGGCTTCGTAAGCGTTCCATGCAAATACGTCAATGTTAGTCCTGAGGAATTCTATCAGTTCTTCCTTCTCCTAAGGAGGCAGCAGAGATCCAACTTGAAAAAACTTCTCTGGATTATCATCAATAACTACTTTTGTCAAGCTTTCACACTCTGTTCCTTCGGCCAAGGCCTCGGTGTCCAGCACCGGAGATTTTAACTGCTATAAGTCCCCTTCATTATAGGCCAAGGATTCAACTTCAGGTTTATGCTGGATCGCTGCCACCAGACATTGTCTGGCTGTGGATTAGTCTCCTAGGATCTCTTTAACTTGCCCTCCGGATGGGTATTTGACCTTCTGATGAAGAGTGGAAGAAACGGCCCCCAATGTATGGAGCCATTGCCTAGCCACGATCGCGATGTAGGGTGAGTAAGCGTCCACCACTATAAAATCTACTTCCACTGTTACAGAACCAGTTTGCACGGGTAGCTTGATTTGGCCTCTCGAGACGACCACTTTCCCATCGAAACTCACCAAGGGGGAGCTATGGGGCATTAGGTCTTCAAGCATCAAGTTTAGCCCCTTATAAAGGTCAGGGTACATTATTTCTGTGCCCCTGCCTTGGTCCACCATCACTCTCTTCACGTCATATCCCCCTATCCTGAGAGTGATTACCAGAGCATCATCATGGGGTTGGATAGTTCCGATTTTATCCGCGTTCGAGAAGCCCAACACTGGTTGAATCTCCGTCCTAGCCCTCTTCGGCTTTCTGCCAACGTTTTCGGAGGGCAGCCGAGTAACGGATAGTATTCTGGATGGACAAGACCCTGTTCTCCCTAGTGCAGCAAAGATGACGTTTATTGTACCCAGGGGGGTTTTGAGGAGTCATCTCCTTGGGATCCTGTGTTTGCCTGACTGCCCTGACCATAGGTATGGTGTAAGAGTTGTTTTAACTTGCCTTCGCTGATGAGTTAGTCCAAATGGTCCCACAGACTCCTACAATCCTCCGTAGGGTGTCCATAATCCTGGTGGTACTGGCAATAGAGATTGTGGTTGCGCTTTTCAGGGTTTCCTACCATTTTGTTTGGTCTTTTGAAGTAAGGTTTGTTCTTGATCTTCTCTAGGACTTGGTGCACCGGCTCTCGAAACACGGCATTAACTGTCTGAAGGTTTGCCGAACCCTGTTGTCCAACCTAGTCTCTCAGCGACTTGTTGTGGCTTTGCCGATCCGACCTGAAATCCCTCTTCTCTTGGGGGATAACCTTATCTTTTCCTTTACTCTGCTGCTAGTCTTCCTCGACTCTCTTATACTTGTCAATCCTATCTATCAGCTGGCGCACACTGGTAACAGGCTTGCCTGTTAGAGACGCCCTCAAGCCATGTTCAATGGGGAGGCCGAGCTTAAAGGAGCTGATGGCTACTTGGTCGCAATCGTCCTCCATCTCGTTGTACATTTCCCAGAATCTGTCTGAATACGATTTCAGAGTTTCCCCCTCTTGCATGCTTACGGACAAAAGAGAGGCCAATGACTGCGGAACCCTGTGGCATGTGACAAAACGCGACCCAAACGCCTGAGTGAGCTCTTAAAAAGATCTTATAGAATTCGCTTTCAAGCTATCGAACCACCTTATGGCGATTGGTCCCAAACTGGATGGGAAAACTTTGCACATTAAGGCTTCATCCCTAGCATGAACAGCCATCCTCTGGCTGAAGTGACTCACATGTTCCACGGGGTCTGTCCGGCCGTTATAGATAGTAAACGTAGGCTGGTGAAAACATCAAGGGAGTTTTGCATTCTTGATGTTACGTGTGAAAAGGGACCTAGAAATTTGCCTTAGGGCCTTACTTATAGCGTCATGCCCTACACCTCGACGTGATGGGCTCCGAATTTGCCGCTGATGATGATGTTCTTCTTCGTAGGTGAACGATTCGCTGGGTGGAGTTCAAGACTTCCGCCTGTACTCGGCGTCTCTCTCATCGTTAGAGGAAAGCTCCGAATCTTCGAAAGCTTTTCTTTTCCTTGCGCAGTGCAATTCTCTTTTTAACCGATCAATCTTTAACTGCATGTTCTTATTGTCATGTGCATGGGAGATGTGGTCCCCTCTCTAAGGTCGACTCCAGTCATTGCGTGTAGTATGGACGCTTCCTTCGCGGTTACCTCTCTGCTTAAGGATGAGGAAGGGGTCACCGCGCTTAAAGCCCCTCGACTCCGCTTGTCACTGATCTGCTTCAGCCATAGCTAGCCGTTACACCACTCAAGCTCTTCCCACAGACGGCGTCAATTGTAGGGTCAAATTTTGTAGCCCAAGCCCAAAAGGTTTGGATTATGAGCCCAATGAACCCTGAAACAATGAATTTATAGAGAGCGGGTGAAAGAACTGGGCTAGTGATGAGATTAGCGACAGTTAGCTATGGTATACAGGGATGAACCTACGTAAAAACATATAAAAGAGAACAGACAGAAATCCGAAGTGGTCTCTTCTTAATTAAAAGGTCAATACGATTCATACAGTTCTCTTTCTTACAAAATTCCTCCCCATTTCTTTAGAGGCACATTCCATTTATATATCCTCTTCCCCTCTCATCTTCATCGTCTACTTGTTCTTCATCTAAGCATTCACTTGAGTATATGTCACATCAAATATCTTCTGTAGCTTCCCATGAGTGGTGGTAGCTGAGTTTGCACTATTTAGAGGTCTTTTCCTCATAAATGCAGCTAGGAAAGTTGCTGTAGTGCATTAAACACGGTGGTGGCAGCTTTTCCTTTTAGATATTTCTCCGTTCTTATCACCTCTAGACATGACCATAGCTTATCCTTACCATTGAAATTGCTAGGAAAATCATTTAAACCTCCATATATTTGTTTGATCTAGACTTCTGGTATCCGAGGAGAATGACCTCTTCGGACCATTGATGCTTTCTTCGGACTGTACTCTTCATCCATTTTCAGGTATATCTCTTCCGCACAGACTCCTTCTCAATCATTTTCTTCTCTTCGGACACACAATTATATTCGGATAGGGCCCTAGGCCCAACATGTGATATAGAGACGCACAATAATGTTCAAATAGGGCCCCAGACCCAACACGTGACGTTGGGCTTTTACCCCCCACAGATATTAAGATTGTAATCTTAGGTTACAACTAATTTTGTAGTTAAACTTTATTTTAATGCTATTGAGCTCCATGTTTCTTGTTTTGATTTTTTTTTTTTTTAATTTAATTTCAGACAAATGAGAGTTGACAAGCCAGTAAGCCAATGAGGCTAGTCCACATATATATATATATATATATAAAGTCTTTTTAGCACGTCATTTTTTCCCCCTAGGTTGAAAGACTTGATTAAACATTTAAACTAAGTAGTAGTGCATCTCCCAGGAAAAAAAAAAAAAAAAAAAAGAGCCCTAATTAAGTAATAAGTATTAATAATTCATAAGACCAATGAAACTAACTGAAATTTGAGAGACCAGACTCAAGACTACAATCTCCTACCAAGGAGAAGAATAGAAAACCATCAAAGTGACGTGGATTACAAATGAAGTGGCAGTTTATTTAGTAGGTAAAAATGGAGATCACATAACAAGGTTTTTTTTTTTTTAGGTGTAGGTGTAACTTTAGTTAATTTTATGATACAAAACAAGGTGGTGGTTCGCATGTTCTCAGAGTTGTACGTGGAGATAAAAGGGAAAAAAAAGGAGTCCTGATTTTGTTTTTTTGGCGTAAATGTACTTTTAGTCTCTATATTTTGACTTTTTTTTTTATTTTAGTCCCTACATTTTATTTTTACCACTTTTAGTCCCTAAACCAATTAACGCCCTTCATTTAAGTCCTTGAAACACTGTTCTGTTACCAAATTAACGGAAAAACTAGACGTGGACAATAAAATATTATTAAAAAAATTATTTGGCATTTTTTAAATGCCAAAATTTAAAAAAAAAAAAAAAAAAAATTTAATCACTCAATTTTCTTTTCATCATTTGTGTTCTTCCCATGCTCTTCCTTGTAATCAATCTCCAGCAAAAAACAAACCCTAAACCCAGCAACCAAGAACACAAATCCAGCAACCAAAAACGCAAACATAGATCACAACAACACAAACGAAAAAAAAGAAAAAAAAACAGAGACCAAACACAAACACAGACCTAGAGTTCTTCGTGTTCTTCCCAGACCAAACCCAGTAACCAAGAACACAAATCCAGCAACCAAAAACTCAAACCTAGATCACAACAACCCAAACGAAAAAAAAAAAAAAAAAAAAAAAAAAAAAAAAAAAAAAAAAAAAAAGAAACAGAGACCAAACACGAACACAGACCTAGATCACAAATAGAGATCAAACACAAACGAAACCTAGATCACAACCCAAGCCAAAATCATCAGCGGACCCAACCACCGATCCACGTTCACAACACCCACATGCAAGCCTCCAAATTTTTCCCATTGTTTTCATAGCATTAAGACCCCACAGCCTCCATGATCAAAACCTAGAAGATCAGCCTTTTGATCTACTCGCCACTGGTCAATATCGAGCTCCAATACCGAATCGGTGACTGGGTTTTGTACAGCGGAGCCATAACTACACAGAAATAAACTATGGGTTTTCTTTCTGGGGTTTTGTACACCTAATCGGCGAACCTTCTTGATGGGTTCAATGGGTCGATGGCAACGGAAACGGCGACGACAACAACAGACCTTCTGGGGTTTCTTCTTTGACGGTAGTGTTGCTGTTGCTATTGTTACTGTTGTTGTTGTGGTTATTTGGGGCTTTCTTTGGAGGTTTTCGCTTGGAATCTTGGGTGATTGGAGATGGGGTTGTTGTTTTCATGGAGCAGGTAATCACGTAAGCAAGGACTTCACGGTCTTCAAGAGAAAGAACAAAAGCTAGAGCTAGAATCGCAGCTGGGAGAAGCTTCAACACCGAGAGAAAATCTCCATCGGAATGGAATGGAATCGCTGAAGAAGAAGATGAGGACGAGGATGGAGATGGGTATACTTTACCTTTGTTCTTTATCTTCATTTTTCTTTGCTTTGCTTCAGAAAAAAAAAAAAAAAAAAAAAAAATTGTATCTTTTTTTTCTCTCTCTTTTCTTTTGGTTTTTCTCTCGTCTCCATCTCTCACTCACACTTGCTCACAGAGATTCTCTCTCTCTCTCTCTCTCTCTCTCTCTCTCTCTCTCTCTCTCTGCGTTTTAGAGATATTTTTAAAAAATTTGAAATTTTCAGATCGATAAAAAAATATCTTGGATGGTGTAAAAATATCGTCCACCAGACTTATTATTATTTTTTGCCATTTGGTTGCTGGGTTTCTATTCTTTTGCTTGGGTTTGATCTTCATGTTCTTTGATTCGGTGGTGGTGATTTGGGGTTTTTTTTCCAGTGAATTTTTTTTTGTGTTTGTTTGCCAAGAATATTTATGGGTTTGAAGGCTAAGGTTTGCTTTACTGGGGATATGGGTTTGGGGTTTGGTTAGGATCTGGGTTTAGGGTTTGTTTTTTACTGGAGATTGATTACAAGGAAGAACACGGGAAGAACACAAATAATGAAAAGAAAATTGAGTAATTAATTTTTTTTTAATTTTGGCATTTAAAAAATGCCAAATAATTTTTTTAATAATATTTTATTGTCCTCGTTGGCCACGTCTAGTTTTTCCGTTAATTTGGTGACTGAATAGTGTTTCAAGGACTTAAATAAAGGGCGTTAATTGGTTTAAGGACTAAAAATAGTAAAAATAAAATGTAGGGACTAAAATGAAAAAAAAAAGTCAAAATATAAGGACTAAAAGTGCATTTACGCCTTGTTTTTTTTTAGTGAAGTCTTTGAAGAATGTTGTCTTCTTCTTCTTGTAGCACGCGGATGGTCCACACATGGGGCCGGTCGGTGCCATTCCCGCTGCTGCTATCTCCTATCCTATATCTGTACTGTCAATGTAAAGTTGCAAACACATGCAACGAAATTTTTTTTTTTTTTTAACCAAAAAGAAAAAGAAGATTCGAGTGTCTTTAAAAGAAAAAAATAAAATAAAATCAGAGGCATGCTGTTTTTAATGAAAATCATTTTTCATTTTCGGACACAATGGACATGTAACTATTGGTTTTTATATATGGGGCTCATGATCTCACACCCACTACATTTGTTGTATGGTATAATGGACATGTAACCATTAAGTGGCCCTTCTTCTTCGACTAGCACTTTAGACATTGCCATTGTTCCTAGCCTGCAGACCTGCTCTACATCACCTGCTCCGGTTGTCAGTGCACCTACTGTTCAAGCTCCAAACTCCAAATTGATCGAAAGTCATGTCATCATCCCTCATCAGCTTGTATGGGAGTTATAAGGAATTAGAACTTTGGCTCGTTGCTTTATTCTTGCTACAAACTATAGCTAGAAGAATAAGGTTTCATTCCAAAATAAATTTTGACAAGTTTTACAAATTTTGACAACAATAATATCAGAGTTCAAATTTTTTGCCTCACTTTTTCTGTTCCACTCTATACTCCACAAATAAAAACATGTCATGTGTAACTAGTTAATTCAATTTCTAATTTTATTAATTTAATAAATCAAATACCCAAAATAAATAAATAAATAAAAAAACTCAGCAAACTCCATCACCTCACCACCTACATTCACCACCGCCAGTCCACACCACATCGCCGGCAGCACTAGCAATAGGTGGCCGACGCCTTTGACGTTGCCATTCATAGGCAACCGCCACCGACCTTTGACGAATCCATCTCTCTTCCACTTCATCCCTCTCAAACCCACCCACTACCACCACTCTATCACCCACAATTACGACCAGCCACCATCCTCAATGAACTCATCTCCTTTCTACCCATTCATGGCCTACTCATCACCTCAACGAACTCATCTCCCTTCTACCCACCACCAATTTCAGCCAAAAACAAATACCCAAATCGAAAAACAACATTCCCATCAATTTAAAGCAAAACCATCAATACCTTTTTGAAAATAAATGAGATTATTGTAGGTTAATCTGAGTAGTAACAACAAATCCTTAATAATCCTTCAATGTAAAGATGACAATGGTTGTGGGTGGGTGGATTTGAAGGGATGAAATGGAAGAAAGATGGGTTCGTCGGAGGTGATGGGTGGCTGTGAATGGCAGTGGCAACGGCTTCGGCCACCTCTTGCTACTATCGCCCTTGAAAGTAGGTGGTGGACCGGTGGGGAGATGGGGTTTGCTGAGTTTTTTGTGTGGTGGTGGGTGGGTTTTGAGAGTGATGAAGTGGTAGAAAGATGGGTTTGTCAGAAGCAAAGGTTTGCCGTGAATGGCAGAGGTCAGCAACCTCTTGCTAGTGTCACTAGCGATGTAGTGATGGACCAGTGGTAGTGGTGGACCAGTGGTAGTGATAGTGAATGCAGGTGGTGGACTTGTGGAGTGATGGGGTTTTCTGATTTTTTTTATTTTTATTTTTATTTCTTCTATTTTGGGTATTTGATTTATTAAATGAATAAAATTAGAATTGAATTAATTAGGTTACACATGTCATGTATTTATTTGTAGAGCATAAAGTGGAGTATGAAAAGTGAGATAAAAGATTTAAACTTATAATAGAAACACAAATATTGCTACATATGCCAATAAAAGAATCAAGGGTTTTGACATATTGAGTCCAAATTCAAATAAGAGTTCAATTGATCATGTATGTATTAATTAGTTTCCCTTGTAGAAATGTCTACCATGTACAACAAATATTGACAAACATCGGTAAGATAATTATTAATGTCCTTTTTTAAAAGTTTTTTAGTACTTCCTTCAAAACAAGTAATAGATATAAAGTTAGAGGTCACATGCAAGACTCGTAATCACTAATCATATAATGAACCATCACTTGGTTCACTAAGCCTAGTAAGTGCACAAGTCATGATAATCCAAGCTATAAATGGTACACACAGTTCAATGTTCAACCACAAGTTACAAACATGCTAGTACACACACATTCCTTTAATTTTTTTTTTTTTTGGTTTCTTTTTTGGTCTTTTCAATTTAATGAATGCAAAACAACTAAAATGAACAATGCATGAAAAGTTAATGGAATTCAATGGTCAACCATAACTTAAATTGTAAGTCAAATAAGCTTTTTAGAGCATTCACATCAAGGGTTTTAAAAATTTTAGCATTTAGCATCTCAAAAAGCCACTTTATAACGTTTAACATCTCACTTTATAATATACTCAACATCAAAACTTCTATTTTTTTTTTTACAACTTCATTTAAATATTATTTCTTTATTATTTTTTATTCCTTTTTTGTTTTTATTTTTTTTCATCCTCTCTCCCTCTCTCCCTCTTGGTCTCATTGTCTCTCTCTCCCTCTCTGTCTCTCTCTCTCTCTCTCAACCCAGCAATCCTACCAACCATCGGCCACCAACCACCACAATTCCAATAACCACCACAATGATTAGAGACCCATGCCAATCAAGTCAATGACCCACGTTGATCAAGTCGATGACCACACCGGTCAAGTCGATGATCCACGAACCTAGACCCATGAACCCAGACCCACAAAATGAAATCACCCCGCTAGACCACAACGATTGGACCATCAAACCACGACCCACGACCATCATTGAACCACAACCATCGCCAGACCACAATCGTTAGGAGAAAGAAGAGAGAAGAGAGAAGTGATGGTTGGTGAGAAATATTTTTTTTTTTTACAATCCAGCTACAGTGAGTTGTTATTGATAATAGCTCATTATAGCTCAATGCTAAAATTTTTAGCATTTAGCATCTTTATTGTTGATGTGTTTTTGTGATTTGAGGTGTTAAAAATGCTAAAAAATAGCATTTATAGCACCTTTGATGAGAATGCTCTTAAGCTATCATTTTCATTCAAATCTCACCACTATAGATTCTAACCAATAAATAACAAGAGCCATATGTTCTCATTGTATGCTAGAGCAATGCTAGGGACACAAAAAATTCACAATTTTTACCATAACTCACCATGTAGCGAGTTGTGAGTGTGGAGGTGTAGACTTACCATTTTATCTCCACCACTTATATCTTACCACATGACAAATTATGACAAAAATTGTGAACTTTTTTTGTGTCTTTATTGTTTTCCTTTCATGCTACTCTAGTATTTATTAATCATCATGATATGAACTCAAGGCAAGTTTTAGCTTGGAGCTAAAATCAATCTAAAACTTAAGTCAATTACATTGCCGTGAAAATATATTTTCAAACTCTTAATGCATACAAACTACTATCTCAATTTGAGATAGTGACTTAAAATAAATCAAAAAAAACATTGAACTATTCACTTTTGTGTGATTGGTTAAGTAATATTGAGAAAAATTACAAAGCTCTTAAAACTCAGAAAAAGATTAATATCTTGCTCAAAAAACTAAATATTACAACTATAATTAATACTACCCTTCGCAGCTTTGATCATCTATTTCTAGTTTGTTTGGTGTAAAGGTAGTTGTGGAATTGAATTTGATAATTGAAGCTAAATAGTAAGATTTTTTGGATTAGAAAAAGAAAAGGTAATTTTTGTGGCATTTCACTCCACTGTTTTCTTTTAGGGACACTTTAAAATTCAATTATCATGTTGATGCAATTTTTTGGGGTTTTTTTAACTCTTGCTTTCTAGGGACAATTTTTGTTGGGTTTGATTTTTGGTTGATGCTAGTGGAAAGAAGAAAATGCTAATAGAGAGAGAAAATTAGTTATGTACCGAGAAGACTGAAAGAAGAAAAAACAAAGTTGCAGATTGAGTTTTTTTTTTAAATAAATTTTTTTTTTTTTGCTTTTTTTTTTCCTTTAAAATTGTTGTATAAATATTTTTTTTTGTTTTATATTTTTATTTTTTGATGTGGCTTTTTTTTTCTTCTCATGATGCAGATATAGCTTTTTCAATAGCGGTTAGATTTTTTTTTTTTTTTTTTTTTAATTTTACTAGCCACATGTGTGCTAGGTGAGCATTCCATCAACCATATCAACAACTTCCATCACTTAGATGATGACACTAACCAAGATGAAATATTTTTGAAAGACCAAAACAAAAATACCCCCAAAATATCAGGCCAAAAATATGTTTTTCCTATTAATTATAATAGATCCTATCCATTTAAAATTCACTCTATTTTGTTAATTTCATGGTTCAGAATCTTCAAATTATATAGTTTTTATTTTTATTTTTTTATTTAATAGTGTTTAGATTGCCATATCATTCCTCTCAATTTCACTTGAAATGATAAGAGTTTATTTTACGGTTGAGATTTTATTTCCAAAATTTGGTAGTTTATAAACTATCACGTTTTAAAATTTTTAAAGATATGGCACAAGATTCACCTTTTTATTTGTAAGTAGTGGTATACTCGTGTAATGCACAAGAAATTTAACATAATATGTGTAGGGACTGGATTTGAGCACTTCTTTTATTAGATGAGTGGACTCAGGCCCAACTAGCCCAATACAATAAATTTGTAGAGAATTGGTTAAAGAGTTAGGTTTTAGTGTGTGGACAACGATTAATATGGTGTTCATGACAATCAAACAGAGATGAATTGAGTTTAACAAAGAAAGTTTATTCTCGGCACAATCCGAGGAGCTTTGTTCTAGTAAATATTGAATGAGAATGGTTACAGGAGTTCTGGAGATTGCTATATTGCTATCCCCCCCTTCTATGGTGGGTTTCTCCTATTATATAGTTCTCTTTAAACGATTTTGGCCTTCCACTTGTTGATCATCCAAACCTATACTTGAGTGCATGTCCCATCAGACACCTTCCTCAGCTTTCTGTGAGCTGCAGCAACTTAGACAACTCTGTTCAGGAGTCATTTCTTCATTAATGCGGCCAGATTGTTAATTGTGGACATTTAATATAGATGTGACAGTTTCTCCTTGAATTGCTCCTCCGCCATGCTTACATGGCTAACCCATTGTACTTGTCTTTTCTTGGGATGCTTTGGGAGGCTGCCTTTGGTGGCGTGCTGCTCTTCCCTTCTATAATCTCGGCTGACCGAGAACAGGATCATCCTCGGCGATGTTTCTTATCAACTTCGGTTTTCTATTTTCATCCTTGGACGTTTCTACTTCCTCGGCGTGGGCCTTTGGGCCTGATAAAAAGTGGGCTGGGATTGCCAAATTTTTAGGCCCCACAATTGCCCCTCAAAATCCTGCTGTCCGGCTCCACGGACGGGGAGGAGGATTTTGATGTCCTCGGGCCCTTGTCATGGCTTGTCAAGTTTTGTCCTCTGTCAGTGCCAGAGTCTCTTCATTTGTCCAAAGCACGTCCTTGACGCTTCGGTATATGAGGCGCACCCTCATTAATATCTTTATGAAGTGATGCAGATCCAACGGTTGAGGATTTCTTTGGAAATTTGGCAGGATTTATTTCGCTTGTAACTCTTCCTTTAAATCTCGTGCGAATTAATTTCCACTAGGTTTTGCCTTATATATAAGGCACCTTGGGGAAATCATTCTTTCTCATTTACAAATCCTTGAGTTCTGCAGGAATCTCAAGTTCTCAACCCTGCAGGCATTCCCAAGGACCTTGCCAAGATCGTGATCAATGCCTAGGGAATGAGGTGGCCGAGGATAAAGGCAAAGGCAAGGAAACTGAGGCCCCCCTCAAAAATCAAAGATGCTGCCCAAATCCTGGATGACGCAGTTGAGGCAAAGAAAGCAGAGGCCAAGGATATTCCTACCTTTCAACCGAGCAAGAAAGAAGACCCTCCTCCTTCAGCCAAGAACCAAAGAAAGTGTAGATCACATCAGACTTTTGGTGCGACAAAGTTCGAGTCTTACTTGGCAACATATATCAAGTGTGAATAGATGTGAAAACAACCCAGGGTTGGTCAAACAAATCAACAAGGGCAAGGATAAACGGGTTTCCTATTTCTCAGCCTTGATAGCAGAACATCTTGTAGTTAGGAGAAAAAGGGTTCCATCAAGCGTTTTCGCCTCTTCTTCTTTCTTATCACCGGTACCACCCATACTGGCTCGATTGCTGTTAGAACAAGATTGTGAATCTACCATTCCTATGGGCATTATCTTTTTATAGTTAGCTTTAAAACAAGCCTGCTTAAGCCGCTTTATATATAATGTACCTTTCCTTTATTTAATAAAAAAGGTCTGCGCTTTTACTTTATGAATCTTTTCTTTCTCTGCAGTAACTATTTCATTTAATGGGTGTGTTGTTATTTTTCCCTCCAATGGGACTTAGAATTGATGCTGTCGGCAGTAACGAAAAGTTGTCACCCTGACTTTAACAAAATCGACGATAATACCTGGCTACTAACTTTAAATAAGATAACTACATAGAAATAATCAGGAAAATAACCGTGTGCTCCATATCGCAAACTGTGCAACCATCAAAGAATGTTGAATTTAAAGTAAGTGATCCAAGGGGACCATCATATATCAAGGCTCTGTTCGACATCTATAACGATGTTATAGCGTTAGTTTCCCCCAAGCGTCTGGTCCGAGGACCCAAGCCTGCCTTAGGCTCTGTTTAAGCACTTAGCAGGAGGTCCGAGGAGCCCAACATACCCAAGGTTCTTCTTTGCAAGAGGTCTGAGGGACCCGACATAGCTGAGGGTCTTCTTAGCAGGAGGTCTGTGGGACCCGACATAGCTAAGGTTTTTTTATTGAATGGGTAACAAAAAATGTTAAGCCCACAATGCAAACTTCAACTCATGCTTTACTTGGTAATGAAGTAATCTCATTTGTGCAGTTTGCCCCCTTTTTTTTTTTTTTTTTTTTAATGCACTTGGAACACCTTAAGTGATGCTCATGGGCTTGTGTTCGTTCACTTCCTTGTTGAAAGTAACTAGTTTCCCCATAGGTTTGAGTCTAAGGACCATGTAAGACCTTGGTTCTGTCTAGTTCTTAGATTCTTCTTGAAGTAACTAGTTTTTCCATAGGTTTGAGTTCAAGGACCATGCAAAGTCTTGGTTCTGTCTAGTACTTAGATTCTTCTTGAAGTAATTAGTTTCCCTATAGGTTTGAGTCCGAGGACCATGCAAGACCTTGGTTCTTTCTAGTACTTAGATTCTTCTTAAAGTAACTAGTTTCCCCATAGGTTTGAGTCCGAGGACCATGCAAGACCTTGGTTCTGTCTAGTACTTAGATTTTTCTTTAAGTAACTAGTTTCCTCATAGGTTTGAGTCGGAGGACTATGCAAGACCTTGGTTCTGTCTAGTATTTAGATTCTTCTTGGAGTAGCTAGTTTCCCCATAGGTTTGAGTCCGAGGACCATGCAAGACCTTGGTTCTGTTTAGTACTTAGATTCTTCTTAAAGTAACTAGTTTCCCCATAGGTTTGAGTCGGAGGACCATGCAAGACTTTGGTTCTGTCTAGTACTTAGATTCTTCTTGGAGTAACTAGTTTCTCCATAGGTTTGAGTCGGAGGACCATGCAAGACCTTGGTTCTTTCTAGTACTTAAATTCTTCTTGGAGTAACTAGTTTCCCCATAGGTTTAAGTCCGAGGACCATACAAGACCTTGATTCTGTCTAGTACTTAGATTCTTCTTAAAGTAACTGGTTTCCCTATAGGTTTGAGTTCAAGGACCATGCAAGACATTTGTTCTGTCTAGTACTTAGATTCTTCTTGAAGTAACTAGTTTTCCCATAGGTTTGAGTCCGAGGACCATGCAAGACCTTGGTTCTGTCTAGTACTTAGATTCTTCTTAAAGAAACTAATTCCCCCAAAGTAGGAGGTCCGAGGACCCGTCATAGCTAAGGTTCTGTTTAACCACTTCAATAGATTAGAAGATATTAGTATGTACCTTCCAGAACTAGCCTCGTTGCGGAGCCCCCTTGAATCACTCTGTGTTGTTGCCACTTCCTCCAACGGAGGTCCAGCGAACTTGGCCATCAGATTCGTGAGGACCTGACCCTTGGTAGGGGTACGAGGCATGTACTTGATGTTAGAAGCCCCTAGAACTGTGCCCCATTTAGCAATCCTCCATAGTAAATTGGCCACCATAATAGTTTTCCCGAGGGACTCTTGTTGATGGGGGCCTGATCCCACCTTAACTAACCATTACACTCGCTATCACACAGGCCTTTCCCACAGATGGCACCAATTGTAGTGATTGGATTTGAGCACTTTTTTTATTAGATGAGTGGACTCAGGCCCAACTAGCTCAATACAATAAATTTATAGAGAATGGGTTAAAAAGCTAGGTTTTAGCGTGTGGACAACGGTTAATATGGCGTTCATGACAATCAAACAAAGATGAACTAAGTTTAACAAAGAAAGTTTATTCTCAACACAATCCGAGGAGTTTCATTCTAGTAAATATTGAATGAGAATGGTTACAGGAGTTCTAGAGATTACTATATTGCTATCCCCCCCTTCTATGGTGGGTTTCTCCTATTATATAGTCCTCTTTAAATGATCTTGGCCTTTCACTTGTTGATCATCCAAGCCTATACTTGAGTGTCTGTCCCATCAGACACCTTCCTTAGCTTTCTGTGAGCTACAGCAACCTAGACAACTCTGTTTAGGGGTCATTTCCTCATTAATGCAGCCAGAATGTTAATTGTGGATATTTAATATGGAGGTGACAGTTTCTCCTTGAATTGCTCCTTCGCCATGCTTCCATAGCTGACCCATTGTACTTGTCTTTTCTTGGAATGCTTTGGGAGACTGCCTTTGGTGGCGTGCTGCTCTTCCCTTCTATGATCTCGGCTGGTTGAAGACAGAATCGTCCTCGGTGATGTTTCTTGTCAACTTGGGCTTTCTACTTTCATCCTCAGACGTTTTTACCTCCTCGGCGTGGGCCTTTGGGCCTGATATAAAGTGGGCTGGGGTTGTCAAATTCTTAGGCCCCACAATATGATTTTTCCTCATTTTTAAATTTTTTTTTTTTAAATATGAAGTTTAAATATTATGGCAATTAACAAGACATTTATTATGACTGTATTTGTATATAGAAATATATATTCTACTATTTAAAGTAAATATCATGTTTCAAGATTTTTTTTTACAAAAATCATGCGTCGATCGAGAGCACCATTGTGCACAATGTGCACATTGTTTTTTTTTTCAAAGCTAAAAAATTGATAACATTCAGTAAAGAGAGAGCTAAATTGGAAACGATATTGGTCTCCTTTGTCCCTCGTTCATATTAACAAAAGCAGTACTAATATTAAATTAAAAATTGTTCAACGCATTTTAAAGGTAGCCCCCACCTTAGTCCCCTCATCGTGACCATTCTGTTTTTGTATCACTCCCCGTAGAAACTGCGCCATGACTAATGGTGGCCTACTTCTTCCATAAGATGGAGACCACATCTTTTGCATTCCTGTTTGACCGTTGAAATAAAAAATAAAAAAAAACACCCACCCCTTTTGATGTTAAGAAAGATTGATACATAGGATCGCTAGCGCCCCTCGTGGGGCTGGGGAAGTTATGGCTCACCAGTCCTCCTGCACTCCAACAGGGCCCGGATCCTGGCGGGTGGGGTGCTACTATAGTCACGCCCAAGTAAAATTGCCACATTGGTCGCCCCCCTTACCCATTTTTTCATTCAGCAAAAAAAAAAAAAAAAAAAAAAAAAAAATTTGATATGACTTTTGTTGTCTTTGACTCGCTCTAAATCGAAATCAGCACTAGACACAAATTTCACTTTAAAAACATTAAGAACACGATAAAAGTTCACAATAATAATATTTTTATAAAAGAAAAAGTTAATAAATGCTCTAACAACATTTATTAGTGAATAATTTTAAGAAAGTTTTTATGAAAAAAGAAAAAATGCAATTGATTTTTTTTTTTTTTACAATTTTTTCTATTTCAATCTTTCCTAAAATTTTCATTAATAAATATCCTAAGGGCCCTCGTTAACTAGATCTCTTTGTAAAGCAATGATTATCACACATTTATGCACACAATCAGTGTACATTCCTTTAAAATCGTGTTTTGAAAATATGATTTTAATTAAATACTCACTCCGTCCCACTTTTTTTGTCCTCTATTCCATTTTGAGATGTCCCAAAATATAGTCTTGTTTCTAAAAATAAAAGTCATTAATTTACTAATATTCTTATTATACCCCTATTAATTTACTAATTCAATTTTTTGATAAATTTTTTTTAGGATAGTTTTGGAAACTTATACATTTTTAAAAGGTAAACAAGACAATAAATGATGTTCCTTTAAAAAGTTTGACTTTTCAAACAAGAAAAAAAAAGTGAGACAGAGGAAGTACACAATTTCATAATTTGAGAAATGAATACAATTTGTACGAACTTATTGAAATTGTGTTTTCAAAAACACGATTTCAACAAGTGTGCATGATTGTATGCACTAATGACTATATAACAAGATTTAACAATTTTTATAACATATTTATTTTGACTTACCGTGAATTTTGGTATATATATATATATATATATATTTTTTATTGAGAAATGATATGTCCATAATATTTTCATAACATTTTTACAACAAAGTTTAAGTGGCAGGTTGTTACTGGTTGTTATTGTTAGGGTAAAAAAGCAATCTTAGTGTTAGGTTCAAATTTGAACTAATAACAACTAACCACCTATAATTTATTGTGTAAATATTGTAAAATTGTTGTAGATGTAGTACCTCTTTTTTTTATTATTTCATTTTATTACAATTCGACTTTTTGGGAAAATGTTTTAAAATTCTGTTTTCACCTAGAAGAACCCAATGAAAAAACACAGCAACATCGTCAGCATTTGCTTCATAGTGCCATAGTCAATTACATTTTGTGCACGTCGCATCCCAACTAAGTACCTATGTAAGATTATAAGATCTTTCATTCTAGTCTGTACATCTTTGTATCCATCTTCAATGTTTAATTCACTCTTCCTCTTAATCCTAGTCTTATGTTTGTTTGTAAATCCTTGTCTTTCCGACCCAAGAGACACAGAGGCTGCTCTCATATGCACCAACAAAACCTCCCCAATGCCACAGCGCCAAACCTACATAAGCAACTTCTTGGCAGCCATGACCACAGTGACCCCTTTGATCGCCACACAAAGATACGCAGCTGTTGTGAACGGGACTGGTAATACCATAGTTTATGCTTTTGGTGAGTGCATGAAAGATCTAACTAAAAATGACTGTGATTTTTGCTTTGCTCGGTGCAAGACTCAGATCCTCAGGTGTTTACCATTTCAAAGAGCCATTCGTGGTGGCAGGCTTTTCTATGATGGGTGTTATCTGAGGTACGATGATTACTATTTCTTCAATGAGGCTTTGAGTGTGCAAGACAAGACCGTGTGTGGAGCCCAAGAGTTTGTTGGGAATGGTTCTGTTTTTAGCGCTAATGTTAATCAGTTGGTGATGAATCTAAGCGTGGAAGCGCCTAAGTTTGATGGGTTTTCTGTGGGGTTTGTGACCAATGAAAATGTCACGGTTTATGGATTGGCTCAGTGTTGGGAATTTGTGAATGGTTCTGATTGTGAGTACTGTTTGGCCAATGCGGTTTCTGACATTAGTTCATGTACTCCAAAACAAGAAAGAAGGGTCTTGAACACTGGTTGTTATTTGAGGTATTCAACAGAAAAGTTCTATTACAATTCGACTCAGCCTGTTAGAAACAGTAATCAAGGTGAGTTTGGTTCCAATGAATTTTTTCATTTATTGTTCTGTCTTTCCTTCATCGAATAAAATGGGATATTAATGTTTACTGTCCTTTTTAGTCGTTTATAAATTTCAAGTAAGATTCTATTCCATTTCCACTGCGGCACAAAGTGACTAAAAAGTGGGATTTTGAATTAGCCCATATTGTCTAATTTTATGCCATGAAAGGATAAATTTTGATGCTTTGTTGTTGGTCCCTTTTGGTTTTAGTACAATAATGAATTCTAAATTTCCCATTTTGGGTCAGATTCACCAATTGTAAATTTGATAGAATATTAATTCTTCATTAGAATTAACATTAACATCTTTTTTAAAAGAAGTGTTTGTGAAAAAATTCTTCATACACTAAAAATCTCAGCAACATCAATGATTACTTAATTAGATGATTTGGTGTGCTAATTTCTTGACTTCTTCTTCATTTTTTTTTTTTTTTTTTTTTTTTTTATGAGAATACTAAAACTTTATTCAGACGAGGATAAACACAATACATCAAGCACTAAAGAGCGTTCAATAATACAAGGCGTTTCCTTTATCCAAGTAACAAAATTGGAAATGTTCCTAGCATACTGAGCTAGGCCATGAGCTGCTTTATTACCCATGCGAGGGACATAGACAAATTGCACCTGCCTGAAGTAGCGAATAGCTTGAAGAGAACCTGAGATAATGTTAACAATACTAGCAGGAGGAATAAGACTACCATTCAGGGATTGAATCATAGACAAAGGGTCACTTTCAAAAATAACGTCAAGAAAACCAGTATCTCTAGCAAACTGGATGGCTTCCTCCATAGCCTTTGCTTCCATTTCAAGCGGACCCAACGGAGCATTGACCAACTTACTCATCGCTGCAGCAACGTTGCCCCACTGATCTTGAACCACAATGCCTACACCCACAGATTTGAGAGAAGAAAAGACCGCTCTGTCGACGTTCACTTTAAACCAAGGTGGTTTTAGAGGCGACCACAGAACTTCTGACATAAACCGAGGCTGGGAAGGGAGATGATTTCCAAGTTGAAACTCTTCCAAATATGTCCGTGCCCACTGAAGAATATGCTCAGCCGATTGCCGAGCCCCTTCCAGACGCACCTGATTCCACGAATACCATAGACACCAAGCTATCACGGCAACCAGTGCCAATTATTCAACTTCCAACTTTAGATGAAATTTCAGCAACCATAACAAATCCATAAACGACCCAATCCTGCCTATATCCAAATTCCTTATCAGACCCGATGTTGCCCAGACTTCCTGAGCTTTAGAACACCGCCAAAACAAGTGCCCCGAGTCTTCCACCTCCAGCCCGCACGTCTCACATATATTGTCCTGGATAATATGCCGCTACAACAGATTAGCTTTCATTGGTAAGATATCTCTGCAACCACACCACACAAAAGATCGAATTTTATTCAGAACCTGAAGCTGCTAAAAAAACTTCCAAAAGGATTGAATCTGCCGAGGGTCTGAACACTCTCCACAGACTCCATTCCTTTGAGTTTTAGCTTGAAGAGCAACCCGATACGCGCTTGCTATAGAAAACTGCCCAGATGCTGTATAAGCCCAAATTCGAGAGTCATGGGGAAAAGAAGGAGTAAGGGGAATAGCAAGGATAGCATCAGCTTCATGTTCAAAGAAAATTTGGCGAACCAACTCCAACTTCCAAGAGTCATTTTGGTGGTCAATCAACTCTGAAACCCGAGGATCTGGCTGAAGAATACTCACGGGAGACACAACCTGAAAGGAAGATGGAATGGGAAGCCATTATCACCCCAAACACTAGCACTTTCACCATTGCCAATCAGCCAACGACACCTAGCCTTCACTACCATTTGCACTGCCATAAGACTTCTCCAAGCAAAGGATGGAGCACCCCCTAAATTAGCATCAATGAATTCATGGACAGGGAAGTACTTTGCCTTAAACACTCGATAGAAAAGAGAATTCGAACAAGTTTGAAGACGCCACTCTTGCTTAGCCAATAGGGCTATGTTAAAAGCCTTCAAATCCAAGAAACCCATACCCCCTTCTTCCTTAGGCCTACACATCTTCTCTCAACTCAACCAGGCTGTTTTATTCACCCCATTATTTTGTCCCCACCAAAAGCTTTGCACCATACCTGCTAAATCATCACAAATCAAATCAGTAATTTTAAAACAGCTCATTGAATAAGCCGGGATGGCTTGGGCCACAAATTTAATAAGAATCTCCTTTCCCGCAACAGATAATAATTTTTCCTTTCAACCAGAGAGTTTATTGCCCAATTTTTTCTTGAGTTGAATGAAGGTGTTACGTTTGTTGTGCCCTACAAGGGATGGAAGACCCAAATATTTCTCATGTTGGCAAATGACTTGGGCACCAAACCGGCTTTTGATTTCTTCTTGAATGGCCTGAGGGGTATTTTTACTAAAGAAGAGTGCAGATTTATTTCTATTCAACTGTTGGCCAAAAATAGCTTCATATAAATTAAAAATATGCTCTAGTTCCTCACATTCCTCCAAAGTTGCTTTACAAAAAATCAAGCTATCATCAGTAAAGAATAAATGAGTAATTCGAGGAGCATGACGACTAACCGAGATACCAGTAAGGGAACCCCTTTCTACAACACGCCGAAGCAAAGCTAAAAGCCCCTTTGCACAGATTAAAAACAAATATGGAGAAAGAGGATCCCCTTGACGAAGACCACGAGATGGAATTACACACCCTCGAGGTTGCCTATTAATGCACACAGAATAAACAACAGACGAAACACAAGATAATACAGTATCCACCAACTTTCTATGAAACCCCAACCGAAGCATAATATTTTCTAAGCAAGACCATTTCACCATATCATAAGCTTTACTCATGTCAAGCTTTAAGGCCATATCACCTACTTTACCTCCTCGCTTTTGGCTAATATGATGCATAGTCTCAAAAGCCACCAATACATTATCCGTATTAAACCGACCCTTGGTAAAGGCACTTTGGTTTTCACTAACAATGGTAGATAGCACAGATTTCATCCTATTGGCCAGAGTTTTAGATGCCAACTTATACACCACATCACACAGACTAATGGGTCTAAAATCAGACATATGGCTTGGATTTTTAACTTTGGGGATAAGAATAATATAAGTCTCATTAAAGTTAGAAGGATTAATACCCAAATTAAGAAAATCCAAGCTTGATTTAGTAACACAATCACCAACTAAAGGCCAAAAAGTTTTATAAAAAAGCGAAGGCATACCATCCAGACCGGGGGCCGCCATGGGGTGCATTTGTTTCAAGGTTTAGGCCACTTCAAAAGGTTGAAAATCCCTAGTCAGAAGATAATTCATGGACTCTGATACCATAGGTTCAATGGCGGCATTCAACTCCTCCCAATGCATAGGATTAGAGGTAGTGAACAAGTTGGAAAAGTAGTCAGTAGCTATCCTCTCAATTGTGCTAGGATCTTCCTGCCAAACACCATTCAGATCAGTCAAACCCATATTATAATTCCGTGCTTTCCTATTAGAGGCTTTGGTATGGAAAAAGCTAGTGTTTTTGTCTCCCAATTTGAGCCACATGTTGCCAAACCGTTGCTTCCACATGGTCTCCTCAGCATCCAGCCACATGCCTTAATTCCTTCTTATTCCAACCTGTGAGGTCCTCTCGACAAGCCTACAAACAGTTAGATAAAGGGCAACCCAAAGTGGACATAAGACCTCTCTCCCAAGCCTCTAAGACGACATCTTGACATTTAGGATCTCGAAGCCACATAGCTTCGAACCGGAACTGTTTAGATTGACCCTTGAAAGGAACACGCACCAGACCTAACTGAAGACTTAGAATGCAGTGGTTAGAGGCAGAATTTGAAATATGATACAATTTGGCGTTAGAAAACTTACCAAGCCAACTAGAAGAAACCAATGCTCTGTCTAACCTGGAACGAATGCGTCTGCCATTTGTAAAAAGCTTATGCCAAGTAAACCAAGGACCTAGGAACCCCAAATCACGGAGAGAACAGCGATTCAAGGCCATACAGAACCGGTCCATTTGTCATTCAGGTCTGGAGTTGCCACCAATAGTCTCATCAACATATAGAATTTCATTAAATTCACCTATGCAAATCCACAGCAGGATGTTATTTCAACCAAGGCTTTCAAGCAATCTCCAAGTCTCCTCCCTTTTGCTAGTCTTCGGTTGACCATAAAAACCAGTGAAACGCCATTGACCATCAATTATAGCATCAATATACCATTTATTTGATAGCTACATCAGTGCCATGGTTCCAGAAGAGCGCAATGCCACCATTCTTTCCTTGGCTTAATATAATATATCCATTCTGGAAACCAACCAAGTCTCTTTTCTTCTTCATCTCTTCCATTGAAAGTTTAGTTTCCATAAGAAAATCTAAACTGGGAGCTTCTTGTTGCACCACTCGTTGGAGGGTATGAACTGTTCAAGGGTTCCCAAGCCTTCGACAGTTCCAGCTAGGTAGACTCATTGTGCTCAGTGGCGCTGTGAAGTAGCCATTGCCGATTTAAAATCATCTGCCAAGACCTTATTGAATTCCTTAATCTCATGTACCCCACGTGCCTTCTTCCCCTGGTTCGGAGTCTTACTATGTGTCTCATCCTCTTGGAATTTCCTTTTGTAATTATTAGGAACACTACTAACCATCTCCACGGGTCCTGAACACAAAACCTGAGGATGGCCTTCTAAATTCTTGTCCACCTGATGAGCACTAGAATCAACAAGAGGAGAGTCCATAACTTCAAGAACGACCCCTGCCTCACCAACTTCGGAATTTAGAGGAAGAGTAGAGACAAACTCATGCTCTACCAAACTTTGGAACTGAATGTCTGAATCTATTTCCTTCAGGTGCGCTTCAAATTTATCTTTATTAATAAGAATATCTCTAGCATCCACGGATTGCTCCTCAACATTAGCCACCCCAATATCTTCACTGTCCATTGGAATCTGCTCATCAATTGGGTCTCCTGAGGCACTTCCACGTCACATTGCAGTTGCTTCTGTCTAGCCACTTGCTCAGAATGATCCTTGGGAGGGCTAGGTTTCGAGTTATCAAAGCCTTCCACCGTGAAAACCTTCCACTTGGACATATTAGTAGGTTCCGCTTTCAGCCAAGCACCAAATTGCACATCCTCGGAGGCCAAGGTACCTTTACTTCAAACCCATCGATCACAATCCTTCCCAACATGTGACAATAAACCACACCAACAGCAGTAGGTAGGCAGGCGCTCATACTTAAACGAAGCCCACCCATCTTTGCCCTCACCAAAAGTAACCTTCCTACCTCGGCAAAGAGGTTTGGTGATATCTAATTCTTCCCGAACTCTCATAAAATTTCCACCTTCCACCTCAGTTTTATCCGGAGAGGAAATAATCTGACCTAACGGCTGACAAAGAGCTTCCACAGCCTCCTGAATCATGTGATGCGGTGGTAAGTCATGAACCTGCACCCAAAACCTAGCAGTATTAAAACAAATAGTATTCAAAGAATTATCTTCCTCATAGCGCCGTAGTACTATCAAATACTTATCAAAACTCCAAGGCTCCCCCAGCAGTACACGTTCCGCATCCAGTTCATCATCAAACGTGAACAACAGGATATGGTTTCCCATATCTCGAACCTGAAAGCCTTGTTTCGGTCTCCAAAGAGGACGTAGGGTTTTGACTATGGCCTCCACATTCAGTTGGCGTTTAGTAAAAAACTTGCTGTAAGGGTGCAGCCCTGCTTGGTTCCTACTCGCTGAAAATTAAACTTGTCACCCTCTTCTTCCGAAAGAGAAAGACGACTCCAATTTGCAGTCAACGAATCCATCACAAAACACTGTGCCTACTACGTAACAGAGTCACAAGGAGGCAACGAAATTCCTACAAACGTAGAAAACCCGGATTCTTTACCTAAGAGACCAGCGCCACCAGACCCTAGGGCAAAGAAACTTTTTTTTTAATATTGATTTCTTGACTTCTATTTTGATTAATGAGGTTCATAGAGTAACATGTTAATCTATGTTAGGAAGCAAGATAGCTATAACTTTGGCTGCAACATCATCTGCTTTGGCTCTTTTGCTGGTTATTGCAACGGTTGTCTTCATTGTGAGGAAGAATGTACTAAAGAGGAGGGGAGGTACCTATTTTGATATATGAGATTTTGAAAGACTTTGTTGGGACTCTGGAATTAATATATAGCTTACTTGATCTGGCATTTGTTTCAGAGAGAGAGCAACTAGGGGCTATGTTGGCCACTGTGAACAAGTCCAAACTCAATTATTCGTGTGAAGTTCTTGAAAAGGCCACAAATAACTTTCACAATTCCAATAAGCTAGGACAAGGAGGATCTGTTTCTGTTTACAAGGTTATTTTAAGTCTTCTTTTTACCACGACGCACCATGGTTCGGTGATCACTCCACAAGTATAAATACTTGTGAGGAGTAGGGGGTAAAGGTCGGGATTTAAGTTTTCAGGAGGAAGTTTCACACACATATACATTTAGATTAAGCTAGAGTAAAAATTCTATTATATATAAAATATATATATATATATATATTTTAAAAGTCTTCTTTTTTGAGATTTTTCATTTTTGGAAATGAAATTAACTAGATACATTTCTTGGAAAATTATTGTATACTCCTAAAATACCATAAATGCGTACTCCCTCCTCTCATATGAATAGTAGGTCCCACTAATTAAATTCATGGTGAAACTCACCATTCATGTAAGAGGGAAAATTACGCATTTATTATACTTTGGGAGTACTTAATAATTTTTCTATTTCTTTGTGTCAAAATAAGGAGTTTTGCCAGGTTGGCAACTTGTTGCCATTAGAGCATCCGTAGCAGTTGGTGTAAAAATTATGCCATTTTGCCACACCAAACACTTACTTTATTATTTTACCACATCATTTTACAATATCTCATTTATCAGATGTTCTATCATTCAATTAATACATTAAAATAATATTTACTACACATTAAAATAATATATTGTCTCTTTCCCATTATCATCAACAACAGCAACAACATCAACAGCATAATCACCAGCCACCAATATCCACGGCCACAACAACACCGACAGCCACCACCAGCCACCAATACCAAATAAAGAAAAAAAGCTTCATATGCACAAAAAATTAAGCTCAACACAAACAAAATCCTTCAGAGCTAAGACTCACATCAGAATTTGCATATGCACAGCATAACCCAATCAAAACCCTTGAGAATCAAAGTAAACCAACATCAAAAAATTGCATCAAAATTGCGAACAACCCAAAATAAAATCATTGACCCATTTTAGAAATTGCATCAAAATTATCAAACAACCAAGCAAAAAATGAAAATTCTTGAAAAATAAGCAAAACCCACATCAGAATTTGCATAAAAAATCATCCAGAAGCGAAAATTCTTCAAAATCAAATCAAACCCACATCAGAATTTGCAGAGTCAAACTGATCGTGACGAACACTCCGGCGGCGGACCTCACCCTCACGAACCTCGCTTACTGCTCGCACGCCGATCTTCATGGCTTCGCCGTCCCTGGCACCAAGCTCTACCTCGCCTCCATCGCCAATTTCTTTGTTCTTTCTCTGACAGGATGAAGATTTGTTTGGTTTGTGATGATTCCAGTCCTGGGTTTTGTTTTGAACTGGGAATTGGAGTTTGATTTGAGGTGCAAAGAGAGAAGAAAGAAGATTTTTGGGTTTGATTTTAGGTGCAAAGAGAGAGAGACGTTTGAGGTTGAGGGAGGTGCTGAAGAGGAAAGAACACCGGGTTGGGAGAGAGAGAGAGACCGATTGTGAGGAGAGAGAAAAAATGAATTAAAGAAGTGAGAGGAGAGAGAAAAGTCGAATAAAAATAATAATAAACCAAATGCAACATTTCGTCCGTACCGTGGTATATTTGTAACATTACTGTTTAATGTTGCAAAAATTATAAGATTTGCAACATCTGATAAATGGGAATTGGAGTTTGATTTGAGGTGCAAAGAGAGAAGAAAGAAGATTTTTGGGTTTGATTTGAGGTGCAAAGAGAGAAGAAAGAAGATTTTTGGGTTTGATTTTAGGTGCAAAGAGAGAGAGACGTTTGAGGTTGAGGGAGGTGCTGAAGAGGAAAGAACACCGGGTTGGGAGAGAGAGAGACCGATTGTGAGGAGAGAGAAAAAATGAATTAAAGAAGTGAGAGGAGAGAGAAAAGTCGAATAAAAAAAATAATAAACCAAATGCAACATTTCGTCCGTACCGTGGTATATTTGTAACATTACTGTTTAATGTTGCAAAAATTATAAGATTTGCAACATCTGATAAATGGAGCTTTTTGGTGTTTGGTGTGCTAAATGTGCCAAATCTTTGGTATTTGGCACATTTAGCACATCTAGTGTGGGTGCTCTTAAGAGGCTTTTCTCCAATACCGGACAATGGGTGGATCATTTCTTCAATGAAGTCAATTTGATCAGCGAGTCAACGACATCCATCACAAAAATTTTGTAAAGCTGTTGGGATGGAGCATCATCTTCCAATCACTAAAACATTGATAATCACATTAAAAGAACTGCCAAAAACATATGAAAATTATGGAATACTAGCCTTTAAGCACGCGCTTTTCTTTTTCTTTTTCTTTTTTTTTTTGTTTATTCATCATAATTCAAAGTTGCTACATTTTTCAATCACAAAAATACTTGTGATGAGATTTATGCATTTATAAGTGAAATAAATCTCATCACGCCCCTAGTATTTTTGTGGTTGGAAAATGTAGCAACTTCAAATTATGATAAAAAAAAAAAAAAAAAAAGTGCTCAAAGGTTAGTATCTATACTACTGTTTAAGAGACTTCCCAACATTTTATCTGTGTAAAACACCTTACATCCAATATTTGGTAAGTGAAAACAATTGAGGACAAAAAAGTAAAAATACATCTATTAACACCCCTTAAAAAAATGCCTAATAAAACTGTTGCACTCTTGCATTAATTTACAAATTGAAATTCAATCGTTCAATCTTCTACTCATTCACAATTTTAAATGTCTTGTTATCATCACACAATTACTATGTTGTCCAATGTCTATCCTAAGTCTCCTGCAAATTCCAAAAAACTCACACACACTGGAAGCCAATCTTCCTACGTGGCTACGTTACTCAAAGCATTAAGACTTAAGAGTAGTGAGAAACGTGAGTTGAGGCAACCAGGCAAACAAAGTTCCAACGTATTTAATAAAATATTTCTTTCAACTATGTCATTATTATCTAATGAGGCAACTAAAAATAAAAACACTCACAGGATGGTTTTTAATATTTCGTCTTTATCAAAAGTTGTTCATATTACTTTTCAATGATTGTGTAATTGCTAACCTTTGAACATCAATAAAAATAAAAGAATCGATTTTGTGATTGAGAAATATAGCACCCCTAAATTGAGATGAATGAAAAACTGTAATACTTAACCCAAAAAAAAAAAAAAAGCATCACACGTGCGGAATCAATTTTGCGATTGGAATGAAAAATTATAACACTAAACCAAAAAAAAAAAAAAAAGTATATTATTAGTGACATATCTTAAAAGAATAAAGTTTATTTTTAAACTAGTTAGGAGAAAAAATCTACAAAAATATATGTTGATATTGCGTGTGAATTTTGAAAATATAATCGTTAGATTGCATGTTATTGTTATATTTTTCATACTTGCAAAATTTCAAGAATATCAAAGATCAATTGCTATGTCACCAAACAAATGTTAAAATTTCAAATTTTTATAATCTAAAATTGTTTATAAAAAATAAGTTTATTGATCAAATAATAAATAACATTTAATATGAGTGAAGATATACATGTTAAGAATATAAAGAACATGAAATTTAACGGTTAGATTTTTAAAATTTGTACAAAAAAAAAGAGATATATAAAAATTTGGAAGATTCTAAATCAGTTCGAACGAAAATTTTGATTATTTTCAAATCAATCAACTTTTGATAAATAAAAAATAAAAAGAAGAAAAAGGAAAGTTTTTTTTTATCTTCTTCTGAGAAGGTAGCCTTCTAAACTATGAAGGTCAACAATAGCTGCTACTAGTCTATGACAGTTTTATCTTCAAGTTACTCAACCTTTGATCGGTTTTCTGAGCTGCTAATTCAGAGCCCAAAAAGAAGCCGAAGAGGAGGAGCTAGAGCAGCTCAAACCTACAATCATGGGCGACGAAAAGTAAGTCCCTCGTTTTCGTTTTCCTTCTATGTAAAAACCATCCTCTTATTTACAATTTCGATTTTCAACATTTCTTCATTATTTGATTTTCGTTTTTTTTTTTTTTTTTTTTTTTTTTTTTTTTGTTCAAAATTTAGCCGTCATAAGTGGTTCTCGATTACGGTGATCGGCGATCACTCCCGGTTACTGGTTGCAGTTGCGGTGATTTTCTTTTACACTTTCTTCTAATTTTTTTTTTTAAGTTAATTTTATCGATTTATTAGGGTTTTTTGGTTGCTCAAAACTTTATATTTTCCCTTGATCTTCAGGATAAGCCTCAAGGTATAGAATTAGGCCTCAAAGAGAGTGCTGGAGTTGACTCCGTAAGTGCTGATTGTGTTTAATTAAATGCTGATAATGCTGTAAAATCTAAACCAATTATTTATCAATAAATGATTTATGATTTTCTAAAGTTTTATGATGGAATTTATGTATGTGGGTGTGTAAGTATATGTTTGGGTTTATAGTTTTTGTATGGGCCGGTACTTGAATATTTGAGGTGAATGTTTCAGAAAATCAAAACTGTGAACCTGGATGGGAAGACATTCAAGCTGCAATTTGTGAGTTGAAATTGTAATTTTTTGTTTTTTGCATATGGTGTATTGACTCAGGAACATACGATTTTCAATTTTTTTTTTTTTTTTTTTAAACCCTGGCATCTTTTATCTCCTTAGCAATAGTTACAGCAACTTTTCTCTTCCAGCCTCCAGTGCCACCCTCTCCCCCAATTCTCTCTCTCTCTCTCTCTCTCTCTCTCTCTTCTTGACATGACGCTGGTCTTCTTCTTGCTATGGATATGACCTCTTCTCTTTTTCTTCTTGCAATTTTCACTTTTTCTTCTTGCTTTTGTTTCTCACATCCAAACACCAAAACCCATTTCCTTCTCTTTGTCTTCTTGCTTTTTCTCACATCCAAACACCAAAACCCAACTGAATTGAATTGAAACTGACCGCAGTCAAGTTGGATTGGTATTCCTTCCCTATCGGTCGGTGTTAGTGCCAAATATGGCAAAACCGACATCCTCGGTTCAGTGCAAAAATTGCCTTCAACACCAACCGCAAACCGATTACACCCCTTGATGTTTGAGCTTTAAGAAATTTAGCAATATATTAGGTTTCTTGATGAATTCTTAAGTAAGAATTGATGTTTCAGAGTTTGGTTAGAAAAGAATGAATATTGTAAATTTCAGCACTCTCTCTCTAAATAGAAGAATGATTTCATTGATTGGAGAAAAGAATACAATCCGATAACTATAGTTCACTAATTCTACTCCTATATATACATGATTTAAAACAAGAAAAAAAAACTGAAATAACAAACTCCCAATTTTGAAGGGAAAAGCTGTTACATCAAAATCTATCTCATTGACAGACGTGTACCTCAGCTAACCACTTGCTAACTTCCTAATCCATGTGGCATCATCCCCTGGATTGAATGGATGATTTGATCATAGTGAGGCACTGCTTCAATCAAGTCCATTAATTCTTTGCTACTCAATTCTGATTCTGCAGTAGCCACTTGATCATTACTCCTTATCACAGCTGCATCTTGTGGCTTTCCCTGTTGCTAAGAGCTGCATCTTGTGGCTTTCCCTGTTGCTAAGAGCCACTCTGCTTTGTACCTTGCAGCTTTCCTTAATGCACAGAACCATGTTGCGTCTTATTTTCAACAAATATTGATGGCTGTTTTGGGCTAAAATAGGGGTAAAGAAAAACTAAGAAAGATAAAACACTATGCAATCACACCTAGGTCTTCTTAAGCATTATGCCTAGGGTTCTTTGGCATTAGATCTCGGAGAAGTTTGCATCACACAAACAAAGCTTAAAATAAGCTGCTGAATTTTATCAATCAATCAATATATTGAAAATAACATGACTACAAAAGAACCTTTATGTAGAGGCCATTGTTAACCCTTTCCTAGTAGGAATTGAACTCTAAATAACATATTCCTAGAATGAATAGGATTACCACTATCAATTAAATAAAAGAATCATGACCATTTCCAAGGATAGTCCATTCCAAATTTTTTTAAAATTACCAAATTGCCCTTATACTACTTAAAACTGATCCAACAGCTTTCCAACCTAAAAGGGTCAATACTAAGACTCAATAATGACTAAAATAACCTATCAAAGTTGCTAAGAAGGTCAGACATCAAAACTAGACCACAATTCTTGAATCTTTGCATATGTAATCTTCTTTTTCCTTGAGCTCTTCCTTGTCATCATCAGCCTTAACCTTCTCAACAATTCCACATCAACTTCTAAGCCAATTTGAACCCCTTGGTACATTGGCTGCAACATAATCTTTTGCTACAAGAAGAACTTGCTTCAAGAACAACTTGCTTCTTGCCCTTATCCCTCCTTGTCCACCCAAACACCATAGCTTCTTGCTACTACAAAATAATTGCTAGCACAAATGTCAGTTGTGCTTTTGGCCGGGACCACCCCTCATGAAGTGGAGGTCACAGTTCTAATCCCTTAGGTCCAAATCTCACTTATCAAAAAGGAAAATATGGAGCAATATAAATACCATGCCTATATGGTTGCATGCATCTTGTATTCCAATTTCGCAGTCAAAAGTTAACTGGTAGGCTAGCTTTAAAATTAAGGATTAAGACCTCTAAACAATATCGTTTTATGGTCTATATGCATGAAGCTTATTATCATTCCACATAATAATAAATACTCTTTTTCTTGTACTTTCAGTTTTATTTTTCTGAGCAGCGGCAGTTCCAGTTTTTACAGAGCACCTTTAAGCGATATGCGATAATTGTAAGAAACACTTGGTTTTGTCATGCAACTTATAGACAAAATTTCACATTGCCCTGTTCAGATTTATTTGAGAGCATTGGCATAATTCTTGTTTGCTGCTAGTTGTACTTGTATCCATGTTCATGTATGCATCAAAACCTATCAAATTTGAGTGTTATTGTAGTTATATTATTGCACATAATTACCAAGCTACTGGATATACATTTAATCTTTATTGTGATTGCATTGGCACTTCAGATATTTTTTATTCTTCTACTGCAAATGACCATATATGATAGCAAGTTAGCCTACATCGTGCTTTGTAGTGTCATTTTCTTTTGCAAACTGCTCCCAAGCATAGATTTTTTATAAACCTTGATTTTGCAACATTTTCAAACCTTAGCACTAATAAGGGCACTCAAGTATACTGATAAAAGTGTTTATTTAAACTTTGTTTGTTTTGTTGGAAAATATTTTCATTTACAGATTTCATTTCGTACTTGAAAATGTATTGTAAAATATTTTCCAGTGAAATGATATTTTTTTTGGGAAAAAGAAATCCTCTTGTTAATAACTTCCAAAATTATATATCTTGAATAAAAGATAAACCATCCATATCATATGTTTTCTTTGGAGTTCTTGGATGATTTTCCATTCCGTTATTACTGTACAGAGACGATTGAGCACATCCTCCGGTTGGCTATCTTAACTAAACTTCTCACCAATTTCTTTTGCCACATTTGCTTGACAACCTGTCGCTTTGCTCTCCTCTTTCTTGGACATTGCTATAAATGAAAATCACATATAACCGTAAATATTACGTAATTTTGTTATAGAAATAGCCATTACGACAATCTCATTAATCATTGCCAGCAGGACTTTTAGGCACCCCATAGTCATTTAGATAATAATTGTTGTAATGTAGCATTTACTTAGGCATTTAGTTTTAGTTACAATTCAAAGTAGGTTTAACACGTTACTAACACACATGGGAAATAATAGAAATCATTAGGCTATGCAGGCTAATAGAATATTTTTATGGTTCTGTTGACAATACATATTCATAGATAGGATTAACATGCCATCAACAAATAAAAATAACATAAATGAACAAATCTACACATACACAGCAAGTTTTTTGAGAGAGCGCTTTTGTAAAATGGTGTACTTTTGTTTCAAGCATAAAACAAAGAGCCTTAAGTTTTTCCTTTGACTGAAAATATTTTACATTTGATTAGTTATTTCATTGCAAAATAAATACCATAAAATGTATAAATCATTTTCTTACCACAAAACAAATAGAGCATTAGTCAACACAGTTTTCCATTCTAATTATTATTATTATTATCATCTTACTTGCCTGAGAAATCTTACATGTTGGACTCTGACAGATTGTCTATGATGCTACTGCGATAGAGAGTTTCAATACAGCACAGAGGTGGTTAGAAAGGAATCCTATTCCTGCCAATGGTACTGTGTGCATGCTAGTTGGTAATGACCATAATTTGCACGACAATGATGACAATAAGGTTGTAAACACAGACGCTGGGGAGGTAAATTTCATCAACTCTTACGATAAATTAAGATGGTATGATTTGCAATATTTTTTTGTAGATAGATAAGCCATATTCACACTCCAAATGTCAAGAATTTATTATGAAACATTTGATGGTGTAATTTGTTTGACTTAAAAATTTAATTAGACACATTTGATGGCTAAACTATGTTCTAGTTGATTTTTGGTAGATTTATTATTATTCAATATGTTCAATCTTGAAGATTGTTGTTATTGGAATGTCTTTACAACCAAGAGCAAAAATTGTAAAATATTTTACACTCAGAAAATCGATACAACATTTTACACTTTTTTCTCATCTCTCACTCTCAACTCTTTAATAACTTATCACTCTCACTTAACTTTCTTAGTCCTTCTCCGTCTCTCAGCTCTCTCACCAGGCCAAAGCCCTCTCATCTCAACACATCTCACACAACCCATCTTACACCATTGCCCACTCACTGCCACAACCCTCTTCTCTTCTCTCTCACTACCTTGGGTCCAATGACGTACTTGGGTTTTCAATAGCTACTTGATTGGTACCGTCGGTGCTTGTTTCTTGAATGGTTGGTGGTAGTTCAATGGCTGGTGCTCATTTGGTGGCTATCTTTTCTTCCAAAGTAGAGTTTTGGGAGGTGGTGGGTGGCAGTGGTTTGTTCACGTTAGTTTTAAGAAATATGAAAAAGTTTTCTACAATATTTTCATGTTGGTAGTCAAACACGGTAAATTGGAAATATTTTACATTTCATAAATTTTAGTTCAAAACAAATAGAGTATAAATACCCTCTCCATCAATACCACAATCAATTCATTTCCCTCAAAACCTTCAAACCTTGCAGCTAGTTGGTTGTAAGTTGACAGATGTGTACCAGCAATTGGAGAACTTAGGAAACTAGAAATTCTTCACTTTTTAGGTTCTAAAATTAAGGAGCTGCCAAGAGAAATAGGAAATCCTAGTTATCTAGAGTTGTTAGATTTTACAAGATGCTTTGATCTACAGCAAATTCCACTAAAACTCCCATCTAGTTTATCTCACCTAGAAGAGCTGTAGAAGTTTGGAGTACACCATTAGAATTATGGAAGGCAATAAAGGAGCAAACGCAAGCCTAATTGAACTCATGTATGTCCCATTTGGTGGCTTTAAAAATTCAAATTCCAGACATTAAGGTCTAGCCTAGAGACTTAACCTTAAAAAATGAAACAATAAAATTTCAAATACTTGTAGGTGATACCAGTACCTTAGTACATGATTTGCTTGTAGGACGTTTGTTTGTGGACTGAATCAAGGAATGGGAGTTCGTAATTAGTTGAGTTGGTTGATTGACCAATAGAGTGGACTTTCAGGCAAAAGGAGCTTCTTTTATCAATGCTAACATCTTGTATTTTTATGTTTTTTAGTGTTTGAAGAAGATACATAAAGGTTTTACTAAATTACGAATTTAATTTTTAACTACATAAATCTCCCCTGCATTATGACCCATATGTGGCGAAGTAATTCAAGAAAATCCAGTGTTATTATTCTTGATGCTTATTACCATCCAAATTTATTCTCCCTGTGCCTAAATAAATCACAGGGGCTTGCAAGAAGGTTTAACATCCCTTTCATAGAGACAAGTGCTGAAAACCCAGAAACTTTGGAGCATACTCTCAGAAACATGACTAGTAAGTTTATACAGTAAATTACTAAATTTTTTTATTTATATCATGGGAGTGATTAAGTTCTCAACATCATTAAGTTTTTATATGTATTGCAGAATGGATCGACTCTTCCAAGATCTACAAAAATTGAGTTATTCAGATGGAGGGGAAGCCAATTCAACAGAACAACAATTGTCGTGGTACTATGCTATCGTTATGCTTATTTCCTGTAATTTCATACGAATCTATCGAAAATGGTTAAAAATGGATCTATTATCAAAGGTAAGATTTGCAGTGTAACTATATTGGTTGAACTCTGGATCTATCAAAAACAGTTAAATATGGCTAATTCTACCTCAAGGGGTGGTGGATCTATCATCTCCCACTATGTAAATCAGAATACCAAATCTAACTGATTTTGAATAAAATTTTGTGAGGAATGATACATCTCATCATCCACAAAAAAAAAAAAATCATGCATTTAATAAGTGTCGGTTCATCCATGTGCACAAAATATTGTGAATGAGCTCCACATAAAAGTCCCACTGGTAATTTGGTGCATCATGCTAAGACAAACTTGAAACACACTGGTAATCATGAAACACATCCCTTTACATGGCTTCAAAAATTAAGTCACACAAGCTCAAAAATTACATTGCCAAAAACAGTGGCCCAAGATTATATTGCCAAAAACAACGGACATAATTACATTACAAATTTCCAATAATCCAACTACAAAAGTTGTAGTTGTAATAAATAAATGGGGATGCCACATTACCAGTATTTTCATATAGTTTGCCTTATACATGCACAAAATAATAATAAACAACAATACACGTGCACCATAAAATAAAACAAAAATCAATGCAATCTCAATCCAGTTTCTCAAGAAAAGTACACATATCAAATAGAATATATGGTGGCTATTGGATAGAGAAATGCCACATCTCTAACTATTGAGAAGACCCATATATGTTTGCAAAGAGATGAGATGTAAAGGTTAGATGGCAATCCTAATAATTTTTTTAGATGAGTTACCATACCTCGCAGTTTGGAGTGAGAGATGGAGAAAAAGAAGCATATTCAAAATTTAAGAGAGAATAAAAGAAAGCTTAAAAGAAGTGAGGGCTGGGTTAATAAGAAATGGGGTAGGTGAGAGATTTAATAAGTGGTGACTTTTTGTTTGAGTGCTTAGGTTTTTCTTAGGTTTTTCTTTTTTTTTTTTTTTTTTTTTTTTTTTTTATCCCTTCTACTTTTATGACTCTCAATTCAATGGATTCCTATTTTTATGTCTCTGTCTCTATTCAATGTATTCCTATTTCCTAGAGTAACGTTACTATTTTTGGTAAATTTCTAGAGCCACGTATTACAATTCATAAAAAAAGATCCAAACAATAATTAACAGCCATGGTTTTTTTTTTTATGGAAAACAAAATCCAAAGTTACATTAGCCACACAGTGATACAACACAAAAATTGGCATAAATATAATAGATGCTTAATTTTTTAACATTACCTATATAATTATAAATAACCAAAAAAATGATATATTATTTAAATAATAATATATTATATAAGTGATAAATATACAATAATAACTAGTATATAAATAAAATAATAAATGAACTTTAGTATAACCTTGTTATTATGTGTTGTGAATTATTTATAAATTTTTTAAGGGCAAACTACATATTTGGTCATCAACCTTTACACCATATGTCAATTTGGTAGTTAACCTTTCAAATGTGCCAATTCGGTCCCTGACTTTTTGATACCGTGTCAAAATAGTCACTATTGTTAAGTAATGAATGGAAAATGCTGACGTGGTTAACAGCCAAAATAAAGTATAATTTTTTATGCCACATAGACTAACATGTGTACTGCCACATCAGCATAAATTTTTTTTTAAAAATGTAGATCAAACAAAATCCCTAAATCTCAAACAAATATCTTTGATTCCGCCTCACTAAAACTTGATGACAAATTCAAAGAACATTAATAGAAAAACAAAATCTAACACAAAAATTCCAACTTGAGCATAATTGCGTAATAACAATCTTCCATAAATTTTTTTAAATCAAATGGGTAATTGTTAAAAAAATTCCAATCTTTCCATCAGAGTTCCCGAGAAAAAAAAGAAGAAGAAGAAGTAATACCCAAATCAATGGAGACATAGATGAAGAACAACATTGGAGTTTTTTTTTTCTTAACAAAAAAAGGGGTTTCTTTTCCAGTATTTTCATTAGAACCAAACACAGCAGAATCGGTACTTAAAAAACTTGAAAAGGCAGATATGGAAGGTGAAAACGCAGGGGTGACAGAGGTAGAGAGAATATTCACTAAGAAACGAGAAAGGGGAGACCACCAAATAGCCTAAGCCTCTAGTTCAGTCCTCACTGTGACAGACCCAACAAGTAGTCTCACCTCTATGTACTCAAGACACAACTTTACAACAAAACCCAACAGAGAAATTGGGCTATTCAACTCACAACCATAAACAAAATGACATCATTGCACGCCTATTATATTAGGTACTCCCCACCTAATGATGGACAATAAAGTTTGGGACAGTAATTGGGGGTTTTAGGATGACAGAGAGAGATTTTTATTTTGTATTAGTTTAATCTTTAATGATGTAGGGATCTAAGTGTCAATTTAATAACGTGATTTTTTTTTTAAGTTCTGCTGATGTGGTAGTCCATGTAGCAGTTATGTGGCAAAAAAATTATACTTTATTTTAATTTTTAGCCACGTCAACATTTTTTATCCATCACTTAACAACAAGTATCATTTAGACCCAATATCAAAAATTCAAGGACCAAATTGACACATTTGAAAGGTTAAGGACCACATTGAAATATGACATAAACGTCAGGGATCAAATATGTAATTTACCCATTTTTTTAAATATATTTTTAAAATAAATAGTACTAGTTATAAGCATATATATATATATATTTATTTATTTATAAATTATATAATTTATATAATTTAAAATTATTTATTTATGTATTATCGGTTCGACCATCGATTCAACCCCAATCAAACCAGATAACTGGTAACCACCCCTTTTTCAATTTTTTGACACGTCCGACTTTTAAACCATGGTTTTTATACATCATTATAATCTGTGCTAACTCCATCACAAACCCTAACCCTTATTTATTTTCTACTCCAATTCCAATTAAAACAAGCCAAATCTTGGGAATTTTAATCAATATCAAAGTTATTTAACATTTGCTAACTATCTAGTGCATTCCACGAATAAGCGACTAGTATTAATAATTTGTGAGCCATGTGATACAAAAAAATATTTAAAAAACATGAAATGTAATATACAAAGATATTGAGTTAGTTTGTGCAAATACAGCGTGTAGTATATAAATTTAATATATTAAAAATATATATAAAATATATAATCAAAATAAATATTAAATTTATTTTAAATTACTTTAAAATTTTGGAAATAGAATTTTAGGTGAAGCAGAATTCAAATTTCTTAGAATTAAGAAAATCAAGTTTTATTCATAGTAAACTATTGGTAATAGAATTTAATCTATTACCTTTTTGCATGAAAACTTTTCCATCCTCTAGTCTCTAGAATCCTATCAACATTTAAAATTCTAAGAAATCCTATGATTCATATCAACATTTAAAATTCTAATAATCCCTTCGAATGGGTTTCAACAACATTTATGACTCCATAACTTGTAATGATCACATAAGTAAAAATGGTGGAAAAAAAAAATACATTATGACATGTCCAATATAAAAATTAAATTAAAAAATACCTGGACTTTATGCTCCACCCGTTTGGCTCCATAGAACCCTTTACAAATTATTTGCAAAATTAAATATTTATGAGTATTAATAAAATAAATGATGAGTAAAATGAATAAAAGAAGAAAAGATTTGGAACTAATAAACTGTGATTCCAAAATGCGATGTAAAAGGTGAAGCACAGGTCTAGTCTTCTAGAAATTAAAGTATTACATCTTTTCTTTTGAGAAAGAGAACAGACTATAACACACACAGGGGAGTGAGAACCAAGGTTTAATATCACACAACTCACAACATACAAAAGCCGGTAACTTTTGAATGCTGTTTGAAGGCTTTAAACCTGTATAGGGACACACAACTAGGCGATGTGGGATAGCCCACTTGTTGTGAGTTGTGAGTTGTGAGTCGTGTGATATTAAACCTTGGTTCCCACTCCCCTGTGTGGGTGACAGTCTGTTCTGTTTCTCAAAAAAAAAGTATTACATCTATTGCATACAAGAGAAAAGTTCTCATTTTTTACTAGGTCAATGTTTAATTATAGCATAAGTTTGTAAACAATCCATCATATTTAGAAACCGATATTTAAAGTTTTTTATTCTTAACCTTTTATTTATATTCATGGAAGAATGTTACCGATTAAAAGTTAAAACCCTTAAAAATACATGTTTAAAATCATAGTGAAATTCCAATCAGCCAAACCCTTAAAAATACGTGGACATCGTTTACATCTTTAGCAAATCTAGCTATTACTTATTGTTGTCTTACGAACATGGTTTCAAATCCTATTATCCCCAAAAAGTTTTTTTTTTCTTTTTTCTTTTTTTTAAGCTATACAATTTGTCACATAAAGAAAAAATAGATTGAAAGATTTAAAAAAATCCCATATCCAAATTATATGCACAATCTTCTCAAAAAAAAAAAAATTTATACACACAAGCATATATATATATATATAAACATCCCGGATCCAAATTACACAAAACATACAAATATGTGTATAAATATATAAAAGTAAACCTGGAGTAGGCAGATCTCACAAACTCACCCACGACCCCTGAAATCCACAGATCGGAGAGGAAAAAAAAAACGACGGCCACCCACAAACCCTCATCACTGAGGAAATAGAACAGATCGGAGAGGAGCTGTACCGTATATAAGCTGTTATTGAGAGCGATGTAGCCCCCTTCATCACTGAGGAAATAGGACAGATCCCGTGAAATCCACAGATCGGAGAGGAAAAAAAAAACAACGGCGATGTTAATTATTTTAAGGAGGTAGCAAGGTTTGAGATTTTCAAGGAGTACTGGAGGTGAGGAAAGAGGTAGCGGAGTACTAGAGGTGAGGAGTTTTTCATCGTTTTTCATGGAGGTAGTATTAGCTGTACATGCATTTTATTTAACGAGTTTTTGAAGGCGACAGCAAGGTTTAATTATTATTTAAGGAGTTTTTCAAGCTAGGTTTTCCAATACCTGATGCAATACTAAATGAATAGCTGATGCAATACCTGATGGGTTTTCCAATACCTGATGCAATACTAAATGAATAGCTGATACATACTAAATGAACAGCTGATGCAATACCTGATGGGTTTTCCATACTAAATGAATAGCTGATGCAATACCTGATGGGTTTTCCAATACCTGATGCAATACTAAATGAATAGCTGATGCATACTAAATGAATAGCTGATGCAATACCTGATGGGTTTTCCAATACCTGATGCAATACTAAATGAATGGTTGAGAGTGAAAGCTGTAAAAAATGAATGGTTGAGAGTGAAAGCTGGAAAAAAAGTTACGTGCAAGGTTTGAGAGCGACGCATTGTATTTTCAAGGTCACATTGTATTTTCAGATTCTGTGGGTGGACAATTGAGACACTCGGTCCCACATCCACTGTTTCACGCGCTTCTTTTTCTTTATTGTTATGGTTTCTGGTGGATCGAACCGTCTCATTTCGCTAGAAAATATTTTAAGAGTTAGTAGCCACTCGCTAGCCACCAGATTGCCACTCAGTTTGTAGTCCGTATCTTGAGTTCTATTTGTATTAAACAATCCGTGCAATGCACGTGATCTTTATTTATTAATCATTTTTTAAGGATTTTTTTTATTTTTAAATAAGAAGTGTTAAGTTCAGAATACTTTCACAATAAATTATAAATGATAAATTATTATTTGCTCTAATTTAAATCTACAACTTCAATTTACTTTTTTTGCCTATGTATAACAATCTACCAAATAAATTAGCAGTCATGCACGATGGTTTTAACGATTAAAATTTAAGAAATACTACATTGGTCTTAATTTACAATAACAAGAAAACCAAATTAAAAACACAGTATCAATAATCAAGATGGGTTTCAAATTTTTATCAAAAAAGAAAAAAAAAAAAGATGGGTTTCAATAAAATAAAAAAAAATTCAAGATGGGTTAACATTTAAAAAATAATAATCAAGATGAATTGTTATATCTGGAGGCAGAAAAATTTCATAGAATTTAAGAAGTAATCAAACTATAATAATAGAAAATTTTAAGAAGAATAAAAACCCAATGAAAAAGAGATTCACAAAAACTTTTTTTTTGATACGAGATTCACAAAAACTGATTGGTCTATATTGAACAAAAATGCAAGCAACACAAGGAAACAAGAAAACAGAGCAAAGAAATTGAGAAAAGAGTTTAACAGAATTGGAAAAGTGTTTCCTTGATTCACATTGATTATGATACAAGATCAATATATAGATACATAACTAGTACCGTAAAGATTAGGTCACTAACAAACTAATGTAAGCACTAATCAGATAATGTCACGTGTTTAGAATAATAACTAACTATACTTAGCTTTACATCTCCTAAACTACACATAATTTAGAACTCTATGACAATACTACCATCGGGGCCATTTTTGCGCTCAGCCACATGTCTTCTGCTGAAAGTATGACTTTGCTAGATTCGGATTTGTTTTGAGAAATTCACTCTAGATCTCGAAATTGGGCCGCATAGACCAATAGCTTCCGGTGCATTTTTAAGTCTACAAAATAAATAAAGCCCGAAGTCTAAGAATTGTGATAGTGGTTGACATAAATAAATAATATGTTTAATTGAGTAGCTTTGATTAAATGATGAGTTGAACATCATTATTATATATATTAAGTGATGTCTAATATTAGAGAATAATTAATTAAGCGTCAGATGTTCAGTAATGGGATTAGTCCAAAGTAGTTCAAAATAATCTATATCCAGCTGTGGTTTAGTTCAGATTCAATATAATAAGGTATGTTCAGCAATGGTATATGTCCAAATAATGTATGTCTAGCAAGAGTCTATGTCTAAATAATGTATGTCCAGTAATTTATGTCCAAATAATGTATGTCTAGCAAGAGTCTATGTCTAAATAATGTATGTCCAGTAATTTATGTCCATATAATAGATGTCCAGTGGTAGTTCATGTCTAAATGATATATGTTTTGTAGTGAGATGGATTCAATTTATTAATATATATGTTCATTAATGAAGCATTAGTGAATTTATGTTTATTAAATAGTAAGATAATATTAAAGTAGTTTGCATCTGGTACAGTAATAATGAGTTAATATATACTTAGTAATGTGATTTCAAAGATAGAGAAACATTGACTTATCTTAATATGGTTCGTGGTTCCAACTATAGCACCACTTTTTTATGGTTTGTGACTCCAGCCGTATAACATCAATGAGCTGATAACATTTCGAGTAGTACAATAATAATGAATTAAAATATAGGCAAAAATCCAAAACTGACCCTCTAACTTTCAATCTTTTTTTTCATTTCAGTCCTCTAAATTTCAATTTTGTCACTTCAGTTCTCTAATTTTCAATTGTTGTCAATTCGGTATTCTGTTAACCATCTGTTAAGTGCCTCCGTTAAATGAGCAAAACGACACCATTTTTCTCTCTTTTTTTTTTTTTTTTTAAATTGTAATTTAAAGAAATTAAAAGAAAACTGTTATTTAAAAAAAAAAAAAAAAAAAAAACATTTAGGGGAACAAAACTCAAATCGTGTAACTTTGCTCATAGCCCTAAATTGAGAATTTTGGGGAAGAAGGGAGAGTACGTCTGGGTCGGTAGCGACAGCAATGATGAGGAGAGAGAGAGAGAGAGAGCACCCGAGAAAACAACACAGCAATGGGGTTTTTGCTGAAAAACTGCAACTTCAACAAATTCAAAATCTAAGTCTAGTTTGAAATTTTATGTAATGTGGAACATACGGTATATTTTGGAATTCACAACTGAAGAATCAATGGGGAAAATATTACGTCAATTACAGTAAAAAAACATGATAATTTTCTTGGGCCAGAGCAAATAAAGGGAAGAAAAAAGTAGCATATATTGTCACAAAAAGATTATACAGAATAATTCTTTAAAAGATTGGCATAGTTTATCTAAAAACTCTTAAGTTACTTCGTTCCTTCTAATTTAAACTTACAAGAATGAGAGCCCATCCTGTGGGCGTGAAGGCAAGGATGGCAGCAAATAAATCTGATATAGTAAGCATATGTAAAACTAAAAGGGCAGTCACAATTGACATGAAGCCAAGGAACAAAAACGCTTTGATAATCCAGAACCAGACCGGAAAGTTGGAACAACTACCAAGTCTTCGTCTAGCCATTGGCACCATCTGAGAGCAACATGGGAAGAATACAGGCAGCAAAATACCAAATGAACATGGTGAGATTTAGGCATGTGTCAATTTTATTACCAATAATGTCACTATCATTTCTAATCCTAATCCCAGATTTTAGTCGGTGGGACACTGATTCTACAGCATCAGTCTAATGTTTTCTTTTTCTCCACTACTATAATGATAGTTCTTGGCATGGAAAGGTTAAAGTCTGAATTGCGAGGACATGGGTTGAAATGTGGAGGTACTTTGCAAGAGTGTACTGCCATGCTTTTCCTGCTCAAATCTACGCCTTTGCATAAGCTTCCTAAGAAGTTGCTGGCAAATAAATAAGTCTATGTAATGTGTTGGGCACTATCATGGAGGAATTTTTCTCCTTCATTGTATGAGAACTAGGTTGAATCTTGTAAATTTTTTGAATTTCGTTCAGTTGACTGATCATGTAGTTTGTATGATGATAAATGCTAAAAGTCTGAGCCAAGACAGAAGGAATGCAATTGATTGTGTATGGAATATAAGTGTATAAACATGTAGGATGGATCTGACTTCTCTTTTATCTTTTCATTAACCATTTTTAGATTCTAAGCAAGTGACATATCTTTTTATCCTTTCAATAACCATTATTATTTTTATATCTTGGATTCTCCCCTCTTTCCGTGTGTGTTAACAAATATTTAGTATTCTAAAAAAAAAATCTTTATATCTTGGATCCTTCCGAATGCAAATCTAGAGAATATCTGTAATGTTCGCATCAAATGCAGATCTATAACTCTTGGTTCATCTTGATTCTACTATAATGTACTTAACCTTTGTACGTTTGCACTGCTGATAGATAAGTAGTACGACAAAATAGAAGGAAAAAAAAAAAAAGAATCTGATTAAGGAAACACAATACATGTCCCATATCATGCAATAATTATCTTACATATCTTATGTATCCAACAATTGCATCATTTCTCACAAAGTGCGAACCTCGTAATGATAAAGTTCTAATATTGAGTTCTTCTATTGTGAGCAAAACATTAAATAGTTCACATTTTGTGAGAAAGATGATGTTGTCATACTTTCTCAATACAATGAGATTAAGATGTTATGCTATTGTGATATATAGACTAAGACACCATATTGCAGACATACTTTGCATGCCTTTTTAATCTATTAAGGGACTAAAAATCATTGTCATTGTAAATTATGGTTTCACATTCTTTGTTTTCAATAAGTTGTAGGGTGTCCACTTATATGTTATTTTAAAAATTAAAAGAGAAATTAGAGGAAATGATAGGACATGATAAGAAGTGATGTTGGTACTATCAAATGTGACAATGGAACTGTCAAATGTGAAAAAAAAAAAAAAATAGGGTACCACTGAATATGACAAAAGTACAGTCGTATGTGATTTTAGTACTACTTAATGTGATAATGAAACCATTAAATATAAGAAAAATAAATAAAGGAACCACCGAATGTGACAAGAATACAATCACATGTCATGTTGGTACTGCACAATGTGAGGATGAAACTATCAAATGTGAGGAAAAAAAAAAAAAATCACCAAATGTAATAAAATATACTGTAAAATGTTATATTGGTACTGTCGAATGTGACAATGGAATAATCAAATATGAGAAAAAAAATTAAGGAAACCACCAAATGTGACAAAAGAATAGTCAAATGTGATGTTGGAACTGCATAATGTGATGATGAAGTCATCAAATGCGAGAAAAAAAATAAAGAAACCACCAAATGTGATAAAAGAATAATTACATGTAATATTAGAATTACACAATGTGAGGATGGAACCATCAACTATGAGAAGAAAAAAAAAAGGAATCATCTAATATGACAAGAATACAATCACATGTTATGTTGATACTGTATCATATAAGGATGGAACTGTCAAATGTGAAAAACAAGAACCACAAAATGTGATAAAAGTACTGTAAAATGTTATGTTGGTACTGCCAAATGTGACAATGGAATAATCAAATGTGAGAAAAAATAAATGAACAACCAAATGTGACAAAAGTATAGTGATATATGATGTTGGTACTGCATAGTGTGAGGATGGAATCGTCAAATGTGAGAGAAAAAAGGGACCCACCAAATGTGACAAAAGTACTGCTAAATGTTATATCGGTACTACCAAATATGACAATTGAAGAATCAAATATGAGAAAAAATAAGAGCACCACCAAACGTGACAAAAGAACAGTCATATGTGATGTTGGAACTGCACAATGTAAGGATGGAACCATCAAATGCAAGAAAAATAAATGAACCATCAAATGTGACAAAAGAACAGTTACATGTGACGTTAGAACTGCACAATGTGAGGATGAAACCATCAAATGTAAGAAAAAAAAGAACCACCAAATGTGATAAAAGTATAGTTACATGTGATTTTTGTACTGCATAATGTGAGAATGACCGTCAAATGTGAGAAAAAAAAAGGAACCACCAAATATGTCAAAAGTATTGTCAAATGTGATGTTTGAACTACACAATGTGATGATGGAATAGTGAAATGTGAGAAAAAATAAAGGAACAACCAAATGTAAAAAAAGAACAGTCACATGTGAAGTTGGTACTACACAATGTGAGGATGGAACCATTAAATGTGAGAAAAAAATAAGGGAACCACCAAATGTGACAAAAGAACTGTCAAATATGATGTTGGAACTGCACAACGTGAGGATGGAACCGTCAAATGTGAGGAAAAAATAAAGGAACCACCAAATGTGACAAAAAAATTGTTACATGTGATGTTGGTACTGCACAATATGAGGATGGAACCATCAAATGTGAGAAAAAAAAAATGGAATCATCAAATGTGACAAAAAAAACTGTCAAATATGATGTTAGAACTGCAAAATGTGAGGATGAATCTGTCAAATGTGAGAAAAAAATAAAGGAATCACCAAATGTAGCAAAAGAACAGTCACATGTAATGTTGGAATTGCACAATGTGAGGATGGATCCATCAAATGTGATATTTTGGTAACCTGGTATCGTAGGTTGCTTATTAGTGAGTACCGTACCTCCCCTTTTTTTGGGAGGTACCATAGAATTACCCTTTGTGAGGTATTAAACAATACGTGCAACGCATGGGATCTTTATTTATTAATAATTTTTTATGGATTTATTTATTTTTTGGAAAATTACAACTTATTCACTTATGGTTTTATTGAAATTTAAGTTACCTACCAGTGATTTAAAATTTGACACTTTACTTACCTGAGATTTGACCAAAATTTAAGTTGCCTACTTGTGGTTTGAAATCTCATGATGCAAGTGTTCCGTTAAATTATTTTTGATCTTGTACTTTTATATTTTTTGTGTTTTTGGAGGAAATGGACATAAAAGTATAGCAAAATTATATATTTAGCCATGTTTTTAACAAAAGTGGGTTAAGAAAATCTAATTGAAATTTAAGTTGTTTACTTGTGGTTTGAAATCTTATGATGCAAGTGTTCCATTGGATTATTTTTTATCTTATTTAATATTGTATTTCTATGTTTTTGTATTTTTGAAGGAAAGAGACATAAAAGTTGAGCAAAATTATATATTTAGCTATATTTTTAACAAATGTGGGTTAAGGAAATTTGATAGGCCACAAACTGAATGACCCCTTGTGATTAAACCAATTAATTAATTAGCCAAGTTATTAATTAATCAATTTATCATGCAATTGTGTGGCAGCACAAACAAATCACCAATAAACTAAATAAGCAGCAGAAAATAAATAACATGATGATTTGTTCACGAATGGGAAAAACCCTAACGGCAAAAACCTCACCAGGTGATTTTCAGGTTACTACTCCCGAAACTCCACTATTATCAAATCAAGCGGTTACAAGTAAAGGAATCTCAAGTACCTTACCAACCTACAGTTGAACCCTTATCTTAATACCCAATTGGACTTGATCTGTAGTGACAGTTCCCACCTTTGATGCACGGCTTCCAAGTACGTGACTTACCAATGCGCGGATCCTAGTACGCGACTTTAAACACCAACTTAGAAGGAAAGGTTGGCTGCAAAGTTTTTCAATTCATCCTACACGATGAAGATCAGGAAGATGCTTGGTCACAAAACCCTTTGGTACAAATACACAGCAACTTCTTCAGAGAAGATGACCTAGGTCAAGAACTTCATCTTTTGATCACAATTTACTTGAACAGAGATTACTCAATGATTTTGCAACTTGTGTACAATTTGGTGGCTCTTAAAACAATCCTTTTATATGTTTAGGGTTAGAAGAAAAGAAGGCCCAAAAACAGATTCACGGATCCCAAGAAATCAGATCAGAAAATTTGACTTTTTAAATCTTGATAGATAGCAGGTGTCGAGGAGCTATCAAGCAAGTGTCGAGCTTTAATGATTTTGCACTTCAACTTGTTTTTCTTGGACAGACTTGATGACTTCAACACTTGATCTTGAAATTTTGTTTCTTAAAATATTAAAAACACCTAGAACTACCAAATTACAAGTAGAGTGCGTTTTGTCAAAAGATTAGCCAATTTACATAAATAAGTATGACATATGTTCTTAACATGTGAACCACATATGTCCTAACAATCTCCCCCTTTGGCAATCCGTGACAAAACTACAACAAACAAATGAACATATAAGAGAAGTCATAAATCACTCAACTCATATTCACTTGTTAAATACAATAAAATCTATCCTAATACAAAGTCTTGAAAAAATTTGCAAGAAGAGAGTTTATGGCAAGTAGACTTTGACAACCTGTATTTCTGAAACACTTTAAACAAAACTCATCAAGGCATTTTCGTGTGAAACAGAAATAATAGATTGCATACAAGTATAAAGAACATGTGTATAAAGATAGAGAAGAAACAACACATGAAGAGAGAGGTGAAAGAAACATACATCCACATATAGAGAGAAAATAAGTACAATGTATGTAAAACTGGTCACAAGACCTCATATACAAGATCAATGTATCTAAAGAGAATAGAAAAGAAAAGATACATCAAAACCTCACTACATCCCTCAAAATATCAACACTCCTCCTATCAAAAATGTCCTATACTAACTCTCCCCCTAAGATGACTAATCTCATAACCCAAAACTACTCCCCCTTTTTGTCACGAGTGACAAAGGGTAGAGTGTCATGTAGACATCTCATCAGTAGAACTAGCATCTCCATCATCATCCGAAACGCCATCATCATCCGAAGCGTCATCATTATCACCATCATCATCATCATCCTTAGAGTCAGAAGCCGCTAGAGAAGGTGGTGAAGGAGTTGCCTCAGGAGCAAAACCACCCATGGTCGCATGACGTCATGCAATACGACCAACACGAACATTCACCCGATACAACTCAATGGAGAGTGTATCAAGGCGAGCATCCATGCGCTGCAGCTGCGTCATGATGTCTCTAAGAGATACATCACTCGTAGAGGAAGAAGGATCAGATGTAGATGGAGCTGATCTAGATGGAGCTGAACGGGAGGGAGGAGTGGAATCCGTCTGTCTCAACCTAAACTGAGCCTCACTACGTTTTACGGTAGCGGCATCTATGGCACAGATGTGTGTAAAGTGGTCGGACACAGGAAAAGGGACAGAAAAATGGTGTAAGATCCTCGTGATAGAGGAAGGAAAGATGAGTTTATCACGGGACGCCGAATCTAGATGAACATCTATGATAGAAAGGATGAAATAAGAAGTAAAATCTATAGTAAGATGCTCAAGAAGAGATAACAAAAATCGAGCATAAGGCTCTGTGATGGAATTGTAGTGAGAGAGTGGATGGAGTACAAAAGTCATCACTATGTTTAGGAATCTAGGACCTTTAGCAAAAGGTCTACATGATGTATACTGATGCTCACCCCAATCAGAAGGGCGCTCACAAAAAGCTGATATGAGCTCATCCTTGGACACAGTCCGTAGACGCTCACAAGAAAGATAGTTAGGAAAATCTATCCTAGGAACCCTAAGCACATCCGCAACTAGCTGCGGTGTGACAGGGATGCGCGTACCTCGAACGCCAGTGTGAAAGAGAGGTACTGAACGATCGATCCCGTGCATGTTGAAGTAAAACTCCTGAATCAACACGAGAGGACATGTGACCGGGATGTCACACAGTGACTCCGATCCCCTACTGTGAATGACAGAGAGAAGGTCAGTGTCGGCGAAGTCCGCCAAAATGACTTGGCATTCCGAATGAACACCTCGTCTAAAAAAGTTCTCCGTAAATGCCTTGTAGGCATCTCCATCACAGAATCGAAGATTTAGAGAAGCAGAATTAGAAGATGAAGAAACTCCAAAACGCAGAGGGTTCCGAGCCGGAGTGGATTTACGTTTGGGTGCCATAAACACTACTAACGTAAACAGAATGAGAAAGAGATAGAGAGGGAGACAATCAGAAAAGTCCCAAAACAGTTCACATATATCAAATATATTGAACAAAAAGTACGTATGCATGGGGAATGCATGATCATGTGACATGCAAATTAAAAAGCATCATGGGCTCAGCTCAATCCAATCCTACTAGCACACAAACATATTGCACACATATTAATGCATGAAAATACTATTATAATGCAAATAAAATGCAATGCATGAGTTTTTGAACATATTTAAATGAAAACCCAACCCAAAATTTCAAGAAAAACTCATTAATTTTGAAAAACCCCAAAATTTTTCAAAAACCCCAAAACCTAAGATTCAAAACATGAAATGTAGGAATAATGAGGGAAAATGAGATCATACCAAGTGATTTGAAGCAAGGAATGACCGAAAATCACGTGGATTGGAGATTTTGAGTGAGAAAAAGAGGTTAGGAAGATGAACAGCCGCGGACAGATCGAGAGAGATCGAGAGAAATGAGAATCGGATCGCGACAAAAGCTTATATAGGAGCTTCAGTAATTCTCGAAGGTATCGAGAAATAGACACCAAAACCCAGAACAGAAGCTCGATCAATCGACAAGGTATCGAGAAGGTATCGAGGAGACAGGAACTTTCTCGATCGATCCACCAGGTGTCGAAGATGTGTCGAGATTGCGATAAAAAAAAGCTTGAGAAGCTCGACAGATAGACAGGTATCGAAGATTTGTCGAGGAGGTGTCGAGACAGCTTTTAAAAACAGTTTTTTGAGAAGTGAAAAACACAAACATGAATGCAATCCAACATACACCTCAACCATTGATCCAATCAACATATAAAGCTCTCAAAATCATCTCTCAACAAAAATTTAAGCACATGGATCTCCCAAAAGCACACACACACTAAACAAGTCTAACCAATTTTATTTTTCAAAAACAAGTCAAGGCAGTTTAGTGAGCATACATTAGCACATGTAAAACCTTTGTGATGGCCAAATCACATTGTACCTGTACCTGTACATGTATCATGAGTAGTAAAGAATATTGCGTGTTGTGTGTGAAAAACATCGCAAAATTACATATGTGTATACATGTTATGACGATTTGAGATATGAGAAAATCACTCACACACAATTATAATTGTTTGATGGGGACTATCACCTTCGAGGTACATCCTATAACTCCCACATCTCCTAGAATACACGCTTGCAATCATATTTAAAGCATTTTTAATCTTTTTGCTTTTTATTTTCTTTGCATATTTTCTTTTTAAGCATATCATACATGGGTTTATAAGAGAGAGAAAAGAAATACCCATTGATATTTGACATTCCAATTTTGCTATGCCGAAGCACACAAATGTCATTGACATCACACTTTTGCTATGCCGAAGCATGCAGATGTCATTAATGATTGGCGGGCAACAGTGATGAGATGGTTATTTATGCCTTTCTTTTAAGATTTTCTAGTCCTACCCGCCAAAAAAAGTGATATGAGTGTTAAGTTTTAAGAGATAACTTAATCTCACTCATCACAAACAAGAGCCATAAAGCTCACTTGCTTAGTTGTGAATAGAGATGCTCATCTAAGTTACAAAAGATACAAAGTTTAGAAAACTCTGTTTCATTGGCCATCTAAGGTACACAAGTACCAAAGTACACAAAACACACATTGTTTTTGTATTTTTCTGATTTTTCAATTTTATTTATTTATTTTTATATCAAAAACAAAATAAACAAAACTGAAAGTAAACACACAAAAACATGTTAACAAAGCAAAGCATAAAACTAGACTGACTCAACAAAAATGCGAAACACACAAGCAATGCAACAAACAAGAAAAACAAGAAAGGAGAAGAAAGTGATGAAATCACTTAGAGTCTTTTTTCTTCCACACCTTGGAAGAACATTTCCTTTGATTAAACCCTTGAATCGGTGGTGAGGGGGAAGAATTGAAATTGTTTAAGTTCGAAAGGAACACGAGGGCTTTCAGAAGATCTTCAAGAGGAATAAGAAAGGATTGAAGCTGATTTTGGCTTCCAGATGCTATCATGCCGTTGCTCTGTTGAGTGGCTAGCCACTTGTAGCAATTTAGTCGAGTATGACCGGCAGCTCCATAATGATGACAGAGATGCAGTTTCTTTTGTTTAGGCTTTTAAGAGTTAGCCTTCTTAGCCCTAGGGTTTTTAGCATCTTTCTTATCTTGCTTAGGGGGTGCTCCTAAGATAGATTTACCCTTATCTAAGTTCTCACTAGCTAATTCAGTTTTAACATCAGTGTTCTCAACTTTAACAATATTAGTAAGAGGAACAAAAACAATAGTACTAATGGAAGCAATATTAGAGGAAGAAAGATCATACCCTAAACTTGTTCGATCTGAAGTAGATTTCTGAATGTTGAGCATCTCATCAAGTTTTGCACTTGAAGTCCTCTCCAATTGAGTTTTGACTTGAAATAGCTCCACTTCAAGCTTCTTGGTCTTCTCAGCCAAGAAATTGTTCTCAAACCTCAGTGCTCCAATAGTTTGATTCGCCTCATCAAACTTTGTAGACAACTCTTCACGATCAAGTTCCACATCACTGAGCTTCTTGGTGGCCAGCCTATACAATTTCTCATGCTTCTCAGAGAGCTTGTAAAGCTTTTCATAGGCTAAATGGATATCATCTTGATCATCCATCTTCTCACACTTGGTGCCCACCAATTCTTCTTCTTCATCCACTTCTTCAACAATCCCTTCAGTAGGATTGACTGTGGCAATGAAGGCATTTAAGATTCCATCATTCTCATTGTTGGAATCATCTTTAGGCTCAGTGTCACTTAGGGTTGCAACAAGTGCCTTACTCTTCCCAATGCTCTTGAGATATGTAGGACACTCATTTTTCATATGTCCAAACCCATGACACCTAAAACACTTAGGTCCTGCGAGAACAGTGTACTGACCACCTTCCTTTGCATCCTTCTTCCCTTTGTCTTGGCTCTTAAACTGAGAAGAACTGGATTGCCTGCGATCCTTGTCAAAGCTCCTCCCATTGGCATTCTTCATAAACTTCTTGAACTGCCTTGTAATGTAAGACTTCATCTTAGAATCTTCATCATCGGAAGACTCATCTGTATCACTGCTCTTTGCCTTCAAGGCCATGCTCTTGCCTTTGCTTGACTTGCCAATCCTAGATAACCCTAACTCGTAGATCTGCAAGTTCCCAACCAACTCAGTCAAGGGAATTTTGTCAATATCCTTTGATTCTTCTATTGCCGTAATCTTGGCATGGAATCTCTCAGGTAGAGATCTAAGCACCTTCCTTACAACCTTGGGTTCAGGGATGGTTTCCCTAGGATTGAAGGTTGAGTTTACTATGTCCTTGAGCTTGGCATAGAACTCATCAAACAACTCATCCTCCTCCATCTTAATCTCTTCAAAGCTTGTAGTGAGCCTCTGAAGTTTTGAATCTTTAACAGCCTTTGTTCTTTTATAGGTTGTCTAGAGGATGGTCCACGCCTCCTTAGCAGTTTCAGTTGAGGATATCTTCTTGAACTTCTCATTGGTGACAGCGCTAAATGGGGCATTCAACACTCTACTGTTGAAATTTGTCGCCTTGATCTTGGCTTCGTCCCAATTGGCCGGCGCTTCTTTTGGCTTAGTCCAGCCAATCTCAACAGCTTACCACACCTTTTTATCTAAGGACTGTAAAAAAGCTCTCATGCGTACTTTCCAGTAGGCATAGTTAGTCCCATCAAATAAAGGAGGTATAATTAACGATTGTCCTCTATCTATGACAAACAGAGGTCAATGGATCAACACAGCAAAGATTAAACCTAATCAGAGCGTGCCTGCTCTGATACCACTTAATAGGCCACAAACTGAATGACCCCTTGTGATTAAACCAATTAATTAATTAGCTAAGTTATTAATTAATCAATTTATCATGCAATTGCGTGGCAACACAAACAAATCACCAATAAACTAAATAAGCAGCGGAAAATGAATAACACGGTGATTTGTTCACGAATGGGGAAAACCCTAATGGCAAAAACCCCACCGGGTGATTTTCAGGTCACCACTTCCGAAACTCCACTATTATCAAATCAAGCGGTTACAAGTAAAGGAATCCAAAGTACCTTACCAACCTACAGTTGAACCCTTACCCCAATACCCAATTGGACTTGATCTGTAGTGACAGTTCCCACCTTTGATGCACGGCTCTAAAGTACGTGACTAACCAATGCGCTGATCCTAGTACGCGACTTCAAACACCAACTTAGAAGGAGAAGTTGGCTGCAAAGTTCTTTAGTTCATCCTACACGATGAAGATCAGAAAGATGCTTGATCACAAAACCCTTTGGTGCAAATACACAGCAACTTCTTCAGAGAAGATGAACTAGGTCAAGAACTTCGTCTTTTGATCACAATTTGCTTGAATAGAGATTGCTCAATGTTTTTGCAACTTGTGTACAATTTGACGGCTCTTAAAACAATCCTTTTATATGTTTAGGGTTAGAAGAAAAGAAGGCCCAAAAACATATTCACGAATCCCAAAAAATCAGATCAGAAAATCTGACTTTTTAAATCTCGACAGATAGCAAGTGTCGAGGAGCTATCGAGCAGGTGTCGAGCTTTAATGATTTTGCACTTCAGCTTGTTTTTCTTGGACAGACTTGATGACTTCAACACTTAATCTTGAAACTTTGTTTCTTGAAGTATTAAAAATACCTAGAACTACCCAATTACAAGTAAAGTGCATTTTGTCAAAGGATTAGCCAATTTATATAAATAAATATGACATATGTTCTTAACATGTGAACTACATATGTCTTAACAAAATCTAACTAATTTAACTTCAAGTTGGTAAAATGTCAAATTTCAAATCATATGTAGGTAACTTAAATTTCAGCTAAACCAAAAGTAAGTAAGTTATAATTTGCCCTTTATTTTTAAATGAGAAGTGTTAGTTGCTTAACACTTTTACAACAAATTATAAATGGTAAGTTATTATTAGCTCTAATTTGAATTCACAACTTAAATTTACTTTTTTGTCTATGTGTAACAGCCAATAACAACCTACCAAATAAATTAGCAATCATGCACGATAGTTTTAATGATTATAATTTAGGAAATACTACATTGGTCTTAATTTACAATAATAAGAAAACTAAAATGAAAACACAGTATCAATGATCAAGATGGGTTTCAAATTTTTATCAAAAAGAAAAAAAAAAGGAAAAAAAAGAGATGGGTTTTATGGGGCCTGAAGATTTGGCAACTCCGGCCCACTCCATATCGGGCCTAAGGCCCATGCAGAGGACAATACAGTATTTGAGGATGAGTGGGAAAGACCCAAATTGTCAAGGAGCATCGCCAAGGATGACCATGTCCTTGGCCGGCCGATATTGAAGAAGGGAAGGTCGGCGCCCCACCAAAAGCACCCTCTTAGGGCATGCCAAAGAAAAAGACAAGTACCCAGGGTCGGTCGGAAGAATATGGCGAAGGAGTAATTCGTAGGGAAGCTGTCATCCCCACATTAAAAGCACGTAACTAACACTCTGGCCGCATTAAAGAAGCATTGACCATTGAACAGCGATGCTTTGGTTACTTCAACTAATAGAAGGTCTGGAAAGGCGGCTGATGGGACAAGCCCTCAGACACAGGCTTAGATGATCAATAAGTGGAAGACAGAGATCAGCTGAACAGGACTATATAATAGAATGAACCCCTAGAGAAGAAGGGGTTCGGTGGCAACCCCTATTTTCATTAGCAATCCGGGAAGAGCTCTTCAAACTGGACCGATGACGAACTTCCCCTTAGAAAACCTAGCTAAATCTTATTTGATGATCTTGTAAACCCATATCAACCATTGTATCATTCACTAATGCCTAGTCCTTCTACCCACTCTCTACAAATTTATTGTATAGGATTAACTGGGCTTGAGTCCACTCATCCCCAAGAGGGAAGTGCCCAAACCCGGTCCCTACAATTTGCACCGTCTGTGGAAAGGACTTGAGGATTAGTGAGTGCGACAATTGGTGTAGAAGGATTAATAACAACACCTCTTCCAAGTTCAAAAAGAAAAAAAAAAAACACAAACAACGGCAACATACTCATTCAGAAGACAATCATCATAAAGAAATGAAAGATTCAAGAAGTACAGTAAACGAAATGTGGCTACTTCTTTATTAAGTAAAGAAAAATTACATTGTACAACAAATGCTTAGGCAAGCTTGTTCTAAAGCTAAAAAAAAAAAAAAAAAAAAAAAAAAAAAAAAAAGGCCTAGGCAGGCTTGTTTTAAAGCTAAGCTAAGCATTGAGGGAGAAACGGAGACAGGCCTGTTCTAAGACCGTCCACAGCTCTCGAGCCAGCATGGGCAGCACTGGTGATGAGGAAGAAGAGGAAGCCGTGGCAGTTGATGGTCCCACCTCAAGGTTTTCCCTTGATTCTCTCCTAGTCCCACGATGACCGGGCTCTGGTGAATCACTACCAGCTTAGAAGGCCGGTAGATCCGCGCGCAGAGGAGAGATGTTATATTCCTTTCGGATTTCCCTCCTAGCTACAAGGGGGGTCCTCTCTCTTGCTAGGTTGAAAAGAAGGAGGGTCTTTGGCCTCTTCTTATTTCGCCTCCATTGTGTCGTCCAAGATCGGGATGGTATTCTCGACTTCTGAAGGGGACTTGGCTTCCTTGACCCCACCCTTTTCTAGGGCCACTCCATCTCCTCAGGCACAAGTCACTATTTTGGCAAGGCCCTTGAAAATGCCCAGAAAACAGAGAGCCTTGAGTCCCTATTGAAACCAAGTTTTTGTGAAACTTGAGAAAAATATTATCCCAAAATGCCTTATATAGAAGGCAAAAGCTGGTGAAAACCAGCCCGCGCAGAATCCTAAGGAAGAATTACTAGAGGTATTAACTCCGCCCAATTTTCAAAGAGCTTACCAGCCGCTGGATCCTCGTAAATCCGCAAGGATATTAATGAGGATACGTCACACCAAAGCTTTAAGCGCGTTACTCGAATAGCCCAAAAGACACCTTGTAATTGGAAGTGGCGTGCTGGGTAGGAGCTACTGCCATACATAGGGGTGGAGGACGAGCTCACCCATGTCCAGTCAGCGTCAGGCCAAGGAGCCAAACCGAAGAAGGGTCCCCCTTCGGCGGAGCAAGCTCAAGGCTATTATCACTCTAAGGGCAGGCTCCCCAACGCTGAGGACGAGCCCCCTCACTCCAAGCAGTAAAGAAAACTTTAAGTGCTAAATAGAACCAAGGTCTTGCATGGTCTTCGGACTCAAACCTATGGAGAAATTAGTCATTTAAAGAAGAATCAAATGTTAGACAGAACCAAAGTCTTGCATGATCCTCGGACTCAAACCTATAGGAAAACTAGTTACTTCAAAAGACAAGTGTTAGACAAAACCAAGGCCTTGTATGGTCCTCGGACTCAAGCCTATGGGGAAACTAACTACTTCAAGAATCAAGTGCTAGACAGAACCAAGGTCTTGCATGGTCCTCAAACTCAAATCTATGGGGAAACTAGTCACTCAAAGAAGAATCAAGTGCTAGACAGAACCAAGGTCTTACATGGTCCTCGGACTCAAATCTATGGGGAAACTAGTCACTCAAAGAAGAATTAAGTGCTAGACAGAACCAATGTTTTGCATGGTCCTCAGACTCAAACCTATGGGGAAACTAGTCACTCAAGAAGAATCAAGTGCTAGACAGAACCAAGGTCTTGCATGGTCCTCGGACTCAAACCCATGGGGAAAAGAGTCACTCAAGAAGAATCAAGTACTAGACAGAATTAAGGTCTTGCATGGTCCTCGGACTCAAACCTATAAGGAAACTAGTCACTCAAGAAGAATCAAGTGCTAGATAGAATTAAGGTCTTGTATGGTCCTCGGACTCAAACCTATGGAGAGTTACTTCAGAAGACAAGTGTTAGACAGAACCAAGGCCTTGCATGGTCCTCAGACTCAAGTCTATAGGGAAATTAACTACTTCAAGAATCAAGTGCTAGACAGAACTAAGGTCTTGCATGGTCTTCGAACTCAAACCTATAGGGAAACTAGTCACTCAAGAAGAATCAAGTGCTAGACAGAACTAAGGTCCTGCATGGTCCTCGGGCTCAAACCTATGGGGAAACTATTCACTCACGAAAGACCAAGTGTTAGGCTGAGCCAAGGTCTTGCATGGTCCTCGGCGTCAAACCTATGGGGAAACTAGTTGCTTTAAGGGAATCTAAATACTAGACAGAACCAAGGTCTTACATGGTCCAATGACTCAAACCTATAGGGAAACTAGTCACTTTAGGAGGATCTAAGCACTAGACAGAGTCAAGGTCTTGTATTGTCCACGGACCTAAACCTGCGGTGAGGTTGACCACTTTGGTGCTAGTAATGAGCACTGTAGAGGATGGTGACCTAAACCCTCTTAAGACCAAGCCCATGAGCATCACTTAAAGCATTTTAGGGTTCGATAGACTTAGTCCTGATCCAACCCACATCTAGAGAGTTCCCCTGTTTCCATAACTTTAAACACTTACTAAATAATTGAAGGGTTTGGTGACCTCGACCTACCTTGGTTCTGAATTAAAAACAAGAGAGAGGTAGGTCTTCATTTGCATAAACCTCCATACGCTATTATAATCATCGATGTGGTCAGCTGAAGTGCAATTAAAGCCAAGATCGCGCAAGTAAAAAAAAAAAATACAAACAGGACGAATAAGAGAAAATAAAGTATGCATTTCATTGAATCTTTAAGAGTTACACAAGGCAAGAGTGCCATTACAATGCTTAAAAAAAAACAAAAACAAACAAAGTGAAGGTGCCATGGAGGATCATTCCTTTAGCTTCATCTCAATTCCCCCCTCAGGGGGCTGGGCAGAAAAGGTCTCAGAGTCCTCGTTACCCTCACTTGGGATTACAGCCTAGGGAATGTCAGCTGAAAGAGATATCTTCTAAACGTGAGGGGCCTGGGCATCAGTTAAGGGGTCCGTAACCTCCCAGGGCGCATCCACATTGGGACTCTTGCTTGTCTCAACGGCCCCAAGAGGAGTAGCTTCCTTTGTGGGCTCGTTCGAAGTGGTAGCAGCCGAGGCATCTTCATCAGGAACAGCCCCAACTCCCTCAGGAGTCACCTCGGCCTCGGAGCTGGGAAGAGCAACCTCACGAATGGCAGGAGGGTAGTACATACTCTCTACCTTCCATAGGTCAGATGAAGCCTCAACATTTGCTTGTTTCAAGGCTTCATTCCATACCTGGGAACAGTAAAGTCTGCATACCCGAGGCACTTGAGCTTTAAGGATGGCTTCTGTTTCAGCTACCCTTGACTCGTAGGCCTCCTGCTCGGCCTTACCTTTGGAAGTCTTGACCTCAGCCCTGGCAGACTCAGCCTCTTCCTTGGCTTTCAAGGCCTCATCCCTGGCAAATTCTGCAATGCCTCTAGCCCCCTCTGCCTCGAGCACCCTCTTTTTTAGGGTCTCGACCTCCTCTTTGGTAACCCTCAGCTGATCTTCTGCCTTAAGCAGGCGCTCCGTTTGATCTAGGGCCTACTTTTGGGCGCTAGCAAGGCCTGATTCGGCGATGTCTCAAGCCCTCTTCATCTCCTCTAACTCCTCCCTTGCCTTTGAAAGATCGGCCTTGGAGACTTTGAGGGTCTGCGCAGCGTCTAGCAGCTTGTCGCGCTCCAAGTCCGCATCCCCGCTTTGGCTACTGGCTATACCCTCCAACCTAAAGGTAGCTTGGATAGCTTGCCAATTAAAACCAATGCGCGATAGGTAAGGAGCCAAGAGGTAGGAAGTCAAGAGAATCACAAGTGATCAAAAAACTTACCAATATCCAAATATTGTTTAAGGCCGAGGAAGACCTCATTGCTCCCCAAAACCTCCAACTGGGCCATATCCATGGGGAGTAGCAAGGACCTCCCCAATGCGTCAGCCACATGCGCACCTTCGCCCCCTCGAAGGTCCCTGAGGGAGGCATCGTCTTTCAAGGGCTTTCCATGGAGCGTGGGGCTAGGGAGCCAAGCCTAGGCCTCAAGCTGAACGGTGATCTATTTGTCTTGACCTCGGCGCCCTGCTCTCAACTGTTTCGAGGGCCATCGAGCATCGTCATCGTCTTGGGAAGGATCAGACTCTTCGTCCCCCCCAGGCCTCTTTCCTTTGTCTTTCTTCTGCTTAGGATTGGTGGGCTTGGACCCAGATGGCAAACTCTGTTGGGGTGGGGGATGAGGAAGCTTAGGAGGAGACTTTCCCGGCGCATCCTTCCCTGGTTGCCCTTCAATCAGGGCCAGCAGGCTTGTCTGAGGTCGTCTCTTGAAACTCATCTTCAACCAAGGAGAGGCTTTTTCAGATAAAAAGTTCGCTTCAGCTAAGTTGGGGTCACCCAAATCGCTAGAAGGGTCCTCGGGCGAGTGAAATTGGTTGAATATGTCCAACTCTTCCTCGGACGGACCTGAGTCAGCCACTTCCTTTTCTCCTAGCTCTCCCCCTTCAGCCTCTGCAACTTAAGGTGATGAAATGGTACCCACCAACGGTACGTCCTCCGGAACAGGAGATCCTTCGGAGATCAAAAATCCGTGCTCGACTATGGTGATCTTATGTAGCCGAGGATCTTTAGCTTGGATCACGTACTTTGGAGCTGAGATCAATCTTTGAATCGGATCGTATCCTAGAATCTTATGAGTGGCTCTAACTTGGTTGCCGGCTTCATTCACAAAAATCTCTGACCTCAGTACGGTTTGCAAATCCTCATTGTTGATCAAGTCGAAGTGACACTCAAAAGCGTGCGGATCTGCATGAAAGAAAACAAGTTCCTGTTAACAACCAAGCAAAGCAGAGCACGAAGGCACAAGAAATTAGACCCTCTCCTAGTCTGAATGCCCCACCTGGTGTACCCTTCACTGTTGGATAATGAAGGCCATCGTGCCATTCTCCGGACACAATGAGGAAGTCTTTGTTTAAACCCTTGCTGGACTCAGGGAGGCACTGGATGAGCCGGACCCTATCATCCCTCGTCTTCATGTAATAAGACTCCCCTTAAGGCACTAGAGATTGTAGCACCAATTTACATCGTGGTGGGTTAACCCCAGCCCTTTCTCGTTCAGGGCATCCACACAACCTAAGATCCTGAACACATTGGTGGCATACTGGGTGGGAGCTAAGCCGAAGTGCCTAAGATAATCCCTCATCACTAGCCCCATGGGGATCCTCATACCACCCTTTAGAAAGGCGATTATGGGAATCGCCACCTCACCCTCTTTTCTCCTAATGCACTACTCCCCTTCTCCACAGTACCTTAAACCCACGGTATCGGGGATCTTATAGTCGGCAACAAATTTTTCCCTCACCTCCTCAGACTCAACTAACTTCTTAAACCTACCCATCCTAAAGAACTAATGAGAGGCTCAAGGAAAAACGAAGGAGAGAGAAAGAGGAATAAGAGGACATGGAACTCAGGCAGAAAAGTATGAACCGGAAAGGGAAGAGAACTTACAGAAATGAGGAAAGGCTTATCGGACAGGCCTTTTATGTTGAAAGAAGGTGTAAGGTCGGTTGGAGGCTTGACCAAATTCGACGTATGTGCACGAGAGCTCTTGAATGCAAAAGTGAAGTGGCAAATTGGTTCGATTGGGTATTTATACCCCCAATTAAAAGTAACCACATGGGCTTTCCCGCCCATTAAGTCAGAGGTATCCCTACCGTCAATTCATCATCATACCGTTGAACGTGGAGGACACAGAGCCGCCAAAATTTAATGAAGGCACGCTCCAAGTACCGAAACGTCAAGAGCGTTCCCTGAGCAGTTGGAAGGATTTTGGTATTGATAGGAAGACAAGATTTGCCTGACCATGACAAGGACCCGAGGACATCAAAATCCTCCTCCCCGCCCGAGGAGCCGGGCAGTAGAATTTTGAGGGGTTATTGTGGGGCCCGAAGATTTGGCAACCCCGGCCCACTCCATATCGAGCCCAAGGCCCATACCGAGGACAATACAATATCCAAGGATGAACGGGGAAGGCCCAAATTGTCAAAAAGTATCGTCGAGGACGACCATGTCCTCGGCCGGCCGATATTGAAGAAGGAAAGGTTGGCGCCCTACCAAAAGCACCCTCTTAGGGCATGCCAAAGAAAAAGACAAGTACCCAGGGTCGGTCGGGGGAATATAATGAAGGAGTAATTCATAGGGAAGCTGTCATCCCCACATTAAAAGCACGTAATTGACACTCTGGCTGCATTAATGAAGAATTGACCATTGAACAACGATGCTTTGGTTATTTCAACTAACAGGAGGTTTGGAAATGCGGCTGATGGGACAAGCCCTCAGACACAGGCTCAGATGATTAACAAGTGGAAGGCAGAGATCAGCTGAACATGACTATATAATAGAATGAACCCCCAGAGAAGAAGGGGTTCGGTGACAACCCCTATTTTCATTAGCAATCAGGGAAGAGCTCCTCGGACTGGACCAAGGACAAACTTCCCCTTAGAAAACTTAGCTAAATCTCATTTGATGATCTTGTAAACCCACATCAACCGTTGTATCATTCACTAATGCCTAGTCCTTCTACCCACTCTTTACAAATTTATTGTATAGGGTTAACTGGGTTTGGGTCCACTCATCCCCAGGAAGGAAGTGCCCGAACCCGGTCCCTACAGGTTTCAATTAAAAAAAAAAAAAATCAAGATGGGTTAACATTTAAAAAATAACTAGCCTTTGAGCATGTGCTCAACGGCTCTTTTATTTTTTTTGGGAAAAAGTTAATAATTTGCATCCATTATAATTTGAGATTAATATATTTTCCAATTACATAAAAGCCTAGGAGTGTGATGAAAAAATTATTTCACCCACAAATGCTTAACACTCATCACACCCCTCTTCTTTTTTTCTTTTCTTTTTTTTTTTATTTTTTTGTGATTGGAAAATATATTGATTCCAAATTATAATGGATGCAAATTATTAACTTTTTCCCAAAAAAATAAAAGAGCCTTTGAGCATGAGTATTCCGTAATCATCATCTGGTTTTGGCAATTTTGTTTATGTAGTAATCAATGTTTTATTGATTGGAAGATGATGCTATAATTTAGTATGAACCTTTATGTAGGGGTGTCAATGTTAGACCAAACCCGCGAACACGACATGAACCCAACACGAGTTTTTGCGGGTTAGGGTTGGGCTTTAATAGGTTTGGGTCATAAACAGGTCGACTCGAAAGCGGCACGAAAAGAAACGTGTCATAAGCGGGTCAACCCGAGTAACCCACAATAGACACGTTTAAGTAACACGCCAATTTATTTGTGTCAACCCGAAATGACCCATTTAACACAACCCGTTTAACTCGTATAAAAAATAAATATTCATTTTATTTTAGAGTTGTCAAATACCTTTTATATCCAACATATATTTTAAATTTAAAAAGAAAAGTGAGTAATTACAAAAACTTACAAGGGATATAATTGGAAATTGAAACTTTATAAACCCTAGATCTCTAAACACTAAATCTATAAACATTCTTATAAATATCTAATTTTATTTTTTTGTTTCAGCCGTACTACTCACTCTACTATCTTAAGTGTCATGCCCAATTCTAAAACTTAAAGTCTCAAACCGGTTATTGCTCTCTTTCTCTCTCTCTCTAATGTGTTTACTGAGAAAACCATTTTCTTGGTGTTTCAATACTCTGTAGTAATTTTTCCTACATAATGTTTTTTTTCTATAAACTTTAGTCTATTGTTTGCTCCAATTCTTTCAATATTGATACTTAGCATTTGCCAAGTTCCAAGGATATTATATTTTTGTTCAATTATGTTATTTTATTTTTGTTAAACTATGTTGTTTTGAATTTGGGTTAAAGTGTATGCACTTCTTTTGGAGTATAAAGAACTTATTTCTAGATGAATGTTATATTTTTGTTGAACTATATTATTTTGAATGTGAGTTGAAGACTTGAAGTTTATGCATTGCTTTTGAGATGTAAAAAAAAGTTATTTCTAGATGGATGTTGTAGGGACCGAGTTCGGGCACTTCCCTTCTGGGGATGAGTGAATCCAAAACCAGTTAACCCTATACAATAAATTTGTAGAGAGTAGGTAGAAGGACTAGGCATTAGTGAATGATACAACGGTTGATGTGGGTTTACAAGATCATCAAATGAGATTTAGCTAGGTTTTCTAAGGGGAAGTTCGTCCTTGGCCCAGTCCAAGGAGCTTTTCCCTGATTGCTAATGAAAAATAGGGGTTGCCACCGAACCCCCGAACCCCTTCTTCTCTGGGGGTTGATTCTAGTATATAGTCCTGTACAGTTGATCTCTGCCTTCCACTTGTTGATCATTTGAGCTTATGTTTGAGGGCTTGTCCCATTAGCCGCCTTGCCAGACCTCCTGTTCTGGGGATGAGTGGACCTAAACCTAGTTAACCCTATACAATAAATTTGTAGAGAGTAGGTAGAAGGACTAGGCATTAGTGAATGATACAACTGTTGATGTGGGTTTACAAGATCATCAAATGAAATTTAGTTAGGTTTTCTAAGGGGAAGTTCGTCCTCGGCCCAGTCCAAGGAGCTCTTCCCTGATTGCTAATGAAAAATAGGGGTTGCCACCGAACCCCCGAACCCCTTCTTCTCTAGGGGTTGATTCTATTATATAGTCCTGTTCAGTTGATCTCTGCCTTCCACTTGTTGATCATTTGAGCCTGTGTTTGAGGGCTTGTCCCATCAGCCGCCTTGCCAGACCTCCTGTTAGTTAGAGTAATCAAAGTATCGCTGTTCAACGGTTAATTCTTCATTAATGTGGCCAGAGTGTCAGTTGCGTGCTTTTAACATGGGGATGACAGCTTCCTTACGGATTACTCCTTCACCATATTCCCCCGACCGACCCTGGGTACTTGTCTTTTTCTTTGGCATGCCCTGGGAGGGTGCTTTTGGTGGGGCACTGACCTTCCCTTCTTCAATATCGGCCGGTCGAGGACATGGTCGTCCTCGGCGATGCTCCTTGACAATTTGGGTCTTCCCCGCTCATCCTCGAATACTGCATTGTCCTCGGCATGGGCCTTGGGCCCGATATGGAGTAGGTCGAGGTTGCCAAATTTTCGAGCCCCACATATGCTATATTTAATATTATATAGATTGAAATGGGTTGTGTTACATTCGTGTCAATCCAACATCACTCGTTTATTAAGCGTGTCAAATGGGTTGGGTTAGGTCAACCCGTCATATTAACAGGTCGGGTTAGGGTTGAAGGATCATGCCATGATTATTAAATGGGTCGAGTTAGGGTTGAGCTATTTAGTTGAATACCCCTACCTTAACATGACACGAACCTGACATGCTAACTTGAATTGACACCCCTACCTTTATGGGGGGGGGGGGGGGGGAGATCGTTTGAATGAATCTTATGAATTTACATATATTGAAAATGCATAATGAAATTGTAACTATTAAACTACTTACAAAATACATGTGAAGATATTTACAAAAGCTATTATAAAGAAGTTGATGCATCAATGCAGAAAATTGAAATATTTACATTAGGTAAAATTGTAAAATAATTCATTACATCTGAAACATGGTATAGGTCTACTTATTTACTCAACTAAATTATAATACAAATGTGAAATGCTACAAATTTGAATGGTGATTCAAATTGAAAGATTCCATTCTTTAGCCATCTTTTGAGACAAAATTCTTTTGCATCTTCTCCCCATATATAAGGCATCCCACCCATGGAATAAGCCATGTAGTATACCCCATCCCCTTTCTTCACTCTATACCTGTCAGGAAGAATGTCATTCATAAAAAAAAGGCCTAGCTAAAAGAAGTGGTGAGAATATCCTTGGAAGCAATTTGATAGAGAAACATAGTTGTTGTCATTTGCACGTCGCGGATCTTAATACTCCTTCGTCCAAAGATATTGATCAATTGAAGCTAAGATAAAACTGTAAATAGTCCAAAAATTTAGACATCAAATTTTAACACTAATTTTGATTAGATAATTACAGTAATATAAAATACGGACCAATGGTAAGAAAATCTCCTCAAGAACTCAATTGTTGTAGATTCTAATGAGATGTTGTACAACAAAATCCAACTTAAAAAAAAAATCAATCTAAGAAGCTCAGTTCATGACAGGAAAAGTTTATCAAATCATGCTTTGTATTCAATAACTTCCTAAACAAATTGATCAATACTGGACCGAAACCATGAAGACTTTTAATTTTTTCTTTAATATGGATGCATGTTGCATGAATTTAATATAAATTTTTTTCAGTTGAATTATTATATAAAACAATCCCAACATAAGTATTAAAAAAACTATAATTTGAGAAACTCCATGCAAGATATGTTAAGCATCCTTTATCTTTGTTACATGAAAGCTCTTTATCATTATAACCTAACATATTGAGTTTTTTGATGTGCCCTAATTACATAACACTGTAAATATGTATGCGTGTATATGTCTACGTGTGTATGTAGCTTATGTCGCATTCTTTGCCAAGAACATAGATCATGTTCAATGGACATTGCATATTAGAGGGTTTTTTTATTTTTATTTTTTTTTATTTTTATTTAAAATGTATATGATTTGTTTATATCATTTTAAAAAAAAAATCTTGTAATTCTAAGTGAGGCTACTAAAGTAAGCTGGCTAAAAATATTGTAATATCAAAAATATTTTTAAATAAACTTTGTGCTTCTACTACTGCTTCTTAACAAAAATAAAGTTTGTTCATAGGTGTAATTCTAAGTGAGGTTACTAAAGCAAGCTGGCTAAAAATATTGTAATACCAAAAATCTCTTTAAATAAACTTTGTGCTTCTACTGCTGCTTCTTAACAAAAATCAAGTTTGTTCACGGGATTGCAACAACCAAAAAACATGTTGTTTTAAAAAAATACAAACAACCCAAACATATTATAATTTATCAGTGCAACTGCTCAGCTTTTGAAGTATTGAAGAAACTAACTTGGATCTACCTATATGTCATGCCTTGAAATTGACAATGTAGATCATACCTGAAGAGACAATTTCTTGACTCCTAGCCTCAAAAATAAAGCAGGCAAGCTTAGCTTATTTTCATCCTGTACACAATGGCCTACTAAATTATGTACAATAAGCTAAGAATCGTTTAAATAGTAAGAGGAGAACCTAATTGGTGAAATTTATTTGCTGCATTGTTGTAGTATGTTTACCTTATTCCTTTAAATGCAAATACACCAAATGATGACCTATTAAAAAACCATGAAAACATAAGTTGTGTCACATCTAAACTATGATTTCAGTGAATCAACATGGTAGAATATAGATGCAAAATGAAAAGTACAATGAAAACATAAAAAATAAAGTATTAACCACATACATATGAGGATTCTGTAAAGTGTAAATAATTAATACATAATGTGAAATAGTTGAAATATTATATAAAAATGAAAAGTTTATATGCAAAGAAATAAAGTTATTGTAAATTTGTAATCAGTAAGAAACCTCTATTAATTTGGTTTCACTTCTTAAATCACAATTTGTGATGCATGAGTAAACAAAATCCACATTAGTATATATTTTTCTAGTAAATTGCTATCGGGTCCATCAATTTATAATACCATTAGGTAAAGTAATTACACCAATCTTGCTTTCTCACAACTTTATTACTTGAGCGAAAAAAGAAAAAAAAAAAAGAAATTACTGGTGGAGAAGAAACGAAATAGTGTCATAGATGAGGATGAAGAATTGAAGAGTCTGTGAGTTAACAAATTCCATAGTAGGTAACTCACAAACTCCATAGTAGATAAACACAAACACCTAGAGGAAAAAAACTAAAATTAATCATCAGCGATTATTGTCTACTTAAAAAAAAAAATTACAAATCAAAATCCAACCTAAGTATTAAAACAATAAAACCCTCCTATTCAACTAATTTTTGAACATTTTCCTCCGTAGATGGATACCCAAAGTACCAATCCATTAAAGTTACAAACTTCAAAACACAAATTGAAAACCAAACCTAATCGTACCCATTCTTCTTAGACTTTGGGTTGCTTAGAGGCTCTTCTATTAGTGTCCTTGTTTTATAAAGGTAATTTCTAACAACATCCACATGAATTACAACCACTTCAAATTGTCCTTGAAATCATACAATTAAGTAATAGTGTCTCTCACCGAAACTTATCCAATTTGGCCAATGTGCAATCTAATAAATTTGTGAACGAGTCAATCTCAAAAAGAGAGTGGCAAAAAAAAAAAAAAACAAAAAACCAACTATTTTAATGCAATACAGTCTGCATAGAGATTTATAAAAGACCTCATAAACCATAAAACCAAATCTCTTTGTGTGACATACAATTACTCCACACTCTTCTTTGCAATATACGCTACCCAACAGCTTGTAAAAACTTCCTTCCCAATATCCAATTTTTTTTTTTTTAATGATTACAAAGTAAGGGAAACAACGGGATCTAGTGCAACATTGGAACGAAATTCACTTGGACATCTTTGAAATTTGACATCACGGTGAATTAAAGTTAAAAACTACTGTTCTTGGAAAACTTGGTTGGAATCTCCTAACATCATTGGAGTGAAACCATAGAAAAACATATGAAAGAAAAACTAAAGGCAAACCTCTGGGTATTGCAGTTTTGCCGAAGAAAGTGTACTGGCTGAGAGAGAGGTAGAAAGAATCTTTGCCCATGATAAGTTTATAACTGGTGGGTTTGTTTAATTTGAATATTATTTGTGGAGTGAAGAAGGTGGGAGATGTGAATAACGCGTGGGTTCCTTTTTCTTGGATTCTTTGGCAGTGAGTTTTTTTTTTTGGTGTATATAGTGGGAGTTACGATAGCAATTGGGTTTTTTGAAGCAGTAATTGACTATGTTTAGGGGTCTTATTTGGAAGGCACGAGAGTTAAAAATGTATTTTTACAATGTTATTATCAAGCTTTGTCTCTACTTAAATTTAGGGAAATATGAGTATTTTGGAACAAAAAAAAAAAAAAAATCCGGTCCAAATAAGGAAGTCTCTTGACTAGTAGTATAGATAATTAATATGAATTGTTATATCTAGAGGCAGAAAAATTTCATAGAATTTAAGAAGTAATCAAACTATAATAATAGAAAATTTGAAGAAGAATAGAAACCCAATCAAAAATAGATTCACAAAAACTGATTGGTCTATATTGAACAGAAATGCATGCAACACAAGGAAACAAGAAAACAGACCAAATAAATTGGGAGAGAGCTTAATAGAATTGAAAAAATGTTTCCTTGATTCACATTGATTCTGATACAAGATCAATATATAGATACATAACTGATTCCGTAAACATTGGGTTAGACTAACAAAACGAAATAAATTTGAAGAAATTACAGTTTACCATTCTAAATTATACACCAGATTATACTTTGTACCTTAAACTATATTAATGCACATTTTACACCCTAAACTATAACCCTTGTTATCCTCTTAGAGACTTGAACCCCGACCCTTACCCCCTACACTCTACAAGCACTTATACTTGTGGAGTGACTACCGTACTAAGGGTGCACGGTGGTAGTTAGATAGAAATTAACAGTACATGATTTGCACATGATTTTTACTTAGGTGGCACACTATTTAAATACCAAGACCCCGCCTTGCCTCAGCTTCCCTCATTCTCCTCGCTCCACCAACGGTTTTATGCTCTTCCATTGCCTCATCTCCTACCTCTTTCCTCCTAGTGTGTTTTTTCACAGGCTTCTCCTTAGCAACTTTTGTCTCTACTCAATTATGGATGAACTCTATGTTCTCTGCTCCAGTGGTTGGTGCTGCCAATGGTGTTGTTGGTGGCTGGGCAAACCTAGGTGGTGGACAGGGGCGGAGCTACACAAAATTTTTAAAAAACTTCACAATAATGTATGCATAGTTTGCAATTGTTTAAAATAGACCTTAAAATCAATATTTGGCCCCTCCAAAAAATAAAAGCTGGCCTCAGCAAAAAAAGAATTGAGCAACTAATTGTTGGGTTCCAAAAAATAGTTGATAAGAGCAACAAACTATCCACCTTGTAACAAAAATAGTTGTTAATTTCAAATTTTTAGTTTTTTCCTCTCTTAATTGGTTGTTTTGGTTGTTGAGTTCAAAAAGTAAGTTTTTAATAAAATAAATTTTCTCTTAGAGTTATGTTATTTTATTTGGGACTAAGTCTTTTTGTTGTTTTTGTTAAGTTTCAAATTGTTTGTCAATACTTAATTAGTTAGTCACAAAACATTAAATGAAAAAAAAAAAAAAAAAACTTACACTGAGGATATGTGATGTTAGGGAGCGACAATACTTAAAAAGCAATTTTCCCTTGTTAAGTTTTCAATTGCTTTTCAGTGCTTTATTTAGACTAAAAATGTTGAATGAAAAAAAAAAAAATAGAGGATAATTTTGTGTTAGGGGGTAAAAATGTAGCTGTGCAAATGTATTTATGTATGAATATGTAATTTGGTCCTCCAACCTAAAATTTCTGGCTATGCCCCTGGTGGTGGAGCAGCACAACTGATTATGCCCATAGTGTCTGGGGTCATTCGTGACATTGGTGTAGTCAAATTTACAACTTGGAGAATTGCCTTTTTTTTTTATACCTGCTTTTTTTCAAACATTATCAGCATTTGCAGTTCTTATCTTTGGTCAGGACATGCCTGATGGGAACTTCCATGGCCTGAAGAAATCTGGAGAGAAGGCAAGAGATAAATTTTCATGGGTTTTCTATTATGGGATCACAAATTATAGAGGATGGATTCTGGCTTTGACTTATGGTTATTGCTTTGGGGTAGAACTTGGGATGCACGGACGCGGCGCCAGAGGAGTCGCACTCGCGTCCGATTCGGCGACGCGTGAGGGACGCCGCTGACCCCACGTCGGGTTGCGTCCTGCCACGTGTTTTTTTTTCCCCCCAACTCGTGCCGACGCAGACAACACAGAATCATAGACCAGGCTTCTTCTTCTCTGTTTCCTCTTTACTCTTTTGTTCTTCGTTTTTGAGTCTTCTGACTTTCATTTGCTGCTTTGTTTCTCTGCTTTGTTTCTCTTTTATCTTTCATTTTAGTTTTGTGAGCTTAGTCAATAGTCACGTGACAAAGCATTGGAAAGTAGCAAAGGGAGGAAATGTGCAGAATGACAATGGGTAATTGTTCTATTTGGTTAGTTAGACAACGCGTGAAACAATACAGGAAACTAGGCATCTCGAGTTTTAGAAACTCGAGATCCTCTTTTTTCCTCACTCCACCACGTCCCGCACCAATTGGTGAGGTGGACAAAGTTGTCCACTTGGAACTCGAGTCTTTAAGACTCGAGTTCCATTAATCAAAACTCGAGTCTTAAAGACTCGAGTTTCACTGAAATAAAAGGCTGAAAACCAAACAGATCTTGAGTCTTTAAGACTCGAGTTTTGATGAATGGAACTCGAGTCTTAAAGACTCGAGTTTTCCTCAGCACTGTTCACACGTAACACTGAAAAAACAGAGCATAAAAAAATCAATTACTAGCAACAGACGTACGCAGCCTCTTTCACCCATAACTCTCACTCACCTCTCACTCCCTACAGAGCATAGACATAATACACTCAGCCTCTTATTTACCCATAACTCTCACTCTCTCACTCACCACATTGCCTCTCACTCTCTCACTGCTCTTCCCTCTCAACAATTTCATATCTCAGGTAAGGGTTTTTTGATTTGATTGTTATTATATTTGGGTATTAGTTGTCTATGGGTGTGGTGGCAAACCTTTCATTTCATTGTAGGTGAATCATTCAAATTTGCCTTAAATAAGAGACCTTTACTGCATTGCCAAAACCTTTGACATCTTATATCCTATTAAATGATTCTTTTATATAAAAATCAAACTGTACAACACTTACACATTTGTTCTTTTAATTTGTTCTCTGCATTGATTCTCCAAAAAAAAATATATATATTGTTCTCTTAATCAATGCCTCAGGATACCCATTAACTAGATAATTATCATAAATTTCCTTTATATACATACACACACACACACACACACAACATTCATTTAGATTATGTTTTTACTGAACTAGTATGCCCTGCATCAAGTGTGCTTTGTGTATGTTCCAGATGTTACTTGTATGATGGAAAAAAAAAGTTTCCTTTTGGTTAATTGTTACTCAATATGAGTATTTTTGGCTCGCCGTTTGTGTCTCACAAGTTGTTTATTGGCTCTCTTACAAGCGATTGCATCCTTGTCACTAATTTTTACTGAAAGTTTAGATTTGGGCCCTTGCATTTGTCTCCTCTCATCTGAATTATACCAAATGTTAAATATAGTTGTACTACAGCCAAAATTTTAGAAAAAAAAATGTTCAGTTTGTATCATGAAAATCAAATTAAAAAAATTTCTTGGCCCTTCTTTTTATTAGACAGTTAAAGACTTGCTTCAAGTTTCTTTTAGATCAGGGAAGTTTAAAATGTTTTTTAACTAACATGGTAACTTGACTTTAACAGGTTCACAATGCCTGAAATTGATATAATCCTATACCACGGTGGTCCGTTGAAGAATGCCAATGCGAACAAGGGATTGCCATTTGAAGGGCCGGGTATAAAGAGCTATTTAACCCAAATTGATCGTAGGTTCAAGACCCTTGACGAATTGAAGATGATGGTTATGGAAGAGTTGTGTGAGAATCCTGCTGTGCACAACATAGAAATTACTTATCGTATGCCAAATGAAATCCTGAGGCACCGAATTAATTACAAGTACATGGCGATAGAAACAAACAAACATGTGAAGATCATGTTTGACAAGTTGGAGAGAATACCTGAAGTAACTAACATTGAGTTGTACATACAGTTAAAGCCGCGTGCAGAAGTTAGCATCGACGAAATTCACCAAACACAAACAAGTTTACCGGTTACAGTTCCGGATGCTCAATATGAGTATTTTACACATGTAGAGCATGATAATTTTCATGCCGATGATAATGATGATGATGAGGATGAGAATGATGATGAGTATGAGGATGACGATGATGATGATAACGACTATGTTGATGGGAGTACTGCCATTGACGATGAAGATTTTGATGATGGATATGAGATTGAAGACAGGATTGAGCGAGGGGACTTTAGGGACTGTGAGAGGGACATTGATGATGATGAGACATTGGACGGTAATGAAGCTAATGCAGACAATGTTCTTAGTGTCCAAAACATTACGGACACAATCCCCGCCTACACACCTCCTGCTTTGTCATTTTCTGCAAATACTTGGGAAAATATGGTTGATCCTTCACATATGGAGATACCATTTGTGTCTACTTGGAGAGAGGGGATGAATTTGTACAAAGGCTTGACTTTTGCTAGTAAGGTGGAGGTGCAGCGTGTATTAACAATATGTGCCCTTAAGGAAAACAAATAGTATATGATCAGTAGGTCGACAACGACAAAACTTTGTGCAAAATGCGTGGATGAGTCATGCAGGTGGTATGTCTGCGCAGTCATGAAGCCCAATCTGCAGCGACTATGGATGGTCACCGTGTATAAGGGTCCTCACACGTGTATACGGACTGGGGTGCAAAATGATGGTAGAATGATGAATTGTAACTTTATTGCATCAGACATCCTTAAGAAGTTAAGTGAGGATCACACTACTCCAATTAAGCATCTTCGATCTATGATAGAGTCGAAATATGAGGGCCATAAGCCTTCTTACTACAAGGTATGGGATGCGAAACAAAAGGCGATTGAGAAGCTGTTTGGGAATTGGGAAGAGTCTTACCAGAGGTTGCAAAAGTTGCTTATGGCATATATTGATATGGATCCAACTACCCAAGTGTTCTATCGTACGATATCCACCGATGAAGATGACACTGTATTATTGAATTATGTGTTTTGGTCTTTCGGTCCAAGCATTGATGGATTCAAATATTGCAAGCCAGTTATCAGTATTGATGGGACCCACCTGTATGGTAAATATCAGGGAAAGTTGTTGGTTGCAATGGCAACTGACGCTAACAACAAGGTATTCCCTCTTGCCTTTGCTGTTGTGGATTGTGAGTCAGGGTCCAGTTGGAGGTGGTTTTTACAATGCTTCAGAGATACGATTGGCCACGTGATACCAGAAGAAGGCATTTGCATAATTTCTGACCGACATCTTGGTATCAAGAATGCCATTGCAAACTGGCCTAGAAGGGATGATGGAAGAACACGGGTATATCATAGATATTGCATTCGACATGTTGCTAGCAACTTCAACACACATTTTCAGAACTCGACTCTAAAGTCAGCTTGCTTGAAAGCAGGATATGCTACTCAGGTAGTTAAATTTGATACCATAATGGATTCCATTAAGCAAGTGGAAATGGAGGCCATTCGGAATAAGAAGAAGGTGACGGGGAAGGATGGGAAGGAAAAGAGTCAAGATTATCTTCCATACACATACCTAATGAGAGAGTCTGAGGATATGTGGACCCAATCACATGATGGTGGAAGACGTTTTGGGGCAATGACAACCAATATATCAGAGTGCTTCAATGGTGTACTGAAAGGTGCACGGGGCCTTCCTATTGCCGCGTTGGTTGAGTTCACTTGGTCCAAACTTGTTCAATATTTCCACGACCGGCACAAAGAATACCTCAATCGCCTGGCAGAGGGTAAGAAATGGAGTCAATATGCCTTTGACAAGTGGGAACTGAAAGGTGCACGGGGCCTTCCTATTGCCGCGTTGGTTGAGTTCACTTGGTCCAAACTTGTTCAATATTTCCACGACCGGCACAAAGAATACCTCAATCGCCTGGCAGAGGGTAAGAAATGGAGTCAATATGCCTTTGACAAGTGGGAAGCAAATAAGCTTAAATCTGAGAAACATTATCTCAAGCCATTTAACAGTGAACAGATGGTATATCAGATAGTTACTTCATTCACTTGTAGCGCAGGAGGGGGAAACCACAGTTATGAAGTTCAGATACGGGAAAGAACATGTAGTTGTGGGAAATGGCAAAACATAGGGATCCCGTGTTCACATGCAATTAGAGTATGTGACTATTTAAATATTGATTCGACCGCATATATTCACCCATGTTATGGTTTGGACAATGCCCTTAGCACTTATCAGCATGCATTTGTGATTCCCAAGTCACAATCATTATGGAGGGATCCCATGGGGCCAAAGTGGTTGCCTAATCCAGCATTGTTGCGGGCCAAAGGTCGACCAGTGAAGTCAAGAATAAGGAATGAGATGGATGGAGTGAGGAATAAGGATCGAGGGTCGGGATGGCGGAGGGAGGATGCAGATTTGATAGAGACTCAACCCAAGCAAACATGTGGATTGTGTCATGCTTCCGGGCATAACCGTAGAAAATGTCCGCAAGCCTGTGGCGCTTCCACAAGTAGTAATGTTCCACAGTAGGTACGTAGATGGGAAAATATTATGCATTGGCTAAATATAATTGTTGTTCGTTCTACCATTAACTAATGTTTTTACTTTCTTGTCTCCTAACGTGATTAGTCTACGTTTTGCAGGCATGCTTCCATGGACGCCGTTTTTGTTGTGCGAACTGCTGATCTTAGGAAAAGTGACTACGTTGTATTGGCACATTGAACTTTTTGGCTTTTGTTGAATGTACTTATAATTCTCTATCCAATGTACCTCTATGAAGATTGTGATTTGAGTAATACGGTTAGAATTGCAAATTAAGCATGGTTGCGCATGTTTACAATGTTGATATATTGGGAATGCCTTTTTGTTGTGATGCAAATGTAATTGCATTGTAAAACTATATTTATGAATAGAGCGTAACAGTTTCTATAGCTTGGTGTGAGAACGCCTTTTGATGTAATGGTTGTGCATTTACATTCTCAACTTCTCTGCCTCTCAATGAGTGTTAGATTACATTCTGAGCTTCTTTATCTATGTTTCTCAGCAGGTGCATGTACACATTTCAGTTCTTGATTTGCCTGTATGTGCAGGAAAAAAAAAGGGCAACAATCTGCCTGAACAGGGGATTTGACCAAGTAAAAAAAAAAAAGAATTTCCCAGTAAAACTCGAGTTTATAAAACTTGAGTTCCACTGGAAAAAACAGAGCAAACAGGGCAACCCCTTCTGCCTGAACAGGGGATTTCCCCAAGTGAAAAAAAAACAAAATTTCCAGTGGAACTCGAGTTTCTAAAACTCGAGTTCCACTGGGAAAAACAGGGGAAAAAAAAAAGCACCCTTCTGCCTGAACAGGGGATTTCCCCAAGTGAAAAAAAAAAAAAAAATTCCCAGTGGAACTCGAGATAATGTCATTGACCAAATCCTAACCAAAACTCAAGAAACTAAAAAATATATATCTAGCAACATAAAACAAAATTACTGCAATTGATTAGATGCAAACTTTATGCAATCAACTTTAAATAAATCCATCAATCTTAATGACTAGCCACCCATCCAAATTCCTAAATGAAGAGAATGATAAAAAAAGAAATGAAAAAGAAGTTAGTGTTCAGCTAAATTAAACCTCCACACTAGGATGTGATAACTTCAAGAAAATACTAACCTTGCCACCTTTTAAAGTTTTCCAGACATATTCTTTCAACTGATATACAGTTATGTCCTCTCCACACTCATCAACAACAGATTTGATCCAAAGCAGAACCTCCTACAATCACAGTATCAAAGAAATCAGGGACAGAAAAACAATAACAATCATCTGCAAGCAGATAAGAAGACGTATCACCATGACCACAAATTTAGAAACATAGAACAAGGTTTGGCTACAAACTTGAAGTTTTCCCTAAAAACTCGTTTAGATAGTACTTTTTAAGTTTTTTCCCAACTATTTGTGTCTAAAATTGAAAAAAAGTCAAGCAAGTATGAAACAAGAAAGGGAAGGTGCGTAAAATAGTAATCCCTCATAAGAGAACAGATAAATTCTTAGAAACTAGAGTATACAAGACACTGATAATTATAAAGAAATAAGCAAAAGATCAATCAAGCAGCTGAGCATTTATGAATGTTCATCAACAGCAAAGAGTAACCTGCATTAAGCTTTATGTACAATTATACATCACTTTTATACAATAAACACCAATACAAATATTAAAAGAAGGGTGGGGAAGGGGAAACTTATAACAGTTTTTTTCTAGAATAACAGATAATATCACAACAGAAGATTCACACCTGATTAGCCAAACCATGGAGTGGTCCAGCCAAACCATTTAATGCAGCTGCAAATGAAAGATAAGGATCTGAAAGTGCACTGGCAACCTGAATTCAGTAGGACATCAACTGAACATCAACACTTAGCTGTACAAAAAGGTTATGATGAAAAGGGATAAACAACTGATATGTCATAATATCGATTAAACATTCATAAGTTTTATCACAGGTACATTCATAAGTTTTAATCAATGATTCAAGACCATCCAAAAACAATATCATGGTAGGAGTCAGTAGAGATGTGGTAAGATTTAAACCTCTATCAGGTCAAAAAACTAGCGAACCGAAATATTCAAAGAGAGCAAGGGATAGACCTCTGCCTTTGGGTTGGGGGTGGAGACCATGTCAAAAAGGCAACTATGTTTTGCCCAGAGACAGACCAAGTTCACTTTAACAGGGTAAGAAATTACAGACATTTTGTCTGTAGCAGCAGGCAACCATGGGTTGCTGCCAGGCAATGCCAGCAGCATGCAGCCCTGGCTTGCTGCATGCATGGTCTGTGGCCAGCAGGCCATGTCGGCAGCAAGCACCCATGGCTTGTTGCGAGTGTGGGCAGCCATGGGCTGATGCCAACATGTCATAACAGCAGCAAGCACATGGGTGGGCACGTATCCTTGCATTTAACAATTTTATTTTTTTATAATAAATTACAAAAGTAAATTATGTCTATTCGTACACTAGCAGGGACTATCCGTACATTTAACATTTATAAAAGCTTTATACCATCAAGTTTACCATCATTCCAGATCCAGTCCAAGTTGCAATTACACCAAATTTTGGTAATAAATGAGAAATAATATCCTTGCTTACCTGCGGTAGACATAAGCAGCCACTAATGGCACTCGAGCAATCAAATTAAGAGAGTCCTCATACGTTGGTTCCCAGTACCTAAAGACAAAGTACATACAAGCTTAGTAAATTAATAGGTCAAATTCAAAAACATACACGCATTCTTACTTAGATTTATGAATCCCCTTCTCGTATTCCTTATGGAATTCATTGTGAACCTGAAGGACAATAGTATGTCGTTCAATAGTCGTAAGTATATCATCTACTTTCAGAAAATCAATAAATCCAACCAGAAGTATTGTTAACTCAATGGGTCATTTGGTTCACTTCCTAGTTTAATAATTTAGCTTCTCATTATTTCATTTAAGAGCACAAGAAATATTTTTTAATACAAGGTGCCTTTTTATAACAAGATGTAAGGTGAAGAAAATAAGATCTCCAAAATTAAACTGTGGAAAAATAAAATCATAAGCAGGCAATTAATAAGAACCCCAAGAAGCATTGATTGAGTAACAGCTCCACACAAAAACATCTCAGGTGAGAAAATTGGTCTTCACCAGGGTGGATTACTAAGATCAAGCAAAATAAAAGCACATCAATATTCAGTGGAACTCTAAAAATAATTGTTAGTTGATTACTCTAAATCTAAAAGGCATGGACACAGGACACGACAAGTTATGAAAAATTAGAGGACAACAAGGTGGGAATACAACAATATATTAATTATCTTTAGGACTAAAGTTTTCAAATAAAAAATAAATATCAATGTCTTTAAAAAGATATCTAAAAGCAAAGATAATTTTTTAAACCCTCCCAACAAAGGACAGGCATACATGAGTATCCGTGGTGTGTATGACACAGACAAGCTAATGGTTTTGGAGTGTCATCGTTTTTAGCCAAAATTCAAGAGTGATTAAATTGGTCTATATAGACTCTCTGATAAAAGGACAGTAAAGAATGGCGTTGAAAGTACTATTTTTGGACAGAATATGAAGAAAAGATGCATAAAAGATTCTATATATGAGAAGGAGACCAAACATTCTATTGAGTTGTGATCCCTAAGATTTTATTGTATAGAACTCAGACAAACTCCAGCGATGTTGCAACAACAAGAATGAAACCAAATGATTACAGTAATGCAAATTCAAATTGACAAAGAAGACTGACTCGCAAAATTACCAAATAGGGGAAGAATAGAAGGTGTATTAAACAATAGTGTGCATCCAGAAGTCCATTTACCAAGCTGGAGGGCCATAACACCTGTTGCAAACTGAGTCATTGGATGAGCTATAACAGGTACAGCATCGATGGCCTTGTACGCAAAATCTGCAACCAGAAATGATAAGCCGAAAAGGTTGTCATAAAACTAACAATTATTCTTTCTAAATATTCACTTACAAAACAAAAAGAAAAGAAAATCAATTACATTCAATTAAAAGATAATGAATAAGAATATGGTATTTTGATTGTGATGGAGATGAACAATAATACAAATACACTACTATATAAAATCTAATCCAGACTACTTGCAATTGACTTATTAAGCAATGAGAATGGAACACATTATTGAACTATCGGTAGTAATTGAGTTATAAAAAAATTCTGTTTTTATGTAGATATAATAAGAAAGTCCACTATAGAACCTGGGACAACTGCACGACTTCTCAACTCCTTGGATCATGCATCTACTTGCTCTTTGCTTGGTACCTGAGGTACAAACGATGTTTCAGTATACGAAAACCTCTAAAAAGACAAAGGCAAAAGAAGGTTTCAGGGCATAGGCAAGAGTATGAAGTCATTTGGCTTGAGACCACACATATAAGGTGAACAGATACAAGAAAAGGTTTCAGATATATATTAGACCTTAGCTCAAGTTATAAGTAACTTCATCTATTTTCCTATTTTGATTACATTCTAAAAATATCATACATGGCTTTTTGTCTCAAATCAAACACAAGAACAACATACCTTTCCTGTCAAAAGAAGCCAAAGAAGACCCTCAGGCAAAGGTTCTCCTTCAGGCTTTGCAGCTGGTAATACTTTCTGGCATTCAGGGATAGACAGACCTCTAAAGCGAATTCCCTGTCAAATTAAAAGCCTACCGTTCAGATCTATGACAGAAAGAACTTATGAAATTTCCCAATAACTTATCAACTAACCATTAAATTCAAGCAAAAAAAAGATACCAAGATTTAATATTTGAAATATATACCTCATCTGGGTCAAGTACTGAAGTTTGCCAGAGTAAACCGGTCATTCCTCTCATTCCACCAAGAACCTACCCAATCATGATAAACAGATAATTCAGTGAGAAGTTGCAAAACATAATTTTATTCTCTGAGATTTGTAAGTTCTTTACAATGAAAGACATGACACATGAGACATGAAACATGACACAAAGAGCCAGTGATCATCTTACTTGTAAACAATATTATATTTGTTTACAAGTATAATATTGTTAGATAAACCCAAACTACACAAATAGTTAAGAAAACTACAACAAATAGTTAATAAAACTACAAAAAAGATAAATTTTCAAAACTCAAAATCCATCATATTTCTCAAAAACCAATTGAATTCAACATACAAAAACTATGACATTTGAGAATTTACTATGACATATATCACACGTGCACCGTCCAATACACAGTAATTTGCTGCATGCATCGTGAACAAACCTCTTGTTCAAGGTTCACCAATTTTGCGTTTTTTAACCCTCGTGTAATGTTTGGGCGGGGGAGGAGGCTGCGGGGCATCAGCCTTAGGCGCATCATCGTGCTGCAAAGACATTAGATGCATACAATCAATATTTAGTGCAATGGTAAGAGTAAATAGAATATTGCAAAATAGACGTAAACATCGTAATTAATGTTATCGTACCATAGAGCTGTCTTTGTGTCCTATTTTGTGTCCACCTGTCCCACAAGTGGGTGCTCTTCTAGCACGTTGCGGTCTACCTCGTGGGGGTGACGGCTGATGAGGGGGATGCTCGTCCGGTACATCAATATCTGGCTGTAGCGTGTCAATCCCAACCGGAGGTCCTAGAGGGTCAGATAAGGATGAGGTCTGTGGGTAATGATGCTCTATGTACAGGCCAGGAGTGGAGATCATTGTCATGGATTCAGTACGGGGTGGGTCCATGGGCAAAGTAAGTGCACTGGAGCTAGTGGGTGGGTATAAGGGTGTCTCAGGGTGCATAGGAGGGGTAAAGGGACTGGGCTGCGAAGGTGGGGTGGGTGAAGGGACCTCAGCCTGGGGAGATACATCTACCATGGACGGAGGGACCTCAGACTGAGGAGATGCAACTGGGATGGATGGAGAGACCTCAGGATGGGGAGATACATGCGGGGTGGGAGCATGTATCTCAGGACTACTTACAACCCGAGGGGTTGTTGCACACCGACCACGGCCCCTAGCTGCACGTGTGCTTGGGCTTGCTGTAGCTGGCCGACCACGGCCCCTAGCTGCACTTGTGCTTGGGCTTACTGTGGCAGGCCGACCACGGCCCCTCGCTGCACTTGTGCTTGGGCTTACTGTAGCAGGCCGACCACAGCCCCTAGCTGCGCTTGTGCTTGGGCTTGCTGTATCACGGCGACCATGGGTCGGTGTAGTTACGGGTGCTGCACTTGTGCTTAGGGCTGCAGTAGTTGCTAATTCAATCTGGGTATGGTTGTTTGCCTGCCCAGTGGTTGCAAGATCACCACCAATCCCAGCCACATTATATAGGATGCGCCGAACATGGTTGTGTTCTCGGCTGCCTGCAGGAAGCCAATTCAACAACGCTACATGGCTTTCAATCTGAAACAAAGAAAGAACCAGTACAATCAAAATTTGTCACATTTATGTAACAATTATAAAATGCATAATATAGTACTTATTACTCTACTTAAATACTCATCTAAACTAAGAACAGAAAGTTTTATTATGAGTCATGCAACAGAAAATCTTTTTAAATGGATGTCAGTCATATCAAACCAAATTTGTTGACAGAAGAAATCAATTGATTCTACGTTCGTACATGTACTAAATAAAAAACAAAGCAAGCAATAAAATATAATTAGAACACATTACTAATTGATGTAATCTAGCGCTGTTGCGGTCGACATACTTTACAGTGACCGGACGATACCATTGGTAATAGTCATGATCGTGGTCCATCTCACCAATCTGAAGAGGTGCTTGGCAAAGTTGTCGTTCTCTGCTATTCCATGAAATGATATACGGTTCATGCTCCTGCCTCCAATTCTTTTCCACCTTCCCACGCAAGTCTATTCTATGCAGCCTTTCATTGTACACAACATGGTCAGGCCGCCCTTGCGCCAACCCAAACTGTCGAAGGACACGGTCCGGGTGGTGTGGCTCCACTATGCAAAAACACACAAGCGGCACCCTTGCTGTCCACGTACCCCTCCCTGCAACGCAGAAGTCAGGAAGGTGGACGAAATGTGCCTCGTATGGCTGCCACACAATCTACAATAGAAACAAAAAACAATTATCACAGCATCTAAAAATGTGAAACAAGGGAGAATACATAGATACAAGGAAAAACAAAAATTAAAACGGAAGATATGTTAAAATATGAAGCAATGATATTCTTAAGGAAAATTAACATAACCGAACAGAATATTTTAATATTATTACCTGATTCGGCTTCATTGTAACTAATTGCTCACGATAGTAGACCAAGGTCATCCCGGATGGCCTACTCTTCAAGCCTGGCACCCGCACCCACCTACAGTTACGAGTGAATAACATAAGATAAGTAGCTACTTAGTTACTAAGAAGAGTACATTGCATACCACACTAAATATCAAAAAAATACTTACTTAAAGGCAAGTGGAGCATACGGCCACGGGCCGTAATCACATCTAGGTGGGGGCTCTATCCTCGGGCACAAGAATGGCAACCTTGCCCATGCCCAATACTGGACCAAGGTGCACGCCCCACCAATCTGCGATGCATCTTTCTCGCTTGCTCGACACAACTCTCTATACAACCAGGCCAAGCAACCACTGCCCCAGCTATACTGTGGCGGATCATTCAGGTTCCGCAGTTGCTCCAAAAACATCAGATGCACCCTATCTCCCGATTTGTCCATAAAAATCTTATCCCCTAGTAGCGCTAAAATATAGCACCGGGCATACTCGTGTATCTGAATTTCCGTTGCGTCATCAGGCAGTGGCGCTGCAACGGCCTGAAGAAGGCGCCTGATCAGAATTCTTTGCCCCAGCAAAGTTTTGTTGTCATTTGCCGGAGTAAAACCAAGAAACTCCCTGCAAACAGTGCTCCAAGTTCCATCAATCACCGCAGTCGGCCCAACCAAGACCTCACCGTCTATTGGAAGTCCGAAAATGACCTCCACATCTTGTAGGGTGATTGACATCTCACCGTGTGGAAGATGGAACGTATGAGTCTCCGGCCGCCATCGCTCAACGAGGGCCGTTATGAGGGAATTATCTATCTCTCTGGAAGGGGCCCTAAACAATCCTTCAAGCCTTAGCAACTTGATAATGTCAATCACCCGATTATCTCGCATTTGAACGTTTGGCATCTCCTTAGTACGACCACGGCACGTAAGTAGGCCTGGGTCCTGCCAAAATCAATAAAAATTATAGCAGTTGTTAGAACTATAAATATAACTTTGAAAGAACTTGCTAACTAAAAGTCAAAGATAACGTAAAAATTAAAAATTACAGCAGTTGTTAGAACTAGATATTTCACCTCGCCATTCCAAATGTCCTCTGATCGATGGTGTGATTGTCGCGTCAACAATGACTGAATACTAGGACCAGGCTCCAAGATCTGTGGCTCCTCATCAATCGGAGGCTCCATACTGCAAAGAGTGCTACATATTTAATTAATTAAGTAAATAAATAAAAATTTTAATTATTTAATTAAATAAATAAAATAAGAGAGGATAGCACTACCAAATATGAACAAAGGATACAGATCAAGATGACACTCTAGATGCAAATTCCTAATGCTTTCAATTGAAAGAATAAGAGAACAGCAGGGATAAACTTAAAGAACAGCACATAAAATACTATACTTAAGTTTGTCCTATTCCTTATAACCCATATTTCAAGCTATATTTAACACTTTTCATGCAGCCCACTGTTAAACAACAAGACTTTTTTTTTTTTTTTTTGGGAGTTCATTTAAACAACAAGACTAGTAATATTTGATTAAAAAAAAAAAAAAAACAAAACAAAACTAGTACTGTGATACAAATTTGTCACCAAACTGCCAAATTTTAACATTGATGACTTATAAGGTAAGGGATATGGTACTAGTGCACAGTAAGAATACCACGACAGTTAAAATCAACTATTCAAAAAAGTTCAAATCAGATAAACAGATTACATTCAATGAATCAACATAGAAAGTTATCAAAAGTGTAGTAATCATTTCGTATTTAGCAGTATAAGGAAATTGTATTATCTTCTCTCATATTATAGTAAAATTTACTAATTAAATTCATAACAAAATCTGCCATGTATATGAGAAGGTGGAATATCACCTAATTGACATTTTCCATAAAATTTATGACTAATATTAAATTCGGGTAGTCTCAACTAATAAATAAACTAATACTTTTTAATTGAATACTAATAACAAATTATAAATTTTAAGGCTAGTTTTCTACAATTGAAAATAGTAACAAAAATTGACCTAACTCTAGTAAAACACCAAAAATTATAGTACATCAATCCTTTAATATATATATATATATATCAATTTATTTTCGGTGAATAAGACTTATCATTAAAAGAAAACGAACCTAGAAGAGAAAGTACAAAAGCAGGGAACAAAATCATCCCAATCATGAATCCTTAGGGAAAATTCAGGGATGGAATATATGAGGATTTTTCTTTCAAAGTTACACAATACAATGGGCAACAAAACCAGCTTTTTCTAAATAGCATGTGATTAACATGACCATTCAACAAAAGAATCTAAAACAATTATAGTTCTAGACTTCTAGTAGTAATAGTACTATTTTCAATGACCCATTGTGGGGAAGTCGATGTGATTTGAAATTCTTGAATCACATTTAGTGCATCTCCTTCACAAATAACACATTTACCCACTAGTTCTACTATCCTTAGCAAAATAAATACAACCCAGAATACTTTTAGTGAGCTGCCTAATGGAGTCTATGAATTATTATATGGTTTTACTAACAATCTTACTTATCAACAAATATCTACTTTATGGTCCGTTTAGGATTAGCCAATGGAGTCTATGAACCATTGGCTATAACCAAAAATTACTATAAACCAATTTTAAACAAAACCCAAATGGGCATGGGCATGTATCAAAAGCAATTGAAAACCCAAGTAAATCCACAACCCACAAACAAAAACAACAGCAGCAACAACTCCTTCAGTCAAAATAAGTTCTCACATTTACATTTCTAAGAATGTGTAACCCACCATGCAAAAAGCCTAATTTTATAACATAAATTCAGCAAAGGAGGATCAGAGAACTACCTAGCAACCGAGATGAAGAACGACGGCAGCGAGATGAAGAACGACGGCGAGATGAAGAACAACGGCGAGATGAAGAACGACGGCAGCTAGATGAAGAACGACGGCGAGATGAAGAACGACGGCTAGATGAAGAACGACGGCGACGGCTAGATGAAGAACGACGGCGAGATGAAAAGCGACGGCGAGGTGAAGAACGACGGCGATATGAAGAGCGACGGCGAGGTGAAGGGCGAGATAAAGAACGACGAAATCAGCTAGAGAGCACAGGGAACCTGATTTCGGAGTGAGAGGGAGTGGGATTTTGAAATTTTGAAAGTTTGGGAGTGAGAGTGTGTGTATAAATGAGAGTGTTTTTGAAATTAGAAAATGTTAAACAGAACTCGAGTTTTTGAAACTCGAGTTCCTAAGATTTCCACGTGGTCAGTTCTGTCCAGATCAGCAAATGAGGAACCCCAAAAACGAGTTTAAGAAACTCGATTTTTATTTGGATCTCGAGTTTAAAAAACTCGAGATGCTACTTTTATATATTCTTTCTGATCCGGCCAACTAACGAAATTCTTTGTAAATTATAGTTATTTAGCAAGGGTGTTCGTAGCAAAGAGAGTTTGAACTTTGAAACTCTCCAACTTTTTTATTAAGTCTGACCCTTTCCCCAAACGTAAATGTACTCTTTCTTTCTTTTTTTTATTTTATTTTATTTTATTTTAATGTTTTTACTTGTGGCTTTTTTTTTTTTTTTTTCATTATCTACATTACATACTATATTACTGTTTTAAACTTTTAATATTCTAAAAAGTGATAGTTGTTATTAACTTATTATTATAATTATAATTTACGTAGATATTTAAGCGTAATATTGATATACTAGTTCAAACATAGATCCTTCTCCAAAAAAAAAAAAAAAACATAGACTTATAATTTTAATATTTTTAATAAATTATATAGGAAATATATGTATATAAATAAAATAAAATAAAAAACTGGTAATATTGATTTTTTATTTGGTATATATTTATATAATGTGAAAAAGTATGTTTAGCAATATATTAAAAATATAAATAAAAATATTTTTAATAATTTTTTAATCGCCGAGTCCCGCCGCACCCGTACCTGCACCCACTTTTTTCAAAAATTGCTGAGTCTCACACCCGCATCTACACCCCAGTCTCGAAACACACCCGTGCTTCATAGGGTAGAACTGGCAGTGGATAACATAATAGCAGAGTACTTTCATGATAGATTCAATCTAAATCTCTCCACTGCAGGAATAATAGCAGCAAGTTTCGGGTTAGCAAATCTGTTCTCTCGACCTGGAGGAGGGATTCTCTCAGACATAGTGGCAAAGAGGTTTGGAATGAGGGGAAGGCTATGGAACTTGTGGGTGGTGCATACCTTGGGAGGTGTTTTCTGCATAATTTTGGGGCAGGTCGGACCTTAAGTGGATCCATTATTGTGATGATTGCTTTCTCTGTGTTCGTCCAAGCTGCATGTGGGCTTACATTTGGTGTAGTTCTTTTTGTCTCTCGAAGGTATGTTTTCTACAATAACTATTATTTCTGAATCTTTGGCATTGCATCTTTTAGAATCTAGTTCTTTGTTGTAAAATATTTGCCTTGTCTTTCATTGATATCAATATAAATACAGGTGCATCTGTGGACCCACTAAAAATCTTTTCCAACTAAATGTGTAAAAGATGCTAAGCAAAGTAGTGTATCAAATATTTCATCTAGAATTACTCTAATTTCCTGTTTTGACATTCAATTGCTAAGAATCAAAATTTTCAAAGTAAGAGCTCACATAAAAAGATCTTTTGGAGAGTAAAATAATGATAAAGCCAGGTTCATCCTTAACCCACTTGGGTCAAAAGATCAAAGACATTAATTATCTAAGGAATTTTTTATAACGTGTGCATCACATTTTATCAATCCAATAAACAGCTGAACAAGTTAATTATATAGGTTCATCAAAGAGTCTACTTTTCTTTATTAAGCCTCAACAATTAAGTTGTTTCTTATTTACACATCCCATTTTTCAGGTCATAGGGGGTTGGTTCGGGTATGACAGGAGGTGGCGGAAATGTGGGCGCAGTTGTGACTCAACTAATTTTCATCAGAGGATCCAAATATTCAAAACAAACAGGCGTAACTCTAATGGGTACCATGATCATATGCTGCACCCTCCCATTATTCTTAATATACTTCCCACAATGGGGTGGGATGTTTTGTGGCCCATCAAAAAAAGGGAATGCCACAGAAGAAGAGTATTACTTGTCTGAATGGAAATCAAATGAGAAGGAGAAAGGCTTTCATCTAGCAAGCTTGAAGTTTTCTGAGAACAGTGTAAGCGAAAGAGGCAGAAAAGTAGACTCTGTAACCAGGCCCTCTGATAAGACCTCACCAGCACATGTTTAGTTATTGCCTCAAGCCTCAATAATGGGTTGACTCTCGACTGTTCTGCCAAAAAAATCTCAAAGCTAAGCAAGTAATAATATGTGTTTATTGCTTTCTCACCAAGTTTTAGTGTGATCAAGTCAGTAATTTCAAGCTGTGAAAGCTATTAATAGCCTTGTAATTCATTTGCTCCATGGCCTCATTGATATTTAAGTTTGCATATGTTTTTCACCCCCTTCTGAATAAGCAACCATATATTCAGGTTCGTCACTACATAGACACGTGCATGTGTAAAAACAGACATCTAGACTTTAGAGGTGATTGGTAGATTCTAAAAAAACAATAAAAAAAAAAAAATCTAGAGGTGATTGGTCCCTAAACCTTTTCTGTTGAGCATTTCTTTATGCTTAGAATCCTGCTTTTGCATCTAAACTTTAAGAAAGCCGGCATGCCTTACTTTAAAAAGGAATTTAATCTGAACCGGGGAGATGATAGCTTCATTTGACAGTGAGAGCGAATGAAGAAGTCATACTTGATTACTTTATTAGCTAAATCAGCAACCACGAATTCCAGAATCCATGTCAAAAGTATGCAAACAACTAGACCTTTAAAGATTACGTGGAAGCAATTTAGATCTTAGATTTCCATAACCAATTGTCCAACAAAAACCAAATGTCTCCGACGACTCATTTATCAATTTTTTCCAATCACTCTCAACCTAGACTTTCTACAAAGATCCGTGAAGTTGTGCGGTTGTTGTTGTTGTAAACAATGTTAAAAATTTAGAAGACCAATTCAGATTATGTACTACCTAAATTTCAGACCAATTAAATGCATGTAGTATGTGTGCAAGCAAACTACCGTAATATACAATATTGCATTTCCATTTTGTATATTTAAAAATAAGTCAAGAAAGAATTCAGCAAAAAAAAAAAAAAAAAAAAAAAAAAAAAAAAAGCACAAAGCTTCAACTTTTACAAGGTCTAGTAGAAGTAAGGATTCATATCCCGTGCAATACCTAGGGTATTGCACGGGGTGCAATAGGTATTGCACGGGGTGCAATAGTTCTAATCTCAGCCTTTAATTTAATCTAATGGTTGTAAATAATTGCCACGTCATCGATCCATGTCTCACCTGTTGTTGGGCTATCTTTCTTCACCTCTCCCCTTTCTATTGTCTTCAGATTCACCTAATCCAAATTTCAAAACTTTTCTCCCTTTCACCAAGTTGAATCTCCATAACCATGGCTATAACTGGAAGCCTCCGAGGCCCACCGACCACCACTGGCGGTGCTTGCCGGTCTGACCTTGAGGAGGGGTGATGAAGTTGAAGTTTGCAGCAAGCAAGTTGGTTTTGTGGGTTCTTACTACGCAGCCACTGTGATTACCAACAAAGGCAACCACTCATATGCGGTGCGCTACAAGAACCTGGTCTCTGAAGAAGACCAATCTCAGCCACTCACTGAGATTGTTGCCGCCGACGAGCTCAGGCCCATGCCACCTAAGGTTTCGGGTACTGGGTTTTCTCTTTATGATGCCGTTGATGCTTATGATAATGATGGCTGGTGGGTCGGTACTATTTATGGGAAGCGAGGCTCCGATTACTACTATATCCACTCTCTCGCTTGAGGCCTTATCTTTAAACCAATGGCAAGTGGGTTTCAAAGAAAAGGGCTGAACGATACTAATGGTGCCATTCTTTTGGTCTTTCATCTGATGAGTGCTGCTGGGTTTTAATTTAGGAGAAGATCTTACCATATTTTTGGGTCTTCTTTAATGTAAATGCTTTTCTAGTCTAGTTCTCTTCAATCTTCTCATGAAAATATGTAAATCTTTTGCTTTTTAATGAGAAAATATGTTTTCTTTTGCCTTTTAATGTCTATGGCCTCTCTCTTTACTCAGTTTTTGCTATATATTGGTCTTTCTGAATATGAACGAAATACCAAAGTTCATTAATTTGGTATCTTCATCAAATCACAAGCCTTTTTGTGGTGGGGCGAGTAGCTTTCATCCCAAGAATTAATCCAGAGGCAACAAGACCAAATAATTCAAATGTTACAAATTTTCTTTTAGTTAATTAGCCTTACCCAACTTTGGTATTCATCCATCTCAATGGTTTTTTTTTTTAGATACACAAAATAGCAAGTATGACTTTTAGAAATCTTTCATGTGGCAATAACATATATCATCAAGAAGGTCAAGATTTACTCTTTCATGTGGCAATAACATATATCATCAAGAAGGTCAAGATTTACAAAACTACCAAGTTAAATCCAAAGCCATAAACATGCCGAACGAGGATGAGTTTTAGGGATATTTGGTCCAAAGGGTCTTCTCCTCGCCTCCCCAGTACTTTTTGAGCTTAGTAGTGGTGGGTGGGCCAGCGTAGTCACCTGGAGCCACCCTAGTGGACCATTTGAGAAGCTTCTTCTTGGGGAGGATGATTTTGGTCTGCCTTGGGTCTGGTACAGATGGAGTTGGAGAGTCTTGAGATATGGGTGTGGTTGTAGAGGTCACTGACATGTAGTTTAGAACTACCATTGTTGGTGGTGATGATAATTGATAAGGAGCTTGCTTGAAGTTTAGGTGCTAAGAGCATTCTTATCAGGTGTGTCAAATGTGCCAAATGCCAAATATTTGGCACATTTGACACACCAAACATCAAAAACAGCCATTTCTCAGGCGTGTTAAAAGTCTCAAAAAAATGAGACATGCTACAGTACCGTCTCATATATGAGACGGTACGGACCAGAATGCCATTTCTAAAAATTATTTTTTTATTCAATATTTTCTCTTTCCTCTCAATATTTAATTCAACTTTTTCTCTCTCTTCTCATTATTTCCTCTCTCTCCAGCCGATGCTCTCTCTCTGTTTCTTCTTCAAATAACCTCCCTCACCTTCAAATCAGCAGCGATCAAGCCGCCATCACCGATCAAGCTGCCATCACCGATCAAGCTGCCGATCGCCGATCAAGCCGTCTCATCGTTCTTCGTACGCCATCGTTCAACGGTACGGCGGCCTCACCAATCAACGGTGGACCATCGTTCTCGCCATCGCCGATCTCGAGTTTGTGTCGGTCGAACCGCTGTTCTCGCCGATCTCGGGTACGCCATCGTTCTCGCCATCACCGATCAACCGGTGGATGTGGATCTCGCTAATCTCGAGTTTATGCCGGTGGATGTGCCGGTGGATGTGGATGTGGGTTTCTGCCGGTGGTGGGTTTGGGATGTGGGTTTGTTTGGTTCGATGGGCGTGGGTTTGTGCTGACCTCTGTTATTGTGATTTTTTTTTTTTTTTTTTTTTTTTTGAGGTGGCGTTGGTGGATGTAGGATTGTGCCGGTGGTGGCTGGTGGCCGTTGTTGTGGCAGTGGCTGGTGGCCGTTGTTGTGGCAGTGATGGTTGTGCTGTTGTTGATGTTGTTGCCGATGATGAGAATGATGGATATAAATTAATATATTATTTTAATGAATAATAAATATTATTTTAATATATAGAATTGAAATATAGAACATCTGATAAATGACACGTTGTAAAATGGTGTGTTAAAATGATAAAGTAGGTTTTTGGTGTTGTAAAATGGCATTTTTTATGAGAGAGCTGATGAGAATGCTCTAATGGAGAATCAGAAAATGTAAAGTTAAGGCTGTGTTTGTTTTCCGGGTCAAAGGTGAAAATAATGGTCAAATGGGTGCTTATTTTCCGAAAAATTTTATTTTCCGTAGCACCCAAACAGTGGGGTCAGGGTGAAAATGATTTCCTGAAATCATTTTCACCCAAACCAAACGGAGCCTAAGAGGAAAAAATATCTGGGTTTTGGAATTGATGTTTCAGTATTTTGAGTTTGAGAGCGAGTAGCGGTTACAATTACAAAGCCAAGGAGAGGTGAAGAATGATAGCCCAACACCAGGTGAGACACAGATCGATGACGTGGCAATTATTTACAACCGTTGGATTAAATCAAAGGCTGAGATTAGAACTATTGCACACCGTGCAATACCCCGAGAGAAGTAATTGGTAAATAGCTTTAGTTTAATTATTTTTTTATTTTTTTAAGGAGGCTGATTCGAGACTTGAGCGTAGGACATGTCACAGTGGGTGAAACGCATTTATTATCGCATTATAATACTTTCAACATTAATTAATATGCACTTTAGTATGATAACAATTAACAAGGTGACATATTAAAAAATGAAATTTTTTAGAAGTCGGAAAATAAAAGCAAAGTAAAAGTGGGCCTTAAGAAAATATTTAGTAGATCAAGCAAGTGAGAATTAAAATAGATAAAAATTGGAAAATTCGTGGCATAACAATATTAATTTTTCTGGAATTACGTACCCACAATAAATTTTAAACCATATAAGTTTTTGGGAAATGTTAAAGAGTGTCAGACATTAGTTAATAATCCATTTTGAAGAAAATTTTTATAGAAAATGAAAAAAAAGTAATTAATATTTTGACAACTTTTTTCATTTCACATAATAGTGGTTTCAAAATTTTTCTAAAATGGATTATTAATCATTGTCCTAAAGGGGTTTATTAACATTTCCCTAAGTTTTTATATGAAAATTGCATACCTTGTTCTCATCAAATTCAGCGGAACCTCGTATAAATAATGCACGCTCTCTTTGTGTCCATTGCTCTGCTTATATAGAGGCCTGAGTTCAAGAAGATTCTGAGATCTTAGAGAAAAAGTGTTTGATCAACGGAACTGAGTGGTGGAAATCTACTGGGCTATTTGTAATTTTGCTATGCGAGTTGGCCAAAATGGCCCAATACCACTTTTTTTTGAAATTTTTAGCAAAAAATCACTGTTTCGGAAATAAATAGCAAAGTACCACTTTTTCTGGAAATCGAGTTTCAGAAACTCGAGTTCCCCTCAATTCTGCCACCGTGGCATTGCTGACATGGAATTTCTGTGAATAAAAAAAATTATGTGATACTCGAGCTTGAGAAACTCGAGTTCCATGCAACACAGTGCTCGAGTATACCAGGCTCGGGTACGTTTTATAAATAAAATGCAGGAAAAAAAAATTTACACAGTACTCGAGTTTGGGAAACTCGAGTACTGTGTAAATTTTGTTTTTTTGTTTTTTTTGTTTTTGTTTTTGTTTGGGGATAATGAACAAATAAACATAAATGTAAAAATAAGTGACTTTTTTATATTTTTATTTATTTAAACAGAAGCATTGTAAAATATAGAGATTTTAATTTCAAAATATGAATTTAATTTCTACATTAATTAAAATTGTTCATTGTTTTCTCATAAAAATTGTTCACTGTTTTCTGTATAAACTATTTCTACGATTTTGCATAAAATTATTTTCTGTTCAGCATTATTTAAGAAATTGTTCACTCTCTTTTCTCCATAAATTATTTTCTGTTTACTGTTTAAAAAATTGTTCATTGTTTTCTCATAAAACACCTAGTGAAATCCTGTTTTCTAAATTTAAACGCCAAATCTGAATGCTTTTTCATGTTTGAATTTCACAATAATCGAATATATTTTTCTGCATTGATAAAATCTGTTTCTACATTAATAAAATTTGCTCTTTGCACATCATATTTACTGTATATTCAAATCTACTTACTGCATTCATTAAAATTTTTTTTTATTGCATTAATTAAAACTATTCACTGTTTTCTCATAAAAATTGTTCACTGTTTTCTACATAAACTATTTCTAGCATTGGTGCAGTTATTGCACTTAAATGGTTTTTGTGTTTTTTTAAATATGTAACCATATGTATAATGGACAAACCCCATGAAAGAAAAATGAATGATTCGTATAAATCACCTAATGGTAAATGCCTCGAAAAATTCGAATTTGTAAAAAAGTTCAAATTAATTGAATGTAGAAATTTGAGAAAAATCGATGGAAAATCAATGAACGTACCAAATCATGAAGGTGTACATAAGATGTACAAATAGTCTAGACTTGTTGAGAAATTTGATTTCATTGAAAGTACAAAATAATGAAAATTCAATGGAAAAGTATGTATGTTAGATGTATAGATCGTATGAATTTGTTTAAAAATTTGAATTCGTTGAATGTACAAAACTGTGAAAACTCAAGGAAAAATTGTTTACATTAGATGTACAGATAGTACGAATTTGTTGAAAAATTTGAATTCGTTGAGTGTGTAAAATCGTGAAAACTCAAATGAAAATTGAAGAACATACCAAATTGAGTAAACTTAATGGAAAATTAATTACATTAGATGCACAGATCATCTATTTTTTTGCATTGATAAAATCTATTTTTACATTAATAAAATTTGCTCTCTGCACACCATGTTCACCGCTTTCTCATAAAAATTGTTCACTGTTTTTCGCATAAACTGTTTCTAGCATTATGCATAAAATTATTTTTTGTTCAGCATTATTTAAAAAATTGTTCACTCTCTTTTCTGCGTAAATTATTTTCTGTTCACTATTTAAAAAATTGTTCACTGTTTTCTCATAAACTATTTCTAGCATTCTACATAAAATTATTTTCTGTTCAGCATTATTTAAAAAATTGTTCACTCTCTTTTCTGCGTAAATTATTTTCTGTTCACTATTTAAAAAATTGTTCACTGTTTTCTCATAAACTATTTCTAGCATTCTACATAAAATTATTTTCTGTTCAGCATTATTTAAAAAATTGTTCACTCTCTTTTCTGCGTAAATTATTTTCTGTTCATTATTTAAAAAATTGTTCGCTGTTTTCTCATAAAACACCTAGTGAAATTGTGTTTTCTAAATTAAAAAGCCAAATCTATATGTTTTTTCATGTTCGAATTTCACAATAATTGAACTTTTTTTTTTTTTTTTGCTTTGATAAAATCTATTTTGATACACACTTTGTCAAAATTATCCAACAATGATGGATTGTGATTGGTTGTTTATCACTTTCTAATAAACTCACTATTTTTTCTACTTCACCTATAGTCTACCATGTAGAAGTATAGAACAAGTGTGACAAAATGAGTAGAAATTAGAGATGATTTGAATACAATGAATCATAATGTATTGAAAATTTCCCTTTATTACATTTTATTATTATTATTTCTATTACTCCTTATTTAGTTTATCAAAAAAGTTAAACATTTTTTGGTTTATCCAAAAATCTATGCCACAAAATACATGGTGGGAAATCTAGACCAAAGAACTGCCAAAATAAAAAATTGAGCGGCATTGTTGCTGTACTTAAATAAGTTGTCACAAGCAACATAAATTACCAACCAACCAAAAAAAAAAAAAAAAACAGAAACTACATCCACCTGATCAAATAAAGGTAGTGAGTTGGGTTTTCAGTTTTCACATACAACTTCGAAGCAGGTTCTTGACCAAATATTTTGTTTTTTTAAAGTCTTTCAATATCAGATTTGTTATATACTTTCCCTCTGTCTAGGGGCTGAGAGAATAGAATTTATATGTCTGGAAAAAAAAAATGTTTGTAATAGAATCTATGTTGGTTTAATGGCTACAATCGTGCCTGAAAAATAAAATAAAATGTAGCTCAATAATCAATTTTCTATTATGACTTTTACCTCAAAGCATTTTTTGAGTGTCCATTTGTGTGTGTGATTTTGAACTTGTTTCGTGTCTTTTTGATGTTTGAAAGTAGTTGTGTCTGTTAAAAGTACTGAATGTTGATGTTATGATCCTTAACACTCAAAACTGTTTGTAAGATGGATTTTGGCTCAAGTAGGACATGATATACTGTTCACTATTTTCTGCATAAAATATTTCTAGTATTCTACATAGAATTATTTTCTGTTCAGCATTATTTAAAAAATTGTTCACTCTCTTTTCTGCGTAAATTATTCTCTGTTCACTGTTTAAAAAATTGTTCGCTGTTTTCTCATAAAACACCTAGTGAAATCATGTTTTCTAAATTTAAACGCCAAATTTAAATACTTTTTCATTTTTGAATTTCACAATAATCGATCTGCATTGATAAAATCTGTTTCTACATTAATAAAATTTGCTCTCTACACATCATGAGTTAGTACAAATTTAATATTAATGATTTTTGTCATTTAAAAGAAGGTCGTTTTTTCTTTTAATAGATAAATTGTATTTTAATATATTAAGAAATAATTATTTTGTATTTTTTTATTTGTTGATAGTTTCTTAATACTAAATAGATGATACACATTTTTTGTTTATATTTTAATCCCCTCAATCAAATTTCTATCTCCATCTCTGAATCCAAAATGGCCGAAACACATTGGAATGACCCCGAAACACATCGGAATGACCTAAAATTATTCCCGAGGTGGAACATGGGGTGTTACTACTGAAACAAAATGGTAATATAATAGCAATTTCTAAGGTTCTACTATTTTTAAACTTAGTTTTCGTTTACAGCTTATTTAGCTGTTTGCTAAACTTTCTGCTAAAAGTGTGCTAAAGTATATTTGTACTTTGAAAAAATTTGAAAATGTGAAAAATAATGCAGGAAAAAATGAGGTTTTAAAAAGCTGTACACAAAAACTAAAAGGTAAAAGTTGAAATTGATGCCAAATAGACTATGCAAATGCCAAACAGATTATTAAGAATTAAATCCTTCACTAACCAATATTTCACTATGCAAATGGCTCAATTTTGCTAGATAGTCCAGACAGATACAGACAGATGTTCAAAAGTTACAACTGTTTACTAGCATGCGTAAAAAGAGATCTATTAGATTCCCAAAATTTGAAAGATTCCCAGACAGACGCAGACAGACTATTACTCATCAGTACTAATTTCCATACCACCAACAGATTAACTTGAGTTCAATTTACCTACTCAAGTTACTTTACCATGGTTCATTTCACCTATAAAAGAGACGGACTATGATGACAGAAGACAAGTTTCTAAGATTCTAAGTTTTTAAATTCCAAGTTTTAGAAAGCCTTTTGTAATAGCCTTCCATCTCCCTCAGAAAGACTTTTGTACTCTCTTCCCTCTTGTAATCTTGTAACCTTTCTCTTTAGACAGTTTTATTTGCAAGCTTGTATCAAAGACAGCAATTTTTTTTCAAGTTTATCAAAGACTGAAGTTTTTATTCAGGTAAGATTTTACTAGTTTAAGTAAGATTTTACTAGTTTCTATTTTCATATTCCACACTGTATTTTAACCTTATTTTGAATATATCTATTTTGCTATTTACTTCTTTATTATCTATTTTATCATTGTTTATGCTTCCATATTATTGCTGTGCTTTTTCCTGGGTAGTCATTGCTATTAGAGCATCCAGATCATAAAACACCTAATGAACATTGAATAATTTATGCAGAAAAAACAGTGAACAATTTTTCAAATAATGCTGAAGAGAAAATACTTTTATGCAGAATGCTAAAAATAGTTTATGCAGAAAACAGTAAAAAATTTTATCAGAACATAGTGAACAGTTTTAATTAATGCAAAAAATAGATTTTATGAATACAGTAAGCAGATTTGAATATACAGTAAACATGATGTACAAAGAGCAAATTTTATTAATGCAAAAAAACCAATTCAATTATTGTGAAATTTAAACATGAAAAAGCATTCAGATTTGGCTTTTAAATTTAGAAAGCACGATTTTACTAGATGTTTTATGAGAAAACAGCGAACATTTTTTTAAATAGTGAACAGAAAATAATTTACACAGATGCCAACTATAGTCATACGAACCACATGCAGAAAATAGTTTGAATTAATATAGAAAACAGATTTTATGAATGCAGTAAGTAGATTTGAATATACAGTAAACATGATGTAGCACCAACTACGGCATTTGAAGACACGTCACTAGCCTGCTGCTGTAGCACCAACTGTAGTCATACGAACCACATGCGCCAACAGACTGTAGGTGAAGTAGAAAAAATAGTGAGTTTATTAGAAAGTGATAAACAACCAATCACTATCCATCATTGTTGGATAATTTTGACAAAGTGTGTATCAAAATAGATTTTATCAATGCAAAAAAAAAAAAAAAGTTCGATTATTGTGAAATTCGAACATGAAAAAACATATAGATTTGGCTTTTCAATTTCGAAAACACAATTTCACTAGGTGTTTTATGAGAAAACAGCGAACAATGTTTTAAATAGTGAACAAAAAATAATTTTTTACAAAAAAGAGAGTGAACAATTTTTTAAATAATGCTGAACAGAAAATAATTTTATGCAAAATCATAGAAATAGTTTATGTAGAAAACAGTGAACAATTTTTATGAGAAAACAATGAACAGTTTTAATTAATGCAGAAAATAGATTTTATGAATGCAATAAGCAGATTCGAATATAGAGTAAACATGATGTGCAGAGAGCAAATTTTATTAACGTAGAAACAGATTTTATCAATGCAGAAAAACAAATTCAATTATTGTGAAATTTAAACATGAAAAAGCATTTAGATTTGGCATTTAAATTTAGAAAATACGATTTCACTAGGTGTTTTATGAGAAAACTGTGAACAATTTTTTAAATAGTGAACAAAAAATAATTTATGCAGAAAAGAGAGTGAACAATTTTTTAAATAATGCTGAACAGAAAATAATTATTTTGTATTTTTTATTTGTTGATAGTTTCTTAATACTAAATAGATGATACACATTTTTTGTTTATATTTCAATCCCCTTAATCAAATTTCTATCTCCGTCTCTGAATCCAAAATGGACAAAACACATCGGAATGACCTAAAATTATTCCCAGGGTGGAACATAGGGTGTTACTACCGAAACAAAATGGTAATACAATAGCTATTTCTAAGGTTCTACTATTTTTAAGCTTAGTGTCCGTTTACAGCTTATTTAGCTGTTTGCTAAACTTTTTGTTGAAAGTGTGCTAAATTATATTTGTACTTTGAAAAAATTTGAAAAGGTGAAAAATAATGCAGGAAAAAAATGAGGTTTTAAAAAGCTGTACACAAAAACTAAAAGTTAAAATCTGAAATTGATGCCAAACAGACTCTTATCTCTCTAAAGGTTTTATTTTTTTGCATAATTTTTTTTTTCTTTCTTAGATAGTTGTAATAAATAAAAGAGAGAAAAAAATGTTCTAGAATTAAATAATTTAGCAAGCAATAACTATGTAGTAATACCATATTTTTCTTAGAATCCAACAACACCTCAGCTATAGTGTGTGTATGTATATTTTGCTAGCACATAGAGTATTAGAAGTGAATTTAACCCAACGAAAGATTTGTTAAAATTCACATCCAACAAAGAAATATTGCATGATGTAAAATAACTTAGAGTTACACAAAGTGTAACTAGGACCCAAATCCACATGTATATCATACTCTCAAATCTAACGCCGTCTTCATCTAAATAGTCTCCCCTCGATCTAGCTACCAAAAGCTTGAGCTAATGAACTCACATTCTTGTGTATTTTTTTTAAACACATCTGTTTTTCCTACATCACCAAACAAAAAACATGAATCTATTAGGGCTGTTATTAGTTGTGTCCTGATCTGATCTTAATGCTGGCATTTTTTATGTTATTTTTGAAATAGAGTTTAGCAAGTCATCTTTGGTGATCTGGAGCTCCTCAGGCAATTTGCTAAGCAGTTTGCAAGTACTTTCAATTCAGAGCAGACCCATAATTTGATTGTTAGGCTGCAGCAAAATGTCATAAGAACTGAACCATTGAAAAATATTGTTTTGTTCTTTTCAAATTAGTTGAGCAAGTCCATCTCTTTCTACTAAAATACACTAGGCAATTTATGTGTTTGTCGCAATTTGAGCTATTTTATGTTTTAGAAACTATATTTGTCTATACTTTGAACATAGTGAAATAATGGATTTGATAAACAATTTAATAAGGTGATTTGCATTATGATGGAAAGGCGCAATTCTATGTTAAATATAGTTTTTCTTATGTTCTTTATATCTTCCCTATTTACTTGTATTGTGGTTTGCTTCCAACAATTTTATTCTCTGATTGTAAACATTAGAAAGCAAGGTAAATGTGTTTCATTTATTTTCTCTTTTGTGTATATTATTCACATATTTCAATTAAGTAGTCAAAAGTAATTTGGCTGGTATTAAAGGTATTGTTCTTTAGTGCCAAATATTTCTTTGAATTGGAAGCCTTAAGGAAAAAATTTCATGAAGAAGAAACCCTCATTTTTTTGGTATATTTTTTGTTCAACTGGCCCTTGGTGTTATATGGCTTGATCTTAATGAAAGATTTTTATCAAGACAAATTAACTAGGGTTTTTGTACAATTGTTTATCTCTGAGTTGTGGACTTCTTTTATTGTAATTTTGGATGGTTCTAGCTTCATGTTGAATGAAATTTCTTGAATTTTCTGCAAACCTTGATGGATTTTGCTTAATGAAAAGTTATTTGTCTCATATATGTAGTCAACTACAACTATTATGGCCATTGCACTTGCACATGGAGGGGTAATTCCATATGACTTAATTTTTTTTAAAAAAAATTTATCTATCTTTTATAGCAAGCTTAGCAATCTATCATTGACCCAAAAAAAAAAAATGAAATAAATATGACTCAACTCTGAAGGCTTACTTTGTCTTGAAGATTTTCAATTTTTTTTTAAATGTATACAATATATGCTTACATTAATGATTTTTTTTTTCATATAGCAGATAATCTATTTTTGTCTTGGTTTGTATCAAATTGTAATTTATAGGTTTTAATTTTTTGTTTTTAGTTGGGCTATAGCTATTGATTTGCAGATAATTTGTGTTTGCAGCAAATATTTTTTGAAATTCATGATAATGTCTTTCTAATCATGACTGAGGTTATGCATTTACAAGTTTCCAATTATTTGAAGAATGTAGTAGTTTCATTCTCAAAGATTCTTGCTACAATATATTGAACTGGACATGTTTGTGTTCTGAAATTAACTTGAACTCTTATTAAAAACATGGTTTTGTATCTACTCTATGTGAAACATTGTAAAGAAGTAAACTTTGACCTTTAGTTTTAAATTATTAATTTTTAAAAAATGTTTTTCATTCACTTTGATTTCTTTGTAGTCAAACTAAGAAGGGTGAAGGAATTTTTTTCTTAAAAAAAGAAAGGAAAAAGGCTTACGGATTTTATGAGATGTATACATGTTGATTGATCTCATTTTAGCAAAACTTCCAAAGTGAATTTTAGGCTAGGACATTTTGTTTTGCATTAAACATGTCTACACTAGGGGAATTGGCCCATTGGTTTTGGAATGCAAGCATGTCATCAATTTTCTGTGCAAGCATGTCTAAACTGGGTCTCTGCTTATTCATTTGAATATGAGGGTAATACTTACTATTGACTATTGGGGTTTGTGCACTTTCTCTAACTATGCAGGTAGCCTATAAACTAATGGTTATGCATGAAGGATGTTTGGAAGGGAAGTTTCAGTCTATTGAAAGACTAAGGGAAACCAATTAGGAGAAAGCTATTGTTCATCATGTCAGACAGGTGATTATAAGTAGAAATCTTGCCTTGAATCATTTATGCTCCTTAGAGAGGTTCTGAGGGTCCCGTGGTTTAGTTTTTTGACAGTTATGTGGAAATACGATATTGTTTTCTTTGCAAGTTTCCAGAAATTATCATGTAGCTTTCTGTTTCTGTTGTTGCACTTGACGTGATTAATCAATGCTCACCTTTGGAACCCTAATGAGTGTTGTTGCATTGTTATCCTTCATCTCTATATTTTGTATATATATCAATTTATAGTAAATTCATTATTAAATTTTTTATTTATTTTTTTGGTTGGTTGTAATTTCAACACTCTTTTTGCTATAACATACTACTATTTAATTAATTAAATCATTTGATCTCCTTACATGTTTTGTGTTGATTTCTTACTTTATGTAGTTACTTCTTTTCATTTATAAGATGATTTAATAATGCAGTCACAAGAGCAACCCTATTCAGGTCCTTATTCATGTGATCAATGCTACTTTGTTGTTGCTTTCCTACTTCTTAATGTTGCATATTGAAAGCAAATTTGAGAATGTTGAGTGAACTTCCATTATAAATATATATATATATATATATAAGAAAAAGAAGGAAGAAAAATTAAACAAAAGGGAGATCCAGAAGTGGATGAACCTTATAAATGTTGGCTAATTTTGTTTTAATTAGATTTTCTTTTTTAGTTGAGAGTTGTATTAAAATGAGTACTAGGTGTTCGATGAAATCCTGCAAAGAACTTGGGATAGAAAAGGTTATGTTTGGGTTATTCTAAAACAAAATTAAAAGGAATTGGATTGGGTTACTCTCCACAAATTTGCTTCCAAGGAAGGATGATCACTTCATTCTCTTTAGCTGGATTTTTTTTTTTATAGCTAGAAATATTTTTCTCTCTCCATCGTAGTGGATGTTACAGTTTTAGTTGTTTAGAATAGGCTTAAAAGAAAATCTATTTGTAAGACAACACATTTTTATGGATAGCATACTAAGTGTTATATACATTTTAAATTTGAAATACATACCAAGTGCTATTTTTTAAAATTTATAAATTCAATTGCATTAGCTACATACTTATTTAATTAAATTTATTTAAGTATGACTTTTGAAACAAAATGTTTCTCTAAATATTTACCTAAAATTATTTGAATATATTTTCTTTCTCGGATTCTAATTATTTCTATGTACAAAAATTTATTTGTAGACTCTTACAAAATTTACATTATTTTTATTTCTATTTTGTTGAAATAGATGTATTTTTTTTTCCAATAACCTAAAAATACATGTACTTATGTAATTCACGTGCATTTGCACGGGTTTAAAAGCTAGTTTCCTTAATATGCCAATGTACACGTACGAGAGTCTTAGAGGCGTCAAGCACATCATGGTCGACAAACCTACAAAACTAAGTACAGATACCACCGCAATAGAGTTCATTTAAACATCAAATTTAAACATGAAAAACAAATTCGATTATTGTGAAATTTAAACATGAAAAAGTATTCAGATTCGGCTTTTAAATTTAGAAAACACGATTTCACTAGGTGTTTTATGAGAAAATAGTAAACAATTTTTTAAATAGTGAACAGAGAATAATTTGCACAAAAAAGAGAGTGAATTTTTTTTTTCAATAATGCTGAACAGAAAATAATTTTATGCAAAATACTATAAATAGTTTATGCAGAAAATAGTGAACAATTTTCATGAGAAAACAGTGAACAGTTTTACTTAATGTAGAAAATAGTTTTACTTAATGAACAGTTCTACATTCAACTAATTCGAACTTTTTTACAAATTCAAATTTTTCAAGGCATTTACCGTTAGGTGATCTATGCGAATCATTCATTTTTCTTTCATGGAGTTTGTCCATTATTCAGATGGTTACATATTTAAAAAAACACAAAAACCATTTAAATGCAATAATTGCGCCAATGCTAAAAACAATTTATGTAGAAAATAGTGAACAATTTTTATGACAAAACAGTGAACAATTTTAATTAATGCAAAAAGAAAATTTTATGAATGCGGTAAGCAGCTTCGAATATATAGTAAACATAATGCGTAGAGAACAAATTTTATTAACGTAGAAACAGATTTTATCAATGCAGAAAAACAAATTCGATTATTGTGAAATTTAAACATGAAAAAGTATTCAAATTTGGCTTTTAAATTTAGAAAACACGATTTCACTAGGTGTTTTATGAGAAAACAGTAAACAATTTTTTAAATAGTGAACAGAGAATAATTTGCACAAAAAAGAGAGTGAATTTTTTTTTTCAATAATGCTGAACAGAAAATAATTTTATGCAAAATACTATAAATAGTTTATGCAGAAAATAGTGAACAATTTTCACGAGAAAACAGTGAACAGTTTTACTTAATGCAGAAAACAGTTTTACTTAATGAACAATTCTATATTCAACTAATTTGAACTTTTTTACAAATTCAAATTTTTCGAGGCATTTACCGTTAGGTGATCTATGCGAATCATTCATTTTTCTTTCATGGAGTTTGTCCATTATTCAGATGGTTACATATTTAAAAAAACACAAAAACCATTTAAATGCAATAACTGGGCCAATGCTAAAAACAGTTTATGTAGAAAATAGTGAACAATTTTTATGACAAAACAGTGAACAGTTTTAATTAATGCAAAAAGAAAATTTTATGAATGCGGTAAGCAGCTTCGAATATATAGTAAACATGATGTGTAGAGAACAAATTTTATTAACGTAGAAACAAATTTTATCAATGCAAAAAAACAAATTCAATTATTGTGAAATTTAAACATGTAAAGCATCCAGATTTGGCTTTTAAATTTAGAAAACACGATTTCACTAGGTGTTACATGAGAAAACAGTGAACAATTTTTTAAATAGTGAACAGAAAATAATATACACAAAAAAGAGAGTAAACAATTTTTTAAATAATGCTGAACAGAAAATAATTTTATGCAGAATGCTAGAAACAGTTTATGTAGAAAACAATGAACAATTTTTATGAGAAAACAGTGAATAGTTTTAATTAATGCAAAAAAAAAATTAATGAATGCAGTAAGTAGATTTGAATATACAATAAATATGATGTGCAAAGAGCAAATTTTATTAATGTAGAAACAGATTTTATCAATGCAGAAAAATATATTCAATTATTGTGAAATTCAAACATGAAAAAGCATTCAGATTTGGCATTTAAATTTAGAAAACACGATTTCACTAGGTGTTTTATGAGAAAACAATGAACAATTTTTTAAACAGTAAACAGAAAATAATTTATGCAGAAAAGAGAGTGAACAATTTCTTAAATAATGCTGAACAGAAAATAATTTTATGCAAAATCGTAGAAATAGTTTATACAGAAAACAATGAACAATTTTTATGAGAAAACAATGAGCAATTTTAATTAATGTAGAAATTAAATTCATATTTTGAAATTAAAATCTCTATATTTTACAGTGCTTTTGTTTAAATAAATAAAAACATAAAAAAGTCACTTATTTTTACATTTATGTTTATTTGTTCATTATCCCCAAAAAAAAACAAAAACAAAAACAAAAACAAAAAAAAAACAAAAAACAAAAAAAAATTTTACACAGTACTCGAGTTTCCCAAACTCAAGTACTGTGTAAATTTTTTTTTTCCTGCATTTTATTTATAAAACATACCCGAGTCTGGTATACTCGAGTACTGTGTTGCATGGAACTCGAGTTTCTCAAGCTCGAATACTGCATAATTTTTTTTAATCATACAAATTCCATGTCAGCAATGCCACGGTGGCAGAATTGAGGGGAACTCGAGTTTCTGAAACTCGATTTTGAGAAAAAGTGGTACTTTGCTATTTATTTCCGAAACAGTGATTTTTTGCTAAAAATTTCAAAAAAAAGTGGTAGTGGGCCATTTTGGCCGGCAAGTGATAGCAAAATTGCACCAGAAGACACAGCCCATTAATGATTCAAGTGATAGCAACAAACTAACAAATTTGCATAGCAAAATTCCAAACAGCCAAGTAGACACTATTTCCACCACTTAGTTCCGATGATCAAACACTTTTCTTTAAGATCTCAGAATCTTCTTGAACTCAGGCCTCTATTTATGCAGAGCAGTGGACACAGAGAGCGGGCATTATATATACGAAGTTCCAAGCATTTGATGATAACAAGGTATGCAATTTTCTTATAAACTGGTATGGTTTATATCTACTGTGTGTACTTAATTCCAGAAAAATTGATATTGTTATGCCACGAATTTTCCAATTTTTATCTATTTTAATTCTCACTTACTTGATCTACCAAATTTTTCTTTAGGGCCCCCCTTTACTTTGCTTTTATTTTCCGGCTTCTAAAAAATACATTTTTATATGTGAAACCACTTTATTTGGTTGGATTAGTATGTCAGTATGTCCTCGTCATACTTAAGTAGGGGTGGCAAATGGGCGAGTTGGGTCATAAATGAGTTGAGTCATAAATAAATTAGGTGTGTAATTATCCATTTATCCATTTATGATCCATTTATATATAAATTAATTATTCATTATCCGCCCAACTCATTTATTTAGTAAACCAACCATTTAATCCAATATGGCCCAAATAAATAAATAACTTGTTACTAGATTTTTCCATTAAATTAGCAACTACAAAATTTCTAATAATCCACATAGGACCCTTGAAAATCATATTAAAATCTTTTAGCTTTATAACAACATCGACCACTTCATTTTCATTTATTTTCCCAAACTTTCTCACAGACCAAAAAGAACTTCTCACCCAGACCAATTCCTAGCTAATCAAACAATCTTTTAAGCAAACAAACAAATACTCATAGAACTAACTTGAACTTTAGTCTAAACTCTGAAATATAGTTTTTCCCTAATTTTCTCAAAACTTTCTCGGCAACCAAACAGAAAAACTTGAAAAAAAAAAAAAAAAAAAAAACTGTTACCGAAACACTCAAATATTTTCCACCGACTTTTTGCTTTCTTGTGAGCTTCACACCGAACTCAACGCCAACAAGTGCAACGAAGAAGAAGAAGCCATGATACATGATGACGATGGCACTCAGAATTTGCTACAAACTCTCGAAAACCAAAACACCCAAACGCTTTCTTGTGAGTTTCGCACCAAACAAGAACAAAAGGTGGTTTCGACGACACTGACGCTGTTTGATAAATCATGGGTTTCTCCAGTGTTCACACCTCCGCTTTCGATGGCGAGCCCAATCGCTGATATTGTTACAGATAATTGTATAGCCTTCGTTATCGGGCTGATTCTCGAGCGGGTCGCCCATAATCTCGATCTAGGGCTGCCAGTCAAAGAAGTTACAATCGTTGAAAGCGAACACGAAATCAGCATCTGTAGAAGCCGATACACTACCTCTGGTGAACTCCGATTCCATCCCCGTTCTCACTCTAGAATTTCCTTTTGTTTGGTTACTGAGAAAATTTGAGGGAAAGTGTTTGATTACTAAGAAAATCTGAGGAGAGTGAGACTGAGGGCTAGGCTTAGAAATCTAGAGGTTACTGGGTTTATCTAGAGTGAGACTGATAGTGTTTTTTTCTAGGCGTAAATGCACTTTTAGTTCCTATATTTTGACCTTTTTTTATTTTAGTCCTTACATTTTAATTTTACCACTTTTAGTCCCTAAATCAATTAACGCGTTCCGTTTTGGTCCTTTCCGGTAATTCACCACCAGAAATTGCTTAGGTGGCAGATGGAACTATTAAATAATAATAATAATAAATTTTATTTTACAATTAAAAATGCCACATCAGCTAATAAATTAAAAAAATTATTTATTAATTTTAACTAAATAAAAAAAATTAAAACCAGATCATTTAAAAAAATTAAATTAATTAAATTACAAAAAAATTCTTTACATTATGTTCTTCTTCTTCCCAGTCATCATGATTTCATGTTCTTCCTCAAATAATATGTTTGGTTGCCGAGGAAATTTAAAAAATCAAGAACATGCCAACACAGAACATGTAAAATCAAAGGGCACAGATCTACAAAATACAAGGAACTTCAAAGATTCAAAACACAAAGAACACAAACCCAAACCCAACCTCAATCTCTAACAAACCCAGAACATCACATGAAAAATCAAACCACAAACAAACCCATAAATTTCAAACCCAAATTCGAGAAACCTGTAAACAAACCCAGAAATTTTAAACCCACTGATCTGTGAGAGATTGTTCTCGTCGCCATAACCGTCGCTCGTTTCCTTCAAGAAACTCATGTAAAAGGTCGTGGCCGCATCAGTCTTCGGGAAAAACTCGTACGTGTAGGCGTGTCAGCCGCCGACGATATCACGCGCCCGTCGGGCAAGAGCTTAGTCGACGCGTACCATCGGCATTTGCCGAGCGCCACTCTAAACCCAGTCGCAGGAGGAGTCATCGTAGGGAGTGAACGTGCGGACCACGCGGTCGCCTTCGTGGTACTCGCCCGTTTGGACTAGGGTTCCATTGGGGATCAACGAGCCCGAAAAGCACCACGTGTCGGTCTGGACTAGGAGGGGACGAACGGTGTTCGAATCGACGTCGCATACGATGGAGTGAGTTGTGCAGTCTGGTGGCTGGTTCGGTTTTTGAATGCAGGCGTTGTTTGGGAGAGAGAGGTTTGAAGGACCCTGATCTGTAAGAGATTGTTCTCGTTGATCTATAATAGAGATGCAGAAATTTTTAATTTAATTTCAACGATCTGGTTTTAATTTTTTTTTATTTAGTTAAAATTAATAAATAAAAATTTTTAATTTATTAGCCGACGTGGCATTTTTAATAGTAAAATAAAATTTTTTATTATTATTTAATAGTTTCGTCTGTTACCTAAGCAATTTCTGGTGGTAGGCTACCGGAAAGGACGAAAATGGAGCGCATTAATTGATTTAGGGATTAAAAGTGGTAAAATTAAAATGTAGGGACTAAAATGAAAAAAAGTCAAAATATAGGGACTAAAAGTGCATTTACGCCTTTTTTCTATTTAAGTTTCAGATTTTCTACCTTTTTCAGTTAAAAAAAAAAAAAAGTTTTAGATTTTAGAAGAGTTAATTGGGTTTATTTAATTTTAAATTTTAGATGGGTTTAGTGGGTATTAGTGGATTTACCCATTTAGACTCATCTAATTAAATAACCAAATAGGTTTTTATTTATTTAACCCAGATACTCAAATGGGTTGCGTTAAGACTTATCCAAATAAAGTGGGTAATAGGCGGGTTCATGGATATGGATAAAAATTGCCACCCCTATACTTAAGTGAATATCATTCGTTGTTGAAAGTATTGATAATGCTATGGCAAATGACTTTCACCCAAAGTGACATGTAGTAGGTTCAAGTCTCTAATCAGCCTCTCCAAAAAATAAATAAATAATTGGGCTAAAGCTGTTTACCAATCACTTTTATTAGACCCGGTAGAAGTTGGAGCTTTGTACGCTGTCATGGTCCGAACTTTTAACATTTTCAAGACTCATTTTAAATATGCATAATGTAAGTGCAATATTGTATCTTGCGGCATTTTGCTTGCACACACGCGACATACATTTAATTGGTCTGAAATTCAGGTAGTACAGTATCTGAATTGGTCTTCTAAATTTTTAACATTGTTTACAACAACAACAACCGCACAACTTCACGGATCTTTGTAGAAAGTCTAGGTTGAGAGTGATTGAACAAATTGATAAATGAGTCGTCGGAGACTTTTGGTTTTTGTTGGACAATTGGTTATGGAAATCTAAGATCTAAATTGCTTCCAAGTAATCTTTAAAGGTCTAGTTGTTTGCATACTTTTGACATTGATTTTGGAATTCGTGGTTGCTGATTTAGCTAATAAAGTAATCAAGGATGACTTCTTCATTGGCTCTCACTGTCAAATGAAGCTATCATACTTTTAAAATAAGGCATGCCGGCTTTCTTAAAGTTTAGATGCAAAAGCAGGATTCTAAGCATAAAGAAATGCTCACCCGAAATGGTCTAGGGACCAATCACCTCTAGATTTATTTATTTTTATTTTTATTTTTTTTTGAATCTACCAATCACCTCTAGAATCTAGATGTCTGTTTTTACACATGCATATGTGCCTATGTAGTGATGAACCTGAATATATGATTGCTTATTCAGAAGAGGGTGAAAAACATATGCAAACTTAAATATCAATGAGGCCATGGAGCAAATGAATTACAAGGCTATTAATGGCTTTCACAGCTTGAAATTACTGACTTGATCACACCAAAACTTGATGAGAAAGCAGTAAACACATATTATTACTTGCATAGCTTTGAGAGTTTTTTTGGCAGAACAGTCGAGTCAACCCATTATTGAGGCTTGAGGCAGTAGCTAAACATGTGCTGGTGAGGTCTCATCAGAGGGCCTGGTTACAGAGTCTACTTTTGCGCCTCTTTCGCTTACACTGTTCTCAGAAAACTTCAAGCTTGCTAGATGAAAACCTTTCTCCTTCTCATTTGATTTCCATTCAGACAAATAATACTCTTCTTCTGTCGCATTCGCCTTTTTTGATGGGCCACAAAACATCCCACCCCATTGTGGGAAGTATATTAAGAATAATGGGAGGATGCAGCATATGATCATGATACCCATTAGAGTTATGCCTGTTTGTTTTGAATATTTGGATCCTCTGAAGAAAATTAGTTGAGTCATAACTGCGCACACATTTCCGCCACCTCCTGTCATACCGGAAACAACCCCCAATGACCTGAAAAATGGGATATGTAAATAAGAAACAACTTAATTGTTGAGGCTTAATAAAGAAAAGTAGACTCTTTGATGAGCCTACATAATTAACTTGTTCAGCTGTTTATTGGATTGATAAAATGTGATGCACGCGTTATAAAAAATTCCTTAGATAATTAATGTCTTTGATCTTTTGACCCAAGTGGGTTAAGGATGAACCTGGCTCTATCATTCTTTTACTCTCCAAAAGATCTTTTTATGTGAGCTCTTATTTTGAAAATTTTGATTCTTAGAAATTTGAACGTCAAAACAGGAAATTAGAGTAATTCTGGATGAAATATTTGATACACTACTTTGCTTATCATCTTCTACACATTAGTTGGAAAAGATTTTTAGTGGGTCCACAGATGCACCTGTATTTATATTGATATCAATGAAAGATAAGGCAAATATTTTACAACAAAGAACTAGATTCTAAAAGATGCAATACCAAAGATTCCGAAATAATAGTTATTGTAGAAAACATACTTTCGAGAGACAAAAGGAACTACTCCAAATGTAAGCCCACATGCAGCTTGGACAAACACAGAGAAAGCAATCATCACAATTATGGATCCACTTAAAGTCCCTGCCTCAAAATTATGCAGAAAACACCTCCCAAGGTTTGCACCACCCACAAGTTCCATAGCCTTCCCCTCATTCCAAACCTCTTTGCCACTATGTCTGAGAGAATCCCTCCGCCAGGTCGAGAGAACAGATTTGCTAACCCGAAACTTGCTGCTATTATTCCTGCAGTGGAGAGATTTAGATTGAATCTATCATAAAAGTACTCTGCTAGTATGTTATCCACTGCCAGTTCTACCCCAAAGCAATAACCATAAGTCAAAGCCAGAATCCATCCTCTATAATTTGGGAACCCATAATAGAAAACCGATGAAAATTTATCTCTTGCCTTCTCTCCAGATTTCTTCAGGCCATGGAAGTTCCCATCAGGCATGTCCTGACCGAAGATAAGAACTGCAAATGCTGATATGTTTGAAAAACAGCAGGTATAAAAAAAGTAATTCTCCAAGCTGTAAATTTGACTACACCAATGTCACGGATGACCCCAAACACTATGGGCATACTTCACCACCCAGGTTTACCCAGCCACCAGCAACACCATTGGCAGTACCAACCACTGGAGCAGAGAACATAGAGTTCATCCAGAATTGAGTAGAGACAAAAATTGCTGAGGAGAAGCCTGTGAAAAAACGCACTAGGAGGAAAGAGGTAGGAGATGAGGCAATTGAAGAGCATAAAACCGCTGGTGGAGCGAGGAGAATGAGAGGAGAAACAGGGGAGCTAAGGCAAGGCGGGATCTTGGTATTTAAATAGTGTGCCGCCTAAGCAAAAATAATGTGCAAATCATGTACTATTAATTTCTATTTAACTATCACCGTGCACTTCTGGTGCAATGGTCATTTCACAAGTATAAATACTTGTAAATTGTAGAGAGTAAGAGTCCGAATTCAAATTTTCAAGAGGATAACAAGAGTTATAGTTTAGAGTGTAAAACGTGCATTTAAATAGTTTAAGGTACAAAGTGTAATCTGGTGTATAATTTAAAATGGTAAACTGTAATTTCTTCAAATTTATTTTGTTTTGTTAGTTTGACCCAATCTTTACGGAATCAGTTGTGTATCTATATATTGATCTTGTATCAGAATCAATGTGAATCAAGGAAACACTTTTCCAATTCTATTAAGCTCTCTCTCAATTTCTTTGCTCTGTTTTCTTATTTCCTTGTGTTGCTTGCATTTCTGATCAATATAGACCAATCAGTTTTTGTGAATCTATTTTTATTGGGTTTCTATTCTTCTTCAAATTTTCGATTACTTCTTAAATTCTATGCAATTTTTCTGCCTCTAGATATAACAATCCATATTGATTATCTATACTACTCTTTAAGAGGCTTCCTTATTTGGACTGGATTTTTTTTTTCCCTAAATACTCCTATTTCCCTAAGTTTAAGTTTAAGTAGAGACAGAACTTGAGAATAACATTGTAAAAATACATTTCTAACTCTCATACCTTCAAAATAGGACCCCTAAACATTGTCAATTATTGCTTCAAAAAACCCAACTGCTATCTTAACTCCCACTATACACCAAAAAAAAAAAAAAAACTCACTGCCAAAGGGTCCAAGAAAAAGGAACCCACGCGTTATTCACATCTCCCACCTTCTTCACTCCACAAATAATATTCAAATTAAACAAACCCACTAGTTATAAACCTATCATGGGCATAGATTCTTTCTACCTCTCTCTCAACCAGTACACTTTCTTCTGCAAAACTGCAATACCCAAAGGTTTGCCTTTAAGTTTTTCTTTCATATGTTTTTCTATGGTTTCGCTCCAATGATGTTAGGAGATTCCAACCGAGTTTTCCAAGAACAGTAGTTTTTGACTTTAATTCACTGTGATGTCAAATTTCAAAGATGTCCAAGGGAATTTCGTTGCAATGTTGCACTAGATCCCGCTATTTCCCTTACTTTGTAATCATTTAAAAAAAAAAAAAATTGGATATTAAGATTGAAGTTTTTACAAGCCGTTGGGTAGCGTATATTGCAAAGAAGAGTGTGGAGTAATTGTATGTCACACAAAGAGATTTGGTTTTATGGTTTGTGAGGTCTTTTATAAATATCTATGCAGACTTTATTGCATTAAAATAGTTTTTTTTTTTTTTTTTTTTTTTGCCACTCTCTTTTTGAGGTTGACTCATTCACAAATTTATTAGATTGCACATTGGCCAAATTGGATGAGTTTCGGTAAGAGACACTGATAGTGGAAGAGATCAGTTGGTTGAACACTTCGACTTCGATGGGCTACGGTGTTAGTGGAGACCTATAAAAAGAGAAAACAATCAAAGGGTGACCGCGGTGGAGCGGCCAAATACCCTCCGATGGCAAAGTTAGTATCTTCTTTCAAATGGAGTTCCAACTTTATTGGATGTATAGTCTTAGAAATTTTTCATACCTTTGCATGGTTCAGACCGGTCCTTATATAGGGTACTTCGAGGCGGTTATTGGTTCGAATAGCTTCCCCCAGATTCTTGGAATCCGGACCTCAACTACTATAGAAACCATAACCGCCGCTGGAAGTTACATACTTGGGAGGAATTGGCAGCGATGAACACGGGTTGGTTACCCGCTCTAGGATTTGCTAAGTGTTGTGTGGTCGTCCATGTGCAATGCCTATGGACGATCCTTTGTCATGCCGCTGTTTGGTCGTCCATGCGCTTCGCACATGGACGACTCTCTCGACTTGATTTATGGGGTTTATTCAATTGGTCAACTTCTCAAGGACGAGGAGTCTAGACGAATAGAAGATGGTATGGTCGTTTGGCTAACCGTTCATGATGGACGACCCATTTGGACAAACCATAGATGCAATTTTTTGCTTATCCCATCAATTGCCCCCTTGTCCAGGGTGTCGTCCAGGGACATTATAGGGATTTTATCCCATTTGTATAGCCAAGTGTCATGGTTTGATTCGTTAAGCGATTAAATCGATCACATTTCCCCATGCGATTGCCACGTGTCATTTTCTCAGTGGATGGTGTCGCTTCGCTAACCCTACTCCTAGGCCCTATAAATAGGCACATTATCTTTCTTGCCCTTCACCTCTATCATAAACTTCCTTCTGCTATCTCGTCCAAGATTCTCGTCTAGCATTCGTCCTAGTTCTCAGGTACTTCCTCTTCTCTTTAGGTTTTTGTTTTGATCTTTGCTTTAGTTATGTCTTCGTCTAGTAGTATAGAAAGAGAAATAGACGAGTATCAGGACGTCTCGTCTGGAAGTTATGAGAGTGGTGAGGGTAGCACTAGTTTTAGCAGTAGTTCCTCGGACGAGCAATATTCGTCCGGGGTCCCTGGCATTTCCTTAGAAGAATTTCAAGAAACGTAACGCAGGATGGCCTCTGGAACAGAAGCTAGTTCGTCCAGAGTGCCACCCAGCCCTTCTCTGGAGGAGGAGGAGGAAGAGGAAAACGTTATATATAGCTGTGCACCTGAGGTAACGTCCACCTTAGACGTTCCTAAGTTAAAAACCTTAGTAGATAGATACCAAATCCCTATCGAGTTTGAAACTCGTCTGCCCAGAGAAGGAGAGTGGTGTTGTTCACCTTCTTCTGGTTTGGAGTATATTCGTCTTATCTCTTAACTGGTCTTAGGTTTCCCCTAAATTCATTTTGTAGAGGTCTTCTTCATAGGTTAGGTATTGGTCCTAACCAACTTAATCCCAATGGTTGGAGGAAGATAGTTGTCATGCAAGTGTTATGGCATGAGGCATTAGAAGGGAACTGTCCTTTAACGGTGGACGAGTTCCTTTACTGTTATAAGCCCTCAGAGATTAAAAAATCTACTAGTTTCTACCAGTTCTCGTCCAGAGGCTCACATTATAGTTTAATAACGGGCCGTAGCTCGTCTGATAGGCTCTGGAAACAAGATTTTTTTATCATTTCTGGAAACTGGGCTGGGGACCCAACTGATGTTAGTAATGCCCCCTTCCCTCCTTTTACTAGCCTCATAGGTCGCCTTTGTCCTGAGGGTATGTTTTCTTTCTATGTCATTTCTTTTATTCCTTACATTTTTTTTTTTTTATTTCACTTAGTCGTCTAAACAACTTTCATTTACTGGTGCAGCTGTTGTTCATACACGTTTGGACAGATCTTTTTTGGATCGAATAGACAAAGCTCGTGCCTTCCCTAGAAGGACTTTTCACGAACTAGTAACCTTCAGCAGTTTGGCTACCTGGGGACTTGGTCCAGAACCCACTACTGAGAATTTAAGTCACGAGAAAACTACTCGACGAAGTAAGTGTCGTCCACCCCTTTTTACTTCTTTTTGTTCTTTCTTTTCTCTTTTTTAACCAATTTTCCTTGTCACAGGAATAATTACAATGAGAGAAAATAGAAACAAGACAGTACTTAGTGGGGATGAGGGAGCTTCTGTGCCTCCTGTCCTCCAGAAGGGTGCCGTCCAGGCTGGGAAGAGAAAGCCTAAGAAGATTTCCAGTGCTGTGGACATGGACGACCTTCCTAGTCGTTGAGGTTCCAAAAAACAAAAAACTACTCAGACTTCATCTCTTCCCAAGGTCCTCAAATTCATACCTCCAATGGTGAATCTGGACGACCCCCCTGTCAACGTGGAGCCTGTCCAAGTAATTCATCCTGTTTCAGCTGATCCTATTCCTCCCCCAACCAAGACTCCTCGGAAACCTCATTCTTCTGAGCCATCCGATCGTCCTTCCAACTTGGTGCTGGACGAGAGCTATGCATGGAGGACGTTCAAAGGAATCGTCACTGACAATGGAGTTAATGAATGCTACAACATGTCAGTGAAAGAATTTGAACGCTTTGGTATCCATGATCTCTTCAAGGTATGAGTTTCATTCGTCTTTGAGTGTTTTTAAAGAGTTTTTCAAAAAAATAGAATTTTCTAACTTTCTTTCGTCCATGTACAGGCTATGTCAAAGTTTTACACAGCAACATGCCAAGTAAAGGAACTTGCTGAGGAGGCTAAGACGGCGAAGGAGAAGACTGAAGAGTTGAGCAAGGAAATCCTTTTGAAAAAGGGGGAAGTGATCAGGCTGACGGATGAAGTCAACCGTTTGCTAGGAATTGAGACAAGGCTGAAGGACGAAGTTGAGGAACTTAAGGCAGATGCTATTGAAAAAGATACCCGCATCACATACTTGGAGGGACAAGTTTCAGGGCTTACCTCGTCCTTGGAAAAGGCACGTGAAGAAGCCATATCAACCTTCAAGAAGTTTGACGAATACCAGAATCGTCTAGACAGCCATTATGCTGCTGGATATGAGGACTTCCGTGCTGATGCCAAAGAAGCCTTCCCTGACCTCAACTTTGATTCCTTCAAGCTTCCTCTTGCGACAGAGAGCTCTTTGCTAGCGACAAGTTCTGAGGACGTCAATATGGTGGACAACGCTAATAACGAGGTGACACAAGACGATCCAAAGAATGCTCACAGTGGTCAATCCAAGTGATTTCATGTTTCCCTTGAAAAGTTTTGTATTTTAATTTTATTTGGAAGTGCCCAGTGTTTTGGGCTTTTGCTTATTTCCTTTTTTTTTTTTTTTTAAATTATTCGAGTACAATTCCCTCGTCCAAGTTTATGGACGAGTTTTATGAACAAGCAATCTACTCAAAGGGTTTTTTGGACGGTGGTCGTCCACCCTTTAAATTTTATGAATGTATGAATGCTTTTATGAATGTATGAATGCTTTTCCTTTTCATTGTTCATTGTGTTTGAATATTCTTTAAGCTTTGTGAACAAGTTTCATTCATATCGTCCATACCATTTTTGTGGTTGTGGGATTTTCCCTTTTATCAAGGCTTTACCTCGTCTTGATCATATGGATGAATTCCTTCCTGAATCATCATGGGATGTTCATTTTCAAGTTCGTCCATGAATGCTGTCCTTTTAGCATATTTAAGTGTTGTTCAAATTTAGGACGACTATTTATTCGTCCTTAATGAAGTTTTCCCAACGAATGCTCGTCCATGGGCTGGATTGTTTAAGTTGGTTAGACTCGTCTATGGGCAATGGTGTTTTCACACGCATATTGTTCGTCCATGGCATAGACGATTACAGCTTAGGTTTGTCTCGTCTTGGGCTTAGACGGACATATCTTTATTTTTCTTGCTTTATCCTTATCTAAAGGAAAGCTTTTAGACAATACTTCCTTGCGTCCAAGGATTTTACTCGTCCTTGGCTTTTCGCCTTCCGTGGCTCATTTTGAATCATAGAAAATGAGGGATTCCCATACAATCATACATATTTAAAACACACCATACGTATATTTAGCAATCCATACTATGTAATCATTCATCCACAATCATGGCACATGCTTAAAAACTTGTGCTTTTAGGGAATTAACAACACATAATACAACATAACTTCGTCCATGAGCAGCATAAAATACTTATACATTCAAAACACAATAGTAATAAGCAAATACTGGTAGATAATATTAAGCATTACTTCAAACGTCCAAGGTTCTCATCCATGCCAGGGCTCGTCCATAATCATCCTTTATTGATAGTATCTCCTTAGGTGTTCAACATTCCACGGGTGTTTTAACTTTCGTCCATCCAAGGCTTCCAAATAGTAGGATCCTTGTCTCTTGGAGTTGATAACTCTGTAAGGTCCTTCCCAGTTCGGTCCCAACTTCCCGTGGGCCGGGTTTTTGGTTGCCAAAGAGACCCTTTTAAGGACAAGATCTCCAATGCTGAAGCGCCTGGGTTTCACCATGGCATCATGTTGCTTCGCCATGAGATTTTTGTACCTTGCTGTTCGTTGTTCCGCGTCCATCCTTACCTTGTCTATGAGATCAAGGTTAAGATGAAGTTGTTCATTGTTTTCCTCATCTTGATACTTCATCACCCTATGACTGGCCATATGCACTTCTGCAGGTATGACTGCTTCGCTTCCATAAGCCAGTTTGAAAGGAGTCTCTCCTGTGGGGGTTCTCACTGTTGTTTTGTAAGCCCACAAAACACCTGGTAACTCATCCGGCCATATGCCCTTTACCCCCTCAAGCCGAGTCTTGATGATTTTCAACAAGGATCGGTTTGCTACTTCTGCTTATCCGTTAGCCTGTGGGTGGGAGGGTGAGGAATAATGATTCTTGATTCCCAACTATTCATAGAATTCTCTGAAGGGTGTGTTATCAAACTATCGTCCATTGTCAGATACCAGTACTCTTGGTACTCCAAATCTGCATACAATGTTCTTCCAGACGAAGTTTTTGACATTTTGTTGTGTAATTTTTACCAAGGGTTCAGCTTCCACCCACTTAGTGAAGTAATCTATCCCCACCACTAAAAACTTCATCTGTCTGGTTCCAGTTGGAAATTAGCCTAAAATATCCAAACCCCATTGTGCGAAAAGCCCAGGGGCCATCATTGGGGTGAGGTATTCTGAAGGCTGTCTAGGAATATTACTGAAACGTTGACATTGGTCACACACCTTAACATATGCCTTAGCATCAGCTTGGACGGTTGGCCAGTAGTACCCTGCACGAATGACCTTGTGGACGAGTGATCTAGCTCCTGAGTGGTTTCCACATGCTCCTTCATGAACTTCTTTCAACACGTAATTCGCCTTGTCTGGAGCTAAACACCTCAGGTATGGCTGTGAAAAACCTCTTTTATACAACACTTCGTCCATAAGGACGTATCTGGCTGATTTAACTCTGAGCTTCCTGGCTTCGTCCTTCCCTTTTGGAAGCCTTCCGTCCTTCAAATATGAGACTATCGGAGTCATCCAATTCTCCTCACCTTCTATTTGCAACATTTCTGGAAGGTCTATGCTTGGCATGTATCGTATTTCATCTAACTTGTCCATTGCTTCATTAGCGGAGGCTTCCTTCGCTAGAGTGTCTGCTTCCGTGTTCTCTTCCCTTGGGATTGGAACAAAATTAGCTTCTCTGAATTTCTTCACAAGGCGTAACACCTTCCTCAAATATTTCTTCATTCTATCTTCCTTGGCTTCACATGTTCCATTTACTTGGCCTATGACCAACTGTGAGTCTTCCAAGACGAGTACTGGGCTTGCTTCTACAGATCTAACTAACTCCAACCCTTTAAGAAGGGCTTCATACTCCACCTCATTGTTAGTTGTCTGGTACTGTAGGCGAGCTTTGTACTTCAATTTATCCCCTTCTGGTGACTGCAAAACAACTCCTATACCTCCTGTATACAGTGTAGATGATCCGTCTACATGGACGACCCATTTTTTACTGTCTTCTTTCTCATCCAAGTCCTCATAACTTGGAGTGAATTCTGCAATGAAATCTGCCAAGGCTTGAGCTTTTATTGCATTCCTCGGTTGGTACCGAATATCAAATTCACTGAGCTCAACTGCCCATTGGATTAATCGTCTTGCAGCTTCAAGTTTGTTCATTGCCTTCTTGAGTGGATGATCAGTCATGACTATGACGACATGACCTTGGAAGTAGTGTCTTAACTTCCTAGAAGTCGTTATTAGCGCGAAGGCTAACTTCTCTATCAATGGGTACCTCCCTTCCAGGGACGAACGCAGGATTTTAAGTTGGGGGGGGGCGGAGATAAGCAAAAAAAAATTTTCAAATACGCATCCATATAATATTAATAAACTATCAACCAAGACAAATACCAAAAAATCATTGTTTCTTAATATATTAAGATACAATCATCTACTAATAAAAACAAAAGACATGAAACACTATTGTTTCTTTATACAATCATCTATGAAAAGGGAACTCGACGCTCTTTCAAATCTTCAAAATCATCTAGATTGAATCCAAACTAAATGTCGAAGCTATATCCTTTTCAATGTATAACATCAAAGAGTCTGTCAAAAAATCATCTTCCATTTTGTTTCGAAGGTTAGTTTTGACAATTTTCATAGCTGAAAATGCTCGCTCTGTAGTAGCAGTAGAAACTGGAAGAGTAAGCACAAGTCTCACCATTCTATAAACAAGCTTGTAGTGTTCTGAATTTCTAGTTCTCACTAACCATTGAGACAACTCAGATAAACTTTTCAATTCTTTGAACTCTGGATCCTGGACTACATTATGCTCAAAATGATAAAGCTCCTTCTTCAACACTTGTTTGTCATAATCTGTGAAATCTTGTGGATAGAAATTCTCTACCAACAAACAAAGATCACTACTTCTGAAAGATTTTAATGCCTCTCGAGGTTCTAAAACTGAGCTAAGCCTAAGTAACTCCATTGCATCTTCATCAAACCGATAATTTAGTTCCTGTAGTTGAGAATCTATTGTAGCATAAAAAATATTTACTCGATAATGATGCTCAATTGTAATGTTATCTTGCTGATTACGAGCTCGACCTCGCCTCGGAACAAAACGGGCATTCATATCCAGGACATCAATGCAATGCTTCTCACAAAATGATATCACAGTGGTAAGTAAGCCAGCCCATCCATCATCTCTAAATTTTTGGATAAGTGTTTTAGTAGATGAAACTAAATGCATGGCATTTAAAATGTCTTGAGATTGGCTTTGCAAAGCTTGACAAAGTTTATCAGTGATCTCCATAGTTTCCTTTTCAAGATGCAAGATGAAGACAAATTCAAATGAAGTTAAACCCTCATAAGTTGACTCTGCTTCTGCCCGATGTTCTCCATCAATTGCATCATCAATTATATTTTTTAAAACTTCAACAGTTGAACTAAACATTATTAATAAGCTAGAAACTGATCTAAAATGTGAACTCCAACGTGTTTCTTCAGGTCGTTGTAAAGTGCCAATTTGATTAAGTCCACTTCCGGTCTCAAGCTCTTCAAGATCAATCATACGTGCTATTTCATTAGCATTGGCAACTTTCAATTGTTCATTGCGCTTGCATGAAGCATTAACAATTTTGATCACAAAGAGCAATGCAAGAAAAAAATGACTAATGGCATTAACTTGTTTTGATGCTTTTACTAATGCCAATTGTAAGCGATGTGCAAAACAATGGATGTAATAAGAATATGGGCAATCATTCAAAATCAAAGCTTGTAATCCATTCCACATACCTCGCATGTTGCTTGCTCCATCATATCCTTGCCCTCGAATATTTTGTATATCGAAACAATATTGAGATAACAAAGAATATATCCCCTTCTTTAGAGTCAAAGCTGCAGTGTCAGTAACATGAATAAGCCCAAAAAAACGTTCTTTGACAAAGCCTTCTGCATCAACATATCTAAAAACCACAGCCATTTGCTCTCTCATGGACTCATCACGAGCTTCATCAACCATTATGCAAAACTTTGCATCACCGATTTCTTCCCGAATGGCCTTCTTCACTTTGGCTGAGAAAACATGTAGAATTTCCTTTTGAATCCTAGGTGATGTGTAGGTTGCATTTTTGGGAGCTTTTTCTATTATTTCAGCAACCTCCTTATTCCAAAAAGTTATTGTACCCAATGATTCAAAAAAGTTCCCACGATTTAATGAACTACAGCTTTCATCTCGACCTCTAAAAGCTATAGCTTGAAAGGCAAGATATCGAACAGTAAAAATGACGGCCTTCAAATGCAACCGATTATTTACAATTTGTTCAGTAGTGAAATGATCAACTACCCTTTGTAAATGTTGCCATTGGTTCATCAAATCCTTACACTTTTGCTCGGCAACTCTATGAGCTGAGTTAGGATCTTTTCCTATATGACATTGAAAAGAACAATCTTTGCCCCCAACTTTTTTCCAATTCCTATATCCACCAACAGTGAATGTATTTTGTCCCACAACCCCATTTGGATTATTAAAGACAAAGCAGGGTAGACAATAAGCTGCATCTGTGGTAGGAGAATATTCAAGCCATGTTGAATTAAATCCAAACCAAGAAGCTTGAAAGCTACGATTGTGCTTTCCACTTTTTGGGTATGTCTTTAAAGGAAGTCGATGCGGACCTTTTTTAATGTAAGCCCGTCGAATTTCATCACGCTGATTAACATGATATTCCCATATTTGTTTGCGTGTTCCGGGATCATAATCCAAAGAATCAAGATCGACTCTTTGAAATTGTGTTTGAGAGATTGGAACATCAACGTTTTCCGGAATTGAGAAATGCACATTTTCTAGAATTGGAGCATCCACATTTTCTAGAATTGGAGCATCCTCCACATTTTCTAGAATTGGAGCATCTACATTTTCTAGAATCGGAGCATCCACATTTTCTGGAATTGGAATAGCAACATTAGTTGTTGGCAATCCCACGTTGACTTCGGAAGAATTTGAACCTTTTCTTTTGAAAAAATCAAGCATTGTAGTTGATTTTTTCATGATCTACAAATAAAATAAGAATCACCGTTATTTTTTTAAATTTGTGTGACAATTTTCTATAATATATGATTTGTTTGTTTTGTTTTTTTTTTTTTTTGTATTTAGTTGGCCTTTATTTATGTATTTGTGTTTGGTCGGCTTTATTTATACCCACTAACCTAAAGAATCCACCATCAACACTAAATTTATTCCCCGCACTACTAACAAGAACCTTTTTTAAAATTTTTAACTTTACCTTTTTTCTTTTTTTCCTGCCACTTGCCCGTTGCCCAACCTCGCTTGTCCCTGTTATGCCCAACTAACAGTCAACAAAGGAAAAAAAAATACTAATCTTAAATCTCTACAAACTCTACTCTCTGTCTGACTGTCTCTCTCCATCTCTCTTATCTATATAAACAAGAGAGAGAGTCACAATTCACAAACACAGACAAAGCCAAAAAGCCAAAAAAAAAAAAAAAAAAATTCCACAGGCAGCAAGCCAGCAACACAGATTCAAATATTCAATTCACATTTCACAATCACCAACATTTAGTTACTCATCATCAGTAATTCTCAGATCACAAAGTCACAAGGCAATATTAAGTTTTGAACTTTGAAGTTGAAGGAAAAGATAGGAGTAAATACCTGAACTGTGAAGTCGCCGGTGTGGGTCTCAGTCTCAGATGGTGTCGTCGGCGTGGGTGAGTGGACTGGAGTCGCCGGTGTGGGTCTCGGCTCTCGCCGGTGTGGACTGGAGTCGCGGTGTGGTGTGGGTCTTTGGCTCTCTGCGCTCTGCTCTCGCCGGCGTGGGTATTAACAGCCAAATGGGTGAATGGAGGCCGGAGGGGGTGGATCGAGCAACCAAAGGTGTGGTGTGGGTCTCGGCGGCGTGGGCGGTGCCGCGGTGGTCGGTGGGTCTCTCAGTCTCTCCCTTTCCTCTCTCTTTTTTCTTTTTTTCTTTTTTTTTCTCTCTTTTTTCCTTCGTGTTTTTGCTCTGTGTGGTGTTTGGTGTTTTTGCTCTCTTTGTGGTGTTTTTGCTCTCTGATTCTGAAGGCTGTGTTGTTTTTTTTTTTTTTTTTACATGGACTGGCCGGAAAATGGGCTGGGGTCTGGCTGGAGAAAATGGGCTGGCCGGAAAATGGGCTGGGGGGTTTCAAGATTTTGGGAGGGGGGCCCGAGCAAAAATCATAGGGGGCCCAACCATTTTTTTTTTTGTTTTTTGAAAAATTTACTTGCTCAAAAAAATTTTTTTTTGGGCCCAAGGGGGGCCCGGGCCCCCTTTGGTCTATACGTGGGTCCGTCCTTGCTTCCTTCCGCTCCTCTCAATGCCCGGCTAGTATGATACACAGGCTTTTGCACCTTTTTTTCCTTCCTGATCAACGCTGAGCTTACGGCATGTGGAGACACTGCTAAGTACAGATATAATTCTTCTCCTAGCACGGACGGACTTAGCAATGGAGCCGTAGTAAGATAGTGCTTTAGGTCCTGGAAGGCCCTTTGACACTCATCCGTCCACTCAAATGCCTTCCTGAGAATCTTAAAAAAGGGTAAACACTTATCAGTGGCTTTTGAGACAAACCTGTTCAGAGCTGCAACTCGTCCAGTTAGGGATTGGACTTCCTTGATGTTCTTCGGTGGTTCCATGTTCAGTATGGCTTGGATCTTGTCTGGATTTGCCTCAATTCCTCTCTCTGAAACCATGAATCCTAGAAACTTTCCTGACGATACTCCGAATGCGCATTTACTTGGGTTTAGCTTCATCTTATACCGCCTAAGTGTTTCAAAAGTTTCTTGAAGATCATCTAAGTGGCTTCCCTCATCTAAGTTCTTCACGAGCATGTCATCCACATATACCTCTACGTTCCGTCCAATCTGTGGATGAAATATATGGTTCACCAACCTTTGGTAAGTTGCTCCTGCATTCTTCAAACCAAAGGGCATCACCTTGTAACAAAACAAACCTTGACTTGTAATAAAAGATGTCTTTTCCTGATCTGCCTCATCCATCTTTATCTGATTATATCCAGAGAAGGCGTCCATGAAGCTCAACAGTTGATGGCCAGCCGTAGAATCAACCAGTTGGTCAATATGAGGCAAGGGATAACTGTCCTTAGGGCAAGCTTTGTTCAAGTCAGTGAAGTCAACGCACATCCTCCACTTGCCATTTGCTTTTTTTACCATCACTACATTTGCCAACCAATCCGGGTAATAGACTTCCCGGATGAACTGTGCTGTGGTTAATTTTTGAACCTCTTCCTTGATAGCCTTCTCTCGTTCAGGGGCGAACACCCTCTTCTTTTGACGAATAGGCTTAGAAAAGGGGGACACATTCAGTCGATGAGTGATTACACTTGGATCAATGCCAGGCATATCGTCATGACTCCATGCAAAAACATCAGCATTCTTTTTTAGAAACTGGATGAGGTCTTCCTTCGCCTTCTCCTTCATACTTGTTCCAATTCTAGTGAATTTCTCTGGATCATTTTCTTGTAATAAAACATCTTCCAATACTTCAGTCGGTTCTGCAACAATTTTTCTTTCTTCTATACTCATGGTCTGCATCTGTTCGTCCATAGCCAACATGGCTAGATAACACTCCATGGCTGCCAACTGATCTCCTTGTGCTTGCCCAATTCCGCACTCTGTAGGGAATTTGACTGATAGATGGTAGGTAGATGTTACCGCCTTCCAACTGTTCAAGGTTGGTCTTCCAATGATGGCATTATATGAGGATGAACAATCCACCACAAGGAAATTTACTTCCTTAGTTATCTGCTGCGGGTATAACCCTACCACTACAGGCAAGGTAATGGTACCTACAGGCTGCACCTTCATTCCTCCAAATCCTATCAGTGGCGAGCATGCTGGACGAAGCTGATCTCGTCCAAGCCTCATCTACTAGAAGGCAGGATAATACAATATATCTGCTGAACTTCCATTATCCACCAACATCCTCCTGGTTCTGTAATTTGCTATAAGTAGGGTAATGACTATGGCATCATCATATGGATGATGAATTCTTTCAGCTTCTTCATTTATGAAAGAAATGGTTGGCTCGTCCGTCCCCCTCGTCCCTGGTGATCGTCCAAAGAGTTGGACATTTTGCACTGCTTTGAGGTACGTCTTCTTTGCCTTGGAAGATTGTCCTGTCGAAGTCCCACTGATGATAACCCTTATTTCTCTGAGTGGGGGCCGTGATGACTCTTCCATCTTTGCTTTCAATTTTTCATCTTTATGATCCCTTCCAACGAAATGCCTCAACTTTCCTTGTCTAATGAGATTCTCAATCTGTTGCTTTAAGTCATAACACTCGTCCGTGTCATGACCATGATCCCTATGGAAGCGACAATATTTATTCTTATTGCACTTGTTAGGATCTCCCTTCATCTTTTCTGGCCACTTCAAGGAAGGATCATCCTTGATCTGCATGAGCACTTGATTGAGCGGGGCATTCAATGGTGTGTAATTCTGACTCCTTGCTAATGGGCCTGCCTTCCTGTTATCCCTGTCTCAGTCTTTCTTATCTTCCATTCGTCCCTTCTTTGGACGAGACCCTTGATCAGAGTGACGTAGGGGGTTGACTTCCATTCTTTCAGCTCTCTTCCTCTTCTTAGTTATGATGGCGTCTTCTGCGTTCATAAAGTTTTGGGCTGAATGGACGAGTTCAGCCATGGATTGGGGCTCTTTTTCGTACAACTTGTGAATGAATAAGTCTGAGTTAACCCCATTGTGGAAAGCTGCCAATAGTAGCTTGTCATCCACCTCGTCTACTGTCAAGGCTTCCCTGTTGAAACGCGTGATAAAGGAACGCAGGCTTTCATTCTCTCCTTGCTCTATGGTCAGCAAACTGGACGAGGAACGTTTGTGTCTCTGTCCCCCAATGAAATTATTGACAAATAATTTACTTAACTCCTCGAAAGAACTTACAGAATTCGGGGGTATTTTGCTGAACCATACTCGCGTTGGTCCCTTGAGGATGGTAGGGAAGGCTCTGCACATAATCTCGTCTGGAACTCCTTGGAGATGCATTATAGTCTTGAAAGTAGCAATATGATCAAAAGGATCACGCGCTTCATCATATGAATCCAGGGAAGGCATTTTGAACTTCGTAGGCAAGGGATGCCCATTGATGGAAGCCGTGAAAGGGGAATCTGTTCAGTGAACCAAATCCTCGACGGGATTTGCCCTTCTCATGTTCTCCTTCATCTCGTCCATGACCTTCCTCATCTGATTCATTTCCTTCTCCAAATGTGGCACCCTTCGCGAAGTGGTGCCTCTTGACTGAGCCTCGGGCTCAGCATTTCCTCCTCTATCTTCTTGACTTTGGGACTGTCTCTCAGCATGTCCTTCACGGCGTTGCCTCTCCATCTCCCTAGTCAATTCTTGATTCTGGCGAGTTAACTCCGCCATTGCGGCCGCCATGGATTGCATGTGTTGGATGGAAGGCAACTACATGACAGGCGCTGATTGGCGATCGCAATGGGGATTACTTAAGGCATCTCTGCTTCCCTGATGGCCTGGGCTTGTAACCCTCGACCTAGTTCGAACCATTCAACCTTTTATCCCAGAAAGCCAAATCGTAACACAATTTACGCGTTCCCACAGACGGCGCCAACTGATAATGGAAGAGATCAGTTGGTTGAACACTTCGGCTTCGGTAGGCTACGGCGTTAGCGGAGACCTATAAAAAGAGAAAACAATCAAAGAGTGACCGCAGTGGAGCAGCCAAATACCCTCCGATGGCAAAGTTAGTATCTTTTTTCAAATGGAGTTCCAACTTTATTGAATGTATAGTCTCAGAAATTTTTCATACCTTTGCATGGTTCAGACCGGTCCTTATATAGGGTACTTCGGGGCGGTTATTGGTTCGAATAACTTCCCCCAGATTCTTGGAATCCGGACCTCAATTGTTATAGAAACCATAACCGCCACTGGAAGTTACATACTTGGGAGGAATTGGCGGCGATGAACACGGGTTGGTTACCCGCTCCAGGTTTGCTAAGTGTTGTGTGGTCGTCCATGTGCAATGCCTATGGACGATCCTTTGTCATGCCGCTGTTTGGTCGTCCATGCGCTTCGCACATGGACGACTCTCTTGACTTGATTTATGGGGTTTATTCAATTGGTCAACTTCTCAAGGACGAGGAGTCTGGACGAATAGAAGATGGTATGGTCGTTTGGCTAACCGTTCATGATGGACGACCCATCTGGATGAACCATAGATGCAATTTTTTGCTTATCCCATCAATTTCATCCTCACATTGTGCAATTTTAACATCACATGTGACTGTTCTTTTATCACATTTTGTGGTTCATTTATTTTTCTTGCATTTGATGGTTCCATCCTCACATTGTACAGTTCCAACATCACAGGTGACTGTTCTTTTGTTACATTTAGTGGTTCCCTTTTTTTTTTTTCTCACATTTGATTATTCAATTGTCACATTTAGCAATACTAATATAACATTTGATAGTACTTTTGTCACATTTGGTGATTCTCTTTTTTCTCTCACATTTGACAGTTTCATCCTCACACTATGCAATACCAACATCTTATGTCACTGTTCTTTTGTCACATTTTGTGGTTCTTTATTTTTTTTTTTTCACATTTAATGATTTCATCCTTACATTGTGCAGTTCCAACATCACATATAATTGTTCTAACATCACATGTAATTGTTCTTTTGTCACATTTGGTGGTTCCTTTATTTTTTTTTTCTTACATTTGATGATTTCATCCTTACACTGTGCAGTTCCAACATCACATGTAATTGTTCTTTTGTCACATTGGTGGTTCCTTTATTTTTTTTCTCACATTTGATTATTCCATTGTCACATTCGGCAATACCAACATAATATTTTGCAGTATTTTTATCACATTTAGTGGTTTCTATTTTTTTCACATTTGATAGTTCCTTCCTCACATGGTGCAGTATCAACATGACATGTGATTGTACTATTGTCACATTCTGTGGTTCCTTTATTTTTATTTTTTTCTCATAATTGATGGTTTCATCCTCACATTGTGCAGTTCTAACATCATGTGTGACTGTTCTTTTGTCACATTTGGTGGTTCCTTTATTTTTTTCTCACATTTAATGATTTCATCCTTACATTGTGTAGTTCCAACATCACATGTAATTGTTTTTTTGTCACATTTGGTGGTTCCTTTATTTTTTTCTCACATTTGATTATTCCATTGTTGCATTCGACAGTACCAACATAACATTTTATAGTATTTTTATCACATTTGATGGTTCTCTTTTTTTCCTCATATTTGATAGTTTCATCCTCATATTGTGCAGTACCAACATGACATGTAATTGTACTTTTGTCACATTCGGTGGTTTCTTTATTTTTTCTCACATTTGATGGTTTCATTGTCACATTAGGCAGTTTCAACATCACATTAAGCAGTACCAACATCACATTTGATTGTACTTTTATCACATTCGGTGGTACCCTATTTTTTTTCCTCACATTTAACAGTTCCATTGTCATATTGGATAGTACCAACATCACTTCTTATCATGTCCTTTCATTCCTCTAATTTCCCTTTTAATTTTTAAAATAACATATAAGTGGACAGCCTATAACTTATTGAAACCAAAGAATGTGAAACCATAATTTACAATGACAATGATTTTTAGCCCCTTAATAGATTAAAAAGGCATGCAAATACTCACATATTGTAAAGTCAATATGTTTGCAATTTGGTGTCTTAGTCTATATATCACAATAGCATGACATCTTAATCTCATTATATTGAGAAAGTATGGCAACATCATCTTTCTCACAAAATGTGAACTATTTAATGTCTTTCTCACAATATAGGAACACAATATAAGAACTTTATCATTACGAGGCTCGCACTTTGTGAGAAATAATGCAATTGTTGGATACTTCTTATTATTACAAGGTTCATACTCTATGAGAGGTGATGCAATTGTTGGATACATATGATATGTAAGATAATTATTGCATGATATGGGACATGTATTGTGTTTCCTCAATCATATTCTCTTCCCTTTATTTATATATATATATATATATATAATTTGGTTGTACTACTTATCTATCAGCAGTGCAAACGTGCAAAGGTTAAGTAAATTATAGTAGAATCAAGATGAACCAAGAGTTATAGATCTATCAACAGTGTATTAGGGCAACCAGATCAGCATGTGTAAAAGATTTAGTCTATTTTACACAAAAAACTTACTTTTTATATTTTACACTATCACTTTTACAAAACGCTCACATCAATTTATCTATTATACACACTTTTTATTAAAATAGTATTTTCTCTCACTTTTTCTATTATTTCCCACCTATCCCACTTAACACTTTACTTCTTTTTTCTCTGAGAGTCTAAATACACTCCCTTCTTCTTCTTCTTGTCCTTATCTCTATCTCTACCTCTCTTTCTTCTCCTTTTTTTTTTTCCTTTGAGAATCTTTTTATTTCCTCTTCTTCTTTTACAATTTGGGTTTTATACTTTTATTATAGATAATGATTTTGGGTTCAGTTTGATTAAGGGTAGTGATTTTGGGCGAAGAAAGCAAAATTTTGGTTTGGGTTTTTCTTTCCTCTTCTTCAACATCTTCTTCTTCTCCTTCTTCTTTTTTCAATTTCGGTTTGATTATTTATATGAATTTGTATATGGATTTGATGAATTTGGATCTAGATTTAGAACAATTTTGATGATTTTGTGGTGTGTCCGTGTTGTTGTGGTGGTGGTTGGTGGTACTGGGTTGCAGTAGTGGTGGTTAGCGGTGCTGGGTTGTTGTGATGGTTGGCTTCTTATTCTTGTTCTTGCTCTTCTTGGCATTGAAGAGTGGGTGTGAGAGAGTTTGACAAGGCAAGAGAAAGGAGAGAGAAAAAAAATATAAAATAATAAATAGAAGAGCTACAGTAACTGTGCATATATGCACGGTTATTGTAGAAATTGTGCATAAATGCACAATTTTACACCCACTAATGTGGGTGTTTTTTGCTCAAAATGTGTAAAATGAACAACTTTTTTCTATTTTGCAAGACTTTACACATACTGATACTAATGCTCTTACAGATATTCTCTAGATTTGCATTCAGAAGGATCCAAGATATAAAGATAATAATGGTTATTGAAAGGATAAAAAGATACATCACTTGCTTAGAATCTAAAAATGGTTAATGAAAAGATAAAAGAGAAGTCAGATCCATCCTACATGTTTATACACTTATATTCCATACACAATCATTGGCATTCCTTCTGTCTTGGCTCAAACTTTAAGCATTTATCATCATACAAACTACATGATCAGTCAACTGAATGAAATTCAAAAAATTTACAAGATTCAACCTAGTTCTCATACAATGAAGGAGAAAAATTCCTCCATGATAGTGCTCAACACATTACATAGACTCATTTCTTTGTCAGCAACTTCTTAGGTAGGCCTGTCCAAACCCATCCAAGACCCGACCCACCAGGAGGACTCGACCGGCAATCAATTCGAAACCGGTTAACCCGACTATTCCGGCAGAACGGCGGGTCGGCTGGCGGGTTTTCTCTCCAAAACCCGAAGAAACTCGACCGAACCGAGATCTCAACATTTCCCGACGAAGTTATTTACATTCGGCGAGATCTCAGCTAGATCCATGGAATCTTCATTGGATTAGGTGAAATCTCGCTGAATCTGATGAGATTTTGACTAATTTGAAGAAAATCCGACGAAAATATCACCAAAATTTCGTCGATTTTGCCATTAAACCGTCAGATTTTGGCCGATTTTCAAATCTCCAACTCCGACCGAACCGACTGCTATCCGTTGAAGGTCTGATCCGCTTGATCCGATCAACCATGCCGGTCAGCGGTGGGTTGAATTTCTGGCCATTCGATCTAGTCGGGTCAGTTCCAGGTTGGGCATAAACCTGACCCGGATCGACCCGTGGATAGACCTATTCTTAGGAAGCTTATCCAAAGGCGTAGATTTGAGCAAGAAAAGCATGGCGGCACGCTTTTGCAAAGTACCTCCACATTTCAACCCATGTCCTCGTAATTCAGACTTTAACCTTTCCATGCCAAGAACCTATCATTATAGTAGTGGAAAAAAAGAAAACATTAGACTGATGCTGTAGAATTAGTGCCCCACTGACTTAAATCTAGGATTAGGATAAGAAATGATAGTGACATTACTGGTAATAAAATTGACACCTGCCTAAATCTCACCATGTTCATTTGGTATTTTGCTACCTGTATTCTTCCCGTGTTGCTCTCAGATGGTGCCAATGGCTAGGCGAAGACTTGGTAGTCATTCCAACTTTTCGGTCTGGTTCTGGATTCTCAAAGCGCTTTTGTTCCTTGGCTTCATGTCAATTGTGACCACCCTTTTAATTTTAAATATGCTGACTATATTAGATTTATTTGCTGTCATCCTTGCCTTCACGCCCACAGGATGGGCTCTTATTCTTGTAAGTTTAAATTAGAAGGAATGAAGTAAGGGGGATAATGGAAAAGTGAGAGTATAGAAAACAGAGAGAGGATTGAAAAGTGAGAGGATAGAAAAGTTTTTAGTTTTTCTCATTTGTGTTTGGTTGAGAGGGTGGAAAAGTGGAGGGATGGAAAACTTTTTGGTTTGGTTGAAAATAAAGTTTATATAAATTTACTATCATGTCCCTTTTAAATAAAACAAAAAGTAATACATTATATATATATATATATATTTTAATTGTGTATAGATGAAAGTGGAAATTTCAAAAAATAGCATAAGAAATCATCCAAAAGTGTTTTCTTAAAAAAATAATAAAATTAAAAATTAAAAAAAAAAAAAAAGGAAAAGAAGAAGAACCCACCACATCCTGACAAAACCAAAGAAAAAAAAAACACAAAAAAAAAAAAAAGAAAAAAGAAAAAAGAAGAAGAAGAAGCCAGAAACGTTAAAAGAGTTGGGGGTAGTTTTGTCCAAATATTTTTCCCACTTTTGACTCCAATTTTTTCTCCAATTTGGAGAGATTGTATTTTGAAGGGGAGGAGAGAAAACTTGTGGACCCCACCAAAATCTCTCATTTTTTCCATCCTCAGCCAAACAACCAAAAACATCATTTTCTTTCCACTTTTCTCTCCTTCATTTTCCATCATCCCTAAAATCACCCCAACCAAACATAGGGTAAGAGTTTTTAGATAAACTATGCCAATCCTTTTAAAGAAATATTTTGTATAATCTTTTTGTGACAATATATGTTGCTCTTTTCTTCCCTTTATTTGCTCTGGCCCAAGAAAATTATCATGCCTTTTTACAATATTTGACGTAAGATTTTCCCCATTGATTCTTCAGTTGTGAATTCCAAAATATACTGTATGTTCCACATTTCATAAAATTTCAAACTAGACTTAGATTTTGAATTTGTTGAAGTTGCAATTTTTTAGCAAAGACCCCATTGCTGTGTTGTTTTCTCAATTGCTCTCTCTCTCTCTCTCCAATCTCGGTTTCTCTCTCTCTCTCTCTCTCTCTCTCTCTCTCTCTCTCTCTCTCTCTCTCTCTCTCTCTCTCTCTCTCTCACACCTCATTATTGTTGCCGCTGTCAACCCAGATGTACTCTCCCTTCTTCCCCCAAAATTCGCAATTTAGGGCTGTGAGCAAAGTTACACAATTTGTGTTTTGATTTTAGGGAAGGGGAACAACGTCGTTCTCCTAAATGTTTTTTTTTTAATAACAATTTTCTTAATTTCTTTTAATTACGAAAAAAAGAGCCAAAACGACGTCGTTTTGCTCATTTAACGAAGACACTTAACAGATGGTTAACCGAATACTGAATTGACAACAATTGAAAGTTAGAGGACTGGAATGATAAAATTGAAAGTTAGAGGACTGAAATGAAAAAATGATAAAAGTTAGAGGACTAGTTTTGGATTTTTGCCTATATTCCAATTCATTATCATTGTACCACTCAAAATGTTATCAGCTCATTGATGCTATATAGTTAGAGTCACAAACCATATAAAGTGGTGCTATAGTTGGAACCACAAACCATATTAAGATAAGTCAACATTTCTCTATCTTTGAAATCACATTACTAAGTACATATTAACTCATTATTACTGTACCACTGGATGCAAATTACTTTAATATTATCTCATTATTTAATAAACATGGGTTCACTAATGCTTCATTAATAAACATATATATTAATAAACTGAATCCATCTCACTAAAAAACATATATCATTTGGACACGAACTATCACTGGACATTTATTATTTGGACATAAATTACTAGACATACATTATTTGGACATAGACCATTGCTAGACATACATTATTTGGACATATACTATTGCTGGACATACCTTATTATATTGAACTTGAACTAAACCACAGTTGGATATGGACTATTTCGAACTACTTTGGACTCATCCCATTACTAGACATATGACGCTTAATTAATTATTCTCTAATATTGGACATCACTTAATATATATAATAATGATGTTCAACTCATCATTTAATCAAAGCTATTCAATTAAACATATTATTTATTTATGTTAACCATTATTATGATTCTTAGACTTCGGGCTTTATCTACTTTGTAGGCTTAAAAATGTACCGGAAGCTATTGGTCTATGCAGCCTAATGTCAAGATCCAGAGTGAACTCCCCAAAACAAATCCGAGTCTAGCAAAGTCACACTTCTAGTGGAAGACATGTGGCTAAGCGCAAAAACGGCCCCAATAGTAGTATTGTCGTAGAGTTCTAAATTATGTGTAGTTTAGGAGATGTAAAGCTAAGTATAGATAACGGAGTTAGTTATTATTCTAAACATGTGTCATTATTTGATTAATGCTTACATTAGTTTGCTTGTGACCCAATCTTTACGGAATCAGTTATGTATCTATATATTGATCTTTTGTCAGAATCAATGTGAATCAAGGAAACACTTTTCCAATTCTGTTAAACTCTCTCTCAATTTCTTTGCTCTGTTTTCTTGTTTCCTTTTGTTGCTTGCATTTCTGTTCAATATAGACCAATAAGTTTTTGTGAATCTCTTTTTCATTGGGTTTTTATTCTTCTTTAAATTTTCTATTATTATAGTTCAATTACTTCTTAAATTCTATGAAATTTTTTTGCCTCTAGATATAACAATTCATCTTGATTATTATTTTTTAAATGTTAACCCCCATCTTGATTTTTTTTTTTTTGGATTGAAACTCATCTTTTTTTTTTCTTTTTTGATAAAAATTTGAAACCCATCTTGATTATTGATACTGTTTTTAATTTGGTTATCTTGTTATTGTAAATTAAGACCAAAGTAGTATTTCTTAAATTATAATCATTAAAACCATAATGCATGACTGCTAATTTATTTGGTAGATTGTTTTTTTTTTTTTTTGAAGATGGAACCAGATTTCATTCATTAACTAAGACCAAGAGAGTCTAGGTACAAAGGTTCTAAAGCTGGCTGTGGACTCTCTTCCAGCCAAACAAGTTCATCATCTACTAGCCTAGCATGCTTAGCCAGCACATGGGCCACTGTATTAGCACTACGTTTAACAAAACTAACAGCGAACTTCGAAGACCTGCCGATGTACATTGATATACATTGGTAAAAAAGTAAATTTAAGTTCGAAATTTTTTTTTTTGAAGAGATTTAAGTTGGAAATTCAAATTAGAGCAAATAATAATTTCTCACTTATTATATATTGTGAAAGTATTGTGAATTTAAAATTTCTTATTTAAAAATAAATAAATCCATAAAAAATGATTAATAAGTAAAGATCACGTGCATTGCACGGATTGTTTAATACAAACAGAACTCAACATACGGACCACGGCAATCTGGTGGTTAGCGAGTAGTAACTAACTCTTAAAATATTGTCCAACGGATGAGACCAGGTTCGATCCACCAGAAAAGCAAAAACTGGAAAATATGTGGGATAGTAAGACTGTAACATCTTTCTCTAATAGTGCTTAAAAAGTAAAATAAAATAAAAATAAAATAAAAAATAAAAAAAGTGCTTAAAAAGTAAAGTAGGCCACGTTATTGGCCAAAAAAAAAAAAATAATAATAAAAATAAAGAGTAGGGCAAAGTAGGCCACGCGTCTTATACAGATTGGCAATATTTTCAGTAACAGTGCTTGAATATTTTCAGTAACAGTGCTTGGCAATCTTTTCAATAACAGTGCTTAAAAAGTAGGCCACGCGTCTTATACAGTGGGCAATATTTTCAGTAACAGTGCTTTCGTATTCAATATTTTCAGTAACAGTGCTTTCAATATTTTCAGTGTGGCCGTTGTTTTTTTTTTTCCTCTCCGATCTGTGGATTTCAGGGGCCGTGGGTGGGTTTGTGTCGAGTGCTTTCAATATTTTCACAAAAACAGTGGGCTATGGCTTATGCCCTCTCCGATTTCCTCAGTGATGAGGGTTTGTGGGTGGCCGTTTTTTTTTTTTTTTCCTCTCCGATCTGTGGATTTCAGGGGCCGTGGGTGGGTTTGTGTCGATCTGGTGGTGATTGCTTGGATTTGATGGGGAGTACGATTATTTGGTCAAGGTTTCATTAATCGGCGACTCTGCAGTTGGAAATCTAAATTTCTGTCGCGATCTACTAGGAACGAGATCTGCCTACTCCAGGTTTACTTTTATATATTTATACCCATATTTTTTTAATGTTTTGTGTAATATGGATCCGGGATGTTTATACATATATGCTTGTGTGTATAAATTTTTTTTTTTGCGAGAAAATTGTGCATATAATTTGGATATGGGAATTTTTTAAAATCTTTCAATCTATTTTTTCTTTATGTGACAAATTGTATAGCTTTAAAAAAAATATTCCTTTTTGGAGATAATAGGATTTGAAACCATGTTCGTTAGACAACATATGTAACAGCGATGTAAACGCTGTCCACGTATATAGCATGTGTTTTTTTTTATAAAGTCTATGGAAGGGTTTGGCTGATTGGAATTTCACTATGATTTTAAACGTATTTTAAGGGTTTTAACTTTTAATCGGTAACATTCTTCCATGAATACAAATAAAAGGTTAAGAATAAAAAACTTTAAATATTGGTTTCTAAATATGATGGATTGTTTACAAACTTATGCTATAATTAAACATTGATCTAGTAAAAAATAAGAACTTTTCTCTTTTATGCAATAGATGTAATACTTTAATTTCTTTAGCGATATTAAGAATATTTTTACACTTCTTTACACAGATCTAGAAGGGTGGCTCTAGAAGACTAGACCTGTGCTTCACCTTTTACATCACGATTTTCAGGGAATGTAAGTTTTATTTTCTCCCATAATTATCACATTTTGGAATCACAGTTTATCAGTTCCAAATATTTTCTTCTTTTATTCATTTTGCTCATCATTTTTTTTTTATTGATGCTTATAAATATTTAATTTTGCAGATGATTCGTAGAGGGTTCTATGGAGCCAAACGTGTGGGGGCATAAAGTCCAGGTATTTTTTAATTTAATTTAATTTTTTATATTGGACATGTCATAATGTATGTTTTTTTTTTCTCCATTTTTACTTATGTGATCATTACAAGTTATGGAGTCATAAATGTTGTTGAAACCCATTCGAAGGGATTATTAGAATTTTAAATGTTGATAGGAATCATAGGATTTCTTAGAATTTTAAATGTTGATAGGATTCTAGAGACTACAAGATAGATAAAAAAGTTTTCATGCAAAAAGGTAATAGATTAAATTCTATTACCAATAGTTTACTAATAAAAATTTATTTTCTTAATTCTAAGAAATTTGAATTCTGTTTCACCTAAAATTCTACTACCAAAATTTTAAAGTAATTTAAAATAAATTTAATATTTATTTTGGTTATATATTATATATTGTTTCTTAATATATGAAATTTATATACTACACACTGTATTTGCACAAACTAACTCAATATCTGTGTATATTACATTTCATAAAATTAATGTGTTTTTTAAATATTTTTTGTACCATGTGGCTCACAAATTATTAATACTAGTCACTTATTCATAGAATGCACTAGATAGTTAGCAAATGTTAAATAACTTTGATATTGACTTAAATTCCCAAGATTTGGCTAAAATTTCCAAGATTCGGCAATGCTTTAATTGGAATTCTCAAATGAGAATGCACTAGATAGTCAATATCAAATGTTAAATAACTTTGATATTGACTAAAATTTCCAAGATTTGGCTTGTTTTAATTGGAATTGGAGTAGGATTTGTGATGGAGTTAGCATTGATATGAATAAAATTCCCAAGATTTGGCTTGTTTTAATTGGAATCGGAGTAGGATTTGTGATGGAGTTAGCACTGATATGACTAAAATTCCCAAGATTTGGCTTGTTAAAATTGGAATTCCCAAGATTTGGCTAAAATTCCCAAGATTTGGCTTGTTTTAATTGGAATTCCCAAGATTTGGCTTGTTTTAATTGGAATTGGAGTAGGATTTGTGATGGAGTTAGCACTGATATGAATAAAATTCCCAAGATTTGGCTAAAATTCCCAAGATTTGGCTTGTTTTAATTGGAATTCTCAAATGAGAATGCACAAGATAGTCAATATCAATTTTAAATAACTTTGATATTGACTAAAATTCCCAAGATTTGGCTAAAATTCCCAAGATTTGGCTTGTTTTAATTGGAATTGGAGTAGGATTTGTGATGGAGTTAGCACTGATATGGGGAGTTAGCACTGATATGGCTAAAATTCCCAAGATTTGGCTTGTTTTAATTGGAATTCTCAAATGAGAATGCGCTAGATAGTCAATATCAAATGTTAAATAACTTTGATATTGACTAAAATTCCCAAGATTTGGCTTGTTTTAATTGGAATTGGAGTAGGATTTGTGATGGAGTTAGCACTGATATGACTAAAATTCCCAAGATTTGGCTTGTTGATATTGACTAAAATTCCCAAGATTTGGCTTGTTTTAATTGGAATTGGAGTAGGATTTGTGATGGAGTTAGCACTGATACGACTAAAATTCCCAAGATTTGGCTTGTTGATATTGACTAAAATTCCCAAGATTTGGCTTGTTTTAATTGGAATTCTCAAATGAGAATGCACTAGAATGTTAAATAACTTTGATATTGACTAAAATTCCCAAGATTTGGCTAAAATTCCCAAGATTTGGGCTGTTTTAACTTTGATATTGACTTAAATTCCCATAATTTCGCTAAAAATTCCCAAGATTTGGCTTGTTTTAATTGGAATTGGAGTAGAAAATAAATAAGTGTTAGGATTTGTGATGGAGTTGGCACTGATATGACTAAAATTCCCAAGATTTGCCTAAAATTTCTAAGATTTGGGCTGTTTTAACTTTGATATTGACTTAAATTCCCATGATTTGGCTAAAATTCCCAAGATTTGGCCAAGATTTGGCTTGTTGATATTGACTAAAATTCCCAAGATTTGGCTTGATTTAATTGGAATTCTCAAGAGAGAATGCACTAGATAGTCAATATCAAATGTTAAAAAACTTTGATATTGACTAAAATTCCCAAGATTCGGCTTGTAGATATTGACTAAAATTCCCAAGATTTGTGATGGAGTTAGCACTGATATGACTAAAATTCCCAAGATTTGGCTTGTTTTAATTGGAATTGGAGTAGAAAATAAATAAGTGTTGCGATTTGTGACAGAGTTAGCACTGATATGACTAAAATTCCCAAGATTTGGGCTGTTTTAACTTTGATATTGACTAAAATTCCCAAGATTTGGCTTGTTTTAATTGGAATTCTCAAATGAGAATGCACTAGATAGTCAATATCAAATGTTAAATAACTTCTTTTAAGCTTTCCCACCTACCCCGTTTTTTTTTTTTGATAGGTAATAAAAAGTATATTAAAAAAACTGCTAGATGCAAAGGTGCATCTGCAGAATAGAAGTACAAGAAAGATGAGAAAGCACAAACATATAAAGGCATTAAATACAAAGAGTAAGAGAGCTAAGGAATAGAGGAATAGAGTCACTAGATGTGTGTCTCCAAGCCCTAGCCTAATCATAAAGGGAACTAGAAAAGAGAGCAAATAGTTGGTCGTCAAATCTATCCAAATCCTCAAACATCCACCGATTGCGTTCCTTCTAAGTACACCACATCAAACACAACGGAACTAGGTTCCAAATGTAAGATGCATGCTTCCCAACCAATTCCACCAACTAAAAAGAAAATCTTGCACGTTCATGAGGGGACCCATGAAATCCCAAAAATCCTAAAGACAAAACACTACAGTCGATAAGCCTTTCCACAATGTAACAACAAATGATCCACTGTCTCACTACAGCAACGACACATAATGCACTAGTCAACGAAATCAAAGCCCCTAAATCTCAAGATATCTCCCGTGAGTATCCTATCCCATGCGGCTGTCCAGACAAAGAAAGAGACACGCCGGGGTGCCTTAACCTTCCAAATACATTTCTAAGGAAAAGCAGCAGCAGAGGAGCCATGTAACTTATGATAAAAATGAGCGGATAGTAAAATCCCCATTTTTTGTCAACCTCCATCTCAAACGATCACCATCTGTCATGGAAGGTAGATTGGATGCCAAGAAACAAAAGAAATCAGCCACCACATTTGCCTCCCAATCATTAGGACCCCGAATAAGCGAACATCCAAAGTTCTCCTAACCTCTGCTTCTTGATAAGACAGAGAAGATTCAACGGAAGCCTCTCTGTTTGCATCAAAATTGTATAAGACTGGAAAAGCCAAATGGAGAGGAAGATGTCCGCACCACCTATCTATCCAAAATTTCACTCTATCCCCCACCCCAACCTTATACAGGGCATTTTTGCTAAAAACCTCCCAACCCATCCGGAGACTTCTTCACAAACCACACCCATGAACACTCCTTTCCAACTTAGAGGTCTCCCCCCCCCCCCCCCCCCAAAAAAATTCTTCCCCAAACTTCAAAGCTACCACCCTCCAAAGTTTATTCTCCTCAATCCCAAAACGCCAAAGCCACTTTCCTAGTAAGGCTTTATTGAAAGTGGTCAATTTCCTAATACCTAGACCACCATTAGCAATAGGCAAACACACCTTATTTCAACCCAATAAATGTATCTTAGAGTCCCCAACAAATCTTTAAAGCCCCTAACAACTCTAAAGCCCCAAACAATTCTTTCTTCCTATGCCCAACATTGCCAAACTCTTGGCGATTCCACTGAATAATATCTTCTTTCAAAACTTTCAATTTTTTAGCAAACACAAAACTAGGTGTGCCCAAAAAAGGATGGCGATTCCACCATAAATCGACCCTATCAACAAACCCATCTGACTTCAACCACATATTCTCAAACCGAAAAGGACTTTTCCCCCTCACCATACCCCCTACCTCCAAAAGAATTGGGAAATGATCTGAAACAGTTTGTGGAAGAATCCATTGGATCACATCCAAAAAGTGTTGCTCCCAGTCATGTGAAACTAGAGCTATATCAATCCTAGACATGGATGGTTGGTCCGTGCCACTAGACCATGTATAACTCCCTCCCTCCCTCCCTCCAACGGCAAATCTATCAAGTTTAAATCTTCAATAAATTTAGAAAACTTTTCCATAGCCGGAGTAAGCCGAGACCTACCCCTCCATTCACTAGGAAAACGGACAACATTAAAATCCCCAAAACAACACCAGGGAATATTCCAATACTGTTGAATACCAACCAACTCATCTCACAAATCGCCCCTCAAATTATTATCATTTGGGCCATACACCCCTGAACATGCCCAAATAAAACCATCCTCCACACCTTTCCACTGAATCGACACCGAAAACGAGCCCGCCAAAACCTCTAGCTTTCTAAGACCCTCCTATCCCATATAATCAAGACCCCACCAGTCGTCTGATCAACATCTAGAGCCACCCAATCCACATACAAATAGCCCCATATACTGCAGACCAGTTGTCTATCTATGCCAGCAAGCTTTGTTTCTTGAAGGCATACAACATCACCCTTCCACCCACGTAACAAATTTCTTACTACCAGACATTTCTGAGGGTCATTCAAACCTCTTACATTCCAAGAAATCATTTTCAGCTTCATAAAGACTTTTAAGGCCCCATAACTATCTCTACCTCACTACCAACACACTATCTCCCATCATAGTTAATTGTTGAGATTAGATTCCTCAACTCTCTTTTGCCTTTACTTGTGGAGGATGCTATTTTTTGGTTAGCAGCTACTTTCTTTCGCTGCTGGTTAATAACTGCCATCTCCCTTTCTAGCCTTTGAAGATAATCAATACACTACTTTTCATGATGATTCGCAGAAAGCCCAATCATTTTACTAAAGCTTGGGATTCTGTTCTTCACCCAACTAGAGATGTCTAGCGTATTTCCAATATTCAATACCTCAGAATCATTGTGCATATCCATCGACAAGGCCATCCCCGGAGGGATAATAGTAGACAATGGGTTACAATCTGCCAAATTCTCCTCCTCACTTGAGACCACTTCTAATAAAGCCATTTTCTCCACTGTCAAGACACCCAAACCAGTCCTTCTGAGTCCTCACCGGACCTCCAGCCACCTGTGTTGGCCTCCCTGAACTCATCGGAGTCATCAGTGGGCTCTCTCCAACCCTCTCGTGTATATCGACTGAGCATAAAGGCTCTACAATGTTATTAGAGCATTCCCCAGGCTTGATAGTTATTGGGCTTGAGAAAGTTGGGCCTAAACCAGACTTACTAATGGTCTGTTGGGTTGTCAACTTGTTAGAGTCCACACCCAGATCTTTGCAAGCTCGTGACACCCACTTAAAATTCTTAATTGGCTTTAGTTCTATCCCAGGCAACATGCCTCCTTCCTTTTACATCAATCTTCACAATTAGACCACTCCCAATCCAGCAAGATCTCCTAAGATCACTTCTCTTCCCATTTTCTTTTGCTTCAGAATTCAAAATGAGAGTTGATGGGATACGCTTCCTATCTTCTGCCAGATTTTGGTTGCTCACCAAAATCTGACTCCTCATAAATGCTCTGCTCCCTCCTAACCCCTCCTCCCACCACCACCATATCAGCCTTGCCCACCGGAAAAATCCCCCACCTGAGCACCTGAAAATCTTGGGTTCATCTCCAACAACCCCCTTGACAGGTTTTGCCTCTCCATAGACTCCCCTTGAATCATATTTTTATCTTTCTCCTTGGTGGTAAAAGGTTGTGACTGAGTCACATCTCTTGGCTGCACCTAACCCTTCAAGATTTCAGCAAAAGACCAAGAGGGATGAGGCCCCAACATTCTCCTCTGAGGCAGAGACACAAATTTGGACTGGCCTGAACCACCTAAAGCATATTGGTTAGGATCCAACATCTTCCTCAGATCAAGCCCAAAGACCTTCCAACCCTTTTGTGCTTTGCCACTAGGAATAATAACCGATCTTCTGTGCCCTCCAACTTTGGGTTCAGACACAAAAAGGAACTGACCAAATGCATTAGATCCTCGCTGTAAAGTGTACTCAGTGTCTCCTTCCCTTAGCGTAAAAAACTGTTTGGGATTAACTCGGACCACCGTGTGTTCTATGTTCTTCATCAAGCATAAAGTTGCATTCTTGCTCATGAATACTAACTTCATGAAGTGTTTGCCCCGTTCAAAAATACGTAAGGAGAAAAAATTTCCTCCTTCCTCAACCACCAATTGAAAAAGCTTAAATTCAATGCAAAAACTAGAAGTCCACCCATAATGCTAGCCAGGTAAACCTTAATGCAATCCGACTCGCCTTCGTTTCTTGGCTTGGCGATGAAAAGAAACAAAAAAAATGATGAGAATCAAATCCCCTTGTTTACTTTATGATGAAGGATTGATTTTGTATCCTTTATTAGTAAATTATCTCACACACATTCTCTTCCAAAGACTCCCAGAATTCCAGAAGTGACACAGATCCACAAAGGGAAGTTTTCTAAATGGATTATTATCCTATTTATTTTTAAAAAAATAAAGATATTATAGGAATTCCATAAACTAGCAAATATTATTTTTTAGAAAGAGGATGCAAATTTTGAGACATTCCAAAAAGCAATAGAGGATTTATCCCACCTACCCTATTTCTTATTAACCCAGCCCTCACTTCTTTTAAGCTTTCTTTTATTCTCTTTTAAATTTTGAATATGCTTCTTTTTCTCCATCTCTCACTCCAAACTGCGAGGTATGGTAAGTTATCTAAAAAAATTATTAGGATCGCCATCTAAACTTTACGTCTTATCTCTTTGCAAACATATATGGGTCTTCTCAATAGTTAGAAATGGCATTTCTCTATCCAATAGCCACCATATATTCTATTTGACATGTGTTCTTCTTGAGAAACTGGATAGAGATTGCATTGATTTTTGTTTTATTTTATGGTGCACATGTATTGTTGTTTATTATTATTTTGTGCATGTATAAGGCAAACTATATGAAAATACTGGTAATGTGGCATCCCCATTTATTTATTACAACTACAACTTTTGTAGTTGGATTATTGGAAATTTGTAATGTAATTATGTCCATTGTTTTTTGCAATATAATCTTGGGCCACTATTTTTGGCAATGTAATTTTTGAGCTCGTGACTTAATTTTTGATGCCATGTAAGGGGATGTATTTCATGATTACCAGTGTGTTTCAAGTTTGTCTTAGCATGATGCACCAAATTACCAGTGGGGCTTTTGTGTGGAGCTGATTCACAATATTTTGTGCACATGGTTGAATCGACACTTGTTATATGCATGATCTATTTTGTGGATGATGAGATGTATCATTCCTCACAAAATTTTATTCAGAATCAGTTAAATTTGGTATTCTGATTTACATAGTGGGAGATGATTTCTAGCAAAGCAAAATTTTCGATTTTGCTATGAAGGATTATCATAGTCTAGTTGGGTTTTGGAACAAAATTAAAAATGTGTGCTAATAATGTCAACCTGTTTATTGAATGTGGTTTCTTGGATAAAGATTTTTGTGAATCCTGGCACTAAAGAAATTGGTCTTAATTAGTGTACTCAATTTCTCTTCCATGAGCATAAAACACTAAAATAAAATGATTTTTTTTTTTGAGAAAAAAAAAATAATAATAATAAACATATCAAGCTTGTGTTTCAAGATATATAAGGTCTCAAAACCATTGTGTTTCAAGATATTCTACGCATTGGTTGTGATAAACATATCAAGCTTAAACCCATTAAGAATGTAACGCTTAGAATGTGAAGATTGTACTAGAAATAGTTAACACATATATTTGAATAAGCTGGCTATGATTAAAGAGCATATTGAAGAGCCACCACCCTTTGAGTTAGAAATAGCCATATTTAACTGTTTTCAATAGATCCAGAGTTTTGACTGTTTTTGATAATAGATCCATGTTTGACCCTTTTTTATTGATTTGTATGAGATCATAACAACAGCATGGTACCACAACAATCGTGGTTCTGTTGAATTGGCTACCCCTCTATCTGAATAGCTCCAGTTTTGTAGATCTTTGGAAGACTCGATGAGTTCTGCAATACATATAAAAACTTAATGATGTTGAGAACTTAATCACTTCCATGATATAAATATAAAGTTTTAGTAATTTACTTTATAATCTTACCAGTCGTGTTTCTGAGAGCTTGCTCCAAAGTGGCTGGGTTTTCTGCACTTGTCTCTATGAAAGGGATCTTAAACCTTCTTGCAAGCTCCTGCGATTTATTGAATAATCATAATAATAACACTGGATTTTCTTGATTTACATAGCTGCATATGGGTCAAAATGCAGTGGAAGGTTTATGTAGTTAAAAATTAAATTTGTAATTTAGTAAAACCTTTATGTATCTTCTTAAAACACTAATAAACATAAAAATACAAGATGTTAGCATTGATAAAAGAAGTTTCTTTTGCCTGAAGTCCACTCTATTGGTCGATCAACCAACTCAACTAATTACAAACTCCCATTCCTTGATTCAGTCCATAAACAAACTTCCTACAAGCAAATCATGTACTAAGGTACTGGTATCACCTACAAGTGTTAGAAGTTTTATTGTTTCATTTTATAGGGTTAAGTCTCTTGGCTAGACCTTAATATCTGGAAATTGAATTTTTAAAGCCACCAAATAGGGCATACATGAGTTCAATTAGGCTTGCGTTTGCTCTTTTATTGCCTTCCATAATATTAACGGTGTACTCCAAACTTGTACAGCTCTTATAGGTGAGATAAACTAGATGGGAGTTTTGGTGGAATTCGCTGTAGATTAAAGCATCTTGTAAAATCTATTAACTCTAGATAAGTAGGATTTCCTATTTCTCTTGGTAGCTCCTTAATTTTAGAACCTAAAAAGTGAAGAATTTCCAGTTTCCTAAGTTCTCCAATTTCTGGCACACATCTGTTAACTCACAACCAACTAATAGCAAGGTTTGAAGGTTTTGAGGAAAATGAATTGTTTGTGGTATTGATGGGGAGGATATTTATGCTCTATTTGTTTTGAACTAAAATATTTGCAAATGTAAAATATTTCCATTCTACTGTGTTTGACAACCAACATGAAAATATTGTAGAAATTTTTTTAATATTTCTCAAAACTCAACGTACACAAACAACCACCACCCACCACCCACCGCCGCCTAAAACTCAACTTTGGAAGAAAAGATAGCCACCAAAAGAGCTCCAGCCATTGAACTACCACCACCATTCAAGAAATAGGGACCAAGACACCTCCCACCATTCAAAAAATTGCCATCTACCACTACAGACTACTGAAAGACAACCACCATTAACCAAAAAACAAGATAAAAAAAAAGAAACGAAAAAAGAACTAGATAGGAAAAACCACTCAACCAAGAAAAACCTTCTAGAACTAGATCGAAAACTCAAGTAACAATGACCATAATTTGAAAATCTAATCCTAGTGAAGGCGAAATTGAGTAGCTATTGAAAACCCAAGTATGTCATCGTACCCAAGGTAGTGAAAGAGAAGAGAAGAGAGGGTTGTGGCAGTGAGTGGGCAATGGTGTAAGATGGGTTGTGTGAGATGTGTCGAGGTGAGAGGGCTTCGGCCTTGTGAGAGAGCTAAGGGATGGAGAAGGACTAAGAAAGTTAAGAGAGTGAGAAGTTATTAAAGAGTTGAGAGTGAGAGATGAGAAAAAAGTGTAAACTGTTGTATCAATTTTTTGAGTAAAATATTTTACAATTTTTGCTTTTGTTTGTAAAGACAATCCCATAACCTTCAATATTGAACATATCGAAAAATAATAAAGCTACCAAAATTCAACTAGAACATAGCTTAGCCATAAAATGTTTCTTATTTAATTTTTAAGTCAAACAAATTACACCATCAAATGATTCGTAATAAATTCTTGACATTTGGAGTGAATGTTGCTCATCTATCTACAAAAAATATTGCGATGAAATTTACCTGCCCTATGGCTGTGTTCACGACCTTATTGTCATCATTGTCGTGCAAACCATGGTCATTTCCAACTAGAAGCATGCACACGCTACCATTGTCAGGAATGGCATTCTCTTTCAACAACATCTCTGCTTTGTTGAAACTCACCATCACAGTAGCATCGTAGACAGTGTTTTTCAAGCAAGATGATAGTAATAATAATTAGAATGGAAAACTGTGTTGACTAATGCTCTATTTGTTTTGTGGTAAGAAAATAGAGAAATAATATGTTTAAAATATTTTTATAATATTTTTATAACAAATTCTAAATGACAGATTATTACTGGTTGTTATTGTCGGGATAAAAAAATAATTTTAGTGTTAGTTTCAAATTTGAACTAATAACAATTAACTAGTGATTTGTTATAAAAATATTGTAAAATTGTTTTAGACGTAACATCTCTCAAGAAAATAATTTATACATTTTATAGTATTTATTTTGCAATGAAATAGCTAATCAAATGTAAACTATTTTCAGTCAAGGTAAACTGCTTTACAAAAGCGCGCTCTAACAAATTTGCTGTGTGTGTGGATTTGTTCATTTATGTTTTTATTTGTTGATGGCATGTTAAACCTATCTATCTATGAATATGTACTGTCAACAGAACCATAAAAGTATCCTATTAGCTTGCTTGCCCTAATGATTTCAATTATTTCCCATGTGCATTAGCAACATGTTAAACCTACTTTGAATTGTAACTAAAACTAAATGCCCAAGTAAATGCTACACTACAACAATTATTATCTAAATGACTGCATTAGTAGCGTGTTAAACCTACTTTGAATTGTAACTAAAACTAAATGCCTAAGTAAATGCTACACTACAACAATTATTATCTAAATGACTGCGGGGCTTTAAAAGTGTTGCTGGCAATGATTAATGAGATTGTCATAATGGCTATTTCTATAACAAAATTACGTAATATTTACGGTTATATGTGATTTTCATTTATAGCAGTTTCCAAGAAAGAGGAGAGCCAGGCGACAGGTTGTCAAGCAAAAGTGGCCAAAGAAATTGGTGCGAAGTTAAGATTGCCAATCAGAGCAGTACTCAATCATCTCTGTAAAGTAAAAACAGAATGGAAAATCACCCAAGAATTACAAAGAAAAATTGGATTTGGTTTGACGATAATTTGAAGATGATTACATTTAACCAGAAAAGGTTTATCTTTTATTCAAGATATGTAATTTTGGAAGTTATTAAAAAGAGGTTTTCATTTTTCCAAAAAAAAAAAAAAAATCATTTTACTGGAAAATGTTTTACAATATATTTTCAAGTACATAATGAAATCAATAAATGAAAATATTTTCCAACAAAACAAATAGAGTTTAAATAAACACTTTTATCGGTATGCTTGAGTGCCCTTAATGGTGCTTAGGTTTGAAAATGTTGCAAAATCAAGGTTTATTAAAAATCTTTGCTTGGGAGTAGTTTGCAAAAGAAAATGACACTACAAAGCACGATGTAGGCTAACTTGCTATCATAAATGGTCATTCGCATTAAAAGAATAAAAAATATCTAAAGTGCCAATGCAATCACAATTAATATTAAATGTATATCCAGTAGCTTGGTAATTATGTGCAATAATATAACTACAATAACACTCAAATTTGATAGGTTTTGATGCATAGATGAACATGGATACAAGTACAACTAGCAGCAAACAAGAATTATGGCAATGCTTTCAAATAAATCTGAACAAGGCCATGTGAAATTTTATCTATAAGTTGCATGAAAAAATCGAGTGTTTCTTACTATCATTGCATATGGCTTAAATTTGCACCTTAAAAACTCGAACTGCTCCTGCTTGGAAAAATCAAACTGTACAAGAAAAAGAGTATTTATTATTAGAACTGTGACCATAAAGAGTATTTGACTGCGAAATTGGAATACGAGATGAATGCAACCATGTAGGCATGGCTTTTATATTGCTCATATTTTCCTTTTTGATAAGTGAGATTTGGACCAAAGGGATTAGAATTGTGACCTCCGCTTCATGAGGTATGGTCCCAGCCAAAAACAGAACTGACATTTGTGCTAGCAATTATTTTGTAGTAGCAAGAAGCCATGGTGTTTGGGTGCACAAGGAGATAAGGGCAAGAAGCAAGTTGTACCTGTAGCAAAAGATTATGTTACAGTGAATGTATCGACTGGTTTAAATTGGCTTAGAAGTTGACATGGAATTGTTGAGAAGGCTAGGGCTAATGATGACAAGGAAGAGCTCAAGGAAAAAAAAGATTAAATATACAAAGTTTCAAGAATTGTGGTCTAGTTTTGATGTCCGACTTTCTTAGCACCTTAGATAGGTTATTTTAGTTATTATTGAGTTTTAGTATTGATCCTTTTAGGTAGAGGGCAATTTGGTAATTTTCAAAAATTTGGAATGGACTATCCTTGGTAAGGAGAAATTATACGGTCCTCATGGTGAACAAGTGATGTGATCCACCATTCTAGTAAAAGACTTCCATTTGTATAAAATTGTGAAGTTTTAAATAAAAATTGAATGCTGACTCAGCAATTTTAAATAGGTGGGAGTTTTTTACTGGAATGGTGGACCACATTACTTATTCACCATGAGAACCTTATAATTTCTCCTTGGCAAGGGCCATGAGTCTTATTTAATTGTTAGTAGCATTCCTATTCATTCTAGGATGAGGTTATTTAGAGTTCAATTTCTACAGGAAAGGGTTAACAATGGCCTCTACCTAAAGGTTCTTTTGCAGTAATGTTATTTTCAATATATTGATTGACTAATAAAATTCAACAGCTTATATTAAGATTTGTTTGTGTGATGCAAACTTCTCCGAGGTTTGAAGCCAAAGAACCCTAGGCATGATGCTTAAGAAAACTTAGGTGTGATTGCATAGTGTTTTATCTTTCTTAGTTTTTCTCTATCCCCTATTTCAGCCCAAAACAGCTTCAGTGCATCAAGGAAAGCTGCAAGGTACAAAGCAGAGTGGATCTCAGCAACAGGGAAAAACCACAAGATGCAGCTGTGACAAGGAGTAATGATCAAGTGGCTACTGCATAATCAGAATTGGGTAGCAAACAATTAATGGACCTGATTGAAGCAGTGCCTCGCTATGATCAAATCATCCATATGTTGATGCTATAACTATTGCTAATGAAATAAAAGATGCTAGGGTTTTTTTTTTTTTTTTTTTTTTTTAAATCACTCAAAATGTTGGGCGAACCGCCTATCAATTTGTTCAAAGAATCTCTCATTCCATCTATTTCTAATTCACATTAGAGTCCATCATATGTTCCTGCATCAGTACACCATATGAAAAGAAAAAAAAAATTTAACTTACAAATTGGAGCTTGAATATCTTGTCATGCAGTATCACAGTTTTGATTTTCTGAAACATTCACCTCAAATAGTCAAGTACTGGCCATACAAAAACTGTAAACAAACATATACAAACACACCCACATACATAAAATCCATCATAAGCCTTTAGAAAATCGTAAATCTAATTGGTTTAGATTTTACAGCATTATCAGCATTTAATTAAACACAATCAGCACTTACTGTGTCAACTCCAGCAGAGTCTATGAGGCTTAATTCTCTAATTTGAGGATTATCCTGAAGATCAAGGGAAAATATAAAGTTTTGAGCAACCAAAAAACCTTAATAAATCACTAAAATTAACTTAAAAAAAATTAAAATTAGAAATTCAAAGAAAGTGTAAAAGAAAATTACCGCAACTGAATCCAGTAACGGTGTGTGATCGCCATTCACCAAAATCGAGAACACCTTATAGTAGCTAAATTTTCAACCAAAAAAAAAAAAAAAGAAACGAAAATCAAATAATGAAGAAATGTTGAAAATCGAAATTGTATGGTATTTACATAGAAGTAAAACGGAAACGGGGGACTTACTCACTCATGATTGCAGGTTTCAGCTGCAATTTCTCCTCTCTGGCTTCTTTTTTGAAATCTGAATTAGCAAGCTCAGAAAACTGATTAAAAATCCCTACCAACAGATTGGGGATTTTAAGAATAGAATCTTAGAGATCGAAAGATGCAAATTTTCTTTTTTTATATAGGCTCATCAAAGAGTCTACTTTTCTTTGTTAAGCCTCAACAATTCAGTTGTTTCTTATTTACATATCCCATTTTTCAGGTCATTGGGGGTTGTTTCAGGTATGACAGGAGGTGGCAGAAATGTGGGCGCAGTTGTGACTCAATTAATTTTCTTCAGAGGATCCAAATATTCAAAACAAACAGGCATAACTCTAATGGGTATCATGATCATATGCTGCACCCTTCCATTATTCTTAATATACTTCCCACAGTGGGGTGGGATGTTTTGTGGCCCATCAAAAAAGGCGAATGCCACAGAAGAAGAGTATTACTTGTCTGAATGGAAATCAAATGAGAAGGAGAAAGGTTTTCATCTAGCAAGCTTGAAGTTTTCTGAGAACAGTGTAAGCGAAAGAGGAGGAAAAGTAGACTCTGTAACCAAGCCCTCTGATGAGACCTCACCAGCACAAGTTTAGCTACTGCCTCAAGCCTCAATTGGGTTTACCCTTGACTATTTTACCAAGAGATCTCAAAGCTATGCAAGTAGTACGTGTTTATTGCTTTCTCATCAAGTTTTAGTGTGATCAAGTCAGTGATTTCAAGCGGTGAAAGCTATTAATAGCCTAAGTTGCACGGACACGGGTACGGATACGACATGGGTAAGGACACGGGAATACGGCAATTTTTGAAAAATAAAGATACGACACGTCGTGGACACGGCAATTAAATAATTAATTAAATTTTATATTTAGACAAATTTTTAATATTTTTAGACATAAAAAATAAACAAAAGCCAAAGGAGTGGCCGGATAAAGAATTAAAAAATTAATTAAATAATGAACAAAGCTCGTAGAGGGATGCTCATTACTTTTGTTCTTCAAACCTTACCCCTCCATACCTTTTCCTGTTTCAAAGTTCCTGAAACTATATGCAAGAAATTGGATGCAGTCATTAGAAACTTTTGGTAGGGGCATGAGCCAGGTGTTAAGAAGCTTCATATGATACATTGGGATAAATTGTGCCAAAACAAAAAAGAGGGTGGCTTAGGTTTCAAAAAATTCAACCTCATGAATCAAGCAATGCTTGCAAAGCAATTTTGGAGGCCAAGCCATAACCCTCAATCCCTTTTAGCCAAAACCTTCAAAGCCAAGTAATTTCCACATTGTTCTATTCGTGAATGTGTGCCTAAACCTCACCACTCTTGGTTTTGGAGGAACTTAATCAAGCATGATAACCCAAAATTGAGGGAAGGTAGATGGTGGATAAGGAATGGTAGAGACATACCTTTAAAACACTCAGATTGGTTTAATTGTCCTAGCCATAATCTACAAAATCCGAATCTGATCACTGGCAAAGTGGCTGGCCTCATTAATCACAATTCTGGTGAGTGGAAAGCTGACCTAGTTAGATCCATTTACACAGCACCTCAATGTTAAAAAATTCTGAGTATTCCTATATCAAAAACTGGGGCTGTTTCAGATAAGATTCTTTGGAAACAGTCAGCTACAGGTCAGTATGATGTTAGGACAGCCTACAAGATTCTTCACAAGGATGAGGTCTAAAAATTTCCTTTTCAAGATAGCCCTCATCAGATTCAAACAGAGGTAGCTAATTTGGAAGGTGAGAACTCCCCACAAAGTGAATCTCTTTGTGTGGAAACTCATGCAGGACAGCCTTCCTACCTTCCTTGCTCTTAAGAACAGTGGCATTTGTCATCACAGCACATGCCCTTTCTGCAATGAAGAGGAAGAGTCTACTTCCCATCTGTTTCTTCACTGTATTTTCACTAGAGCTTACTGGCATGGTTCTACTCTTGCCATTCACACTTCAGACTTTGATAATATTAGTGTTCAAGCTTGGTTAAAAAATATTATACTAAGACTCAGACAGTTGGACCAAGAGAGGATGGAGTATCTTTGCTCCATTTTCACTTTCCTTTGGACAATATGAAATCATAGGAACATGGTGACTCATGATGGCGAACCCCTAACTCCACTGAAGTTATACTAACTGCTCAATCTTTGGTTTGCAGGTTCAAGGAAGCTTTTGAAACAAAGATAAACCATGACAGACACAACAAAGGAATTCAGTCAAAATTGCAGGAGCTAGGAAAGCTAGACCAAAGAGGACTTCTTTTGCTTATGAAGCTTCAAATCTGCAAGGAAGGATCATGTTCTCAGGATGTGCCAGCAGTGGAGCTTCTACAATTACTGCAGCAACTCAAGAAGCTTTAGTAGTGTCTGCTGTTAAAGCAAAAAGTTTGGGATTTTGCAAAATTTTGATCATGTGTTGTAGTAAAAACGCAGAGAAAGAGAAAATGCAAAAACAGCAGACGGTAAAAACGCAGAGAGAGAAGGCAAGCGAGACTGAAAAGAAAAGTAAGAACAAATAGTGGTGCGAGCTCAATGTCTGAGGTTGAAGCTTCGTCAATGGCTGAGCCTGTAAGTACCCAAAAAAAAAAAACTCTGAATCAACTGAACCTGCGAGAACCGTGTCGGAGAAGGAAAAAAAAAAAAGACACCGCTTGGACACCGAAGTCCGGCGAGTCTTACTGGTATCGGTGTCCGACAGGTATTACTATTACTATTACTAGTTCCAAGCACAACGAAATGAAAATACAACAACAAAATCCAAAGAAAGCCTACAGAATCGCATCACCTCTTGAAATCAATCCCAAAATTATCTAACAGTAAGAATCAAACAAAGAAAATCCCATTTCACACATCCCCAATAAACTATTTTCTCAACAAAACAATTTACAAACAAAGCGTTTGTTGAATCAGTTGGCGGATCTTCAGAATAGAAAAAAAACGAAGATTTTCACAAACAGAAATTAGCAGAACAAAGAGAATTGAAAAAAAAAAAAATAAAAGAGAGACTTACTGGGTTTTGATTTGCTGAGCAAGATCGACAAATTTTTTTTTATGAATAAATTCCTGATTGATTTAAGGAGAAAAGAGAAGAGGGAAAGTTGTAGGTGAGTTTGGGGTTTTCACAAACAGAAATTAGCAGAACAAAGAGAATTGAAAAAAAAAAAGAGAGAGACTTACTGGGTTTTGATTTGCTGAGCAAGATCGACAAAATTTTTTTTATGAATAAATTCCTGATTGATTTAAGGAGAAAAGAGAAGGGACGAAATGGGTAATAGCTAGTTGGCCCGGTTTGGAAAAAGTATAATTTGGTAATATCTCGAGTCTCAGAGACTCGAATTTTGTGCTCATAGCTCGTGATTCCAGTGGATGGAACTCGAGTGGGGAATCTGGATAATTAACACTAATTATCTAACTATGTAGTTAGTTGGCCCAGTTTTGTAACAATATTACTTAGTAGCATCTCGAGACTCAAAGGCTCGATTTTCAGACTGTAAATCGAGTCTTTGAGACTCAGTTTTGGTGATCTGAGTTGGCAAGGAGTACACGTGGAACTCGAGTCTCTAAGACTCGAGTTCCACGTGGACTAGAGACTCGAGTTCCACGTGGACGACACGTACCTCATTACAAATCGAGTCTTAGAGACTCGGTTTGCTAAAAGCGAAACCGAGTCTCTAAGACTCGATTTTTGCATAAACCTATCCTCCTGCAATTCTCAGGTCCGGTCATGTCTCATTGACCTTCACTGTTGCTTCTCATGCACTGGCACTGGCACGTCTCACTGGCACCTTCACATGACCTTCACTGTTGCTTCTCATGCACTGGCACTGGCACCTTCACATGGCACCTTTACTATTGCTTCTCATGTTTTGTAATACTGGCTTCATTGGCACCTTCACTGTTGCTAGTCATGTCTCATTTTGTTTTGTAATAAAAAAGTAATCCTCTCACGTTTTGGAATGGAAAAGCAGCCCTCCTCTCAGCAAAAATTCAGTAGTCTTCTCTCTACATTGGTCTTCTCTCAGAACTAAAAAACACATCACATATACACTACTCCTCTCTCAAATCTCATACACATTCAGTAGCAAAGCAGAACATTACTCCTCTCTTAACTTTCACACAAGCTCAACATTCATTATAGTCTCATTCTCATACAATCCCAACAGTATATTTGCACATCCTCGTGTTAGGTAAGGGTCTCCTCACTCTCTAGTTGGTTGTTTAGTGTATATAATTGCTTTAGAAAGTGTTGGTTGGATTGAATTTTTCATGATATGAAAATGATAAAATATTTTTTTGTATTAAATATTTATATTTGTTTGTATTAAATATTTATATTCGTTTCCTAATATATATTTATATTTATATTTATATTTATAAATATATTTGGTTGTTTAGTGTATATAATTGCTTTAGAAAGTGTTGGTTGGATTGAAATTTTCATGATATGAAAATGATAAAATATTTGTTTGTATTAAATATTTATATTTGTTTGTATTAAATATTTATATTCGTTTCCTAATATATATATATATATATATTTATATTTATATATATAAATATATTTGGTTGTTTAGTGTATATAATTGCTTTAGAAAGTGTTGGTTGGATTGAATTTTTCATGATATGAAAATGATAAAATATTTGTTTGTATTAAATATTTATATTTGTTTGTATTTAAAATATATATAAATATAAATATAAATATATGTATATAAATATATATATTTAAATAGCCAATATATATATATATATATATATTAGAGAAATACACGAATCCACCGACTAATAATCCATCCACGTAGAAATAGAGTTCAGACATGCACGAAGAGAAATATGGAGATAGATTTATTGTTAAAAGATGATGAAACTATCAAAATATGACAAGTTGATGATTTTTTGTTCATAGCGTTTTCACCATCTATATATAATGAATTTTGCAGTGAAATTATTTCATTGAAAAGTAGGCATATAGGACTTCAAAATGAATATAATTTGATTCAATTTGGATTTTAAATAAGTGAAATGCGACTATTCGAAATTGGCACAACTATATTATTTTCAAGATTTTCACTTGAGTAAAACGTTCTTGTTCACTATGCAAACTTTTAGGTTGTGAATTCTCATTTGTAGAAAATCTAAACAACCTATACAAGGTACAATAACAACAACTTTTTAGTGAGAGGGGGCAGTCACGAAATGAAGATCTTGAAGCCTTTCTCTTACCTAAAATAGAAACAAAAAATAATTAAAAAAAAAAAAAAAACTCATTTATGTGCTGTGATCCAAAAAAACAAGTTATTAGAATTCTTGACAACACCTTAAGCCTTAAACCTTTAGTAGTTGAATCTCTAGAGTTGTTTTTCCTTTGAAGAGTTTTAAAATTTGTAATGGGGGTGAGTTTTGTCTTTAGTTTTTTTATTTGTTTGAGTCCGAAATGATAATGATTAAATGTGTTTGTATGTGATGTGGGGTGAGTATATGCAATTGTTACACTTTTAGAAGTTGTAATTTGTGTAGTTTGAGTAGATAGAAAAGGTTTTCTAATTGATGTTAAATGCATTAGATAAAGTATGTCACTAGCATATTATACTTGACTCTCTAATAGGTTCACAATCCCTGAAGAACATTGATATAAATGTATACTTTGGTGGACCCCTTGACAATCTTGAAGGGATTGAAGGATTCTCATTTAGAGGGGAGGGTATTGAATGCTACTACATAATGATACGTCGTAAGTTGAAGATGTTGATAGATTTGAAGAGGAAAATAATGGACAAATTGAATTTGAACCCTGCTTGGTATGACATCAAGATTACTTATCGTTACCCACAAGAAGTCCTTCACGAACGGATAAATTACGGGTATATGGCTATCAAAGAAGATAAACATGTAAAGATGATGTTTAATAGGATCCAAAAAATGCCCCAAGTAAATGCTGCTGAGTTGTATGTAAGTTTGGAGCCTCTTGCAGACAACACTACTGAGGTGGTGCAACAAACAACTACGGCTTTACAATTTACAGCCCTAGATGATGGATGCACTACAATGGGAGGGTATACAATGGGAGGTTATATGCTCCCATCTCAAGATCATGTTGCCAATACTGGTGAAACCCTCTATCATCAAAAGACACATTTAGAGGAGGAAGACAAAAACGAAGAGGAGGAAGACGAAAACGAAGGGGAAGAAGCGAATGATGGTGAAAATATTGATGGTGTGAATGAGTACGAAGAGAGGATTGAGCGAGGCGACTTTGAGAACGATGTGGTTGAGCACGAAGTCGTTCCCAATTTTGAAGAGGAAAATATGGAGTGCCATGATGAAGATGATGTAGATGATGATATTGGCGTCCAGCATACTACAAATACGACCACTAGGTACAGACCTCCTGCTGACTCATTCTACGCAAATACTTAGGAAAATATGGTTGATTCGTCACGTTTTCAGATACCATTTGTTTGTACTTGTGAAGATGGGATGCATTTTTGTAAAGGGGTGACTTTTGCAAATAAAGAGGCGGTGAAGCGTGCATTGACAATATACGCAGCAAATGATAATAGAAATTTCATAATCCGGACGTCGACCAAAACTAAATTGTGCACCGCATGTGTTGACGACAACTGCAAGTGGTACGTTGGAGCATTCATGAAGGGTAAACTTAATGGTCTCTGGATGGTCACGTCTTATGTAGGTCCACACACTTATATACCATTTGGCCTGCGAAGAGACGGTAAAATGATGGATTCTAATTTTGTTGCAACAAAAATTGTGGGAAAATTGCGACAAAATCACACTGCTCGTATTGATGAGCTCTGGGAGATCATACGTACTAAGTATAATAATGAGCTTTCTTACTATAAAGTATGGGACGCAAAACAAAAGGCAATTGCTAAGATATTTGGGGATTGGGAGGAGTCTTACCAAAGGTTGCGAAAGTTGTTATTGGCATTCTTGGATCAGGATTCGGGTACCAAGTACTACTATCACACCATACCTAGGCCATTAGAAGGTACTGCGTTATTGCGCTATGTATATTGGGCATTCGCTCCATGCATTGCTGCATTCCAATATTGCAGGCTGGTGATCAGTATTGATGAGACTCATTTGTATGGTAAATACAAAGTGGTATTGATGATTGCAATGGCATGCTAACCAAAAGGTTTTACCTCTTGCCTTTGCTGTTGTGGACAAGGAGTCAGGGGCTAGTTGGGGATGGTTTTTAGAGTGTCTTAGGACTTCGATAGAGCATGTCATACCTGCCAATGGCATTTGCATTATTTCTGATCGACATAAAGGTATCAAATGCGCCATTTGAGAGTGGCCTAGAGGTCAGGACGGAAGAGAACGTGTATTTCACCGATATTGCCTTCGACATGTTGCTAGCAACTTCAACACACACTTTGATGACCCGACTCTAAAGGCATTGGCCTTGAAAGTTGGATATGCGACTCATGAAGCTAAATTTGAGTCCATAATGCAAACCATCAAGGACGCCGAGATTAATTTACTGAAGGGTGTAGACCCTAATGCTCGCGATGTTGCACGCTATATGCCATACACATATCTAACGAGTGGGGATTTGGACAAATGGACCCAGTCACATGATGGTGAAAGACGTTATGGGGCAATGACAACCAATATCTCTGAGTGCTTTAATGAGGTACTTAAAGGTGCCCGCGGTTTGCCCATTGCTGCAATGGTTGAGTTCACTTGGGCCAAACTTGTTGCATATTTCCACGATCGACGTGAAAAACTTACTTCTGAACTCTCTCGAGGTAAGATATGGAGTGATTATGCAATGGAGATCTATAACAAAAATGAGCTGAAAACCGCAAGTCACACTCTAAGACATTTTAATCATGAAACTGGTGTATATCAAGTGGTTGCCCAGTACAACGACTATAGAGGTGGAGGAGGAAACCACAGTCATGAAGTTCGCGTATTTGCTAGGACATGTGGTTGTGGAAAGTGGCAAAACTTGAAGATCCTTTGCTCACATGCAATTAAAGTTCTTCACGGTCTGCACCTCGATGCGACCAGCTATATTCACCCATGTTATAGTTTGAGCAACGCGATTCACACATATTCACATGATTTTGTGGTGCCAAAGTTAGAGTCCTTGTGGAGTGATGTGAGAGGACCACGGTGGGTGCTTGACCCACAGCTGTTGTGGGCCAAAGGTCGTCCTGTGAAGTCAAGATTAAGGAATGAAATGGATGGGGTACGACGAGAACGAGGAAGCCGGAGGGAAGATCCAGACTTAAGGGAGACTCAGCCGAGGCAGCGATGCAGAGTGTGTCATCAAGAGGGGCATAACCGCAGAAGCTATCCCAATTCTCGTGGGGCTTCGACAAGTGGTAGTGCTATAAACTAGGCAAGTGCCCTCACTGTTTTTATATAATATGCTAAGAATTTCATTTGGTTTTTGTTCTTTGCATTTGGAAACTAACGACCGTAATTTAATGTTTGTCAGGCGAGCGGAGACTCAATTTTGGAATGGCATTGTACGTGGGACTTGTGGTTATCTTTTGTATGGACAAGTGATAGGCGACTATGTAGAGCTGTTGTATCAATATGGACAACTGCTAGGTGACTATGTAGAACTTATCTGTATCAGTATGGACAAGTGCTAGGCGACTATGTACACTATGTTGTATTGATTTAGTTCTTGTTTTGTTTATTACTGAATGTTGTTGTAATTGAATTATTTGCTATCCATTGTACTCGTTACACCTGGTAATGCTGTATACATCTTCAAGTGAGGATGGTACATGCATTTCTTTTGAAAATATTCCACTTATTTAAATTGCAGATATCCTAATTTCTAATATATTAGTAAGTTGTAACAGTAATGGAGTACATTACATGGGGAATGAGATTAAGTTCCCATTGAATTCTATCATTGTACTCATTACAGTAGTTGTGTTGTGCAACGTTTGCCTATATGGCCGACGATGATAATACTTTGGCAAGTTCAATGATAGCTAGTAATGTGTTTTGTGTGCCTCATGCAGTGCTTAAATCTGTCCACTCTGTAGGTCATAGGGCAATTGTAATGCCCATGAACAGTAACTAGCGTAATCCAATTTCTTTTATATCTTATGTACTCTCCCTTTGACTTGTGGTAGCAAAATAATATAGATATATATATATATATATATTATGCTCGTGGGGGAAGAGAAAAAAAAGTTTCTAGTTTGTGTTGTGGATTGGTTTAATGCAGGTGGGGGAAGGAAAACAAAAACCAAAACAAAAATTTTCCCAGTTGAAATCGAGTCTAGACTCGATTTCTATGTTGGTGGCATAATGGCGAATTGTAATGCCCGATAAAATCGTTTCAAAACAGATAACAAAAAAAAAAAAAAAAAAAAAAAAATTCCCAATGGAAATCGAGTTTAAGAGCCTGTTTGGCCAAACATTTTTGTTCACTCAATTTTCGTCACTCAATTTCCATCACTCATCACCCATCACTCATCACTCATCACTCATTACTCATCACTCATCACTCTAAAATACTAGGCTGTTTGGCACCATCACTCAATTTTCATCACTCAATATTTTTCACACTATTTGTGGGCCTCATACCTGTCACTAGTGCAGCTTTTTTTTTTTCAGTACCCACCGAACCCAGTGAAAAAAAAAAAAAAAAAAAAAAAAGAACACGGAGACTGAACCCAGAGAAGAGAAGGAAAAAAAAAAGAAAAAGAGGAAGAACACGGAACGGAACCCAGAAGAAAGGAAAAATGAAAAAGAAAAAAAAGAGGAAGAACACGCCCAGGGAAGAAAGGAAAAATGAAAAAGAAAAAAAAGAGAAAGGACACGGAACCAGAGAAGAAAGGAAAAGTGAAAAAGAAAAAAAAGAAATAGTTGTTTTGGTCAAAAGATGTGGCTGATTTATGATTAGTGGGTCCCTCATGTGTGTTTAATTACAAAAATGCCATTGAGATATGAGTTATGGAAACTGAAAACAGCCAAAAGTTGTTTTCAGTTTCCACAACTCATAACTCAAAAAGTAGAGAATTGAGTGATGGAAACAGAGTTATTGTTTGCCAAACAACCTTTTTGCTATGGGTCCCACCAGTTTTGAGAATTGAGTTATGGAAATAGAGAATTGAGTCACGGAAACAAGCCAACCAAACAGCCTCTAAAAGACTCGATTTCTATGTTTGTGGCATAATGGTAAATAAATGCCAATAAAAATCGTTTCAAAACAGATAACAAAAAAAAAAAAAAAAAAAATTCCCAATGGAAATCAAGTCGAAAAGACGCGATTTCTATGTTGGTGGCATAATGGTCCAAAGTAGATGCCAATAAAAATTCCCAGTGGAAATCGAGTCTAAGAGACTCGATTTCCATTGGGCATATTTTCAGTGACATTTAGGTGGCTGGAAAGTTGGCACGCGGTGCTCATTTCCTAACATCTAATAATCATGGGTGACAATATTATATCATATTATTGTTCAGTATAATATGATACAATTCAACAGTAGCTTATGGTTGTGTTGAATTATATAAATTAAGACTATGCTTCATCAGGCTATGAACCAAAGCACGTTCAAGCCATCTGTTGCATCTACTGCACTGTTTCCATTCAATCAATCCTCAAAAACAACCTCTTCTGAAGTTCAGTTCCAAACGTTTTTGTATACTGAATTTCAAGCTGAATCCTTGAATATCTAGTTTCATTGGCCTTGAAGCATCATCTTTACATTTTTTTTTATGTTAAGCAGTTGTGGACACTTGGATTAAACAATGGGAGAAAAAGTGAACCATATATCAAATTATAAAAACTAACTAACCCCCCTTTGTAAGATAAACAATCTGATTTGAAAGGGAGTGAGAAGAAATGCAACAAGATATATTAATTATGTGATCCGCCAAATACTGGACATCCAGTCCTCTCCCTAGCCAACATCAGCAAACACTAGAAATAACTTTAAGAACCCACATATGAAAAAGGGTGCAGCACTGGAAAATCGAATTTTACAGATAGAAGTACCTAGTTGCTGCTAAATTAACCAAAATTTTTCAGCTGCTAACTTTAAGATCTGTTCCCAAATTCCTCCACAACGTTATCAGGTGGTATAATAGAAATTCTACAACCCCTTTTTTATTGGCTAAAGAAAAATTCAACAACTTGAGTGTAGTGTATTCTACACCAATCAACTGTGATTTCCTGTATTTGGAAGTACAAAGCACAATCTCAGTAAGAGAAGCAAATTTATCCACATAAATCAAATAGATCTGAAGAGGGAAAGCCTAAAATGAAAGAAAAGACCATTAGAAGTTGAATATATAAAATATCCAGTAGGTTTATTCAACACGCATATTTACACATACAAAACAAACCCACCTATAAAACCATTATCTATCTAGATTAAAAGGTTGGTAAGCAGTATCTATTTACACATAACAGGCTATACGCCAAACCATTTTGCTGTCATTAGTCATCGCATTGTATAAGATAGCAGCATAACTCCACAAATTATTTTAACACATAATAATTACTAAATTCAGGAGTGATCTTGTTCAAACTGATTCAAAAAGAACTTTCCTTCAATATTCTTATTTACTTCAACCCTGAAATTCTCTTCCTTTATTCCCCTCCTCAGCTTCACAAGCAATTCAAATCTGGCATAATCTTCAATGACCTGCAATTAACCAAAAAGGAAATTCTTTTAGTAATAATAATAAGAACTATTGATTTTAAAAGGCATGCATTTAACAAAAGCAAATTCCTTTAACAACAACAACAACAATCCAAAAAAAAAAATTGGCAAAATCCTTCTGTTAAAAACTAGACTTCTATAATTTGAAAATAGGACCTCACATGGAGTGAGGAATATTGAAAATCAAGGGTTTGGAAGAACTTGGCTCCATTTGTATATATAGCAAGAAATCAAGATAAGTGATCTAGTAGTACAAAATGCCAACCTTGGCCTTAGCTAGAAGGACCTCTAGAAGTTCATAGGGTGACAGGGAGTTTGATCTCTTCTGGATGGACTTAACAGCATGATTTGCTGCATCTTGAACCTCAGGATCATCAGTTGGCACTGCTTTCCATCTTGGTGCATGGCCATCTGATTGATTTATGGAAAGGTCTTAGTTAAACACTACTCAGTTTTTTATGGTTGGAATAGAATGCAAGTAAAGACTCAGTTTTTACTTTCTTTTTCTGCCACATTCTCAGGAGCCAACCAGAACTTAAAAAGAACCAAAAATAAAAATAAAAAACTTGTCCAAAACCCCAATTTAAAATCAGTTTGTCACACACTTTGAAGACCACTCAATTCAGCTTTTATGGTGGGAATAGAATGCAAGAAAAGGCTCAATTTTTACTTTCTTTTCTGCCACATTTTCAAGAGCCAAGCAGAACCTACGAACCCAAAAAAAAGAAAGTCCAAAATCCCGATTGCAAATCAGTTTGTTACTGCTCATAGAGACCCATCAAGCAAGTAAAGGCTCAGTTTTTTCTACTTTCTGCCACTTTCTCAGGAATCAAACAAAACTAAGTTCCGAAAAATAAAAAAAAATGGGTACCAGAGGAAAAAGGAAACACAGAGGAACCCAAATGAGAATGATAGAGAACAGTTAGAGAGAGAGTTAATATGAGAGAGAGAGAGAGAGGAACTCTAACTCATGGACGAAATTGCAAACTAACCATAATTATCCGACTTCAACAACTCCATTTCACGTTTGTTCAATAGAAATTTCTGCACAAAATACAAAAATTGCAATTAATAATTGTTTCCCTAAGAAATGGCTTCTTTTAATTATTGACTATCAATTCTACTCTTTTGCTATAAGCGTAAGTGAGCTCACCTTTCTTTTCTCATAAAATTGAAGTCCTAAATGGGGAGAAAGATATCTTCAAGAACTGCAGGAGGAAAATCACAAACAGTAAGTGTGTTATCATGGAAATTATATTGGAAAATCAATGAAAAGAACTCCAATTTCTCTCACATACTTTGCTCCGGGTTGTCATACTTCTTGATCACGCCTCTTGGGTCAAATAGGTGCATATTAGTTGTGCTAATTGTAGTGGTTAGTTTAAATTTCTTCAACAAACCCTCTTCAGTGACCCTAATCAAGTTCTCAAGGGTCAAGAAGACATCAAATTCTATTGTTACGTCATCGCAAATCATATCAACATCCTACAGCCAGCATTACTTTTCATGAGAAACTGGGTACAGTCTAATTCACATTGTGGTGGATAACATAATTCTCAAGGACTTGAGCAAATTTACCTCAATGAAGGGATCTTTGCATTCTCAATAGTTCCTTTCAACCATTTATACCATGGTTCCATAGGCTCCATAGCATCACCATTCAACAAGCGCCTAACATTTGCTATTATGTCTCTTGGGTTGTAATTAGGAACGTAACAGCTCCAACCAGTCCCAATTCCTTCACTACCATTGACAAGAACCGTTGGTATAATTAGCATGTACCTAAAATAACCAAAAAAGTAAAGTATAAGCCTTATTTATATATAGGAGTTCTTCATACAAAATGCTAAAATCCCTTCTACCAAATAGATAGAAGAATGGGGAGAAAGATACCAAGTTGGTTCAATTGATTGCCCATCTTCATTCAAGTAGTCAAGAAGGTCATCACCATCCGTATGGAACAGAAACCGCGTGATTGGAGAAAGCCGCGTATAGACATACCTAGCACTTGCATGATCTTTTCCTCCCTAAAATCAAACAGATCATTAGTAAATTCAAATTGTAATAATAAGATTATTCACAAAAAATGCATATTGAACTAGAATCGGCTTTACAGAGTGACACATGAGGCACGTTCATCTCAACCATGGTATAAAATGATAATTGTGTCCCAATGAAGGGAGGTTGTACACGGTCAATGTGCTTAGGCATAATTTATATAACAAGCTAAAACAATCACCATTTATTCATTTTTTTATTGGTAAGTAACACATGCACGCAATGGGTCTTGAACCCAAGGCCATACCTTCCACCTAGAACTTATAAGGCAAGGAGGTTTTACTTGAGCTAAAACCGTTGCCAAATTCTGATAGAATAGGGAAAAAAACTTCTTCTAAGGTTTAATGTGTTTTTCCCCCTAAATTGAATTAATAAAAATGTCTTTCTATAATTCCTCCAATAATATTGAGCAGTATATTAATATACTTTTTTTGCTTCTTCTTTTTTACGACTATTTTATGCAGCTTGCCAAAATAGGGGAACACTCTCTGAATGTGAAGCCTGACCACTCCCTTGAAGGGTTAATGAGTGTGCCATTTGGCCACTAGGCCATTGGCAAAAAAACACAACTATGAAAAAGAAATGTCCAAGTAATAATTGTATAGTGACTCGGCTGAGCCAACTCAGTTCTAAGCCAAAGGTAAAATTCTTCTAGGCCATTTATTCATTCAAATATCTTATTTCTCCAAAATAAATAACTTCAATATTGACAAGTAATAGTAACAATGATAGAAATTTTTTTTTGAAAATCTGACAACTCAAATTGTACTGCTAAAGTTAAAGACCTTTTCAGTTGGGTAGAAGATGGGAGCATTCTCAAGGTCTGGTCTGGAAGCATCTCCTTGATGCCATCTCGGAACCCCATTTCCTTGCCAACTGTAGAGCTGTTTCTACACCTTCAGCACCTTCGAGCTCCATATTCTTGGACCTCATAGGTAGAGTCCAAGGAAACGGATGAAAAGGCTGATGAGGTTCTCCAGTAGGATATTTTGGATTGCTGGACTGTCGAAAATCACTATCGATGGTCTACATCTAGAAATGGTTACCACTTAGATGCAGTCCATCGATAGTGCTTTCCGGTGTCCAACAATCCAAAATATCCTACTGTAGAACCCATTAGCCTTTTCATCAGTTTCCTTGGACCCTACCTATGAGGTCCAAGAATATGGAGCTTGTCTCTATCAACTACACAAAGTCTGGAAAAGCATGTAAACAATGTCTCTCTCAAACTGACTTATTCCTTGTCTCTCTATCAAGCAAAAGAAGTACAGGCCTTTAGTACAAAATATTTGAGACTTAGAGAAACTGATGCTGAAAAGCAATAAATACTCCTACACCTACAGATAAATTTATAGTGGCAGCCATTAAATTTGAACATCACAGTAATCAGTGATTACAAGCATTTACATTCTAAAAAATTGTTTGCAAACTATTATACTAACAACATTGCATAAGCAGAAAAGAACAAAACTTTGAGACAACAAAAGACCAACTTACATCCTGTCTACCTAGATCAAGGCGATTATGTCCATTACGACAAGTTCATTGAGTTCTCCTTTCTCAGCCGCTTCCTAAATTTCCTGCATATAAGAAACTTAATCAACACTTACAATTATGCTACTTGAACTGTTTGACTCAGTTCACCACAAGGGCTAATATGCTGCATGCTTCGAAGGATTTAAATGCAGCATTGTACATTTTGATTACCTCTACCACTTCTTCAACTACACGATGTTTTCTTCTAGTGTAAAAGGCAAATGCTCACAATTTGATTGGTCTTGCATTAAGCAGTTTATCAAAACCAATACATAATAAAGCATATAATCTGCCAATAAGTGTGTATACTGATTAATACCTTTATTTTCATTGCCCAAAAACAGATGTGATGGCTGAGGTGGCTGAAGCTATTTTTTGTCTGAGCTGCAATAGCCAATTTGAATGGAAAAAACAATGTCAATGAAAATGGAAAACAAGACTAGAAACGTTGTGTTGGAAACTTGGCAGATTATATCAATTACCATTTGAAAAACAAGGTTTGGAGGGAAGACATCTTTAAGTCTTGAATTGACCTCTTGGTTCCTTCCAATGGCCATGCATTCCTCTCCCTCCAAATACCCCACATCAGACAATGAGGGACCAACATCCAAATCACCCCATTTCTATCTTTACTAAACTTGCTTGGCCAGCTAGCTAGAAACTCCACTACATCCTTGGGAATGACCCAAGTAAACTAACCACTCGGGCTCAACTTGTAAAAAGCTTCTTCTTCTTTTTTAATTTTTTTCATTTTTTATGTTCACTTGCTTCTAACAAAGCCAAGCTTGAGCCTACTTTTGGACGTTTGTTTAGTAAACGAGTTGTACCCAAGCAAATTGATTTTTCATGAACAAACTCACAAGTATAAACACAAGTATAAACTAGCCAAGCCTACAGTCGACTTAAGCTTGTAATGAGGCTTATTTTGGGCTTGGAGGAAAAAATAGAAAAAAAATTAAACACTAAATATCCAAGCATACTGCTCGGCTCACTTTTAACCCTATATTTATGTGGAAATTATTCCTCCTATAATTTGTGTTCTTAGATGCACTTTATTCTCACTTTTTTTTTTTAACTTGAATTTTTTAAAACATTAAAAAACCTTGGTTGCAAGATTGAGCTTGAGCTTGATTTGAGGCTTCTTGACTTGATTAATGAAACTAGCCAAGCTCAGGTGAATTTTAGAGATCAACAGGCAACAACCAAATCCACATCCTTCAACGTAGTAACAAAAGGAGAAAAAAAATCACATTTTAGACTGCCATAGGTAAGCACCTAAGGCCACAGATCATCATGCTGCTGTAATGTAATATATATGAAATGTTTCCCTCCACAAATGAAATATGAGGTTCTTGAGTTCAAGCGTCTCCATGTCAAATATCTTATTTACCATTCAGGAAAAAATGAAAATGAAAAAAAATAAATAATTAATAAATAAAAAAGAAGAAGTTTTCTAATTTACCAAGGCCAACAACCAAAGTCAAGCATACCATTTGCTTTTCAAAAAGGGTACTGAGGTTGAGACCCTGAGATGTGGAGATTAGCTCAAATGCATTCATAGTGACAGGTGCCACAGGCACAAGTCCTTCCCTCCTATCCACAACAAGCTCTCCAGAATGCTGACTAAACAGCAAGTACAAAGCCAAACATTAGTGCTACATGACCAAACAAACCCCAACCACCCAAAAAAAAAGGTGAAACAATGATCTTACTCCTATTTCATTGAAGATAGAATCCACATCAGCAAGACTAATATCAGATTGCTCAAAACTAGGTGGCTTGTATCCTTTCTTAAACCACTCATTCTCAATGACCTCGGCAATTGTAATCCGCTGTTTAACACGATTAGCATACATAGTAAATACACAAGAAATACAAGATAGCAAAAAAGACAAAGGAGAAAGAGGAAAATGACATACAGTTGAGGGACTAGGGTCCAGGATTCTTTTGATTAGTTTTTTGCACTTGAGGAGAACCATGGAGGACATGTGAACTCAGCCTTGAATATCTGTAGTCAGATAGATTCCTCATGTAACCAGCTTTGAGCTTATAAATATAAACAGACAGATTACGGAACATTTCAAACAAATGCAACAAAGTTCCATATTTCAAACATGACAAATCACTCCTTTAGAAGGTCAAATGAACATTGCCCTGCCATTTACATGCTCCTTCATGATTCCACTCCCTGTATGGACTTATATTGTCTTTACGCTAATCAATGTCATAGTTTGTATGTATACTCCACAAAAGTTTATTACAAAAGTACACATTACAAATTATGAGCATTATATACATAAAATTGAATTTCCAATATTGAGAGCTGTAGTCTTTTCCATGAGTATTGTATAAATAATATTATTGCAGAAAGGATACACAATAATGGCATCAGCTTAATGAATTTAATAACTACATCTTCACACTTGAACATAGAATGTCCCATCAACACTATTAAAAACCACAGGAACCTAAAATCTAAAAGCAGGGATGCAACTTGGAGTAGACTCAATAAAAGTGACACAAGCCAAACCCATCCCTAGTATTAAACTTGACATGAAACAATGAACATTAAGATCAACTAAGTTGGGTAAGGCTTTGGTCACTGTATTAAAGTTTATTACACACACACAAAGATATACTCAATTATGATCGGAAGTACTATAATATGAAGATAAGGAATTAGACTCCGTTTATGTATAAATAAATTCCTACCAGTGCATAACTTTCTTCCATCCACCAACCCACCCCCCCCCCCCACAAAAACAACAAACGCAAAATGAAGCCAAAGGCCATTAAAAAAGTTCTTTTCTTTTCCTCCCCCACTCTACTACCTTATTGGAACCCACAACATTTAGCTGATAACCCCCAGCATTAAGGAGCTATATTTTGACATCAACTCACTTTTAGGTCAAACACTGGCAAGTGCAAACCCTACTCCTTTTCCAAGAACTTAAAACACCATTGCTAACAACTCTAGTGTACTTTCAATAAACTTCTAACTACATGCAAGGTGACCCCATCAAGAAATGATCTTCCTTCGCATGATGTACAAAGAAGAAACTCCTACTCTTAAGCTATACTCTGCACCAACTCAGTTCTGAGTTAAAAAATAAAAAATAAAAAATGCCAATGCAATTGAACATATCAATTGATTGACCAGAAATAACTCAGCTTATGTCAAAATGAACTACCTACCTTAGCTTAATGCATAAATAATGTCAACCCAATCAAGTTCACTGCCTTTACATGTCTTGTAAGCCTAAGCTATATTTGGCACTAAATCTGATCTTGTCCATCAAGTTGCAAATTACAACATGCACAGTTGATTTAAAAGTGCATTTCAGTGTCACATTTCCTTGGCTTTTTTTTGGACATAAATTATCATCTTAAATCACGTATGAGCACAAAAAAGGTTATTACCGAAAAGAATTTTAAACTCACATACACGACATTACTGTGGAATTGGATGAGATTCCCAGTTGGAAGAATATTCTAGCAATATAGTTCAACTGCATTAACAAGCTAATTATTTTCAGAGAAATTTTGTTCACTACGATAGATTCCTGGATACATAAAAAAGTTCCTGGTACATTCTAAGAATGAATTAATGGAGAGGGACAGAGAGCAATTAACCTTCTTATATAATGACATGAGGTTCGAGTCTTCAAAGGTAAATATCCAGCCATCAAGACAAAAAGAATCACACCACATGACCACAGATCTGCCTTTGCTCCATCATAGCCTTTGTTGTCGATCACCTACAAAAGTGAAGTGCCAATGGTTAACAAACAAAACAGAAGGTTATGAGAGTAAAGAAATAGCAGCTTGCACTTTGAACCAAAAGCTGATATAACTCTGGAGCAACATAATTTGGTGTACCACATGTTGTGTGAAGCAATCCATCTTCCTAAATAGAGGGATTAGATAATCAGTTACAGTACCTTCACAATTGACATTATTCTCTTGCATCAGCAGTTTCAATCCCCTGATCCACCAGTGACTCATTTTCATTTTCATCCACTTTTGCACCACATTCATTCTGCACACTTTGACTACCAAGCAATATATCAGGGGACCCTTCCTCATCCAAATCTGCGTGTGGATCCTCCAGTGATTCTTTCATCTCAGAATCCTCAAAGGATTTTTGTATCTTTTCGATCTTTACACTCTGCCGGCCTTGTAGATTCACATTACAAGTATGCACCAATAGGTATACCTGACCATAGTTCAATGATGTAAATTCGATTTGACTCATAACTTCTATGTTGGTTTACATCAGATGACAGAATGGGGGATAAAAATAAGATAACAGCTCATGAGCTTATCCATTTCATCCAAACGGACTTCATTACTTTTATTTATCTATACAAATCACTTTTATTAGTTGCGGAGAAAATCACATAAAACATTCCTATGCCCATTTCCTTCATTTAACAAGTAAATTACATTATTGAACTTCCAAGGGCGGCAATATTCAATTAATTATTACTTTCAGATATAGACAATATCTAAAAGACCTACTGCTTTTACACGAATATAAAATATTTGATGAAGTATCTACTGGTTCCCTGGCCAATTCAAAAGGAAGAAAATGGCACAATTTTTTAAGAGAAAGTAGACAACTTATCTGAGATAATCAATTAAGGTTAAGTATATTTCTTTTTCTTACTTTTTTTTTTCTTTTTTTACAACATTTAAAAAATAATAGTGATGCACCAGATCTCATAGATCCAGAGTAGATACGTACATGTCTGCCCCATTTATCTGTAACAGCCCCCAAGAATATATGTGAGCGAATATCTGCTTCCTTATGCACTTTACCAAGCTTTTCGACCGCCTTTGCTAGGTCGTGTTTGTAACTCTTGTTGCTTTCTGACTTTTGTAATGACTGGATTCCATCTGGTGTAAAATTGTTCTCATCCCAAAGAACATGGTAGTGAGCTGGCCGACTTGTCCCCTAACACATTAGAAAGATAGAAATTTCAAAATTGTAGTGAATATGTACTTAAGTTGCATGATTTATAAATAATAAACACGCAAAAAACAGTCAAGAGATTTTGCAATCTACATTAATAAAATAAGTATCATTAGACACCAATATCTTGGCTAACAATTAAATAGAATATATTTTACCATGGCCAGGAGCATACCCTCACTAAGGAAACTAACTATGCTAATGTATTATAATCATCCAATGTATGTATTCTCTTTTATTGAATGAAATCTTTTACTTATCAAAAAGGAAAAAACAAAGAAATTAACTATGTTAAAATGAACATGAAATAACTATGTTAAAATCAAAAGCTTAGGAGAAATGTAACCTGTGAAACCCATGTGGGAACCTTCATGCAGACTTCAAAAACACTTGCTCCACAGGCTATTGAGGTGGACTTTCGTGGCTCAGACAAAGGAAGTTTAGTTTCCTTAGAGCTGGGCAGTGCATGGACTAGCTGACTTTTCTCAATGAGCTCATTCTTTATATGATTCTCCAAAATCTGAGAAGATCCAATAATAATAAATAAAAAAAACAGTTACATAATAAATTCATGTGTACTTATGAACTTGAAGACCCCACAAATGGAAACATAAAGACACGACCCAACTTTTGTCAAAATAAATTCTCCTTGCCTGATCATTAAAACAAGTTTGTGCACTGCCAGAAACTATAAGTGATATGTGGGCAGAACTGCAGGTTGATAAATCACACCGCATAGTCACAACACCACGAGAAAATGTCCCTGCTTGTGAAGGAGGAGGTGGAGCACTGCAAATAATCATGCATCAGTAGCTGAAAATGCTCAATAAAATTTGATGCAAGTAAAAAACTAATTAATTAACTAACAAGATATAACATAAAAAGTGAAAAAACAATATCATAGCACTGAATAAAATGCCGTATGTGGGTTGATATTGGTAGTCACTAAAAACATCTCTCTCAACCAAACAGATGTATGTTCAAGCTGTGTAACCGATCTACTTTATTTAATACCTTGCCCGATTATGAAGTTTACTCCTGCGTATCTGAAAAAATAAGGGGCAAAAGGTGAGGTTTGAAAGGAAACAAGAAAAGGAAAATTTAAGATAAAATAAAGACATACATCTAGCAACCTTAAAAATGAATGAGTTGGAAAAAAGAAATGATATAATAATTATTATTATTGTTTTATAAATAGAAATGGTATAATAATATATAATCCTAGGAATACATATGATGATAGGCTACTTGGGAAATGCAAACTATACAATGGCATTGGCATTAAACCAATATATAATATAATATTAAAGACACATATATAAGAATCAAATTGTATATTGGTAATGACTTGCTATAACCATCGGGTGGATCCAAAGTTAGATCCATGGATCCTTTTTTTACTTTTTATTGACAAGTTATACACACATCGGGTGGATCTTGAACCCAAATCTCACCCTTTACCTAGGATTTATAAGTGGAGGAGGTGCCAAATGAGCTAGACCTCATTGGATGGATCCTTTCTAACTAAATGGGTCAAGTACATGTATTTTTTTACCTTCATGCCATCATATCTTCTAAGGTCTCTGTCATTTTCCTGCTTATAATATCCTCTTTGTTATTTCTACCCACGGTATTACAAGCATCCTTCTACCCCTTTCCATCCAATCCGATTTAAATCCCGCTACGTTTACTTTTGCATCTGCACACAGCCATTGAGCCACATCATAAACCCTGGATGGTGGGTAAAATAACACAACCAATTTCAGAATCAACATACATTCTTCCAGGATCATGTCTGTATTTTTTTTTAATATATAACCAAAAAAATTAATGTTCTTAGAATTGTTTTCAGTTCTCACGTCCGTAACAAAAATGTGAGCCATAAATTTAATGCAACACATACATTGAGTTTCTTACCACAGACTTTTTTATTGGTTGTCAATAGTTACTTAGACACATTCCAATGTGTTACATATAAGTGATACTTCAATCTTCTTTCTCAATAACAACCGCTCCTAACAATACTCCTTCATGGCTACATGTGATCCTAGTTAAACAGCATATCACTAATGCTACGGTGATATCATTCTCCTTTTTTTTATAAGTACGGTGATATCATTCTTCTGTTTTTTTTTCCTTTTTTTTTATTAAGTACAGTGATATCATTCTTCTTAAACAGTGCAAATCAACGTGGGATATACTCATATAAGCTGCTTCTTAAACAACTAGTAATATCAAATATCCAACCATCAATCGAATAATAATAATGTGTAATCAACAGCGAGATTCATAAAATATAAATAAATAAATAAGTTATTGAGAGAAAGTCAAGATCATATGCACTATCAAATATGATTATAAACGAAATTGTAAGCTATTAAAAGGGAACCATGTAAAGGCACAACCTAAGCTAAAAAGACAAACAGAACATATACCTTCATCAGTTTTATTTGCTAGGTCTGTTGAGCCAGTCAAAGATTGATGTGCCACATAGCCATTAGCCCCCTCATTTGTAAGATTTAAAAAGATGAATGTATGAGGCAAACCACATGCAACCAACATAAAATAAACAAATGTGAGACCCTTGACAGAGAGCACAACATATGCTAGATAAGATTTGTTGATTCAAGACAGATTATGTGTCAATCATGTGTTATTGTGCTTTCCTCAGCTTCATGCTTATATCTACACCTCACAGGGAGCCAGGACTGCTTTATACCCTGGTATGTTTGAGTTGTAATTGTTTATGTATTTGCATCTTGTTTGTATTACCCTTTCATCCTCCTTTTTTTCTTTCTTAATGTTCAATCTGTGATGCTCCCAGCTAGTAATGACGTTCTTACTGCACTTTTACTAGCCTTGCCTCCAGAAACATGGTCTGGTATTAAAGAGAAGAAGCTTTTGCAGGAAATATCCAGCCTAGTTTCGACCGAAAAGCTTCCCACCTTGGTTCAAGAGGAGGTAACTAATTCATGTAGAAATTTTATTTTCTTGGTGTGCTTTTAAGTTCTCGCGTCTGTTGCAAATATGGTTTAGATATCTATCTGAGTGGTTTGTTTATAAGAAATGTTGTTGCATGTGCTCATTATCTTGTCATCTTAAAAGTAATAGTATGCAAGTCAAGAAGTTGTGCCCCAGATCAATACTGCAAAAGTTTTGTTGATAAAGAGTCAATACATGATTGTCTTTTTGAGTCATTGTTGTCATTTGAGGAAATCCGCATCATGGTTTTATGATCTTTTGAATTGTCCAGAATTTTTGAGTTTAGTTTATAAAGTTTTTAAACCTTGATTCCATGTTCTTGTTCATTAACCATGTCATTATGCAGGATATGGCAGCCCATTCAGCCTATGACTTTGGTGGGGGCAAAGCTGAAAAGAAGGCTCTAGCCAAGTATAGACAAGCAATTTGGCAGGGAAGGGTCCTTAACTCCCAGTTCACAAATGAAGAGTTGAGGAATCAGGGTCGTTGCCCCTTGACTCCAGAAGAGATTGGAATGCTTCTTGCAGCTTTGGGCTTTGACAACAATACTAGGCTCTATCTTGCCTCCCACAAGGTTTATCATGTCTCAACTATTTTATTGTCTACGCCACTTTTTGAGAAGTGAAATATATCTTTTTGCTCCTAGAGTTTTGATCTGTGAAATGGTTATGTTTCACAAGGTATTTGGTGGAGAAGCTAGGATTTCAACTTTGAAAAAGTTATTCCCACTGATGGAAGACAAAAAGAGCTTAACTTCCAAAGCGGAACGGGCCCAGATTAAAGGAAAGGCATCCTTGTTAGCTGCAGTTGATTACTAAGTTAGTATGCACAGCAACATCTGTATATCTGCTTCTCCAGGAAATATGCACAATGCATTGGTGAGTATTTCTACCTGGTGTCATCATAGATCTAAACATTTGGTTAAATTGTTGGAAGTTATGCTGCTGTCTCTGCTCTTAATCAACTTAAAGTGACGCATCCAGTTAGCTTGTTGAAGATAAAATTCTATAATTTTCCCATCCAATGGTTGGTCTTTTATGCACCACTTTATGATATGAGCGAGAAATTGGGATATGGCAATTTTGTAGACATCAGATCAATTAGGAAACTTTATAATGATAAATTACCACTTGTTCCAAAATTTTAAACTGTTAGGAAATGGTAAATTAAATCATTATTCTAACCTCCTTCTCACATCTTAGGACCAAGCTCTAATACCATAATAAATTACCATTTGTTCTAAAAGTTTTAGTTGTTTGGAAGGAATGAATTTAATCATTTAACCATTAAGAACTCGTTAGGACTGAAATTTGCCAGGGTATCTACACTATTCTTTTTCTTGGTAGTTCTTCAGATTGCTTTTGCTAAACTTTAGTAGATTCATTTGTAAAACACAGAATTTCATTGTCATTAACTGAAGCCATTGAATTGAAGTTGAAAAAACATGCGTCAAAAGTTATTGAAGGTGTTCTCTTGCAATAATTTTCTGACTTCATCAAAAGTTGGCTGGTTTGTTTGTTTTAGGCTCTGCCCCTCAAGTTTTCTCTGATGTAATTATACTTGAGCAGGCACTAGTTGGAAATTAGTGTAGTTTTGTATAGTTTCTGCTGTTTCAATAAAATCTTCTTGATTTTCATCCCAAAAAAAAAATTTATTTCATTGTCTGTCATTCATAACTCATGAAAAAAATGTTTTAAAAAAAATGTATATCTAAACTTATTGATATTTATAGTTATTATGATACATATGTTTCTCTTCTATGTACAAATGTCTCAATTTTACAATTCCACCCTTCCCCACCCCCCCCCCCCCCCCCCCCCCCCCCCGGAATCCAAGCTTGCTTTCTATTTTGCCCATTTGGTAAAAAAGCCTTTTTTTTTTTGTTGGTTGTGATTGAAGGGGCGGAGGTAAACCACACTACTATAACATATTATGTACTAATCATCATGTTACAAAATAGCTCGACCTCATCCAATGCCAACAAATTCTCCACCATAGACAATGGGTTAACTAGAATGATCAGTATACTGAGAGGTGCCAAAATTAGTTAGTGCGTCAACACATTGGTTAGCTTTCCTGAAAATGTGCTAGATTGTCAAGTTGATGAAGTTCGTCATCATGGTCCTACAATTAGTGAGAAGGGTTCCGTTATAATGTTATTAATAAACAGGTTGATTACAAATATCATGAACAATGAGCTTAGCATTGAGGTCAACACAAATCAAACTAATTCCAAGTTAAATTGCTAAGGAGAGTTTGTCCTTCAAGACCCACAGCTTCATGGTGAGGCTAGATGTAACACCCATGAACCTTGCAAAACTAGATATCCAGTTACCCTCATAATTCCTTAGAAGCCCCTCCCTCCTACTATACCAAGATTTCCAACAGTCAAACCATCAATATTAAGTTTTATCCACCCACTATGAGGACTAATCCACTTGACCTAGATGCATTTTCTCGGCGGCTTAGGAGCTTTATCAACCACCCACGATAAACTTTTTGATTTTCGAAACTCTTAGCTTTTTAAATTTTGACTTAGTTTTAAAATTTTGTCAAAACTAGCTTTTTCGAAAATAAGTCACGTTTTATCTTTTTGTCACTTATTTAACATAAAAGCTATATATACCCAAAAAAAAAAAGGTTTTTTAATTTTTTTTGACAAATTTTTTAATTCTGTTTGACAAATGGACCTTAGTTATTTGCTTAAGTACAGTTGTTAATATTTTGTCTTTTTTGGTATAACTATATTTCTACGTAACTTATTTTTAAGCAAAATAAGAAAATAATTTATATCAAACCCACAATAATACATAATACAATATAAAAAATTACAATAAATTTAGATGCATAACACATTTCATAATTATTGAAGTGAAGGATTATGATTAACGTGTACTATAAAAGTGGTGTCAATAATAATCTTATGTGAAAGTGATGTATTAATCACAATTGATTACGTAAGATGTTGCGAAAAAAGTTATAAATTTTTTTATATTTCTAATATTGTTGAAAATCTTATAATTTGTCATATGAAAAACTTTATAAGCTGTTTTATTTTGGTTTTGGAAAGGGACAACTAAGAAGGGGACTTAATTCAAAAAATGGAAGCCATTGAGTATTTTGTTCCCACACGACAAATCCTTTTACTTTTCGGTACAATGTGGTGGACAAACAAAAATATTAAATTATATAATTTTGATGGTAGCAAATGGCTTTTTGTGAGCATAGGTTTTTTAATTTAGTTAGAATTCTGAATTCTGCTCACCCAATTTAATGTCACACATGTACAGCCATAAGTTATTTGTCTCAATGTGTGTGTTTGTGGGCGTCCTTATCCTGCCATGTTTTGCCGTTTTAAAATGCAGCGAGCAAAGGAAATCCAATCGGTAGAGGGCAAATTATAAGCCAACAAATAATAAAACCCCATATTCTTTCAAGCTTTTATCAGTTTATGTAAAAAGCATGGTACATTGGCACATTTTAAATCAAAGTTCAATCCATCAAAATATTAAAAAGTGAAATGAGTATTACTAATACTGTACAGCTGGATATTTTCAATTGAAAGATTTTTAAAAATATTACTTGTGTCAATAATTAAAAAAAAAAAAATTGGAAAACTTCAGATTTATAACTTGATCGCTTTATGTCTCAGCACTCTACCTTTTGAATTCTTTGCAAAGATAAAATAAAATCTATCTATTTCTTCTACTCCAAAGGTCAAAAGAAGTGTTTTGATTTTTTTTAATGATATTAATTACTTGTTTAACTCCATTTATGTTTGTAATTAATTTCATATTTTGTTCACAACTTATTTCAATTATGAAAAATGTGGAAGGTTGCAATAGTTTGACTATTAACATAAAATTTAGTCATCATTTTATTATGAATGAATTCACTATAGATACACATTAGGTGTCTTGTGATATATTTGATAAACACTGATTAATTGAGCATCTATAATGCAACCGAAATTTTTTGGATTAAGGATTCTCCAAAAAAAAATGGACTAAGAATCACACAGCTAAGTATAGTAACTATTGTTTAACTTATTTTCTAAGTCAGTTTATGTATAATATTTTAGAATCTCTTTTATTTAGATACAATTACATTTTGACAAAACTTAATTGCAATTCCTTGGGTGTTGTAATTTAGATTCCTCATTAAATTCAATGAGATTATCAAATGAACAATAAGTCATATAATTGAATTTTTTTAATAGAAAAATCATTCACTTGAATTTACTTGTTGTAGATAACACATTTGATCTTATATAGTAGGTCAATATAATCACATAGTTGAATTTACAAATTACAAGTTATTGAAGGTGTTCTCTTGCAATAATTTTCTGACTTAATCAAAAGTTTAAGAGAATTTTTTACAAATTTAATGTACCATATATTCTTAATGATGCCATATATAATATATATATATATATATATTTTTTTTTTCGGGTGTTCAGTAGCAGTGTCTTTCCAGGACAATTGAGATGATTAATGATGCTTGGGATCTGATGGAACCATATTTGTGGAGTGAATATTATAACCTCTCAAGTCTACTTTCACAAGAGGGCAAAATTGGATTTCTCAAATCCTTTGTTTGCTATTCACCTGAAGCAAGTGGTGATCCATTTCGTTGTTGCATATCAGTCAGAAATATCAGTTTGCATTCATCTAGTCGACCAAGAGTGTTTCTCTGCATGAGGGTACTTTAAAGAAGTCTTTTGAAAGTTGTGGTCAAATATTGCGTAATCTGGATGAGTCAAAGAAGTGGTTTGTTCACCAACTGACCCTGACTACTCTGTTTGTAGTGAGCAACTACCTTCCTGAGTCAGTCTCATTAACAATAGAAAGTGGTTGGGTTACTCGTACTGCAATTCTTTCAGAGGTTTGTGATGTAATATCTTGTAGCTGATGTATCTTAGTTTGAGTATGGAGTCCTGTACTGCCTTATATTTTCTTTACGTTTATTGAGCATGGTAGCAGAGTGGGGGAGGAAAAGAAAAGAACTTTTTTAATGGGCTTTGGCTTCATTTTGCGTTTGTTGTTTTGGGGGGGGGGGGGGGGGGGGGGGGTGTGTGGGTGGTGGGTGGGTGGATGGAAGAAAGTTATGCCACCCAAATGGAATTTATTTATACATAAACTGAGTCTAATTCCTTATCTTCATATTATAGTACTTCCGATCATAATTGAGTATATCTTTGTGTGTGTGTAATAAACTTTAATACAGTGACCAAAGCCTTACCCACCTTATTTGATCTTAATGTTCATTGTTTCATGTTTAAACTAAGGATGGGTTTGGCTTGTGTCACTTTTATTGAGTCTACTCCAAGTTGCATCCCTGCATTTAGATTTTAGGTTACTGTGGTCTTTAATAGTGTTGATGGGACATTCTATGTTCAAGTGTGAAGATGTAGTTATTAAATTCATTAAGCTGATGACATTCTAGGTTCAGGAGCTATGCGCTGAAAGGGATGGATCTCATAGGTAGGGTCCAAGAAAATTGATGAAAAGGCTGATGAGGTTCTAAAGTAGGATATTCTGGATTGTTGGACACCAGAAAAGCATTATCGATGGACTGCATCTAAATGGTAACCATTTCTAGATGTAGACCATCAATAATGATTTTCTGGAGTCCAGCAGTCCAGAATATCCAACTTTAGAACCTCATTAGCCTTTTCATCAGTTTCCTTGGACGCTACCTATGAGGTCCAAGAATATGGAGGTCGAAGGTGCTGAAGGTGTAGAAACAGCTCTACAGTTGGCAAGAAAATGGGGTTCCGAGATGGCATCCAGAAGATGCTTCCAGACCAGACCTTGAGAATGCTCCCATCTTCTACCCAACTGAAAAGGTCTTTAACTTTAGCAATACAATTTGAGTTGTTAGAATTTCAAAATTTATTTTCTATCATTGTTACTATTACTTGTCAATTTTGAAGTTATTTATTTTGGAGAAATAAGATCTTTGAATTAATAAATTGCCTTTTTTCAGGAGTTCGAAGATATGTTGAACTATATACCAAGCATACGTCTTAGAGGTGATGCTAAGACGTATGCTAATTCTAACAAGGCCATTTGATGAAAGTACTAATGCTAAGACGTCTTACAGCTGATGTTAAGATGTAGAGCTGATGCAAGAGGGAAAGAATTTGATAAATGTACCTTGATTTTAACATCTTTTTTCCAGCTAAGGCTCTTGCAGTAAGTTGTCATGTCATTGTGCAGAGTATTTTAGCATTAAAGTTAGCTCTATTGGGTTTCACTTCGTATGATTTTTGACGTTATTCATTCTATTACAGATGGCTGGGCTTGCTACTGTAGGTCGAGATTAGTATGGTGTGATCCCATTGAGAGGTAAATTGGCTAAAGTTAGCTGTTATTGTTTTGTTCTTGTTTTATGCTTACAAGTACTATAAGGTTTGCATTGTTAAATTTGTTACATGTGAACCAATTACATAACCTTTTATTCTATTATTAGTTTTCTGTCTTTTGCATATTGATTTGTTTGTGTATTTTTAGGGGTTGGGAACAAGCACATCAAAAGAAGGAAGATAGTACTTTGTAAATCTTGAGAAACACGGGAAAGATTTTATTTGGGAAGATGAAGAGGATGGGGAGGCCATTGAACTGGCATTCAGTAAGAAGAAGATAGAAGAGAGGAAGAGTTGGCTTAGGCAATTTGAGGTCAAAGTTTTTCCATGTTTTCTTTTTGTGTTTTTTAGATAAAGAGAATTAATGTATATCTAATATACCACCTTCTAATATAAAGAGAACGAATATATATCTAATATGATTGAAAAATAGACAATTCGTTGTGATGATTTGTTTATTTTTGTGCCTTTGTGTTTCTTGATTGTTTGTAGCTTTTATGTCATTTAGGAGCTACAGAAAAGTGATGCTCAGTAAGAGGAGTTAAGACAAAAAATGAGAGGCAAAGCAAGGGGTGAAGCTGCTATGAAGTCTACTAGACAAGCCGAAAAAGCTACTTTGATATTACCTTTTCTTTTCAGCCGAAAAAGCAAACTTTAGTCTTGAATGATGATGATGATGATGATGACAACGACGGCCATTTTCATTTTCATTTTCAGTTAAAAGTTTGATATTCTTATTGTCCAAGTTTGTTGACATTATCAATGGGGGTCTGTACTTTTGGATCAATAGTTTTCTTAATTTCATCCATTACTAGGATATTATTTATGATTTTATTTGCATTGTATAAGTCAAAGGGCTAGGAAACAAAGGTCTGAGCTATTTCCCAAAACAAAGCAACTTTCTATCAAAGTGACAGCTAATGGTTGTCATTAGAGTTCATCATGTGTTTTCACAATTTGTTTTGTGGCAGGTTCTGTACTTCACTATATTGTTCGCTTGACTTTTTATGCCTCTTGTAAATAAATGTTTTATAGTTTATAATCAGCTGTGCATTCTCATCCTCCCGATTTTTAACAGTTTTATAAGGATTAACTTTGATTTTATACTACTGCAAAGTTGGATTATTGTTTGGAATTGCATGAACTTGGAAAATGTGTATCAAAGGTGATATGGTTGGCATCAGTTTAACATAAAAAGTTTTTGCCTGTTAAAAGATTCTTCTTTACTGAAATCTGTATGCACATGTAGAAGCAGGTTACACATAATAACCCTTAATTGTAAACAACATTTGTAGGTTTCCATTTAGATCTGATATGTTGAAGTTTCTGGGGTATTTTCCCTTTTTGTTTTGTAATAAATGCTTGTGAGGATTGGATGATGTCAAACATCACTGCATTTGGTTTGGATCTGTTAATTGTTAAATTTTTTTGTTTTGTTTGCTTCGGTGTTAATTGTAACAGTTTCTTCAATCTTTTACTACTATAACCAACTATGTGGAAACTTGAATTTAGGAAAAATCCCATATTTGATTAAAGTAAAATGCTGGAATTAAGTACAAAGCGACACATAATTAATTCACTAGTTGCTTTCATTTCATGCAAAAATAATTTCCGGAGACTTCAAGCTCAATTTACGCCTCTTGACATTTTTAATATATATTGCAATCATTCAAGATTCTTATTGTCTCCATTGTTAATATCAAATTTGTAAGTTATATCACTATTAATTACCAATAATCACTTTCGTTTTGAAGATGAAAAAGAGAGCATTTATAATCCGTCCTTGTTATTGGAGTGCTGCACTCAAACGCTATACTACGTCATTAATCTTGGTGCTAATTCCAAGCACGATTTAATCACACAGAAGCTGAAGATGTTGTGACCCATGATTATTAGATGTTAGGAAATGAGGACCGCGTGCCAACTTTCCATAATATTTGTGCCCTTTTCAATCTTTCTAAAGCGCTAAGCAAGAATATGGATGCAGTAATGTTTTTTTTGTTCTAGATGTTCAAGGAAGCTTTGGAAATCAATATAAATAGGAGGGAAAATAAATAAATAAATAAAAAACAAATCAACTAACATAAGTCATAGGATCATTGCCATGAATGACTACAAAATTGTAATATCCAGCCAAAGCCTTAAGAGACTCAATTGCTTCCATGCAGCGACTGGAAAAAAAAAATTATATTCCCAGTGGAAATTGAGATTCTGACACTCGAGTTCCCAATGGAAATCGAGTGTCAGAGACTCGATTTCCTAGTGGGGTGGAAATTGAGATTCTGACACTCGATTTCCACTGGGAATTTTTTTTTTCTTGCAGCTACTCCTGCAGCAGTAAACGAGAATTACTTTTCCCTTCCCCTGTAGCGGTAAACTAGATCCAGAACACATTTAATGGGCAGCGGTAAACAACTAGAACTGTGCTCTATGATACTAGTGAAAGAACTATGAGATTAAAACAGTTACTATTGATGGGCATTATAGTTGCCCTCTTAGCACACAAAAACATTCAATACTAGCTATCATCACTTCAAACAAGGCTCCTGTGGTTGACGTTGCCAAATTAGTTACTACTAAGTAATATCATTGTTGGCATTATAGGCAAAAGTTGCACAACGCAACTAATGTAACAAGTACAATGGATAGCAAATAGTTCAATTACAACAACATTCAGCAATAAACAAAATAACAACTAAGTCAATACAACATAGTCTACATAGTCCCCTAGCACTTGTCCATACTGATACAACATAGTTTACATAGTCACTTATCACTTGTCCATACAGAAGATAACCACAAGTCCCATGTACAATGCCAAGTCAGAAATCGAGTCTTTGCTCACCTGAGAAACATTAAAATACGGTCATTAGTTTCCAAATGCGAAGAACAAAAACCAAATGAAATTCTAAGAATATTATATAAAAACAGTGAGGGCACTTGCCTAGTTGATAGCACTACCACTTGTCGAAGCCCCATGGGAAATGGGACAGCTTCTGCGGTTATGCCCCTCTTGATGACACAATCTGCATCGTTGCCTCGGTTGAATCTCCCTCAAGTTGGGATCTTCCCTTCGGCTTCCCCGTTCTTGCCGTACTCCATCCATTTCATTCCTTAATCTTGACATCACAGGACGACCTTTAGCCCGCAACAGCTGTGGGTCAGGCACCCACCGTGGTCCGCGAACGTCCTTCCACAAGGACTCTGACTTGGGCACCACAAAATGATGTGAATATGTCTGAAAAGCGTTGCTCAAACTGTAACATGGGTGAATATAGCTGGTCGCATCAAGGTGTAGACCTTTAAGAACTTTAATTGCATGTGAACAAGGGATCTTCAAGTTTTGCCATTTTCCGCAACCACATGTCCTAGCAAATACGTGCACTTCATGACTGTGGTTTCTCCCTCCACCTCTATTGTCGTTGTACGGGGTAACCACTTGATATACATCAGTTTCATGATTAAAATGCCTCAGAGTGTGTCCTGCGGTTTTCTGCTCATTTTTGTTATAGATCTCCATTGCATAATCACTCCAGAACTTACCTTGAGAGAGATCAGAAGAAATTTGTTTATGTCGATCGTGGAAATATGCAACAATTTTGGCCCAAGTGAACTCAGCCATTACAGCAATGGGCAAACTGCGGGCACCTTTAAGTACCCCATTAAAGCACTCATAGATATTGGTTGTCATTGTCCTGTAACGTCTTCCACCATCATGTGACTGGGTCCATTTCTCCACATCCTCACTCATTAGATATGTGTGTGGCATATAGTGTGTAACATGGCGATCAACAGGATCTACACCCCTCAGTAAATTAATCTCGGCCTCCTTAATGGTTTGCATTATGGACTCAAATTTAGCTTCATGAGTCGTATATCCAGCTTTCAGGGCCAATGCCTTTAGAGTTGGGTCATCAAAGTGTGTGTTGAAGTTGCTAGCAACATGTCGAAGGCAATATCGATGAAATACCTGTTCTATTTAGTCCTGACCTCTAGGCCACTCTCGAATGGCGCATTTGATACCTTTATGTCAGTTAGAAATAATGCAAATGCCTTGGTCAGGTATGACATGCGCTATCGAAGTCCTTAGACACTCTAAAAACCACCCCCAACTAGCCCTTGACTCCTTGTCCACAACAACAAAGGCGAGAGGTAAAACCTTTTGGTTAGCATCGGTTGTCATTGCAATCATCAATACCCTTTTGTATTTACCATACAAATGAGTCCCATCAATACTGATCATCGGCCTGCAATATTGGAATGCAGCAATGCATGGAGCGAATGCCCAATATACATAGCGCAATAATGAGTACCTTCGAGTGGCCTAGGTATGGTGTGATAATAATACCGGGTACCCGAATCCTGATCCAAGTATGCCAATAACAACTTTTGCAACCTTTGGTAAGACTCCTCCCAATCCCCAAATATCTTAGCAATTGCCTTTTGTTTTGCGTCCCAAACTTTATAGTAAGAAAGCTTATGATTATACTTAGTACGTATGATTTGCCAGAGCTCATCAATACGAGCAGTGTGATTTTTTCTCAATTTTCCCACAATTTCTGATGCAACAAAATTAGAATCCATCATTCTACCATCTCTTTGCAGGCCAAAGGGTATACAAGTGTGTGGACCCACATAAGACGTGACCATCCACAGACTATTAAGTTTATCTTTCATAAATGCTCCAATGTACCACTTGCAGTTCTCATCAACACATGCAGCGCACAATTTAGTTGGGGTCGACCTTCGGATTCTATAATTTCTATTATCAGTTGCTGCGTATATTGTCAATGCACGCTTCACCGCCTGTTTATTTGCAAAAGTCAATCCTTTACAAAAATGCATCCCATCTTCCCAAGTACAAACAAATGGTATCTGAAGACGTGAAGGATCAACCATATTTTCCCAAGTATTTGCGTAGAATGAGTCGGCAGGAGGTCTGTAGCCAGTGGTCGTATTTGTATCATGCTGGATGCCAATATCATCGTTTGCAGCACCTTCATCATGGTACTCCATATTTTCCTTTTCAAAATTGGGAACGACTTCGTGGTCATCTACATCGTTCTCAAAGTCACCTTGCTCAATCATCTCTTCGCACTCATCCATACCATCAATATTTTCACCATCATTCGCAGCATGATCTTCGTCTTCATCTTCCTCCTCTAAATGTGTCTCTTGAGGATGGAGGGTTTCACCAGTATTGGCAACATGATTTTGAGATGGGAGCATATAACCTTCCATTGTATACCCTCCCATTGTAGTGCATCCATCATCTAGGGCTGTAAATTGTAAAGACATATTTGTTTCTTGCACCACCTCAGTATCAACTTCTGCAAGCGCCTCCAAACTTACGTACAACTCAGCAGCATTTACTTGGGTCATTTTCTGTATCCTATTAAACATCATCTTTACATGTTTGTCTTCTTTGATCGCCATATACCCGTAATTTATCCGTTTGTGAAGGACTTCTTGTGGGTAACGATAAATAATCTTGATGTCATACCAAGCATGGTTCAAATTCAATTCCTCCATTATTTTGCTCTTCAAATCATTCAACGTCTTCAACTTACAACGTATCATCATGTAGTAGCATTGGATACCCGGCCCTCTAAATGGTAATCCGTCAATCTCTCCAAGATTGTCAAGGGGTCCACCGAAGTATACATTCATATCAATATTTTTCAAAGATTGTGAACCTATTAGAGAGTCAAGTATAGTATGTTAGTCACATATTTTATCTCTTTCATTTAACATCAATTACAAAACTTTTTCTATCTACTAAAAATACAAAAATTACAACTTCTCACCCCACAATTGCATATACTCACCCCGCATCACACATAATTATACTGGCGCAATCATTATCATTTCGTAAATGAAAAAACTAAAGACAAAACTCACCCCTATTACAAAATTTCAACTCAGCTCTAACAAAAATATAAATAAAAATATCAAACCAAACAACAAAAGTCGATGTGCAAATGAATGAGTGCAATTATGTAACATCATCATTCCATATATAATTTCAATTTTTAGGTATATTAGAGTCTAATTCTAATTGGGCTCAAGAAAAATACAACTCTAGCCCCCTTCATCAAATCTGCCCAAATGAACAAGTTAATGATTATTTAGTTGTTAAAGAAATGTAATATATTTTTTTTAATTATTAGAAATAGGACATGAAAGTTGCATTATGTCCCTTTTCCTTTGATCAACTTAATGATTGTTTAAAATATATCATTATTACTAATATTTTTTACTTTATTTTTCACATAAAGTAAAATCTTATGATCATCGATTTGATTCTATGATTTAGTCCACTCATATGCTTATAGGTCCTGTTTAAGATCTCAATTTTAATAACCTTGGTTTTACTTGTAAATTACAAATATGTACTAGAAAGATATTCATATAGATAATGTTTAATAGATCATGTTTAGGATCTCAATTCTTTTATAGATCATGTTTAATTTATTCATAAATTTTTTTTAATTATAAATATCTACTAGAAAGATATTCATATAGATATGAAAATATTTGAAAAAGATCCAAAAAAAAAAAAAATGAGAAATTAATTGAATCTTAGAGGGATATTTTTTTGTCTTTAAAGTATTAAAATGGATATTTGGATAAATTGTTTTTAAGTAAATTAGTAATAAACAAAACATAGCAAAAATTTTAGATGAAAAAGATTTCAAAAATTAAATATTTAAGTATAAGAAAATGTCACGTTCGCCTAAAGCCCCAAAATACATTGAGCTGAACCTGTTGTCTTGGTTCCAACATTCAAAGCCACCCTTCTTGGTAGCACATGGCTGAAGCCTAAAGGTCTCAATAAGGCAATAAGTATTCTGAATGAATATTTGGGTCAATACCATTATTCATATTACAGTGGTGAGCTTTTGCCAAATGGAACACTTGCAACCATAGGCCAGTTGATGCATTAAATCCAGTTTATAGAAAAATATTAATACATGAAAATGTTGATGTTTAATATAAATAATAAAAAATGGAACTAAAAATATTAATTTTAATAATTTCATTGCTAAATATAATAATATTATATCGTTTGATCAAAATAAACAATTAATTATACTATTTATAAAAAGTATTGAATTTTAGTTAAGTTAAAATATTTTTGTATTAATGAAATAACATAGAGCAAGGGTTCATTAGACATTACCAAAAAAAAATTAACAAATTAAAAATAACAGTAATCTGAATATGATCATGACCAATCAAAATTAGACATATCATCTAATTTCAAAATCAAGGCACAAATATACAATCAAATATACCACATGTGATATACAAACTCAAATTTACTCCAAATTATGGAGAAAAGGAAGCAGCTAACTTCACCGAAATCTAGCAAAAAGACTTCTTGGATCATGAATAAAAAAAAATTATATATATATAAACCACTTTATATATATATACATATATAAATCTATATATATATATATATATATAAAGTGGTATATATACATATATATATATCAATATATATATATATATATATAAATATACAAGCAACACTTTATCAGGAAATGTATATAAATATATATATATATATATATAAGTGGTTAATACAAACAAATATTTTTATCAGGAAATGTCATGACAAATTTAATACAAGCAACACTTTCTAAAGCAGTTATATACAATAAACAACCAACTAGAGAGTGAGGAGATCCTTACCTGACATGAGGATGTGCAAATGTACTGCTGGGATTGTATGAGATTGAGAGACGGAGACTACAATGATGGGCTTGTATGAGAGTTAAGAGGGGAGTATTGTTCTGCTCTGCTATTGAATGAGTATGAGAGAGTTGAGAGAGGAGCAATGTCTGTATGAGTGAGAGAGAATGTGTTGAGAGAGAAGCAATTTTTGTTGACAGAAGCTTTCAGCCAAGTAAGTGACATAAAGAAGTTTTAGTGACATAAAGAAGTCGGTGACATAAAGTATGCATGTGGTTTGAACAGGGACATAGAGCTTCAGTGACATAAAGAAGTCAGTGAGATAGCTTCAATTACAAAAACGTGCCCAGGGATCAGACAGAAGTCAATGACATGACCAGTGCATGTGGTCTAACCGCACACCAAAATCGAGTGTCTGAGACTTGGTTTCGCTTTAAGTAAACCGAGTCTCTAACACTCGAGATCTATGTGGCGCCCAAATGTAACTCGAGTCTCTAAGACTCGAGTTCCAGGTATATTCCATCTGGCATTAGGCCACGTCAAACGATGAAAATCGAGCCTCTCGGGCTCAATTTATGATGCCAAAATCGACCCTCTGAATCTCGAGATGCTACTAAATGATATTGTTTGCAAACCGGGCCAACTAACTAGATAGTTAGAAAAAAAAAATTAGTTAACTATTTTCCCCAAAGAGAAGAGGGAAAGTTGTAGGTGAGTTTGGGGGTTGAAGGTAAAAAAGAAAAAATGAAAAAGGGAAACTACAAAATTGGTCCCTATTCTATCAATATATTTTAATTTAATTCTTAACTTTTTAATTGTGTCAATTTGGTCCCTAACCTTTTAGTCTTGTGTCAATTTAGTCCTTACAGTTATCTTTTGGATGAAAATTTATGATGTGTCTAATGGTCAAAATAAAAAATTAGCTTACATTGATGAGATAATAAACTTAAATTTTATTTTGGCTGTTTGTCATATTAACAATTTTCATCTAAGATATAACATCAGAGGCTAAATTGACACGACATTGAAAGGTTAGAAATCAAATTGACATAATTGAAAGATTATGGACTAAATTGAAATATGATGTAAAAATTAGAGACCAAATATGTAGTTTACTAAAAAAAAAGAAGGAAAGTTGTATCAAGTTAATTTGTGGGTCCATAAAAAGAAAAAGAAAAAGAAAATTGAGTTATAAGTGATGAGCGATAACTGATGATATTTGAGTAATAAGTGATGAGTGATCATTTTTTGAAATCCAAACAGCCCCTAACCAATGAATACTTTTTTTTTTTGGGTTTATTCATCATAATTTGAAGTTACTACATTTTTTAATCACAAAAATACCACAAAAATATTAGGGGTGTGATGAGATTTATTTCACTCACAAATGCATAAATCTCATCACACCCTTAAGTATTTTTGTGATTAAAAAATGTAGCAACTTTAAATTATGATGAATGAAAACTATTAACTTTTACAAAAAAGAATAAAAGAGGAACTTAAAACCTAGTATTTCATAATTTTCATATGTTTTTTGCCGTTCTTTTAATGTGATTATCAATGTTTTAGTGATTAGAATTAGAAGATGATGCTCCATCCCAACCGCTTTACAAAATTTTTGTGATGGATGTCGCTGACTCGCTGACCAAATTGACTTCATTGAAGAAATGATCCATCCATTCCATTGTGACTTGTGAGGTATTGGATTTGGAGAAAGTATATGTTGTTTCTGGAATACCAAGTTATCTAGTTGGTGTTTCATGGTCCAACCTGTAAAAAAATTGACAAGTCAGGATACTAGCTCACTTAAATTAAAATTACAGAAATGCCCTTGAAAATTTTCAAACTCCCGCCCCTTTAACACGCTTTCACTTGTAAAATCAAAAGATTATCTTCTCTTTCTCTCTCTGTTTCTCTCTAGCACAACTGCACACACCAGCCCCTTGCACCTCCATGTACTCTCTCTCTTAACTCCAAAGCTTGACAGCCACTACTTAGCATCGCCGCCGGAATAGAGATACACCGCTAAACATTACCAATTCCTACGAGACTAGCCTTTGTCTCGTCGGAAAATGCCCAAAACCGTCTCTTCTTCTCATTGTTTCCAAATTCCAACCTCCGACGCCGGAAGTTTTCTCGCGCTTCCAACAACTGACGTTGCAAGAAGGTCTTCTCTCCCTCTGTTTTTTTTTTTTTTTTTTTAATTTATTTATAAGTTTTCCTGTTTATAGAGATGTGTTTTGTTTTAAAAAAAAATTGAATTATACATGTTTGATAAAATGCTTCAGTGAAGGTTGCTGCACTAATAATACAGTAAAAGGTTTATTTTATTTTATTTCATTGTTCTTTTGGATTAGATTAAAAGTGGTTAGTATGTTGCAGTTTCATTGGTAGAGAAATAAAGCTTTTTCTTTGTTTTTTAGTTGAGTTGTTACACGATCTGAACTACAAATTTGTTTTATGGTGAATAGCCAAATGGCAGAATACAAAAATACCTATTTGGTATCTCTTATGGCCTTTTAAATTTGTCTAATGAGATGGTAAACAATCTGAACTACACATCTATCTTATGGTGAATAGCTAGATGCAACCTTCAAGCATCAATATCTTTGGGTCCACCATTTGTAATTCTTTTGTCATTGCCTTATGTGATTTATTGAGCATTGCCTTAATAGTCTTTTTTCCTCTTTTAATTCTTGTTGGTATTTTCTCCTCGCTTGAATGTTATGGTGGTTTAAACTCATTTTTTGTTTTTCAAGTTAAATACCAATTAACTCAAGACAAAGTGCTTAAGGAATTTATTCAAATGTGGTGTAACTAAGAGTTTATGTTGTTTCACATGGAAATAAAATTTCAGATCTATATCTTTTTTTTTTTTTTTTTTTTCATTATATTTATTATTTAGTGCTTCAAATCTAAGCCTTATAGTTTGTGGAATTCAAGCTAAGCTAGCTGGAAATTTTGAAATATCATATTTGCAACTCTTGGCCTTTGGTCAAGTATTTTTTGGGCTGTCCACCAAATTGTAGTTGGAACCTCAACCCCTTAGGGTTATGTTAGGTTGTCACCAGAGTATCTTGATACAAATTAAGATACATTTTTAGCCCATGGGATTATGTGCAAGATTGAGGATTATGAATTGTTATTATAGGGAATACTATCTACATTAGGATAAATGGAAAATACCTTTCTTTCAATAATCTTATTTGTTCCCATCCAAAAAGTTTTTTTTTTTTTTTTTTTTTGCATTTACTCAAGATGTTTTATTTTTTGTCTTGAGTAATTACAATTTAATACTATTCGAATGGTTTGATTGCAGGATAGAGCTCATTGAAAAATATTGTAGGCGATGAAGAGACAATACCATAGATTTATGAAGCAATTTTGAAGAGTTAATTGATAAGCATGATGAGGTTGACACAGAGTTAATGGAAGAAATTTGTTATAAGACACATGGGACTTTGGTTAATATTGATGTTGAAGAGTTTGAGTTCAATTTTGATCAGTTTTGTGATTGATGAATGTATGTGTTTGAACAATCTAAGTTATAATGTATGTAGTTGTAGTATGCAATTTTATTGTTATCTACCCTTGAAAGAAAAGGAAGAAACTTGTAATGAGCATCTATAATTTATACTTGATCCAATTAAAAGATGTGCAAATTGTTCTTTGATATACTTAATGTCTCGTTTGGTTCATAATAATACCAAGTTAAGGGATTAGAAAAAATCCTTGATGAGTATTCATATAAGCATAATGGATCAGTAGTCTTGGAGATGGATTTAAAGTTTTCTTGGTCTTTGAAGAATCTAGCATTCCTCCACTCCATGTCAACTCAAACAATCTAGCATTGCAATTCAACCACCATACATAATTGTCATTCACCTTGAATAGCCATACCATGCACATATAGAATCTACGATATAAGAATAAACTGTACTATTGCATTAAAAAATTTCATCATTTGCATATAATTAGTTTTTAATTAAAAGCTACTTAAACACACACAAAATCTATCATGTTTGAGTAACTTCATTAGTTACAAAAATTTTCCAAATTGATGGTTATAATTAGTGTTTAGCTATACAATTAATCGTCTAAATTTTGCTATCTAAAAATTGTCAAATAAAAGATATTGTCCAACTTGTTCCTCCACTATGCAGTATGCGGTCCAAAATAGTCCAAAATGCTGTCCATTGGCTGTGCAATATGTTGTCCCAAGTACCATCCAAAAAGCTATCCATCATATTTCAGAATTTTTTTGCAAGGCCCTAAAAAAAAGAACAATATTAGGAGGGGAAAAAAAACAATAAACAAAAGCACGAATTAAAGTTGTGCTTAAACTAATGTTTGCAGATGAGTTCAATTCAAGTATGGAATTGTGTTGTGTTGAAACTAATCATCGCAAGAATAAATTTATATATATTCACTAGCTAGTGTGGAGAGTAGAAGGGTTTTGTGCATTTTAGCCGGTTTGAATTAAGTTTTTGTTGTAATTACAAATTATTTGAGACTTGGGGGTTGCTATTTTGCCATGCTTTAAGGGTGTTTCTTGTGAATAAGTGAATAATGTGAACAAGATACCGAACAAATACAGTATCAAATAAATGAACAAAAGATGCCAAGAAAAGGCTGTATTGCTCTGATAATTCATTTAAATCAAACAAAAGGGTTAAATCAAGCATTCATAGCCATCAAAATTTTGTGCAATTAATCAAACAGAGATAACTAGGCAAACTATCCTACCCAATTGAATTTAGCAAATTCCCTTCCTCTTTTTTTGGTTGCAATTGAATGTGTCCAACATAAAAAACAACTTGACCAAATAAATAAACTCCAAATTCTCAAACTTGGTGGTCAAAATTTATCAAAGAAAAGAATCTAGCCCCAATAAAGTATATTAGAATTCAAGAAAAACATACTAACCCAATTGGAAAGCTACATATAATTAGTAGACGAGCAGAACTCATGAATCAAATTAACAAGCCACAAAAAGAAAAAGAAAGAGAAAGATGGAGATGGTGACGGGCAATTCTTACGGCACTAGTAATGTTTAGCAGTGTATCTCCACATTCTTGTCGCATTCTAAAGTCTTCAGCAAGTCCAAGCAGCTCTCTCCGCCGCTAGGCCTGACTCCCAAGTCTTTTGGATTATCAACTCTCTGGTCATCGTGTACACTCAAAAAAGACTTTTTTTTGGAGAGAAAAACAAAGATTGGTAATAATGGACAACCTGGAAACGATTTATAATAATAATAAAAAACTATTACTGTATTATTAGTGCAGCACTGCAGCCATCCTTACTGAAGCATTTTATCAAACATGTATAATTCGAATTTTTTTTTTAAAAACAAAACATATCTCTATAAACAGACAAAATTTATAAATAAATAAAAAAACAGAGGGAGAGAAGACCTTCTTGCAACGTTAGTTGTTGGTAACGCGAGAAAATTTCCGGCATCGAAGGTTGGAATTTGCAAACAACGAGAAGAAGAGACGGTTTTGGGCATTTTTCGACGAGACAAAGCTTTGGAGTGGTGTGTATCTATGTCCAGCGGCTATGCTAAGCAGTGGCTGTCAAGCTTTGGAGTTGAGAGAGAGAGTACATGGAGGTGCAAGGGGCTAGTGTGTGCCACTGTGCTAGAGAGAAATAGAGAAAGAAGGAGAAGATAATCTTTTGATTTTACAGAAGTGTAAAGCGTGTTAAAGGGACTGGAGTTTGAGAATTTTCAAGGGCATTTCTGTACTTTTAATTTTAGTGAGCTAAGTATCCTGACCTGTCATTTTATACAGGTGTCAAGTTTTAATTGGACCCTGAAACACCAACTAGATGCTGACTTGGCATTCCAGAAACAGCATATACTTTCTCGTGGTATTGACGAAAAGCCTCTTAATGGCAACAAGCTGCCAATCTGGCAAAACTCCCTACTTTGACACAAAGGAATGTACCTAGTTAATTTCATTTCCAAAAATGAAAAATCTCAAAAAAGTAGACTTAAAATTACCTTGTAAACAGAAACAGATCCTCCTTGTCCCAGCTTATTGGAATTGTGAAAGTAATTTGTGGCTTTTTCAAGAATTTCATGCGAATAATTGAGTTTGGACTTGTTCACAGTGGCCAACATAGCGCCTAGTTGCTTTTTCTCTGAAACAAATGCCAGACCAGGTAATAATTTACTTTATAAGATCTCTAGCCATGGTTGCGAGAGCTTCCTCCAATTTTATTGGGCGTTTAGCACATGTCTCTTTGAAAGGGATCTGAAACTTATTTGCGAGTTCCTGCATTTCATCCAGCCACAGGGAGAGAATAAATTTAGATGGTAATAACTAATAAGCATCCAGAATAATAATTACACTATATATGGGTCAAAATGTGGCGGATGTTCTTATAAAAAAAAAAAATTGTGGTGGATGTTTATGTAATTTACAATTAACTTATTGTTATTGGAGAATAATTTTACACCGGAGGAATTAAAAGTTAAAATCGATCAAACAACCGACATAGAAGGGAACAAGTGATAGAAATATGCCTGTTAGATTTTTTTTTCTGGCCCATGTTTTGAGGGTTGGGAATACTTGTCTCATAAGGGGTCCTTTCCCTTGTATTGAGGTGAGTGGGCTGATTGGGGGAGAGCACTACTCTAGCAAGTCATTTAGCATTAAAATCAGAGGTGACGGTTTCTGGATTTAGGTCACTAATTCATTACAAGCTGTAGGTATTAAACGAGTTTAATGTTTTTTTTTTTTTTGAGAATAAACGAGTTTCATGTTGATGAGGCATAGGAATTAAACAGGTTTAATGCTAGCTCTTGGGGCTCTGTCGCCATATTGTATGAACAACCCTTCTCTTTTCTTTGGTTTGCACCTAGATGAGGGTCATGGACCAATTCCAAACCTATTGACTGGAAACCCAATTGAGTAATTCGACCCAACCCTTCTCTTTCCTTTGGTTTGTACCTAGATCAGGGTCATGGACCAATTCAAAACCTATCGATTGGAAACCCAATCAAGTAATTCGACCCCATCGACTTGAACCAACTTGAGATGATGTGGCAGTGAATGATTGGACAGTTTTAGTTGAGGAATATTACAAAAAGGGTCTAGTCCAATCTTTTTTATTCTCAATGATTTTTTTCTGGCCTCTCTTGTCAGGGGCAGGGGATGCTTGTGAAATTAGTAGTACCTTTTCCTTTTAGAGATTAAATTGGGTTAGGAGTTTGTGTAAAAGGTGTGCTTAACGCCAGCCAATCCTGACCTGACATGTCAGCAAATAATAAAAAAATATTTTTTCTCTCCCTATCTCCTCCTCCCATCTCCCTCACTTTTCCAGAAACATTGAAGGCTTGAAACAACGTTGAAGGAGCCACAGCCTTTTTTTCTTCATATCTCCCTCTCTTCTGCAAAATCCTCTGAAAACCTGCAAATTTTATAAAAAAATCCCAGCAAAGGAGCTGTTCTCGCACCCAAACCATCCATCAATGGAACTCACTGATGATGTCGAGAAATTCACCAGTGAGCCACACGATACTTACGCACCCGAATGTAATACCTGCACAACACAAAGAGAGAACCTAACAGAAAGTACCGGTGTGGTATCGGCCAAATACCCTCTGAAGGTTAAGTTAGAACTATTCTCTCAACTCTAGAGTGTTAGAGCAAGGGTGGATTATGCGTACCTTGATCTATGATGGTATTGAGGCTTTTATAGTAGTAAAGGGTTGACATCTCTCCCTTGGTGCGGAAGTCTTTTCCTTATAGGAATCCTCTTGAATAATCCTAAACATGATGGACAAGATATTTCCTTGTAGGGAAGATTTACATTAATGTGCGTATCTTCCAGAATCCTCTTTGTGCTAGAATTCCTTTGATCTTGGGATTCTATGATGTACGCTGCAAGTATCTCATATCTAGGGTTTACTTCCTGCTGCGCGGGTATTTAGACTCGTCATTATTTCATCTGTTCATGTGGGATCCGTTCATAACAGACTGTGTGGACATTGGGCCCGTCCTCTATCAGCCCACGGAGGATGACTCGTCAGGCCTATATCATGGAGATTCGTCCACCTAGATTTTCCCTCTTCAGTTGCCCCCTCACCCCATGGGTCCGTCATTTCTCATTTTCTTTTTAGGACACGTGGGGTGACGGTTCGTGGTTAGAGGGGTGACGGTTCAGAGGCCTGTGGGTCGATGGTTTCCTATCTTGACAGATCGTCTAGATGTAATTTATGAAGCATGACACATGTCATTCTTCCATTGAATGTTGTCTTGGATTGAGACGTCGCTTCGACTTCTGTGCTCTTCCTTTATAAATATCCCAACCTTCGCCTCTCATTTTTCCACTTTCCACAAAAACACACTTGTCAGAGCGCAATCCGTCATCTTTGTCAGAGACACTTCGTTCAATTACTTGCATCCGTCATTACCACCATTCCTCCGTTCACTTACTAGTCAGTAGGTACTCTTTTTCTCGTCTTTCTACCGTCAGATTAATTTTATATATCTTAAACTTTTTACTCCTGTTATCCATTCTTAGCCCCGTTAGAGTCTTAGGTTTTGACGTCACTTCTAGGCAATGTCTAGTGCGTCAAGTAATCAGTCAGTTGTCCGTGATGGGGCGGATTATGAGGAGGTATACCCATCAAGTCACAAAGACCAAGAGAGTTCCAGTGAAGAGAGGAGTCCGTCTCTTCTCCGTCCTCAACAAATGAGGATATGGAGTTGGCTGAACCAGAGGAAGGTTCTAATGACGGCGAGCAACAACCAATAGGACCCGTCATAGGAGCTGATGGACTAAGGGAGTTCATCATGTTTCCAGAGTGGATGGTGAATGATTTTAGATCTACTATCAAGGAGACACACTTCAAAACTCTTAGGGTTAATTACCAGATCCCAGATAACATTCTCATCCGTCTACCCTATAAATCAGAGAAATATTATTATGAAGGGGTAGAAGGTGTTGGGGTGAACGAGCAAATGTTGAAGGCAGGACTTAGGTTTCCACTGAGCTCCCTTCATCGTGAGCTATTCAAATATATGGGTCTGTCCGTCAACCAAATATCCCTCAACGCTTGAAGGGTCTTCATAGCAATGGAGGTCCTGTACGGTGCTTGGTCAAATGGAGCTAGGAGGTTGACGGTGCGGGAATTCCTTCAATGCTATCGTCCAGATGAAATTGACAAATCAAGGGGGATATACAGTTTTGTACCAAGGAGTCTGTTGTTAAAGGTGATATATGAAATTCCAGACTTCAACAGGGACTGGAAGAGTCGTTATTTTTTCTTAGAGGGTGACGAATGGATGTGTCGTCTAGGGGATACGGAACATATGCTTGTCGACACTAATTTGGGCCTACTGTCTCCGTCTGGTATGTACCCGTCCTAATGTGTGAAGACTTTACTTAACCGTTCAGTATAATATATTTATTTCAACACTTTTTAACCGTCTTCTTCTTTGCAGTTCGATGGCATCCACAAATTGATCTTGAGGAGTATAGTTTTCTTGAAATTTTTTTTAACAAAACCAAGCTGGAGGAAAGGACTTGGGCTAAATTAGTCAATCTTGAAACCATCCATTGGTACTATGATGGACCTGCACCAACACAAGTAGCCATCAAATACGAAGCTAGGATTCATCAACGTAAGTCCGTCATTCCAACTCTACTTGAACAGTTGATTTTTATTAAAGAAATTAACTTCATCCGTTCATCTTTACAGAAATGGATGACGCTAAGAAGAGGGCAATAATAAAGGCAAATGCTGCCAAGAACAGGGAGTCCGGCACTGTTGATCCCAAGGAGACGGGCACAAGCAACCCGTTTGCAAAAAGAAAGCAACCATTCAAAGGTGATCGTCCTCCAAAGAAACCCAAGGTCCTTTTGGAGCCCGTTGTCGGGCTCATGGCTGAGGGTGCGAAGGCTGTTACCCCAGCAAAGCATGGTGCCGGCAAAGGCCTCATGAAGGGTCCGTCCACCAGCCTGAAGAAGCCACCTGCCCTTCTTCAAGATGACCCCAAATACGCCTTGTAGCAACTCTCGTCCATCATTACCTCTAAGGACTACTAGGACTTGAATAACCATTTGACGGAGGAGATGAGTGAGACGGGGTTGTTCAGTATTGCTTAGGTAATCTTGCCCATCTATTTTTCATCCGTCTATCTATATGCCTTTGCTTGAAATTAATTTATCTCCTATTTTTCAGGCCATGGTTATGATGAAAGGTTTGATGGGACGGTGTCTAAATCATGAGATGACCTTGGGCCGTATACGGGATAAAACAAAGTTGACGGAGGATGAGCTTGGCGAGCTACAGGCCTGGAAAGTGGTCCAGAAGAAGAAACTCAAAATGGCTGAGAAGGCCAGGGGACCAGTACTACCAGCTAACGAAGGAGTTGAGGAAAGTTGTTGAAGATAAAGAGAAAGAGATCCGTCAGGCCAAGGACATTGCCGTACTAGAGTACCGCGACTCCGACACCCTTTTGACTGAGCTTGGAGTCTCGTACGGTGACGGCTTTAACGAGGCCATCCATCAAGTGAAGGCATTATATCCTGCGTTAGATTTGACCTCCGTCAACATCAATGCCCCAAAGCAGACGTCTGTCCAGCCTATTCAATTCGATGATACGAACGAGCTCTTCGATGAGAACGCGTTTGTCAACGCCCCTGGAGACCAGGTTATAGTTGAAAGTGACCCAAAAGACGGTCAGGCCCGTCGTAGTGAGGAAAAGGAAGCCCCAGTTGCAGATTGAAGTTTTTTTTTTTTTTTAATAGAATATTTGGAGAACAACTTCTATCCGTTATGGATGATATGTAAACGCTTAACCTTTAGTTCTTTCAACTATTTTGTTTTAACTTCATGTCGTTTTGGTTTATATCCATCTACTATAATGATTTGTTTATTGACGGTAGTTTATATATGTATCTTTTAGTGGATTCTTGCCTGCATCCGTCCACCTATTGGACTGTTAGAATCTTACCCCCTTGGGGTGATCCGTCTATTTTGTGATCTTGATAATTGTCATCCCCTTGGATGACCCATCCATTTGAGGACTAAAAAATTAATTCTTAGGATCATCCGTCCAGTGGACTTCGTCCACTTTATTGGACTTGGAATTTTCATCCTGCTTGGGATGGTCCATCCACGTTGTATACCTTGTAAAAATTCTCATCCGATTAGGATGACCCGTCCACTTTATGGACTTAACTTTATGTTCGTCCACGTTGTGGACTTTATAAAAATTCTCACCCTTTTGGGATGATTCGTCCACTCTATGGACTTAACTTTTATGTTCGTCCACGTTGTGGACTTTATAAAAATTCTCATCCTCTTGGGATGATCCGTCCGCTTTATGGACTCAATCTTTATGTCCGGCCACATTGTGGACTTTGTAGAAATTCTCATCTGATTAGGATGACCCATCCACTTTATGGACTTAACTTTACATCCGTCCACATTGTGGACTAAAAATTTTCACCCTCTTGGGATGATCCGTTCACTTTATGGACTTAACTTTATGTCTGTCCACGTTGTGGACTTTGTAAAAATGGTTCAGAAAAACATAGTTGTGCCTGAATAGTCCTCTGATTAATTAAAAAACCATGCATTTGTAGAAAAGTACTTGCCCCCTTGGGCTTAAAACATATTGTAGCAAAAATTGTCTAAGTAAAACTAGTAACTGTAGAAAAACTAAATAAACTGGGAGATTAGAGAGCGCCGTTGTTCTTCATATCACTTTTACTAGTAGTATTTCCGTAGGTGCTTCATGTTCCATGGGTGTTGTAGCTTTCGCCCGTCCAGAGTTTCAAGGTGGTAGGTTCCCTTCCTCTGCCATGATGTGATCCTGTAAGGTCTTTCCCAGTTAGGGCTGAGCTTTCTTTGTGAAGGATCTCTAGTAGAGCCCATTATCTTTCGTAGTACAAGATCTCCAACTTGAAAGTCTCTATGCTTGACTTTGGAGTTGTAGTGTTTTGCCATGAGGTTCTGATATCGTGCCAGTCTTTGTTCTGCTGCTGCCCGCATTTCGTCCACCAGGTCGAGGTGAAGGCGCATGGCGTCTTCATTCTTGTCTCCATCGTAGTTCTCCACCCGATAAGTTGCGAATCCTACTTCTGCTGGGATGACAGCTTCACTTCCGTAGGCTAGTCGAAACAGCGTTTCTCCAGTTGGTGTTCTTGCTGTGGTTCGGTATGCCCATAGAACGCTTGGTAGTTCGTTCGGCCAGATACCCTTTGCCTCCTCAAGCCGGGTCTTGATGATCTTGAACAAGGAACGGTTCGTGACTTCAACCTGCCCATTGGCCTGGGGATGTGCTGGCGATGAGTAGTGATTCTTGATACCTAGCTCCGAACAGAAGTCCTTAAATGCGTTATTGTCAAATTGCTTTCCGATGTCGGAGACAAGGAATCTAGGTATGCCATACTTACAGATGATATTCATCCAAATGAAACTTCGAATATTTTTCTCCGTGATAGTAGCTAGGGCTTCTGCTTCCACCTATTTAGTGAAGTAATCGATGCCAACTACCAAAAACTTTAACTGCCTTATTGTTGTCGGAAAGGGGCCCATGATATCAAGTCCCCATTGAGCGAATGGCCAAGGGGATGTCATGGGGGTTAGTTCTTTGGATGGTTGCCTTATGAAGCTGTTGAACCTTTGGCACTTGTCGCAGGCCTTAACATAGGCTTAAGCGTCCTTCAACATTGTAGGCCAATAATATCCTGCTCGGATTAACTTGTGCACTAATGACTGTGCCCCCAGTGGTTTCCGCAGATACCTTCGTGGACTTCCCTCATTACATATTCTGCTTCCTCGTGGCTTAAACACCTCAGGTACGGCCGTGAGAATCCTCTCTTGTATAATACATCCTTTATCAGTACAAATCGTGATGCTTGGACCTTCAACTTCCTAGCGGCATCTTTTCCTTCTAGTAACGTACCAGTCTTTAGGTAGGATACTATCGGCATAGTCCAATTGCCTTCTGTATTTACCTCCTGCACACTTGCCTCGTCATTAATAACTGAGGAGACTTGAACAAATGACAATACCTGTTCGGGGGCAAGCATAAATTTTGCTGATGCGGCTTTTGCTAGACGGTTGGCACATTTGTTCTCCTCCCTCGGGATTTGAACGAATCTGACTTCGAGGTTGCTGATACAATTCTTCACCTCCTTTAGATACCGCTTCATCCTCTCATTCTTGCACTCGTAGTCACCATTGATCTGACTTATTACCATCTGGGAGTCGCAATGTACGACCATGTTATCGGCGCCTGCTGCCTTTGCGAGGTCTAGCCCTACCACTAGTGCTTCATACTCGGCCTCGTTATTGGTTGTATGGAAGTCCAGTTGGATCATGCACTTAATTTTATCTCCTTCAGGGGTTTGGATTACTACACCTACCCCTTCTGCGTGTCTGTTGGAAGATCCGTCTGTGTGGATGCTCCATTGTGCAGCTATTTTTGCCCCTATGCCTTCCGATCCAATAAACTCGGCAATGAAGTCGACTACGGCTTGCCCCTTTATTGTAGTTTGTGGGCGGTACTGTACATTAAATTCACTAAATTTTACTGCCCATAAAGCCATCCGTCCAGCAGTCTCAGGGCTACTCATAGCTCTTCTTAAGGGTTGGTCCGTTAAGACGACGATGGTATGCGCCTGGAAGTAAGGCTTGAACTTTCGTGCCACAGTTACCAGTGCGAAGGCCAACTTCTCTATTTGGGGGTACCTTTCTTCCGCTCCTCGGAACGCCCTACTTATAAAGTAGACGGGTTTTTGAGATCCTTCCTCCTCCCTTACTAAGGCCGCATTGATTGCTACTTGCAAAACTGCGAAGTAGAGGTAGAGTACTTCCCCTGGCTTTGACGGGCTGAGTAATGGTGGAGATGATAGGTACTTCTTCAAATCCTTAAATGCTTTTTGGCACTCGTCCGTCCAAGTGAATGATTTTCTTAAAGTACGGAAAAAGGGAAGACATTTGTCTGTCGCTTTCGAGACGAACCTATTTAAGGTTGCAATTTTGCCGTTCAAGCTTTACACCTCCTTGGTTGTCTTTGGCGGTTCTAATTCCATGACGGCCCGAGCCTTCTCCGGGTTAACCTCTATACCTCTATGGGATACCATGAAGCCTAGGAATTTCCTCGCAGTCACTCAGAATGCGCATTTGTTTGGATTAAGCTTCATGTTGTATGAGCGCAGTGTGTCGAATGTCTCCCAGAGGTCGACTAAGTGATCATCTTCGCGCAGGCTCTTTACTAACATATCGTCAACATAAACTTGTACATTCCTTCCAATCTGGTGCGCGAACATCTTGTTCATCAGTCTCTGATATGTAGCCCCCGCGTTTTTGAGCCCAAATGGCATCACCTTGTAGCAAAAGAGTCCTTGGCTGGTGACAAAGGAAGTTTTCTCTTGATCGGCCTCATCCATCTTGATTTGGTCGTAGCCCGAAAAGGCATCCATGAAGCTCAGGAGCTGGTGTCTTACTGTCGAGTCTACTAAGGTATCTATCCGAGGGAGCAGGTAGCTGTTCTTTGGGCACGCTCTATTGACGTCCATGAAATCGACACACATTCGCCACTTCCCGTTAGCCTTTTTGACCATAACTACGTTCGCTAACCAGTCAGGATAGTACACTTTTCTAATAAAATCGGCCTCTAGCAGCTTCCTGACTTCTTCCGCTATCGCTTTGTCTCGCTCTTGGGTGAATACTCTCTTCTTTTGTTGAACGGGCAAGGACGCGGGGTTCACATTCAACCTGTGAGCTATGACTGATGGATCGATGCCAGGCATGTCTTCGTGGCTCCATGTGAACACGTCTTGGTTCATTGTTAGGAATGTTACGAGGGCTTGACGAATTGGCTGGCTGGCCAACGTTCCTACTTTAATAGTCCATTCAGGTCTTGATTCGTCAAAAGTTATTTCTTCTAGCTCTTCTACTGGTTTTGCCATGGTCCTTTGTTCTTCTGTGCATATGGTTTGCTAGTAATCTTCCATTTCCATCATGGCAATGTAGCATTCACGTGCGGCCACCTGATTTCCTCGCAGCTCTCCGACCCCGTACTCCGTAGGAAACTTGATCATTAGGTGGTATGTTGACGTTACCGCCTTCCATGAATTAAGGGTTGGTCATCCGATGATAGCATTGTAGGCGGATAAGCAGTTGACCACAAGGAAAGTTACATCCTTTGTGATTTGTTGAGGATAATCACATATTGATACCGAAAGTGTGACTGCGCCCAATGGAAATACCATTGTACCTCCGAAACCAACTAGTGGAGCATTTGTCGGTATTAACCGTTCTTTGTCAATTCTCATCTGCTGAAACGCTAGGTAGTATAGGATGTCTGCTAAGCTACCATTGTCTATCAGTACAAGGTGAATATTGAAGTCTCCTACTCGTAAGGTGACGACAAGAGCGTCATCATGAGGGTGGTGAAGGTGCCGAGCATCCTCTTCTAAGAACCCTATGATGGGGCTTTCTATCCATGCTATCTTTGGTATAGAGCCCGTCAGCTGCACATTGTGAACCATCCTGAGATAAGTCTTTCAGGCCTTTCTGGATGATCCTGCAGTTATGCCTCCTACAATCATTTTTATGTCTCCGATTGGGGGTCTAGGACGCTCATTATCCTATCGGGGCTGTTGTTCCTGAAGAGGTGGATCCATCCTCTCTTTGCAGACGAACTTCTGAAATTTCTCTTACCTAATAAGGGCCTCTATTTGTTGCTTCAAGTTGTAGCAATCGACTGTGTCGTGACCGTGATCATGGTGGAAGCGGCAATATTTGTCTCTAGACCTCTTGCTAGGATCTCCTTTCAGTTTCCCGGGAAAAGTTAGAGTCCCTTCGTCCTTGATTTGCATTAAAACCTGGTCTATAGGGGTAGTCAACGGGGTAAAGCTCGTAAACCTCCCTTCTGGCAGCTTAGAGCGTCTCTTGTCTCTTCTGTCTCCTGTTCTTGGCTTCTTCGATCCTTGGTCTCATCGCACTTCTTCCTGTCGCTCCCTTTTTCTAGGCTTTCCCTCCCAAGCCAGCAATGCATCTTCAGCATTCATGTATTTGGTTGCCCTGTATAGTACTTTTGACATGGTCTTTGGGTCGTTCTTGTATAGAGAGAATAGAAACTTACCCTTTTGCAACCCGCTCATGAAAGCTATTACTAGTATTTTGTTGTCGACTTCATCGATCGAGAGCGCTTCTTTATTGAAGCGCATTATGTAGGATCTCAGCGTCTCGTCCTCCTGTTGCCTGATACTCATCAAGCACGTCGTGGACTTTTTATACCTATGCCCTCTAATGAAGTGTGCAGTGAACTGAGCGCTTAACTCCTTGAAAGTGCTGATGGAGTTTGGCGTCAATTGGCTGAACCATACCCGTGCGGGGCCCTTGAGCGTTATAAGAAAGATCCTACACATGATCTCGTCTGCTACCCCTTGAAGGTGCATTAAGGTCTTAAAGGTCTCTAAATGATCTAGAGGATCCTTTACTCTGTCGTAACTGTCTATATGCGGCATGCGAAATTTTGGGGTAAGGGGAAGGAGTTGACAGCCGCAATGAAAGGCGAGTCGGTGTGGGTGACCAAATCATCAAGATCACTGGACACTCGCCCCTTGAGCGCGTTCATCATAACCTCTATTTGCTACTTCATCGCCTGCATCTCTGCAAAAATATGTGGCGGAGTTGCGTCCGTGAGGGATGGCATGCTCAAATTTTGCCTCTCCGGTCTGCTTGGGGTATTGCTACCCTCAAGTCTTTCCTGGTTTTTTCTTTCAGCGCTGGTCCCTTCTTGATCTTCTCGTTAGTCATTCGGTGTTGCATTCTTCTGGCACAGCTGTTTTTCTAGGTCGTGGTTCTGTTTGGTGAGGCGTTCCACGGCAGCGGCGAGAGTTTGAACTTGTCTCTCGAGGGCAGTCGTGGGTGGTTCCTCTCTTTGAACGTCGTTTGTGGTTGCCATTAAGCGAGCGAGTACCATGCAACCCTTTTGTCCTGGAAACGATAATATGGCTTACGAATCTCAACCGTGCTTCCCACAGACAGTGCCAACTGATGATACCGAGAAATTCATCAGTGAGCCACACGATACTTACGCACCCGAATGTGATACCTGCACAACACAAAGAAAGAACCTAACAGAGAGCACTGGAATGGTATTGGCCAAATACCCTTTGAAGGTTAAGTTAGAACTATTCTCTCAACTCTAAAGTGTTAGAGCAGGGGTGGATTATGCGTACCTTGATTTATGAGGGTATTGGGGCTTTTATAGTAGTAATGGGTTGATATCTTTCCCTTGGTGCGGAAGTCTTTTCCTTATAGGAATCCTCTTGAATAATCCTAAACGTGATGGAGAAAATATTTCTTTGTAGGGAAGATTTACATTAATGTGCGTATCTTCCAGAATTCTCTTTGTGCCAAAATTCCTTTGATCTTGGGATTCTATGATGTGCGCCGCAAGTATCTCATATCTAGGGTTTACTTCCAGCTACGTGGGTATTTGGACCCGTCACTATTTCATCCGTTCATGTGGGATCCGTTCATAATAGACTGTGTGGACATTGGGCCCGTCCTCTATCGGCCCAAGAAGGATAACCCGTCAAGCCCATATCATGGAGATCCGTCCACCTAGATTTTCCCTCTTTACCCATAAAAAAATACAGTAAGAAACCCATGCCACCAACTCAGATCCACCCAAAAAAAAAAAAAAAAAAAAAAATCAACCCAACAGTTTCTACATTCTTTTTGTGGGTGTGAAAGCCTAACGCTATGTATTGGGCTTGGGGCTCAATTTGAATATCACTGTTTGTCCAAAGAGGTAAAAGGGATCAGGGCTGAGTCCGTTTAGTGGAAATGCACTTGAAAAGGAATGATGGGTGTGTTTGAAGACAATCCTATTGGTCCGAAGAGGTTCCCCTCATCGGATCATTAGAGAACTTGATCAAGCAAATATACTGAAGACCTGAGCAACCTTCCCAGCTGATTCCACGGTAAAGAACGAACTCTGGGCATGCCTAGGGATGAGAAGAACATAAAATATCTTAAAGGAAAAGCTGCCACCATCGCATTTAATGCACTGCAGCAACTTTTCCGGTCGCATTTATGTGGAGAAGACACCTAAACAATTCAACCTCAGCTACTACCACTCACAACAGACTAAAGCAAAGGCATGATATGACATGTACTCAAGTGAATGCTTGGATGAAGAACAAGTGTACGGTGAAAATGAGGAAGAAGGAGGATATATAAAGGAAGTAGGACTCTGAAATGAGGGGGGAGAAAAAATTGTATCCATTTGGTCTATAAATATTAAACCTCTTCGGATTCAAGGGAGTTTTCATTAGATTCTAGTCTGAACATCGTTTTATTCTTACTTGCATGTATGAACCGTTGCTAAATCCATAACTAGCCTAGCTGTTTAACCCATTTTCTACAAATTTATTGTTCGGGGTTCATTGGGCTCACAATCTGCAAAGTTTGTGCTTGGCCCATCAAATTTGGACCCTACAATTGGCGCTGTCTGTGGGGATCAACTTGAGCAAAGGTGGAAGCAACACCTCATAATTGGCTAAACCAAGGCAACATCCAGCAGAGTCCAGGTCATCTCAGCACACCGATTCTTTTCTTAATCTGGAACGGAGGCAGGATCGTGAAGGTAGCGTACACGCTGCACATGACGATCGAAACCAGTCGCATGGAGAGAGCCACATGTCCTATGCAGAGAAAAACCAAAGCATGCAGTTAGAAATTGAAAGGCTAAAGAGGGATCTGCGCCATGCAAAGAGTAAACGCATTTCCTCGTACTCTGATGAAGATTCTGAGGACAAACGGGACATGGTCTACAAGCAGAAATTTTGAACACCAATCAGCGAGTCCTTTCCCTATGAGGAGATGCACCATCGTGAGAGGAATCCTCGGAGCCCCTTACCTAGGGGCGTAGGGAACGATGCTATGAGTAAAGCTCTGGATCAGATTTCCAGATCCCCTTTTACACGTAACATTGAGAATGCGAAACTTTCTCGACGTTTCCACCAGCCTACATTCACCATCTACAACGGCCGGATAGACCCTGTGGAACATGTGAGTCATTTCAACCAGAGGATGGCCGTTCACTCCAGAGATGATGCCCTAATATGCAAGGTCTTCCCGTCCAGCCTGGGACCGATCGCCATGAGATGGTTTGATAGTTTGAAAGCGAACTCCATAAACTCTTTCCAAGAGTTAACCCAGGTATTTGGATCGCGTTTTGTCACTTATCGAAGGGTTCTACAGTCCATGGCCTCCTTATTATCCGTCAGCATGAGAGAGGGTGAAACTTTGAAGTCATATTCAGATAGATTCTGGGAAACGTATAATGAGATGGAGGAAGATTGTGACCTGGTAGCCATCAGCTCTTTTAAGCTAGGCCTCCCCACTGAACATGGCTTGAGGACGTCCCTAACAGGCAAACTTGCTACCAGTGTACGCCAGTTGATGGATAGGATTGACAAGTACAAAAGAGTTGAAGAAGACCAACAGTAGGGTAAAAGAAAGGATAAGGTTATCCCTCAGGAGATGAGGGATTTCAGGTCGGACCGACAGAACCATAACAGGCCGAGAAAGGATTGGGTCGGACAGGGTTCAGCGAACTTTCAGACAGTCAATGCTGTGTTTCGTGAGCCAGTGCACCAAGTTCTGGAGAGAATCAAGAATGAGCCTTTCTTCAAAAGGCCAAACAAGATGGTTGGAAACCTTGAAAGGTGCAACCACAATCTCTACTGCCAATATCATCTTGACCATGGGCATACTACTGAGGACTGTAGGAGCCTGTGGGACCATTTGGATCAACTTGTTAGCGAGGGCAAGTTAAAACAACTTTTACACCACTCATATGGTCAGGGAAACCAAGCAAACGTAGGGTCTCGAAGAGATGATTCTGTAAAACCCCCTTTGGGCACGATAAATGTTATCTTTGCCGCACCAGGGAGGACAGGGTCTTGCCCATCTAGAATACTGTCAGTCGTTCGACTGCCCTCGGAGAGTGTTAACAGAGAGCCGAAGAGGCTTAGGATAGAGGCTCAACCAGTTTTGGGCTTTTCAGACAAGGACAAAATCGGGACCATACAGCCGCATGACGATGCTCTGGTGGTTACTCTCAGAATAGAGGGATACGACATGAAGAGAGTAATGGTAGATCAGGGCAGCGCCACAGAAATAATGTACCCAGACCTCTATAAGGGGCTGAACTTAGCTCTCGAAGACTTAACGCCCTACAGTTCCCCTCTGGTGAGTTTTGATGGCAAAGTGGTCATCCCGAAAGGCCAGATCAGACTACCTGTGCAAACCGGATCTAAGACGGTGGAGGTAGATTTTATAGTGGTGGATGCCTACTCACCCTACACCGCGATTGTGGCTAGGCCTTGGCTTCATACCCTCGGGGCTGTATCCTCCACTCTTCATTAGAAGGTTAAATATCCGTCGGAAGGGCGAGTCGAGGAGATCAATCTATGTCCAGACAATGTCTAGTGGCAGCTATCCAGCACAAACCTCAGGCTGAGTCCTCGGACCGTAACGATGAGAGTTTATAACAATTAAGACCTTCGGTGCTGGACGCCGAAACCTCGGCCGAAGGGGCAAAGTGTGAAAGCTTAGTGAGGATAGTTGTTGATAATGACCCAGAGAAGTTCTTTCAAGTCGGATCCATGTTGCCTCCTCAAGAGAAGGAAGAGCTGATAGAGTTTCTCAAAGCCAACGTTGATGTATTTGCAAGGGACTCCGCAAAAGCCCCAAGAGTAAGCCCAGAGTTCACTTGCCACCATCTAAACGTTAATCCCACCATCGTCCCCAAGAAACAACCGCTCCGGCGTCCATCAAGGGAACACGCAGATGCGGTTAGGGAAGAAGTGATGAAACTCAAGCAGGCATGGGCTATTAAGGAAATCTTTTATCCTGAATGGCTGACTAACAAGGTGGTGGTAAAGAAGAAAAGCGGAAAATGGCGGATGTACGTGGATTTCACTGACCTTAATAGGGCTTGTCCGAAGGATCCGTTTCCAATGCCGAAGATAGACCAACTAGTTGATGCTACCGTTGGACACCCTCGGATGAGCTTCTTGGACGCATTTCAAGGTTATTATCAGATACCACTAGCTCTCAGTGATCAGGAGAAAACAGCTTTTGTGACCCTTGTGGGGAATTACCACTACAAGGTAATGCCGTTCGGCCTGAAAAACGCAGGGGCTACATATCAAAGGATGATGACCAGGATGTTTGAGCCGCAGTTGGGTAAAAGTATGGAGGTTTATATTGATGACATGGTGGTAAAAAGCAAGGTTATTGCTGGGCATATTGGGGATCTCAGGGATGTTTTTGAAATTCTAAAGGGACACAGATTACGCTTGAACGCATCCAAGTGTTCATTTAGTGTGGGATCAGGCAAGTTCTTAGGATATATGGTGACTCACAGGGGGATTGAAGTTAATCCCGATCAGATAAAAGCCATCAATAACTTATGAGCTCCTCAGAACCCCAAGGAAATTCAGAAGCTGACTGGGATGACTGTTGCCCTCAATAAGTTCATTTCCAGATCAGCAGATAGGTGTAGGTCTTTTTTCTCATTGATCAACAAGTGGAAGAGTTTCGAATGGACTGAGGAATGTGCTGTTGCTTTTTAGCAACTTAAGGACTACCTAGCTCGACCATCATGTCCAGTCCTGAGTCAGATGAGGTCTTGTTTGCTTACATCGCTGTAGCTCCTAATGCTGTAAGCTTGGTGTTGATATGGACAGACTGTGGTGTACAAAAACCAATCTACTGTGTAAGTAAGTCACTGCATGAAGCTGAAATTCGTTATTTGCCACTGGAAAATGCCATCCTGGCTATAGTGCTCGATACGAAGAAGCTGCCTCATTATTTTCAAGCCCACACCGTTATAGTCCTCACCCAGCTCCCACTTAGGGCCATACTCCGAAGCGCCGACTGCACTGGAAGGATTGCCAAATGGGGCACGATCCTAGGGGCTTTTGATATCAACTACATGCCTCGCACATCAGTGAAGGGCCAGATCCTTGTGGACTTGGTCGCCGAGTTCACGGAGCCCCATTTAGAAGAAGTAACACCAACACTGGGCCTGGATGGAAGGTCTGTTGGCATGGTTTCTCTACGGAGCCCTTTGCCCTGGGAAGTGTACGTAGATGGCGCATCGAATCAGAGAGGTTTAGGAGTGGGGCTAGTGTTGATATCCCCAGAGAGAATTATCATTGAAAAAGCCTTAAGGCTGGATTTCTTAGCGACAAATAACGAGGCAAAGTATGAGGCTCTATTGATGGGGATGACGATGGTACGAAGGATAGGAGGAAAGTCAGTTGAGATGTTCTCGGACTCAAGATTAATCGTTGGTCAAGTGCAGGGGGAATTCGAGGCGAAATACGAAAGGATGCAGGGGTACTTGAGCCGAGCTAAATCCCTGCAGTCAAAGTTTGAATCTTTTAACCTGCGACACGTCCCCAGAAGCGGTAACACGCATGCTGATTCTTTGGCCACGCTTGCCACCTCTTCGGCGCAAGAATTACCCAGGGTTATCCTCGTTGAGGACATGCACAGACCTACGGAATTAAAAAGAGAGGCAATACAGGTTCATTATATCAGGGCCGACCTAAGCTGGATGGATCCTATCATCAAGTTCTTGAAGGATGATGTATTGCCCGAAGAAAAAGGGGAAGCGGACAAAGTACGGAGGAAAGCTACGAGGATCCGGTTGTCTGAGGACCATAAACTGTATAAGCGTTCCTATTCAGGTCCATACTTATTGTGCATGCATCCTGAAGTAGCTGAATCACTACTAGAAGAATTGCATAAGGGGATCTGTGGGAGCCATACTAGAGGTAGATCCTTAGCTTACCGAGCCATTACTCAAGGTTATTGGTGGCCAAATATGCAAAAAGAGGCCCATGAATATGTTAAAAAATGTGACCAATGCCAACGATTTACACCGAACATACATCAACCAGGTGGCACTCTTAATCCACTATCCAGCCCATGGCCTTTCGCTCAATGTGGATTGGATATCGTGGGCCCATTCCCTAAGGCGGCAGGAAACAAGAAGTACCTTCTAGTCGACATGGATTACTTCACCAAATGGGTCAAGGCTGAACCTCTAGCAAACATCAGGGATGTAGATGTAAAGAAATTCGTTTGGAAAAATATTGTCACTCAGTTTAGGGTCCCCCATACCCTCATCTTGGACAATGGGCTTCAGTTTGATAGTAAAGCTTTCAGGAGCTATTGTAGCGAACTGGGAATCACAAACAGATACTCCACCCTTGCTTATCCCCAGGGAAATGGGCAAGCGGAAGCTGTTAATAAAGTCATAGTTAACGGATTAAAAAAGAGGCTGGACGATGCGAAGGGTAGATGGGTAGAAGAATTGCCTCACGTGTTGTGGGCGTACAGAACTACACCTCGCAGGTCTACTAGGGAGACCCCCTTTTCAATGACCTATGGGGCTGAAGCTGTTATACCTCTGGAGACTAGTTTCCCAACATACAGGACTAGCTCGTTTAATCCGATCAGCAACGATGGGCAGTTGGAAAAGAGTTTGGATCTAATTGAAGAACGGAGGGAAAATGCAATAGTCCAACTGGCGCATTACCAACAAAAGCTCAAGTAGGGCTACGATGCCAACGTAAGGTTGAGACCTTTAGAGCCTGGTGATTTGGTGCTAGGAAAGTGGTGGGTACTGCAAAGAATCCAGCTTGGGAAAAACTAGGACCAAATTGGGAAGGACCATACCGCATCACTTCAAGGGCTGGCATTGGAGCATATTTCTTAAAAGATCTGGATAATCATGTAGTACCCCGGCCGTGGAATGTAAATAACCTCAAAAGGTATTATTATTAAGTGAATCCTTCCTTCAGTCATGGTACCATTTTATTATGCTAAGAACTCTCCAAAGTGTTTAAACTTAAATTCAATCATGCCTGTAGTCCTCGGACTAGATGATTTGGGTTAGTTAACACTCATTTACAATTCTCCTAAGTGTTTAAACTTAAATTCAATCATGCCTGTAGTCCTCGGACCAGATGATTTGAGTTAATTAACACTCATTTACGATTCTCCTAAGTGTTTAAACTTAAATTCAATCATGCCTGTAGTCCTCGGACTAGATGATTTTGGTTAGTTAACACTCATTTACGATTCTCCTAAGTGTTTAAACTTAAATTCAATCATGCCTGTAGTCCTCAGACCAGATGATTTGGGTTAGTTAACACTCATTTACAATTCTCCTAAGTGTTTAAACTTAAATTTAATCATGCCTGTAGTCCTCGGACCAGATGATTTGGGTTAGTTAACACTCATTTACGATTCTCCTAAGTATTTAAACTTAAATTCAATCATGCTTGTAGTCCTCGGACTAGATGATTTGGGTTAGTTAACACTCATTTACAACTCTCCAAAGTGTTTAAACTTAAATTCAATCATGCCTGTAGTCCTTGGACCAGATAATTTGGATTAGTTAACACTCATTTACTAAGTAATTCCCCTATGAACAGTTTTTTTTAAGTATTATTGTCTACGTCATCAGCATGGTATGGTGGTTAGGTTTACAATTTCCCCAAGTATTTGAATTCAAACCCAACTATGTCAATAGTTCTCTGACCAAATTACTTTCGCCAATTAACATTCCGATGCAGTCGTTATTATCATGAGGCCTCCCTAGCCATGTTTAAGTTAAAATCATGGTATTAGTTGATTCTCATTTATCAAGCTATTGTTATTTGCTGTGATGATGCATCCTGACATATACCATAATAGCAATAAAGATAAAAAGGAAGCCATTTCATTGATCAAAGGGAAATAACTTTGTTACAAAGCAAAAGAAAATGGGGTCTAACTATTACAAGTACAAAAAAATATATCCCCTAAACACCTAAGCCTTCTTTTGAGGCAATGAGTCAGTCTTTGACGATTCGCCCACATCACCAGTCTGACCAGGTGCCTGGCTTGCCTCAGCAGGGTCTGGAAGGTTTTGGTCGGCCGATGAAGCATCCAAGGTTTCTGGCAGGTCGCAGATGTCGGGGTGGTAATAAATACTCCCAGGCTGCCTCAGGACAGACTCTGGGGGGACTCCAGCCGCATCAAGGTCTTTGCCTCACGTAATATCACAATAGTCCCTACAGACCTTTGCAAACTCCTCGGTCAGCTCATTTGGGTCTCCTTCACCCCCAGCATATAGGCAGCTTGCTTTTCAGCCTCAAGTGCTTCCTTGGCCAATTGAGTATCCTCTTTGGCCAAATTAGCAGAATCCTTGGCTTTGTCAAGCTCGGCCCGAAGACTTTTCACCAACGTCTTCTCTGTCTCTAGGTTGATCTCAGTAGTGTACAGCTTCTGGCGTTGGTCTTCAGCCTGCCTTTCAGTGCTCTTTAGGCCCGCCTCCAGACTTTTTCTCGCCTTTGTCTCCTCTTTCAGTTGTTCGGAGACGCGGGCACACTCGTCTTTTAGGCTGCCTAATGCCTTCTCAGCCTCCGTCCGAGAGTGGACCTTTGCTTGTACTTCAATGTGTTTTTTCTTGTTCCACTCTTTAGCCACGTATACTTGTTGAGCAATCTACATGACAGACGAAGAATTTTATGTTAGTTATGAACACAGAAAAGAGTTGAAAGGGTGGGTCAATTCTCTTACCATGGCTGAATCCCTTTTAAGGGATAGAAAGAGCTCATGTTGGTTGAAGCGCCTGTAGGACTCCATGTCCTTTGGGAGGACCAGAGGTTGCTCCAATGCCTCTGCGATATGGCCGGCCTTCCCTCCAGCATAATTTCTGAGGAAGGCATCATATGGGATGGCTGCACCATCCAATGTTAATTTCGGGGACCATACCCGAGTTCCTCACCGTACGTCTGCGGCCAAAGGGTCTTCCCTACTCTCAGTAGACGAAGCCCTTTTGCTTCTAGTGTCATGGGCCGTTTTCTGTTGCTTAGGCCCCTTCGGAGGTGCCATCTCTTTCTTTTCAGTCTCAACTGCAACCCTCTTCTTTTTTAGATCCGCCAGTGGCTTTAGGCCAAGATCTGAGGGAGCTTGAGGAGGGGGAGGAGGAGGGGGAAAAGTGACCGTGGGCTGGGATGTACCAGCACCTTTGGTTGCGGCCTTCGGCCTTCTATTCCTCATCAAATCTGTCAGACTCTGCATGTCTTCTTCAGAAGAGTTGTTAGGCACGTCTATCCTCTGTGGAAGAACAACAGATTGCCTATCAATCCCTCGTCGGCGTCCAAAATTTGAACCTCTTCCGAAGCTTCCCCTTCGAATCTGAACTAGTCAATCTGCTCGTCAAGCGAAGGGGTTGAAGAAGCAACTCTCTCTCCCTCTGCTGCCGGTTCAAGAGGAACCTACTGAACAGGTTGAACGAGCAACGGTATGCCCTGTGGGTTTGGGTGTGGCACAGGGGCGAGGTCGAAGGGAGCCAAAAAATCCTTCCGAGCGACGTCGATGCGGTTAATGCGGCGGTCTCTGAGTGTTATCGCGTTGCCGATTGGCTGAAAATCTTTTGACTTTAGGGTATAGCCGAGGATAAGATGCACGGCCCTAAGCTGCCCGTCTTCGCTTGCAAAAATCTCTAACCGAAGAAGGAAATTGAGTGCTACGGTGTTTGCAAGGCTCAGCCGAGGAGCAACATGATCCCTATCTGTAAATATCACAATAAAACTGTCAGAAAACTTAAAACGTGATAGAAAGAGAAGGCTGAATCATTGAAAGCAAAAACCCTTAACCTATTATTAGGAAACCTAAGTATGGGATATCCCACCTAGCTCTCCTGGCTGGGTAGGACAATGAAGCCCGTCATGCCACGCGCTCGAGACGATCAGATAGTCGTCTTTCATCCCTTTGTTAGATTTGGGAAGACAAGAGAAAAGCTTGACTATATCGGATCGGGATCTAAGATAGTATCCCAACCCTTGTTTGGTACGACACTCGTACATGTGTACCACATCGAGCCAAGTGAGCCTCAACCCTAGATGTTGGTTCAGGTCATCGACTGTTCCTAAAATTCTAAACACGTTAGGTCCACACTGCTCAGGGAAAAGTCTATGGTTTCGGAGATAATCTCTGGTGACGCGACCCATGGGGATGGTCATTCCTCCTTCTAGGAAGGCGATAATGGGGATTGCAACTTCTCCCACTTCTCAATTTGTTAGTAACTCTTCCGTAGAGCAATATCTCAAGCCCACATCCTGGGGAATGCGATACGTCGCCCTAAACTTCTCCATCTGGGAAGGACTATTCACGAGATATTTAAACCTACCCATTTTCAGTTAAGATAGAGGGGAAAGGTGCAAAATAGTGACTGGGGAGCGACTATCCAAAGGCTGAAGAGGTAAACCGAAAAGAATGTGAAAGTCTCAAGTGAGGAACTTACGCAGAATCAAATTGAAGAATGACCTTTAAGGTTCGTAGAAAGACCGTAGCTAACCCTTAGGTGAGTTGGAGTTGATGACAGGAAGGGCTTTGTGAGCGTGAATGCTTGAGTTCGCTGAGTCTCTGGAATTTACAAAGTAAAGGGGAAAATAACCCCCTTTGGGGCTTTATATAGAGGCAGGCAAAATGGTGGGATTTGTCCTGCCCAAATTCTGGGAAAAATCATGTTCGTTGGATCAGCAACCCACTGTTGGATTCCATAGACAAGACGCCGCCTGGAGCAATTAATGGCGCCTTGGAAACGGTGCAACAACAGCGGCAATAATGAAGCACCTAAATTTATGCGCATACACGTGTGGATTCAGAGATCCAATAATTTCAAAACTCTTATTTCGCAAAAGATCAAAATCTCATTTTTTCTCTTCGGATGCGAGGGAAAAATTAGAATTTTGAGGGGCTATTGTGGATGTGAAAGCCCAACGCTACGTATTAGACCTGGGGCCCAATTGAATATCACTGTTTGTCCGAAGAGGTAAAAGGGATCAGGGCTGAGTCCATTTGGTGGAAATGCACTTGAAAAGGAATGATGGGTGTGTCCGAAGACAATCCTATTGGTCCGAAGAGGTTCCCCTCATCAGATCATTAGAGAGCTTGATCAAGCAAATATACTGAAGACCTGAGCGACCTTCCCAGCTGATTCCACAGTAAAGAGCGAACTTTGGGCATGCCTAGGGATGAGAAGAACATAAAATATCTTAAAGGAAAAGCTGCCACCACCGCATTTAATGCACTGTAGCAACTTTCTTGGCCGCATTTATGTGGAGAAGACACCTGAACAGTTCAACCTCAACTACTATCACTCACAGCAGACTAAAGCAAAGGCACGATGTGACATGTACTCAAGTGAATGCTTGGATGAAATACAAGTGTACGGTGAAGATGAGGAAGGAGGAGGATATATAAAGGAAGTAGGTCTCTAAAATGAGGGGGGAGAAAAAATTGTATCCATTTGGTCTATAAATATTAAACCTCTTCGGATTCAAGGGAGTTTTCACTGGATTCTAGTCTGAATATCGTTTTATTCTTACTTATATGTATGAACCGTTGCTAAATCCATAACCAGCCCAGCTGTTTAACCCATTCTCTACAAATTTATTGTTCGGGGTTCATTGGACTCATAGTCTGCAAAGTTTGTGCTTGGCCCATCAAATTTGGACCCTACACTTTTTATTTGGCCCCTTTAATACCTTTTGGTCTAAAAAAGCAAATGAGAAAAAACCAATTGGCTTATTTACAACCCCGTTAATCCCCAAGCCAAAATTACCAAATCAATTTTCACAAAAAAACCGTTAAAAGAACAAATGGGTCTCTGCTCTTTCTTTCTGTCTTTCTATCTACATATGACTAAATGCACAGATTTGTGGTGTTAAACCCTCATTGTTTTAAGATAAAACCAGGTTTTTTGAAGTGGGTTTCCTTTATTTCGTCAACCCATATTAGGAAAATTAAGGCTTTTGCATTTGTTTACTGCTAATATGGTTCTGGTTTGTGTTTTTCTTGTTCCAATCAGAAAGAGCAAATGGGTCTCTGCAAGAAAGTTTCTTGCTTTTTGTTAATGGATGGGTCTGTGGATCTATGGATTTGAAAAAACCTCATTTTTTAAAGCTTAAAACTTGTTTTGGTGAAGTGGGTTTTTATAAATTTTTGTGAATATTAATTGGCATTGGAGAGAAAGAAAAATCAAGGCTTGCTTTGTTAAAGGAGAGAAATGATTCAGTTGTTGTTCTTGGTTTTGTTTGCTGAGGGTGTTTTGGCATTTCTTCGATTGGTCAAGATTGGGCCTTTGAAAGAGCTTGTGATAAAGAGTTTGGATCAGCTGAAGACTGGGAAAGGTCCTGCCACTGTGAAAACTATAGTTGGTACCATGTCTGTGATTCTACTATCAAGCCTTATGAGCATTGTTAAGATCTAGAACAAGGGTGCAAAGCTTGGAACCATGTCACCCATGGATCAGGTTCTATGGGGGACCCATTTGCTTGAGGCTTCACTCATGGGTATGTCTTCTATTTTTTCCTTCTGTGATTTCTTGTTTGTTTCACTGTTTGTTTATTTCTTGTTTGTATGTCTTCTATTTTTCTTGAAGTAAAATTGCTAGTTGAAACTGCTGGGTTGATTTTTTTTTTGGGTGGATCTAAGTTTGTGGCATGGGTTTTTCACTGTATTTTTTTGTGAGTTCCATTGATGGTTGGTTTGGGTGTGTGAACAGCTCCTTTGCTGGAATTTTTTTATAAAATTTGTAGGCTTTAAGAGGATTTTGCAAAAGAGAGGGAGATACGAAGAAAAAAGAGGCTATGGCTCCTTCAACATTGTTTCAAGCCTTCAATGTTTCTGGAAAAGTGAGGGAGATGGGAAGAGGAGAGAGGGAGAGGAAAAATGTTTTTTTATTATTTGCTGACGTGTCAAGTCAGGATTGGCTGGCGTAAATCACACCTTTTACGCCAGCTCCTGACCCAATTTAATCTCTTCCTTTTATTGAGGTGGTGGGTGGGCTGAAAGTTGGAGAGCACTACTCTAACAAGTCATTCATAGGTGACAGTTTCCGGATTTAGGCATCACTTGCCCTGTTTGGTTTTTTTTTTTTTCATCACTCATCACTACTCACTTAATTTTCATCACTCATCACTCGTCACTCATCACTCAAAATATCCCAATTTTCTACACCCAATTGTTTGGCACATATAACTTAGTTATGGTTTCAACCAAAAAATCTTAAAAAATGGGACCCATACACTAACCCATGTCATAGACTTTCCTCTTCCCTTTTTTTTTTTTTTTTCTTTTTTCCCTTACTCTCATCTTTCTTTGCCTCTCCCCTTCATTTTCCTGTGATTCTCTTCGTTTTCCCCCTATTTTTCTCCGTTCGTTTTTCTGTGATTTTCTCTTCATTTTTCCCCTGTTATTCTCCCAAACCCTCCCACGAACCCAGCAACAAAAATCACGGTCTGGACCTGCGGTGCTGATGATTGTGCTCTATTTTTTTCTCTAACTCTCCCCTTCATTTTTTTTTTCTGTTGGTTGTGCTCTGTTTTTTCTGTTGTTGTTCATGCCCCTTTCTTTGTCTCTGTTGCTTGCGCATTATTGCTTTTTTTTTTTTTTTCCTCCTGATTTTTTGGGGTTTTCGGTGAACGACAGCATTGGAGCTTTGATAATGAGGCTGAAAGCTTGTAAAAAAGAGAAACAGAGAGTATTCTAAGACTAGTGTATGAATCCGACGGCAGTAGCATTCACATCAAGAGGAATCCGACAGCTCCAAAGGAAAATTACCAAGACTAGTGTATGAATTTTTCCCACATCTTTTTTGAAATTTTAGGGAAAAATGAACTTTTATTTTTTATTTTTTTTATGTGGTATTGTTTCAAATTTTAAGGTTTTGGTTGGGATTTCATGTAGGAAGGGAGTACTGGGTAGAGATTGGAATTTACAAATCATATGGATGTTGTTGTTGATGAAATAAATGGGTGACAAAATGGCAAAGGAATTAAGTTGATTATTGACATGAAGTTCATTACTTGTTTTGTATCAAGCAGTATTGTAGATTGTTGAGTTCATCTAACTGTAGATTCTAGTTTGTTTTATGTTTACTTTACTATGGATGCTCTTGCAAAATAAAATAAAAGAGTATCCAAAACACACCACTACAGAGGAGCATGTTAGATAGAGATTTCCTTCAGCTCCAAATTTCTCCTTCAGATGGATGTGCAAGACCGGAATGGGAGGAGCTTTTGCAGTGGGTTTGGGAGCTTCTTTAGAAGAAAGTGAAGAATGAAAATAGGAAAAAAAAAGGTTGTGTAGAAAAGTGATTTATGACCGTTGGAAGGAGTGAAGCTGAGACTGATGGGACAACACTCTGACTGTGGGGCCCAATTGTGCTGAAAAATTATGAAAATTGCCACTAAGTTAACAAACTTAAAACTTGAAAACAAGCTCCAGTAGTTTCCGAAATTGATAACTCATCTCTCTAAAAACTCAGTTTTGTTAACTAAGTGAGCACACTCAAAAATCATCCAAACAATGTTATGGTTGTAGGCCCCACGAATTTTGGGTTATGAGTTAACAAAACTCAGTTTTGTTAACTCAGTTTTGCAAAAACCGTGGGCCTCACATGGATGATGTCTGTTTGGCTTTTTTTTTTTTGGATGTTAACTCAGTTAACAAAACAAAGTTTTTTGGATGATGAGTTATCAAATTCGGAAACTCCCAAAGCTTGTTTTCAAAACACCAAAACTGAGTTCACATGGCAAACTTGTAAATAGCTGAACCTGTGTGGGCCCCAGCAGTGTCTTGTCCCATCACCTGCTCAGTTCGCACGCCTGAACCAATGGTCACATGCCTTTAACTCAACCTACCCTCTTCACTCTTTCATCAGCGCCCTAAACAACAAAGCTCATCTCTCAAAACAGAACAATCTCTTCTCCTTTCCCAAAGCCATGACACCTCTCAACTTCGAACAATCTTAAACACACCACAATCTCTTCTTGACCCTTGAAGCTCTAACGCCGGCCCTTGACACGTTAGCAACTCCGTTGCTCCATCAGCTCCGTTGCGCCAGTCCGCTATATCAGCTCCGTAGCTCCCATTCTCTGACTGGGTATCTCTCAAGACCAACCCTTTTTAGTTTCATAGGTACTGAAGATCCTTCCCCCCTCATTTGTGAACAAGGGGGTAGCAATAAAAAAAATAAAGAAAAAAAAAATCATCCCTCCCCTTAAATCTTCTTCTTCTTCTTCTTCTTTATTTCTTTTCCGTTTCTTTCTTTCTTTAAATCTTCATTTGCCGCAAGACCGATTTGCCTCTTCGCATGACCGATTTTCTGTGAGACCGATCTAGGAAGAAGCATTTTGGTGGTGGAGAGGAAGAATTGAAAACAAAATTTCTGCCATGACTATCTGTGAGTTGTGTATTTATGGGTTCCAATTTGTGTTGTTGAGATCTTCGTAGGTTGTAATTGGTGTTTTTGAGGGTTGTGATTGTGGGTTTGTGGTGTTCTGTGTGTTGTTGAGAAAAAAAAAAAAAACTAAAGAATAAATTAAATCAAAGAAAAGGAAGATGGGTTGGTGGTCACTCTGTCTGTAGTGTTGCCGATGATGGGTCTGCTATGGGAACTTATTGGTGGTATGGTGGGTTTGTCAAGGGAGGTGAGTTGATGATTTTTATGGGTTCAGGTTTGTGCTTTGGGAGAGTAAAACAGAGCTAAAGGGGGAAGGGGAAATGAGAAAAGAGAAAAAGATGGGATGAAACCTTATGCGGGTAGGCTAATAGCTTTGCTCTGAAAGTTACAGGTATGGGACCCACAAAATGTTGAAAAATTTGAGTGATGACAAGTTGAGTGAACTGTGCCAAACGGGTGGGTGATAGAAATTGGGATATTTTAAGTGATGGGTGATGTGTGATGAGTGATGAAAATTGAGTGAAGAGTGATGAGCGATGAAAAAAATAAACCAAACAAGGCCTTATTCATTACAAGCTGTAGGTATTAAATGAGTTTAATGCTGACAAGCCATAGAAATTAAACAGGTTTAATGTTGACTCTTAGGGTTCCATCCTCATATTGTGTGAACAACCCATCTCTTTTCTTTGGTTTGTACCTACGTTAGTGTCATGGACAGATTCAGATCCTCTAGAGTTCCTAGGGTACTCTACCAAATAGATTTCCTTAAATTTTAACATTTCTTTAATGATTTAATGGTCTAGATTTTGTCATGTCAGCATTCCATTAATAATAATCTTAATTGTTTTATTTGCAACATTATTATATTATTTTAAGATTATTATTAATGGAATGCTGACATGGCAAAATCTAGACCATTAAATTATTAAAGAATGATTAAGATTTAAGGAAATCTATTGGTAGAGTACCTTAGGAACTCTAGAGGATCTGAATCCGTCATGGACCCATTCAAAACCCATTGATTGGAAACCTAATTAAGTAACTCGAACCCATCAACTTGAACAAATTTGAGATGATGTGGCAGTGGATGGTTAGTCAGTTTTGCATAATCATCATACATTTTCTGTACTGTTTCCAGTGCATAATCATCAGGTATTTTTTGTTTGTTTCCAGTGATACGAGTACAAAATGGTTTTAAATCTTAATGGTACAATACCCAATATTAACGGTACTCATAACAATTATTGAAAAACAAATGTAAAAGATAGTAAAATTCTGAACTGTCAATCCAATAACAATAAATTGAACACATCTAATAATAATAAAGATACCAAAATCCAACTCGAACCCATAGGCTATAGCTTAACCATTAAATGTTTCATATTGAATTGTGAAAGTCAAATAAGTTACACAAAATCTGCCAAACTTATTAGGCTATTATCTTCTCCACGCTCTTCTTTTTATGAAAATTTTTAAAAATCTCTTTCATCACTATATTTGCATCATCCTCCTAATATAATAATATCCAGATATGTTTTAATATTACATTTATTAGGGTAAATGAGTTTGGGTGAATTTTGCCACTTGTAGATGCTAGAGATTAAATGAGAGGGAAACAAACACACACACACATAAGAGAGAGGGAAAAGGGTTTCAATACAAAAGCACACCACAACTCCACTAAAAAGCCATGGTAACTTTTAAGGGAGGGTGAGGCAAGTTATACTATACACAACACACTCTTTTAAGCAATGTGAAACAATTACCCATTCTTTTTTTTCTTTTTTTCTTTTTTTTTTTTTGAGAAATAAACACACACACATAAAAGGAACAGAAAAAATGGTTCTAACACAAAGGCACACAATAACTCCACTAAAAAGTTATGGTGGCTTTTAAGGGAGGGTGAGGCAGAGCGTAAGTAAAGTGTGAATATCTATCTACAAAAAATAATGCAAATCATACTATCTTAATTTAATAGTAAGATTTGAGGAAACTTACCTCTGCTATTTTTGTCTTCACAACCTTTTTCACATCCGTCTCATCCAAATCACTGTTATCACCCACTAGAAGGGACGCGCAGTTATTGGCAAAGATATCATTTTCTTCCAACCACATCTTTGCTTTATTGAAACTCTCTCAAGGTAGCATCATACACAATCTGTAAGTCCAATACATGTAAAGATTTGTCTTGCAAGTAAGATGATAATAAAGATAATAATTATAATTAGAATGGAAATATTTGCCAACAAATAAATCTCTCCTAGGCCAAATTGTGTTGACAAATTCTCCATTTGTTTTGAGGTAAGAAAATATTTTGCACATTTGACAGTGTTTATTTTGTAGTTATTTTATTTTGCTATTAAATAGTTGATCAAATGTAAAATATTTTCACTCAAAAGAACAACCCAAGGCAAACTTTGTAAAATGTTTTATGCTGCAAACAAGGGTAAAACATTTTATGAAATCGCTCTATCTTAGAAATTTGTCGTATAGGCATAGATATGTTCATTTATGTTGTTTTTATTTGTTGATGGTTTATTAAACCTATCTATGAATATGTATCGTCAATAGAACTATAAAAATGTTCTATAGGCCCGCATGACCTTATCCATGAGTTCTATTACTCTCCATGTGCATTAGTAACGTGTTAAATGCGGTAATTCTGCTTGGAATTATAACTAACAAACTAAATGCCTAAGTAAATGCTACATTACAATAATTATTATAAATATGACTATGGGGTTTCTAAAAGTCTTGCTGACTATGATTAATGAGATTGTCATAATGACTATTTTTATAACAAAATTACATAATATATGTGGTTTTATAGAAGCTTGCACACTGTCATTGGCAAAGCTATCATTTTCTTCCTACCACTTCTTTGCTTTACCGGAAACTCTCTATCGTGGTACGTAACATCATTGACAATCTGTCACAGTGCAATTCATTTAAAGATTTCTCAGGCAAGATGATAATAATAATAATTATTATAAAGGAAATTTTTCCTGCCAAACAATTTGTCACAGTCCAAACTGTGATGACTAATGCTCCATTTGATTTGAGGTAAGAAATTTTTTTACACATTTAAAGTGTTTATTTTGCTGTTACATAGATGATCAAATGTAAAATATTTTCAGTTAAAGGAAAAACCAAAGGCAAAATTTGTAAAATGTTTTATGCTTGAAAGAAAGGTAAACCATTTTAAGAAATCACTCTCACAAACTTGTTGTGTATGCGTAGATTTGTTCATCTATGTTGTTTTTATTTGTTGATGGCGTATTAAACCTATCTATGAATATGTATTGTCAATAGAGCCATAAATATGTTATATTAGTCTACAAGACCTTATCCTTATCAGTTCTATTCCTCATGTGCATTAGTAAAAGGTGTTAAAAGTGATTAACTTGCTTGGAATTGTAAATAACAAACTAAATGCCTAAGTCAGTGCTACATTACAACAATTATTGGGTTCCTAAAAGTCTTGCTGGTTATGATTAATGAGATTGTCATAATGGCTATTTTTATAACAAAATTACGTAATATATATGGTTCTATGTGATTTTCGTATATAGCAATGTCCAAGAAAGAGGAGAGCAAGGCAACAAGTCGTCAAGCAAATTTAACCCTACTTCCCTTTCAAAAGTGGCAAAAGAAATTGGTGAGAAGTTTGGTTTAGATTGCCAACCAGAGCATGTTCTCAATCATCTTTATACAGTAAAAAGAAGAATGGAAAATCATCCAAGAACTCCAAAGAAAAAGTGGATTTGGTTTGGACAATAATTTGAAGATGATTACATTTAACCAGAAAACATATGATATGGATGGTTTATCTTTTATTCAAGATATGTATTTTTGGAAGTTATTAATTAACAAAAGGTTTTAATTTTTCCCAAAAAAAAAAAAAAAAATTATTTTACTGGAAAATATTTTACACTACATTTTCAAGTATGAAACCAAAAACTATAAATGAAAATATTTCCAACGAAACAAACAGAACTTAAATAAAAACTTTTATCAGGATACTTGAGTGCCCTGAGTGCCCTTAATAGTGCTAAGGTTTTAAAATATTGCAAAATCAAGGTTTCTTAAAAATCTGTGCTGGGGAGCTGTTATGCAAAAGAAAAAATGACACTACAAAGCACGATGTAGGTTAACTTGCTATCATAAATGGTCATTTTCATTAAAAGAAAAAAGATATCTAAAGTGCCAATGCAATCACAATAAAGATTAAATGTAAATCCAGTTGCTTAGTAATTATGTGTAATAATATAACTACAATAACAATCAAATTTGATAGGTTTTGATGCATAGATGAACATGGATGCAACTAGCAGCAAACAAGAATTATGGCAATGCTCTCATATATATCTGAACAGTGCCAAGTGAAATTTTATCTATAAGTTGCATGACAAAGGCAAGTGTTTCTTACAATTATCCCATCTGGCATAAATTGATAATTGCTCCGAAAAATCTTGAACTGCTCCTGCTCAGAAACCTCCAACTAGAAGTACAGGAAAAGAGTATTTATTATTATGTGGAATGAAGATTAAGCTTCATACATATAGACCATAAAACAATATTGTTTAGAGATCTTAATCCTTAATTTTAAAGCTTGCCTACAAGTAAACTTTTCACTGCGAAATTGGAATACGAGATGCACGCAACCATATAGGCATGGCATTATATTCCTTTTTGATAAGTGAGATTTGGACCTAAGGGACATTAGAACTTGTGACCTCCACTTCATGAGGTGTGGTTGCAGCCAAAATAACAACTGACATTTGTGCTAACAATTAGTTTGTAGTAGCAAGAAGCCATGGTGTTTGGGTGGACAAGGAGGGATAAGGCAAGAAGCAAATTGTTCTTGTAGCAAAATATTATATTACAGCCAATGTACCAAGGGGTTCAAAATGGCTTAGAAGTTGATGTGGAATTGTTGAGAAGGCTAGTGCTAATGATGACAAGGAAGAGCTCAAGGAAAAAGAAGATTAAATATACAAAGATTCAAGAATTGTGGTCTAATTTTGATGTCCGACCTTCTTAGCACCTTTGATAGGTTATTTTAGTTATTATTGAGTCTTAGTATTGACCCCTTTTAGGTTGGAAAGTTGTTGGATCAGTTTTAATTAGAATAAGGGCAATCAGAAATTTGGAATGGACTATCCTTGGTAAGGGCCAAGAGTCTTATTTGATGTTTAGAGTCCTTCTCTTATTTGGTTTAGGAGTTATTAAGTCTTTTATTTGATTGTTATTAGTATTCCTATTCATTCTAAGAATATGTTATTTAGAGTTCACTTCCTACTAGGAAAGGGTTAACAATGGCCTCTACATAAAGGTCCTTTTGTAGTCATGTTATTTTCGAAATATTGATTGATTAATAAAATTCAGCAACTTATTTTAAGCTTTGTTTGTGTGATGCAAACTTCTCTGAGATCTGATGCCAAGGAACCCTAGGTGTGATGCTTAAGAAGACCTAGGATTGATTGCACAGTGTTTTATCTTTCTTAGTTTTTCTTTATCCCCTATTTCAGACCAAAATAGCCATCAATATTCATTCTTTTCTAACCAAAACTTTGAAACATCAATTCTTACTCAAGAATTCATCAAGAAACCTAATATAATGCTAAATTTCTTAAAGCTCAAACATCAAGAGGTGTAATCGAATCGCGGTCGGTGTTAAGGCAATTTTGCACTGAATCGAGGGTGTCTGTTTTTGCCATATTTGGCACCAACACTAACTGATAGGGAGGGAATACCGAACCAACTTGACTGTAGTCAGTTTCGATTCAATTCAATTGGGTTTAGGTAGACATGGCAAAATGGGTCAGAATTTTCTAACCCAATTCGACCCGAACCCGATTTTTTTGACCCAAAGCAAAAACGGGTTGACCCATAACTCAACCCGTGTTTTTTATGGATCAAGCCGACTCGACCCACGAGTCTCGTGACCCGAACCATTTTTTAAAACTTTGTTTTTGGTATAAAAATAAAATAAAATTAAGACAATATTGGTTTGATTGTTTGTTGTGAGTTTTGAGGAAACAATTGAGACATTTATACAACTGCATGCAAATGAATTGAAAGATGAAGGTTGAACATTCTATAATGAGAAAAGATTTTTAGATATTAAATATCAAAGTACATGCCAAGATAATCTAGTTACAGTAGAGTTAAAAACATAGATTTTAAATTGTAAACATGTGTGAGAAACATTCATAAGTGTGAAAATAAAGAAGCCAAAGTATCAAATTAGCATAAATTATGAATGCTTAGACCTATTTTTTAACAATTTATGTCCAAAATAAATAGATTTTCAAAATAAATTATGATATTTCCTAGAGTGTGTATTGCTTAATAATGATATGATATTCATAAAAGAGACAATGTATAAATAAATAAACAATCAAACTTTAATGTATATTATCAAATTAAAATAGAGTGTCAACCACAATTGATAATAGATTATAAAATCAATTTTCAAGATTGTAAATTTCTTATATGTTTTTATTCTTTGTCAAATGAGTTATCTAATAAATCATTTGTAATTTTGTTTTATATTTTGGGATGTTGATATTATATAGAAATAATACTTGTGTATTTGTTTTACTTATCTTTGTGTTATTTTGTTTTAATTAGTAATGTTGGGATTTGTACAATTTAAAAATTATTGAATAAGTATTAATACGTTTAACTGAGCTAATTCTTGATATAAGTGGTGAATTCAAAGTAATGTATTTTACATAAAATAATTTGTTGCATGACTTTCCAAATAGCAAGTACATTTTTTTTTTAATAAAAAAAAAAATTCATGCTAAAATACGGGTCAACCAACCCGACCCGCAACCCGATTGACCCAAACTCGTTTTTAACCCGCAACCCGTTTGACCAGACTCGAACCCGACCCAACCCATTTTATATAATGCATTTTACATAAAATAATTTGTTGCATGACTTTTCAAATAGCAAATACATTTTTTTTTTTAATAAAAAAAAATTCATACTAAAATATGGGTAAACCAACCCAACCCGCAACCCGATTGACCCGAACTCGTTTTTAACCCGCAACCCATTTGACCAGACTCGAACCCGACCTAACCCGCCCGTTGGCCATATTTAGGTTTTGGTGCTTGGATGTGAGAAAAAGCAAGAAGAAAAAGAGAAGACATAGCCATAGCAAGAAGAAGCCGAGCAGCATGTCAAAAAGAGAAAGAGAGAATTGGGGGAGAGGGTGGCACTGGAGGTTGGAAAAGAAAAGATGCTATAACTATTGCTGAGGAAATAAAAGATGCTAGGGTTAAAGAAAAGATGCTAGGGTTATAAAAAAAATAAATCACTCAAAAGGGTTGGGCGAACCACCTATCAATTTGTTCTAAGAATCTCTCATTCCATCTAGTTCTAATTCACATTAGAGCCTATCATACGTTCATGCATCAATACCCCAGATGCAGAAAACAAAAAATAACAATTTCAACTCACAATCTGCAGCTTGAATGTCTTCCCATACAGCTTCACAGTTTTGATTTTCTGAAACATTCACCTCAAATATTCAAGTTCTAGCCTCTACAAAAGGGTAATTATACAATACTCCCGGAATACTATAAATGCATACTCTTCCCTCTTATATAATTGTGGGTCTCATTAATTAAATTCATGATGGGATCTACAATTCATGTAAAAGAGAATACTACGCATTTATAGTACTCCAGAGTATACAATAATTTTTCCATATAAAAACTATAAACCCAAACATATACATGCACACCCACATACGTAAATTCCATCATAAACCTTTAGAAAATCATAAATCATTTATTGATAAATAAATGGTTTAGATTTTACAGCATTATCAGCATTTAATTAAACATAACCAGCACTAACTCCTCATTTATTTGAGGTAGTGATGATGTGGCAAATTCTAAACCACCCATTTAACAATAAATAGTTACAAATTCAATAATGGAAACCTCTTAAGCATATTAAAACCCCATATCCATGCATGCATGCATACATACATACATACATGTATGTACCGAGGGGGAGAAAGACTCACGGAATCAACTCCAGCACTATCTTTGAGGCTGTATGCATTGGATTCAGGATCATCCTAAAGATCAAGGAAAAATATAAAGTTTTTAGCAATTAATTACCGAAAATAGAAAAATTAACCTAAAACCCTGATAAATCACTAAAATTAACTTTTTTTTTTCAAAAATAAAATTAAAAATTCAAAGAAAGTGTAAAAGAAAATCACCACAATTCTAGCGAGCAGGCCCCATTTGGAGTCGCCGACTTTCAAAGTCTTGAACACGCAATAGCTAAATATTCAACAAAAACAAAGAAGGAAAAATAATCAAATAATGAAGAAAATGTTGAAAATCGAAATTATAAATAGGAGGATGGTGTTTGGATAGAAGTAAAACAAAAACGAGGGACTTAGTATTCGTCGTCCATGATTGAAGGTTTGGGCTGCTCTGGCTCCTCCTCTTCGGCTTCTTTTTTGGGCTCTGAATTAGCAGACTCAGCAAAGCAATCAAATTTGCGAACAATTAGCCAAATCAATATATATATATATATATATAAAAGCAGATACTTCATGTGAGAGAGCATGATGTTCAGCCATGTGGCGCACTCTATAAAGAGAATTGAGATATCCTTAAGCCATATTAAAGATAAGAACTGTGGGTACTTGACTCCACACAAAGGATATTGTTCGCTTTGGGGAGCCAGGCCCTCACGATTTTGTTCTCGCACCGTGAGGAGTCCGAGGAGGGTTTCATAGTCTCGGCCCCTTGGACTGGTATCTAAAGCCTTTGGCCTTAGTCCCACATCGGATAAAGTTCCTTCCCACTAGTGCCTTATATGCTTCTGGAGCTAACACTCAGATGCAAGTGATGAATATTGGGCAGCAGCTCTTTTTGAAGAAGTTAATGGCAAGAGAAGCTGCCCCAAAATGAAGATGGGTGTACCCTTGTTTTTGCCATGGGATTACTAACTCTCTAGGAAGGGCAGTAAGACTGGCCCTAACCTTCCACGGAAGGAAGGGACTTCCTATAGCTTCTAGAATTTCACTCCTTGATTCTAGATTCTTAGAATATCAAAATGCAGTTATAGGAACTGTACAAACCACTCTCAATGCGGGAACAGTTTTTGTCACCCTTTTTCCCAACTTCAATATGTCCCTTAAAGACCCTCACCTTTGTGATGCTCTTAAAGTACAGATTCAGATTATAGGGGCTTCTCAAGTGCAAGACACTTTTGCTGCCACACTTCATTATCAGCTGGCCTATAGACTCCAGAATCATGCCTTTGATATGGCAATACCAGATTTGGCCCAGTCCAATGATGCTCTACTGATTCAAGTTGATCCAGGGATAACACCAATGTGTACGTTTGTTCCGAGACAGCTTAATAGAGAGCAGATGACTTCTATATTTCCAGAATCATGGATTACAAGGTACGAGATGCTGCACCAGGCAACTAAGCCAATTCAGTTAAATGAACCTTTCTTTATCAGAAAAGCAAATGGTGAAGTGGAGACAAGATTCTTAAAAGATCCTCCAAAAAAAAAGGATGTAACAGTTTTTCCAACACAAATGGTCATGCTCCAGCCAGTTTCATATAGTGGTATGAATGGTCTTAAAATCACGGCCTTTGGTGTAGACGGAAAGCCTTGTTATGAAGGAAAATCACCTTCTGGTCACATATGGTGGGATGTTTGCAATTGTGCTGACTGCCAAGAAGATGAAGCTTTTAAAGAAGACTATTCAAAAAGGAAGAAGAAATCTTTTCAGCAAAAACTCAAAGAAAGATATGAAGCAGGAGACCCAGAAGTTGACCTCCTTGGAGAATCCTCTGGAAAATTTGACTACTATGTTCTCTATCTCAAAACCAAAAAACAACTCTTACCTTCACCCTCCCCATGCAAAGAAAAGCATAACCAAAACCAGAAGCCTCCGTTGATCCCATATTACCAGAAAATCCTCCCCTAGCTACCAGAATGTCAACCTCTTCACATAAGCCAAACCCACATACAAAAGTCCTTACCATGCTACATGTTTGACCAAGCCTCACCGTCCTACTCACACAATTTTCCTCCATTAGAAAGCTTTAACCATCCCCAAACTAACACCAAACATATCTGGAAAATCAAAAACCCTGCTGGTGTCAATCCAGATGGAACCAAGAAACAAGTCTCCTCAGCAGAAGCAGCTTTAAATTGGCAAGCAGAAAATGCTGTGGCTCAAAACCAGGTTCTTTCAAAGATTTTAGACAATCAACAAAAGATGGCTGAGGTAGTTACTCATACTTTTTCATCCTCAAATTCCCTTATTGAAGATTTGAAAAAGAAAATCAAAGCAATCGAGCAAGAATTGGCTACCATTGCCTCTACAGTCCGAGACTTGTCTGTTTCTTTTCCTCTTATTGGACAAAAAGAAAGAGAAAGAAGACAGTTGTTGCTCCAGCTTCAATCCATGGAAGGATCACAGAAGGAAAATCCTCAGACTCCTCCGATACATGTTCATATGCCTTTTCAACCCCGTCAATCCTTATATAAAGACCTGTCTATACCATCAACCTCTCCATTTTCCCTAATCTCTCCTTACCAAAATCTTCAACCGTTAGCCATAACTCATCCAGACCATAATCCTTTTAAGCCAAGTGGAATACTTCCTGCAATGACCTATAAGATTCCACTCCAGCCTGAGATCCAAACCAAACCACAAAATGAATCTTTTTCTACCAAAAAAGACAAAGAACCATTATACCAAATTCCCGACCCAATCATTGGAGCCTCTTCAAAGCCTCCAGACATGAATATGTTGACTGAAGACCCAGACCCTCCAAACCCAATTTCATCATTTCTCAAAACCCTTACCCTTGAAGATTCAATGCAACCTTGGGTACTTCCTGTAATTGAAGATTCTGAGTTAGATTTATCTGATCTTGGTTTAGAGGAGGTGTTTATGACGAATACAGAACCAAAGGTGGAAGAAGAAGAAGATGATGTCCTTCGACCCAAACAGCCCCCACCTCCACCACCACCAATATTCCCCCCGCCGCCTTTTATCCCAGAATACCAAACGAGACTGACTTACTCTTCAACCACCGACTCTAAACACTTGTTTACTCTTGACAATGTTCCTCCCTCTAAATGGCATGAAGAGATTTTTAACATGTACTCTTGGTGCATAGCAGAACTCCAATCTCCAAATGTTACTGTTCCTCAAATTATTGCCAGATTTGTGGCAAGGATAACAGGGAGACTAAGAGAATGGTGGATTAATTTGGGAGAATACAGGCAAAGACAGGCAGCTCAATGCAATACACTGGAAGACTTTTTCACAGTAGTCCACAATGAATTCCTTGGTTCTGTGACTCATTACACAGAAGTAGCACGAGAAGAATTCTTATTGATGAAATGTTGCTCCTTTGAAAGGAAAGATTTGGAAAAACATTTTGACAGAATGTCAAGGAGATACTACTCTTTTAATGGCATGGATGATGTCAATTCCAAGCACACTTTTCTCAATTCTCTCCCAGAACCATTAGGAGATGAAACCCTTCGCATGATGAATCTTTAGAAAATAACGTTGCAACAGGCCTCCTTAGGAGAAATTTATCAGCATGTGCTTATTGCCCTGGAAAAGCTCTGCAATCAAAGGAAGTTTCTTGCAGAAATTGACAAGATTCATAGCAGACTCAAAGACAATTGTAAAAGGAAAGACTTGCAGATTAAATGCTATGACAAAAATTGTGCATGTTCAACAAAAAGAAGAGCTCATTTCAAAAAATATTCTTGGAAGAAAAAGCACTATGCAAGCCAACAGAAGAAATCCTTCAGGAAGAAGAAATGGAAATTCCTTAGAAGAAAGCAGTTCAAAGGAAAAACTTCAAAAGTCTGTTTCGTATGCAGGAGACCAGGCCACTTTGCAAAAAACTGTCCAAGAAAAGAAAAAGCAGCAAAACTTCTTGAGCAAGCACAGATTCATGCAGAAGACACTCCTTTCTCGGATGTAGAATCACTCTTTTCGCTGGATAACGACTATTCTCCTCAAGCTTTAGCAGTCTTGGCCTACTCTACATCAGAAGAAGATTCAAATCTGGATAGTGAAGAAGAGTCAGACCCAGAAATCCAAACCATATATACATCCCAGCCTATCATAGCCCCCCTAACCAGTCCCACACCCATAGCCCAAGTAAATATCCTCCTGGATACGTATGCCAGACCCATTCCAGTAATAGCTTTGTTTGACACAGGAGCAGCAGCAACAATCCTTCATCCCAAAATACTGCCCAAAGAATGTTGGCGACCCCATCATCAGATGTTCAGAGCAGCAAATGGAGAAACATTCTTGATCACCTTGAAAAGTAAGCCTATTCTCATCAGAATTTTTCCTACGCTTACTATCAAACACCAAGTCCTTGGATCCCCTCTTACAGGTAGAGACCTTCTTATAGGATTTGATCTCCTTCATCAAATACCTAGCCTAAGATGGTCCTCAAAAGGACTCATGCATAAACAACACCTTCTCACCTGGACCCAGGTTCCTCATTTATTCACCATCGACCCCTTTGACCCTTTAAGGTTCCAGATTATCAATGACTGCTGTGCAAACAGTCATACTGAATTTCTCACCAAGAACCCCAATCCTCTCTGGAAAAACCCAAACTTTTTCATCCATCTACCCTTCAAAAAGAATGAAGATGTTAACCCCACCAAAGCCAGCCATAGGGGGATGAACCCGGAACACCTAACATTAGCCAAACAAGAACTATCTACCTTCCTTTCAGAAGGCCTTATTGAACCTACAACGTCTCCATGGGCGTGTGAAGCCTTTTATGTCAACAAGCATGCTGAACAAGTGCGTGGAAAACTCAGACTGGTAATCAACTACCAGGATCTCAATCACTTTCTTGCAGATGACAAATTTCCTTTGCCAAACAAGAGTGCTCTTTTCCAACATCTTTCAAATGCCAGAGTTTTCTCTAAATTTGATCTCAAAGCAGGATTTTGGCAATTAGGAATCCACCCAGAAGAAAGATACAAGACGGCATTCTGTATCCCAGACCACCATTATCAATGGACTGTCATGCCTTTTGGACTTAAAAATGCTCCATCCCAATTTCAGAAAGCGATGGTAACATTGTTTCAGCCCCTCTTGACCAACGCATTGATTTATGTGAATGATATTCTCTTATTCTCAAAAGATGAAAAGTCCCATGAAAAGTTACTTACTGAATTTTATAATTTGGTAAAATCTCAAGGGGTAATGCTCTCAGAAAAGAAAATGGTCATAGGGCAGTCTTGCATAGACTTCTTGGGAGTTAACATTTCAGATGGAAAGTATACTTTGCAACCTCACATAGCAGTTTCCCTCCGAGAATTTCCTGACAAACTTACAGGTGCCAAGCAGATACAACAATTTCTTGGAATTGTTAATTATATGGCAAATTTCATGCCAAAAATATCCAAATACAAGAATTGTCTTGCTCAATTACTGAAGAAGTCACCCCCAAAATGGGATTCTGTTCATACTGAAGCAGTGCAACAGTTGAAAAAACTTGCAGAAAAGCTTCCTCCTTTGCAGATCCCAGGATCAGGAAAAAGGATACTGCAGACAGATGCAAGTGATGAATATTGGGCAGCAGCTCTTTTTGAAGAAGTTAATGGCAAGAAAAGCATTTGTGGATATAAAAGTGGTGCATTCAAGCCTTCAGAACTCCATTACCATTCCACCTTCAAAGAAATTTTAGCAGTCAAGCACAGGATTGAAAAATTCCAGTTCCACCTCCTTGGGCATACTTTTTTAGTCGAAATGGATATGTCTTCCTTTCCCAAAATGCTCCAGTTCAAAAGAAAAATGCTCCCACACCCCCAGTTACTCAGATGGTCAAACTGGTTTTCACAATGGTCTTTCCAGGTAAAACACATTAAAGGCAAGGATAATCTTATTACTGATTACCTGTCCAGGAAACCTCTCGCCCTTAATACCACTATTATCCCTCCACCCTTGTGTGTATACCCTGTCACTGATCCGTCCTCCTCATCTTCATCTTCAAACCCTCCCCCCGATGATATCCTTACCATGATAGAAACCCTCCCTCCAGAAATAAAAGACCAGATAAAAACCTTGACCCTTCAAGCCAGATCCAAAAGAATTGTTAAAGCCCTTCATGAATACCTCAAAAAGCACCAGTGTCATTTTCTTGCTGTTTTCCCTGATATAGACCAACCATGGAAGACTCCTTTTGCTTTCTGGATAACCAATTGGAACGTGGCACATTACCTCTACATGTGGTATTTACTTAATGAATATTATCTGTGCCTCCATTTTGAACCAGAATTCTACAGATACATTTTCCCTCTTGGAAACAAATATTTCCACAAATTCTGGTTTGAAATTTTGAAAAATGATGCTCATAATGGTGAATGGGTACAATACCCAAAAACAGAACACCCAAGATTTGGTCATAAACTTACTTCGGGGTGCTTAGTTGCCAAACTCAATTCCAAAAATGACATCAAAGCAGATGGAATTTTCCACCCTGCAGAAATGCATTGGGTTACTAATCCAAATGGCACTCTTCATACTCATTCAGACGTTCATTGGGTATCCTGTTATCATGCTCTTACAATGGCAGAATCTCTTAATAAAGGAATCTTCCCAGAGATAATACCAACTGATCCGGATGTTTGTAGAGAACAATGGCCACATGAAGATCATTGGGAAATGCCAAATCCCTTAATGGGGTATGATGACTCCCACTATAATAACCATGATCCAGACGATGATGTTGATGAAGAATGGTTCCAAGGAAGAGATGGATGGGACTAGATATCATTAGAAAAAAAAAAAAAAAAAAGCCCTAGAAACGTCTTCAGACGTAATCTTTTGTCTTTTACTGTTCACAGCACATGCCTCTGTCCAATCCACATCTGCAGTACTCTACGCATGCATCCAGGCCCCCACTTAAGACAACACTTGTACAAACAAATCCTGCATAGCAGAATTCAGGACGATCCCTCTTCAGAAGCCTTATCTTGTTATTGTCCTTCAAGTCACGGGTTCCTGTCTTTTTGGCCATCTGTAAAGCCATGAATTTGGCCCCTACATCCTTTGAAGTATATTGTATTGTCTATAAATAGAAGGCATGTAAACTTCAGAGGGCAACAGAGAATTGGAGAGAGCTAGGATAAGTTCTGAATCCTTATATGTCTGATGTAAAAAAGTTGTTCAATCTAATAATATCTTTCAGTTTGCTGTATCTCGTTCTGTGTTCTATACCTTATGTTCATACTATTTTCTATGCTTTCTTAGTAGGCTACGTTATTTACCAGTTTCTATAATCTTCTTACACCCCCTGTTTTCTCTCTAGGTTTTCTCCCTTTCTCCATTTAAATCCCTTTTTTACATCAGACATATGAGGATTCAGAACTTATCCTAGCTCTCTCCAATTCTCTCTTGCCCTCTGAAGTTTACATGCCTTCTATTTATAGACAATACAATATACTTCAAAGGATGTAGGGGCCAAATTCATGGCTTTACAGATGGCCAAAAAGACAGGAACCCGTGACTTGAAGGACAATAACAAGATAAGGCTTCTGAAGAGGGATCGTCCTGAATTCTGCTATGCAGGATTTGTTTGTACAAGTGTTGTCTTAAGTGGGGGCCTGGATGCATGCGTAGAGTACTGCAGATGTGGATTGGACAGAGGCATGTGCTGTGAACAGTAAAAGACAAAAGATTACGTCTGAAGACGTTTCTAGGGCTTTTTTTTTTTTTTTTTGCTAATGATATCTAGTCCCATCCATCTCTTCCTTGGAACCATTCTTTATCAACATCATCGTCTGGATCATGGTTATTATAGTGGGAGTCATCATACCCCATTAAGGGATTTGGCATTTCCCAATGATTTTCATGTGGCCATTGTTCTCTACAAACATCCAGATCAGTTGGTATTATCTCTGGGAAGATTCCTTTATTAAGAGATTCTGCCATTGTAAGAGCATGATAATATGTGAGGTTGCAAAGTATACTTTCTTAGCTCCAGAAGCATATAAGGCACTAGTGGGAAGGAACTCTATCCGATGTGGGACTAAGGCCAAAGGCTTTAGATACCAGTCCAAGGGGCCGAGACTATGAAACCCTCCTCAGACTCTCCACGATGCGAGAACAAAATCGTGAGGGTCTGGCTCCCCAAAGCGAACAATATCCTTTGTGTGGAGTCAAGTACCCACATTAAAAGGGCCTGTTGTAGTGACTAAGGCCAAAGGCTTTAGATACCAGTCCAAGGGGCCGAGACTATGAAACCCTCGGACTCCCCACGGTGCGAGAATAAAATCGTGAAGGCCTGGCTCCCCAAAGCGAACAATATCCTTTGTGTGGAATTAAGTACCCACAAGAACAAATTTAAAAGTAGAGACTCTTTATTTCCTTTGGTTCAATGTTTCAAAACTAATTTTCGTTACATTTTGTACTCAATGTTTTAAGACTACTATTTATTTCATTTGTTTCAATGTTTCAAGACCTTCCATCTCTCACACACACAAAAAACTCTCTACATTTCCATTCATCATTTTCACTATTACTCCTTTATATATACATGTCTATAGCCTTTCATATCATCCTATCTCAAATACACTTAGAAAAAAATGATGTCGTTTAGCTTCAACCTTTCAATGACGCCTACATAATTCCAACGTTGCAGTATCATTTGATTGTAACTTGTATAAGTATGATATGACCAAGGAAGGGGGCTTGCGTTTTTTATTCAATGACGGTAGCTTACGATTTTGATGTTGAAGTCAGATATTGTAGATTTTGTGAAGGTTATGATTCACTTGGAGTTTTTGGGTGTTTGAGATTTTGGTTTGGGAAAGTTATAAATGTATTTTATTTTAGAACTAAAAAAAAAAAGAATAAGAAACATTCTAATTGATTATTTCTGAAGTTAGCTTCTTTTTTTTTTTTTTTTGGTGTTAGAATTCATAATTTGTAGGTTTCTTTGTATGTAGCCATAGTGGTAAAAACAAAATTCAATGGTGACTTAAAAGTATTTTTCCTTTTTTTTTAAAGGATACAAAAGCTCAACTAAAGTCAATTGAATTTTGATAAATGAATGTATTTTTAGCAAATTTCTCTTTGTTTAATCACATTCTCTTTATGTTGATACTTACAAATAATTTCCTTAATTCCATTGAAATAATTAATTGGGTATTTATGATCAAGGTCTCCATATTTGGTTGTGAGAATAGAGTGATTGAGAAAATGTTTGGTAGGTTGCTGTAAGATTATAATATATTATAATCTTACAATGTTATACAATTTTTTAAAATAAATTATGAATTAAAAAAAAACAAGTTTTAAAGTATTTAACAATATTGTGGGCAAACATAAATATTATACAATAAAATAAGTATTAAGTATTATATGTAGATTTTAATATACATACAAATGATTTCAAATAAAATTGTAAAGTAATTCGTGCATCGCGCGGAATATCATCTAGTTCTATAAAAATGACAACCAGACACATCCCTACCAACAGATTATAAACATAGAATCGAGACTCACAAAATCCACTGCCTCACTAAGAAAAAGCTTCTAACAGATCTGACCAAAAAATACAAAAAAAAATACAAAAAATGAAAAAATATAACCTTGAATTAACCAAACGATGCGTTTGGTTCAAAGAAAACCTTTTCTTGATCAGCTTGGTAGGCCGAGTGACGAAAATTTCAAGAACAAAGAAACTTTACTTTTGTTAACAACAACAACAACAACAACCAAAAAAAATAAAAAATAAAAAACTTTACTTTGATAATTTTTTAACAAATGTTTCAGAATGTATGATGGTATTCGGTGGTTTTTGGTAGCAGATCAGTGTTACTTGGTGGCTTGTTAATCAAAAACTAAAAATAAAAAGAAGAAGAAGACTAATCATACCTAGAGAGTATGAGATCTGGCTTCACACACTGCGTTTTGCTACAGCTCCCGCACAGGAGTCCAAAATCTCTGCATACAATTCTACAGTAGTAGCTTCAGTTTCTTCTGGATGGATCAATTATGCAATGTACTTTTTTTCTTTTCTTTTCTTTTCTTTTTTTCGGTAATATCCCCGTTCAACTTTTATTTTATTTTATTTTATTTATATATACACGTGAGTTTAAGACAACAAATTGTCACAATATTTTCACAATTATTGAGGTGTTAATTCTTTATAGATAAAAATAAATTTTCATATTGAAACAATCGCAACTAAAAATAAATGTAATGTGAAAAAAATGTACTATATTCATAACATTTTTTACAACACTTTCATAATGAATCATAGGTGGTAAATTGTTAATGGTTTTAATTTAAACTTACCAATAAAATTATTTTTTTGTTCACCAATAACAACCTACTACTTATAATTTATGGGTCATGCTAACGAGTACCCTTAAGGCATTAGTTAACAATCAAGTTAAAAAAAGTTTTTATACCTTGGAACTTTGTTTGCCTGGTTGCCTCAACTCATGTTTCTCACTACTCTTAAGTCTTAATGCTTTGAGTAACGTAGCCACGTAGGAAGATTGGCTTCTTGTGTGTGTGTGAGTTTTTTGGAATTTGCAGGAGACTTAGGATGGATATTGGACCACATAGTAATTGTGTGATGATAACAAGAAATTTAAAATTGTGAATGAGTAGAAGAATAAACGATTAAATTTCAATTTGTAAATTGATGGAAGAGTGCAACAGTTTTATTAGGCATTTTTTAAGGGGTGTTAATAGATGTATTTTTACTTTTTTGTCCTCGTTTGTCCTCAATTGTTTGCACTTACCAAACATTGGATGTAAGGTGTTTTAGACTGACAAAATGTTGGGAAGTCTCTTAAATAGTAGTATAAATACTAACCTTTGAGCACTTTTGTGTGTGTGTGTGTGTGTGTGTATTTATTCATCATAATTTGAAGTTGCTACATTTTCTAACCACAAAAATACTAGGGGTGTGATGAGATTTATTTCACCCACAAATGCATAAATCTCATCACACCCTTAAGTATTTTGTGATTGAAAAATGTAGCAACTTTGAATTATGATGAATGAAAACTATTAACTTTTACAAAAAGAAAAAAAGAAGAGCGCATGCTTAAAGGCTAATATTCCATAATTTTCATATGTTTTTGGCGGTTCTTTTAATGTGATTATCAATATTTTAGTGATTGGAAGATGATGCTCCATCCTAACAGCTTTACAAAATTTTTGTGATGGATGTCACTGACTCGCTGATCAAATTGACTTCATTGAAGAAATGATCCACCCAGTGTCTGGTATTGAAGAAAAGCCTCTTAACGGCAACAAGCGGCCATTCTGGCAAAACCCCCTACTTTGACACAAAGAAATGTACCTAGTTAATTTCATTTCCAAAAATAAAAATCTCAAAAAAGTAAACTTAAAATTACCTTGTAAACAGAAACAGATCCTCCTTGTCCCAGCTTATTGGAATTGTGAAAGTAATTTGTGGCCTTTTCAAGAATTTCATACGAATAATTGAGTTTGGACTTGATCACAGTGGCCAACATAGCGCCTAGTTGCTTTTTCTCTGAAACAAATGCCAGATCAGGTAAGCTATATTTAATTAACTCCAGAGTCTAGACAAAAGTCTTTCAAAATCTCAGAAATCAAAATAGTTACCTCCCCTCCTCTTTAGTAAATTCTTCCTCATAATGAAGACAACCATTGCAATAACCAGCAAAAGAGCCAAAGCAGACGATGTTGCAGCTAGGGGTGGCAAATAGGCGGGTTGGGTCATAAATGGGTTGGGTGTGTAATTACCCATTTATCCATTTATGACCCATTTATATATAAATTAATTATCCATTACCAACCCAACCCATTTAATTAGTAACCCACCCATTTAACCCAATATGACCAAAATACCTCTAAAACTATTTAAATACCCTCTTGACTTCCAAATTTACCAAAATACCCTTAAATACCTAAAATGATACAAATACCCCTACACTTCCAAAATTACCAATATACCATTGGATATCCAAAATTATCCCCAAAATCTCTCAAATGAGCGAAATACCCATGAAACCTCTAAAATGACCAAAATACCCACGATATTTCTAAAATCACCATATATGCTTAAAAACCACTAAAATGACCAAAATACCTCCAAAATCCAAAAAATGACCAAAATACTCTCGAAACCTAAAAAATGACCAAAATAGCCCCAAAACCTAAAAATGACCAAAATACTTTTAGAACCCAAAAAATGACCAAAATACACCGGAAACCCAAAAAAATGAGCAAAATATCCTTGAAACCTAAAAATGACCAAAATACCCCCAAAACCTAAATATGACCAAAATACGTCCAAAACCCAAAATGACCGAAGTACCCCAAAAACCCTAAAAAATAACCAAAATATCCCCGAAACTCAAAAAATGACCAAAATACCTTCGAAACCCAAAAATGACCAAAATACCCCCGAAACTCAAAAAATACCAAAATACTCCCGAAACCCAAGAAATGACCAAAATACCCTCAAAACCTTAAAATGATCAAAATACCCCCGAAACTTGAAAAATTACCAAAATATCCCAAAACCTAAAAATTACCAAAATATTTCTGAACCCTAGAAATTTACCAAAATAACCAAAAAATCTAAAAAATATTGAAATAACCTTAAAACTAAAAGATGATAGAAATGCCCTCGTAACCTAAAAAATGACTAAAATACCCTTTGAATCTAAAAGATGGTCAAAATAACCCCGAAACCTAAAAAATTACCGAAATTCCCTCAAAACCTAAAAAATTACTGAAATTCCCTCGAAACCTGTAAAATGACTGAAATACTCTTAGAACCTTTAATTTGTCAAAAATATCCTCGAAACATCCAAAATACCCTAAACCTCTATTTCGGTAATTTTAGATGTTTCAATGTATTTTGGTCATCTTACATGTTTAGCGGTATTTTGGTCATAATTGGGTTTCAGGGGTTTTTATTGATCATTTTTTTTAGGTTTTAGGGTTATTTTGGTCATTTTTTAGGTTTTGGGAGGTATTTCGGTAAATTTTTAGGTTCCAAGGTATTTTGGTAATTTTTTAGGTTTCAGGGGTATTTCAGTTATTTTGTAGGTTTTTGGAGGTATTTCGGACATTTTTTAGGTTTAGGGAGTATTTTGGTAATTTTTTATGTTTAGGGTGTATTTTGGTAATTGTTAGGTTTTAGGGGTATTTCGATCATTTTTTCAGGTTTTTGGGGTATTTTGGTCATTGTTTTAGGTTTGGGGTTATTTTAGTCATTTTTTAGGTCTCAGGGTATTTCGATCATTTTTTTGGTTTTAGGGTATTTTGGTAATTTTTTAGGTTTAGGCTGTATTTTGGTAATTCTTAGGTTTCGAGTGTATTTCGGTCATTTTTTTAGGTTTTGGGGGTATTTTGGTCATTTTTAGGTTTCGAGGGGGGGGGGTGGGTATTTTAGTCCTTTTTTTTAGGTTTTAGGGTATTTTGGTCATTTTTTAAGTTTAGGGGATATTTTGGTAATTTTATGGGTTTCAGAGGTATTTTAGTCATTTTATAGGTTACGGGGTAATTTGGTAATTTTTTTAGGTTTTGGGGGTATTTTAGTCATTTTATAGGTTTTGGAGGTATTTTGGTAATTTTTTAGGTTTAGGAAGCATTTTGGTCATTTTTTGGGTTTTGGAGGTATTTTGGTAATTTTCTGAGTTTTGGGGATATTTTGGACATTTTAGAGGTTTGGGGTGGGGGGTATTTTGCTTATTTTAGAGCTTCTGGAGGTATTTTGGCCATTTTAAGGTTTTGGGGGTATTTTGGTCATTTTTTGGGTTTTGGGAGTATTTTGGTCAATTTTAGGTTTCAGGGGTATTTTGGTTATTTTTTGGGTTTTGGGGATATTTTGGATATTTTAGAGGTTTTGGGGGATATTTTGCTCATTTTAGAGATTTTGGAGGTATTTTGGTCATTTTGTGAGTTTTAGGGGTATTTTGGTAATTTTTAGGTTTTGGGGGTATTTTGGTCATTTTTTGAGTTTTGGGGGTATTTTGGTCATTTTGTGGGTTTCGGGGGTATTTTGGTCATTTTTAGGTTTTGGGGGTATTTTGTTCATTTTTTGGTAATTTTTAGGTTTTGGGGGGTATTTTGGTAATTTTTTGGGTAATTTTTTGGTTTTGGGGGGGTATTTTGGTCATTTTCTTAGGTTTCGAAGGTATTTTGATCATTTTTTGGGTTTTGGAGGTATTTTGGTAATTTTTTGGATTTTGGAAGTATTTTGGTCATTTATTAGGTTTCAAAGGTATTTTGGTCATTTTTTAGAAATTTAGATTTTATGTTGTTTATTTAAATTTTAGATGGGTTTAGTGGGTATTAGTGGGTATTAGTGAATTTATCTATTTAGACCCATCTAATTAAATAACCAAATGAGTTTTTACCCATTTAACCTAAATATTTAAATGGATTGGATTAAGACTTATCCAAATAAGGTGGGTAATGGGTGGGTTCATAGATTTTGGTAAAAATTGCCACTGCTAGTTGCTGCCAAAGTTATAGCTAACTTGCTTCCTAACATAGATTTACATGTTATTCCGTGACCATAATTAATCAAAATAGAAGTCAAGCAATTAGTACACCAAATTATCTAATTAAGTAATCATTGATGTTGCTGAGATTTTTAGTACTACGAAGAATTTTTACACAAACACTCATTTTAAAAGATGTTAATGTTAATTCTAATGATGAAGTAATATTTTATCCAATTCACAATAGTGAATCTGACCCAAAATGGAAAATTTAGAATTCGTTATTGTACTGAAAACAAAAGGGACCTGAAACAAAGCATCAAAATTTATCCTTTGATGGCATAAAATTAGACAATATGGGCTAATTCAAATCCCACTTTTTAGTCACTTTGTGTTTGTAAACGACTAAAAAGGACAGTAATTCAAGGATTGCATGAGAGAGAACACTAATATCCCATTTCATTTGATGAAGGAAAGACAGAACAAAAAAAGAAAAAAAATTCATTGGAACCAAACTCACCTTGATTACTGTTTCTAATAGGCTGAGTCGAATTATAATAGAACTTTTCTGTTGAATGCCTCAAATAACAACCAGAGTACAACACCCTTCCTTCTTCTTTTGGAGTACATGAACTAATGTTAGAAACCGCATTGGCCAAACAGTCCTCACAAGCAGTACCATTCACAAATTCCCAACACTGAGGTAATCCATAAACAGTGACATTTCCATTGTTCACAGACCCCACAGAAAAACCATCAAATTTAGGCGCTTCCACGCTTAGATTCATCACCAACTGATTAACATTAGCGCTAAAAACAGAACCATTCCGAACAAACTCTTGGGCTCCACACACGGTCTTGTCTTGCACACTCAAAGTCTCATTGAAGAAATAGTAATCATCGTCGTACCTTAGATAACACCCATCATAGAAGATCCTGCCACCACGAACTGCTCTTTGAAATGGTAAACACCTAAGGATCTGAGTCTTACATTGAGCAAAGCAAAGATCACAGTCTATTTTAGTTAGATCTTTCATGCACTCACCAAAAGCATAAACTGTGGTATTACCAGTCCCGTTCACAACAGCTGCGTATCTTTGTGTGGCAATAAAAAGGGGTCACTGAGTCCATGGCTGCCAAGAAGTTGCTTATGAAGGCTTGGCGCTGTGGCATTGGGGAATATATTTTCGCGGCAATAAAATTGACTTGAGTTTGTTGACTTAAGTTTTAGATTGATTTTAACTTCAAGCTAAAAGTTGGCTTGAGTTCATATCATGAAGATTAGTAAATAATAGGGTAGCATAAAAGGAAAATGATAGGGAAACAAAAAAGTTTACAATTTTTGCCATCTCATCCTCTAAATAGCTTCACTGCACGCGCATGGCCTAAAAAAATTTCTTGAAAGAGATCAAAAGCTAATGCACAGTGCTCTGTAACCTTTTCAATTTTTATCTTAAAACATTCCGACTGGCCGGCTTTTCCCAATCCCTCAACTCATGGAATCTGTTTTTATGGTTCCTTACCTTTTGAATGGAGAAGATATCTCACAATATTAGTCAATTAGTTGTAAAATACAACTATGAAAAGAAAAAGGACACTACTAAAAATGGATGTATATCATAATTCAAATTAAATATTATAAATCTAAATGAGTATCTAATGCCACATCATTTAATATTGTAAATGGCATGACATTATGTATATTATTATTATATTTAAGAAATACAATCTTAATTGTAAAATAGAAATGGTTCTATTTTGGTCATTAGAATAAATGTATAAGATAATTTGTACCAAATAGTAAAGATGACAATAGGGCAAGATGAGGTCGAATTAAGGGTGTCTCATCCCAATTTTAGGGTAGGGAAAACCCAAGTGGTGCGAGAGTAGGACAAGACAAGGCAAGTTGAAGGTATTTGGTCATTCTTAATGAATTAATTTTGACATCAATAAGGTAGAGATAAAAGAGAAATGGTATACCATATAAGTATTTGTGAGAGTTCTAAAAGGAGAGAAAGCAAGTGTTTTAGTGTATGATAAGATAAATTTTTTAAAAAAAAATTATGAATAGAATATAAAAAAGTTCTATTATATATATAATTTAAATATTATATTAAATAAAGCGTACCAAATAGTTTAGTCTATTGGGCAAGTAGATGCATATGCAACCAGAATCTAGCAATGAGAAGACCCAAAACAACATACTCCCTCTGTCTCATTTTTTTTGTCCTATATTCCATTTTAAGATGTCCCAAAATATTGTCATGTTCCTAAAAATAAAAACCATTAATTTACTAATATTCCTATTATACTCCTATTAATTTACTAATTCAATTTTTTGATAAATTTTTTTAAAGGTAGTTTTGAAAACTTATACATTTTTAAAATATAGACAAGACAATAAATAATGTTTCCTTAAAAAGTTTGATTTTTCAAATAGAACAAAAAAAAAAAAGTGAGACGGAGGGAGTACTAAATATCTTCTAACTGGACTTCAGGTCCATAGGCCCAATGAGTTTTCAATAACAAAAGAGGCAGACACGGTATAAGGGCAAGGCCGAACACCAGAAAACACACAGCCCAATGATCCAAGTGACAGCAACAAACTAATTGTCAAGTAGACACCTATTTCCACCTCTCAGTTCCGATAACCAAACACTTTTTCTCAAAGATCTCAGAATCTTCTTGAACTCAGACCTCTATTTAAGCAGAGAAATGGACACAGAGAGAGCGTGCATTATATATACGAGGTTCCACACAATTTGATGAGAACAAGGTATGCAATTTTCATATAAAAACTTATATTTTTTTAAATTTTAGTGTTATGCCAGAAAAATTAATACTGTTATGCCACGAATATTCCAATTTTTATCTGTTTTAATTCTCACTTACTTGATCTACTAAATATTTTCTTAAGGCCCACTTTTACTTTGCTTTTATTTTCCGGCTTCAAAAAAATTTAATTTTTGTATTTGTGAAACTACTTGTTTAGTTAGTTTAGTATGTCACTATGTCATCATACTAAAGTGAATATTAATTAATGTTAAAAGTATTATAATGCGATAATAAATGCATTTCACCCTAAGTGACGTGAAATTATAACATCCACGTGGTGGTGGACAAGTGATGTGATCTACCATTCTACTAAAAAATTGACATTTATTTAAAATTGTTAGTTAAAAAATTTTTTTAAACATAAATTAATTACTGAATCAGCAATTTTAAACTAGTGAAAATTTTTTAGTAGAATCATAAACAAGTGACGTGGTTTACCAAAAGGCTCTATAATTTCAGTGACATGCAGTAAGCTTGAGTCCCGAATCAGCCTCCTTAAAAAATAAAAATAAATAAATAAATAAATAAATAAAAAGCTAAGGCTGTTTACCGATTACTTCTACTAGACCTGGTAAAAGTGGGAGCTTTATGCTTTCTTGACTCATTTTTAAATATGCAAAATGGAAATGCAATATTGTATCTTGCGGTTGCGGTAGTTTGCTTGCACAAACTGCATTTAATTGGTCTGAAATTTAGGTAGTACATAATCTGAATTGGTCTTCTTTAAATTTTTAACATTGTTTACAACAACAACAACTGCACAACTTCACGGATCTTTGTAGAAAGTCTAGGTTGATAGTGATTGAACAGATTGATAAATGAATCGTGGGAGACTTTTGGTTTTTGTTGGACAATTAGTTATGGAAATCTAAGATCTAAATTGCTTCCACGTAATCTTTAAAGGTCTAGTTGTTTGCATACTTTTGACATTGATTCTGGAATTCGTGGTTGCTGATTTAACTAATAAAGTAATCAAGGATGACTTCTTCATTCGCTCTCACTGTCAAATGAAGCTATCATCTCCCCGGTTCAGATTAAATTCCTTTTTAAAATTAGGCATGCCGGCTTTCTTAAAGTTTAGATGCAAAAGCAGGATTCTAAGCATAAAGAAATGCTCAACAGAAAAGGTTTAGGGACCAATCACCTCTAGATATTTTTTTTTTATTGTTTTTTTAGAATCTACCAATCACCTCTAGAATCTAGATGTCTGTTTTTACACATGCACATGTGTCTATGTAGTGATGAACCTGAATATATGATTGCTTTTTCAGAACTGAAGGGGTTGAAAAACATATGCACACTTAAATATCAATTAGGCCATGGAGCAAATGAATTACAAGGCTATTAATAGCTTTCACAGCTTGAAATTACTGACTTGATCACACTAAAACTTGATGAGAAAGCAATAAACACATATTATTACTTGCATAGCTTTGAGATTTTTTTGGCAGAACAGTCAAGAGTCAACCCATTATTGAGGCTTGAGGCAGTAGCTAAACATGTGCTGGTGAGGTCTCATCAGAGGGCCTGGTTACAGAGTCTACTTTGCCGCCTCTTTCACTTACACTGTTCTCAGAAAACTTCAAGCTTGCTAGATGAAAGTCTTTCTCCTTCTCATTTGATTTCCATTCAGACAAGTAATACTCTTCTTCTGTTGCATTCGCCTTTTTTGATGGGCCACAAAACATCCCACCCCATTGTGGGAAGTATATTAAGAATAATGGCAGGGTGCAGCATATGATCATGGTACCCATTAGAGTTACGCCTGTTTGTTTTGAATATTTGGATCCTCTGAAGAAAATTAGTTGAGTCACACCTGCGCCCACATTTCCGCCACCTCCTGTCATACCCGAACCAACCCCCTATGACCTGAAAAATGGGATGTGTAAATAAGAAACAACTTAATTGTTGAGGCTTAATAAAGAAAAGTAGACTCTTTGATGAACCTATATAATTAACTTGTTCAGCTGTTTATTGGATTGATAAAATGTGATGCACACGTTATAAAAAATTCCTTAGATAATTAATGTCTTTGATCTTTTGACCCAAGTGGGTTAAGGATGAACCTGGCTTTATCAACTTTTACTCTCCAAAAGATCTTTTTATGTGAGCTCTTATCTATATATATATATATATATATAAAACCGAAGCTTTTGAAGCTTCTACCATTTTCCACGTCAGCACAATATTAAATAATAATAATAATATTAAAACTTTTTTAAACCCTAAACCGATGCTATACTTCTCTATATTAAAAACCCAATGCTGTGCTTCTCTATATTAAATAAAGAATAGAGAGCATTTGTGACCATGAAACACAAAGACTGTTGGAGAGAGAAACTTGAGGGAGGCTTCTTCACTCAGTAAGTTTAATTTTCTGGGTTTTGTTTTTGTGCACTCATGAGTTTCAGTTTCAGTTTCATGTTCTGTTCTATTCTATTTTGTTTTTTAGTTTTATTTATTTGGCTTGATATCTGGGTTATTAGACAAGAAGAGAAGGTAGTGGAGCAAACACAGGCTGCGAAGGGAAAAGATATTTCAAATCCACAATGTTTCTACTCTCTCTCTCTGTGAATCTTTCTATTATTTGCCTTTTGTTTTTCGGTTTTTGATCTTAGTTTCATATTCTACGGTTTTTAGGTTTATTGTGTTTATGTGATCAAAATTTGGGCAATCCTGATTAATTTATAATCTAGGTTTGCTTTCATTTAATTAAAAAATGGGAAATTTCGTTTCATATGATTAAAAAATGGGAAATTTCATTGTTTTTTTTGGGCAATTTGGGTTTTAATCTATGACTTATTACTTGATTTGGGTTTTAATCCTGTTTTGATTTTAATCCTATCCCTTATTAGGCACATCTCTTAGGCCTGTTTAGTTGTCCATGAATCAAAACTAGCATTCACAAATTGTCACTGTAGTGGATAGAATGACTTATTTGTGTTTTATGATGTGGATTTTAGCAAAATATTTTTAATTTTGTTAGAGAAAATTGGAACATGTTTGAATTCAAAAATGGCTTGAGAGTGAGGCTATGATTAGCTATTGTCCTGCCCTATATGTATATAAGCATGCAAGGCTGTGTTTGTATTTTTCTCATTGGGAATAATTAATTTCATTAAATGTCTTTCTTATAAGGAGGTTATTGTTTTAAAATTGTAGGTTTGGAGATGTGTCATAGCACACATTCTTTAGTGAAGATGTTGAGTTGGGGGGTTGCCATTTTTCATCGCTTGGAGTTTTTAAAATGGTTAGTGATGTTTTTAATATAATTTTAGGATTTTCCCTCTTACCTATTTTCTTTATTTGGCCATTGGGTTTACTAATCTATTTAAATTGTATTCTTTTAATTTAAGGTTTTTTGAGCCAGGTTTGATCTTATTGAAATAAAAAAGTTTTTGAGCAAGGTATGCTTCTTTAGTTTTAGATATTAATTTCTGTGTGTCAATGTCTTTGTTACTATTTTATTTGTATATTTAGCTACTATAGTTTCTTTTCTTTCTTTTTTTTTTTGGCTTTCTTTGTTGCATGTTATATAGTTTATTTGGAGTTTGATATTAGAATTCATGTTTGTTTTATGTAGTTTGTTTTAAATCTAACCCACATATGTAAAGGGTTTGTGATGTTTCCTTCCTTAGAGGTATAAAGCATGTGCATGCACACTTTACATGAAATTTTAATTTGTGTATACGCAAATTTTACTATCAATAGAAAATTTTCTGCTGCGATTGTTTAAATATGAGCCTTGAAAACAAGTTTGAGTAAAAAGTTGTGTCAATAAGAGGGTGTTTGAACCTAACCAATATAGCTATAATGTTATATAGATTTTGTAGATATTCTTAGTTTAGTATGAGATTTTAGTAGCATAATAGTGTTCAATACATAAAATTAAATTCATTGCTTTTCATATGTTCAACTTTTCATAGCATAATTAAGCATAATCCTCACATGAAGCTTTTTTTTTTTTTTTTTTTTTGGTGTGGATATTGTGCTTTCTGCCATGCACAGCAAAGGACTGAACCTATAGAGTTTAGAGGCTGGCTACAAATTCCAGCAATAACAAAGTGAAAAGGTAGAGCTATGTTTTTTCTTCTTCCATATCTATTTTTGAAGCATATTTTGTGAGACTTCACTGTGATCCAAGCTGATATATTGATTATTGAATCTAATAGGCAAATAGTGGGTTATTTTTCATTGCTTTTTTGCCTTTGAAAAGTGGGGGGATTTGCTTTACAGGAACCAGTTTCCACAATTAATTTAATTGTAAGAACTGATCACTTCACTATTAACGGGTACTACTGTGAAATTTGAGGGTGCTTAGACCAGGGAAATGATATATTGATAAAAATAAAGAATAATGGATTAACAACGTTGAAGGGGTTATTGATACATGATTGCATGTCATAACATTGAAGATATGGCCCTCGGTAGTACATTGGAGATTTTAAAATCCATTGCATAATATTTATCTGCACTTGAATGTCCAAGCAATTTGATCGGTAGAATATGGGCTTAGATAGTAGATTTGGAAGCACTAATACATACATGTTTTGGAATTTTTGCTGTTAAATTGAAGTTTTGCAATGATTTATAACTATTATGCTACTATTTGAAAGTAGAGTAATAGACAATTTCTAATAATGTCCACTTTCATTTAGTGTTTTACTTTTTACATGTTGAGAGATATCAAAATGCTGTTTTTTTCCATTGTTGTTATGCAATTACTTGCTAGGATGTCAATGTCAGTTTCGAAGCCATTTAAAATAATAATCATGGAAAGAGTATTCCACTTTACTTGCATTTTTTAGTACTTTCTAGAGGATCCCTGATTTACTAAAGCCATACTTTTTCTTTTTTCTTTTTTTATTTCAGAGAGGCTCCTCAGAACTGGAGCGCATGCACAGGATTTGATATCTTTGGATGGCAGAAAAGTTTGTAAATGTGGAACTCGGAGAAGATAGCTCCAGGTTTGTGTTGGAATCTGTCATCATCATCTTCGGTATTCTTTTCAGCGAATCAATCACCGTTCTTCTCTCCTAGATCACCAACATGTCATTTATCAGAATCCAAACAGTCCAACAGTCAATGTGATGGCATTCGTTCAAGTATTGATGAAAATATGCCATTTATTAGGATAAAAATATGCCAAGCGTAATGGAAAGGAAAGTGCGTTCTGTTAGGAAATTTTTTTTAATTATATCCAATTAACTTGCAGAAGATGGAGGATATGAGAATGCAATTTGTAGATTTATTATCAAGCACTGAATTTGTAGATTTTCAATTTTTTTATTTTCAAGTGCAAGTATTCCTTCCCCTTTCTCAATTTGGTTTTTTTTTTTTTTTTTTTTTAATAACACTTTAAAACACCATTTTATTCCAAAAGAAATCTAATCAAGTTTGTGGCTGGTGCAACTTTTCTTCTTTATTTCCTTTTTAATTTAACCAATTGAATAATTGTATAATATATTTATCCAAAGTAGGATTTACTCTTTACGATATGTGCATAGGTTTACAACCAAAACATCTGTGATTCAGAGAAGTTCTGCACAATCCTTTGGGTTGAACACTACCCAAATGTAGAGTAGTGCAAAAGAAGAGGAAAGAGAACATCAATCTACACTAAAAAATTTGGGAAAGTTGACATTCATCATACATCCTTCAATGGAATAGTTTTATCTCTTTCTTCTACCATAGATTGTTTTATTATAAAAGGGAAAATGACCCGTTTTTTATGCAAACAAATGTGCAAGATAACATAGATTATATTGGTGGTGAATAGTAGATTTTATTGCAGTTGAGCATTGTATGAAGGCATCACCATAGCATTTTTTTTTTTTTAATGCCAAGTTATAGTAGCAAAATAAATATTTTTATTTTTTATTGAACTATTCTGTGCATCGCACGGGTTAGCGACTAGTTTTGAAAATTTTGATTCTTAGCAATTGAATGTCAAAACAGGAAATTAGAGTAATTCTGGATGAAATATTTGATACACTACTTTGCTTGGCATCTTTTACACATTAGTTGGAAAAGATTTTTAGTGGGTCCACAGATGCACCTGTATTTATATTGATATCAATGAAAGACAAGGCAAATATTTTACAACAAAGAATTAGATTCTAAAAGATGCAATGCCAAAGATTTAGAAATAATAGTTGTTGTAGAAAACATACCTTCGAGAGACAAAAAGAACTACTCCAAATGTAAGCCCACATGCAGCTCGGACAAACACAGAGAAAGCAATCATCACAATAATGGATCCACTTAAAGTCCGACCTGCCCCAAAATTATGCAGAAAACACCTCCCAAGGTATGCACCACCCACAAGTTCCATAGCCTTCCCCTCATTCCAAACCTCTTTGCCACTATGTCTGAGAGAATCCCTCCTCCAGGTCGAGAGAACAGATTTGCTAACCCGAAACTTGCTGCTATTATTCCTGCAGTGGAGAGATTTAGATTGAATCTATCATAAAAGTACTCTGCTATTACGTTATCCACTGCCAGTTCTGCCCCAAAGCAATAACCATAAGTCAAAGCGAGAATCCATCCTCTATAATTTGTGATCCCATAATAGAAAACCCATGAAAATTTATCTCTTGCCTTCTCTCCAGATTTCTTCAGGCCATGGAAGTTCGCATCAGGCATGTCCTGACCAAAGATAAGAACTGCAAATGCTGATAATGTTTGAAAAAGAGCAGGTATAAAAAAATGCAATTCTCCAAGCTGTAAATTTGACTACACCAATGTCACGGATGACCCCAAACACTATGGGCATAATCAGTTGTGCTGCTCCACCACTCAGGTTGCCCCAGCCACCAGCAACACCAATGGCAGTACCAACCACTGGAGAAGAGAACATAGAGTTCATCCAGAATTGAGTAGAGACAGGGCTGGCTCAACAAGTCTGGGGCGTGAGGTGAAAATTTAAAGTGGGTCTTTTTTTATATTTAAATATTAATCAAAAAATATATTGAATTTTTTTATTTAATATCTATTTTTCTTGTTTATTGAGATGCAAAATTACTAATTAAGTTTTTGTATTTAAGTTCCTCTAACATTTCTTTTTAATTTGATAATATATCTAATCCACTTAATTTTTCTTGTGACATGGTAGACCTTAAATAAGATTTTGTTTATTTCAATTTTAATATAATTAATCCACTTAATCTTTCTTTTTCAAATAAAAATTAATTTATTACATTGTTTAATAAATTAGTATCACTATAATACAAATGAATTGATATGATACACATCAAATTATTAATTTGTATAATAATTTATAATAATTGATAAAGTAAGAAAACGTGTTGTCTCCTGATGGGCCACTAGGTTGTGTAGCCTATGCAGCCTGTGCAATGTGCAACTATGTAGAAAACGTGTTGTCCAGCCTAAATTTAATTTTGTTAGTTGAAGTTTGAGTTTTTTTTTTTTTTCCCCTTTTTAATATTCTACATTTTAGGATATAATGGGGTCTTTTTAATGCATTTTATTGACCAATAAAAGTACTTAAAATTTTTTAATTAAAATATATAGATAAATATGTTATATATATAATTTTTTTTTTTTTACAAGTGGGGGCCTTAGGCAATTGCATCAATTGCATCACCTATTGAGCTGATCCTGAGTAGAGACAAAAGTTGCTAAGGAGAAGCTTGTGAAAAAATGCACTAGGAGGAAAGAGGTAGGAGATGAGGCAATGGAAGAGCGTAAAACTGCTAGTGGAGTGAGGAGAATGAAAGGAGAATGAGGGAAGCTGAGGCAAGGGGGAGTCTTGGTATTTAAATAGTGTGTCACTTAAGCAAAAATCATGTACTATTAAATTCTATGAAATTTTTCTGCCTCTAGATATAACAATTCATATTGATTATCTATACTACTATTTAAGGGGCTTCCTTATTTGAATCGTTTTTTTTTTTTTTTTTTTTTTTTTTTTTTTTGTTCCAAAATAACCCTATTTCCCTAAGTTTAAGTAGAGACAAAACTTGAAAATAACATTGTAAAAATACATTTCTAACTCTCATGCCTTCAAAATAGGACCCCTAAACATAGTCAATTACTACTTCAAAAAACCCAACTGCTATCTTAACTCCCACTATACACCAAAAAAAAAAAAAAAAAAAACTCACTGCCAAAGAGTCCAAGAAAAAGGAACCTACGCATTATTCACATCTCTCACCTTCTTCACTCCACAAATAATATTCAAATTAAACAAACCCACCAGTTATAAACTTATCATGGGCAAATATTCTTTCTACCTCTCTCTCAGCCAGTGCACTTTCTTTGGCAAAATTGCAATACCGAAAGGTTTGCCTTTAAGTTTTTGCTTCATATGTTTTTCTATGGTTTCGCTCCAATGATGTTAGGAGATTCCAACCGAGTTTTCCAAGAACAGTAGTTTTTAACTTTAATTAACTGTGATGTTAAATTTCAAAGATGGCCAAGGGAATTTCGTTGCAATGTTGCACTAGATCCCGTTATTTTCCTTACTTTGTAATCATTTAAAATAAAAAAATTGGATATTGAGATGGAAGTTTTACAAGCTGTTGGGTAGCGTATATTGCAAAGAAGAGTGTGGAGAAATTGTATGTCACACAAAGAGATTTAGTTTTATGGTTTGTGAGGTCTTTTATAAATCTCTATGCAAATTTTATTGCATTAAAATAGTTTTTTTTTTTTTTTTTTTTTTTTTTTTTGAGGTTGACTCATTCACAAACTTATTAGTGTGAGAGGCCTCGAAAAAAGTGTCCCTCAAAAAAGAGATTTGAGTACCTTTTAGGGCACCTCTCTTTTTGAGTAAGTGGTATAAAGTCGCCACTTATTTTTTATACAAACAAAAATAAGAAAAAAATAAATACATGACTAAATTGTTCTCTTCATTAATTGAATAAAAGATTGCATATCCTGAAAAACTTGAAAATTACATAGGTTTAGATCCTAGTTACAATCTACCAAAAATACATGGCTTTTTATCCTATTTACGTTCTACCCAAAATAAATAAAGACAAGGCTAAATCTACTTAGCCAAAGACCTAAATCCGGAGGTTAGGTTACGCAATGGGAAGGTGTTAGGCATCCATTCCGCCCAAATAAAGTCTAGTCTTCTAGACTCTCTTGTGACCAATGTACCATTTTATGCATGTCATGAATGATATATTGAACATGTGAATTAAAAACCAAATCACATAAATTTATTTATGAATGAAGTCTCTCCTTTTGTTAAAAAAAAAAAAAAAATCAGATTTGTTTTGATTGGTAAAAAAGAAATGATTTTGATTTGTCAAAATACCAGATCTATTTTGTAGTATTTAGAAAAAAAGTGGTTTTTGGAGATAAAATTCAGATCTGTTTTGTGATGATAAAAAAATGGTTTTTAATGACAGAAAAATTAGATCTATTTTTATATGTTTAAAAAAGAATGAAAAAGATTTTTTTTTTTTTTTTTTTTTTTTAAGAAGAGAGTTTCACTCACAATTTAAATTCATGTAACATGAATTAAATAAAACAAACATAAACACAACCATGTTTAATCAATTTCTTTATTTTAAAAATCTGCATATACTAAAAAATTCAGATTTGTATCTAAGGAAGATACAAATCAATTTTGATTAAAAAAAATTCAGATCTACTTCTAAGAAAGATGAGATCCATTTTATTTTGAAGAAAAATTTAGATTTGCATCTAAGGAAGATGCATGTATGTTTTATTGTGAAGAAAAATTTAGATCTGCATCTAAGGAAGATGCAGATCCATTTTATTGTGAAGAAAAAAGAGTTAATTACATGCAGATCTTTAAAACTAAGAAATAGATTATATCAACAATAAAGGAAACAAGAACATATTTTCATAAACTAAATTGACAAGGTAGAATATATTCATATTTAAAACAATTAAGCATTTATCATCATGATAAGAGAAGCACAAAAACAAAAGGGTTAGAAAGCAATCTCTTGCATGGGCACTCTTTTTCTTGAGAGGATGTTTTAGGGTTCAAAGAAATTTATGCAATTCTCCTTGAAACCTAAAAACCCTAATTTAAGCAGCAACACTCAGAGAGGGGATCAGAAAATAGAACGTATGCCTCCCAGAGCGTAAAAAAAATGTGTTGAATTATGAGGCTCAATCTTTGTTTATAAAGGTCAGAGGACTCTAAAAAATAGACACGGATGATTAGGGTGTGAATCTGGACGCATCCTTTTGCGAAACGATCGAAAAGGGTGTGCCTTATCGTCACCCGAAGGCCGTTGGGCCAAAGCCCAAAAGGAGGAAATTCAACCCTTTTAGAGTGCCATTCAGCGCTCCAAAAGTGCTGAATTGGCCTTTGGACACCAAACACTTTTTCATGTTCGGGTGCCGTTTGGACTCCTCTTTTAGGGTTTTTTGACCGGTCCTTATACTTAGACGTGTTTTCATCCTCCGTCTATGATTTTTCATCTCTTTTTTGAAAATTCAGGCTCTTTAAGAACAATTATCTTGTAGATAAATACCCTAAAATAAATCTTAATAAAGTTCAGATTATCTACAATTTAATTGTTATCCAATCATCCCTTTTATTCCTGTTAGGACATATGTGTTTACATGTTAGGAACATATGTCACATTTTATGTAAATTGGCTAATCCTTTGACAAAACGCACTCTACTTGTAATTGGGTAGTTCTAGGTGTATTTAATACTTCAAGAAACTATGTTTCAAGATCAAGTGTTGAAGTCATCAAGTCTGTCCAAGAAAAAGCAAGTTGAAGTGCAGAATTTTTAAAGCTCGACACCTACCTCGACACCTGCTAGCTGTCGAGATTTACAAAAGTCAGAATTATAATCTGATTTTCTTGGGATCCGTGAATGTGTTTTTGGGCCTTCTTTTCTTCTAACCCTAAACATATTTAAGGAGTGTTTTAAGAGCCGTCAACATAGACACAAGTTGCAGAAGCATTGAGCAATCCTTGTTCAAGCAAATTGTGCTCTAAGACGAAGTTCTTAACCTAGATCATCTTCTTCAAGAAGTTGCTGTGTATTGTGCACCTTAGGGTTTTGTGACCAAGCATCTTCCTGATCTTCATGCATAGGATGATCTGAAGAACTCTGCAGCCAACCTCTCATTCTAAAGTTGGTGCTTGAAGTCGCGTACTGGGATCCGCGCATCTGGTTAGTCACGTACTTGGGAGCCGTGCATCAAAAGGGGGAACTGTCACTACAGATCAAGTCCGATTGGGTATTGGGGTAAGAGTTCAACTGTAGGTTGATAAGGTACTTGGGATTCCTTATTTGTAACTGCTTGATTTGATAATAGTGGAGTTTCGGGAGTGGTGACCTGAAAATCACCCGGTGGGGTTTTTGCCGTTAGGGTTTTTCCCCATTCGTGAACAAATCACCGTGTCTTTTATTTTCCGCTGCATATTTAGTTATTCGGTGATTTGTTTGTGCTGCCACGTATTTGCATGTTAAATTGATTAATTAATAACTTGACTTAATTAATTAATTAGTTTAAATCACAAGAGGTCATTCAGTTTGTGGCCTATCAATTCCTATACATGCAATCCTATTTTAAACACTAATTATCAACCAATCACAAAATTATTTAATTAATTTTAATGGTTTAACCAATCAGAATTAATTTAAACTAATCATGTGTGGTTGACTCTACCTAGACACAATGCATGTTGACCGTGCAGACTTGATCATGCGATATCTTTCGATCCAATGGTCCGATTTGAAAATCGAAAACACCATTGCGACCGTTAGAATTTCAAGATCATTTTTATGATATGCAATGAATAAATTAATGCATGTAATGCAAAGACAAGTTGATGCATGTAATGTAAGAACCAATTGATGCATGTAATGCAATCATGATTTTTGAGGTACATGGATAGTCATTCAAGTCATTCTCCTTGATTAAATCATAGGTGCAAAATTGAGTGTCTACAATTAGATTGCACATTGGCCAAATTGGATGAGTTTTGGTGAGAGACACTATTACTTAATTGTATGATTTCAAGGACAATTTGAAGTGGTTGTAATTTATGTGGATGTTGTTAGAAATTACCTTTATAAAGGTAATTGAACTCTCTTTCAATTTGTGTTTCAAAGTTTGTAACTTTAATGGATGGTACTTTGGGTATCTATCTACGGAGGAAAATGTTCAAATTAGTTGAAAAGGAGGGTTTTATTGTTTTAATACTTAGGTTGGATTTTGATTTGTAATTTTTTTAAAAGTAGACAATAATCGCTGATGATTAATTTTAGTTTTTTTCCTCTAGGTGTTTGTGTTTATCTACTATGGAGTTTGTGAGTTACCTATTATGGAATTTGTTAACTCACAGATTCTTCAATTCTTCAGCCTCATCTATGACACTATTTCGTTTCTTCTCCATCAGTAATTTTTTTTTTTTTTTTTCTCACTCAAGTAATAAAGTTGTCAGAAAGCAAGATTGGTGTAATTACTTTACCTAATAGTATAAATTGATGGACCCGATAGCAATTTGCTAGAAAAATATATACTAATGTGGATTTTGTTTACTCATGCACTGATTGTGATTTAATAAGTGAAACCAAATTAATAGAGGTTGTTTACTCAAAAAAAAAAAAAAAAAATTTAATAGAGGTTGCTTACTGATTACAAATTTACAATAACTTCTTTATTTTGCATATAAACTTTTCATTTTTATTTAATAATTTCAACTATTTCACATTATGCAGTAATTATTTACACTTTACAGAATCCTCATATGTATGTGGTTAATACTTTTTTTTTTTTTTTTGTTTTCATTGTACTTTTCATTTTGCATCTATATTCTACCATGTTGATTCACTGAAATCATAGTTTAGATGTGACACAACATATGTTTTCATGGTTTTTTAATAGGTCATAATTTGGTATATTTGCATTTAAAGGAATAAGGTAAACATACTGCAACAATGCAGCAAATAAATTTCACCAACTAGGTTCTCCTCTTACTATTTAAACGATTCTTAGCTTATTGTACATAATTTAGTAGGCCATTGTGTACAGGATGAAAATAAGCTAAGCTTGCCTGCTTTATTTTTGGGGCTAGGAGTCAAGAAATTGTCTCTTTAGGTATGATCTACATTGTCAATTTCAAGGCATGACATATAAGTAGAGCCAAGTTAGTTTCTTCAATACTTCAAAAGCTGAGCAGTTGCATTGATAAATTATAATATGTTCGGGTTGTTTGTATTTTTTAAAACAACATATGTTTTGGTTGTTTGCAATCCCATGAACAAACTTTATTTTTGTTAAGAAGCAGCAGTAGAAGCACAAAGTTTATTTAAAGAGATTTTTGGTATTATAATATTTTTAGCCAGCTTGCATTAGTAACCTCACTTAGAATTACACCTGTGAACAAACTTTATTTTTGTTAAGAAGCAGCAGTAGAAGCACAAAGTTTATTTAAAGAGATTTTTTATATTACAATATTTTTAGCCAGCTTACTTTAGTAGCCTCACTTAGAATTACAAGATTTTTTTTTTTAAATGATATAAACAAATCATATACATTTTAAAAAAATAAATAAAAAACCTTCTAATATGCAGTTTTCATTGAACATGATCTATGTTCTTGGCAAAGAATGCGACATAAGCTACATACACATGTAGACATAGACAGGCATACATATTTACAGTGTTATGAATTAGGACACATCAAAAAACTCAATATGTTAGGTTATAATGATAAAGAACCATTGCTTTCATGTAATAAATATAAAGGATGCTTAACATATCTTGCATGGAGTTTCTCAAATTATAGTTTTTTTAATGCTAATGTTGGGATTGTTTTATATAATAATTCAACTGAAAAAAAGTTATATAATTATCATGCAACATGCATCCATATTAAAGGAAAAAATTAAAAGTCTTCAGGGTTTCGGTCCAATATTGATCAATTTGTTTAGGAAGTTATTGAATACAAAGCATGATTTGATAAACTTTTCCTATCATGAACTGAGCTTCTAAGATTGATTTTTTTAAGTTGGATTTTGTTGAATATAAGTGCACAACATCTCATTGGAATCTACAACAACTGAGTTCTTGAGGTGATTTTCTTACCATTGGTCCATATTTTATATAACTATATTTATCTAATCAAAATTAGTGTTAAAATTTGATGTCTAAATTTCTGGGCTATGTACAGTTTTATCTTAGCTTCAATTGATCAATGTCTTTGGATGAAGGAGTATTAAGATCCGCAACATGCAAATGACAACAACCATGTTTCTCTATCAAATTGCTTCCAAGGATATTCTCACCATTTCTTTTAGCTAGGCTTTTTTTATGAATGACATTCTTCCTAATGGGTATAGAGTGAAAGAAAGGGGATGAGGTATACTACATGGCTTATGCCATAGGCAGGACGCCTTATATTTGGGGAGAAGATGCAGAGGAATTTTGTCCCAAAAGATGGCTAATGAATGGAATCTTTCAATCTGAATCACCATTCAAATTTGTAGCATTTCACGTTTGTATTATCATTTAGTTGAGTAAATAAGTTGACCTATTCCATGTTTAAGATGTAGTGAATTATTTTACAGTTTTACCTAATGTAAATATTTCAATTTTTTACACTGATCCATCAACTTCTTTATAATAGCTTTTGTAAATATCTTCACATGTATTTTGTAAGTAGTTTTATAGTTACAATTTCATTATACATTTTCAATATATGTAAATTAATTTATAAGATTCATTCAAAGGATCTTTTTTTTCCTCCCCCCTAAAGGTTAATACTAAATTATAGCATCATCTTCCAATCAATAAAACATTGATAACTACATAAACAAATTTGCCAAAACCAGATGATAATTACAAAGTACTAGCCTCTAAGCACATGCGTGCTCAGAGGCTCTTCTATTTTTTTGGGAAAATATTAATAATTTGTATCCATTATAATTTGGGATTGATATATTTTCAAATCACCAAAAAAAAAAAAAAAAAAAACAAAAAACAAAAAACTAGGGGTGTGATGAGTGTTAAGCATTTGTGGGTAAAATAATTTTTTCATAACACTCCTAGCTTTTTTGTGATTGGAAAATATATTAATCTCAGATTATAATTGATGCAAATTATTAACTTTTTCCCAAAAAAATAGAAAAGCCGCTAAGCACGCGTGTGAGCGTGTGCTCAAAGGCTAGTTATATTTTAAATGTTAACCCATCTTGATTTTTTTTTTTTAATTGAAACCCTTTTTTTTTTTTTTTTGGGATAAACATTTGAAACCCATCTTGATTATTGATTTTGTGTTTTTAATTTAGTTTTCTTATTATTGTAAATTAAGGCCAATGTAGTATTTCCTAAATTATAATCATTAAAACAATCGTGCATGACTACTAATTTATTTGGTAGGCTGTTATTGGTTGTTACACATAGGCAAAAAAGTAAATTTAAGTTGTGGATTCAAATTAGAGCCAATAATAACGTACTATTTATGATTTGTTGTGAAAGTGTTGTAAACCTAACACTTCTCATTTAAAAATAAAGGGCAAATTACAACTTACTCACTTCTGATTTAGTCGAAATTTAAGTTGCCTACATTGTGATTTGAAATTTGACACTTTACCAACTTGAAGTTAGCCCAATTAGATTTATTTAACCCACCTTTGTTAGAAACATAGCTAAATATATAATTTTATTCCATTTTTATATCTCTTTCCTCCAAAAACACAAAAAACATAGAAATATAAGATCAAATGAGATCAAAAAGAATCTAACGAAACACTTGCATCATGAGATTTCAAATCACAAGTAGGCAACTTAAATTTCAATTAGATTTCCTTAACCCACATTTGTTAAAAACATGGTTAAATATATAATTTTGCTTCACTTTTATGTCTCTTTTCTCCCAAAACACACAAAACATAAAAATACAAGACTAAATAAGATAAAAAAAATAATCTAACAGAACACTTGCATCATGAGATTTCAAACCACAGGTAAGTAACTTAAATTTCGATCAAATTTCAGGTGGGTAAAGTGTCAAATTTTAAATCACAAATAGGCAACTTAAATTTTAGTAAAACCACAAGTGAGTAAGTTGTAATTTTTCCAAAAATAAATAAACCCATAAAAAATTATTAATAAATAAAGATCTCATGCATTGCACGTATTGTTTAATACCCTACAAAGGGTAATTCTACGATACCTCCCAAAAAAATGGGGTACATGTCACGCCCCAAAACTCGATACCCAGATTTGTGACCATGACCGGCATGCTAATATCAAGCCTAAATCTGATATTAACAAGAACCAACTTAACTTTTACCAAAAGCTTCTCTCTTTCTTTTCTTTCTCATTTCTTTTCTTTTGGTTTTAACTTTTCACTTGATATTCAGAGCATCTACACTGTACTCAAAATATAACATAATCCACCAGTCATTCAATTTTCACATTTTCACATAATACATCTCTTAATACTTTAAAGTACACAACTTTCATTAAATCCTAAAATACACAATACTACAAAGTTAAACATCAAATTGCTAATTTAGGATCTATACCTATAAAACTAAAACTAGCTCATTCCAAAACTCGACTAAGGCTCTCTCTGCTCCAAAATACACATGTTAACTGAAAGAGTGGAAGGGGTGAACTACACAGCTCAGTAAAGGTAAGATATATGAGAATTTAGTAAGGATGCATGTAAATCAATTCATTTCATTTTATAAATATGCGGATAGGAGAACATCTTTTCATGCATAGTATTTTATACTATTTATAATATGTTAGGTTCTAAGGTCTTAGGATTTTATGTATTTAGAACTCTAATTTGTAATGTTGGCAAACCATGATCAAAACAATGTACTTAGTCTTGTTTAGACTTGCTCAAAGTTGGTAAAATATTGTAAAGTTGGAATCGAGTGACTGCAGATGCATTGGGGCTTCTCGGCCTGACTCGATCGATCGAATGTAATTCTCGATCGATCGAAAATCGGCCCAGATGCGTTTTTTGCAGAAATTCCAGCTCAGCCCTAACTCTTTTAAAACGTTTAAGGTTTATGTTTTTGCCCTAGGTATACAAGGCAAAACCTTAGCCACATTTTTAGAGTTGCACAAGTTGTATTGTTACTCATACATTACGGTTTTGTGTAAATCTCTTGTGAGATCTAGAAGAGCTTTCCTTTACACAAAGCTTAGGGTTTTCAAGATTGAGATTACTTCAACATCTTGATGATCAACTTGGTTGCTGCCATTAAAGCTTAAAGATAAACAAGCGGGGAGCTTGTAGCTGATTGAAGGAATACAAAGAAAGAAGTAGTCCGTGGACTCGGAGCCTGCGCGTGGTCGTGTTAGGAAGTTTTACTGGTGGGTAGCATTAGGAAGTCAAGCGGGGAGCTTGTAAGTCCTTTTGTAAGAACTTCAATTCTTTCTTAGTGGATTCCGTTTTGCCTTGAAGATCGGTGGGTAAAATCCTCCCCAGGTTTTTCCATGTGGTTTCCTGGGTGATCATATCTTGTGTTCTTTATTATTTCCGCTGCTTTATATGTTTTACATGCATGATATGATTATTTGATTATTTTAATCTAGAATTGCTTAATTTGACTAAGTAACAACTTAGCTAATTAATCTAGGCTACGCAATCTGCTTGTGTGTTTAAGGGGTCTAAACCGTTCAAGTGGTATCAGAGCAGGTTGCTCTTCTGTTGAGATTTTTATCTCTGAGCTGATCCTTGACCCCGGTTGTCATGGAGCATGGACACTCTCTGTTTGTTCCTCCTCACTTTGATGGGAACAACTATGCTTACTGGAAAATAAGGATGAAAGTATTCCTGAAATCCATTGATGAGAGAGTTTGGAACTCTGTTGAATATGGATGGGAGAAGCCCACTACTCCTGTGAGTGAGTGGCAAACTTCTCAGAAGGAAGCAGCTGCATTTAATAGCAAAACTATGAATGCCATTTTTAATGCTGTTTCAATGGAGAAATTTAAGAGGATCTCTAATGTTGAGGTTGCTCATACTGCTTGGAAAATCCTCCAAACTGTGCATGAAGGCACAAAGGCTATTAAGATAAACAAATTGCAGAAATTAACTTCTAGGTTTGAAAGCATTAGAATGTCTGATGATGAAACCTTTGATGAGTTTTATGCTAAACTTAATGATACTGTTAATTCTACTTATAACTTGGGTGAAGTCTATGATCAACCTAAAATTGTTAGGAAGATACTTAGATCCTTAACTGAAGATTTTAGACCCAAAGTGACAGCCATTACTGAAAGTAAGGATGTTGACTCCATTCCTGTGGATGAGCTTGTAGGATCGCTTCAGTCTTATGAGTCTGACCTACCCAAGACTACCAAATCCAAATCAATGGCTCTTAAGTCTGTTGATGATGTTGAGGCTGGTGGATTTGATGATGAGCTCTCTCCTACTGAGATAGCTTACCTTGCCAAGAATTTTAGAAATTTCCTTAGAAACACTAATAGGAAGGCAAGGAATACCAACACTGTTGAACCTAGAAACTTTAGGAAGAATGATCCCACTAAGGTTAATAATTTTGAAAAACCTAGAGAACAAGTAGGTCAATCTTCAAATAATTCTTTGGGTCCTCAGTGTTTTGGTTGTCAAGGGTATGGTCATGTCAAATCTGAATGTCCTACTTTCTTGAGAAATAAGGGTAAAGCTATGGCTGTAACCCTTAGTGATAATGAGGTTTCTGATGATGAGTTTGGTTGTAACGAGGATGGAAACTTCATTGCTTTCACTGCTACTACTGTAGTCAATGAAAGCATATCTACTGAGGAGAACCCTACTGATGGGGAACTCTCTGAAGATGCAGATCTTCAAGAGGCCTACAACAAACTTTGCAAAATCGCTGCAAAGGATGCTATGAAAGTTGATCTAGGCCTGAATAAAATTGATGCTCTTGAGCTTGAAAAGAAGAACTTGCTTGTCAAATTGTTTTATGCTAATGAGCTTTTGAATAATGTTAAATCTGAAAACATGCTTTTGCTTGATAAAGTTAGAACTTTGGAACATGATTTATCTGTTGCTAGATCTGCTAGTTCTAAACTTGATCACATGCTGAATGTTCAAAAGTGTTCTTCTGATAAATCTAGGATAGGATATGTTGAAAGCATCTTTGATTCTGCACCCCATTCCACTGTCTTTGTTCCTGCTTCTTCTTCTGTACCTTCTGTGAGTGAGGTTGTGAGTGAAACTGTTAAACCCCCTGTGAGTGAGGTTGCTAAACCTGTAGAAGTTTCACCACCTAAGAAGATTAGGGTAGACTTAAGGGAATCTAAACCTAAGAAGCCTACCAAATCCAAGAACAAGATGCATGGTAAACCTGCTTGGGTTTGTCATTATTGTGGTAAGTCTGGACATATCCGTCATAACTGTTACAAGCTTCAAGCTGATAAGAGAGCAAACAGACCAAAAGTGCCTGTGCCTCAAGCACAAGATCCTATGGCACTAATTGGTGAATTGGTAAAGGCGTTAAACGTTTATTCCAATCCTGGAGTTAGGAATCACTTTAATATGAATAAGAACTCCAATACTTGTGGTGCATCTAAAAAGTTTTGGATGCAAAAGACTCGAACTAACTGAGTCTTTCTGACATGGTCCTTGTGCTTCATTGCTCTATCCTTTGTGACCATTGTTCTTTGATTTTTGTGTTTTTTTGTTCTAGGACTTGCATTGCATTACATTTATGCATTTCATTCTAGGATTTATTTGTTTTCTCTTTTAATAAAAAAAAAAAAAAAAAAAAAAAAGGGAGAAAGCAAAAAACTATATTTGACACTATTTTTCTTGATTTCTGAAAATAAGGTTGGTCAATCTTTTTACACATGTCATGTCTTGTGTACCTTGTTTAACTTGGATGAGCTTATTTATTGCACTTGACTAGTTGAAACTTTGTAGTGCATGTTGTGTGGAAAAGATGTGTGTGGTATTTAATCAATTTGCTTTAATCATGAAGTCACATGTTCTTTGACTGTCGGACTTGATCCTTTTGAGAAAGGCATAAATAACCATCTCACCACTGTTCACTAGCCAATCATGAACACCTTAGTGCATATCATAAGATTTTGTGCTCGAGAAAGTGTAGTACATGCACAAAAAGAACATAAGGTGTAGCCTCATTTAAAATTAAAACTGATGTGTACTATTAGGCTTGATGCCAATTCACTTAATTCAAACCGGTGTGTACTATTAGGCTGAATGCCAATTCATATATAAATAAGAGGCAATAATGCAAGAAACTACATGATTGCAAGCTTTTGTTCTAGGAGATGTGAGAGTTATAGGATGTAACTCTTTAGGTGATAGTCTCTTTTAAATTCTATGTGATGAATTGTGTAAACTTTGTATTTGATTGCTATTCACATATCACCTCACATGTATCTCAAGTTTTTGCTAGTATCACACACTTCACAAGTTACTCTTTGTTAAACACTGTACATGCTAGTGTGTGTGTTTTTGGTCTGACCACCCAAGTTTGAAAATATCTTGAGATTTGTGCACAACATATATGTTGCTTGAGAAAATTAAATGGAGGGTGATTGGAACTTGTTTTTGATGAAATTGGGTTTAAAAATTTGGGTTTTTGAAAAAGCATTACATTTCATACTCATGCATTTTGTTTTCATTGATCAAATGCTTTGAGGAGTTGTTTTTAAAATTGGGCTTGCATTTTTCAAAACTGTGTTTTTTTTTCAAAATATTAGTGAGCCTCTGCTCATTTCGATCGATCCAGTGTGTTTTTCGATCGATTGAAAAAGTGTCCCAGAATGTGTCAAAATGACTGTCACATTCGATCGATCGAAGATCGTGGAAAAGCTTTTTTAAAAGTTCAGATATGACTTTTTCAAAGAACTATTCAAACTTTTTCAAAACTTTTTCTTTCTCTCTCCGACGAGGCAAGCATCACAGTCAATTTTTTGTCGTTTTCCTCAGGATTTTTTGCGAGAAATCTCTTTCCTCAAGCCGGTAAGACCTTTTTGCCCTTCCTTTTGCTTTTATTTTCATGATTTCATGCATTTTTCATGCATTTTAGGGGAGATTTTCGGACATTATATTTTGGGATTGTTGATGATTCAGACCACATTTTGTGAAATTGATCAATGAGTTTTTGTGGGGACACGTTCTAGATATGCTCTTAATCGTTTAATTTGATCAATTTTGTGTTTGATGAAAAATTGAGAATTCTAGGGTTTATGTTTGGTCCGAATTGGGGCTTTTGTAAAAATTGAGTTGAATTTGATGAAATTGGCTTTGTGCATTGATGTAATCAGGCATTATAATCATTGTATTGTGTTTTGTAATGCTTAATTCATCAATTTGGTGCAAAATTTTTCAAGTGGTTTTCAAATTTTTAGGGTTTTTGTTAAGAAACTCTATGTTCGAGCCAATTTTGTGAAATTGAACTTAATTTGAACTTGTTTACTGCATTTAGTTCATGCATCATAACATTGTTATTGTTCATGCATCATATAGATTTTTCATTCTATTGTTTTAATGCTAACTTGCAGTCTGCCCTTGGTTTTTTTTATTCTTTTGGTTTGTCCTTGTGTCCTTGTCCTTTCCCTAGCACCATGCCTAGGAAGACTAGAGCTCGTAGGACTATTCCCTCTCGTTCTCCTTCCCCCCCTTCCTTTGACCGAGAAAGGTTTCCGAGCGAGAAAAACCAAGAAACCTATGAGAAGCTCAATCTTCAGAGGAAGATTTGGGCTGAGCGTTCTGTCATTCTAGATGAGCTAGATCCTGCCATTAGGGCAAACTTTGAGCGTAGAGGATGGTTGCCTTTGTTAGATGTGTCTGATCCTCCTCCTCCGGCTACCTTGATTAGAGAGTTCTTTTCGAACATCTCTATCCGCATCTATGATTCCAATACTCTAGTTAGGAGTTAGATATGAGGCGTAGAGTACTCCATTACTCGTCAGGTAGTGGCTGATGCTCTAGAGGTATCGTTGGTTCGTGAGCCTGTCTATCCTTATTCTGAGTCTCCCGAGTTGAGCGATGTTTTGTCTTACATCACTGGGACTACTGTCCAGTGGGGTTCTGATCCTAGGATCACTTCTGCTGAGCTCTCCGGGTTACATTATCTTTTCTTTAGGATAGCCTGTCATTCCATCTGGCCCATCTCTCATGTTCACACCATTCCTCTTGAGAGGTGTGTATTTTTGTATGCTCTTGTCACCGATGCTCCTATTAGTTTTCCTCATCTTTTTCTTCGTTCTTTGAACGAAGTTTATAGGAATTCATCTACTGCTCATGCCCTTGTTCATTCTATTTTCATTCATAGGATTTTGCTTTATCTTGCTCTTAGTGACTTCCCTTCATCTGAGCCTGTACATGTTATTGGTCCTATAGGTGCGTCTTTTCTTAGACAGAGGGCCGCTCATCTTCGAGCTGGTTCTAAACACCCTAGGTCTGAGCCATCTTCTAGCGCTCCTCCTCCTCCTTCGTCTTCTACAGGTCATGCTGGTGATGATATTCCTGATCCAGTTGGTGATGATGCTGCTACTGCTGCTGTTCCTCCACCTCCTTCGGCCGACTTCGATGTTCGTCGTACTTTGGAGACTGTCATGACCGTTCAGGCGGCTCATGGTCAGATTTTGGTGGACCTGCTGGATGAGATGCGTGCTCTGCGAGCCGACCTTACGCGTTTTCATTTACCTTCACCACCACCTTTTGATGGCGACTCTTGATTGCCCTTTGGCATTCCGTCACAAAAAGGGGGAGTGGATATCTTGTCTTGTAGAGGAGTTTTGTCTTTTTAAGGAGATTTTGTAGTTAGGGGGAGATATTTTTTTTAGCATGAGATTTTGTTTTATGGAGTTTATTAGATTGTATCTAGGTGCTTCACTTTGTATATCATTTTTGGGGATATTCATGTTAGGGGGAGTAACATTGATATATTGATATACATGTTTTTATTTGATTCTTGTTGTCTCATGATTCACTGCTTATTGATTTATATTTATGAGTTATTCATTGATATATTTCTTTATTTTGTGTTGTGTGAATCTTACAAGAATATTATACCTGTTTATATACTATTTTATGTCACACATGCGTTTATGCGTTTGTTGAGTATTTCAGGAATATACAGGTTGTTTCAATTGAGCTGCTGTCTACACTTGCAACCGATGGATAGTAGTTAGGATTGAATTCTAGTCTTTATGAGCATTATTTATGTAAAGGGCTTTTCAATTGTAAACTTTGAGCTTTTATTTTGTGTTTTGTCATGGATTGCCAAAAGGGGAGTTTGTTAGGTTCTGAGGTCTTAGGATTTTATGTATTTAGAACTCTAATTTGTAATGTTGGCAAACCATGATCAAAACAATGTACTTAGTCTTGTTTAGGCTTGCTCAAAGTTGGTAAAATATTGTAAAGTTGGAATCGAGTGACTGCAGATGCATTGGGGCTTCTCGGCCTGACTCGATCGATCGAATGTAATTCTCAATCGATCGAAAATCGGCCCAGATGCGTTTTCTGCAGAAATTCCAGCTCAGCCCTAACTCTTTTAAAACGTTTAAGGTTTATGTTTTTGCCCTAGGTATATAAGGCAAAACCCTAGCCACGTTTTCAGAGTTGCACAAGTTGTATTGTTGCTCATACATTGCGGTTTTGTGTAAATCTCTTGTGAGATCTAGAGGAGCTTTCCTTTACACAAAGCTTAGGGTTTTCAAGATTGAGATTACTTCAACATCTTGATGATCAACTTGGTTGTTGCCATTGAAACTTAAAGATAAACAAGCGGGGAGCTTGTAGCTGATTGAAGGAATACAAAGAAAGAAGTAGTCCGTGGACTCGGAGCCTGCGCGTGGTCGTGTCAGGAAGTTTTACTGGTGGGTAGCATTAGGAAGTCAAGCGGGGAGCTTGTAAGTCCTTTTGTAAGAACTTCAATTCTTTCTTAGTGGATTCCGTTTTGCCTTGAGAATCGATGGGTAAAATCCTCCCCAGGTTTTTTCGTGTGGTTTCCTGGGTGATCATATCTTGTGTTCTTTATTATTTTCGCTGCTTTATATGTTTTACATGCATGATATGATTATTTGATTGTTTTAACCTAGAATTGCTTAATTTGACTAAGTAACAACTTGGCTAATTAATCTAGGCTACGCAATCTGGTTATGTATTTAAGGGGTCTAAACCGTTCATAATAATAACTTATACACTCTTCGTAAGAAAATAATTGTTCTCCCTTTTCTTATCAGAATAATTTTACCAAAATCTTTCAGATTGAATTTCTTTCATTTCTTACAAAGTCACCATATATATTTTTATTACAAAATAATCATTTTAACTTAAATTAGATAATCGGTAACTTTGTCTTAAACTGAAACATCTTAAAGAATAATAAAACTTTCCTTCATAAACTTTTTCTCGTAAAATATTATAACTTTCATAATCATAAAACTTAATGTTGCATAAAGAAAAACAGATATCTGATGACTTCTTAACATAAACTTATACTTTCATCATAAGCTTTATCTTTATAGCACAATAGAACTTCAGAAACTTTTAGCTTTAATGAACAGCTTTCTTTTCATCAGAAACTTCTTCTTTTCATGAGAGCTTTTAATTTTTCATAATGCATTTAACAAAATAATTCTCTTATGATTAATAACATAATATAGCTGTTCATAAATAACTTGTTGGTTAGTCCATATCTGATAAACTTGTACTTATTTGGGAGGCTTCTAGTACCACGGTGCTAGGCATCCAGCATTCTCCACAATGTCAGGTATTCTCGGGATCACATCATAATACATATCTTCCAACCATAGGGGTAGGTTGGCTTCTTTCACAAGTTGGCCGTAACCAACAAGGGCGGGTACAACAGAGCCAGTCCCACTTAATGGCCAATCACATAACGTTTTCCATGGAAAGCCAGTAATTAACCCCTACTGACAGAGTTCAAATCACCAGAGGACATAACCCAAAAACATTTCATACTTATACATCGTACTGAAATTTCTTATCTTGCATAACGTTTCATAATAAAAGTATTTTCATTGTTTTCTTCATCATGTTCGTGGAATTAATAATAGCATCAATATGCTTAAATCATATAAATAAGGTTTCGAAAGCTCACGAACATATCTTTTTTTGAAACATGCTTACATGCCATATCTCTAATCAAAAACCTTTTAATGTATAATATACTTTAAAATAAACTCATGACTTATCAAATGCCCATATAACTTATCCCGTACCTAAAAGCAGAGGAACCAAGAGCTTAAAGTCGAAGGAGCTTAGACCTGGCGACTGGTAACACCTAAACCAAATATCAAAACTTATTACTATCCATTACTCCTTATCATAAACTTACACATTCATCTCAAAGCCTATCTCTTAGAATCAAAGAAATCCTAATCCCACCTCAAAGAGGTTCCCACAAACATATTATGCACACTTAGACAAATGATGTACCAAACTAAAGAAAAACCTTCCTTCTCATATTTATATCATATCTCCATAGGAGCCAACTTCATTTAAAAAGGTACTTTGAGCTTAGGGCCATAATGCATGCATAAATATACACTGTTTTAAGCATGGTCATGTAACCATATACACACATAAGGCAACATAAGGCAACATACCGCATGTTGAACAAAACAGCTTCATAAATACAACCATCGAATGGTTTAGAACCCCTCCTTTAGAGTACTAAACCTTGAACCAAGTCATACAAAATTAATCTATGATCCAGACATATCAAATGATGAGCATTTTAATTTATAGCTCAAAACGTTCACCCTAACTTTAGAATTAAATCCTCAAAGTTAGGCATGTCCCTTACTGTTCACTGTTTGTCCCAGCAGCATATGCTTAATTTATAAAATACAAATGGGCTATCAATTCACACCCAATCCTCATGAAATTTTAAGAGAAACTCCCCTGGATGTCTAGTAACTACCATATCAATTTCGGAGCCAAACCATAAAACCATGATTTATTAAAAATCATACAAGACAACGTGTTCAAATCTGTCCTGGCAGAATCTCATGCAACTTAGAAATTAAACCATCATTTTTATACTTACCCAAATGCTGTGAAACCACTTCCACAACAACTATACGTGTCTTAGGATTCATAAAAAATATTCCTAGCATCCTAATTCACAAAATATGATTTAATGCAGAATTTTCTTGTTGTAAACATCAAATCTGTCACAGTGACAGCTTCCGCACATGTTCTTTCTAAAATCATCAACAAATAGCAATTAGCCTTCATTTCATTGGGGTATTTTTATACCTGTACAATACATATTAAAATACCCTAATAAGCATCCAATAGACCATAACACCATCAAACTTTCATACTAAAATAGAATCACAAGTTCAGCTTCTAAAATTAGAACAGAGGATATAGAACTGAAACTCAAGCAAACAATTATACCATCCAAATACACAAAATCAGATGAGGTTTAATTTACTTACCCACACACTTTGAAGATGAAACCTTAGCGTTCAGGCTCTTAATTTCTTCTTAGAGAAACTAGAATTTTCGGTGAGAAAGTAAGGGAGAGATGTTGCCGTGTAAGAGCTGATGGAAATTTAGACCCCTTAAACCACAATTAGATTGGTTAGCCTAGATTAATTAGCCAAGTTGTTACTTAGTCAAATTAAGTAATTCTAGGTTAAAACAATCAAACAATCATATCAAGAATATATATAGCAGCGGAAGAATAAATAACACAAGATATGATCACCCAGGAAAACCAAACCGGTAAAAAACCTAGGGAGGATTTTACCCACCGATCCTCAAGGCAAAATGGAATCCACTAAGAAAGAATTGAAGTTCTTACAAAAGGACTTACAAGCTCCCCGCTTGACTTCCTAATGCTACCCACCAGTAGAACTTACTGACACGACCACGTGCAAGCTCCGAATCCACGGACTCCTTCTTTCTTGAATTCCTCAATCAGCTACAAGCTCCCCGCTTGTTTATCTTTAAGCTCCAATGGCTGCAACCTTGTTGATCATCAAGATGTAGAAAATATCTCTACCTTGAAAACCCTAAGTTTATGTGAAGGAAAGCTCCTCAAATATCTCACAAGAGATTCACATAAATAGCAAATATGAGCAACAAAGACTTAGAGAGGTTTAGGTACAAAACCCTAATAAAAGGAGGCACAAGAGGCACTCTAATCTCTCTCACAAAAGTCTCAAAAACGTTCTAGGGTTTTCCTTATATATAGGAGTGTTTTACTTGGACCCCAAGACGTTTAAATAGAGTTTGGGCTGAACTGGAACTCTGCAGAAAAATAAATCTATACGTGGTTTGATCGATCGAGTCTAATTTTCGATCGATCGAGACTTACAGATTTAGTCCAATAAATTCTGCAATCACTCGATTCCAATTTTACAAATAAACATACTTTAAGCAAGCCTAAACCTAAACTAAATGTTTTGATCATGGTTTGCCAACAAAATACAAATTGGAGTTCTAATACATTAATTCCTAATTTCTTAGAACCCAACAAGAGCAAAGGAAGAAGAGAGAAAGAAGAAAAGAGCTGGACTTTCTGGTCTGGTGCAGCCAAGAAGATAAGATAAGGGAGAAGACTTTTGGGCAGCAAAAGAAGATAGAAGTGGACTTTTGGGGGTGGGAGGTACGTGTGTTTGAGAGAAAGGCTTAAGAGAGCTTCCTAGCTCTTTCCTTAAGAGAAAATAGTGTAAAGTGAGGGAAGAAATTTCAGATTTTCTTCTTGGACCCGTGGGAATAGGGAGGGAGAGTCTCATGGAATTTCTATTCACTTGGAAAAGTCAAGGAAGAACTTAGGTGGAGTTTGCTCATTGCATGGCCAAGTCTTGGTCTTTGGAGTTTGTCATCATGCATGAAACTTTGGCATGATGTGTTGGATTTCCATTGGTTGCATATAAGTGAAATTACAACTATAATATCTCATGCATCATACATAGTTAAAACACCAATAACTATATATATATATATATATATCTCATAACTTAACCACTTAATATAGTTTTGTACACATTTAGTATATATATATATACATAATAAAATTAGCCATTCAATTATTTATAATATTTACAATTCTTATTCAAAGATATTATAAAATAATATGCTAATTAAATACTCTTATATTGATTATAAAAAGAAAGTGGATTAAAATAGTAATTAACCACTTAAACACATAGTTTAATTATAAAATTGGGTCGGGGTATTACAGTACAGTACTCACTAGTAAGCAACCTACTATACCAAGTTACCAAAACATCATAGTTGATGGTTCCATCCTCATATTGTGCAGTTCTAACATCACATGTGACTATTTTTTTGTCACATTTGATGGTTCTTTTATTTTTTCTCACATTTGACGGTTTCATCCTCACATTTTGTAGTTCCAACATCACATTTAACAGTTCTTTTGTCATATTTGGTGGTTCCCATATTTTTTTTCTCACATTTGATGGTTCCATCCTCACATTGTGTAGTACCAACATCACATTTGACAGTACTTTTGACACATTTAATGGTTCCATTTTTTTTTTCTCACATTTAACGGTCATCCTCACATTGTGCAGTACAAATATCACATGTGACTATACTTTTGTCACAGTTGGTAGTTCTTTTATTTTTTCCTCACATTTGATAGTTCCATCCTCACATTGTACAGTTCCAACATCACATTTGATTGTTCTTTTGTCACGTTTGGTGGTTCCTTTAATTTTTCTCGCATTTGATGGCTTCATCCTCACATTATGCAGTTCGAACATCACATATGACTGTTCTTTTGTCATATTTGGTGGTTCCCTTTTTTTTCTCACATTTGATTATTTCATTGTCACATTTGGCAATACCAACATAACGTTTGACAGTACTTTTGTCACCTTTGGTGGTTCCCTTTTTTCTTTCACATTTGACGGTTTCATCCTCACACTATGCAATACCAACATCATATGTCACTGTTCTTTTGTCACATTTTATGGTTCCTTTATTTTTTCTCACGTTTGATTATTCCATTGTCACATAGTGCAGTACCAACATGACATGTGATTGTACTCTTGTCATATTCGGTGGTTCCTTTATTTTTTTTTTTTCTCACATTTGTTGGTTTCATCCTCACATTGTGCAGATACGACATCACATGTTACTATTCTTTTGTCACATTTGGTGGTTCATTTATTTTTTTTCTCGCATTTGATAGTTTCATCCTCACATTGTGTAGTTCCAACATCACATGTAACTGTTCTTTTGTCACATTTGGTAGTTTCTTTATTTTTTTCTCACATTTGATTATTCCATTGTCACATTCAACAATAACAACATAACATTTTACAGTATTTTTATCACATTTGGTGGTTTCCTTTTTTTTTTTTTTCCTCACATTTGATAATTTCATTCTCACATTGTACAGTATCAACATGACATGTGGTTGTACTCTTGTCACATTGTGGTTCCTTTATTTTTTTTCTCACATTTGATGGTTTCATTGTCACATTAGGCAGTACCAACATCACATCAGACTGTACTTTTGTCACATTCAATGGTACTCTATTTTTTCTCATATTTGACAATTTCATTGTCACATTAAATAGTACCAACATTACTTCTTATCAAGTCCTATCATTTCCTCTAATTTCCCTTTTAATTTTTAAACTAACATATAAGTGGACACCCTACAACTTATTGAAACCAAAGACTGTGAGACCATAATTTACAATGACAATTATTTTTAGCCCCTTAATAGATTAAAAAGGCATGCAAATACTCACATATTGTAAAGTCAATATGTTTGCAACTTGGTGTCTTAGTCTATATATCACAATAGCATGACATCTTAATCTCATTATATTGAGAAAGTATGGCAACATCATCTTTCTCACGAAATGTGAACTATTTAATGTCTTTCTCACAATATAAGAACTTTATCGTTACGAGGTTTGCACTTTGTGAGAAATGATGCAATTGTTGGGTACATAAGTATGTAAGATAATTATTGCATGATATGGGACATGTATTGTGTTTCCTTAATCAGATTCTTTTTTTTTTCCCCTATTTGGTCGTACTACTTATCTATCAGCAGTGCAAACGTACAAAGGTTAAGTAAATTGGAGATTCTAGCCTTTTACCCCTATTTTGTAAAATATTTGGCAATATGCCCCTATTTCCAAATTATCTAAGTTTATGCTCCTGTTTTGAAACTCGATTTCCTCAAAATCGAGTTTCAATGAAAAACTCGATTGGTTTAAAATCGAGTTATACCCAATCAAACTTAAAAATTAAAAAAAAATTGCTTGGAACTCGAGTTCCAAAATGCCGCTATAGGTGTTCTTGAACGCTACTATAGGTGTTCTTAAACGCTGCTATAGCTTTGGGTTAATCAAACTAAAAAAAATAAAAAAAAAATTGCATGGAACTCGAGTTCCCTATAAAACGCCACTATAGGTGTTCCTGAACACCGCTATAGGTAGGGAACTCGAGTTCCATGAATTTAAGTTCCATGCATTTTTTTTTTTTTTTTTTTTAAAGTTTGATCACCCCATACTTGATTTTATACTAATCGAGTTTTTTTATTGAGACTAGATTTTGATAAAATCGAACAAGGGCATATTGCCAAATATTTTGAAAAATAGGGGTAAAAGGCTAGAATCCCCCAAGTAAATTATAGTAGAATCAAGATGAACCAAGAGTTATAGATCTGCATTTGATGCGAACATTACAGATATTCTCTAGATTTGCATTCGGAAGGATCCAAGATATAAAGATAATAATGGTTATTGAAAGGATAAAAAGATACGTCACTTGCTTAGAATCTAAAAATGGTTAATGAAAAGATAAAAGAGAAGTCAGATCCATCCTACATGTTTATACACTTATATTCCACACATAATCACTGGCATTTAGGGATGGCAATTTTTGCCTGACCTGGGGGGTACCTGGCCTGGCTTGACTCAATAAAGAATAGGGTCGGGTTCGGGTTTAAAAAAAAAAAAAAAATCCTGAAACGGGTCCTGGTTTTAATAAAAACCCGACCCAACTCAGCCCGACCCGACCCAATTATATACTTAAGTACTAAAATACCCTCATATATATATATATATATATATTTAGTTATAAACCCTACCATCTCATATCATTTCATATTTTCAGCTGCCCCACTTTCCTCTCCCTCTCTCTCACACTCTACTCTCCAATTCTCACTCACCCACTCTCCTCTCCTCTGACCACCACAGCCACAACCAAGCCTCACTCACTCTCCTCTCTTCTCACCACGACGGCTCCAATTAAGCCTAGAAAACCCGAACACAGGCGAAACAGGTGCAGCATCATCCGATGGACATTTCGTGCTCAACATTTCCTTCACCCTCTGATCGAAACCCCCACTGTTCTTCAACGAATTCAAAGCCACCAAACCCCCAAACAACTTGTCGTTGAAGAATATCTGTTATAATTATTTTTATTTAAACATGTATATTCAATGATTTCTGTGTTTGTGATTTTGGGATTTCTGTGTTTGTGATTTTGGGTTTGTGAATCGTGATTTTCTGGCTCTGTTTGATTACCGAGAAAGTGTGAGAAAAAGGAGGAATTGTTAGGGTTTTAATTATTCATTGCTTTGATTCAATTCTCATGTATTTTTTTTGGTTTTTAGTTTGATTTTGAGGTTTTTGAATAATTTTAGTTACTAAACCGTGATTGGATTTTCCTTAGGGCTCTGTTTAGGCTTCAATTCTTTGTTTTTTTTTGGGTTGGGCAACGATTTGGGCCACGGATTGGCCTAAATCTGGTTGGCCTAAATGGGGCCCGGCAGGGCGGGTCTAGGCCCCGGAAAAAAATCCGTTTAATAAACAGGCCAGGTCCGAGCCGCGGGTCCAGACCCGCGTGTCAGGTCCGGGTATATAAAAACCCGGCCTGAACCCGACCCGTTGCCATTCCTACTAGCATTCCTTCTGTCTTGGCTCAGACTTTAAGCATTTATCATCATACAAACTACATGATCAGTCAACTGAATGAAATTAAAAAAATTTACAGGATTCAACCTAGTTCTCCTACAATGAAGGAGAAAAATTCCTCCATGATAGTGCCCAACACATTACATAGACTCATTTCTTTGCCATCAACTTCTTAGGAAGCTTATCCAAAGGCGTAGATTTCAGCAGGAAAAGCATGGCAGCATGCTATTGCAAAGTACCTCCACGTTCCAACCCATGTCCTTGCAATTCAAACTTTAACCTTTCCATGCCAAGAACCTATCATTGTAGTAGTGGAAAAAAGAAAACATTAGACTGATGCTGTAGAATCAGTGCCCCAATGACTAAAATCTGGGATTAGGATAAGAAATGATAGTGACATTACTGGTAATAAAATTGACAACATGAAAATAAATATTGCTTGCACATGTGGCCTTCAAAAAAGTCGTTAATAAATTAAAAGGGGTGGAAATAAAGTTGATACATTCAACAAAGGCCATAATGCATAAAACTTCAGTCTCAAGATCTAAACAAAATGCAAAAAAATAAAAGGCCTTCCTTTCTATGCAAAAACTTCTTTATTTACTTGATATTTGAAGAGTAAGCTTAGTGGTGCGATTACCAAATTAGACCCATACATACCGATTAATTTCATTGGGCCTAATTGATCGCTATTGATGCTACTAGAGAGTTTGATTGTAATTTGAATTTTACTTCCACATATCATGCAATCTCATTATGATTTTACCTCTTTTGAGTCTTTGGTGTAATTTGGGGGCCAATGAGCTCTATCTTAACTGGCACCTTCTCTCATTGCAATGTTAGGTGAAGGGTGAGATCATATGTTCAAGAACCATGGGGTATGTGTGTAAATTAGTAAATAACCACTAAATAAATTGGGGACTCTACTTAAATAGCCTATGGATTTAAAAACAAATTGGGGTTGGAAGTTTTATTAATATTGTGTTGCTGATTCCTTCATTCCTATCATACCTGGTGCCGATTCCAAGCAACTTTAGGTGCTAATATCTAGGTTCTATCTATTTTTCTCTTTTTATTGATAAATGTTGATTAAGCAAACCCTATGTGTTGATTCTAGGTCATATCCCCTTGTTTTGTTCTTTTTTTTCCCCCAAACATGAGTCTTCCCCTTAAAGTATATTGTCATGCATCAAATTTGGTATCAGCGCAACCCCTGATCTGAATTCCTCGCAAAACCATTGAAGCCACAACAAGTAAAGTTGCTCCACTACCATCAAGAATCCATCCCTTCACCATCCATAAAAATTTAGAACCAACCAAACCTCTAGCTGTTGTCAATAATAAAACCTAGATCACCCAAAAAAGAGGAAAAAAAATCAAAATCAAATTACCAAGTGCCATCATGGCAATCACAATCAACAGTACACCCATAAACCCGACCATTAAACCCACTCGCTCCGTCCACAAACCCCAAAAATAGCAACCCACCACACCAAAATCGGCCCAATCAACCAAACCTTGTTAAGCCGAGTAATGCTAACTCTCTTTCATGACTAATTGAGAATCCACCATAAGATTTTTGACTTATTGCCACCACAATCAGCCAATGCCGTGAGTTTCAGCTCAGATGTTGAAACCTAGCTTCCTATCATGCTTGGTGCTAATTCCAAGCAAACCTAGGTGTTGATGCCTAGGTTCCATCTATTTTCCTCTTTTTAATGGCTTGATGCTAATTTCAAGCAAAATCTAGGTAATGATTTCTAGGTCTTATCCCCCTTTTTCTTTTCCTTTTTTTTTTTTTTTTTTTTGTTGCCAAACACAAGTCTCCCTCTTAAAGGTGTGTTTGTTTGGAGGTGAAATAGGGTGGATGGAAAACTTTGGAAAGAAAATAGTGTTGGAAAATCTGGTCTTATATCTCATACAAAACACACAGCGGAAGCAATAAACACGGATCTACTTCAATCATGAGAGATAACATGTAACCATGAATTCTAGAATAAAGAATAGAAAGCGTACCTTGATACAGTGAATTTCAAAACCATGACTTGAGAATACCTTTAATCTTTATCTCAATTTCACATAGTGCCCTAGATGTGTGGTCTCTCAATCAGTCTTTTTGTACATAGATTCTCAAAGAAAGTTCTTCTTCTTCTCCTTATGGAGAAAAACTTTTTCTTTTCTTTTCATCATACGTACGTTATAACTATTCTCATAGTTTCTTTATTTAATAACTATTATTAAATAATGACTGATTATCTAATTGGGTTAGCCTTTTGGGCCTACCCAATTGGGCTTTAGTTTGTGGCTTGAGATGGGACCAAAGGGAACAAATAAGACTCTAGCTCCAATGGGCCTTAGGCTTTTCTGTCAACTCTTGACAAGTCCAAAGTTACCATTAATTATATTCAATACCACTATAAGAATATAATTGCACTCTAGGCCTTATTAATAAATTATATCCCAAGACTTTATTATACATACAACCCCTTCATTAAAATATTCGTAATAATACAAAGTCATAAATATTGACTGCCACTTTGAAGATTACTACATTTTAATCCTTGAGTACCCGATTTAATCCTTTATGTTATTCATCATATATTTATGAAATCTAAACCCATTAAACTTTGAATAACCAAACCCATTAAACTTATCTCAAGAGAATATTTTATATCTCCGTTAAGAGATTATGAATTCCATCTTGAGAATATATGTTCCATCAACACTAAATGTGGCTGCCCAACATACTGAGGTTTTGACCGTAACTTATAGATCTCACTCCTGATATATCAAAGCAACCTACATTTCATGATCAGGTCCATTATTCTCTCAGGATTTAGAGTTGATGTAAATAGAAGTTGTGAGATTTATTATTCATTTGACAGTCGTTTGGAGAATAATAAATCTCACAGCGATCCAGTTCAATATGTCTTAACTCTTAAAACATATCAACATATCAACTAGAAGTCTCCACTTCCATGATCAAGACAAATCATCTTAGTTGATATGTTATAGTCTTCACAGATGAAATGCCCAATTTCATTATTGACTACGAACTAAAATTCTGAGTTTACAAAGAACTTGTGATTTATATCTTTTTGTGACTTTTCACATAGATCACATACTATGTATCTCATGGACTAAGATAACGTCTCATTAGTTCATAAATAGTCTCATGTAATTAAACAACTTAATTATTTATAACATGCCAATAAATTGGATTTTAGAGCACAAACCCTAACAAATAGGAAGGAAAACTTTTTTGGAGTGTGTTTGGTTGGATAGGGAGGAAGGAAAATAAATGGTGAAACCCAGATATTTTCTCCCCGAGTCCACCAAAATGTTTTCTCCTCAAAATAGAGAGAAAACTGAGCGGGAAAGAATTTTTTCTTAATCGACAAAAATGCCCATGTGCATGTGCACATAAGCTTCTTCAAGTTGCTTTTTTTTTTTTTTTTTTTCCCTCCTCCCCTGGGTAGTAGCATTGCCTTTTTTTTTTTTTTTTTGGCAATAACATTGCCCCCCCCCCCCCCCCCCCTTTTTTTTTCTTTTTCTGGGCTATCACATTGCCAATTTCCACTTTTTTTTTCTTAGGCATTAACATTGCCCTTTTTTTTTTCTTATGATTTTCTAGGGCTTGGGCATGATAGTTTTTTTTTACTAGATGTGATTTTTTTTGGGACATGATTTTTATTTTTATAATAAATTTGGGTAATTGCTCTTTTTTTTTGTGTGGTTATTTGTCACTTTTTTGTTTTAATTAGGCATCATTCTTTAACAAGGGTATATTAGTAAATTTATTCAAACTCATTTTTTCTATCTTTCCACTTTTCCACCCTCAACCAAACAAAAAATAGAGAAAATAAAATCTTTTCTATTCTCCCACTTTTCCATCCTCCCACCATTTTCTATCCTCCCACTTTTCCACCCCTCCAACCAAACGGACTCGTGCCTTGCACGGTAGATATTTTGATAACAAAGAACAGTCAAGAGTTATGTAACTCTCATATCCAAAAGAAAAAAAGAGAGAGTCTTGTAGTTCAATATAACTGATCGGTTCTCTTCACATGAAAAACTTGGATTCGAATTCTTCCCAATTGTTTTAAGTGAAAATAATTGAATAAAAAGATAGAAAGCCTGGAAAATTGAAGAGACTTACATAAGCAACATTACGATTCTTTTCAATCACGATTGGCTTTAATATTAGGCATTATTGTTTGGGGATATAGAAAAATGAAAATAAATATTAGACATTTTTTCAACAAAACTATTTTATTAATTACTAAATGTTTTTTTTTATAAGTAATAAACTCCAAAAAGTTTCCTTTAGAGTAAAAAAGGCTATAAAATTCCACCAAGAAAAAATAACAAAAACAAACATAACAGATATATCAATTTTGATAAAACTGAAGTAAACGTTTTCAAGTTTCAACTGATATTTTCTACTCCCATATCCATCCCCTCTTTACTTTAATTAGTGACAAGAGAACATGTAAAAGAATTCCCTAAATTTCTGCTAGATGCCAAAACTTGCTGGGAGTGTTCACTGGGGTAGTTAACTAATATACTTGAGAACAAAAATACTATAAGAGCAACCGCATTAGTGGTTGCATAATCTTGCAAAGTACAAAAAGTAAGTGATTTTACATATTTTAATAATAAAAAAACAACCACATCAGTAGGCGTAAAATTGTGCATAAATGCACAAGAGCTACAGTAATTGTGCATATATGCATGGTTACTGTAGCTTTTTGTGGTGGGCCTTTTTGAGATGTTGGGCTGGGCTGCCTCCTGCTGACTGGACCCAAGTGTTCTGGATAAGGGAGTTGGGACCGGTCCAATTGTAACCCACCTTGGTCCGGTTTGTGCACAAACTATACCTTGTTTGCCAAAACTTTGGTCACATACCCATGACAGGCAGAGCTGCTACGGAAGAGTTGTGGCAAGCAAATGTAATAATAACAAAAGAAACACGTTTGCCATTAGATAGAGTAAATAAAGGCAATGACAAGAAACGCCCTATAAATGAAATAACAGAAAAAAGTAGAGAATAAGTAATAATGAGTTATTGAATCAAAGAAGGAAATATTGGTCTGCCGTGTTAAGTTATGTTACAGGACTGAAACCAAAAAGGGAACCATTTTCTCAATGCAAATAATCTCTCAAGAAGATTTTGCCGTAGAAATTAATCACTTTGAAGGAACGAGCCTAAATGGCTTGTGCCCAAAAGAATCCTTTCCCTTTAACAGAGAGTAGGCCTTTAGAGGGAGAGAGGGGATTAGCCTATTTGTGCATGCCTACCATTTTACACTCTCTACTTTTGTTATTTCTAATTCTTCTTCTCTTTCTCTTTTCTTTTCTCAGTGCTTATCTATCAAGTAATGTTGTGATTCTCTCTTAGAGGTTACTATTACCCTGATGATGTTTCTTCTATTCCCCCCCCCCTCCCTCCCTTTACTGTGCACAGCAAGGGTTCTTTTTATACTGTCTGCCGTGAATGGCTTTTACCATTTTAACCTTTAACCACCTTTTTCTGGTCTAGGTGTCCTTGCCGACCGCCACTGGTTTGTCAGTTGTCCAGCCATCACCACTTACCTATGCTGGCTGCGCCACTTCCCACCACCAGACAAAAAAGTTTATTTTGTTTTCTTGTTCACCGTGACATTCTTATCCGCCACGGTGTGGGTGTTCTCTCTTCCTATCCCTCATGGCATGCACCTAGTGGTTCCAGCTCATTCTTGCTTCTTTTGGGTAGTATGTCATCCCAGCAAGACATTTCCCCTAAAAGAACCTGAATAGGAACCTCAGAATAGGCTTTTCCCCTCTCCCCACGCCAGACCATACCCTTTCTAATCTCTGACCCATAACCCACCATTTCTTGTATTGGCTGGGTACAGGCTGGTGATGTCTGGGCCTTGTGCGTGCTCTACTTCTGTGTATGTCCAAAACTTGTCCGCTGCTCACATGCTTGCCGTGGTCTGGAGGCTTACCTGCACATTTTGCCACCCATTCTTAACTTCTTATGTCGTGAGCTATTTTTCTGATTCCCCATTCTTTGTAGCTTGCTCCCTTTAGGGGCTGGGCTTTGCTTGATTGTGGGCTTTTCTTTCTTCAGCCTACTTTTTTACTCCTTCCGTAGTCTTGCTACCATTTCCTGTCGTACCATGCTGCTATTCCTGCTGTGATGTTATTTGACCCAAGCCTATTGGGCCTCTTTGGGCCTGCTGCTTTTTCTTCTCCCAATGACTCAAGATGGCCATTGATTTTATACTCATGCTACTTTGGGCTTTTCTTGACCCATTTCATTGCTTGTGAGCTCTTTTGTCCCATTTATTCTTCCTTGGGCATTCTTGGCCCATTTGCTTTCCTTGGGCATCCTTGGCCCATTTTCTAATTCTGCATACCCATGGGCTTTTGCTAACTTCCTTGGATTTCCTTGGCCCAATTACCTTATTCCTCATCCTTGGGGCTTATGGGCTTCCCATCAACCCCTTACTTTCTTACTTCATTACTTTAGGCCTGTTGTGGCCCATTCTTACTTTGCTACATCACATAATACCCATGGGTTTACTATCTCTCTCTCTCTAGGCTCTTTTAGGCCCATCTACTTTCCTCAAGGCCCACTTGTGTACTTTATGGGCCTGTGAACCATCGTTCCTGCCATCCAGACTTAATGGTTTTTCTATCCATCCACTAACTCTTCTTTGCCCATATTCTTGGGCTTCTTCTTGCTATTAAGCCTCAAAATGAGCATCAACACTCTTCTATACATCATTTTAATATTATTTCTCTCTTCCCTTAACTCTCTCTCTCTCTCTCTCTCTCTCTCTCTCTTCAACTTAATCACCACAACTTAGCACCAGGGCCAACCACACAGCGACAACCCCTCAGCGCCAACCACACTGACCCAGCACCACCACCCACATCACCACAACTCAACACCGTCCAACACCACCACCACAACCTAGCACCGCTAACCATAATCAACCTAAACCCGAAGAAAAACTCATCCTAAACCCAAACCAAAATCAATAAAAACTAAATCCAACCTAACGGAAAACCCATATGAAAAATTCAACAAAAACCCACATGAAAAACCCACCGAAAAACCCGTTGGATCTGCCACCAATTTGCCACTGATCTGCTACCGCCAGGTTACTACCGATCTGCCGCCGATCTGGTTGCTGCCGACTGCTGCCGATCTGGGTTTGAGATTTGAGTGAGGAAGAGAGTTTAGGGAAAAGTAGAGGCAGAGGACAATTAAGAGAGAGAGACACGGTTGGGACTTGTGGGGTGGAAAAAAAAAATATTAATGAAGAGATATTTATTAATAACATAATAAAAAAATATTATTTAAATAAGTTAGAGTGTATAATAGATATTCTCATGTGGGTGTTTTGTAAAAATGGTCTTGTAAAATAGAAAAAGGAGGTTGTTAGTGTAAAATAGATGGAAAAATTTGGCCGAACTGATACAATTGCTCTAAGATCCTTACAATTTGTTAGCCCATCCATATCTCTAGAGGTAATACCGTAATAGAGTAATTTCAAAGGAAGTACCAAATAAAAAGACCAAAAAAACCCTTAAGTTTCTTAAACTTATAAATGCTTTTAGGGGTAAAAAAGTGACTTCATAGCCTATTGCACCACACACTTTTGTCAGTGGTATTGACCAAGCAATAAAACTAGAAGACTATAAAACCACCAACTATATGCAAAAAAAACCACCGAAAGTCTCATTTTTTATATAGATATATAGATATTGTCCTACATCAAGCAACCTGTTTGGTGTTAACTCCTACGCCCATCTTGTATCTTCCCATTTTGGGAATGGCTTGTGTCCAGTGGCCAATTCCATTGGACACGTTGCGATGTAGACACGTGTCCAAACTTGAATAATACACCTTGTTCTTTCTACTAATCTACTTTTAACTATTGTCTCATATGTTGCTCTTTCTTTAAATTTACCAACTAAGGCTACTAAGACTCGAAGGGTTGACCATAACAACCCACCTCTACAAATAAATTGCATTGGGCTTGAACTTTAGCCCATATTTATTTTTATTGGGCCTGGTCTCTTGCAACGCCCTCTACACAAACCTTTTCAAAAAGAAAAACCCATGAAATTTTTCAAGGGAATTTTCCAAACTTTTTCTAGCTATCCTTTCTTTGGCAAAAAATGTTTTCCAAAATAAAGCTCTTTTCTTCAAATCATTTTCTCAAAAATCATGGGATTTTTCAAAGCTAAATCTTCTTTTCTAAAGATAAACCCATGAATCTTTTTTTAGCTAAAATAAATTTTTAGAAAACTCCAAGTCTTCCTCCCAAATTTTTGGGTTCCTCTAAAAAAAATGGCATTTTCAAAAAAAATCTTTTTTTCTAAAAGATGAAAACTTATTTCCCTCTTTGCAAACTTTGCTTCTTCAAAAGAGATCTTTTCTTTCAAAAAATGTTAAAAATGGTTTTTGAAACTTCTCTTAAAACAATAATTATTTCAAAGATATGTGTTCTCTATCAAACTTTTCTTCCAAAAATGAAAATAAAGTTAACATTGTAAAACTTGTTCATGCATTGTAATTTAAAACTTTTCCTTAGATTAGTATTGTTGAGAATTTTGCACCTATGGTTCAATCTCCATTGTAATTTAGGGCTTTGAAAAAAAATTTATTTTGGGACTTAAGGATTTCATTGCAGCGGTGGAGCGATGGTGGAATAGTGTGGTTGCAGTGGTGGAGTAGTGGTAGTGACAGATGATTTTGTTTTAGGCATTTATTTAGGGTTACATGTTTAGCAGGATTTAGGGAGAGGAGCAACTGAACAATGAGAAAGAGGAGAAGAACTACTGGTCAAGAGAGAGAGGAGAAGAGCTCCTACCTGCTAGTCATGCATGAAAGATATTAGGGAAGAAAGAAAGAGAGAGCTATAAAGCTTCTACCTGTACACACGCAAGAGAGAAAGAGTAGTAAAAAAAAATCTTTTGTTTTTAATTGTTTGTGAAAAGGGTGTTTTGTTATTTAAACAGTGTGTCACCTAAGAAAAAGTCATGTGCAAGTCATGTACTATTAATTTCTATTTAACTTAACAGTAAAACTAATGTTAGAGTGCAAAGTATAACAAGGGTTATAGTTTATGGTGCAAAGTGTGCATTCGAATAGTTTAAAGTGTAAAGTGTAGTCTAGTATACAGGATGATAAAATGTAATTTTCCCAATTTTATTTCCACTCATGACCAGTTGGCAGACATTTTTATTAAGAGATTGTCTTCTCCTAAATTTCTTAATCTTACTTCCAAACTAATGGGTGCTCCTCCCATCAGTTTTGAGGGGGATGTAAAGCAATGCATTGATGATAATACGAATTAATGTTCAAAACGATAGGTAGTTGTTGAGGAAAAAATTTTCACACCAGATGGCTTTATTTCATTGGCAACCCACACCACATCAACATATTATAGATTTTGGGAAAATCTATTTTAAAGCTCAAAAGAGCCCATATTTACACAAAATGATGCCAAAGCCCATGGTCCAAAACCCATGGCAATATTACCTCATCAAAGCCCATGGTTCAAGCTCATAACACAACATCTCATTTTCGGCTCATGATCCAAGCTTATGAATCTTATCGGAGGAATTATTGGGAGTCGTGGTTTGGAGGGTCAAAAAGTATGTTTAGTAAAACTCCAGCGGTTTAAAATTGATAAAGGAAACATGTTACTGTCTTCCCCAATTCTCTAAACTTTGACGAGTTAGTATGCAATAGGTAACATCTAGTAAGCCTCTCATATCACATAACACTTAAAATGATAAAACTCTCCATTGCTCTTTACCTAAAACTTAATATTTATCATATAATCTAATTATATTGTTTCATATAAATTATATTATTATTTTCATCAAGCCCAAATACATGCCTAAATCTTATTGGCTATCTCTAAATATAAGAAATTTATTTAATATCTCATCTAGCATTAAATGCCCTCCTTGCTTCCCAAGATTTGGTCATAATATAAAGAGACCATAAACTAAACATCTAAAGCTTCATCAAGTATCAACCAATTAGTTTATTACATACTAAAAATGCATTATGATAAAACCATGGACTAAACATAGAATTTTCCAAAAGAAGAAACTTAGCTAAAAATACCAACGACAGTTCCAGCAAAAACTGTTTTAACTCCAGCAGAAGCTGTAACAGCTCCAGCAACTGACACATGTACCAAAGTGACAACATCAAACCATTAATGCCTAATCCTAGCATCTTGCTACCATACCCAAAGAAGCAAATATCCTATAAAAGAAATCCTACCATTTTAAGCTAAGATCCTTAGCCTCCAGCTACAGCACCAGGAATAGAAAGATCACATAAAGGATATCATACTATTTTCAGCCAAACCATGAATTTAATGTTGAATACTTCCTCTAGCAGATGACATCATACAACTAACATCATCTAGCTGTGTTAGGACAGCTATTGCTATGCAGCTATCAGCTGCAGCAGCTACTAATATACTGATGTGTCAACTACTGTACAGCAACAGCAGCAAACTTAAATCTCAGAATTTCTTCTTTTGGCTAAAAACTAAAAACCCACAAAAGAAATTACTTATTTTGCTAAAGATCTTTCCTTATTTGTTGATCTTCCCTTCAACTAATTTAAACCTAGTTACATGCTTGGCTCTATATAAAGAGGACCAAGCCAACACTCTTCTAAGACACCCATGGCACTACTACCCATCTCTCCCACACTCTATTATTCTGAAATATCATTTATTTTGCTATCATCTCCACATTTCCATACTTCTCCATCTTTTTTACAAAATCTCTCTTCTTAGATAACACCATTACAACACATCACTATCCATCCCTCTCTCACTCTCTTATTCTAAAACTTCATTCACTTTGCTGCCCATAAACACATCTTCATCTCTTTCTCCATTTCTCTTGCAAAATCTCTATTCTTAGATAACGACACCTATTACACACCACCACTACCCATCTCTCCCACACTCTATTATTTTGAAATATCATCTTGCTACCCATATCTCTAAATATTTCTTTCTCCATTTCTCTTACAAAATCTTTCTTCTTTAAAAGCAACATAACCCATGACATAACACAAAAAACCACTCAAGCAGCAACTATAAGCTTATGTATTTACTATATTTAACCTTCATATTATCTATCTCATACTTCCATATATTTTACAAACACATTTCTCACAAACTATCCATACATACTTCCCACATATATTTCTAATATATCTTACAAACATTATATCTCACAAAACATGTATATTTCTTACCATCTCTATACATCCTAGAAGATATCAAACACATTTCCAAGAAAATGTTATTCTCATGGGAGGCATATAATTATAATGCTAAAAATTCTTTCTTATGAAATGCACAAACTTATAGAATTAAAAGCCCTTCTCATAGAAGGCAATATCACTCATATTTGACTAAAAACTAAAAAAACATTATATGAGAAAAATCATTTAAGTACATGATAAAGGGGATAAACTTAACCAACCTATGCATACAGCTAAACATATTCTCTCTCCTTCCAGTTGCACCCATTTTTCCCCTTCAATCATGAAATCACCATGAAAGGACTTGTGATATCATACTATACCGTTGGAGTCACATTATCATGCCGCTAGAATGTTATTAGTCCACTGATGTTATACTGAAAGTTCAAAAAGGGGTATACAATACCCTTTAACGTTTGGACCCCAAATACAAAAATACCAATTCAAGCTTTATATCAAACAAATAATGTGCGGAACATGATAACAAGCTTATAACAGAATTGATAACTAATCTAAGCCAAATATAAACACATCCACAGCAGTAAATATAAGGCAAAGATAAAGGGAAGGAAGATGCAAACACACGGACAACACACGATGTGTTATCGAAGAGGAAACCGAAGCTCTCGGCGTAAAACCTCTCCGCCGCCCTCTAAACGGTCAAATAATCCACTAGAAAATGTAGTTGGGATACATGAACAGCAATAGACCCTCTAAGCCTAATCTACCCAAGTACCTGAGCCCTCCAAGCTTCTTGCTCCAACGAGGTTGCGCCGAACCTTTTTCTTTTCTAACTTACCGGATTTCGTTACTAAACCATAGCATCAACCAATGTAGATTGGTTCCTTCTTAACTGCTTCCCAACAGTACCAAATAGACCTTCTCACAGACATGGGTATGGTGAGATAAGGATTTGGCTAAAGGCCTCTCAAGGGTATGACAATGGAGAGGAAGAGAGAAGAGGAATTTGTAGAGTCTCTAAGGTTAAAATTGTGGATGAATCAATCTTGTATATCTCTAGGGTTTCTCTCACAAAATTCTTTCTGGAAGCTCTTTCAATATGGTAGGTTTAAGGGTATATATATAGTAGGGTGAGAAAGGAATGCAAAACGTCAGTTTTTTGCCAAACAGGGCATTTTGGCGACTTGACCTCGCGATTGGGTTAAGTCGCGAGTTCAAGCCTTGAGCCAACAGCCTGGCCAGCCTGGGACTTTTGTCCTGTAGTGCAACAGCTGGCGCGACTCTTCAGCTTCTGGCATGCTTGGCACGTGTGCAGGCATTTGGCGACTTGCAAGCCGCGACTCACCCGCGAGATCCAATCGCGAGACTCTGTTTTCTTGCACACTCTTGAGCATTTCTTCACATCTTCTCACACACTACCCTTACAATTTTCCCACCTAAATACAGGGTTACTAAGTGCTAAATTACAAGTAAATTGGCACGGAATAAAGCCAACAAGATGGTTGATTAAATTCAACCTTACATATACGACTAGAGCCACAAATTATGAAGATAAGTCATCATATCTTTGTCTACAAAATTATACTATTAAGTATATTTTAATTCATTATCATTGTACCACTCAACGAATGTTACTATACTACTAAAACGTTATCAGCTCATTGATGCTATACGGCTAGAGTCACAAACCATATAAAGTGGTGCTATAGTTGGAACCACAAACCATATTAAGATAAATCAACGTTTCTCTATCTTTGAAACAGTGGCGGCTCTAGGAATTTTTTCTAGGGTGTTCCTCAAGAAGCATAAATTACACAGTCTAATAAAAAGAAAATTTTATATATTAACAACAACAACAACAACAACAATAATCAGAAAACACACAAATACATAAAGTTTTACAACATAAAGTTTGTGGAGTTCAGTTGTGGTTGTTGTTAGTGTTGCTGAACATGGATGGACGACGATGGCTAGGGAGAGTAAGTGAGTTTCTTATTTCCTTTTAGCCTTTAGGTTTGATTTATTTTTAGTTTAAATTGTTTAATGACTTGTGAATCCACGAGGCATTGAGGCAGTGAGGATTTTTTTTTTTAATATTTGTTGAATTAAAAACGCAATCGTGTTAATGTTGGAGTGGTGATAGTCTTAGTCTGAGATGAGATTGATCTTGTACTGGGCTTTTCTATTGGCATTTGGTTTGGGCCTTGTTAGTGGTTTTATTATAATTTTTTTTTCCAGATTTTCGTTCAAGTTTTTTTTTTTTGGGTTTTTTCCTGGTATTATAAACCAGTACAATGAAAGAACCAGAAAAAGGACTAGTTACTGGTTTTTTGGTCGGACCAAGATTTGACTGATGGTTGAACCAGTGACATCATAAATAATATAATTAATAAAATTTTAAATTATATAAATAAAAATATAATAAGTTTATTACTAATAATATGATAGCAAAATGTAAAAACATAATATTTAATGACACTTTTCGTGTAAATTTAATCAAATTTCCTTAGAATGGACAATCACATGTTTAATTATAATCATAAAATAAAAAGTTTATTTATATATATATATATATATAATGAATTAATTGATGTTATATAAAAATTAAGTAACTTTTTAAGTTTATTTACTTAATTAACTAAAACTACTATTTTTTTCTAATCAAAATTGTAAGGGCTGTTTTTGGATCCTAGGCCCAAAAGGTAAAAGGATTAAGGCCCAAAGAGCCCGATACAAAGAATTTGTAGAAAGTGGGCTGAAAACTAGGTTTCAATGAGTTGGACAACGCTTACAATGGATTAAAGATTGAAGTAAAATAAAGAAAAATAGGTTTTATGTGAAGAAATCCTTCCTCGGCAAAGTCCGAGGGGAGTAGTTCTTGAATATATTTCTCTTAGACTTGATTATAATTACTTTGACCCCTGCCTCATCAACACATTTCTCAAGTCTTTGGAGGTAGCTGTAAGGCTGTATATTACTGTTCAAATATTACTTCCACATTAATGTGGCCAGAGAGTTAGCTACAGAGCATTTAATGCGGTGGTAACAGCTTTCCCTTAGATATTTCTTAGCTTCTCTTTGTCCTATTCCCTCCTGATGTTTATCCTTACCAATAGACTTGCTTTAAGCGTTGCTCTTAATGGCAGGTCAACCTCTCTGACCTTTACTCTGTTAAGTCGAGGAGGCCTTTCTCCTCGAACTGCCTTCCCAAACCCTTATGACCATAATCCGTCCGTAACTTATTAACTCGTACTTCCTCGTAAACGTATACCTATCCTCGGACAGGGCCCACGGCCCAATATACACTCTTAGGCCCTTCATCCCTACAATAGCCCCTCAAAATTCTCCTCTTTTACTCTTTGAAAAAAATGAGGATTTTGATATTACAACAATTATTCTGCTCTTTTCATACATCACTTCTGTCTGTGCTGGTGTCTTTTTAACTGCCCGAAGCATGCTCTTGACGTTTCGAAATCCAGGATGGGCCTCGCATTAATTTTCTGTGGCTCCATGTTCCTCACGTTCTACGGTACGATGGAGATCCAACGGCTGAAGATTTTATGGGGACTTGAGCGGAAGTTTTCCCACTTGCTTTTCTTTCTCATATATATATTGCTTGAATACTGTAACTACTTCACTTTTTGCACTCTCAAATATCAAGAGCTAGTCCGAGGGGCCTTTCTTCCTTTCCGTAAGTCATCTTTAGCATTCTCTTCTTTTTATCTTCTCCTTTTCTCTTTTGTTCCTTTTTATCTAGAGCCCTTTCTTCCTCGACCACTCTAACTCCATCTCGTCCACCTATTCCTTTCGTGATCTCTTCTAAATGGATAGATTCGCTTACTTAGTAGATACTCCAAAGGGCATAGAGAGCTTCAAAGCTCAATATCGAATCCCACTAAGGGTTTTGATTAGGTATTGTAAACAAGGGGAATGGCATACCAAGAGGTAGGAGGGAGAAGTTGTAATCCCTATGATTGCCTTTATAGAGGGAGGGATGAGAATCCCTATGAGTAGAGTAATTAAGGATTATTTAATTGCCCATAGACTTTCCCCCACCCTGTGCGCTCCTAATATGTTTAGGATCTTAGGTACCGTAGATGCTCTCAACAAGAAGATGGGTGTGAACCTCACCCATCATGACGTTAATTAGGTTTATAATCATCATAAACTAATTGGGTAGGGGTATTGCTTAAAAACTAGAGTCCCTATGATTCGGCTCATATCGTGTCTCCTTGAGTCCAACAAGGGTATGAATAAAGACTACCTAATCACTTCGGGGGAGTGGCACGATGGGCTTCACTGTCTGACAGAAGAAGGGCCACTAGGTGAGATGTTAGGTCTAGGTTTGTCATTCTAACAAAAAAAATTTTTTTACTAACACTTCCTATGCTCACTTTCTCTATCCATACTTGTAACTTAGTTTTTTTATTTATTTAAATCTGTAATATTTTTCTAACAGTTTTTTTTTTTTTTAAATGAACTTGCAAACAAGTACTCTGTTGTTCCGAACTTCGGCCTTGTCAACCAGCCAGACCTGACCAAAATACTCAAGGCCAAGATTTTTGTTCACAAAGACGAGCAATTGAGGGCAGCTCATCTCATCCTCGGCTATAACCCTCTATCATCCAGCTTCCAGGCGCCCAAGTACGAGAACAAGGCGAAAGACTACCGTTTACACTTGATCAACATAGTTGTACCTGGTTTCTTAATCTAGACCTTGCCCCAGAAGGCGTGCAACAAATAGAATTGCCATTCCAACACACTGCCAAGGAAGAAGCCACACCTTCCCAACCAACTATCAAGGAAGAAAGAGAAGAAATAGTTGAAGTTTCAGAGTTCGAGGATGATTTTGAAGTCTTCAACCAGCCCTAGTCCCCAGAAGTTCCAATTGGTGACTTCAGTCATCTTCCCCCAACCTAAGTAAGCCACACCCAGGAAGCTCCAACGGTTCTTGATGCCATGGTACTACAACACAACACTAGATCAAGCCTTCTAGACTTGCTGGTGTCCCACGCAGGAGGCAACGTGCCTAAAAAGGTGGTCCAACCTAAGCCCCCCATTCCTCGTTTTGGTCAGGTTCCCCAAGTTGACCCACTAAACAAGAAGAGGAAGCGAGACCAGAAGGCGAAAGAAGTATTAAAGGAATGAAGAGGCTTCCCATCCAAGGAAGTTAAGCCCCAAAAGGGAACCAAAGCAGCTAAAACCGTTCATACTAGGTCTTCAAATGAAGGACCTGTGGTGGAGAGGGGGCGTGACCGCCAGAGCAAAGTCCCAGCTTGGAACCCCCCTGGTGCTGGATGGAGCCCCCCTGTCCACTGATGCCTCTATAAGGGATTTTCAACAAGGGAAGGCCGAGTTTGTGGCCAATGCTTTAGAGCAGGCCCTTTTGTTGCTTGGTGACATGGTCGACCTCAGGTCCATGAAAAAGCACGAAGTGGTTTTTAGCCTGAAAAGGGACCTTGCATTGGTAAGTGTTTTAACGTTTTTTTTTTTTTTTAATTTTTTTTTTTAAAGGTTACAATTACTTTCACTAATCATATATATATATATATATATATTTTAAAGGCTGTCCAAGCTGCGCACAGGGCCGAAGAGTTGGTGAACAGCTTCTACAAACAAATGTAGGATGAGGAAGGAAGGTGCATTGCGACCGTGGATGCCTTCAATGTGGCTGAGAAAAAAATCTAAGAGTTGAATAAGAAGTTGACAAAGGCTGACAGAGACAAGAAGAGAGCCGAGGCTGCTCTGGAAAGAGCTGAAAGGCAGGCAGAGGGTTAACGCAGACAACTTCGACAGACCGAGGATCAGCTAACTGTAGATGAGGAGCAAATCAGGGTCCTAAAGAAGAAGCTGGAGGAGGCTAAGAAGGCCATAGAAAAAGCTGAATAGGACGACTATAAGGTGGGGGTAGCCGAGATTGAGGATGCCTTTAGGGTTGAAGTCTCTGGTGTATGTAGAATTTATTGCCTCCAAGTATGGAATAAGGCCCTTAACCAGGCTAGGGTTGAGGCATCATCTGCTTTTAGGAGAGCAGAGAACGTCTACTATCCCCAGCAATCTGAGCATCAATCCCTCCAAGCTCCCAAGCTGAAACTGCTTCCAAGGAGACTGATCCTAGCAAGGACAGCCCTGCCGAGGTCCTCCCTTCTTCCAACAGCCCTTCTAGGGAGGCAAAACAGATTGAGGTACCTATAAGGGAGGAAGACACAACTAAAGGAGTGGTTCCTAATGCCACCAAACTCGAAGCTACGTCCAAGGACCCCTCTAAGGGTAAAGAAGCCTCCCAGAATTTTGAGATCGTCCTGGCAACCCTTCTGATGCCTACCAAAGATTATCCTGTTAGGTTTTTAGACCCCTTAAAACAACAATTGAATTAACCTAAAGAATTAGCTAAGTGATTAACTAAGTAAATTTATGCAATTCTAGGTTAACACAATCAAATAATCATATCAAGCATATAAAGCAGCAGAAATATAAAGAACACAAGATATGATGACCCAAGAAACCACACGGTAAAAACCTGGGGATGATTTGACCTAGTTATCCTCAAAGTAAACTTAAATCCACTATGTGAAAGAATCGAAGTTCATACAATAAGACTTACAAGCACCCCTGCTTAACTTCCTATTGCTACCCACCAGTAGAACTTACTAACACAACCACGTGCAAGCTCTGAATCCACAGACTCCTTCTTTCTTGGATTCTCCAGCAAATACAAGTACCCCCACTTGTTTTTCTTTAAGCTCCAATGGCAGCAACTGAATGATCATTAAGATGTTGAAGTAATCTCATTCTTGATAACCCTAAGTTTATGTGAAGGAAAGCTCCTCAAAGATCTCACAAGAGATTCACATAAACCGCAATATGAGCAACAAAGACCTTAGAGAGGTTTGGGTACAAAACCCTAGATACAAAATAGGCACTCTCTTCTCTCTCTTTTTAGTCTCTTAAAAATGTGCTTAGGGTTTCCTTTATATAGTGAGAGAAGTAGATCTAAAACCCTAATCCTTAATGGACTTGGGCTGAGTTGGAAAATTCTGCAAAAAAACGTTCTGCCCGATATTCAATCGATCGAGTCTAATTCTCGATCGATCGAGCCATACAAAAAGTCACTAATACTTCTGCAGCCACTCGATTTCAACTTTACATACAATGCCCACACTTTGAGCAAGTCTAAACAAGACTAACAACCTGTTTTGATCATGGTTTGCCAACATTACACATTAGAGTTCTAAATACATTAGTTCCTAATTCTTTAGAACCTAACAAACTCCCCCTTTTGCAATCCGTGACAAAACATAAATTAAAAGCTCAAAGTTTACAAATAAAAGCCATTTTCAAAAATAATGCTCATAACACAATAATCCAACCTAACTACTATCCATCAGTTGCAAGTGTAGACAGCAGCTCAATTGAATTAACCTGTATATTTCCTGAAACACTCAACAAACGCATAAACACATGTGTGATAGAAAAACAATAAATTAACAAATATGCAAACTAACTCTCCCCCTAAGTTAGATACAAAAAAAATTATTTTCTCCCCCTATCAAAAATAATTTCAGCTCCCCCTAAACAAAACAAACAGGATTCTCATATATTCCCACATTTCATCTAAATCTCCCCCTTTTTGTCACGTATTGACAAAGACAACTCATACAAAGAGTAAACAGTCAACATACGCAACAAAGGATTAGAGAAAATTGAGAATCAAGAGAACACAAAACAATTCAACTCTATAGAAAATAGAGACAGCTCCCCCTATGAACAACAAAGGTTAAAAACATGCTTCTCCCCCTATAAAAATAGGAAAAACACAACAAGTTTTGGGAAAAACAGTTTTGGGGAAACTTTAGGAGGTTGGGAAAAAAAACACACAAACCAAACTTAAAAACTAAGTTGATAAGGTGAGGATACACATGAAAAAAATATTCTTTCTTTCAATAAAATGCAAACATGGCAGTATGTGACCCATAAACAGTTGCATGAGTAGAGAAAATATTTGCACATTGATTATCCATCATATCTCTTAAGAAAAATATTTTCTGCAGTTCACACATAAAAAATAGCATATACTAGAATGTACAAAACTCAAAAATTAATCAATCAATTTTTAAATCAAGTTGAGTACTCAATTTAGCAAAGTGTATGCATGCTATGTGTGAAAACAATGAGAGATATGACTGCAAAACTGCAAGATAGATACAGAAATCAATGCAATACATGTGAATCCTAAATACAAATGATGCATAAAAAATATGAACGGTTTAGACCCCTTAAACAAACAACCAGATTGCGTAGCCTAGATTAATTAGCCAAGTTGTTACTTAGTCAAATTAAACAATTCTAGGTTAAAATAATCAAATAATCATATCATGCATATAAAACATATAAAGCAGCGGAATAATAAAAGAACACAAGATATGATCACCCAAGAAACCACACGGAAAAACTTGGGGAGGATTTTACCCATCGTTCCTCAAGGCAAAACGGAATCCATTAAGAAAGAATTAAAGTTCTTACAAAAGGACTTCCAAGCTCCCCGCTTGACTTCCTAATGCTACCCACCAGTAAAACTTCCTGACACGACCACGCGCAGGCTCCGAGTCCATGGACTACTTCTTTCTTTGAATCCTTCAATCAGTTACAAGCTCCCCACTTGTTTATCTTTAAGCTTTAATGGTAGCAACCAAGTTGATCATCAAGATGTTGAAGTAATCTCAATCTTGAAAACCCTAAGCTTTGTGTAAAAGAAATCTCCTCTAGATCTCACAAGAGATTTACACAAAACCGCAATGTATGAGCAACAATACAACTTGTGCAACTCTAAAAATGTGGCTAGGGTTTTGCCTTATATACCTAGGGCAAAAACATAAAACCTAAACGTTTTAAAAGAGTTAGGGCTGAGCTGGAATTTCTGCAGAAAACGCATCTGGGCCGATTTTCGATCGATCGAGAATTACATTCGATCGATCGAGTCAGGCCGAGAAGCCCCAATGCATCTGCAGTCACTCGACTCCAACTTTACAATATTTTACCAACTTTGAGCAAGCCTAAACTAGACTAAATACATTGTTTTGATCATGGTTTGCCAACATTACAAATTAGAGTTCTAAATACATAAAATCCTAAGACCTTAGAACCTAACAAAATATATCATGATGCATGCTCTAATGCAATGAAACTAAGTTCAATATAAGTTCAAATTCACAAAATTGACTTGAGCATAGAGTTTCTAACAAAAACCCCAAAATTTAAAAAACCACTTGTTAAGAGTTTATGAAAAAATTGATCAATTGATCATCACACAAGCTAGAATACACAATATAATGATCAATTACATCAATTCAACAAGTTAATTGCATCAATTGAACCAAATTTGAACAAAATCCTCAATTCGGGTACACTCAAGCTCTAGAATTTCCAATTTCTCAAACTTTAAATATATTTTGCATTAAGATTAAGGAACTTTTAATTTTTGATGGCCACAACAAGATCACACACAATAAAATGTGCTAAGTTTAGCAAAGAGTAACTTGTGTAATATGTGCAACTAGCAAAAACTTGAGATACATGTGTAGTGATATGTGAATAGTAATCAAACACAAAGTTTACAAAATTCATTACATAGAATTTAAAAGAGACTATCACCAAAAGAGTTACATCATATAACTCTCACATCTCCTAGATCATAAGCTTGCAATCATGTAAGTTTCTTGATTTTGCCTCATAATATACACACAAATTTTAATTGTTCAGAAACTTATTAAAAAGCTGGGATAATGTACACACCAATTTTATTTATTTGATTTAGCTTTAAGCCCAATAATGTACACACTAATTTTAAGCAATTAAACCGAGGCTACACCTTATGTTCTTTTTGTGCACGTGCTACACTTTCTTGAGTACAAAATCTTATGATATGCACTAAAGTGTTCATGATTGGCTAGTGAACAGTGGTGAGATGATTATTATGCCTTTCTTAAAAAGTTCAAGTTCAACAGTCAAAGACATGTGACTTCAAGATCAAGACAAAGTGATCAAAAACCATAAACATCTTTCCCACACAACATGCATTACAAAGCTCAAACTAGTAAAGTGCAATAAAATAAGCTCATCTAAGCTAAATAAGGTATATAAACCTGTTATGTAAAGATAATATGGCCAATTCTTGATTATAAATCCAAGATGTGAAATACAAAACACAAAAATCTTTTTGGTTTTAAAAAAAAAAAAAATTATGACCAAAAACAAAAAGCACATATTATGCTAAATGAATAATGCGAAAGCAATGCATGATAGTGCTAAACTAAGCTATAGAGGGTACACAAACAAAAAATATCAATTTCTTAATTAACCCTTGAGTACATGTACAAATTAGTACATACTTCACACAAAATCAGAAAAAAAACTTAGCACTTATATAACATATACTATTCAAGTTTCTCCACAATGTCAAGTATGTTCTAAATCAAGAGAGATATTATAACTCATGTAATCCTCAAAACAAATAAAACAAGACACAAAATAAAATATTTTTGTCTTTTTGAGAATTTTTCAATGTTTTTGGATTTTTTTTTAATAAAAAAAACAACCTAGAAAAAATAAAACACCCAAAAACAGAAACAAAACATGTCCGCAAATAATTGAAAGAATTAAAATAGGGACAAGTCAGCAACACTCACATTAGAGAATCTTTTCTCACCCATATAGCAAGAGTCTTTGGCTTTATAGGTGAAAATCCATGAGAAGCATAGTGTATTTGAGGAATTACACCAATCTTCTGAGAAAGACTAAAATCCTGCAAATTCCTTTCACAAGCCAACAAGCTTAAATTTTTCAAAATAATATGAAACAATTTATATGGACTTATGGCAGGAGAAATATCATGACATATCCTAGATTGAATACAGAATGCTTAAGTTTCAATTTATGGCAATTAGGACGAATGTGACCGGAGACACCACAAAAGTGACAAACAGGTACAAATTTAGGAACATCAGTATTCCTAACAACAAATCTAGTCTCAGATTTTGGTTTTTGCCTCAACAAAGAACAATTTGATCTAATATGACCAACAACATCACAAAGGTGACAGGTAAGCACAAAAACAGATTTCTTTTGCACACTAGCAGTAGGCTTAGACATAGGTTTAGAAACTTCAACATCTACATCAGAACTTTTACCTTTGTCTAACCTAGCAAAATAAGCCTTTTTTTTATTATTCCTCTTGAAATGAGGGATATAAACTTTCTCAGTTTTAGGCTTAAGAGAAACAGAAACACTTCTGTTATCAACAACAGGCTTGATACTAGTCAAATTTTCAATTTTAGATTTAGATTCAACTAATTCTTGTTTCAAACTTTTCATCTTCTCAACTTGAGAGGAAATTTAATTTCTAAAAAATTCATTCTTTTTATTAGATTCATCTAATCTAACAAGCAATTCCTCTTTTTCAAGATTAGCCAATTTTAACTCTTCCTTGAATTTCTTAGCAATTTTCATAAATTTCAATAATTCCTTACGGAGAGTTTCACAGGCATCAATAAAATCAACAGAAGCATGAGCAGAAACATGATCAAAAAGACACTTCAAATTATCCATGACAACAAGGGTCAAGGATCAGCCTTTAGATAAAAAGATCTAAAACAAAAGAGCTACCCACTCTGATACCACTTGTTAGGTTTTTAGACCCCTTAAAACAACAATTGAATTAAGCTAAAGAATTAGCCAAGTAATTAACTTAGTCAATTTATGAAATTCTAGGTTAACACAATCAAATAATCATATCAAGCATATAAAGCAACGGAAATATAAAGAACACAAGATATGATGACCTAGGAAACCACACGGTAAAAACCTAGGGAGGATTTGACCTAGCTATCCTCAAGGTAAACTTGAATCCACTATGTGAAAGAATCGAAGTTCATACAATAAGACTTACAAGCACCCCCGCTTGACTTCCCATTGCTACCCACCAGTAGAACTTACTGACACGACCACATTCAATCTCCGAATCCACAAACTCCTTCTTTCTTGGATTCTCCAGCAAATACAAGCACCCTCGCTTGTTTTTCTTTAAGCTCCAATGGTAGCAACTGAATGATCACCAAGATGTTGAAGTAATCTCCTTCTTGAAAACCCTAAGCTTATGTGAAGGAAAACTCCTCAAAGATCTCACAAGAGATTCACATAAACTGCAATATGAGCAATAAAGACCTTAGAGAGGTTTGGATACAAAACCTTAGATACAAAAGAGGCACTCTCTTCTCTCTCTTTTCAGTCTCTTAAAAACGTGCTTTGGGTTTCCTTTATATAGTAAGAGAAGTAAATCTGAAACCCTAATCCTTAATAGGCTTGGGCTGAGTTGGAAAATTCTGTAGAAAAACATTCTGCCCGATATACGATCGATCGAGTTTAATTCTCGATCGATCAAGCCAAACAGAAAGTCACTAATACTTCTGCAGTCACTCGATTTCAACTTTACATACAATGCCTACATTTTGAGCAAGTCTAAACAAGACTAACAACCTGTTTTGATCATGGTTTGCCAACATTACACATTAGAGTTCTAAATACATTAGTTCCTAATTCTTTAGAACCTAACAGATCTCAAGGGCAAGGATCCAGCCTTTACCACAACTACAGCAGCCAAACCCACCAAGCCTACAGCGAAAGATAACCGTCCTCTCAAGATTAATTAGGACTTAAACTAGAATCTGTACACCTTTTGTCTTTGTGTGTGTGTGTGTGTGTGTTTATATATATATATATATATATATATATGTAATGACTGTTTAAATTTCCAAAGTTGTAATTATTTTGCCTTTTCTAAGGCTCAAATTAATGACAATTATGAGCTTTATTTCATACTTATGGTACTTGTGCAAATTCTTATATGACTTTCGCTTTACCTTACACTTAATTGATATAAAAATGAGATATAATTTCATCCAACTTAAGATATACCTATATCCTTGACTTCAACAATTATCTGTACAAGTGATAGTACAATTGCTATACTTTGCACAACCGACAACAAGACAGGCTAAATCTTCCAAGTCTATAATCTTTAGTAAGGAGTAATTTTAGCTTCAAAAATATACCTAACATGTTTGAAACAAACAGCTAACATAACCATACATGCTTTAGGTTTTCCTTCTTAACTTTAAACAATGGTAAAACATCCACTTAGCAGTAGATCCAAACAACAGTAGGTATTAATTTACCCCTAGTAGATGGTTCAAGGAGTTAAACATAATTAAGATTCTGTTTAATACCTAAAGAGATACCAAGCGGCGTTAATTTATCCAAGGTGTATGGTCCGAGGAGCCAAGGATGACCAAGGTTCTGTTTAACACATGGATATTTGCTCAAGAAGTATTAATTTACCCAAGGTATGTGGTTCGAGGAACCAAGCATGACCATGATTTTGTTTAATACTTAAACAAATAATAAGGAATATCAATTTACCGAAGGTATTTGGTCCGAGGAACCAGGCATGACCAAGGTTCTGTTTAATATTCAAATAAGTAATCAAGAACATTAATTTACCCAAGGTATGTGGTCTGAGGAACCAGACATGACCAAGATTCTGTTTAATATCCAAACAAGTAATCAAGAACATTAATTTATCCAAGGTATGTGGTCTGAGGAACCAGGCATGACCAAGGTTCTGTTTAATATCCAAACAAGTAATCAACATAACACATAATGTCAAAAATAAAAACATGGCAAAATTGCCTTTCATTAATAATAATACATTCGCAGGTTATTTACATTCCAGGGGTATGGTATAACATTTTCGTCTAGATCTTTTAGGAAGTATGCACCTATACCAACTACCGAGGTGATGCGATATGACACTTTCCAATGAGGCTTAACTTTCCCCATACTAGGTTTTTTGCAGTACCCACAACATTTCTTAATACCAAGTCCCTAAAGGCTAACGGTCTTAACTTCATACTTGAGTCATATCCCTGTTCAAGTTTCTGTTGATAATATTCTAATTGAACCATGGCATTTTCTCTCCGTTTTTCAATTAAATCAAGGTTCTTTTCTAGTAGGTTATCATTGATGTTTGGTGCGAACAAGCTTGTCCTTAGCATTGGGAATCTAGTCTCTAGAGGAATCACAGCCTCAGCCCCATAGGTCATTAAAAAGGTTGTTTCCCCTATGGACCTACGAGGAGTAGTCCGATATGTGCAAAGAACATGTGGCAACTCTTCCACCCATTTACCCTTTGCATCATCCAACCTCTTCTTGAGCCCATTCACTATGACTTTACTGACAGCCTCGGTTTGTCCATTCCCTTGTGGATAAGTAGGAGTTGAGTATTTATTCTTGATACCCAATTCACAATAGTACCTTCTAAAAGCTTTGCTATCAAACTGAAGTCCATTGTCTGAAATGAGTGTATGAGGAATCCCAAATAGAGTGACAATATTCTTCCACACAAACTTCTTGACATCAACATCCTTAATATTTGTCAGTGGCTCCACTTCAACTCACTTGGTGAAGTAGTCAGTGCCGACCAAAAGTCATCTCCTATTTCCTACTGCTTTAGGGAAGGGCCCTACAATATCCAAGTCTCATTGAGCAAAAGGCTAGGGACTAGACAAATGATTAAGGATACCCCCTGGCTGATGAATATTTAGAGCAAATCTCTAACATTGGTCACACTTCTTCACGTATTCTTGTGCTCATTTTTGCATATTTAGACACCAATATCCTTAAGTGAGGGCTCTGTGGGACAATAATCTACCTCCTGTATGACTTCCATAAATCCCTTCATGTAACTCTTTTGGGAGTGGCTCTGCTGCTTCAGGATGGATGCATAGCAAATATGGTACAAAAAAAAAGCGCTTGTACAACTTTTAATCATCGGACAACCAAAACCGAGGAACTTTTTTCCACACTTTATCAGCCTTCCCTTTTTCCTAGGGAAAGATGTCATCCTTAAGGAACAGTACAATAGGATCCATCAACTAGGCCTTACCCTAATTTGATGAATTTGAGCCTTCTCCCTCTTCATCTAAGTAGGCTTACACAAATCCTTAACTAGGATAACCCAAGGTAAGATTTGCGCTAAGGAGGTTGTGAGAGTGGCAAGAGATTCAGCATGCATATTTTTGCTTTTAGGGATTTGCAGTAAGGTGAAAGACCCGAACCCTGATTGCAAGTGCCTAACATGATTCAAATACTCTTGCATTCTCGAATCCCTGGCCTCCAATTCTCCTTTCACCTGGCCTACAACCAACCTCGAATTTGAAAATAACTCCACTGCTCTTCCTCCTATTTTCTGAACCACGACCATTCCTACCAACAAAGCCTCATACTCAGCCTCATTGTTCGTGGCCAAGAAGCCCAACCTTAAGGATTTCTCAATAATAATCCCTTTAGGAGATACTATAACTAGCCCCACTCCAAATCTCCTTTGATTTACTGTACCATCAACGTACACCCTCTAGGATAAAGGCCCTTGTAGGGAAACCACACCAATTGATTTTCCATCCATGCACTGCTCTTCCCTGTCCTCTTCCGTTAGAGACTTAATAAACTCGGCCACTAAATCTGCAAGGACCTAGCCCTTAATGGAAGTGCGAGGCATATACTTGATATCAAAAACTCCCAGGATCGTTCCCTATTTTGCAATCCTCACTGTGTAGTCAGCTTTCTGAAACAGTAATTGAAGAGAAAGTTCGGTGAAAACCACAATGGTGTGAGCCTGGAAGTAATGAGGGAGCTTTCGTATAGCATGCACCACCACTAAAATGATTTTTTCCAATAGTAGATAACGAACCTCTGCTTTATGCAACGATTTGCTCACATAATAAACTGGTCTCTATATCTCATCGTCAACTCGTACTAATACTAGGCTCACCGCATGTGAAGCTATAGCAATGTAAGCAAATAGAACTTCCTCCTCCTCAGTCTTGGACATAATGGGTAGTTGAGAAAGATATTCCTTTAATTATTGGAAGGCCGAGGCACATTCTTCGGTCTACTCAAACCCTTTCCACTTATGCAACAATTGGAAGAAGGGTCTACATCGATCTGCTGACCGAGAAATGAATCGATTCAAAGCAGCAGTCATTCCTGTCAACTTCTAGACCTCTTTGGGATTCTGAGAAGGCTGTAGATTGTTAACTGCTCTAATTTGATTAGGGTTGACATCAATTCCGTGATGAGTGAACATATAACCCAAAAACTTTCCAAAGCCAACGCTGAAAAAACACTTAGAAGCATTAAGGTGCAATTTATGTTTCCTCAGTATCTCAAAAATATTCCCGAGGTCATGTACGTGATCGAATTGTACTTTACTCTTTACCACCATATCATCTATGTAGACCTCAATATTTTTGCCTAGTTGAGATTCAAACATCCTGGTCATCATCCTCTGATAAGTAAACCCCACATTTTTCAATCTAAAGGGCATCACTTTGTAATGAAAATTCCCAGTATGTGTAACGAAAGCAGTTTTCTCTTGATCATCCAGAGTTAATGGTATCTTATAATATCCTTGAAAAGTATCGAAGAAACTCATCCGAGGATGGCCTATAATTGCATCCACTAATTGATTTATTCAAGGCATAGGGAAAGGATCCTTTGGGCAAGATTTATTCAAATCAGTGAAGTTTACATATACTCACCACTTCCCACTTTTCTTCCTCACCACCACTGTATTGGCTAACCATTCAGGGTAAAAAACCTCCTTTATGGCCCCGACCCATTTAAGCTTAACCACCTCTTTCTTGACAGTAAAGGAATGTTCCTTAGATAAGCGTTGAGGTGGTTGCTTTTTGGGGATGACAGAAGGATTGACGTTTAGATAATGGCAAATGAAATTTGGGTCCACCCTAGGAGCTTCGTAAGTACTCCACGCAAACACATCAATATTTTTCCTAAGAAATCCAATTAGTTATCTCTTCTCCTAAGGAGGCAACTGAATTCCACCTGGAAGAACTTACCCTCATCATCACCAATAATAACTTTTTCTAACTCCTCACACATTGCCTCTTCTACCACCACGTCCGTAAACCATACTAACACCCTTACTTACTATAAGCCCTGCTCGGCAGAAGTCGAGGACTCACCTCCGGTCTAATGTCTAATTGCAGCCACCAAGCACTGCCTAGCCATAAACTGGCTTCCAACCAGCTCCTCGACCTAACCCCCTAACAGATACTTCACCTTTAAGTGCAGGGTGGAAGACACAGTCCCCATGGCATAAAGCCAAAGTCTTGCCACAATAGCAGTATAGGGGAAGTATGCATCTACTACGATGAAGTTCACTTTTACGACTTCTGACCTTGTCTGAACAGGTAGTCTAATTTAGCCCTTTGGAAAGACAATCTTCCTATCAAACCCTGTCAGAAGGGAGTCATAGCAGGCCAAGTCCTCGGGCCTTAGCTTCAGCCCCTTAAATAGGTCAGGGTACATGGTCTCTACACTGCTGCCCTGATCTACCAACACCCTTTTCACATCATACTCTTCTATCCTGAGAGTAACTACTAGGGCATCATCATGTGGCTACAAGGTTCCAACTTTATCCTCATCGAAAAATTTCAAAGTTGGTTAGACCTCCACTCTACCCCTCTTTGAATCAGGGGGCAAGTCTTCTGTAAATGGTCGAGCTATAGACATCACCCTAGATGACTGAGAACCAGTTCTTCCTGGAGTAGCAAGAATAACACTAATTGTACCTAAAGGTGGTCTTGTAGAAGCATCTCTCTGGGCTCCCGACCCTGCCTGACTACCCTGTTGGTTGGGTTGATACAGGAATTGCTTTAATGTCCCAATCGTAACTAATTACTCCAAATGACTCCACAACGTCCTACAATCTTCTGTAGTGTGCCCCCACTCTCGGTGGTATTGGTAGTGAAGGTTTTGGTTACGCCTCATGGGGTCTCTCCCTATCTTATTTGGTCATTTAAAGTACGGCTCACTCTTAATTTTTTCCAAGATTTGGTGCATAGGCTCTTAGAACACAGTGCTAACCACCTGAGTAGCAGTAGATCTAGATTGCCCAGCAAAATCTCTTCGGGGTCGGTTATTGTTGTATCTATTTGACCCAAAATCCCTTCTATTCTTTGGGATTACCTTAGCTTTCCCTTTCCTTTGTTGTTGGTCCTCTTCGACCCGTTTATACTCGTCAATGCGATCCATGAGCTGACGCACACTCCCAACAGGCTTCCTTTTTAAAAATTTTCTCAAATCATACTGGGCGGGTAGACCGACCTTGAAAGTCCTTATAGCCATATCATCGAAGTTCCCATCTATCTCATTAAACATTCCCTAGTATCTGTCAGAATATTTTTTTAGGGTTTCCCCTTCTCGCATAGTCATAGACAATAGGGAGTCTAGGAACCTAGGAACTTTACTACAAGTAATAAAACGAGCTCCAAATGCTCTAATAAGCTCCTTAAAGGAGTTAATAGAACCTTCCTACAGACCATCGAACCATCTCATCGCCACGGGCCCCAAACTGGATGGAAACACCTTGCACATCAAGGTCTCATTCTTTGAATGAACAGCCATTCTCTAGTTGAAGTCGCTAACATGCTCCACAGGGTTTGTTCTGCCATTATACATGGTAAACGCTGGCTGAGTAAACTGCCGAGGAAGCTTTCCCCCTTCAATCCTACGGGTAAAAGAGGATTTAGAAATCTGGTTAAGAGCCCTGCTCATAGCATCGCTGCCTAGACCTTTGCGAGATGGACTCTTACTCCTACACTTTATAATGTTGATCCTCATCATATGAGAAAGACTTACTGGGAGGAGTCCTTGACCTAGGCCTATAGTTGTCATCCCTATCATCATCAGAAGAAGGATCAGAGCTTAAAGGAGTCTTTCTCCATCGCTTGCAGCGTAACCTCTTTTGTAGACAATCAATCTCCAACTACATGCTTCTAGTATTCCCTTCATGAGAGACGTGACTCCCACTTTGAGACTGGCTCCTTCTAGTTTGAGTAGTATGTACACTAACTTCACGATCTCTCCTACGTTCAAGGTTGAGGAAATGATCTTGGCACTGGGAACCAACAGATTCTTCTCGGTTAGGACCTAAACCCACCATAGCTGAACGTTGATCTCACTAAAAACTCAAGTTCTTCCCACAGACGGCGCCAATTGTAAGGGCTATTTTTGGATCCTAAGACCAAAAGGTAAAAGGATTAAGGCTTAAATAGCCCGATACAGAGAATTTGTAAAGAGTGGGCTGAAAATTAGGTTTCAATGAGTTGGACAATCCTCACAATGGATTAAAGATTGAAGTAAAATAAAGAAAAACAGGTTTTATGCGAAGAAATCCTTCCTCAGCAAAGTCCGAGGAGAGTAGTTCTTTAATATATTTCTCGTAGACTTGATTATAATTACAGTTCTCAATGCTACAGTCTTTTTTTCTTTCTACAGATTCTCAGATGCCCCTTTATAATTATGTCTTTCTTCCTTATATCCCCCTCTTCTGATTCATCTCCACCCTTCTCGTGTAGGCCAAATAGCTTGCTTTGATCCCTGTCCCATCAACGCCTTCTTCAAGTCTTTAGAGGTAGCTATAAGGCTGTATATTACTGTTAAGGTATCACCTCCACATTAATGCGATCAGAGAGTTAGTTACAGAGCATTTAATGCAGTGGTAGTAGCTTTCCCTTAGATATTTCTTAGCTTCTCTTTGTCCTATTCCCTCCTAATGTTTATCCTTACCAGTAGAATTGCTTTAAGCATTGCTCTTGATGGCAGGTCAACCTCTCTGACCTCTACTCTGTTAAGCCGAGGAGGACTTTCTCCTCAGACTGCCTTCCCAAACCCTTATGACCATAATCCGTCCGTAACTCACTAACTCGTACTTCCTTGTAAATGTATACTTGTCCTCGGACTACTAAATGTCCTTGGATAGGGCCCACGGCCCAATATACACTCCTGGCCCCTTCATCCCTACAAAAATTATTGAAAAAAGAAAAGTAGTTGTACAATGAAAAAAAAACTAAATTTACGTGACTTTGACCAATTAGTTATATAATATATATTATAATGTTTTTAAGGAAAAGTAACCGTATAATGACAATGTGTCAGGTAAAGCAAAAACTAAAAGTAAAGTCGTAGTATAGGTTTAAAAGAATATAAAAGTATGTGGTTCTTTTTGCTTGAAATACCCTAATATATTTTTAAGTTGCTCAAATTATGGACCAAACTACTTTAATATTATCTCACTATTTAATAAACATGGATTCACCAATGCTTCATTAATGAACATATATATATATATATATTAATAAATTGAATCCATCTCACTACCACTGGACATTTATTATTTGGATATAAACTACTGGACATACATTATTTGGACATAGACCATTGCTGGACATACATTAGTTGGACATATACCATTGCTAGACATACCTTATTATATTGAACATGAACTAAACCACAACTGGATATGGACTATTTCAAACTACTTTGGATTTATCGCATTACTGGACATATGACGCTTAATTAATTATTCTCTAATATTAGATATCACTTAATATATATAATAATGATGTTCAACTCATCATTCAATCAAAACTATTCAATTAAACATATTATTTATTTATTTCAACCATTATCACGATTCTTAGACTTCGGGCTTTATCTATTTTGTAAGTTTAAAAATGCACCAATAGCCATTGGTCTATGTGGTCCAATGTCAAGTTTAGGAGTAAACTCCCCAAAACAAATTCAGGTCTAGCAAAGTCACATCTCCGGTGGAAAACATGTGGCTAAGCGCAAAAATAGCCCCCAATAGTAGAATTGTCATAGAGTTCTAAATTATGTGTAGTTTAGGACATGTAAAGCTAAGTATAGTTAGCGGAGTTAGTTATTATTCTAAACACATGTCATTATATGATTAATGCTTACATTAGTAATATTTACGGAATCAGTTATGTATCTATATATTGATCTCGTATCAGAATTAATGTGAATCAAGGAAACACTTTTCCAATTCTATTAAACTCTTTCTTAATTTCTTTGCTCTGTTTTCTTGTTTCCTTGTGTTGCTTGCATTTCTGTTCAATATAGACCAATCCGTTTTTGTAAATCTCTTTTTCATTGGGTTTTTATTCTTTTTTAAATTTTCTATTATTATTGTTCGATTACTTCTTAAATTCTATGAAATTTTTCTGCCTCCAAATATAACAATTCATCTTGATTATTATTTTTTAAATGTTAACCCATCTTGATTGTTTTTTGATTGAAACCCATCTTCTTTTTTTTTTTTTCTTTTTTGATAAAAATTTGAAACCCATCTTGATTATTGATACCGTGTTTTTAATTTGGTTTTTTTATTTTATTTTATTTTATTATTATTGTAAATTAAGATGAATGTAGTATTTCTTAAATTATAATCATTAAAACCATTGTGCATGACAACTAATTTATTTGGTAGATTGTTATCTATACTACTATTTAAGGGGCTGCACCTGTTTGGATCGGATTTTTTTGTTCCAAAATACCCCTATTTCTCTAGGTTTAAGTAGAGATAAAATTAAAGGATAATTTGGTAAAATATATGTTTAACTTGCACTAAAATATCGCCTATAAAATAGAAACACTCTCCCACTAACCCACTTTTATTGTTTTTTTTTTAAATACTTTATTATTAAAAGGAAAAAAACTCCCCACGTACTGATAGTTAAAAAAAAAAGAAAAAAAAAAGAAAAAAAAAAAGGAGACATGTATTGATAAAAAAAAAACTAACACACGTAAATGTCCACTAACCCACTTTTATTGTTTTTTTTAAATACTTTATTACTATTATTTAAAAAGGAAAACAAAAACAGCCCACATACTAATAGTTAAAAAAAAAAAAAAAAAAAAAAAAAAAAAAAAAAAAAAAACTAATACACGTAAATGTGGGTGTTCAAATACATCTACAGTTATTGCCCCCAAAAAAAAACCAGCCGTACACCCATATTTTAATCACATACACAACTCCAAACTGCAACCTAACAAATTTAAATCTCCCCAACAGTTATAATGTTATCAAATTACTTCCCATCTCTTCCATATAAAAAAAATAAATAAATAACACATGTAAATGTGAGTATTCAAATTCATCTACAGTTATTGCCAAAAAAAAAAAAAAAAAACAGTCGTACACCCATATTTTAGTCACATACACAACTCCAAATTGCTACCTAACAAATTTTAATCTCCCCAACAGTTATTATTTTATCAAATTGCTTCCCATCTCTTCCATAAAAAAGAAAATACTCTTCACCTCCATCTTCAAGTCCCTACTTTTTATACTAAGAGGAACAATAGTAATAGGTGACTACATGCTAGAGGAAGCCACTTAAAAATGTATTTACTCATCATTTTCTTTCCATTCATGTCAAATAATTTAAGCTTTTATGTTTTTCGAATCTCTGTCACCAAATTCTATTTAATACCATTGTTTTGTAGCTTCTTTTGAAATTTGTTATTTACAGCATATTAATTAAACTCAACAGCTATGAGACTTACATAGCGGATGTGTAGTTAACAGCAAAAATGTAAGTATCTTTCATCCATTCACTATTTACTTTCCTGTATTTGGTTTATATTTCATTTCCTTGTTTTGTTATCATTATCCTTTCTATACCATTATTTTGTCTTAAATATATATATATATATATATAATAACACTCTCACGTTTTTTTATATTCCTGTTACACTCACAGGTTTTCTTATATTCCTGTTACACTCGAACGTTTCTTATATTCCTTTTTTTAAATATTTTTATAACTACGTTTTTTATATTCTTGTGTTTTGTTCAAATATGAGTTCTTATCCTGCTACACTCTCACGGTTCCTTTTTTTTTTTTTATTATTATAATAACCACTTCTCTTATATTCCTATGTTTTGTTTAAATATGGTTGTCATGTATTCATAGTTTAAGGAGTACTTACTTTTAGATGAATGTGGTTAGGAATTCAAGGATGTTTGACAGTTGCTTATTACCCGTGGCTGACTTAAAATTTTCAAAAAATAAGGTTTTTACTTGAACTGACTATTTGAGAAAGAATATTGGTAAGAGCTCTTTCTCTTTGTTTGGCTTGCAATCAAACACAAACTCTTTTTTTGTTCCTTTTTTTTTTTTTAGAGATTATGCTGCTACTTGCTTTCCTAATCAAACACAAACTCTAATAAAGTATCTCAGAATCATTGATGGTGGATAAGTTTTGACTAGGACCATCACTATTTTCTCTAGTAAATTCTTCCAAAAACCTAAATCAAAATGAATTATAGACACTTTGTATTTGTTTTGCCTTTGAATTGTTTTTTCAGTTTTAAATCACATACCCAATATATGGAATACTCAAATGCACATTAATGACACGCACATTAAGTTGATAGAAAAAGAGTGAATTTATAATAAACTCTTTAATAACACGCACGCTAGGTACTTGGTTTGTTGATTAAAGTTTTTATTTTATTTTATTTTATTTTATTTTTAATACTTGGTTTAACATTAATTATGTTATTTTTCTTAGGTTGACGTACGCACAAATTTATTGGATTGCATTGAGAAAGCATTGGAATGGAACATTAGCATTGAGGAGGTATTGGAATGGAATATTAGATAAGTTCGGATGAGAGAATTTATAAAAATTATTGTATGATTCAACCTCACATGAATGAAGTGGTTGTTATTTAAGAAATTGTTGTAAAAAATTTCCTTTTGTAACAAAAACTATATTTATCATTTGTATAATTCTATGTGAAATTCAATTTACAAATTTTTTTTTAAAAGTATTAATTTACTACGGTATCAAAAACGTTATGTACCTTTTTTTGGTTTTAAAGGTAGTTGATAAATTTTAAATTTAAGCTCTTTTTAACTATTGTTATAAATGTGTAGTAAGTGGCTAACTTTTAAGATCATAAAACTAAATTTATGGATTAAAAAAAATTGATAACTGTTGAGCCTTTCCTTTAAAAAAAAAAAACTATGAGCCTTTGATCGTATGTTAAAAAAAAATAGTTGCAAAATATTAAATTTAAGCTTTTATTTACTTCTTTTATGAATGTGTAGTAAGTAGCTAAATTTTAGGATTAAAAAACTACATTTTAGGATTAAACAAAAAATGATAACGGTCATAAATAAAATTATAAAAAAAAAAAAAAAACAACACCACCAGTTGAAAATGTTAGTCTTTTACTGTAAAAAATAAAATAAAATAAAAAGGTATAGTTGTTAAATTTTAAATTTAAGCACTTTTTAACTTTTTGTTACGGATTTGTAGTACATGGCTAAATTTTAGGATTAAAATGCTACATTTTAAATTAAATTAAATTAAAAAAAAAAAAACATCTACAACAACACCCAAACAAAAACAAACATGGATCTTGGATGTTTTTCATTTAACAAATGTAAAAGAGAAAAAGAAATACTAACACAAAAAAATGGCAGCCTTTTACCGTAACAAAAATAAAAAAAAATAAAAAAAATAAAAACTATTAAAATTTTGTACTTTGTGTTTTTATGTATGTGTAATAAGTGGCTAAATGTTAGGATTAAAAATAATTTTTCATCACACTCCTAAGTTTTTTTTTATGAATGAAAAATGTAATAATCTCAAATTATAATAGATGCAAATTATTAATTTTTTTCTCAAAAAATAGAAGAGCTTCACGTGCATGCTCAAAGGTGAGTACTTAGGTAAAAAAGTAAATTTAAGTTTTAGATTCAAATTAGAGTAAATAATAATTTACCACTTATGATTTATTGTGAAAGTATTGTGAACCTAACTGTTCTTGTTTAAGAATATATAAATCCATAAAAAATAATTTATAAATAATGATATAGTGCATTGCACGAATTGTTTAATACAAATAGAACTCAACATACGGACCACAAACCGAGTGGCAATCTGGTGGTTAGCGAGTATTGTCCAACGAATGAGACGGGGTTCGATCCACCTTAAGGAGGGACCACGTCAAAATCTCAAAACTTTCAATATTCAACTTACAACAAATACTCCTTGTAATATCTCAAAAAAAACAAGGAGGTCCAAGGAGGTCCCTTTCAATATTCAACTTACAACAAATTCAACTTACAACAAATACTCCTTGTAATATCTCAAAAAAAACAAGGAGGTCCCTGAGGTCCCTTTCAATATTCAACTTACAACAAATACTCCTTGTATAAAAACAAGGAGGTCCAAAAAAAGGAGGTCCCTTTCAATATTCAACTTACAACAAATACTCCTTGTAATATTCAACTTACAACAAATACTCCTTGTAATATCTCAAAAAATACAAGGAGGTCCCTTTCAATATTCAACTTACAACAAATACTCCTTGTAATATCTCAAAAAATATACAACAAATACTCCTTGTAATATCTCAAAAAATACAAGGAGGTCCCTTTCAATATTCAACTTACACAACTTACAACAAATACTCCTTGTAATATCTCAAAACTTTCAATATTCAACTTACAACAAATACTCCTTACAAGGAGGCCCCTTTCAATTCAGCAAAAAAAAGGAGGTCCCTTTCAATATTCAACTTACAACAAATACTCCTTGTAATATTCAACTTACAACAAATACTCCTTGTAATATCTCAAAAAATACAAGGAGGTCCCTTTCAATATTCAACTTACAACAAATACTCCTTGTAATATCTCAAAAAATACAAAGAGGTCCCTTTCAATATTCAACTTACAACAAATACTGCTTGTAATATCTCAAAACTTTCGCTTACAACAAATACTCCTTGTAATATCTCAAAACTTTCAATATTCAACTTACAACAAATACTCCTTACAAGGAGGCCCCTTTCAATTCAGCCAAAAAAAAGGAGGAGGCCCCTTTCAATATTCAACTTACAACAAATACTCCTTACAAGGAGAGGAGGAACCACGTCAATTGTGAGGAGGGGACCGCTTCTCAAAAAAAACAAGGAGTTCAACGCCAAAAAGTTCACCCTTACATCACGGTTTGTAAGTTTCGTATTCCGATCTGTTCTATTTCCTCAGTGATGAGGGTTTGTGGGTGGCCGTCGTTTTTTTTTCCCTCTCTGATCTGTGGATTTCAGGGGTCGTAGGTGGGTTTGTGTCTATCTGTTGGTGATTGCTTGGATTTGATGGGGAGTACGATTATTTCGTCAAGGTTTCATTCATCGGCGATTTTACAGTTGGAAATCTAAATTTCTTTCCCGATCTACTAGGAACGAGATCTGAGGTTTACTTTTATATATTTATACACATATTTGTATGTTTTGTGTAATTTGGATCCGGGATGTTTATACATATATGCTTGTGCGTATGCTTTTTTTTTTTAGAAGATTCTGCATATAATTTGGATATGGGATTTTTTTAAATCTTTCAATCTATTTTTTCTTTATGTGACAAATTGTATAGCTTAAATTTTTAAAATTTTTTTTTTGGGGGATAATAGGATTTGAAACCATGTTCGTAAGACAACATATGTAATTGCTAGATTTGCTAAAGATGTAAACGATGTCCACGTATATAGCATGTATTTTTTATAAAGTCTATGGAAGGGTTTGGCTGATTGGAATTTCACTCTGATTTTAAACATGTATTTTAAGGGTTTTAACTTTTAATCGGTAACATTCTTCCATGAATATAAATAAAAGGTTAAGAATAAAAAACTTTAAATATTGGTTTCTAAATATGATGGATTGTTTACAAACTTATGCTATAATTAAACATTGATCTAGTCAAAAATAAGAACTTTTCTCTTTTATGCAATAGATGTAATACTTTAATTTCTTTAGCGATATTAATAATATTTTTACACTTCTTTACACAGGTCTAGAAGGGTGGCTCTAGAAGACTAGACCTTTGCTTCACCTTTTACATCACGATTTTCAGGGAATGTAAGTTTTATTTTCTCCCAGAATTATCACATTTTGGAATCACAGTTTATTAGTTCCAAATATTTTCTTCTTTTATTCATTTTGCTCATCATTTTTTTTTTATTTTATTGATGCTCATAAATATTTAATTTTGCAGATAATTCGTAGAGGGTTCTATGGAGCCAAACGTGTGGGGGCATAAAGTCCAGGTATTTTTTAATTTAATTTTTTATATTGGATATGTCATAATGTATGTTTTTTTTTTCTCCATTTTTACTTATGTGATCATTACAAGTTATGGAGTCATAAATGTTGTTGAAACTTATTTGAAGGGATTATTGGAATTTTAAATGTTGCTAGGAATCATAGGATTTCTTAGAATTTTAAATGTTGATAGGATTCTAGAGACTAGAAGATAGAAAAGTTTTCATGCAAAAAGGTAATAGATTAAATTCTATTACCAATAGTTTACTATGAATAAAACTTTATTTTCTTAATTCTAAGAAATTTGAATTCTGCTTCACCTAAAATTCTATTACCAAAATTTTAAAGTAATTTAAAATAAATTTAATAGAATTTAATCTGGAGCCTAGGCGCTCGCCCAGGAATTTTTTGTTAGGCGAGAGGCGAGCGCCTGAGAGAAGTTTGCAATTTAAAGGCTGTAATGGCATGTTTTGTAAATTTAAAGAGGTGTATGGTTTTTTGTAAATTTAAAGAGGTGTATGGTTGGTTTTAAAACTTTTACCTCAGTGGGGATGAGCTGTCACCCACTATATCAAATAAAACAAAGCATAAATCAAAAGATAAAACAAAAGAAGCGAGAAGAAATTTCGGGAACACTCCTCTTCGTACACTTTCAGAGCAAGCAGTGGGTATTTTGTCTTCTTCTCGGCAGTCCACCAACGTCAGGTAATATTTTCCCATTCTTTTAGTTTTTTTTTTTTTACACTTTTTTTTTCCTGAGTTCTCTCTCACTGCGACACTGCTTTGGTATTTTTTCCCCCTTTTCTCTTCTCTGTTGGACTCTCTCCTCTCTGTTTTTTCTCTGTTTTTCCCCCCCTTTTCTCTTCTCTGTTGGACTCTCTGTCTCCAGCAATGAACCTCTCTGTTTTTTCCCCCTTACCCTTCTCCCTTTTACTCTATCTCCAGCAACTCTTCCTTCTCTGTTTTTTCTCTGTTTTTTTTTTCCTTCAGCCTTCTCTAGTCTGACTGTCTTACAGCAACTCTCCCCTATCTTTTTCTTTATTTTCTTTTCCTGTATTTTTCCCTTTTCTCGACCTCATTACTTCACTCAATTTTTAGAGCTTAAACCATAGTAAATGATACATAGCTAGCTTAATATAGAATACTAGATTCCAAACAAAATCAAGGGCAAGCTCAAAGGCCTCAACATCACAACTAAATATTGAAGAGGAAGATGCTGATTCTGATGAGACCGAGGAAGAGAATGTTGATGGTTATTAATCTGGTTCAAGTGGCTTTGAAAATGATGGAAACTTGAGTGAAGAGTCTGATGATGACCTTTAGATTAAAACTAACAACCACATTCAGGCTATTAAATAGGCTAATAGGCAGAATGTTCAATCTTCAAATGCTTTTGTTTTGTCATGGATAGTCATGAAGTTCAATCTTCAATGTTTTGTTAGGAGTTTTCTTCTTTCTAATATGAAGTTTATGAACAATATTTTGGTTTAATATTTAGATTTAGTTGGTATTTGGATGGAGACTAATTTTTAAATGGTGATTTATGGTTAATATTCAAACTTAGTTGATATTTGATAATTATCTAGACTTAGTTGACTGTTGATATTTGGATGGAGACTAATTTTTTAGTTGGGATTCAAACCCACAAACTGGTTTTATAGACCAGGCTGACCAGCTCCTATCCATTAGGAATAGAGTCAGATTTGTTTATATAATATTCTTATACATCAAATTAATTAGATTGGAACCCTATATGTAAAATAACAATATTTAGAATTTGGCGCCTTGCTTCACTCGGGCTAGCGCCTTTTTGGCGCCTCGTCGCCTTGGGCGATACAAGGCCTTGGCGCCTTAAGGGCGCCTTTCGCCTTTGACTACCTTGATATATTATATATTGTTTTTTAATATATGAAATTTATATGCTACACACTGTATTTGCACAAACTAACTCAATATCTGTGTATATTACATTTCATAAAATTATTGTGTTTTTTAAACATTTTTTGTATCATGTGGGTGACAAGTTATTAATACTAGTAGCTTATTCGTGGAATGCACTAGATAGTTAGCAAATGTTAAATAACTTTGATACTGATTAAAATCCCCAAGATTGGCTTGTTTTAATTGGAGTAGAAAATAAATAAGGGTTAGGGTTTGTGATGGAGTTAGCACTGATTATAATGATGTATAAAAACCATGGTTTAAAAATCGGACGTGTTAAAAAATTGAAAAAGGGGTGGTTACCTGTTATCTGGTTTGACTGGGGTCAAATCGATGGTTGAAACAATAATATATAAATAAATAATTTTAAATTATATATATTATATAATTTATAAGCATATATATATATATAACTAGTAATATTTATTTTAAAAATATATTTAAAAAATTTAAAAATAATTCACAACACATAATAACAAAGTTACACTAAAGTACATTTATATAGTGGGAGATGATAAACATATCAAGCTTAAATCTATTAAGCATGTAACACGTAGATTGTGAATAATGTACTAGAAGTTGTAAACATTTATATGAATTTGCTGGATATGATTAAAGAGCATATTTGTAGTTTGCCAATATGAATATGCCAAAGAAGAAAGATATCCAGAGATCCTCTACTTTTGTTAGAGCCACCACCAGTCCTTGAAGAAGTAGAATTAGCCATATTTAACTGTTTTTTATAGATCCATATGAGAGTACAACCAATATAGTTTCACTACAATCTTGCTTTTGATAGTGCCTCAACAATTGTTGTTCTGTTGAATTGGCTACCCCTCCATTTGAACAGCTCCAGTTTTGTTGATCTTGGAAGTCTCAATGTAGTCTGCAATACATATAAAAACTTAATGATATTGAAAACTTAATCACTCCCATGATATAAATATAAAAACATAGTAATTTACTATATAATCTTACAAGCCATCGCTCTGAGAGTTTGCTCCAATATGGTTGGGTCTTCAGCACTTGTCTCAATGAAACGGATCTCAAACTTACTTGCTAACTCCTGCGTTCATTTAGGCACAGGGAGAAAAATAAATTTAGATGGTAATAAGCATCAAGAATAATAATAACACTGGATTTTCTTGAATTACTTCGCTATATATGGGTCAAAATGTAGGGGAGATTTATTTAATTTAAAATTGACTTATTGTTATTGGTGAAGAAGTTACATAGGTAGATAAAAATTAAATATGTAATTTTGCCTGAACTTTTATATATCTTCTTAAAACACAAAAAACATAAAAATACAAGATAAAATGAGATGTAAAAGATGTTAGTAATGATAAACGAAGATTCCTTTGCCTAAACTAAAGTCCACTCTATTGGTTGGTCATCCAACTCAACTAATTGCAAACTCCCATTCTTCGATTCAGTCCACAAACTTCCTACAAGCAAATCATGTGGTATCACCTACAAATATTTGAAATTTTATCTTCCATTTTTGAGGTACAAGTCTTCTGGCTAGACCTTAATATTTGGAATTTGAATTTTTAAAGCCACCAAATAGGACAGACATGAGTTCAGTTAGGCTTGCGTTTGCTCCCTCTTTATTGCCTTCCATAATTCTAATGGCACACTCCAAACTTGTACAACTCTTCTAGGTGAGATAAAGTAGTTAGAAGTCCTGGTGGAATTGCTGTATACCATGTGAAAACTGATTTGGGAAAAATGATTTCATTGATTAATTAGAATTACAAGGCTAAACTATATATATATATATATATATATATACAAGCCACAGAGTAACTAACTAGCGGAAAAAGTGCTAACAGAATAAAACTAACACTAACTAATTGATCACTAATCATTACATCAAAACTACAAGTCATTTACTTTTTTTTTTTTTGATAAGTAAGAAGAAATTATTATTAAAAAAGAAAAGCAAGAGAAACACAAAGAGTTCACGGTAGTGAACAATGAAAAAAAGAAACAACAAGACAAAACAGCCCCTAATCTATTTTAATAGAAGAAATAAAATCCGTAAGGGAAGAACAATCCGAGAAACCCCAACAACGAGACCAATCAAAGAGGGTCCTTTGGCAAAGCTCTAATAACTGAACCACAGATTACATGTTCAAAACTACAGATCATTCTATTGTTCATTTACATCTTGACTTCCCTGTTTCTCTTGTCTGCACTGTCAGCTTCTTCAATAGCAGCTTTAGGTGCCTTCTTTATTTGATACTCCCCCTCAAGATGGACTGAGGGTAAATGAATATTTATCAGTCCCATCTTGGAAATAAGCTCTGAGAATTGATTAAAACTCAAAGCTTTAGTTAATAGGTCAGCTAATTGACATTGAGTCCTTACATGAATCAACTTTATCACCTTAGCCAACACCTTATCCCTTACCATGTGACAGTCTATCTCCAAGCATCTTGTCAAATCTAACAACTGTAGATAACTAAGATTTCTTATTTCTCTTGGTAGCTCCTTAATTTTAGAACCTAAAAAGCAAAGAATTTCTAGTTTCCTAAGTTCTCCCATTGCTTACACATCTGTTAACTCACAACCAACTAATTGCAGGGTTTGAAGGAAATGAATTGATTGTGGTGGTGATGGAAAGGACATTTACGCTTTGGTTGTTTTGAAGTAAAATTTTTGCAAAGGTAAATTATTTTCATTTTGGCGTGTTTGACTGTCAACATAAAAATATAGTGGAAATCATTTTTGAATTGCATGTTTCATTGTAAAATGAAAACTTTTTCATATTTCTCAAAAGTCAATAGGTGTACAAACCACCACCACCCACCACCTCCCAAAACTCTACATTGGAAGAAAAGACAGCCACCAAAACAGTACCGACCACTGAATTACCCCCAACCATTCAAGAAACAGGAACCAAAACACCACCAACCATTCAAAAAACAACCATCAAAATTTCCACCAACCACCAATGACCACTCAAAAGACAACCACCATCAACCAAAAATCTAGATCGAAAAAACCAAAAAAAAAGAAAAAGAAAAAAAAAGATAGAAAAACCACCCAACCACCATTAGTCAACAAAAACCTCTACGAACCCTGATTGAAAACCTAAGAAACAAAGAACATAATTTGAAAATCTAACCTCAGCGAAGGTGAGATCGAGTATCCACCAAAAACCCAAGCCCGTCGTCAGCCTCAAGGCAGTGCGAGAGAGAAGAGAAGAGAGGGTTGTGGTGTCAGTCAGTGGCGTTGGTTAGTGGGTTGTGGCGTCAATCAGTGGGTGGGCAATGGTGTGAGATGGGTGTGTGAGATGGGTGGAGATGAGAGGGCTTTGGCCTTGTGAGTGAGAGAACTGTGAGATGGAGAGAGGTAGAAGAACTAAGAAAGTTAAGAGAGGGGGAGATGCTGATAAAGAGTTGGGAGTGAGAGATGCGAAAAGGAGTGTAAAATGTTTTACCGATTTTTCAAGGGTAAAATATCTTACAATTTTTGCCTTTGATTGAAAATATTTTACATTTGTCCAATTATATTACTGCAAAACAAACATGATAAAATCTGAAAATATTTTCCTGAAAATATTTCACATCAAAATAAAGTGTTAGAGTCAAAAGCTTTAAATCATTCATCCCCTTAAACAGATTGGGTGGGAGTGTATGCGAACATGGTCGCTGCAAAAGCTCAAGTTTAGGATATTCCAAGCCAAGATGTTTCTTCAAACTTTTTATCAACCATATCTTATTTTTTGTGTTTTTGAGAGAGATATAAAAGTGGAGCAAAACTGCATATTTAGTCCTTTTTTTTAATAGATGTGGGTAACAGAATCTTAACTGAGTTAACTTTAGATGAGCAAAGATTTAGATCACAAGTAAGCAACTAAAATTTCAACCTAACAAGAGGTAAGTTGTATTGCTTCCAATGATTCGAGAACAAACTCGTTTTAAATCTTACTGGTAAAGTCTATTGCTTTCAATATTTAAAACGAATTCCAGATCACAGGTAAGTTTGTTCTCAAATCATTGGATTGTCTTCAGTTCAGATGTTTACCATAAAATGAGATTGTCTAATTTGATTGTTAATTAGAATTTCTATACCATAAAACAAAATGTTTCTACTTTATTTCGATTCTCATTTTTGGTTATGTGTCTTAGCACCCCCTAAGCTATGAAGGTGTTTGGAAAATGCTTAAATTTCATTTGCTCAAAATTGTTTAGGATAAATTGTTTTTATTTTTATTTTTTATTTTTTATTTTTGTGTGTGTGTGTGTATTAACCAAAAAGAGAAAAGCATGCACTACAGTTTTTCATCAAGGAAATTTATTTTTAGAATTTTATAAACAAAATTCATATCTAGAATTTAAGGTTTATGCGTTTGCTATCATCACCAACGTAATGATTCCTTGTTGTGAATGTACCTAATAAAATATCGGTTTTATTGAATTGAATGCTTTTATTATTAAATCTTCAAAGTTGATATTGCCAACAACGTAAATTCGAGAAAGCCAAAGGAAAAAAAACAAAAACAGGAAAAAAAGGGGTACAATCCAACTCAATCCAACTCTCTAAAAAAAAAAAAAAACACTAACTAGTTATACTCCTAACTCAATCCAACCCAATTATTATAGGTAAAACCTTACCTACTTACTTACCCAATACTCAAAAATCTCTAAAATGACCAAAATACCATTAATTTTAAAAAATAACAAAATGCTCCATGAGCTTTTAAAATGACTAAAATACTCAATAACCTCTAAAATAACCTAAATGCCCCCTAAAAATGACTGACATAGTGAAATCTCAAATATTTCCTAAATACCTCCTTTAATTTTAATGAAATACTCCCCCAGCATTGAAAGTATACCTAGATCCTTAAGAATGTTTAAAATGATATTTTAGCTAATTTTAAAGATTTTGGGGGTATTTTTGACATTTGGAGTGTGAATATTGCTTATCTATCTACAAAAAATAATGCAAATCATACTATCTTAATTTAATAGCTTGAGCTGAGGAAATTTACCTTTGCTGTTATTGTCTTCACAACCTTTTTCTCATCATTGTCTTCCAAATCACAGTTATTACCAATTAGAAGCATGTACACACTATCATTGGCATGTATATCATTCCTTTCCAACCACTTCTTTGCCTTATTGAAACTCTCTATCGCAGTAACATCATAGACAATCTGTCACATTCCAACACATATTTCTCAGGCAAGTAAGATGACAATAACAATAATTAGAATGGAAATCTGTGTTGACTAATGCTCTATTTGTTTTGTGGTAAGAAAATATTTTACACGTTTTACAGAATTTATTTCACAGTTAAATAGCTAATCAAATGTAAATTATTTTCAGTCAAAGAAAAAACTCAAAGCAAAACTTTGTAAAATGTTTTATGCTTGAAACAAAAGTAAACCATTTTACAAAATCTCACTCTCACAAACTTGCCGTGTATGTGTAGATTTGTTCATTTATGTTGTTTTTATTTGTTGATGATGATAAAAAGAAAACAAAATAAAGGGAAAGAGGAAGAGTGATATTAAGGTAGAAGGTTTGGAGAAATGAAAAGGTAAAGGGAAGGAGAAAGGTTGGAGAAAGTGTAAATGTTAAAAAAAATTAGTATGATTTGATGAGGACAATTTTTTTTATTTGAATTTAAGTAAAATATTACTTTTTTTTTTTTTTTATATATATATTTTAAAACAAGAAGGGAGAGAAAATATAAATAATTTAATGATAAGAAGGATGTGGTTGAATTTCAATATTGTATAAAATAAGATGAGAAGTAAAAAATAAGTAAAATTAAAAGATATAATAATAAATACTAAATTATCTAAATTATGCTATATAATAGAATAATATTATATTTTTATCTACTATCTTTAATTCTTTATAATGTAATCGGAGAACATTTAACAATCAAAGAGAACAAAAAATAATAACTTAAAACACAAAACTAAATTGTATCAACCTAAATTAGAGTTTTAAAAAACACAAAAATTTATTAACTTAAAGCAGAGATACAAGAAAAATAAAATCCACCGAGAGAGAGAGAGAGAGAGAGAGAGAGAGATAACCTTTTTGTGAGAGAAAACTATGCAAAGAATAGAAGAGAGGATTACAAATTTATAATAAAAGAGAGTGAATAAAAAGAGACAAATAAAGGAAGATGAAGGGTAAGTTGAATAGTGATATTAAAGTAGAGTAGTGAGGAGATGAAAAGGTAAGAGAAAGAGAAAGGTTTGAGAAAGTGTAAATATTTAAAAAATAAGTAAATGTAAAAAAAAAATTATAAAAAAATTGGAGAAAAAAAAGGATAATGACGTGAACGTTGATGTGGCTTAACAGGAGTGTAGCAACAATAACGCTTCAGCTTTTAGATATATACATAAATATAGATATAGATAATACAACTACAATAACACTCAAATTTGATAGGTTTTGATGCATAGATGAGCATGGATACAAGTAAAACTAGCAGCAAACAAGAATTATGGCAATGCTCTCAAATATATCGGAATAGTGCCATGTGAAACTTTATCTATAAGTTGCATGTGAAATTTAGCACTAAATTTTATCTATAAGTGTTTCTTACAATTATCCCATCTGGCATAAATTGATAATTGCTCCGAAAAATCTTGAACTGCCCCTGCTCAGAAAACTCAAACTAAAAGTACAGGAAAAGAGTATTTATTATTATGTGGAATGATGAATAAGCTTCATACATATAGACCATAAAACAATATTGTTTAGAGATCTTAATCCTTAATTTTAAAGCTTGCCTACAAGTAAACTTTTGACTGCGAAATTTGAATACGAGATGCATGCAACCATATTTGTTTCTTTTATACCTGTTTGTTTCTTTTATTTCTTGTTTTTCATCATCATGAACTTCTTATTTTTTTTCATTTTTCTCTCATTTATAATAGCTTTCTGATTACCTATCAAAAAAAAAAAAAAAAGGCAGGGCATTTATATTGCTCCATATTTTCCTTTTTGATAAGTGATATTTGGACCTAAGGGACATTAGAACTTGTGACCTCCACTTCATGAGGTGTGGTCCCAGCCAAAATCACAGCTGACATTTGTGCGAGCAATTAGTTTGTACTAGCAAGAAGCTTTGGTGTTTGGTTGGACAAATAGGGATAAGGGCAAGAAGCAAGCTGTTCTTGTAGCAAAAGATTATATTGCAGCCAATGTACCAAGGGGTTCAAAATGGCTTAAAAGTTGATGTGGAATTGTTGAGAAGGCTAGGGCTGATGGTGACAAGGAAGATCACAAGGAAAAAGAAGGTTAAATATACAAAGATTCAAGAATTGTGGTCTAGTTTTGATGTTTAGTATTGACCCTTTTAGGTTGGAAAGGTGTTGGATCAGTTTAAATTAGAATAAGGGCAATTTGGTAATTTCCAAAAATTTGGAATGGACTATCCTTGGCAAGGGCCATGAGTCTTGTTTTATGTTTAGAGTCCTCCTATTTGGTATAGGAGTTATTAAGTCTTTTATTTACTTGTTAGTAGTATTTCTATTCATTCTAGGAATATGTTATTTAGAGTTCAATTCCTACTAGGAAAGGGTTATGGCCTCTATATATAGGTTCTTTTGTAGTCATGTTATTTTAAGCTTTGTTTGTGTTGGTGCAAACTTCTCTGAGGTCTGATGCCAAGGAACCCTAGGCATGATGCTTAAGATGACCTAGGTGTGATTGCATAATGTTTTATCTTTCTTAGTTTTTCTTTATCCCCTATTTCAGCCCAAAACAGCCATCAGTATTCATTCTTTTCTAACCAAAACTCTGATGCATCAATTCTTACTCAAGAATTCATCATGAAACCTAATATAGTGCTAAATTTCTTAAAGCTCAAACATCAAGGGGTGTAATCGGTTCGCGGTTGGTGTTGAAGGCAATTTTTTCACTAAGCCGTGGATTTCAGTTTTGCCATATTTGGTACCGACACCGACCGATAGGGAAGGAATACCAAACCAACTTGACTGCAGTCAGTTTCAATTCAATTTAGTTGGGTTTTGGTGTTTGGATGTGAGAAAAAGCAAGAAGAAAAGTGAAAATTGCAAGAAGAAAAAAAGAAGATGACCAGTGGCATGTCAAGAAGAGAGAGAGAATTGGGGGAGAGGGTGGCACTGGAGGTTGGAAAAAAAAAAGATGCTACAACTATTGCTAAGGAAATAAAAGATGCCAGTGTTAAAGAAAAGATGCCAGGGTTATATAAAAAAAAAAATCACTCAAAAGGGTTGGGTGAACCACCTATCAATTTGTTCTAAGAATCTCTCATTCTATCTAGTTCTAATTCACATTAGAGCCCATCATATGTTCTTGCATCAATACCCCATATGCAAAAAACAAAAAATAACAATTCTACTCACAATCTGTAGCTTGACTGTCTTCCCATACAGCTCCACTGTTTTGATTTTCTGAAACATAAACCTCAAATATTCAAGTATTGGTACATACAAAAACTATAAACCCAAACATATACGTACACACCCACATGCATAAATTCCATCATAAACCTTTAGAAAATCGTAAATCATTTATTGATAAATAAATGGTTCAGATTTTACAGCATTATCAGCATTTAATCAATATATCAATATATATATATATATATATATAAAACTGAAACCTCTGATCACATCAGCATAATATTAAAAAAAAAAAAAAAAAAAAAAAAAAACTTTTCACGCAAAATAAAACTTTTCTAAAACCCGATAAACGCAAAACCAGCTCTCTACCTTCTCCTTCCTCAAAAAATAGCTCTCTGCCTTCTCCTTCCTCAATCAAAACCCACCATACCCACAAACCAACAGAGATCTCCTTCCTCAGACCCTATTTCTCCCGTTCCCCTTCTCCTTTCCCGTTCCACCCACAACCACCACAACTCAGCAGGCAGTAGCAGCACCACCACCCACAACAACAGCAACCCACAAACCACTATAATCAGACCATATCAAACCCACAACCCAAAAGCAAAAAACATTTTTAAAGATCTGCGATTGCCCAAAGTTAAAGTCACTGCCGAACTTCGTTCCTATAACTCCATTACAGAAATATGAAATCTAGAGGAGTCCGATTCTAGATGAACGCTGTGAAAGAGAGACAGGAGAAGAGTGGCCCAAAATTTACCACATCCCTAACATCGAGACGGTAACTTCTTCTGACGATGATCTCTTCTCCTTTAAATTAATAAAAATTTTACTAACTCCAATTGCTCTTGCTAATTTCCTTCAGCTTGGGCATGTTACTAATCTGAAATAACAACTCATATGGTGTTCTTTTGGGCATGTAGTTTGTTAAGATAAAGTTTGTCAAAGAAGAAGACGACGAAGAAGAGCACGAGCAAGAGCAAGAGGACCGATGATTTCTGTGATTCTAGGTTCATGATTTGAGATTCAAGTAGAGATTTTTGGATGACGATGGTGAAACATGATTTGTGTGTATGGGCAAAGTTCATTCTTCGCTTGATTCAGTTATAGTCTAATCCAGTCATGGGTAACTTATTTAAACCTCTTCTTCTGCTTCGTCTTCTTTTTTTTATTGTAACTAAATATCGATTAATTATCCTACTTATCTCTCAAATTTTGAATGGTGGTTGTGCTTTTAATTGTGGCAATTTAAATATCAGTTTTTGCTTTATTTGACAAAATGATAAAAAGAGTCTCTATGATAGTGCCTGTGAGGTGTTTCATGCTAGGTCTTAGTGGCATTGTGCACATGGGGAGCAATGATAAATTTGACAGAATTACAGCAATTTTTCTAATTCTTGTCTATTATCTAGAACAAAATGGAGCCCTATTCAATGCACAGGGGAAAATTTCATATATTTTCCTACAAACTTTTCTAAAACCCGATAAACTCTTCTCCATAATCCCATGTTTACATAGTTTTTACTTTAGAACCTATTCAATGCACGGGAAAATTTCATATGTTTTCCTACCAACTTTTCTAAAACCTGATAAACTCTTCTCCGTAATCCCATGTTTACATAGCTTTTCCTACTTCATTTTTCTTGACTTTCTATCTTCTGGGTATTAAATTTTCAAGATTGACTTGAAGAATTGGGATTCTTTTTTGATGTTGGACTATTTTTCATATATGAAAAATTACAATCTGATCTTTTTCAAATTTCTCTTATTGATATGGATTGCAATGACTCCTTCCAGTGGATTTCTAGATCATCTACGCTCATTGTTGTTTTTGATATTATGTGCATTCATTAATCGTGGATCATTGTGTATAATTAATTAGGTATATTCTGATGTGATTTGTGTTTTACAGGTTTTGAGACTATCATGTGCATGTTACAGGTATACTTTGTCTCAAAGCTATTCAATTACTTGATTACTATTAGGTTTAATTGTAAAGAAATTGAAGTTGAGTTTTTTGGATTTTTAGTAGGCATTACTCATCAGGATTGTGCAGGCCATAAGGGTTCAATTGGACCCGGCAATGTGCAAGTAAGATATATCAATTGCTGAAGAATTGGGATCTTTTTCTGATGTTGGACTATTTTTCATGTATGAAAAATTACAATCTGATCTTTTTCAAATTTCAAATTTCTTTTATTGATATTGCTGACTCGCTGTTGATCAATAGGAATTAGAAAATTTATGTTAGAGCTTTACTATATGAAACTTATTCCTCTTGGTTTCATATTTTTTTTTGTGCAGTGGATGACAGTAGGTAGAGGAATCATCCAACCCTGAAATGCCCGCAAGAAGAAAAACTCAAAGGGATTACAGCTTTAGGTCAATTTATCCTCAAAGGACAAAATGTCAGAACTCTTCTTTTTGTTGAAGGGGTTCTTAAAAGTAGAAGTTCTCAAATCAATGATTCTATCAAAAGTTCATTCTCTTGGGTAAGTATCTTTGTCTAAGCCTTTTTAAAGTGGTAGTATATTGTTCTATCCCCATAAACATCCATGACTTAGATTTGCTACCACAAGAAGAAAAAAAGCTTTAAGTGGATATTGTTTGGGTTGGTTGGAAAATTCTGAGTATAAATAAAATTTACTAGAAATATGTTATTATGCTATAAGTTGAAGCCTGTGAATTTATTTGTATAATCGTTTCTATGTGATATAGTGATTAAGATGACTGATATTTTGGTAATTGATAATTCTCAAAGTTAAGTTGGTTTATACATGCTTTATAGGTCTTTATTGATTTCTTTAAGTTATAATTTTGTTTATATTGTTAGCATTTAGATGTATTTATGTGTTGTTATCTTTAGAATAAATAGATTATGGCTTTGGGAATTTACTTTTTTACCTAAGTAGCTTATAAATCTTGGGGTTTTGAAGCTTATTCCATTATAGTTTGCCACAAACCCATTTGATATGACCTATTATCTATGACTTTAAAAGAAAAGGTTTGTGAAAAGGCTTTTCTTGGCCCTGTTTGATGCTTTGTCAATGGGTATTTTTACAACAATCTAAAATCTAATTGGCATGTACAAGTTAGAAAATTAATAAAAATAAACCCAGCAGCACAATCACATTTTTTTTATTGATTCATTTATATTATTTTGTGCAATTTTTGCAGCAGATTTTCGTTTTAGCCATGTACGAGTTATAACAAGTAGATATGTTATCTAAGAATTAAAAATCTATCTCTAATCTGGAACTCACAAAGACAGACTTCACAGTTTGAGGTAGAGTTGGCTTCTTGATATTTACAATTAATAGATAGTTGATCATGAATTTATAAATATATAATGAGTGCTTTATCGAATTGATGGTTCTTTTTAGGTGTGTTTCCAACTTCTTTCAATTTCTTTTTGGTTTTTTTTCTTCCAGTTTTACAGTATCTTCTAATATACTTTGCAGAAATTCTAGAATTGTAATGCACATTTAGCTGGAAAAGAAAAAAGAAAAAGAAAAGTTGTGCACATCACTTTTAAGGATTCTGCAATCACACGCTGCTGAATGCAAATTAAACTTGAAATGTCATACTTACATGTTTGCATGTACCAAATTAAAAGTGTCATATTAAGTTTTCACATACTAACTTGATTACTCATATGCATATTAAATTATTTAACAGATGAATGAATACTCATGCATATTGGTAGTATCTGAGAAGAGTACTAAAGATTCATAATCATATCACTTAACTTTTTAATATTGTTATTGTTGATGTGATGCTACTTTAAAGTAGTGAGAATGGGAATTTGAATTGTGCATGATGATCTATAGAACAGATGGGGTTTGATGGAACTGATGTAACAGAGGGTTCTGAGAGGCTAGCAGAAGCTATAGGTGATGATTCTGAAGCTGTGATATGTACTACTGGGTTTAAGCCTGGATGGGATTTGTTTGCTCCATGCAAGGTCAGTAAATTTTCTGCCTGTGTGATTGATATCTATGCTGATTTGGCCTTTTGTAGCCTGTTTCATATTTGTATTTGTACATTGTTCATATTCATGCCCTATCTGTAGTCATTTTTATGCTGTTGTCTTTGTTAATTGTCATTCACAACTCCTTAAGAAAATAATGAGATTTATACTTTTAAAGTCCTGTGACACTGTAATGTAGTTGTCACTAAACATTGGCTAACGGGGTTTCAGCTGTTACTTTGATATATATATATATGTGTGTGTGTGTGTGGAATTCTCCAGCATTGTTGTTTACCCACGTATTTTTGTATCCATCAACATACTTTGATGTCATCCACAAGCATGTTGATGAAGGCAATCTTATCTCAGTGTCAAACTAATTGCCTCAATGCATAGGTAACTTAGAGTTTGATGTTTTTATTTTGAGTAGGAGAGTATCATACTTGTTCAATGAGAGAAGGATTGTAAATACCCTTTTATTTTATTTTATTATTTTAAGGATGATCTTCTATTGACTGTTCTTTATTTTGTGTTTACGATTTCACACTTATATTGGTTTGTGTGAAAATCTTCTGGTATTTACAACTTCTTGTCATGTACTTTCTTTTAGCTTTGTTTGGATTCAGCTGTTAATCAATCGTAATTAAAATTTATCATGGAAGGATGTTGGTAGAAAGAGTAGCACACTATTTGTGATAACTGATGACTATTGTTCTATAGTTGAGTAATACAGTAGTCTTCCTGTATTTGAACATAATATTTGGACACTTTAAGAAGACAATAGGATTCCATGATCTTCTTCCTTAGAAAAGTTAACACAAGCAGAAATGTCTTCAATTGATAGTTGTAATCTTTTCTCAAATAAGGGCATCTGTGCGTGACATGTATGCAGGTTACAGTCTAATAAAAGGAATTGTTCTGGGTGTTAAAATACAGTGATAATGACTATAGTGTTGATTATTCTAATGTTGAATACGAATTTAGGAATGGCAATTGGGGAAGTCCTTATGTATGGTGCCTTTGATATTTGATGGCCCTAAAGTTGCAGATGCATATGTTTCTTTATGATGCTGTTTCGTAATTTAAGTGTTGCCATCTGAAAAATACAATGTTTTTGCAGGTTGATAATTTTGCAGGTTGATTTTCAAACCACGTGCTCATATCTTTTGATTTTTATGATGGAAATGATGGATTGTATGTAATTTAAAGTCTTTGGTGTTTTCTTTAATGTGAGTTACTAAATTCAATTGTGGATTAGTGAAACTAGATAATATGTTTCTTATTCTGTTAAGAGGACATTTTCATGTGGTGGTTTTTGTTATTGTCAAGAAGTTATTTTCTTTTTCAAGGCATATAAGCTGCACTTTTGGGAGATCTAGGGAACCATGGAAAAGAAAGAACACTGCCAAAGGCCTGAAAACAACTTTATGTTGAGGTTAAAAATGAGATTACATTATACAAAGATACAATTGTATACAGTAATGAAGATTTAGAAGTGGAAGCATATAAGCATAAACAAATTATTTTTGTATTTATTTGTATGTAAGTTTTTGGTGTTATATTATTGCAATTTTAATGTGGAAATTGTTACTATAAACTTTGATTTATTTGTTCAAATATACAAATTTTATTTATTAGTGCTTAATAAAGAAAAAAAAACATATAATATATTAAAATAAATTTCTTGAACTTTTTTATGCATAGCACGGGTTAATGGCTAGTATTTATTTGAGGTAGTGATGATGTGACAAATTTTAAACAACTCATTTACAATAAATAGTTATAAATTCAATAATGGAAACCTCTAAAGCATCTTAAAATCCCATATGAATGTACGGAGGGGAGAGAGACTTACAGAATCAAGGCCAGCACTGTCTTTGAGGCTGTATGCGTTGGATTCAGGATCATCCTGAAGATCAATGAAAAATATAAAGTTTTGAGAAATAAATTACCGAAGAAAGAAAAATCAACCTAAAACCAGTATAAATCACTAAAATTATTTTTTTTTTCAAAAATAAAATTAGAAATTGAAAGTATAAAAGGAAAAATCACCACAATTTTTGTGAGTAGGCCCAAATTGGAGTCGCCGACTCTTAGGATCTTAAACACAGGATAGCTAAGTTTTCAACAAAAACAAAAAAAGAAAGGAAAATCAAATAATGAAGAAAATGTTGAAAATCAAAATTATAGATCGGAGTGTGGTGTTTGTATAGAATGAAAACGAAAACGAGGGACTTACTATTCGTCGCTCATGATTGAAGGTTTGGGCTGCTCTGGATCCTCTTCGGTTTCTTTTTTGGGCAGCTAATCAATCAAAATTGCGAACAGTTAGCCTGTTTCTATTTTCTTTGTAATAAAAGCGGCTATGCCTGTGCACCGCTACGGTACTTTCGTAGTGTGAATTCAGAGTTTTGGCACTTTGCAGCACTGTAGCTGCAACACTACTTTGAATTTGTGAGACTTTTTTTTTTTTTTTTTTTGGGAATATTGATGTAAGCTTACCTTTATATTATTATACTGACATAACAAGTTTCACAATATTTTTACAATTATTGTCTTGTCAATTTATTACAAGTCGAAATAAAATAATAAAATATAAAACTGCAGCCAAACACAACTAAAAATAAATGTTTTAAAAAAATGTTACAACATTTATTGTTATCACAATATTTTTACAATTATTGAAATTTCAGTTTCTTATATATCAAATAAAAAAAATGCTAAATTCACAGCATTTTAACATTAATTTCACAACAAATCATAGGTAAGCTATTATTGATGGATAGCACTGGAGCTACAGTGTTTTTGGTTTATTCAATTGGCACAGTAGTTACAGTAGCTACAGTACCTAAAGTATATTGTTATACTGACACAACAAATTTCATAATATTTTCATAATTATTGACGTGCCAATTTCTTACAAGTCGAAATAAAATAATAAAATATGAGACTGTGATTAGCCACAATTGAAAAAAAAAAAAATGCTAAGTCCACAACATTTTAACATTAATTTCTACCATGCCTAAAGTTTTTTTTTTTTTTTCCCAGTAATTGGTTTGTGTTTTTTTTTTTTTTTTTTTTTAAATATTTATGTTAGCTGGCATATATATTATTATACTGATACAATAAATTTCACAATATTTTTACAAATATTGAAGTATCAATTTCTTATAAGTCGAAATAAAATAATAAAATATGAGACTATGACCACCCACAATTGAAAATAAATGTTTTGAGAATAACAATAACAATGTTATCAGCTTAAAACTAATAATAACTTGTCATGAATTTATTCTAAAAATGTTATGAATGTAGCATTTCTCTCAAATAAAAAATATATATATATATATATATCTATTTGGATCCTAAAAATGAAAATATTGTGATATTTTGTTGTATTTTTAGACTTCTTTTTTAATATAATTAAATTGAGTGAGCCAAAATTCACGGTTTCACACAAAATCTGTATTAATTTTCTCACTACTGAGACTAGTTTTACGTATAAAAGTGAGAATGCACGTAAAGTAATTTGCATGAATACCGCTTATTTTGCTGAAATCTTAAAATTTATTGCTGAAAATAATAATAAAATAATTTCTGGATTACTGTTTAGGTTTACCTTACTGTACTGTTCATGACAAGGAGAATTGAATAACCTGAACCGTTGAGAGAGAGGGAGGGGAGATGATCCAACCAGAAGTCTATAACCACCTCGGTATCCTCTCTCTGGTGCCGGAGTTCCGCCGTCGTCTCACTAGCTATTCACCGCTGGTATACTTTTCTCTTTCCTTTTTTTTTTTTTTTTTTTTTTTTTGCTGCTCTCTGTTTTTTCAATTCTCCTTGTGCGATGTTTTTTTTTTTCTTGGTTTGATAGCTAGTTGTGGTGGATTGGGTAGGCTTGGTTGTGGTAAAAATGCCCATAGTTAGTTGTTTTTCCAATTCACTGCTCTTTGTATGTAAAATGCAATGCTTTTTGAGAATGCTACATAGCTGTTTGATGAAATGCCTGAGAGGGAAACGGCCATTAGAGGGGTTGGTTGCTTGATAGGATTTTAGATGGGTTGAAATTTCCTGATAATAGTTCTAGTTTATTTTGGTGCATTTCTAATAACTTAATCTTTTTGAGTATATTATTATGATGAATCCGTTGATGAGAATTACTTTGGCACCATATGGTTGAGCTAATTGGTGGGAGAACAGGCTGGGCTACTATTATTAACTGTTTACTTGGCTCTTCTATAGTGAAAGTGGTATTTGTAGTGTAGTTAGATGATTAATAAGTGAGCTTGATTGTTTCATATAAGCTAATGGAAATTAAAAATGAAACAAACGTTTAATTTGGGACTTAAAATTACTGTACATATCAAGTGAGGTGATTTTGTTCTCCAGTATAACATCATGTCATTCTTTAAATGATTTGCGAAAGAAAATTTGAAAAAGCAGTGGCTGTATTACATTTGGTGGTTCAAAAGGTAACACTGGTTTTTTAAATTTTCTTCTTCTAAATGGTTCAAGTGAGGTGATTGATGATTTCGTTAGTTTGATAACCAGAGAAAAAGAAGAAAAGGATAATTTTAACTGGCCTTGAGTTTGTTGGTGGTGTAAGTTTGCAACCAATATTTGATGTTATGAGCTTATGACTCATCCAGTTGAGGTTGATGAAATGTAGAAAACTATTATTTCATTACGTATTTCTTCTATATGCTGATCATTTTCATTGATTCAATTACATATTTTTGTTCTTTAGAACTTCTTTGCTTAAATTATTGGAGTCCTGTTAATTGCAACTTAGTTTTGTAAAGGAAAATTTTGACAATACCCAAACATAATGAATTTATGATTACGGTTTTATTAGATTTAGTAGTATGAACTAATATCAACTGCAGATTACGTCTTAATCTGACAAGCTAAGAATAGAGCCATTAATTTTCATGACATGTGACACAAAGTTTTACTTTTTTGAATCATGTGGTGAAAGTACCAGGTTTAGGGGGTGTTCATTTGTTTCTTTTAGGTTTCATTTACTTGTGTTGGTTTCTAAGTTGTGCATAGTCTAATAAATATATATTTTTTGTTTATTTAATTTTTTTGTTGTGTAGGATCATAATGTATGCTATTGGAGAAGAACAAAGTTGAAATGCACGTAGAGGATCCTTAAGTGGCCTGGAGGACATATCAATATATTTTACCAAAATGTCAAACTCGTTTGTCATGTGGAGAAAATCAATCAACATGGAAGAGATGTTTTCAGTGGCTTTTGTAAATCTGGACTCTAGTACCAACTTACTATATATACATTGCAGTGACTATCTATGTAGGAGCCCTAAAAACAGGGCTTGTGATGTAATATACTAGCTGTGGGGCCAAGGGATTAGACAACCCCAACCCACTTCGTACCAAGCCTAAGGCCCATGCCGAGGAGGAAGAAAACTTCCGAGGACGACGTGAGAAGGTCCGAATCACCCAAGATGACCACTGAGGACAACCATGTCCTCGGCTAACCCCAATCAGAGGAGTGAGAGTCAACGTCCCATCACAAGTAGCCTCCCAGAGCACCTCAGGAGAAAGGACGAGTATAATGTGCCGATCATGGGAGGACGATGGAAGAGCAAATCCAAGACAAACTGTCATCTCCACATTAAATGCCCGCCGCTGGCGTTCTGGCTGCATTAATGAGGAAATAACCCCTGAACACTGCAGTCTTAGTAGCCGCAACTCACAGAAGGATAAAAAAACGGTTGATGAGACAAGCACTCAAGTAGTGACCTGCCTGGTCGACAAATGTAGGGTTAGGATCAACTGAAAAGAGGTATATAATATAAGAAGTCCTCCAGAAAGAGAGGGGGAGAAAAAAGGTAGAAAATACTACAGCACTCGCATGACCCTTGTAACCAAGTATTGAAGAAGTAATAAGAACTTCCAACCCCTAAGAAGAAGGCTGAGAAACCATATCTTACTCTTTAGCTTATGTTCTTGTCGTCCAACCCACCCCCTACCCTGTTTAACTGTTGCAATCTTTACCAGGGCCTAGTTCTTGAACCCATACTCTATAAATTCATTGTACCGGGCTATCTAGGCTTGAGTCCACCTCATCCCAGGGGTGCTTTCCTTGCTGATGTGGGACTAGGATGTCAAGCCTTATACTACAAGGTCAGCCTTTGGTGGGATGAAAATCCTGAACCCCTGCGTTGCATGGAAAAAACCTAACCCTTACAAGAATCATTCAATATTCCCTAAAACAAAGCTCCTCGAATTGAACCGAGATAACTTTTCTTTGATAAACTCAGTTCATTTCTGTTTGATTGTCATGAACCCCATATTAACTGTTGTCCATGCACTAAAGCCTAACTTTGACCCACTCTTTACAAATTTATTATATTGGGCTAGTTGGGCCTGAGTCCATTCGTCTAATGAAAGAAGCGCTCAAACCCTGGCCCTACAATTGGCGCCGTCTGTGGGGAGAGCTTGTGCGTTGGCAAGTGCAATGGTTAAACATGGCAGGATCAAGCTCCCATCAACAGAGAAGATCATTTTGGCGGCCATAACTACTACCACACATGCGAAGTAGAGCAAGTCTCAAAAACTGCTACCTCATGTTGTGGTAATGCACTCGGGGCTGAGTCTTTTAAGGCATCTGGGTTATGTGTTTAAATACGAACCTTAGTCACGTCTGCAGTCCTCGTACCAGATGCTAAGGGGAAGTTAACACTCCTTAACTACTACCACACATGCGAAGTAGAACAAGTCCAAAAAATTGCTACCTCATGTTGTAGTAATGCACTCGGACCTGAGCCTTTTAAGGCACTTGGGCTATGTGTTTAAATGCGAACCTTAGTTATGTCTACAGTCCTCAGACCAGATGCTAAGGGGAAGTTAACACTCCTTAACTACTACTACACATGCGAAGTAGAGTAAGTCCCAAAAACTGCTACCTAATGCTATGGTAGTGCACTCGAGGTTGAGCCTTTTAAGGCACCCGAGAAAAGTCCTAGACAGAACCAAGGTATTACATGGTCCTCAGACTCAAACCTGTGGGGAAACTAGGCATTTCAGAAAAAAGCTAAGTCCTAAACAGAACCAAGGTACTGCATGGTCCTCGGACTCAAACCTGTGGGGACCAAGGTACTGCATGGTCCTCGGACTCAAACTTGTGGGGAAACTAGACACCTTAGAAAAAAAGGTAAGTCCTAGACAGAACCAAGGTACTACATGGTTCTCAGACTCAAACCTGTAGGAAAACTAGGCAGCTCAGAAAAAAGGTAAGTCCTAGACAGAACTAAGGTATTGCATAGTCCTCGGACTCAAACCTACAGAAAACGATCCTCGGATCAGACACTTACTTAAGTCCAGCATGCTCGGCTGTTCGCACAGTCCACGGGGCAGAGCACCTAATCATTTCCTTGGTAATTCTTATATTTTTAACTTAACTAGAGATAGCGACCAAGGCCTATCGTCGACTTTATTAAAATTAGGGTGACAATTCTCCGTTACTACTAATGGCATCAACTATAAAGTCCCATTGGAAGCAAAAGATAACACACACATTAAATAATTATTGCAAAGAAAATAAAAAAATTTCGTAAAGTAAGAAGAACAGCCTTTTTTATTATTTATTATTGAATAATAGGAAGATACATCATACATCAGATGGCTTGTCTCTTAAAGCTAAACTACAATAGAGGAGGCCGAGGATGACTTGTCTCTTAAAGTTAAACTACAATAGAGGAAGCCGAGGATGGCTTGTCTCTTAAAGCTAACTACGGTGGAAGAGGCTGAGGCAAGCTTGTTTTAAAGCTAACTTTGAAAAGAGAAAGCTCATAGGAATGGAAGATCCGCGGCCTCATCCCGGCATCAGACGAGCCTGTGGGGATGGCACCGGCAATGAGAAAGAAGAAGAAATGGAGGTGCCTCGCTGCCCCATCCTAGGATGTTCCCTTGATTCTCTCCTAGTTTCATGATAACTGGACATTAGGAGAGGGCAACGCTCGAGCGTCAACCGTTCAGCAATCTCATAAACCTCCATCAGGGTCCCACCATCACCGCGAGACCCAAACCTTGTCACGCCGAAAGATTGATGCGACCTGCACTTGCTTCGATTCTTGGCTGAAGGGGAAAGGCCTTCTTGCTTACTCGGTTGAAGGAAAGGAACACCTTTGTCCTTTGTTTCCTTAGCCTCAACTACTTCGCCCTTATCCAGGGCCATCTCCTTCCCTACGCCCTGATCATGACCTTGGCAAGGTTCTTGGAAATACCTAAGGTGTTGAAAGCTTAAAGTTTCTGCTGAGTGTGGGGATATGTAAATGAGAAAGAGCAAATCCTCCAGAGGGCCTTATATAGAAGGTGAAGTCTAGTGGAAATCAATCTAAACAAGATTCGAGGGGTCAGATATGGCGAAGTAAATCCCGCCCAATTTCCAAAGAAATTTCCAACCGTTAGATCTGCGCCGCTTCATGAGAGCATTAATGAGGGCGCGCTTCGTGCACCGAAACGTCAGGAACGTGCCTTGAGCAAGTGAAAAGGCTCTGGCACCGATGATGGACAAGACTTGATAAACCATGGCAAAAGGTCGAGGACATCAAAATCCTCCTATCTGCCCGAGGAGCCTGACAACAGGATTTTTAGGGGCTATTGTGGGGCCAAGGGATTAGGCAACCCTAGCCCACTTCGTACCAAGCCCAAGGCCCATGCCGAGGAGGAAGAAAACTTTCGAGGACGACGTGAGAATGTCCGAATCACCCTGGATGAGCGCTGAGGACAATCATGTCCTCGGCCAACCCCAATCAGAGGAGGGAGAGTCAACGTCCCATTACAGGCAGCCTTTTAGAGTACACTAGGAGAAAGAACGAATATAATGTGCCGATCATGGGATGACGGTGGAAGAACAAATCCAAGACACACTGTCATCTCCACATTAAATGCCCGCCGCTGGCGTTCTGGCCGCATTAATGAGGAAATGACCCTTGAACACTGCAGTCTTGGTAGCCGCAACTCACAGAAGGATAGAGAAATGGCTGATGAGACAAGCACTCAAGTATTGACCTGCCTGGTCAACAAATGTAGGGTTAGGATTGTTGAGGGTCATTTTTGTAAAGTAAGCCCAACCCAGCAAAGCAGGCAATAAGAGTGGCAGACATAGAATAAGGTTATTAGGCCAAAGCGGCAGGAATAATAGAACACAGGCCCATAACATGAATAAATGGGTCCTGAGGAAGCAAATGGGCCCAAAGGGCCCGGAAAGAGAGAAATGACACCCATGGGCAATGTATGATATGATAAAAGTGAGAATGGGCCGCGGTAAGCCTAAAACAATGTAAACAAAGAAAGTAGGGGTTGACGGCAAGCCCATAAACCCCAAGGATGAGAATGAAGAGATTGGGCCGGGGAAGCCCAATCAAGTTAGCAAAAGCCCATGGGAATGCAAAGTTAGTAAATGGGCCGAGGAAGCCCAAAGGAAGTAAATGGGCCACGGGCCTAAGGGGAAAAAGAAAGGGACAATAGAGTCTATGAGTAAGAACACCAGTGGCTCTGTTAAGTCACTAGGGGAAGGAATGAAACGGCAGGCTTGAAAAGAGGCCTAACAGGAACATATCATCATGGCAGGAAATGCCAAGTAATGAAACAGGACATGAGCATTACCGAGAAATGGGCCAACAGAAATGTGAAATCCAGTATTAAGAGAAGCCCAATCCCAAAGGGAAGCAGTGAATGTACAGAATGGCCCACATGAAAGAACAAAGAAGCATGGCAGATGATACAAACAAAGCTCCAAATCACAGCAAACACATGAACCGCAGGCAGACTTTGAACGTACATAACAGGAAAGCATGCGCAAGGCCTAGGTGCCACCAACTTGTACCCAGCCAATATGGGACGTGGTGGGGCCATGGGTCAGTGGTAAGAGGTAAGGGGGGGTGTGGTTTGGTGGTGGGGAGAGGGGAAAAGATTTATTTTACGTTCCTTGTCCAAGCCCTTTTGGGAGGTACGTCCTGCTGGGATGACAGACCGCCCAAAAGAGATAAGGTTGGGGAGGGAACGTTGGGTGCATGCCACAGGAAGAGAGAGAGAGCATTTAAGCCACGGCAGAAGAAAGTGCCACGGCGGACAGAAACAACACAAATCTGTCTTTGTCTGGTGAGGGTAAGTAGTACACAGACGATGGTTGACAAACATGCCCAGACCAGACAAAGGCCGTTGGAGGGTAAAGTGGTAAAAAAACAATCACGGCAGGCCCTATAAAAGAATCCTTGCCATGCCCTATAAAAGGGACCGAAAAACAGAGGAAGAAGAAATATAAAAGAAAACCAAAAAGAAAAAGAAAGAAAAGAAGAAAAGATAAGAAAACAAAGAGTAAGGGTAATGGGCATGCACCAATAGATCGGTTTCCTTCTCTCCCTTTCAAAATCCCACTCTCTAAGGAATAATCAAGTAGTAAGAATTTCTTCAAGCATTTATCACTTAGGTCCGATTCCCTCAAAGTGATTAATCCCCACGGCAAGATATTCTCCTAGGAGATTAGTTTCATTGAGAGGAAGCGTTCTTCCTCTTTGATTCTTTGCCATTGCAGACTCGAGCTTGACTTGATATTTATTTTTGATTAACTTCCATCATCGTTCAATCAGTTGTTCTTTTTTATAAAATTCGTTATTATCATTACCATTATTACTACTGTGATTGCTATAGAAATATTCGGTCTTTGTTATTAACAAAAAAGTCATTGCACTATGTTTTTCTTTATTGTTATTATATCTGCTTGCCGTAACCTTGTTATAATAGTTCTGCTTGCCGTGAGAGCGTTCCTGGCAAACAAGGCTAAGTTTGTGTACAAGCCGGCCCAAAGTGAGTTACAGTTGGGCCGGTCTCAACTCTCCTACTCAGAAACATACTTGGGCCCATCACCGCAGGAGGCAGCCTAGCCCAAACACAGAAAAGGCCCCTACAAGGATCAATTGAAAAGAGACATATAATATAAGAAGTCCTCTAAAAAGAGAGGGGGAGAAAAGAGGTAGAAAATACTGCAACACTCGCATGACCCTTGTAACCAAGCACTAAAGAAGCAATAAGAATTTCCAGCCCCTAAGAAGAGGGCCGAAAAATCATATCTTACTCTTTAGCTTATGTTCTTGTCGTCCAACCCACCCCCTACCCTGTTTAGCTGTTGCAATATTTACCAGGGCCTAGTTCTTGAACCCATACCCTACAAATTCATTGTACCGGGCTATCTAGGCTTGAGTCTACCTCATCCCAGGGGCGCTTTCCTTGCCGACGTGGGACTAGGGTGTCAAGCCTTACACTATAAGGTTAGTCCTTGGTGAGGTGAAAATCCTAAACCCCCGCGTCGCATGAAAAAAGCCCAGCCCCTACAAGAATCATTCAATATTCCCTAGAACAAAGCTCCTCGGATTGTACCGAGAATAACTTTTCTTTGATAAACTCGGTTCATCCCTATTTGATTGTCATGAATCCCATATTAACTGTTGTCCATACACTAAAGCCTAGCTCTTTGACCCATTCTCTACAAATTTATTGTATTGGGTTAGTTGGGTCTGAGTCCATTCATCTAATGAAAGAAGCGCTTAAACCCTGCCCCTATACCAGCCTATTTAGATTAGATGTAATATAATATAAAAATGTTCACAACTATGAATAGTTCAACTTATGAAATTAATGGAATTCTATTAATGTATGAGTTTTGAAAAAGCTTATAGCTTGAAGTGCTAATGTGGAAATTTAAAGAAAATTTCTCCTTTAAGAAAAATAGTAGAAATTTCTTGAGAGCTTATTACTGAGAAAGCTAAAGAAAATTATCAAGAAAATAGTGAAATTTATCCTATCAGGAAGAGGCCAATATATGGGTTACATAAAATCATTCTTCTCAGCTAACACTGACAATATCACTTTATTGGATTGCTTTGATATACATTAAGCGATGAAATATCAAACCAAAAGGTTTACAAATAGTAAAATGTTCTCCTCAACTACCATGAATTAAAATATCAATTAGCATTTACAAATAGTAAAAAGTTTCAAAAAAATAACACCCAATGAATCAATAATTATACAAAAAATAACACCCATTTGTGTTTGGGATGCATCTATCTTCCAACCACTTTTTTTTATTAGAATTTTTTTACATCTAGTTGTTACTCTCCATTTATTGCCTAATCATGATTTTCTCTAATGCACCACTCCTTTAGTGCCTCCTTGAAGACTACATGTGATACAAATTTGAGTCCATCTATTAGCTATACATTCTTCATGCCAGTGTGTTGGTTAAACTCATGGAACCTAGGCCTTGAATTCCCTTCCTTATCAGATGAATTTGTAGGAAGTGACAGTAGACATTTATCCATGGCTGCAATACAAAATTAACAAGAAGATTAATAGAAAGAGATGGAAAGAAAGAACAATATAGAGAGTAGAAAGAAAAATAAAAATGCTAACTTCCCCATCCATAAGCTAAACTATTCCCTTAAAGTTAGAGATTTTTACCCGTTGTATTTCCCCCAAAAAAATAGAAAAGAAAAAGAAACTAGTTTTGTCCATATTCTTGCCGCTTATTAAATAAACAATATAGAGAACATAATTCATTGCAAATAGTCAGTAAAGAGTCAAATAATTGTAAAGAGTCATTCTATGTGACACACATAATATCCCAAATACTAAAAGTTTCCCTTATTTTCAAAAGGAATTGAATGCAAAAACTTAACATGATCATTTGGTATACATATTACAGCATCAATAACCAGTAACTAATTGAGGTTTGAAAGCCAAGTGCTAAAATACCACCTCTTTGCAAGCATTGAAAATGAAAATGAAGTTTTTAACCCACAAAAGTTAGTAGAAATGCATCAAAATAAACTTGAATTATTGTCAAAAAGTTGCAAACCCATCTAAAATCCTACCAATCAACCAAACCCCATTAGAGATAATCCTGGAATATGATTACCTTACTGCCACTGATTATATCATTTGTCTAGTTTATTATTACTAATATATGTAATGTTGTTTTAGTATTAAAGTAGTTCTCATGATGAACTACCTTAATTTGTAGAAAGTAAACAACGGATATCGTTCTATGCAGGAGAAAACGTGCCAAAGTAGCCCAGCTTGTTCTCCCACCAATTAGCTCACAACCATATGGTGCCAAAGTAAATCCTCATCAACGGATTCATCATAATAATATACTCAAAAAGATTAAGTTATTAGCAATGTATCAAAATAAACTAGAATTATTATCAAGAAATTTCAAACCCATCTAAAATCCTACCAAACAACCAACCCCTCTAATGGCCATATCCCTCTCAGGCATTTCATCAAACAGCTATGTAGCATACTTAAAAAGCATTGCATTTTACATACAAAGAGCAGTGGATTGGAAAAACAACCAACTATGGGCATTTAACCACAACCAAGCCTACCCAATCCACCACAACCAGCTATCAAACCAAGAAAAAAAATCGCATAAGGAAAATTGGAAAAACAGAGAGTAGCAAAAAAATAAAAAAAGGGAAAGAGAAAAGTTTACGAGCGGTGAACAACCAGTGAGACGATGGCGGAACTCCGGCACTGGAGAGAGGATACGGAGGTGGTTATGGACTTCTGGTTGGATCATCTCCCCCCTCTCTCTCTCTGTCTCTCTCTCTCTCTCTAAACTGAGCCCAAACTTTCTCCCTCTCTCTCAATGGCTCAGGTTGTTCAGCTTTGGTTTTTATTTCCACGTGCCTCTCACGAGAGTTTTACCATTAGTTTATTAACAGAAGAATACTAGAGGTATTGATTTGACAGTTGCCTAAAGTTTAAAGAGTAGAATGGCCAAAATTAAAGTTTAGGAGAGTTATAACCACTACTTAAAGTTTGAAGGTTTTTTTTTTTTAATTTTTTGTTTATTTTATTTATTTATTATTTTTTTTTTTTTATGTCACATAAGCAGTGTAAAAGGTGCTGGTAAAAAAAAAAAAAAAAAAAAAAAAAAGGCAAAAAGGCAAAAACGTAAATGTGCAGACGTTATCCAAATGGAGCTGTACATTTGATTTGTTCAACACTTTAAATATTTATTATTTACACGTGCATATATAGTTATACCGATTTAATAAATTTTTATAATATTTTTACAATTATTTAATAATATATACTGTTCACTGGCCTTTTTTTTCCACAGTAAGTTGGTTTTGCTTGTACTTTTTTATTTGTTATTTTTAATATTTATATGGGCATATACAGTTACACTGACACAACACATTCTTACAATATTTTCATAATTATTGAGGTGTCAATTTTTTAAAAGTCATAATAAAATAATAAAATAAGAAATTGAGAATTACTACAATTTAAAACTCAAAATACGTGAAGAGCATTTTTGGGATGTTAAAATTTAGTGGAGGAATTTTAGACATTATACAATAAATATTTTAAGAATCATAAGATTTCATTAGGGTTTAATTGAGAGAATAACAATATGACATATTTGCTATTTTTCAAAATATTAAGGGAAAAATTGTTTGATTTTAAAGTTTAAGGAGTAATGCTATGTCCACTACATTTTCACAATAATTTCACAATAAATTTTATGTGACAAGGTATTTTTTATGAATAAAAAAGTGATATCAATAACAACTTGTCATTTAGAATTTGTTATAAAAATATTATGGACACATCATTTTTCTCAAATAAAAAAAAAAATCTATTCAGATCCTAAAAATGATGGTATTGTAAAAATATTGTGATATTTTATTGTATTCTTAAACTTTGTTTTTAGTATAGTCAAATTGGGTGAGCCAAAATTTACAGTTTCTTATATATCTTATTATAGTATAAAAGCGCAAATGCACAAACAGTAATTTGTACTGTACATTTGGTTTGTTCAACCCTTATTGTTCATCATTGTTTTTTTTTTTTTTTTTGTCGGTTTTGTACGTGCTTATTTGTCTTTTCCTTTAAAGATTTATTATTTACACATGCATATACAGTTATACCGAATTAACAAATTCTTACAATATTTTTACAATTATTTGACAATATACACTGTTCATTGGCCCCTTTTTTTTCCCCACAGTAAGTTGGTTTGCTCTTTTAGTTTTTTCTTTTAAATATTTATATGTGCATACATAGTTACACTGACACAACACAATCTTACAATATTTTTACAATTATTGAAGTGTCAATTTTTTAAATGTCAAAATAAAATAATAAAATAAGAAATTGAGAATTACTACCATTTAAAACTCAAAATATATGAAGAAAATTTTTGAGATGTTAAAATTTAGTGGGAGTATTTTAGACATTACACAATAAATGATTTAAGAATCATAAGCTTTCATTAGGGTTTAATTGAAGAATAACAATATGACATATTTGCTATTTTTCAAAATATTAAGGGAAAAATTGTTTGATTTTAAAGTTTAAGGAGTAATGCTATGTCCATTACATTTTCACAATAATTTCATAATAAATTTTATGTGACAAGGTCTTTTTAATGGATAAAAAAGTGATATAAGTAATGGGTCAAATTTAAAACTAATAACAACTTGTCATTTAGCATTTGTTATAAAAATATTATGGACGTATCATTTTTCTCAAAAAAAAAAAAAAATCTATTTGGATCCTAAAAATGAAGGTATTGTGAAAATGTTGTGATATTTTGTTGTATTCTTATACTTCTTTTTTAGTATAGTTAAATTGGGCGAGCCAAAATTCACAGTTTCATACACAATTTTCTTGTGTTGTCTTTTTGTTTTTTTTTTTTAATGCATAATTTTAAAACCAGTAATAATTTTTCATCAAAGATTTGCTATGAAAATGCTGTGGACGTAAAAAATAAAATAATAATATCAAACTGAGACCTACCACAACTAAAAATAAAAAAATTTTGAGAAAATGTTGTGACATTTTGTTGTGTTCCTAAGATTATTTTTTACGTGACATTTTGTTATGTTCCTAGGCTTCTTTTTTTGTTTAGTCAAATTTGGTAAGCCAAAATTCATTGTTTTATGCACAATTTTCTTCAATTGGTTTTTTATTTGTTTTTTTTTTTTTAATACACAGTTAAAGTGGTTAGCCCAGTTTAAAATCAGTAACAATTTACCACCTAGAATTTATTATGAAAATGTTGCTGATGTAGCATTACTCTAAAATAAAATAATAAAATATCAGACCAGAACCCACCATAGCTAGAAATAAAAGATATTGTACAAATATCGTGACATTTTGTATGTTCCTAAACTTCTTTTTTGATTTAGTCAATTTGTTGAACCAAAATTCATTGTTTTATGCATAGTTTTTTTAGGTTGATTTTTTTTTTTTTAACACATTGTTTCAAGTTAAAAACACACACACACACACACACACACACAAATTGATGAAGTAGCACTTTCCTCCTTTATGTTTGGGGTAGTTTCATTCGCCCCTAAATTAAAGTTGAATAATTTTCTCCTTTATATTTTGTAAATGAGCATATACTCCTATTTTTATTCACTTAGTTAAACATTAACGAAATCTTATAATTCCTAAAATATTCCATTGTGGAATGTCTAAAATACTCCTACTAAATTTTAATGTCTCAAAAAATTTCTTCATGTATTTTGAATATTATGTGTTAGGCTGGTAGTCATGCTTGGAAAATTAGAATGATGATATATGGTGTTCTATTTGTTACCTAGAGAACTCTAATTTGTTAGGTTTAAATCTTCAAGACTTATAATTATATCTAATAGAAACTTTGATGACAAATATCTTTTGTTATTTTGTTATTTTTTTAAATTTCTTTTCCTACTTAAAATGGTGTTCATTAAAAATAAGTAAGCTAAACATCATATTTAGACTCATAAAATAAGATTATAAAGAGTGAAGTATAAATAACAAAATTTTCATTGTAGATGGTTACAAGTATTTAATTTGATGAAGATCTTCAAAAAATTTGTAGCATATATCATCATTCATTGTGAAAGTTTAAATATTGTGGAAAGATAACGACATTCATTATCATTCTTTGTAGCATTTTTGGTGAGTAGATATTACATTTAGTAAATAAGTTCTAAAAAATTGTCATAGTAAATAGATATTCAAATAGCTATTTTAAATTTAAGTACATGATTTCATACTTAAAAAAAAAAAAAAATTATATTAATTTTCTAACTAAAGGGGCAGCACGTGCCTTGCACGTGCAACCCACACTAGTAACTATATGAAAAGAGCCTATGCGCTCAACTACGGTGATTTTGGTTTATTCAACCAAACTTTTCACTCGCCTTTTTTTTTTTTTTTTTTTTTTTTTTTTTTTTTTTTTTGCTGTGTGGAAAATATCGTCTGAAGAGTCTGAACACCTTTTTTTACTTTTTTGGCTCCATATTAGCTGTCAAAATATTATCACAACAAATTGCCTCAATATTTTCACAAATTTTGAGGTGTTAAATTTTTATAAGCTAAAATAAAAAAAAAAAAAAAAATATCATACCGAAACCAATCACAACTAAAAATAAATATATTGTGAAAAAAAAAAAGTTTGACATTCACAATATTTTTCACAACACCTTTTTGTTCAATGTGTGAAGCAATAGTAACAAAGCTACAATGATTTTGGTTTATCCAACCAAATTATTTCACTCGCCTTCTTTTTTATTTTATTATTATTATTTTTATTATTATATCTCTTTATATAAAAAGCATGAATGCGCAAACAGTAGTGTTGTACAGTGCTTTGGTTTGTTCAACCCATGCGCACTGTTCATCAAGCCTTTTTTTTTTCTTCGTCGGTGTTGTTTGTGCTTTTTTGTCTTTTCATTTAAATATTTATTATTTATATGTGAATATACCGTTACACCGACTTACCAAATTCTTATAATATTTTTATAATTATTTGAAAATTTGCACTGTTCATTGTTTATAAAAAAAAAAAAAAAAAAAAAACTGCATTGTTCATTGGCCTTTCCCCCCCCCCCCCCCCCACAGTACACCAGTTTTGCTTGTGCTCTTTTTGTATTTTCTTTTAAATATTTAAATGTGCATATATAGTTACATTGACACAACACATTTTTACAATATTTTCATAATTATTGAGGTATCAATTTTTTAAAGGTCAAAATAAAATAATAAAATAAGAAACTGAGAATTACTACCATCTAAACCTCAAAATACGTGAAGAAAATTTTTGAGATGTTAAAATTTAGTGGGAGTATTTTGGAGATTACAAAATAAATATTTTAAGAATAATAAGCTTTCATTAGGGTTTAATTGAGAGAATAACAATATGACATATTTGCTATTTTTCAAAATATTAAGGGAAAAATTGCTTGATTTTGAAGTTTAAGAATTAATGCTATATCTACAACATTTTCACAATAATTTCACAACAAATTTTATGTGGCAATGTATTTTTGATAGATAAAAAAGTGATATTAATAGTGGGCTCAGTTTAAAACCAATAACAACTTGTCATTTATAATTTGTTCTAAACATGCTATGGATTTAATTTCTCTCAAATAAAATAAAAAAATATTTATTTGGATCCTAAAAATGAAGGTATTGTAAAAATGTTGTAATATTTTGTTGTATTCTTAGATTTCTCTTTTAGTATAGTCAAATTGAGTGAGCCAAATAGCACGGTTTCACACACAATTTTCTTGTATTGTCATTTTGTTTTGTTTTTGTTTTTTTTTTTTTTTTTAATGCATTATTTTAAAACCATTAATAATTTTTCACTGAAGATTTGCTATGAAAATGTTGTGGACGTAAAAAATAAAATAATAATATCAAACTGAGACCTACCACAGTTGGAAATAAAAAAATATTGTGAAAATGTTATGACATTTTGTTATGTTCCTAGGATTCTTTTTTGTGTGACATTTTGTCGTGTTCCTAGGCTTCTTTTTTTGTTTAGTCAAATTTGGTGAGTCAAAATTCATTTTTTTAGGAACAATTTTCTTCAATTGGCTTTTTATTTGTTTTTATATTATTTATTTTTAAATACATAGTTAAAAGTGGTTAGCCAAATTTAAAATTAATAACAATTTACCACCTAGGATTTATTATAAAAATGTTGTTGATGTAGCATTATTCTAAAATAAGGTAATAAAATATCAGACCAAAACCCACCATAGCTAGAAATAAAGATACTGTAAAAATATTGTGACATTTTGTTGTATTCCTAAACTTCTTTTTTAGTTTAGTCAATTTGTTGAACCAAAATTCATTGTTTTATCCATAGTTTTTTAGGTTGATTTTTTTTAACACATTGTTTCAAGTTAAAAAAAAAAAAAAAAACACATTGTTTTACACAAATACACATGCGCGCATGCGCGCCCACACACAAATTGATGAAGTAGCACTTTCCTCCTTTATGTTTGAGGTAGTTTCATTCCCCCTAAACTAAAGTTGAATAATTTCATCATTTATATTTTGTAAATGAGCATATACTCTTATTGTTACTCTTTTAGTTAAACCCTAACGAAATCTTATAATTGCTAAAATATTCCATTGTTCAATGTCTAAAATGCTCCTACTAAATTTTAATGTCCAAAAAATTTCTTCTTGTATTTTGAATATTATGTGGTAGACTAGTAGTTATACTTGAAAAATTAGAATGATGATATATGATATTTTATTTGTTAACTAGAGAATACTAATTTATTAGGTTTAAATTTTCTAGACTTATAATTTTATCTAATAGAAACTTTGATGACAGATGTCTTTTGTTATTTTGTTCTTTTTTAAATTTCTTTTTCTACTTAAAAGGGTGTTCATTAAAAATAAATAAGCAAAACATCGTAGTTAGACTCAAAAAATAAGATGATAAAGAATGAAGTATGAATAAACTACTTCTACACCTGAAAAAAGAGAACCTGTAATGTGATCTCCATTTACTTACTAAATAAACTGCCACTTCATTTACAGTACTCTGGAGCTTTGATGGTTTCCTATTATTTCCTTGGTAGGAGACTCTACGTACTCTGGTCTCAAAGTTTCAGTTAGTTTCAATGGTCTTAGGAATTATTAATACTTATTACTTAATTTGGGTTTTTTTTTTTTTTTTGGGAGGTGCATACTTATTACTTAGTTTAAATGTTTAATCAAATGATATAAAGTGGTTGAATATGTGAAGTGTCATGTGAGGTGCATTTTTTTTAAAGAGAGAGATTTCCATTTCCATTAGACTGAAAAACACATTAAATTTTAAAACTTCTCATCCATATAATCTCTGAGGTTGCTTTAAGCACATTAGACAAGCATTTGGCACTATAGCCAAAAAGTATTTAAAGATTAGTTAAGAACAGAGAAAGACAAAAGAAGCATTGACCATCTGAATATTCCTTTCATTAGCTAAAGGAAAGGATCTAGACCCCATTTGAGTGGGTGTTCTGACATGCTAGTCTCATGGTCACCATAATCCACAATTGGTTAATTGCTTTTCTCTTTCTTGGGTTAGGTCCTATGTTTATTTTATTTTTTATTGGCAATTGCCAGAGTTAGATTGGGGAAAGGTGTTCATGACGGTTTTGGTGATGGAGGCAGTGCAGTTCGTGCACCGTCCAACTCATCCTCTAAAAATAGCTTCACTGCATGTGCATGGGCTAAAAAATTTCTTGAAAGAGATCAAAAGCTAATGCATAGTGCTCTGTAACCTCTTCAATTTTTATCTTTAAACATTCCAACTGGCAGGCTTTTCCTAATCCCTCAACTCATGGTGTTGAGGGTCACTTTTTTAACTCGAATAGAAAGAAAGAAGCCCAACCCAGCAATACGGGCAGCAAATGAGCCTAAAAGGCCTGAAAAGAGAGAAATGGCACCCATGGGTAGTATATGGTATGTAAAAGTGAGAATGGGTTACGGCAGGCCTAAAGCAATGTAAACAAAGAAAGTAAGGGATTAATGGCAAGCCCATAAACCCCAAGGATGAGAATAAGGAAATTGGGCTGGAGAAGTCCAATGAAGTTAGTAAAAGCCCATGGGAACACAGAGTTAGTAAACGGACCAAGAAAGTCCAAAGAAAGTAAATGGGTCGGAAAGGCCTGAGTGAAAACAAAAGGGACACTAGAGCCCATAAGAAAGAACACTAGTGGCCACGTTAAGCCACTGAGGGAAAGGATGGAACGACAGGCTCGAAAGAGGCCCAACATGAGTAAGCCATTACGGCAGGAATAATAAGTAATATGGCAGGAAGTCAAGTAAGTTAAGAAGTGGGCTGAAAGAAAATGCAAAACCCAGTACCAAATGAAGCTCAGTCCTTAAGGAAGCGGGAAATCAAAGTAATAACTCATAAAAAGCCAGAAATGGGCGGTAGGCTGTGCAGACAATGTCTCCAGACCACGGCGGATGCATGAGCAGTAGGCGGACTTCATGCACATACGGACAGGAGGCACGCGCAAGACCCAGGCATCACCAGCCTATACCCAGCAAATACGGGATTGAAAGAAAATGCAAAACCCAGTACCAAATGAAGCCCAGTCCTTAAGGAAGCGGGAAATCAAAGTAGCAACTTATAAAAAGCCAAAAATGGGCGGCAGGCTGTGCAGACAAAGTCTCCCGACCACAGCAGACGCATGAGCAGCAGGCAGACTTCAGGCACATACGGACAGGAGGCATGCGCAAGACCCAGGCACCACCAGCCTGTACCCAGCCAATACGGGGCATGGTGAGGTCATGGGTCAGAGGTAAGAGGGCATGGTTTGGTGGTAAGGAGATGAGAAAACCTGTTTTGGGGTTTCTGCTCAAGCTCTTTTGGGAGATACGTCCTATTGGGATGACATACTTCCCAAAAGAGGCAAGATTGAGTTGGAACCACTAGGTGCATGCCATGAGGGATAGAGAGAGAGATAAATAGCACTGCGGCAGGAAGAAGAGCCACGGCAGACTAACAGACAAAATAGTTGTCTTTGTCTGATGGCTCGTAGACGAACCAGTTATGGTCGGCGAGTACACCCAGAATAGACAAAGGTGATTAAGGGGTAGAATAGTAAAATCCGATCATGGCAGGCACTATAAAAATGAGTCATTTTCCGTGTATAGAGGACACAACGCAACATAATAGAACAACAAGAGGGAAATACAGAGAAAAACAAAGAGAAAAACATAATACTAAGGAAATTACGGTGGTGGAAATCACTAAGGAAAGACGAAGGGAACCTGGGGAAAAGAAAGAACGAAAAGATAAAAGAGAGAAAAATAGAAAAGAGAGCGAGAGTTAGCGGCATGCACCGATAGGTTTCTTCCCCTCTCTCCCTCTTTAATTCTTGCTTTTTTCTGTGAATAATCATCCTGAGCATTATCCATTCAGGTCTGCCTTCCTCAAATCTATTAATTTCCACAGCAGGATTCTTTTCCTTGAAGGTTAATTATGTTAAGAGGAGGCGTTCTTCCTCTTTGGCTTTGCTCCTGTGGACTAAACTGGACTTAGTTTCTTTATATTTTTAACCCTTTTCATCGTTTGCCCCTCTCACTTTATTTGCAAAAGTCGTTAATATTACTGTGATTAGGGATTATTTGGTCATTCTCTGTTGAAAAGCCATCTGGTCATTGCAGAATACTCGGCTTTGTTTTATTTATTGTATCTGTCTGCCACAAGCTTCTCTGAAACAGCTCTGCCTGCCGTAAGCACACTCTTGGCAGACGAGGCATAGTTTGTGCACAAGCCGGCCAAGTTGAGTTCCAGTTGGATCGGTTTTGACTCCCACAACCCAGAACACTTGGGCCTACTATCACAAAAAGACAGCCCAACCCAACACAACACAACAAAAAAAGCCCCCCCACATGGAATCTGTTTTTACCTTTTAAATGGAGAAGATATCTCACAATATGTTAGTCAATTAGTTGTAAAATTAAAATACACACACACACACACACACATATATATATATATATATATATATTTTAAAAAAAAAAAAGTATGAAGTATGAAGAAGTATCTCATACCTTCACGAAAAAAATGACACTATTTAAAATGGATCAATATTATAATTCATATTAAAATATTATAGATCCAAATGGGTATTTAATGCCACGTTGTTTAATATTGTAAATAGGATGACCTTATGTATATTATTATATATAAAAAATAAAATCTTAATTGTAAAATAGAAATAATCCTATTTTGGTCCTTGCAATGGGTGTATAAGATAATTTGTATCAAATAGTAGAGATAGCAATAAGGTAAGACGAGGTTGAATTAGGGGTGTCTCATCCCGTCTTCAGGGTAGGGAAAACCCAGTGGTGTAGGTGTAGGATAGGGCAAGTTTGAGGTATTTGGTTAATTTTAATGAGTTAGTTTTGATATTAATAAGGTAGAGATGAAAGAGAAATAGTATAACCATATAAGTATTTATGAGAGTTTTAAAAGGGTGAGAAAGCAATTGTTTAAGTGTATGATAAGAGAATATTAAAACAATATATATAAAATATTAAATTATATTTATAAATAATTTAAATATTTATATTTGATGCTGCACAGAATCAGTAGATTGAATGCTCTGGCTTCAATGAGCTAATAGTTGTAACGCTGGCCTGCAATGATGAACACACTATCAAAGGAGACCGAAATGGACTGGCCAAAACCCTCCAATGGCTAAGTTAGTTTCTTCCAAGAATGGAGTTCCAACTTTTTAGGAGAAAAATATCAAAATGCACTTACCTTTGTTTGATTCAGACTGGTCCTTATATAGAGAACTTTGGAGCAGTTATTAGCTTAGTAACTTCCCCAAGATTCGTGGAAATCAATGAGTCCGGACATAACTTCCTCAATGGCTATAAAAGTTACAACTGTTGGTGGAAGTTACTTATAAGGAATTTGTGGTGATGAACATGGGTTGGATAACCGCTCCGAAATTATGTGGCTTGAATCCTTCACACACATGGGTGAGTATATTTGAGGATTTCAAGTGTTGTGTGGTCGTCCATATGCATTGTCCATGGATGACTCTTTTGTTCATGGATGGTGTTTTGTGATCGTCCATGTGACTTGCCCATAGATGACTCTTGCTCAGACAGTCTATATAAACATTAGGCCAACTGGTGTCACGGACGATTTCTATGGACGAATCAGAGACGGTAATTTTTGCTGTACCATCAATATTAAATAAAGCATACGAAATAGTTTAGTCTATTGGACTAGTAGATGCAAACGCAACCAGAATCTAGATTCTAACTGGACTTGTGGTCCAATAGGCCCAATGAATTTTCAATAGCAAAAGAAGGCAGTCGCGGTATAAGGGCAAGGGATAGCAAAATTGCACCAGAAAACACAGCCCATTAATGATCCAAGTGATAGCAACAAACTAACAAACTTGCATAGCAAAATTCCAAACAGCCAAGTAGACACTATTTCCACCACTCAGTTCCGATGATCAAACACTTTTCTCTAAGATCTCAGAATCTTCTTGAACTCAGGCCTCTATTTATGCAGAGCAATGGACACAAAGAGAGCGTGCATTATATATACGAGGTTCCAAGCATTTGATGATAACAAGGTATACAATTTTCTTATAAACTGGTATTGTTTATATCTACTGTGGGTACTTGATTCCAGAAAAATTGATATTGTTATGCCACGAATTTTCCAATTTTTATCTATTTTAATTCTCACGTACTTGACCTACCAAAATTTTTCTTTAGGGCCCACTTTTTACTTTTCTTTTATTTTCTGGCTTCTAAAAAATACATTTTTGTATTTGTGAAACCACTTGTTTGGTTGGTTTAGTATGTCATCATGCCCTCATCATACTTAAGTGGATATCAATCGTTGTTGAAAGTATTGATAATGCTATGGCAATGCCTTCCACCCAAAGCAAAATATAGTAGGTTTGAGGCTCGAATCAGCTTCTCCAATAAATAAATAAATAATTGGACTAAAACTGCTTACCAATCACTTCTACTGGACCCTGCAGAAGTGGGAGTTTTGTGCATTGCCATGGTCCGACCTTTTTACATTTTCGAGACTCATTTTAAATATGCAAAATGGAAGTGCAATATTGTATCTTGCGGCAGTTTGCTTGCACACACACTACATACATTTAATTGGTCTGAAATTTAGGTAGTACATAATCTAAATTGGTCTTCTAAATTTTTTACATTGTTAACAACAACAACAACCGCACAACTTCACGGATCTTTGTAGAAATTCTAGGTTGAGAGTGATTGAACAATTGATAAATGAGTCATTGGAGACTTTTGGTATTTGTTGCACAATTGGTGATGGAGGCAGTGCGGTTCGTGCACCGTCCAACTCAACCTCTAAATAGCTTCACTGCATATGCATGGGCTAAAAAATTTCTTGAAAGAGATCAAAAGCTAATGCATAGTGCTCTGTAACCTTTTCAATTTTTATCTTTAAACATTCCAACTGGCAGGCTTTTCCCAATCCCTCAACTCACGGAATCTGTTTTTACCTTTTAAATGGAGAAGGCATCTCACAATATGTTAGTCAATTAGTTGTAAAATACAACTATGATAAAAAAGAAAAAAAGAAAAAAAAAGAGATCAATATCATAATTCATATTAAATATTATAGATCCAAATGCGTATCTAATGCACATCATTTATGTGGGGTCGAAATTTGATGGGCTAAGTAATAACTTCCCGTATTATGAGCCCAACAAATCCCCAACAATGAATTTGTAGAGAATGGGTTAAGCAGCTGGGCTGGATATGGATTTAGCAACGATTCAAGCAAACGAAACAGGGCAAAAGACACTCAGGCTAGTATTCAATAAAGGTCTCTTTGATCCGAAAAGGTTTTTCTCTTTTCTTTCTTTTCTTTCTCTCCTTTTTTTTGGTGCCTGTTTCCTTTATATATATACACCTTTTTTCCTCATCTTCACCGCACACTTGTCCTTCATCTAAGCGTCCACTTGAGTATTAGTCACATTAGAAGTTTGCTTTAACCTGCAGTGGGTGGTAGTGGCTGAGGTTTCACTGTTCAGGTGTCTTCTCCTCATAAATGCGGCCAGGAAAGTTGCTGCAGTGCATTAAATGCGGTGATGGCAGCTTTATTTGTAAGATATTTCAGGATATCTCCGCGCTCAGGAATGCCCAGAGCTAGCTCTCCCTTGAGGAATCTTCTACTTGATCAAATTCTTTGGAGGTCTGACGAGCGGAACCTCTTTGGACATGTCAGGTTGTCTTCGGACGTAATACTAATCCTTCCTTGGTTGCATTTTCGTCAGGATGGCAGGGCATCGATCCTTTTAACCTCTTCGGTCAGGAAGTTTTATTCAAATTGGGCCACAGGCCCAACATGTGGCGTTGGGCTTACTCACCCACAATTTAATATTGTAAATGGCATTACATTAGGTATATTATTATATTTAAGAAATAAAATCTTAACTGTAAAATGGAAATGGTCCTATTTTAGTCATTGAAATAAGTGTACAAGATAATTTATACCAAATAGTAAAGATGGCAACAGGGCAAAATGAGGTCAAATTAGGGGTGTCTCATCCCATTTTTAGGGTAGGGAAAACTCAGGTGGTGCAGGAGTAAGACAAGGTAAGGCAAGTTAGAGGTATGTGGTTATTCTTAATGAGTTGGTTTCGACATTAATAAGATAGATATGAAAGAAAAATGGTTTACCTATATAAGTATTTGTGAGAGTTCTATAAAGAAGAGAAAGCAAGTGTTTTAGTGTATGATAAGAGAATATTTTTCTAAAAAATTATGAATAGAATATATTAAAAAATTATATTATATATATCATTTCTTATATTAAACAAAGCATACCAAATGGTTTAGTTATTGGGCTAGTAGATGCATAGCAACCAGAATCTAGCTGTGAGAAGACCCAAAACAACTAACTAAAGTTACTAAATATCTTCTAACTGGACTTGAGGTCCGATAGGCCCAATTAATTGTCAATAGAAAAAGAAAGCAGTCACGGTATAAGGGCAAGGCCCAACACCGGAAAACACTCAGCCCAATGATCCAAGTGATAGCAACAAACTACTTGTCAAGTAGACACTATTTCCACCTCTCAGTTCCGATGATCAAACACTTTTCTCTAAGATCTCAGAATCTTCTTGAACTCAGGCCTCTATTTAAGCAGAGCAATGAACACAAAGAGAGCGTGCATTATATATACGAGGTTCCACGCAATTTGATGAGAACAAGGTATGCAATTTTCATATAAAAACTTATATTTTTTTAAATTTTAGTGTGAATACGTAATTCCAGAAAAATTAATACTGTTATGCCACGAATTGGAAAATTTTCCAATTTTTATCTATTTTAATTCTCACTTACTTGATCTACTAAATATTTTCTTAAGGCCCACTTTTACTTTGCTTTTATTTTCTGGCTTCTAAAAAATTTAATTTTTGTATTTGTGAAACCACTTGTTTAATTCGTTTAGTATGTCATTATGTCATCATACTAAAGTGAATATTAATTAATGTTAAAAGTATTATAATGCGATAATAAATGCGTTTCACCCTAAGCGACATGCAGTAGGCTTAAGTCCCGAATCAGCCTCCTCAAAAAAATAAATAAATAATTAAGCTAAAAGCCTAAAATTGTTTGCCAATTACTTCTACTAGACCTTGTAAAAGTGGGGCTTTGTGCTTTCTTGACTCATTTTTAAATATGCAAAATGGAAATGCAATATGGTATCTTGCGGTAGTTTGCTTGCACACACTGCATTTAATTGGTCTGAAAGTTAGGTAGTACATATAATCTGAATTGGTCTTCTAAATTTTTACCATTGTTTACAACAACAACAAGCGCACAACTTCCCGGATCTTTGTAGAAAGTCTAGGTTGAGAGTGATTGAACAAATTGATAAATGAGTCGTCGGAGACTTTTGATTTTTGTTGGACAATTGGTTATGGAATCTAAGATCTAAATTGCTTCCACGTAATCTTTAAAGGTCTAGTTGTTTGCATACTTTTGACATTGATTCTGGAATTCGTGGTTGCTGATTTAGCTAATAAAGTAATCAAGGATAACTTCTTCATTGCCTCTCACTGTCAAATGAAGCTATCATCTCCCCGGTTCAGATTAAATTCCCTACAAAATAAGGCATGCCGGCTTTCTTAAAGTTTAGATGCAAAAGCAGGATTCTAAGCATAAAGAAATGCTCAACAGAAAAGGTTTAGGAACCAATCACCTCTAGATTTTTTTATTTTATTGTTTTTTAAGAATCTACCAATCACCTCTAGAATCTACATGTCTGTTTTTACACATGCACATGTGTCTATGTAGTGCTGAACCTGAATATATGATTGCTTATTCAGAACGAATTGAAATACATATGCACACTTAAATATCAATGTGGCCATGGAGCAAATGAATTACAAGGCTATTTATAGCTTTCACAGCTTGAAATTACTGACTTGATCACACTAAAACTTGATGAGAAAGCAATAAACACATTATTACATGCGTAGCTTTGACACTTTTTTGGCAGAACAGTCAAGAGTCAACCCATTATTGAGGCTTAAGGCAGTAGCTAAACGTGTGCTGGTGAGGTCTCATCAGAGGGCCTGGTTACAGAGTCTACTTTTCCGCCTCTTTCGCTTACACTGTTCTCAGAAAACTTCAAGCTTGCTAGATGAAAGCCTTTCTCCTTCTCATTTGATTTCCATTCAGACAAGTAATACTCTTCTTCTGTCGCATTTGCCTTTTTTGATGGGCCACAAAACATCCCACCCCATTGTGGGAAGTATATTAAGAATAATGGGAGGGTGCAGCATATGATCATGATACCCATTAGAGTTATGCCTGTTTGTTTTGAATATTTGGATCCTCTGAAGAAAATTAGTTGAGTCACAACTGCGCCCACATTTCCGCCACCTCCTGTCATACCGGAAACAACCCCCAATGACCTGAAAAATGGGATATGTAAATAAGAAACAACTTAATTGTTGAGGCTTGATAAAGAAAAGTAGACTCTTTGATGAGCCTATATAATTAACTTGTTCAGCTGTTTATTGGATTGATAAAATGTGATGCACACGTTATAAACAATTCCTTAGATAATTATATGTCTTGTTTTTAAACCTAACTTGTTTAATTCTCTATCATTCTTTTACTCTCCAAAAGATCTTTTTATATCTGAGCTCTTATTTTGAAAATTTTGATTCTTAGCAATTGAATGTCAAAACAGGAAATTAGAGTAATTTTGGATGAAATATTTGATACACTGCTTTGCTTCTTTTACAAATATTAGTTGGAAAAGATTGTTGAGTCCACAGATGCACCTGTATTTACATAGATATCAATGAAAGACAAGGCAAATATTTTACAAACAAAGAACTAGGTTCTAAAAGATGCAATGCCAAAGATTCAGAAATAATAGTTATTGTAGAAAACATACCTTCGAGAGACAAAAGGAACTACTCCAAATGTAAGCCCACATGCAGCTTGAACAAACACAGAGAAAGCAATCATCACAATAATGGATCCACTTAAAGATCCCACCTGCCCCAAAATTATGCAGAAAACACCTCCCAAGGTTTGCACCACCCACAAGGTCCATAGCCTTCCCCTCATTCCAAACTTCTTTGCCACTATGTCTGAGAGAATCCCTCCTCCAGGTCGAGAGAACAGATTCGCTAATCCGAAACTTGCTGCTATTATTCCTGCAGTGGAGAGATTTAGATTGAATCTATCATAAAAGTACTCTGCTATTATGTTATCCACTGCCAGTTCTACCCCAAAGCAATAACCATAAGTCAAAGCCAGAATCCATCCTCTATAATTTGTGAACCCATAATAGAAAACCCATGAAAATTTATCTTTTGCCCTCTCTCCAGATTTCTTCAGGCCATGGAAGTTCCCATCAGGCATGTCCTGACCAAAGATAAGAACTGCGAATGCTGATAATGTTTGAAAAAGGGCAGGAATAAAAAAAGCAATTCTCCAAGCTGTAAATTTGACTGCACCAATGTCACGGATGACCCCAAACACCAAGGGCATGATCAGTTGTGTTGCTCCACCACCCAGGTTCCCCCAGCCACCAGCAACACCATTGGCAGTACCAACCACTGGGGCAGAGAACATAGAGCTCATCCAGAATTGAGTAGAGACAAAAGTTGCTAAGGAGAAGCCTGTGAAAAAACGCACTAGGAGGAAAGAGGTAGGAGATGAGGCAATGGAAGAGCAGAAAACCGCCGGTGCGGTGAGGAGAATGAGTGAAGCAGAGGCAAGGCGGGGTCCGAATAAGTCGCAGGCACTTCCCATGGCAACCCGGGCAAAGACTGCACCAGAGACTGATGCAATCCCTGCATTGCCAATATCAGTGGATGAGAGGTTGAGGTTGTCACGTATAACTGGGACAAGCGGTGCAGCTGCAAAAGAAGACACAAAACAAGCAAAGAAAGAGATCCATGATAGATGAAATGCTCTCATGTGGGGTGCTGCCACTGAGAATAGCCTGAATTCAGTGGCCATGTGTTCTGAGTCCACCGGAAGTGCAAATTGCGGAGGTGGTGATTCCATGTTTTTTTTTGTTTGGAATTGAATTTGGAGGGTTAACAAGATGGTAAATTGGTGCGATGGTAGTGCCTTCCACCAAAAACAACAGGTTTTTGTGGACTCAAGTCCAAGAATCAGAAATTAAAGAGGATAAGCTAGCCTACCAATCACCTCTTACAAACCCTGTAAAAATGCATGCTTTCTTCCTCTTCTTTTGGAAGAACAGAACTTGGCTCAACTTATATAGTGCTCCTAGCTGCTGATTTGTTGAGCCTCGCCTTTACTATGAAACTAAGATACTATGTTGTTTGACTTTTGTAGTGATCGAGAATTATGGAGCTTTGAATATTGAGCAATGGCCAATGAAATAGTTAAAGACACAAAGTAGATGTTTTTGTCGCTTTGATTTTTGTGTTCTGGCTTTATGTGGCTGCAGAAGGCCAAGTTTTGGACCAAAGAATTGTGTATGCTTATCCGCTGAGTCTCATTGTTTTCTCGGATTCTCAGATGCAGAAGATTGAGTAGATTTGGAATTTAATTCAATGGCGTGAAACGGTGCTGGCTTGGCAGCGTGTGCGTGTGCAAGTTTTGAATTTTCTTTGGCTAGTGTTTGAGACTCAAGGGTATTGACTTTGGAGAGGTCGCTGAAAATGTGAAGTGCATTGTATTGGCTTGGTGTAGAGATTCTCAACTGAATATTCTTTGTTAAGCGCAAAACGACGAACGTGTCTTAATCAGTATCTTACTCATCCGATTTTTTGATGCATAATAAAAAGTATAGGAGGTAGAGTAGTGGAAGCAATTTTGTATTCAGTTGTTAATCCCTATATGAAATTTAGCATTAAACCTCGGCAGAGTCAACTACATGAGTTTTTGCGTGATAGTTAAACATTTTCAAATTATTTGTGATTAACTGTCAAAGATTTGATTCTCACCAAAAAATTTAACCAAAAAAAAAAAAAAAGATTCTCACCAAAAAAAAAAATAAAAAAAAAATAAAAAATAAACTTTCAACGGCTTGGAATGAAATTAAATGGGTCATTCTACTGTACCCACCTATTTTTTTAGCGGGTATGGTACCCACCCAAATCTTAGCCGCATATTTTTGTTGATTCAATCCTGACCATTTATTTAGGTTTAATAGTAAACCTGATACCGGTAGAATAGGTAGTGTATAAAATCAAAACAAAAAACCAAAGGAAAAGAGAGAAACGAGAGAACGAAAGTCGGTTAAAAAAAAAAAAAAAAAAACGGAGAATGAAAGACAGAGGGATGAAGAGGCAGATCGTCCATCGCAAGCAATGTGCCACCGCCATCACCAACACTCACCATCCGCCTCCTTTATATCGTCCGCCACTGCCACTGGTGAGAATTTTTTTTTTAGTATTTGAGAATCTGTTTTTCTTTCTTTATTTATTTGATTTGGGTATTTTCTTAGGTTAGCTTTGATCTAGGTATTTTAGTATTGAGAAGCTAAGTCTTCTGTAAGAATTGGGTTTTTTTTTTTTTTTTTTTTTTTTTTTTTTTTTTTTTTTTGGGTTAATTTGTTTGGGTATTTTAGCTTGATTTAGTTTTGGTATTTTTTGGGTTATATGTTTGCTAGTTACCTATGATGATTTGGGGTCATTGAAGAATTGTAAAATGAGATAATTTATGTGTCGTTTCCTTTTCTTAATTGATATGGTGCTCACCATTTCTATGCGTGCATCTTTCCATGAATCAAATGGTTTAACTTAGTTATCTAGTCCAACACTGAAGTGTATTTTTATAATTCAAATTGTGCATCGAAAATGGCTTCCCCAAATCACTGTATATAATACTGGCTAAAGAGACATTGAAAATTTAAACCAGATTGAATGTACTATCTAAAAGGGCTAGGGGCAATCATAGAAAAATGCTTGCCATCTGAAAGCACAATGCTCTCTTTATCATCTTAGTTGTGCGGGATACCATTAAGAGTTTAAAAAGTTCATTAAACTAATATAATTATAAAGTATTTTGTGTTGCATGATATATTTTAAATTTCCATCCTTAACTACAGAAATGTTGAAAACAACAAATTTACTGGATGGAGTCCGGACCAATTGAAAGAAATAAACTTAGAGTGAGTGTTCTGTTCAAATTACTCTTATTTATGGATGCAATTTTTAAGAAGTTGTTTCTTTGACTTTATGATTATCTTTAATGAAGATCTGGAGGTAATTCCTGGTCATCTAGAGGAGCTCATCCTCCTCCTCCTGGTACACCACATGTTCTTCATCAACACACTACTAAAAAACATTCTGGAGGTAAGTCTGTCATGAGTGGAGCAGCAATAGTTGGAATAGCTTTGGGTGTACTGGCAGCAACTGGGGCTCTAATTGTACTATTTTCAAGAAGAAAGTCATCTCCTTCCTCTCATTTCCTTGATGAAAAGAGATCTAGCCAAAGTAGATCATTTAGTCCTCTTGCATCTCAGGAATTATCCAAAGACTTGCCTACCGACATAAGCAACGACTTCAAAGGTAAATTTTCTTTATTCTGCATTCTTTTGTAGGGAGCTTACTGTAATTGTCTTAATAATGTTGCAGACATAAATTTCTTATTAGGCCTTAAATTTTCCTCTTTGCTTATTCAGATCAGGGCCGGCCCTAGGCCTAGGCCATTTAGGCCATGGCCTAAGACCCCCTAACATGGAAAGGCCCCCAAATAAGGGGGCAGTAAGTTTTTTTTTTTTTTTTTTTTAATTAAAGAAAAATGTGAGTTAAGTGTACATTTTTTTCCAAAGGCCTAAGATATTAGAGTTATGCTAGTAAATTACAAGTTTTATTATAAAGTCCTATAAATTGACATGTCACCAATCATATGAAATAATTCAATACTCATTTATTATTTTGTTGAAGTGTTACTTTATTGTCACATCAGTTTGTAAGCTTTTTGCAATAAAATTTATAGTAAGTTTAGCAATTTCTCCAAAAAAAAAAAAAAACAATATGAATTAATAGAAATGTAACCTAATCTCCAGTAAGTGAATGAAAAATGCTAAAACTAATACAAATTTTACAACAAAAATCTTACAAACTAACGTGACACTAATATGATTGGTGTCACTTAAACAGTATAATAAATGAATGTTTGAATAAATTTTTTTTTTTTTTTTAAATTGGTGATATGCTAGTTTGTAAAACCTATGTTGTAAGTATCATTAGCTCATTTTGGGTGAATTATCTATATTAATAAGTATGAATTAGGAATAAATTAGAAATAAAAAAAATATAATAAAAAATAAACTAAATACTGTATTATTTAAGTGATATTTAGATGTAAAAGGCCCCTTTAAAATTTTCGCCTTAGGCCTCAAATTATCTTGAGCCGGCCCTGATTCAGATTTGTCCCAAAAAAAAATTTTAGAACATCTGTAGCATGATATTGCACCTTCATTAGTAAAAAGGCTCTGGAATAGAAAGTGTATGCCATGCCTATCCATGTAGGGTCTATGATATTCGGTGTAGATAGACTTGTCATTAACTAAATATTAATTAGTCTATTTGTGGCTGGCTTATCTCCTTTGTCTATGCATTCTTTAGGTTGTTTACTTGATCAAAAGTAGTGCATTGCTGGCCATTCGATGTCTAGTTCATCATTCTGTAATGTTTGATTGATATTTCTTAAGATGGTTATTTTATTTTTGTTGTATGCCTGGTAAATGTGGACTTCGCCTTGTAATCTAACTAGATACTATACTGGTGACAGGGCATAGGTCAGTGGATTCATTTGCTTCAATTGATACAAAGACCTTGCAAAAGTCTCCCTCAGTTGGTTTTAAGCTTCCACCTCCTGAGTTTAAGCAAACTTATAATGACAATGAGTTCGCTAACCTTCTGAATGCTAGAAAAAGCACCTCCATTCGTGCTACATCTTACTCTTTGGCAGATTTACAACTTGCTACTGCTAATTTCGCATCAGGCCGCCTTCTAGAAAAAGCATCTCATTTTATAATTGAAGAATTACCTATTATTGGGATACGAAGGAGCAATACATCAAGCCATTAGAGATTAACTATGTTTCAAATTATGGTATGTGAAAATGTGGAAAATATAAGCTTCCTAATTGAATTGAATGATGGAATTCTTCAGAGGCAGCGGCAAAGAAAGTGGACTTGGATTTTTGTTTGATGTTCCTATTGTAGGGTACTTTGTAATTTTTTTTCTCGAAAAAAAAAATAAAATAAAAAGAATTGAAATTTGTGTTACATAAGAGCTATAAATTTTGTTTGACGCTTTGAATCTCAAAATAGGACAGAAGTAACTTGATGATGACACATATTTTGATTGCTAGTTTGTTCCTTTAAATTTTTGTGTAAAAGGCATATATTTTGGACACTTTATTGTCTCTCTTAATATATAACTTTTTAGTTGTCAAGAACTTTGAAATAATTTTTTAGTTTGAGATATTAAATGTTGTGAAAAAAGTCATGCATTAGGGTTCTCTCTTTCTATTGATATAGAGCATTTTAGTTGTCAATAGTTGACAAAAGTGTAGTTACATATAATGTTGGTACTCCATAATATGAGAATGGTACCATCAAATGTGAGAAAAAAAATAAGAGAACCATCGAATGTGACAAAAATACACTCACACGTGATGTTAGTACTGCACTTTGTGAGACTGGTATCATAAAATGTGAGAACAAAAATAAAGAAACCACCGAATGTGACAAAAGTATAGTCACATGTGAGGTTGGTACTACGCAATATGAGGATAGTACCATAAAATGTGCAAAAAAAAAAAAACGGAACTACCAAATGTGACAAAAGTACAATCACATGTGGTGTTAGTATTGCGCAATGTGTAGATGATACCATCAAATGTGAGAAAAAATAAGGAAACCACATAATGTGACAAAAGTATAGTCACATGTGATGTTAGTACTGTGCAATGTGAAGATGGTACCATCAAATATGAGAAAAAATAAGGGAACTATCGAATGTAACAAAAGTACAGTCACATAAGATGTTGGTACTGCTCAATTTGAGGCTGGTACTATAAAATGTGAGGAAAAAAAATAAGGGAACCACTGAATGTGATAAAAGTACAGTCACATGTGATGTTGGTATTGCGCAATGTGAGGCTAATACCATAAAATGTGAGGAAAAAAATAAAGGAACCACCAAATGTGACAAAAGTACAGTCACATGTGATGTTAGTACTACGCTTTGAGATTGGTACCATAAAATGTGAGAAAAAAAAAATAAGGAAACCACTGAATATGACAAAATTACAGCCACATGTAATGTTGGTACTGCGCAATGTGAGAATGGTATCATAAAATGTGAAAAAAGAGAACTACCGAATGTGATAAAAGTACAGTCACATGTGATGTTAATACTGCGCAATGTGAGGATGGTACTATCAAATGTGAGGATGGTACCATCAAATGTGAGAAAAAATAAGGGAACCACCGAATGTGACAAAAGTACAATCACATGTGATGTTAGTACTGCACAATGTGAGAATGATACCATCAAATGTGAGAAAAAAATAAAGAAACCATCGAATGTGACAAAAGTACAGTCACATGTGATGTTAGTACTACACAATGTGAGAATTGTACCATCAAATGTGAGAAAAAATAAGGGAACTATCAAATGTGACAAAAGTACAATCACATGTGATATTAGTACTACATCAAATGTGAGAAAAAATAAGGGAACCACCGAATGTGACAAAAGTACAATCACATGTGATGTTAGTACTGCACAATGTGAGAATGGTTCCATCAAATGTGAGAAAAAAATAAAGAAACCATCGAATGTGACAAAAGTACAGTCACATGTGATGTTAGTACTACACAATGTGAGAATTGTACCATCAAATGTGAGAAAAAATAAGGGAACTATCGAATGTGACAAAAGTACAATCACATGTGATATTAGTACTACATAATGTGAGTATGGTACCATCAAATGTGAGAAAAAATTAAAGGAACTACCGAATGTGACATGTGATGTTTTTTTTTGCTAAACAGTCACATGTGATGTTAGTACTGCATAATGTGAGGATGGTACCATCAAATGTGAGAAAAAATAAAGGAACCATCGAATGTGACAAAAGTATAATCACATGTGATGTTAGTACTGCACTATGTGAAAATGGTACCATCAAATGTGAGAAAAAAATAAAGGAACCACCGAATGTGACAAAAGTACAGTCACATGTGATGTTGGTACTGCATAATGTGAAGATGGTATCATCAAATGTGAGAAAAAATAAGGAAACTACCGAATGTGACAAAAGTCCAATCACATGTGATGTTAGTACTACACAATGTGAGGATGGTACCATCAAATGTGATGTTTTGGTAACCTGATATAACAGGTTGCCTACTAATGGGTACCGTACCCCCCAAAAAAAAGAGGGGGTACTGTAGAATTACCCGAAATTATATAATTATTCATATTTTTTAGCTATTCGATAAGTTGGTTATGTTTTTATTATGAGAAATATTATTTCCACAAAATTTTCACAATAAGTTCTAAATGGCATATTGTTTATTATTATTTTATATGAGGGTTTGACTTATTTCCAATATTTTTTTAACTGGAACCTCTTTTTGTTTTAATGAAAAACTGCTATATCACCCATTAACTAAATAAAATATGAAAATTAAAACTTACTACCACTTGTTGTTGAATATTTAAAACAAAAGGAGATGTTCAATTGAAAAAATACTAGAAGTAAGTCAAACCCTTTATAGATAAGTGGCAAATTTTTATGGATTGTTATTGGTGGGTAAAAAAATAATTTCAATAGAAATAAGTCAAACCCTTTATAGGATAAGTGGCAAAATTTTATGGATTGTTATTGGTGGGTAAAAAAACAATTTCAATGGTAGGTTCAAATTAAACACTAATAACAACTTAACACTTATAATTTGTTATGAAAGTGTTATAAAAATTTTCCGGACGTAACACTTCTATCTTCATTATACAAAATAATCATTTCTTATAAATAACTATTCTTTAAAATGGAGAATAATTTTTTCTTTCTAAAAGGGTTGTAATAGTTATTTATTTATTTTTTTTAAAAAAGGTTGTAATAGTTATTTTTTAGTATGTGTAATAATTTCTAAAATAAACATATTTTTAAATAAACAAACTTTCCATGTGCACATCAATTAGGAAAATAAAATTCATAAAAAAATAACTAATCTTTCACACAAAAATTAAAAATTATTATTTTTTAGGAAATTTTTTTTTCTAATAAGATTTTTTTGGAAATATAATTGTATGAATAAGATATTTCCTAAAATATATCTTAAGTTTTATTCTAATGTTACAACTAGCCAAACTTGTAAATAAGTTTAGTTATTCCATTATAAGTTATAACACATTTTATTCCCAATAATAAATATTACAATTTCTGTCATAATTCTTATTTAGTGTACCAAAAATTTTACAAGTTGTGGTTATAAATGATCTGCCATACATGTGAAAAATGAAAATTATTAACTACAAATTTTATTATACTCTACTTTAAAAACTAATATATCAACTACAAATTTTATTATATTATATTTTAAAAATTAATGTAACAATTAATGTGATTAATAAACATTAACATTATAGAAAATGATAAATGCTTTTGTAATTGATGATGCATCCATTTGTAAAGATGGTATCAAATTTTTTAAGTATTCGTTAGCATTACTTGTGCAAAAACTATTTATGTTGTGACAGCTTTTGAAAATTTATGATTTTAAATGAGATTGAGCGGCCAAAGGCCTTGTAATTGAATTGACAAATTCCCATGCATAAAGTGTTTGGGATCTAGGGGAAAGTGATTCGAACTGCAGGATTAGCAACATATTATAATTATTTCTAATTTAATGGAATTAAGTTATTGACCAATTAATATATATATATATATATATAACAAATCAATAAATGAGTAGCCTGATTAAGAGCATCCACAGCAGATGTGCCATTTATGCCAAATGCTAAATATTTGGCACATTTGGCACACCAAACACCATTTGACCCCATTTATCAGATGTGCCATATCTCATATTTTTTGCAACATGCTACATTAGAGTTACAAATTTGCCACGGTACGGAACGCGTGTGGCATATGATTTATTCTTTTTTTATTCCTCTTTCTCTCTTATCTCTCCATCAATCTCACCTGGTAAACCCCAATCCTCTCCTCTCTCAAACCCCAACCCTCATTGCTCTTCCATGCTGACGCCAATGCTAACGCTGACGCCGACAATCACTTCCACGCTGACGCCGACTTCGATCTCTCTCTAGCAATGGTTGTTGTTGTTGTTGTTTTTTTTTTTTTTTTTTTTTTGGCTGTGGTTTGATGGGTTCGGTTCTGACGGAGGTGGGTGGGTTCGAATGGGCTAGGCTATGAAGATGACGACGATGAAGATGGTGGGTTTGGAGTCTGGGTTGACTTGGATTATAAAGGTTTTGGGTTTGGAAGTGGGTGTGGGTGTGGGTGAGGGTGTGGAGGCGGTGGGTTTGTCGGGGTTTGTGGTTGAGGTGGTGGTGGTGGTGGGGCTTCCGATTTGGTGTTGGTGGGCTATGGGTTGTGGGTCAAGGTTTTTGGTTGGCGGCATTGTAGGTCGAGGTTGGTTGCGGCAACGTTGTGGGTTTTGGTCCGGTGGTTACTTGAGTTTGTTTGTTGATGGGTTGGTTGGGTTGGGGTTTTGGGTCGGTGATTGGTTGAGGCAGTCGATGGGTGGCAGAGGATTTGGCTGGATTTGTTTAGGTTAGGGTTTGGCTAGAATTTGTTTGGGTCGTGAAGGATTTGGCTGGGATTTGATGGGTTGTTTGGGTTGGGGTTATGGTTGTTTGTTGTGGAATTTGGCTGGATTTGTTTGGGTTTGCTTTGAGTTGTATTTTTGGTTGTGGAGGATGTGGTGGTTGTGTGGTGGTGGCTGTTGGTTGTTGGCAGCAATGTGATGGCTGTTGATTGTGTTGATGAGTTGTAAATATTATTTTAATATGTAGTAAGTATTATTTTAATGTATAGAATTGAATGATAAAACATCTGATAAATGAGATGTTGTAAAATATTGTGGTAAAATAACAAAATAGGTCTTTGGTGTGGTAAAATGACATAATTTTTGCAACAACTGCTATGGATGCTCTAAGTCTTAAGTCTTAGAAAAAGAAACGGTGAAGAATTTTACCATACAATATGATTTTATAAACGTGAAGGTGGTATCCTAGTCACACTTTCACCATAAAACACTGTGACTCTAATTTTTATTTTTATCTTTTTAAATTTTATCTAAATCGTTGACTCTACTAGTCTACTCTGAAATAAACTCTTAAAAGACCCACAAAAAATTAAATTGGGTCATGGTGAATCATCATTCATCCTTGTAATTGATCGTGCGTCAATTTGTAAAGATAGAATTTTTTTTTTGGTATTCCTTAGTATCACTTGTGCGAAAACTGGTTCTCCAAAAAAAAAAAAAAAAAAAACTTGTGCGAAAACTATTTTTGTTGTGACAGTTTTTTTTTATAAATTTTTCTGTTTTAATTGGGATTGAGTGATTGAACAATTGTAAAAAATATAAATATAACATCAATAGATGAGTAGCATGATTAAGCCTTATAAAAAGAAATGGTAAAGAATTTTACTGTAAAATATGATTTTATAAAGGTGAATGTGGTATCCTAGTCACACTTTCATGTAATTCACTTTAATTTTATCTCTTTCTCAAAAAAAAAAAAAAAAAAACTTTAATTTTATCTAAATAGTTGACTCTCCTAGTTTACTTTGAGATAAATCCTTAAAAACCCACATAAATGAAATTGGGCCGTAGTGAATCATCCTTCATACTCTCTTTCTTTTTCTTTTTTTTTCTTTTTTTTTTTTTCACCATCCCACACCCCACCTTAAGCGATAAACTTTTTTATTATTTACATTAGTATTATGCCCGTGCTATACATAGCTTAATCAAGAATCATGTGTAAACTAAAGAAATTATTTTATTAATTTAATTAAAATTAAATAATAAAATAGATAATAAAACTAAAGTAAAGTTTACTATTAAAAAAATCATATATAAGTCCAAAATTAATTGAATGGAAAATAGTAGATAATTATGTAACTAATATCAAAATGAGATGTCAAATCGAAAATAACTTCATTAGCATTTGGATATGATGAAAATTAAGAAGTGATACCTTTTAGTAAGGTCCTGCACGCCCATATGTGTATATATATATATATATATATATTAGTGGTTGAGTATCCAACCTGCTAGGAAAAAGCTATAGAGTATAAACCATACATTATTGGCATTCGTACCCACCAATATGAGTCAACATAAATCATAGCTAACATATACTAAATTTTCAAGGCATTAAAATTTAAGATTCAAAATATAATGGGAAAGTCAAATACAGGTGAGTTTGAGTTACACCTTATAGACTTGTTTTCATGATATTGGCAAAAAATAATATACGAAGGAAAAAAGACCTAATCACTTGATGCATACTAAAGGTTTTAAAAAGTAAAATTTTCTCATATAATAAAAGTATAAGTGTAGAACATATAATTTTTAATTAAATGTGTGAAGTATGGATATATTAGTAATATATATGTAAACTGTGAAGAGTTTAATCCAAATAATTCTTTGGTTATTCATGTGAGTTTGACAACATAATTTTCAGACCCAGACCATTCAAACAACAATCATTTAACAAAGTATCAAAATAATCATGTGATGTAGCAACAATCATTTAACAAAGTATCAAAATAATCATGTGATGTAGCAACAATCATTTAACAAAGTATTTAGGAATAATCAAGAAATTTATTGTTAGGAATACTCTAATAAATTAATCTATTTCTATTAAGACATACCTGTTGCATTAATAAAATATTTCATCCAACTTGCAACAGCATATTTAGAACAAACTTTGGTCAGAATACAATATTTACAAAAGCAAGCAACAAAAAACTTTTAAACAAATCACAACAATAGGCTGTAATTGTGCAAATCATCCAAATCAAAACAAAATGGTAAGCCCAAAAAAAAAAAAAAATCAAACTTCAATTAATTATGTTAGCCCCTAAAAAGAGTTTTTTTTTTTTTTTTTTTTTTTTTTTTTTTTTTTTTTTTTTTTTTTAAAAGAAGAGAAATGCATACCACCTATATATATATATAAAAAAAAAAAAAAAAAAAATCGAACTTCAATAAACTATGTTAACCCCCTAAATTTTTTTATTATTTTTATATATTGACATGAGTTTCTATTCTCCAAATTTACCTTATATGGTCAATTAACAAATGTCAAAACTCTCTTTAAATAGTTCATTAACAAATACTCAAAAAGCACCGGGCCAAAAGTTGAAACTCAATTGCTATTAGTGTCCAAAATAAAATTTAAATAAACAATTCTAAAAATTTTGTTAGAAATTGTAAGGCCAGAGAAGGAAACCCACAAAAATAACCGATCCAACTCAAACAAAAAGGGTAAATTTAGGTTTAACTAATATAGAACTTTAAATTAGATTAAGATTTTTAATTAATTTTAAAATAGTAAGATAAAGAGAAGGTATGTAAATAAAGAATTTGGAAGTGAAGAGAAACCTAAGGCTATAAAATGAAGTGCATTAATTGGTAAGAAGAATTTTTATTAAAAAAATATAAAAAGAATTAAAGTAGTACGTATAGCAATTTAACAACAAAAATAAATAAATAACTAAAAGAATGGAACGTGACCAAGTTTTTAATACCTTTGGAAATATCTCCTGTAAGCATTTGTAAACTGACTTGAAACCCATCTCCAATAACTTGTTATCTGCACATAAATTGAAACCAAAAACAAAAAAGATACAATCTTTTTACTTTTTTCTGCAATTTAATGATTATAGAGATACACTTGACTAATTTCAGCCCAACAATCATACCAAGCATTCTCTAACTAAAGAAAAAACCCTAGCTTTCATATACCTAAAACTTGGTACCAAACCAAACCTCTTGGTCCTCTTGCTTTGCTCTTTGCTTTGCTCACCATGTTGAAAGTAAAAACTCTGAAAAATCATCATAGGTTAAGAGTGAGCTTGAGGAGCGAGGGATTAGAGGATTTTTATATGTTGACGTGAGTTTCTCTTTCTCAGAAAAAATAGATGATATATCAACTTAAAAGAGATTTAACTAATGTACAACTTTAAATTATAATGAGATTAATATTTTTAATTAATTTTAAAATAATAAGATAAAGAGAAGGTATGTAAATAAAGAATTTGGAAGTGAAGAGAAACCTAAGGCTAGAAAAAGAAGTGTATTACTTGGTAAGAAGAAATTTTATAAAAAAATAAAAAGATAAGAAGAATTAAAGTAGTATGTGTAGCAGTTTTTTTTTTTTTTTTTATCAATTAAGATTTTTTATCAACTTCTAATTTATAATAATAAAGGTCAAGAATTTAGATTGTAATCAAATTAAGATTGTTATTAACTTAAAAATTATAATAATAAAGATCAAGAATTTAGATTTTAATCAAATTAAGATTGTTATCAACTTAGAAATTATAGAAGAAGAAGATAAGAACAATATATATATATATATATATCTATTTAAAAAAAAATCTAAAAAATTTCTACAATTTGATGAAACCACTTGGCACAACCACGGCTTCTAAGCCCAACTTTTATTATATAGTATATGATTTTAACAATACATAATTACGGATTATATACATGCTCTAAAGCATGGCATCTCACAAAAGGTAGGATCATAAAACAGATTTTTAGTCCCTGCTATATTATTTCCATAGGTATACACTTCCAAATATAGATATGATTCATATATATATATATAGAGAGAGAGAGAGAGAGAGAGAGAGAGAGAGAGAGAGAGAGAGAGAGAGAGAGAGAGAGAGAGAGAGAGAGAGAGAGAGAGAGAGAGAGAGAGAGAGAGAGAGATAATAAAATTGAAATATATTACATTTACTTCATAATAATTGTTATTTACCATTATGTTAAGACATTAATTTCATAAAATAAAAAATTGTTAAGACATTATTTTTTTTTCAAAAAAATTAAGATATTAATTAATTTTTGGTGTAGACAAGATTTGAATCTAGATCTCTTATTTGACCATAAAAACCTTTACCTTGAATTTACATGGATATTATGAGGGTTGGATTCTCCGTGATAGGCCTCAGGAGCTCTTGTTTAACACAATTAATTTGTTGGATATGTCAGAAAATTTTACAATGGGAGAGCTAACGAAATGAATCAAGAGACCATGGATTGATAATTAAGTAAATAATGGGGTTACAGAAGCAACGAATAATTTAGAAGTTTGAGGTTACATAATTCCACAAAGGAACATAGAATTTCCCACAACTATCGTACAAGATCTCTCCCTGAACACCCTCTTTCTCCCTCTCTAATTTTCCGAACCCCCTTTTTGGTGGGGGTTATGTCCTGTTTATAATGGTTGAGCTTCCACTTATAGTGGATTGTGATGATGGAGGTCAAGAGATATTTGTCCCATCAGACGTCTCCTCCCTCTTTTCGGAGGGTTTGAGTGGGTTATTGGGTATGAGATACTATTTGGGCCGATTATTCAATAATACATGCAGTTCATGTTAGATAGGTTAGATAGGGTTGCCTAATTAATGTATAGGTGATTGTTACTAAATTCAAACACCACTCATTCTAGTTCGAATTCATTGACATTCCTTCGCAGTTGCTGGGGGGCTCTCGGGGCCCTCCTTGCTAAAGAATCTTTGTCTCGTCAGCCGGTGTGGAGCATGTCGGTTTTGGTTGGGATTTCGAATGGGAGCTCCTTAGGATGGATTCCTGGGTCCATGGATTGGCCCAGCCTACCTTCAATACTATGCAAGTTTGATATGTTCTCCAGGCCCTCTCTATTTCCTTCTTATGCATTTGATCCTTAGCCTATGGTCAAACAAAAGTTACATCACCCACCCACAGATATGTTTCATTATATATATATATATATATATGAGGTAAGAGGAGTATTTGACTATAGAATATAATCGATGATGATTATATAATCATTTTTTGTACTTATATCAAGTGAGGGAAGGAGTTGAATCTTATTCGCATTTAGAATAAAACAATTCCATTGAGCAACATAGCTAAAAATTCAAGGAATCTCGAAATATTAGCCAAGGAAGTGAATCTCGTACTGTATCGGCCGGTACCCCAGCCGGTATATACCATACCGGCCAGTGATCTAGTACGCTCAACCCCCCTATTTCGTATCGGAAAAAATACCGGGCATACCGGCCTTGTACCGGCCGTACAGGCAAAATCCGAGTGTTCCGGCCGGTAAATGCATACTGGGCCGAAACAAGAAAAAGAAGAAAAAAAAAAAAAAAACGTTCTCACTCTCTCATCTCTCCACTCACCGGCGTCACTTGTAGTTTCTCAAACTCGTAGCAAATGGTTTTTCCTCCCTCAAATTCCAGACTTGACCAGCGTTCTCTTTCTCTCTTTCAGATTTTCTTTCTCTTTCCTCTTTCTTGGTTGCGTCCAACTCAAGCCTAAGCCTGACTTTCAGCTTTTTTAAACACTCAATAAAGTTGACAGTTTGCAAAAGTGATGTACAAAGTTGAAAGCAACTTTTATATGTCAGATTTTTTTTTTCTTTTTTTAATTAATTCCTAGCTCCTAAAAACAGTCAAAGTTCAAAAGTCCTTTCACATGTCAGATGTTCTATTTTTTTTTTTTTTTTTTTTTAAGCCCTTAAGTTAGTTCACGTGTGAAAGCTTAGTATTTTAAATTTGACATAATTTTTAATTCTTTTTATAGATATAGATGTATAGACTTGGACTTGGGCTTGGGCTTGGGCTTGTATGGAGTTTAAGATTACAAATTAGTCTAATCTATGAATTGATATATATATATATATATATATAGATGGGCTTTAAACACTATATATATATATATAGCGTTAAATTCGAAATGGTACACCGGTATTGACCGGTATCTGAAATATATCATACCGTTGGCCAAATTGGTACAGTCTCCGGTACGGTATTGACTCCCTTGATATTAGCAGGTATCCTGCATTGTGACGTCCATGATAGGATATTCAATACCAGTCATAAATAAATAAATAATTAAATTTTCTTCTAAAACAAAATTTGAATTCTCCGATGTTTCCGTGACACATATCTGGATCTAGTTGTGTTTCGGATATTCCCTCAAGCTTTATGTAGTTGATAGGAGCCTAGGGGGAGATTTATTTGGTCCTTTAGCCATTTTCCATATACATAATGAGAAAAAGAGGTAAAATAATGTTGAGCCCATGCTTACCCTCGTGCAGTACTCAGATGATGAGTTTATTAATACGATACATTATGTAAAATTTTAAATTCCAGATTCAATTCACCATACTATTAGTTTATAAGATTTCAGTATTCAAGATATATTATGGATATTAAGTGGAATAATCTGACCAAAAGTTAGGATATTACTTTCTTTTAATATAATTATATATATATTTTTTCATAATTTCATTGGATAAAATTTTCATTAGAGAAACAAATTAAAGATATAGAGTATTTAAGAATGAACATTGATCAAGTCAATATAGAAACTGAAGTAATGACTAATTAATCAACTTGAGTGATTGGTTAATTAATCGGAGTCTAAATTTCCCAACATAAAAAAAGGCAAGAAAAAGATAACAAAAATTCTAAGGTGGTTTCTCTTGAAGCCAAGCTGCAAAGGTTTTATATGTCCTCTAACATGGAATTATCTATAAGATGAGACACTGAGAGGTGTACAGATGATGGAATTATGAGACATTCCGTAGATTCTCAATCTTGGAAATTTTTTAGTGCTTAATATGTTAGGTTATCATCTGACACTTGAACTAAAACTTGGTTTTGCAAATGATAGTTACAATCCTTTTTACAAAATGAATCCCACTTACAGTAAATGGCATGTCATTTATTTGATTCCATACAATTTGCCTTAGTGGATGTTCATAATAATATCGTTTTTCTTCTTGTCATTGATTATTCTTGGTTCAAAGTCATCTTCAAATGATGTATAGATGTGTATTCCCTAAAAGAATTTTCAAATGCACGCCTCTAAGCAATTTTCCAGCATATGATGATTTCATTGGCTAGAATATAAAAGGTTATCTAGCATGCCCTTGCTTTAACTATTGACACATTGACACTCATTTTGAGTGGTTAAACTATGGAAGAAAATTTTATTATATATTTCATAGACACTTTTTTGTACATGGACCATAGATTTCATAAAGATAAAAGATGGTACTTAGGAAACGGAACCAACTCCTAAAATGCTCTTTCTCCCAAAAAAAAAAAAAAAAAAAAAAACCTCCTAAAATGCTCTTAGGCTGCGTTTGGTTTGGCTTCAAACCACTTCCGAAAAAGCATTTCCGTAAAACTGGAGTGTTTGGTTGATTTGGAAAATTCAGTCAACTTCAAACCATTTCCCCTTTGACCGTAAAATAACCCAAAAATCCTGTAAAACCATTTCCGTTCCTATTTTCACTTCAAATGATTTCCAGAGAGAGAGAGAGAGAGAGAGAGAGAGAGAGAGAGAGAGAGAGAGAGAGAGAGAGAAGAGGGAGCCGTGATCACGCTTTCGATGTTGCCGGCGAACCCCGAGCTCCAGTCCGACGATCACACGCACCAGATCGCACCGGTCTCGTCACCAGCGAACCCCGAGCACCGCGCCGATCGCACCGCGCTGCTCGATCTCACCTCCTTCGTGAGTTCTCACCTTCGACCTAGAGCCTTCGACCCATCGATCTTCGACCTTCGACCCGCTCGATCTCTTTCTCTGTGTGATTTTGATTCCTATGTGCTTTTTTATTTTTGTTGTTGTTGTGGTGGTGTGGTGGTGGTGTTGTTTTGGTGGTTATGGCTTTTGATTGCCGGAGTTTGCTGCTATGGGTTGAATTGGAGTTTGTTTTGTGGATTGAGATTTCTGTGATTTTGAAATTTTCTGTAATAAAATTTGTTTGGATGCTGAGAAAATAGTTGAGAAAATGTGAAAAATTTGTAAGAAAATAGCATTTTCAGAATAGAACCAAACACATGAAAATATTTTCTACAACAATTTTCATAATACAACCAAACACTTGAAAATATTTTCCTTTTTCGGAAAATAACATTTTCAAAAAATATCTATTTTTCAGAAAATATTTTACGGGTCGAATCATGAGCAAACAAATGGCGTAGGTTTTTGTCTTGGAAAGACCAATAACTTGAAAAATAAAAAATAAAAAGGCAAAATATAAATTACATGTTTCAAGTTTGGTGAATTCACATTTTAATCCTTTAAGTTTTCATTTGTTGCAACTTTTTGTCCATAAATTATCTTTGATCATTTTTTTTTTTATTGACCAAATCGCTACCAGAACGAGGGACCAAAAATTAATTGATAATTTTTCATTTTCTACTTCTAAAAGCTAAAAGTTATTATTATTTTTTTAATGGTAAACTACGTATTTAGTCTCTATTCTTTATATCATATTTCAATTTGGCCTATAATCTAACATTTTAGTATTGTGTTAATTTAGTCACTATCGTTATCTCTTAGATAAAAATTATTAACGTGGTAAATAGTCAAAATAAAAAATTAATTTACGTTGATGTAACAATAAAATAATTTTTTATTGATATAGTATTGAAATGTTAGAAACCAAATTAATACAATTAAAAGATTATGAACCAAATTAAAATATGGTGTGTGGGGCCCTATTACATTAACCACGCTAGCCCACAACGAGCGGCCCAAGGCCCGCGCCGAGGATAATACTGAGGCCGAGGACAACGGGAAAGAGCCCACAACATCCAAAGCCTAAACCGAGGATGACCTATCCTCGGCACACCGACATCACTAAAGGGAAATATCTTACATCCACCGAAAATATCCCACCAACATTCTGACCACTTTAATGATGATGCGACCAACGAACCCAGTTGCCTCGATTACTCCGACTAATAGAAAAGCCTGCAAAGACGGCTGAGAACTAACGTAAAGTCTACAAAAACAGATGATGGGACAATCTCTCATCTAGAGTGACCGAATAAGTAACAAATGGACGACTGAGATTAACTAGAGCAACACTATATAACCAAGAGGATCCCCGCCAAATAAGGAGGAGGAAAAACTCTAAGAAAAATAGATCCTCGGCCTGGTCCGAGGACCAACAGGCACATTAGTTACATAGCCAAAGTGGTGATCATTCCCTACAAAAAATACTTAACCGAATTCATTTGACTAGATTCTTATTAATTTCTTGTCCTCTATTACTTATCGTAAATACCAAACTAACCGTTGTTCACTTCGGTGATGCCAAGTCCGTGTACCCACTTCTCTACAAGTTTTATTGTTAAGGGTTCTTTACAATTTGAGCTCTTACATGGTGTAAAGGATAAAGAGACTAAATAAGTAGTTTACCAAACAAAAAAATAAATAAATAAAAGTTAGATGATTTGAAATAGAGCTGAGACAAATAAAAAGTAACAATTATTGAATAATTTTTTTTAAAAATAGCTTTTAATAAGTTGTCAAACACGCATTACATATACATCATTAATGATAATGGCAAGAGCAATCAAGAATTCCAAGATTCTCTACGGTTTTTACTAAAGAAAAAACAACATTGCAACCAATTTGTCCCCATGCAAGCTAATAATTAAGGGGTTTTAATTTAGAGACCGCAAATTTTAATCTGTTCCCCGCAAGGCTATAAATAATTAAACAAAATATTTGCTATATTCAAGGTAATCCTCACAAAGCAACCCATTTTTATCCGCTCAACATAGTAAAAAAACTAAAAACAGTTATTTCTGTTTCGAATCAAACTTCTTGTTTTTAGAAATCAAGAAACTGACCTAATATTGACATAAAATTATAATGAAGTTCAAAACCAATCAAGGTGACAAGTTTTAAGAAACATCCAAACAGCCATTTCTCTTTAACAACTTTCAAAAGAAAATTGTACTATATATACACTTAACAAGCCTTGCCATTTCAAGTTCACATGCAATAGAGACTAAAGGAAGAGAGCCTGAAAAATCAGTAATTATTAATTAATTAGAGCCAAAAGAAAAAAAAAAAAAACACAAAAACAAAATAAGCCCATGACTTCTTCTTTCACAGTACTGGCCTTTCTGGCAACGGCAACTCTCCTCCTTGCCGGCCAGGCTCGCAGCGTAAACCTGTGCAGCAAAGCTGACTTCCCGGCCGTCTGCCATGCTGCCGTTAAGAATTTGAAGGACCCTCATTTGGCCACAAGATCAGCCATTAACCTACTGGTTTTCAAGACCACAAGGGCCAAAGTGTTGGCTCGCAAGTTCCGCAGTAGTGACTGCAATGAGATCTATGACGACGCCGTTTACAACCTCTTGACGTGTTTGCAAAACCTCAAGGGGCATGACAAGGCCAGCCTGAACATTAACCTCTCTGCGGCATTGTCGGATTACGAGCAATGCAATGACACGTTCGCGGATTTCGGCAGACACTCACCGCTGGTCAGAACCAACAAGCTGTTGAAACGAATGGCTAGCAATGGTTTGTATTTGGCTAGTCTAATTCGCTAAAGAAGAGGCCAATTGAAGTATTGAGGTGCATGAAAAATTTGTTAGTATATGTATAGGGGGTCACCATGCTGGGAGCCCCTCGATTCCGCTGGTTGTGGACTTGATTCTGCCATGGCTGACCGTTGTCTTCACCTTGCACAAAATCTCCCCACAGACGGCACCAATTGTAGGGTCACGATTTTTAGCCCAAGCCTACAAGGTATGGGGTACAGGCCCAATGAGTTCAGTATAATAAATTTGTAGAGAGTGGGTGAAAAAACTAGGCATTTTATGAATTTGACAATGGCTAGTATGGATTTAAAAGATTAACAAACAAGTAAGACACGTAAAACTGAATGAACTTGTTGTCCGAGGAGATGGATTCTAATATAACTCAATAGAGCTGAAGGTTAATATAGTTCTCAATGCTACAGTGAGTCTTTTCTCCTCTTTCTTTTTGAGAGGTCTATCACATTATATAATTTCCTTTAAACCATCTTTACCCTACACTTGTTAATTATACAGGCCTTCACTTAAGTGTTTATCCCATCAGACGCCTTTTTTGGCCTTCTCAAGTAGTGGTAGTTGAGATTGCACTGTTCAGGGGTTTTCTCCACATAAATGCGGTCAGAAAGGTAACTGTAATGCATTTAATGTTGTGGTAGCAGCTTTCCTGTAGATATTTCTGAGTTCTTATCAATCTAATACGTGCTTGAAGTTTATCTTCATCACGTACACCTCCTGACATGTTACCTAGGTTGCTGGGCTATAGATTCGAATTGTATTTGTCGTGTTCGAGGAGAAATTACTCCTCAGACCGCTCTCCATCCGCTTCTTCTTTGTGGGATTTTAAACTTGAGATCTCTGTCAACCACTTACCCTCCTCGGACATGCCTACATTCCCAGATAAGACTTAAGGCCCAATATACAAATTTGGGCCTTTATCCCTACAACTGTAAAATGGAAATGGTCTTGTTTTGGTCATTGGAATAAGTGTACAAGATAATTTGTACCAAATAGTAAGGATGACAACAGGGCAAAATGAGGTTGAATTAGGGGTGTCTCATCCCATTTTTAGGGTAGGGAAAACCTAGGTGGTGCAGGAGTAAGAAAATGCAAGGCAAGACAAGTTAGAGGTATTTGATCATTCTTAATGAGTTGGTTTTGATATTAATAAGATAGATATAAAAGAAAAAGAGTTTACCCATATAAGTATTTGTGAGAGTTCTATAAAGGAGAGAAAGCAAGTGTTTTAGTGTATGATAAGAGAATATTTTTTTAAAAAAATTATGAATAAAATATATTTAAAAAATTATATTATATATATCATCTAAATATTATATTAAACAAAGCATGCCAATTACCAAATGGTTTAGTCTATTGGGCTAGTAGATGCATAGCAACCAGCATCTAGCTGTGAGAAGACCAAAAACAACATACTAAATATCTTCTAACTGGACTTGTGGTCTGATAGGCCCAATTAATTTTCAATAGTAAAAGAAGGCAGTCACGGTTTAAGGGCAAGGCCCAACACCAGAAAACACTCAGCCCAATGATCCAAGTAATAGCAACAAACTAATTGTCAAGTAGACACTATTTCCACCTCTCAGTTCCGATGATCAAACGTTTTTTCTCTAGGATCTCAGAATCTTCCTGAACTCAGGCCTCTATTTAAGCAGAGCAATGGACACAAAGAGAGCGTGCATTACATATACGAGGTTCCTCGCAATTTGATGAGAACAAGGCATGCAATTTTCATATAAAAACTTATATTTTTTTAAATTTTAGTGTGGGTACGTAATTCCAGAAAAATTAATACTGTTATGCCACGAATTTTCCAATTTTTATCTATTTTAATTCTCACTTACTTGATCTACTAAATATTTTCTTAAGGTCCACTTTTACTTTGCTTTTATTTTCCGGCTTCTGAAAAATTTCATTTTGTATTTGTGAAACCACTTGTTTGGTTCGTTTAGTATGCTACTATGTCATCATGCTAAAGTGGATATTAATTAATGTCGAAAGTATTATAATGCGATAATAAATGAGTTTCACCCAAAGCGAAATGCAGTAGGCTGAGTCCCAAATCAGTATCCTCAAAAAAATAAACAAATAATTGGGCTAAAACTGTTTACAAATCACTTCTACTAAACCCTGTAAAAGTGGGAGCTTTGTGCTTTGACTCAATTTTGAATATGCAAAATGGAAATGCAATATTGTATCTTGCGGTAGTTTACTTGCACACACTGCATTTAATTGGTCTGAAATTTAGGTAGTACATAATCTAAATTGGTCTTCTAAATTTTTAACATTGTTTACAACAACAACAACAACAAGCGCACAACTTCACGGATCTTTGTAGAAAGTCTAGGTTGAGAGTGATTGAACAAATTGATAAATGAGTCGTCGGAGACTTTTGGTTTTTGTTGGACAATTGGTTATGGAAATCTAAGATCTAAATTGCTTCCACGTAATCTTTAAAGGTCTAGTTGTTTGCATACTTTTGACATTGATTCTGGAATTCGTGGTTGCTGATTTAGCTAATAAAGTAATCAAGGATAACTTCTTCATTGGCTCTCAGTGTCAAATGAATCTATCATCTCCCCGGTTCAGATTAAATTCCTTTTTAAAATAAGGCATGTCGGCTTTCTTAAAGTTTAGATGCAAAAGCAGGATTCAAAGCATAAAGAAATGCTCACCAGAAAAGGTCTAGGGACCAATCACCTCTAGAATTTTTTTTTTTTTTTTTAATCATTTTTTTAGAATCTGCCAATCACCTCTGGAATCTAGATGTTTGTTTTTACACATGCACGTGTGTCTATGTAGTGTTGAACCTGAATATATGATTGCTTATACAGAAGGGGGTGAAAAACATATGCAAACTTAAATATCAGTGAGGCCATGGAGCAACTGAATTACAAGGCTATTAATAGCTTTCATAGCTTGAAATTACTGACTTGATCACACTAAAACTTGATGAGAAAGCAATAAACACATATTATTACTTGCGTAGCTTTGAGATTTTTTTGGCAGAACAGTCAGAGTCAACCCATTATTGAGGCTTGAGGCAGTAGCTAAACATGTGCTGGTGAGGTCTCATCAGAGGGCCTGGTTATAGAGTCTACTTTTCCTCCTCTTTCGCTTACACTGTTCTCAGAAAACTTCAAGCTTGCTAGATGAAAGCCTTCCTCCTTCTCATTTGATTTCCATTCAGACAAGTAATACTCTTCTTCTGTCGCATTTGCCTTTTTTGATGGGCCACAAAACATCCCACCCCATTGTGGGAAGTATATTAAGAATAATGGGAGGGTGCAGCATATGATCATGATACCCATTAGAGTTATGCCTGTTTGTTTTGAATATTTGGATCCTCTGAAGAAAATTAGTTGAGTCACAACTGCGCCCACATTTCCGCCACCTCCTGTCATACCGGAAACAACCCCCAATGACCTGAAAAATGGGATATGTAAATAAGGAACAACTTAATTGTTGAGGCTTAATAAAGAAAAGTAGACTCTTTGATGAGCCTATATAATTAACTTGTTCAGCTGTTTATTGGATTGATAAAATACACACGTTATAAACAATTCCTTAGATAATTATATGTCTTTGTTTTGAAACCCAACTTGGTTAAGGATGAACCTGGCTCTATCATTCTTTTACTCTTCAAAAGATCTTTTCATATCTGAGCTCTGATTTTGAAAATTTTGATTCTTAGCAATTGAATGTCAAAACAGGAAATTAGAGTAATTTTGGATGAAATATTTGATACACTGCTTAGCTTCTTTTACACATATTAGTTGGAAAAGATTGTTGTGAGTCCACAGATGCACCTGTATGTATATAGATATCAATGAAAGACAAGGCAAATATTTTATAACAAAGAACTAGATTCTAAAAGATGCGATGCCAAAGATTCAGAAATAATAAATAATAGTTATTGTAGAAAACATACCTTCGAGAGACAAAAGGAACTACTCCAAATGTAAGCCCACATGCAGCTTGGACAAACACACAGAAAGCAATCATCACAATAATGGATCCACTTAAAGATCCCACCTGCCCCAAAATTATGCAGAAAACACCTCCCAAGGTTTGCACCACCCACAAGGTCCATAGCCTTCCCCTCATTCCAAACCTCTTTGCCACTATGTCTGAGAGAATCCCTCCTCCAGGTCTAGAGAACAGATTCGCTAACCCGAAACTTGCTGCTATTATTCCTGCAGTGGAGAGATTTAGATTGAATCTATCATAAAAGTACTCTGCTATTATGTTATCCACAGCCAGTTCTACCCCAAAGCAATAACCGTAAGTCAAAGCCAGAATCCATCCTCTATAATTTGTGAACCCATAATAGAAAACCCAGGAAAATTTATCTTTCGCCTTCTCTCCAGATTTCTTCAGGCCATGGAAGTTCCCATCAGGCATGTCCTGACCAAAGATAAGAACTGCAAATGCTGATAATGTTTGAAAAAGGGCAGGAATAAAAAAAACTATTCTCCAAGCTGTAAATTTGACTACACCAATGTCACGGATTACCCCAAACACCATGGGCATGATCAGTTGTGTTGCTCCACCACCCAGGTTCCCCCAGCCAGCAGCAACACCATTGGCAGTACCAACCACTGGAGCAGAGAACATAGAGCTCATCCAGAATTGAGTAGAGACAAAAGTTGCTAAGGAGAAGCCTGTGAAAAAACGCACTAGGAGGAAAGAGGTAGGAGATGAGGCAATGGAAGAGCAGAAAACAGCCGGTGCAGTGAGAAGAATGAGTGAAGCAGAGGCAAGGCGAGGTCCGAATAAGTCGCAGGCACTTCCCATGGCAACCCGGGCAAAGACTGCACCAGAGACTGATGCAATCCCTGCATTGCCAATATCAGTGGATGTGAGGTTGAGGTTGTCCCGTATAATTGGGACGAGTGGTGCAGCTGCAAAAGAAGACGCAAAGCAAGCAAAGTAAGAGACCCATGATAGATGAAAGGCTCTCATGTGGGGTGCTGCCACTGAGAATAGCCTGAATTCAGTCGCCTTGTGTTCTGAGTCCACCGGAAGTGCAAATTCCGGAGGTGGTGATTCCATGTTTTTTTATGTTTCGAATTGGATTTGGAGGGTTAACAAGATGGTAAATTAGTGCGATGATAGTGCCTTCTACCAAAAACAACAGGTTTTTGCGGACTCAGGTCCAAGAAGCAGAAATTAAGGAGGATAAGCTAGCCTACCAATCACCTCTTACAAACCCTGTAAAAATGCATGCTTTCTTCCTCTTCTTTTGGAAGAACAGAACTTGGCTCAACTTATATAGTGCTCCTAGCTGCTGGTTTGTTGAGGGGCGGAGCCACGTTGCTTGGCCCCCCAAAATTTTAAATTTTCTCAACAGCATATATAGCAAAAAGATATAGGCCCCTCAAAAAATTATAACCGGCCCCCCATTTGTTTAGAAAACTTAAACTTTGTCTAACAGATAAAACTTCTCCTCAAATAAAAGAATAGTTGAGCTCCCCAATTATTCAAAGACTTGTAATTAATCTAGTAGACAATGACCTACTCTCTACAAATAGAATAGATGTTAGCCCATTTCAAAACAAAGCTTTTACATTTTTCTCTTCATTCCCATGCTCAAGCTGTGTCTTTTGCATTTTTCTCCTCAATATTGCTGCCAGGCTCATTGTTTAGTTAATATTAACAAAACAAAACTCATCTCAACACAGTCACACAAAACTAAAAATCCTCGTAGCTAGTAAAAACAAATCTATCCCTTTTTTTCCATCTTATTTATTGTATGAAACTAAGATACTATGTTGTTTGACTTTTGTAGTAAGAATTATGGAGCTTTGAATATTGAGCAATGGCCAATGAAATAGGTAAAGACACAAAGTAGATGTTACTGTCTCTTATATTTTTGTGTTCTGGCTTTATGTGGCTGCAGAAGGCCAAGTTTTGGACCAAAGAATTGTGTGCGCTTATCCGCCGAGTCTCATTGTTTTCTTGGATTCTCAGATGCAGAAGATTGAGTAGGTTTGGAATTTAATTCAAAGGTGTGAAACGGTGCTGGCTTGGCAGTGTGTGCGAGTGCAATTTTTGAATTTTCATTGGCTAGTGTTTGAGACTCAAGGGTATTGACTTTGGAGAGCTCGCTGAAAATGTGAAGTGCATTGTATTGGCTTGGTATAAAAATTCTCAACTGAATATTCTTTGTTAGCGCGAAACGACGAACGTGTCTTAATCAGTATCTTACCCATCTGATTTTTTGATGCATAATAAAAAGCACAAGAGGAGGAGTAGTGGAAGCAATTTTGTATTTGGTTGTTAATCCCTATATGAAATTTAGCATTTCTTTTGGTGAAAGAAATTTAGCATTAAGCGTCGGCAGAGTCAACTAATTGATTTTTTGCGTGATCGTTAAACAGTTTCAAATTTTTTGTGATTAAATGTCAAAGATTTGATTCTCACAAAATAAAAATAATAAAAACTTTCTAGTTTCACGGACTTGGAATGAAATTATATGGTTATTCACTTTTTTTAGTTATTGGTAGTTTAGTTATGGTTTTTTTTTTTTTTTTTTTTTTTTTTTTTTTTTTTATGAGAAATATTATCTTTACAAAATTTTCATAATAAATTCTAAGTGACATATATTATTACCATTTTATAGGAGGATTTGGTTTATTTCCATTACTTTTTTAATTGAATTTTTTTGTTGTTGCTTTAATTAGAAATTGTCACATCAATCACTAACAAAATAAAATGTCTAGATTAAAACTCACTACTTACTATTGAATATTTAGAACAAAAAGAGATGTCCAATTAAAAAAAGTGCTGGAGGTAAACCAAAACCTTTATAAAATAAGTAGCAAATTTTTACGGATTGTTATTGGTGGGTAAAAAAGTAAATTCAGTGATAGATTCAAATTAAAATTAATAACAACTTAATACCTATAATTTGTTATAAATGTGTTATGAAAATTTTTCGAACGTAGAACTTCAATATTTATTATAGAGAAGCGGCTTCTGGTTAGTTCAACTGATAAAATCTCTGATGGTTGAATAAGAGATCTAGGATTCAATCTCTACCTACTCCAAAAATCAACTGATATCTTGGTTTGATGATAAAAGATATATCATCAAGAGTGAACCCCATAAGTTGAAACTCTCTAAATTTTTTTTTTTATTATAAAGAATAATAATTTCTTATAAATAATTATTCTTTAAAATGAGGAATAATTATTTCTCTCTAAAAGGGTTGTGTATATGTAATAATTTCTAAAATTAAAATATTTTCAAATAAACAAACTTTTCATGTATACATAAAAAAAATAACTAATCTTTTACTCAAAAATTAAAAAATATTATTTTTTAGAATTTTTTTCCTAATAAGATTTTTTTGGAAATATAATTATATGAGTAAGATATTTCCTAAAATATATTTTAAGTTTTATTCTAATGTTATAACTTACAACTTAGCCAAACTTGTGAATAAGTTTAGTTAATTCATTATAAGTTATAACACATTTTATTCCTAATAATAAAAATTATGATTTCTGTCATAATTCTCATTTAATGTACCCAAAATTGTAAAAGTTGTGGTTATAAATGATCTCCCATACGTGTGAAAAATGAAAAATATTACCTACAAATTTCATTATACTCTATTTTAAAAAGTAATATATCAACTAAAATTTTATTATATTATATTTTAAAAATTAATCTAACAATTAATGTGATTAATAAACATTAACAATATAAAAAAATGATAAATGATTTTATAATTGATGATACGTCCATTTATAAAGATAGTATCAAATTTTTGTAGTATTCATTAGCATTACTTGTGCGAAAACTATTTATGTTGTGACAGCTTTTGAAAATTTATGATTTTAAATAGGATTGATCGGCCAAATACTTTGTAATTGAATTGACAAATTCCCATGCATAAAGTGTTTAGGATCTAGGGGGAAGTAGTTTGAACTACGAGATTAACAACATATTATATATATATATATATATATATAACAAATCAATAAATGAGTAGCCTGATTAAGTCTTAAGTCTTAGAAAAAGAAATGGCGAAGAATTTTACTATAAAATATGATTTTACAAACGTGAAGGTGGTATCCTAGTCACACTTTCACCTTAAAACACTGTGACTCTAATTTTTATTTTTATCTTTTTAAATTTTATACAAATCGTTGACTCTACTAGTCTATTCTGAAATAAACTCTTAAAAGACCCACAAAATTAAATTGGGCCATGGTGAATCATCATTCATCCCTGTAATTGATCATGCGTCAATTTGTAAAGACAGTATAAAATTTTGTTGTATTCCTTAGCATCGCTTGTGCGAAAACTATTTTTGTTGTGACAATTTTTTTTTATAAAAAATTCTGTTTTAAATGGGATTGAGTGATTGAACAATTGGAAAAAAAAAAAAAAAATTTATATATATATATATAAAACATCAATAGATGAGTAGCATGATTAAGCCTTATAAAAAGAAATGGTAAAGAATTTTGCTGAAAAAAATGATTTTATAAAGGTGAATGGGGGTATCCTAGTCACACTTTCGTGTGTGTGTGTATATATATATATATATATATATATAAGCCTTGACTTTTGGTTGACATCTCTACAATTTTCCATATCAGCATTTTTTATTTATATTTTTAATTTGATTTAATTAAAAAAAAGTCACATAAAAAAATTTAGGATTAAGAAAAAGAGAGAGACTCCTATTAGAACTCTCTCTTATATATATAATAAAGCAGCAATACTAAAATATAAAAGTAAATGCACAGAAGTCACTACATACAACTTAAAAACTATTATCAATGTAGGATACTTTATTATCATTGTTATCTGTAGGTTTTGTTTCAATATTCTACATACAACTTATTAATGACTCTCACAAACTTTTTTTAATTTATTTTTTATTATTGTGGGGCCCGAGATTAAGCAACCCAGGCCCACTCCACATCTGGCCCAAGGTCCGTGTCGAGGATGGTACAAAGTCTGAGGATGAGTGGGAGAGACTCAAGTCCTCTAGGACCTCGCCAAGGATGCTCACGTCCTTGGCAAACTGACATTGAAGGCAAGGGGCTGTCACTCACTCATTAAATGCACGCCACCAACACTCTGGTCGTATCAGTGGTGAATTAACTAGCCAACAGTGATACCTTGGTTGCTTCAACTAATAGAAAACCTGCAAAGGCAGCTGATGGGACAAGCCTTCAGACACAAGTCCAAATGGCCGACAAGTGGACGGCAGAGATCAATTGAACAAGACTATATGATAGATAGAATCCCTAAAGTAAAGAGGCTTTTGGGGGGCTCTACCCCCGAAGGGGAGAAAAGAAGGAGTAGAGTTTTTCTTTCTTAGGGTGTCCAAAGGACAACCCTTGTATTTATTAATTCTAAGGAAAAGGGGTCCTCGGACTGAGCCGAGGACGAACTTTCCTCAAGAACACTTAGCCAAAATTTTAGTTATCTTCCTTGTAAGCCCACACCGACTGTTACTTTTCTTGCTAAGTACCTGGCCCTTCTATCCACTCTCCACAAATTTATTGTACGGGGGTTGCCCGAAAACAGGTCCCTACAATTGGCGCCGTCTGTGGGAAGGACTTGTGCACTAGCAAGTGCGATGGTTGGTGTGAAAAGATTAAGAGCAATGCTTTTCAAAAAAAAAGAAAAAAAAGAATATAGTCTACAGCAACAATATTCATTCAGAAGGCAATAATCACAAGAAATGGAAAGATGCGAGAAATAAAAGAGATGAAATGGGTCTACTTTTTTTATTAATATTTGAAGAAAAGTTACATCTTACAGCAGATGCCCATGCAGGCTCGTTCTAAAGCTAACTACAAAGAAAAACGCATAAACAAGCTGGTGGTGAAGTAAGAGAAAAGGAAAGGGTGAGAGGTCTAGGCAGGCTTGTTTTAAAGCCAAAGCAAGCGACGGAGGGAGAGGTGGAGACAGGCCTACGCTAAGACCGTCCATAGCTCCCCAACCAACGCTTGTGGTGCTAGGAAGGGAAAGGAAGAAGAGGCCGTGGCGCCTGACGATTCCACCTCAAGGTTCCGCCTGGTTTCCCTCCCAATCCCACAACGACTGGGAGCCGGCGAATCACTATCAGCTTGGAGAGTTGACAGATCCAAATTCGAAGGGGAAACATTACGTTCCTTTCGGATCCCCCTCCGAATTGCAAGGGGAGCTCTATCCCTTGTTAGGTTGAAAAGAAGAAAGATCTTCGGCCTCCTCCTGCCCCACCCCTAGCATGACGTCCAGGGTCGGGGTGCCATCCTCAGCTCCTGAAAGGGGCTAGGCTTCCTCGTAACCGCCTTTTCCAAGGGCCACTCCATTTCATGGGACACAAGCTGCTATTTTGGCAGAGCCCTTGAACAGTGTGTTTGTGAGATTTGAACTCAGATATTTGTGAAGTTTGAAGAAAAGGATTGTCCCATAAATGCCTTATATAGAAGGCAAAAATTGGTGAGAGCCAGCCCGCACAAAATCTTAAGGAGAAATTACCGAAGGCAATAACTCTGCCCAATTTCAAAGAGGCTTATCCGCGATTGGACCTTCGTAAATCTGCAAGGACATTAATGAGGAGGCGCCACGCGCACCAAAGCGTCAAGCGCGTTACTCGAATAGCCCAAAGGACGCCTCGTAATCAGAAGAGGCACGCTAGACGAAGAGGCTAGACCAAAGCGAGGTCCCCTCCTCGGCGGAGCAAGTCCGAGAACTAGGTACTAAATAGAACCAAGGCCTTGCATGGTCCTCGGACTCAAGCCTATGGGGAAACTAGCTACTTCAGAAGACAAGTGTTAGACAGAACCTAGGCCTTGCATAGTCCTCGGACTCAAGCCTCTAGGGAAACTAACTACTAAAACAGAATTAGGTACTAGACAGAACCAAGGCCTTGCATGGTTCTCGGACTCAAGCCTATAGAGAAACTAGGTACTTCAAAAGGCAAGTGTTAGACAGAACCTAGGCCTTGCATAGTCCTCGGACTCAAGCCTCTGGGGAAACTAACTACTAAAACAGAACTAGGTACTAGACAGAACCAAGGCCTTGCATGGTCCTCGGACTCAAGCCTATAGGGAAACTAGCTACTTCAGAAGATAAGTGTTAGACAGAACCTAGGCCTTGCATAGTCCTCGGACTCAAGCCTCTGGGGAAACTAACTACTAAAACAGAACTAGGTACTAGACAGAACCAAGGCCTTGTATGGTCCTCGGACTCAAGCCTATGGGGAAACTAGCTACTTTAGAAGACAAGTGTTAGACAGAACTTAGGCCTTGCATAGTCCTCGAACTCAAGCCTCTGGGAAAATTAACTACTAAAAGAGAACTAGGTACTAGACAGAACTAAGGCCTTACATGATCCTTGGACTCAAACCTATGGGGAAACTAGCTACTTTAGAAGACAAGTGTTAGTCGCCTCATGAAATCCAAGCCAATGGAGAAACCATCCCCCTACGAAATACCAAGTGTAAAGCAAAGCCTGGGTCTTGTATGTTCCTCGGCGCCAAACCTATGGGGAAACTAGTTGCTTCAAGAAAACCCAAGTATTAGACAGAACCAAGGTCTTGCATGGTCCAAGGACTCAAACTCATGGGAAAACTAATCACTTTAGGAGGACCTAAGCACTGGACAGAACCAAGGTCTTGTGCTGACCATGGGCCCAAACCTATGGCGAAGTTGACCACTTAGGTACTAGTAGTGAGCGCTGCAGGGGACGAGGATCAGTATAGTCGACCGAGGCGTAATTGAAACCAGTATCGTACAAATGATGTAGGCGCACATGAATAATATAATACAAACAAAGCGAATAAAAGGAAATGAAATATGCACTTTACTGAGTCTTTAAAAAAAAAAAAAGGGTTTTACAAGGCAAACATACTAACATAATAATAAAAAAATTAAAAAAAAAAAGGAGAAAACGGAGAACAGGGCAGAGACGCAACAGGGGATCACTCTTTCGGCTCCGTCTCAACTCTCCCCTCAGGGGGCTAGGCAGAGGAGGTCTCAGAATCCTTGGGGCCCTCGCCTGGGGCTGCAGCCTGAGAAGGTTCAGTTGGGTGGGATACCTCCTCTACAAGGGGTGCTTGAACATCAGCCGAGGAGTTCGCAGTCTCTCTAGGCACATCAGCGGTGGGACCCTGACTTGCCTCAACATTCCCAGGAGGATCAGCTTCCTTGGGGGGCTCGCCCGAAGTAGGAGCAGCTGGGGTGCCTCCCTCAGAGACAACCCCAGCACCCTCGACAGCCCCCTCGGCCTTAGAACTTGGAGGGGCAATCTCACGGATGGCAGGAGGATAGTATACGTTCTCCGCCCTCCACAGGTTGGACGAGGCTTCAACCCCAGCTTGTGTAAGAGTTTCATTCTAGACTTGGGAGCAGTAAAGTCTGCACACCTCAAGCACTTGGGCTCTAAGGTTGTCTTCTGTTTCAGCTACCCCTTCCTCATAAGCCTCCTACATGGCCTTGTCCTTGGAGGCCACAGCCTTAGCCTTGGCAGATTCAGCCTCTTCCTTGGCTTTCACAGCCTCAGCCTTGACAGATTTCGCAGCACCTCTAGCCCTATCTGCCTCAAGCACCCTCTTCTCCAAGGTCACGATCTTCTCTCCGGCTGTCTTCAGCTGATCCTCGGCCTTGAGCAACCTGTCCGTTTGATCTAGGGCCAGTTTTTTAGCAGCAGCAAGGGCCGAACCAGCAGCATCTCGAGCCGCCTTCATCTCCTTCAACTGGTCCGTAGCCACTTTAAGATCGGCCTTGGAAGCATTGAGGGCCCGCACGGTGTTCGACAGCTTGGTACACTCTGAGCCAGCGACCTGGCTCTGGCTACTGGCTATGTGTCCTCCAGCCTGAAAGTAGCCTGAATAGCTTGCCAATTGGAACCATTGTGCAACAGATAAGGAACCACAGAAGGTCAAGAAAATCACAAGCAACCAGAAAATTTACCATGCCCAAGTATTGCTTAAGGCCGAGGAAAACCTCCTCGCCCCTCAAAGCCTCCAGCTGGGCCATGTCCGTAGAGAGCAGCAAGGACCTCTCCAATGCGTCGGCCACGAGCGCACCCTCGCCCCTTTGAGGGTTCCTGAGGGGGACATCATTTGTCAGAGGCCTTCCATGGAGCATAGGGGCAGGGAGTCAAGCCTGGGCCCTGGCCTAGATAGAAGCTTGTTTCTCTTGGCCTCGGCGCCCTATCTTCAGCTGTTTTGATGACGGCTGACCATCGCCGCCACCTCGGGAAGAATCAGACTCTTCTCCCCCTCTAGGTCTCTTGCCTTTGTCCTTCTTCACTGGAGGACTGGTGGACTTGGACCCAGGCGTTGAATTCTGTTGGGGTGGAGGAGGGGGAAGCTCAGGAGGAGACTTACCCGGCGCGTCCCTCCCCGGGTGCCTCTCGATCGGTGCCAACAAGCTCTTTTGAGGCCGCTTCTTGAGACTTATCTTGGACTGAGGAGTAGCTTCTTCAGACAGAAAGTCCGCTTCAGTTAAGCTAGGGTCACCCAAATCACCGACAGGGTCTTCGGGTGAATGGGGCTAGACGAACACGCCAAACTCGTCCCCGGACGGACCTAAGTCAGCAACCTCCTCTTCTCCTTCAAACTCGGAAGCTTGAGCTAACGAAGAGGTACCTACCAGTGGTACGCCCTCGGGGATGGAAGACCCTTCAAGGATGAAAAACCCTCTCTCGACTACGGTGATGCTACGTAGTCGAGGATCCCCAGCTCGAATCACGTGCCTCGAAGCCGAGAACAATTTTTGGATCGGGACGTATCCTAAGACCACGTGGGCGGTTCTGACTTGGTTGTCGTCTCTGTTCATAAAGATCTCCGACCTCAGCACCTTCTCCAAGTCTTCCTTATTAACCAAGCTGAAGTGACGTTCAGAAGCACGCAGATCTGCATAAAAGAAAACAAGTTCCTGTCAAAACCCAAGTGAAGCAGGACATTAAAGCACAAAGAACTGAAAATGCTCTCTTAGTCTAGATGCCCCACCTAGTGTACCCTCCACTGTTGGGCACAGAAGGCCCTCATGCTATTCCCCAGACATAATGAGGAAGTCTTTGTTCAGACCCTTATTGGACTCAGGAAGGCACTGGATGAGCCGGACCCTGTCGTCCCTCGTCCTCATGTAATAAGACTTCTCTTTCAGGCTCTAGAGCTTGTAGCACCAGTTCACATCATGATGGGTTAGCCTCAGCCCTGTCTTCTCGTTCAAGGCATCCACACAACCTAAAATCCTAAATACATTGGTAGCACACTGAGTGGGAGATAGGCCAAAGTACCTAAGATAGTCCCTCATCACTGGCCCCATGGGTATCCTCACTCCGCCCTCCAGAAAGGCGATTATAGGGATCGCCACCTCACCCTCTTTCCTACTCGAGCTCAATTCCCCTTCTCCGCAATACCTCAAACTTACCGTAGCAGGGATCCTATGATCGGCGACGAATTTGTCCATCAACTCCTTAGACTCAACTAACTTCTTAAGCCTACCCATCCTAGAGAACTGACAAGGAACTCAAGTGAACAATACGAACTAGAGAGAGAAGAAGACTTACGGAAACGAGGGAAAGCTCCTCGGGTAGGCTTTCTGTGCTATGAAGAGTTGCAAGTACAGTTAGAGGTGTGACCAAATTCAGGGTAGGTGCGCAGGATCTCTTGAATGCAAAAGTGAAAGGACGAATCAGTTCGATTGGGTATATATATATATACCCCCAATTAAAGATAACCGCCTGAAATTTCCCGCCCAATGGGCCAGGAGAATCCCCACCGTCCGTTCATCATCACACCGTTGAACGTGGGGAGCACAGAGCCGCCGAAATTTAATGAAGGCACGCTCCAAATATCGAAACGCCAGGAATGTCCCCTGGGCAGTTGAAAAGATTGTGACACTGACAGAAAGACAAGGCTCGACAAGCCAGGACATCAGCCCGAGAACATCAAAATCCTCCTCCCCTTTCGAGAGGTCGGGCAGCAGAATTTTGAGGGGTTATTGTGGGGCCCGAGTATTAAGCAGCCCAGGCCCACTCCACATCTAGCCCAAGGTCCGTGCCGAGGATGGTACAAAGTCTGAGGATGAATGGGAGAGACTCAAGTCCTCTGGGACCTCGTCGAGGATGCTCACGTCCTCGGCAAACCGACATTGAAGGCAAGGGGCTGTCACTTACTCATTAAATGCACGCCACTAACACTCTGGTCGCATCAGTGGTGAATTGACTAGCCAACAGTGATGCCTTGATTCCTTCAACTAACAGAAAGCCTGCAAAGGCGGCTGATGGGACAAGCCTTCAGACACAAGTCCAGATGGCCGACAAGTGGACGGCAGAAATCAATTGAACAAGACTATATAATAGATAGAATCCCCAAAGTAAAGAGGCTTTTAGGGGGCTTTGCCCCCGAAGGGGAGAAAAGGAGGAGTAGAGTTTTTCTTTCTTAGGGTGTCCAAAGGACAACCCTTGTATTCATTAATTCTAAGGAAAATGGGTCCTCAGACTGGGCCGAGGATGAACTTTCCTCAAGAACACTTAGCCAAAATTTTAGTTATCTTCCTTGTAAGCCCACACCGACTGTTGCTTCTCTTGCTAAGTGTCTGGCCCTTCTATCCACTCTCTACAAATTTATTGTACGGGGATCGCTCGAAAACGAGTCCCTACAATTATTATTATATTCCTCCAATCAAATAATAAAAAACAGAATATTAATTTATTATTAATATTTGCATATGTTATGTGGAACATATGATATGAAAGAAAAAAAAAAATTCTAAACCATTATATTGAATAAAAAAATCACTTATTTTCATTCATTTTTTTTTTTAGAGTTTTAACCTATAACATCTACTCTTAATTTTAATATTTTATCATCAGAGTAAGACACCAATCAGTTTTTAGTATAGGTGGGGATTGAACTCCAGATCTCTTATTCAAGTTATATATTTTTTATAAGTCAAGTCATAGACCTTGAAGCAAAATAAATACTTTTAATTTTTATTTAACTATCCCGTGCATCGCGCAGATAACCGAAACCTTGACTTTTGGTTGACCTCTCCACAATTTTCCACATTAGTATTTTTTTTATTTATATATTTTTAATTTGATTTAATTAAAAAAAAGAGTCACGAAAAAAAAAAAAAAAAAACTTTAGGATTAAGAAAAAGAGAGAAAGAGACTCCTATTAGGACTCTCCTTTATATATATATATATATATAGTAAAGCAATGCTAAAATATAAAAGTAAATGCACAGAAGTCACTACATACAACTTGAAAACTATTATCAATGTAGGATTCTTTTATCATTGTTATTTGTAGGTTTTGTTTCAATATTCTACATAGAACTTGTATGGCCACGTTTTGCAGCCCAAGCCCAAAATGTAAGGGGTATTGGCCCAGTGAGCCCATTACAATAAATTTGTAAATAGTAGATCAGAGAACTAGGCCCTAATGAATTTGACAACGGCTAGTATGGATTCAGGAAATGATCAAGCAAGAACAAGACACGTAGGACTGAATGAATTCACTATCCGAGGAGGTAAATCTTGTTATAAATTAATTAAACTGATTACAAGTGCAACTTTGATTGCTACAATATTCTTTCTCTATTTTTCCGATCCCCCTTCTTTCAGGAGTCTCTTACATTATATATCTCCTTCCCAATAATCTTGGCCTTCTATTTGTTGATCATCTAAGCCATTACTTGAGTGTCCGTTCCATCAAACATCCTCTCTAGCTTTATGTGAGTTGTGGTAGCCAAGACAACACTGTTCAGGGGTCTTCTCCAATGCGGTCAAAATAGTAGCTGCAGTGCATTTAATGCAGTAGTAGCAGCTTTCCTTTAGATATTTTTGGATTTCATTCCTTCTTGTATGTTCATGATATTTGTCCTTATTACGGGAGCCTCTTGGAAGGTCACCTTGATTATTGGAATACATATTTGAGCCGTATTTATTATATCCGAGAAGATATTCCCCATCGGAACTCTTCTTCTCATTTGTATCTTGCTCATTAAATTTCAAGTCTTGAACCACTCATTACCATCTGTTCCTCCTCGGACTACTCATACTCTCAGCCAAGGCCCAAGGCCCAATATATGATTTGGGCCCTTAATCCTACATATATATATATATATATATATTTTCATAATTTCATTAGATAGAATTTTCATTAAAGAAACAAATTAAGGATATAAAGTATTTAAGAATGAACATTGACCAAGTCAATATAAAAACTGAAGTAATGACTAATTAATCAACTTGAGTGATTGGTTAATTAATTGGAGTCTAAATTTCCCAACATAAAAAAGGCAAGAAAAAAATAACAAAAATTCTAAGGTGGTTTCTCTGGAAGCCAAGCTGCAAAGGTTTTATATGTCCTCTAACATGGAATTCTCTATAAGATGACACACAGCTGAGAGGTGTACAAATGATGGGATTATGAGACATTCCATAGATTCTCAATCTTGGAAATTTTTTAGTGCTTAATATGTTAGGTTATCATCCGAGACTTGTACTAAAAAAAGTTGGTTTTGCAAATGATAGTTACAATCCTTTTTACAAAACGAATCCCACTTATAGTACATGGCATGTCATTTTTTGATTCCATACAATTTGCCTCAGTGGATGTTCATAAAAATATCGTTTTTCTTCTTGTCATTGATTGTTCTTGGTTCAAAGTCATCTTCAAATGATGTATAGATGACTATTCCCTAAAAGAACTTTCAAATGCACGCCTATTAGCGATTTCCCAGCGTATGGTGATTTGATTGGCAAGAATATAAAAGGTTGTCTAGCATGCCCTTGCTGTAACTATGACACATTGACACTCATTTTGCGTGATTAAACTATGGAAGAAAATTTTATTATATGGTTTACACTTTTTTTTAACATGGACCAAAGATTTCATAAAGAAAAAGATGGTACTTAAAAGATTTCATTATGGAAACGGAACCAACTCCTAAAATGCTCTTTTTTAGACTTTTTTTTTTTTACATGGACCAAAGATTTTATTATAAAAGATTTCATAATGGAAACGGATCCAACTCCTAAAATGCTCTCTCTCAAAAAAAAAAATAAATAAAAAAAAAGCTCCTAAAATGCTGTTAAGTATCTAATCATGAGCAAACAGATGGGGTGGGTTTTTGTCTTGGAAAGACCAATAACTTAAAAAATAAAAATAAAAAAGGCAAAATATAAATTACATATTTCAAGTTTGGTGAATTTTCATTTTTATTTTTATCATTTTAATCCTTTAAGTTTTCATTTGTTGCCACGTTTTTGTCCATAAATTATCTTTAATCATTTTTTTTTATTGGCCAAATCGCTACCTGAATGAGAGACCAAAAATTAACCGATAATTTTTCATATTCTACTTTAAAAAGCTAAAAGTTAGTGTCTTTGTTTTAAATGGTAAACTACATATTTAGTTCATGTCCTTTAGACAATTTTTTAATTTAGTCTCTAACCTTTCAATTATGTCAATTTGGTCTCTAACCTTTTAGTATTGTGTTAATTTAGTCTCTATTGTTATCTATTAGATAAAAATTATTGACGTGATAAAGAGCCAAAAAAAAAAAATTTTTTCTTTGATGTGGCAATAAACTAATTTTTTATTTTTCGGCCGTTTGCTGTGTCAACAATTTTCATCCAAGAGATAACGGCATGAACTAAATTGACATGGTACTAAAAAGTTAGAGACCAAATTAATATAATTGAAAGATTATGAACTAAATTAAAATATGACGTAAATGATAGAGAAATACCAAATAAAAAACATTAGTTTTCGTGGGTGTCAACAATTTTCATCCAAGGGATAACGATGTTGACTAAATTGACATAGTATTGAAAGGTTAGGAACAAAATTAATACAATTAAAAGATTATGAACCAAATTAAATATGGTGTAAATGATAAAGAGACTAAATACATAGTTTATCAAAAAAAATTTAAAAGTTAAATTGTTTGAAATAAAGTTGAGACAATTTAAAAGTAATAATTATTGAATAATTTAAAAAAAAAAAAAAAAAAAACTAGCTTTTAATAAGTTGCCAAACATGGGCTACATATATATCATTAATGATGAAGGCAAGAGCAATCAAGAATTCCAAGATTCTATAAGGTTTTTACTAGAGAAAAAACAACGTTGCAACCAATTTGTCCCTATGCAAGCTAATAATTAGGGGTTTTTAATTTAGAGACCGCAAATTTTAATCTGTTCCTCGCAAGGCTATAAATAATTAAACAAAATATTTGCTATATTCAAGGTAATCCTCACAAAGCAACCCATCTTTCTCCGCTCAACATAGAAAAAAACTAAAAACAGTTATTTCTGTTTCGAAACAAACTTCTTGTTTTTAGAAATCAAGAAACTAACCTAATATTGACATAAAATTTTAATGAAGTTCAAAACCAATCAAGGCGACAAGTTTTAAGAAACATCCAAACAGCCATTTCTCTTTAACAACTTTCAAAAAAAAATTGTACTATATATACACTTACAAGCCTTGCCATTTCAATTAGTTCACATGCAATAGAGACTAAAGGAACAGAGCCTGAAAGATCAGTAATTATTAATTAATTAGAGCCAAAAGAAAAAAACAAAAACAAAACAAGCCCATGACTTCTTTCACAGTACTGGTCTTTCTGGCAACGGCAACTCTCCTCCTTGCCGGCCAGGCTCGCGGCGTAAACCTGTGCAGCAAAGCTGACTTCCCGGCCGTCTGCCATGCAGCCGTTAAGAATTTGAAGGACCCTCATTTGGCCACAAGATCAGCCATTAACCTACTGGTTTTCAAGACCACAAGGGCCAAAGTGTTGGCTCGCAAGTTCCGCAGTAGTGACTGCAATGAGATCTATGACGACGCCGTTTACAACCTCTTGACGTGTTTGCAAAACCTCACGGGGCATGACAAGGCCAGCCTGAACATCAACCTCTCTGCGGCACTGTCGGATTTCGAGCAATGCGATGACACGTTCGCGGATTTCGGCAGACACTCACCGCTGGTCAGAACCAACAAGCTGTTGAAACGAATGGCTAGCAATGGTTTGTATTTGGCTAGTCTAATTCGCTAAAGAAGAGGCCAATTGTAGCATTGAGGTGCATGAAAAATTTGTTGGTATATGTCTTGGGTTTGTCATTTGTTCGTATACTTTGTAATAGGCAGGGAAATTGCTCCTTGTGCCATGCATGAAAGAAGTTTTTTATTCCAACATTGTCTATGATTCTTTATCGTGCTTATTTTATTCATTTAAAGCATAATTAATAATTAAGTGTGAAAATATTTTTAATTGAACAGTCATTTTGAGGAATTTTATTTATGGAATACTGATGACATGCATGACATACCTTTTATTATAAAACAAATGTCGAAGTCTAACAAAATTTTATTTGAGAGAATTTCTTAAAAATTCTAAAGAATCTTGATCTGTTAATACTAAAGCCTAAGACATCTTAATGTTGACGCTTGACATCCCTAACTCTGTGGAGATCACATTTCTCTTCAATTAAAAATTATCTTATAGGCTTGCTCTATGGAGGGGGCACAAGAGATGTATGCTTTCTCCTCTTCAACCTTCCCTTTATTTTCAATTGCAATGATCGACTTGTATTGAGAAATCTGGAGAAAAATATTGAAGCAAAGAAGAAGAAGAAGAAGAAGAAGAAAAGATCTTGATTTTGTTTATTGATCAATATTGAATCAAAATTTGAGAATAACTTCAACTGCATTTCTTCCAACTCTCCCTGCTTTTCCTCTGTTTCCCAAATTCCATAGGAAAATCAAATTGGGTGTCTCAAAATATATAAATTTGTATCAAAGTAGCACTGGTAACTAATCCCAACATTGAAGTATGAAAAAACTCATATAAGTAAAAAAAATCTTAAATATCCTTTATCATGAGACACATAATTATCGCTATAAATAAGAAGAATTCCGAGAATAGTAATTAAAATTGACACAACAGAAAAGTAAGTGCAGGAATCAATTGGTCAATTCTAAAGAAAAGTTATTATTAATATTCCAAGACCGTACATATTGATAGATATAATTGTTATTTATTTATTATGGTTCAATCTTCAGGCCACTTAAGGCCCTTATATATATAGAAGGTCCTATATCAATCAATGGAATATATATATATATATATATTTTGATGAGAATGGAATATATTATTTGTCTTAAGTGTAACACAATAAATAAATGAGGTCCGAAAACAAAAACATTTTAAGCCCCCCTTTATCGACAAATACAATGCATCGTTTATCTATCGCATAATGTAAAAATCTTAATCAATAAAATCATTTAAAAAAAATTAACCTGTATTCAAATGTTATGCACTATGTTAATACATTTTGCTCTATTTGAAGCAGTTTAAGAGTACGTATAAAATTTTCAAGGTCTCAAACACATAAAAGGTGAATAGACTCATCCTTTCTCTCTATTAAATTAAAATAAGATTTAATAAGTTTTACAGACAAATTCATCACCTAAATCCAAATTATATTACCTGAAATCCAATGTTGACAGAGAGACATAGACTATCTCTGAAAACAAAAGACCAAATTAAAAAACATATTTTCTCTTTCACTTGGTTCTTTTTTTTTTTTTTTGGAAACAAATTCTTTTTGATTTTTGAAGAAATCAAGTCAATTTTTCACTAGATGATGATAGTTATAAAATAGTGTCTTAATCTCAAAAAATGGAGAACAATGTCATTAGTCATTTTTATAATATTGTATTGATATATATTCAACTAAAAAGCAAATGTAATTTCACCCGAATTTTTTTTTTTAATCTACGCAACTCTTTTTCAAAGCCAGGTAGATATGGTTATGAATTTCTTGTTGACTCATGGCACTATCCTCTATTATCAACTTCTGATAAGGATCATTTTAAAAATACTCATTATCCAGAAGATAAGCCACTCATTTAATGGTACAACTTCATGTTGTGAATGGAGAGAAACATTGCGCATTACCACTTCGAGAGTGGAAAAAATATATGGTAATCTTTGGAGAGATTTCTCACTTCACTTGATCTTGTTTTTTTTCCCCTAAACTATATGCTTGATTACACATCCTAAACTTTTCGAGTACAAGTTTTGTACCCTAAACTATGATCTTTGTTATAGTTTACATTCCGACATCAAGTTTGCTACTATATTCTTGATTACACTTTGCACCAAAAATTTTGAATTTTTTTCCAAGTTAATAGCAAACTTATTAACGTCAGAGTGTAAAGTATAACAATGATAATAGTTTAAGATGTAAAGTGTATATGAGGTATTGTTTAAAGTGATAAAGTATAATTTCCCCATAATATTGAGAATAATATTATATTCATTGAATACTGAATAGTTACAAAATTTGGAACATAGATAAGTGAGGTAACATACAACTTTTCCTTTTTCATAGTTCATAAAAACTTACCTTGGAAGTGGACAAAGGACAATCATCTATTGAACACAAGGCTACTGCCAATGCTTATAGCAGCCACAACATTCAAATCATAATGTGAGAAACTGAGATTGGCTTTATAATTATTGTCAAGTAGTAATATAAGGAGGCCTTAATGGAGGGATGAAGATAGAAAGAAACCCAAAAAAGTTGGGGAAGATAAAAGAGATAGAGGAAGGAATATTAGAACGAGGAAAACAACAAATGGCCGGAAACCACATCAACCGTGTATGCATGTATGGTGTTATAACTAAAATATTGGTAGACAATTAATTGTTCACTAACCATTGACTTTTATTGATAAGGGCTTAAAAACATTAGATTTTACTAATGTGTGTCCTAAGGGCATACAATAGTAAACCAATTTTGGAAAAAAGTTTATCAGAAATTAAAAAAGTTTTGACAACTTTATCAATTCCCAATAAAACTTTTCTAAAAATGGATTTGTTAATGTATGCCATAAAATCACACGTTAACCGGACCCAAAAACATTTATTGCCATGCCATTAATTAATGTTCTCTAAAAATTAGTAATTAAGCATGAACTCTTCTTAATTACCAATTTCTGGAGAAAAGGAGCAAGATAGGCGGCGTTGGCTGGATATTGAGCCAAATTTTTACATTTGAGTGCGGTGAGCATTAGATTGCCAAGGAGTTTCTCAGAGAAGTTTCATCATTCTCGGAGTGGGGATGCTTTTAATACGTGACTTGCAGATTTAAATGGGACAGAGTAATTAGAAATCAGAATTACCTATCGTTTTTATCTGGAAATTAAGATTAACATCAAACATGCAATACGTAAATAGAAGAGAAGAATAAGGCTATAAACAAGAAAAAATGCAACTCAGCAACGTTAGGGTGTGGTCGCTGTGCTAGGTGATGTTAAATGGGGCAGAGAAATTTGATTCACAAATCTGGTGGTGGATTGTGAAAATCAATGGATGGTGCGGTGCATCTTCTTAATTGGGTAGATATTTATCTCAGTGAGGAAAGATTACCCTATAGATGATCTTAGCTATCGTTTTTATAGGAAAAAAAAAAAGTTCAAACCAAGTCTGATCCTTGGAGATAAGATAGAAATTATCAAATTGTAATGATTATGATAAGATAAAACTATCAAAATTCGGTCTTTAGTGAAACGAATTTGGTTGTAATTCAAATTATGATCCTCGTTGTATGACAACAGTAAGGCTAGAACTTAATTCAACCAAATAGCTAGTTATTACAGAAAAGTTAGTGCACCTGAGTTGCCAAAAAAAAAAAAAAAAGCAGAGAAGAATTAGGGCATGAGAAAGAACAAAGAAGGATAAAAAGATCTGCAACTCAACAATGTTAAGAAATAAGAATAGACACTTGCACGTTAAAATTTAGGAATAAATTAATTAGGAGAGAGAATAAAAATAATATTATAATATTCTATCAAATTAATTAGGTTAGCTCATGTGGCCAGCAATAAATAACATGGACTCTATAATGCTGTCTTAACTATTAGATCTTATAGAAATCTACGATCCAGAAAATGTGTAACTCTATAAAAAGTTACACCAGGTGTAACTTGAACCCATCTAACAGTAAAAAAAGATACTTATTAATACTGATATTCTTATTAGAATCTCATTTATTATTTCGCATTTATGACATTCCATACTTATCTTTAAAATAAAAAACGTTCTCTTTGCTCTCTCTTTCTCCTCCATTGCCCTTACGGTTGCAAACCATGGATTTTTGGCTTACACTTTATTTTGCAGGGAAATGTTGTCCCTGCATATGGCGTTATGAATGAACAAAATCCCACTTTCCTTTGTGACAAGAAATAAATCAAGAGTTACAAATCTTAGATGAAATGGCATAACAGCATAATTAACACTGCAAGAGTCGGTAAGTTGGTATAGTGATAAGTTTCTCGCACAGCCCATAAGACAACACATGATAAATTGCCTTTCATTCATATTATTTTCAAATCCTTTGGATTAGGCTATATTTGAGATCTCACCTACAGAGTCTATGAACTACAACAATTAATCTCTAAGAATTTTCGCCAAGTTTATAGTTTCGGATATTTCAAGTGAACCTCATGGAAACTAAACAATGTTTCAAAGTAACAGATCCAAAAAAGTTACACTTGGCGTTATGAATTATTTCCCTATGGCGGTAGAGGTGGAAGAGTGATGGAGGAGAAACAGAGAGCAGAGAGAACGTATACCAATTTTTTATTTTAGAGATAAGTATGGAATGTCATAAATAAAGGATAATAAATGAGATCTTAATTAGAATATTAGCATTAATGAGTGCTTTTTATTGATCGTTGGATCTAATTAAATCCAATGGTTTAAAAAATATGTAACTCTTTAGACCAGGTGTAACTTGAACTCATCACACACACATACATATAATTATTAGAAGCAATTTAATTATTTATTTAAGAATAAGTTATTTAATTATGTTATTAAATAACCGCCATGATTATGGTATTAAATTTTTAGGAAAAATTACACTTTACCCACCTGTGATTTGCCCAAAAAACACTTTACTTACTTGTAGTTTAAAAATTGACATTTTTCCCACCTGAGATAAGCTCTGTTTGTTTCTAGTTATCCACCTCTGTTAAAAACATAAATAAATTTGTATTTTTGTTAACCTTTTATGTTTCTTTCCTCTTAAAACATAAAAATCAAAAGAAAAGAAGATCTAAAAGCTAAGTTTTATAAAAATTAAAAACATTCAACCAAAACAATAATTTCTGATTTCTATATTCCATTTTTTTTTTTTGTCTTTCTTTTATTCTCTCTGCTCTTTTCTATTATATTCTTGTACCCTATCTTTCAATGATGCAATTTACAAAGTATAAAAAACAATTTAACTGTACATATACACAGCACTTAGATACTACCTCCAATGAAATGTCATAGTTCTTGGATATCTTTTCAGCAAGATATGGCAACGGAGGAGGGTTCTGCAATTTAACCACACATTGTATAGCATCTTGCCACGTCAGAAATAGTTCCAAGCAAGAAATTTGGGGTCGGCATAATGAACCTAAAAATTGTCATGCTATCTTTACTACTATTTAAGGGGTTTATCTTATTTGAATTCCTCATTTTTTTTGTTCAAAAAAGCTCTCACACACCTATGTTTATGTACAGACAAACTAAAGGATAATCTAGTAAAAATACAACTCTAACTCCCACTAAAACATTGCCTAAAAAATAGGACTACGATCCTGTTGACTTTCAAATTACTTTATCCACTTATAAATTAGATTCTCAAAATAAAAGTTATATATAAAAAATAAAAACACAAGATTTTTTTGCTTAGAAAAAAGCTTCATCGCACGCACGAAGCATGTGTGATGAGGCTAGTGTGTGATTAAGATGATAAGCTACCTGTTTGGGAGCATCACAAGCAAAAGGTTCAAGAGCATCTAGTGTTACAATCCATGGGGACACTATAGTACCTAAAAAATGCTAGATAAATTTATTTGAATATCGCTTATTGCTGAAAATTGAAAACTGAAAACACTGTAACAAAATAATTTTTAAATGTGTGAATAGTGCTGTGAGACTTAGTTTTAATGAAAATTTTGCTGAATTAGACAACTTATAGGTCCCGTAAATAGTATATAGGACTTACTAACAAAGATGCAAACACGCTGAAATTCCATTTTACGGCAATCCAAACTGTCACTAAAAAACAAAAAAAGCCTTCAGTTTTGTGTAGGATAAACTGTAAAGAATCACTTGCAAGCAAAGTGACTTAAACTTTGAAGTGCACGCATTCCTGGCTTAAACTTTGAGAAATGGAATTTGAAAAATGAAGCAGTCAAATTCCAAAATTTTACCAAAACTCTTAATTTCTTAGAAAAGGACCGAGAGGTACATATTCCCATGCCTGATTATCTCTAACTGTCAAAGCCAACGTCTTGTTAATATAACATAAAAAAACCTTCCAAAACAACACTGAAAGAATAAAAGAAAGACAAAATAAAAATAAAAATGGAATACAGAAATCAGAAATAATTGTTTTGATTGAATGTTTTTAATTTTTACAAAACCTAACTTTTATATTTTATTTTCTTTTCTTTTGATTTTTTAGTTCTTTATGTTTTGAGAGGAGAGAGACATAAAAGAGTAGCAAAAATACAAAATTTTCATTGTTTTTAACAGAGGAGGATAACTGGAAACAAACAGAGCATATCTCAAGTAGATAAAATGTCAATTTTTAAACTACAAGTAGGCAAAGTATTTTTTCGGGCAAACCACAGGTAGGCAAAATATAATTTCTCCAAACTTTTATCATAGCTATAAAAAAAAAGTGCATTATATGAGGATTTTTTTTTTTGGATCAGTTTATCACTTAAACAGATTAAAATTTTTGTCACATAACATTATTAGTTTGTATCACCTTAAAATTTATTGAGAATTTTGCTACATGTTAATGTTTTGTCCTTGAGTAAAGGTAAACGTGTCAATGTAGTATGATCTACTAGTTTTAAAAGAATAATGTTAGAAATACAAACTATTGTATAAAAAAAATTTACAAATTGTTAATGTGATGAGAGGTTATTGGTAAATGAAAAAGTGATGTTATTTGTGGGCCTAGATGAACCAGTAAGAAGTTGACCACATCAACAATTTGTAAAAAAAGAAATGATATGTCCACAATATTTTCACAATAAATGCTATATGACAAATTCTTACAGGTTGTTATTGGTGTGGTAGAAAAGTAATTTCAATAGTAGGTTCAAATTAGAACCTACTATAGCATTACTCATTTTGAAATCCAACTCTTATAAGGTATTATAGATAAATAGATTATATATATTTGATATTTGATGGCAAAATCTTTAAAAAGCTCCTCAAAATCCTTATCCCCTCTATTTCAAAGCCCACTATAGATGGCTTTTTTTTTTCTTTGGTTGAGAAAAACTATAAATAGCTAGCTTGTGTTGATAACCACCTTGTTGTAAAGTAAATATTTGGCCTAAAGTATGTTGAGCTTGTCACTTCAATTTTTTTTCCCTTAAAAAAGTTAAAAACACACACAAAAGTGTTGCTATAAATAAGGTAAACCTTACAAACAAGGCCCCCTGGCCCCTCTTGTCCTCTCAATCTTTGTAAAAAATAAAAAAGTTTAAGGTGGTTTTTAGCTAAGCACTTCGCTGTTAAAAAAAAAATAATAGTAATTCCTCACAACCAAAAAAAAGAAATTAAAAAAATTAACCAAAAAAAGAAACTTCATTAACGGCCTTCTGAAATTTGTATAAATCACTTGTCCACCCCTATCAAAAAGGAAAAGCCCTATTTCTTAAAACTTCGGTATCACAGAGAGAGAGAGAGAGAGAGAGAGAGAGAGAGAGAGAGAGAGAGAGAGTTGTAGACTTGCAGTTATTAAAGCCAACAAAAACCATGACTTTCAAGCACTACAACTTTTTCTCACTGGTCTTTTTAGCAACAACCACCATCCTCCTTGCTGGCCACTCTCACGGCCGTGAGGTCGTCCTGGACCCAAATGGCCTATGCAAAGATGCTGATAACAAGCTATTCTGCCGAGCTATTGTGAATAACCTGACTGACACTCATGATGCCGTGGTTTCAGCCATTCACAAATTGATATTCGCAAGCAAAAATGCAAAGAAGTTGGCTCTTAAGCAAGGAAATTCAGAGGAAATTGATGTCTGCATTGAGAACTTTGAGGAATCCATTGACAACCTCAAATCAGGCTTGGAAGGCCTCGAGGAACATGACCTGCCTACCCTGAATATCAACCTCTCGGCCGCCCTGACCAACTACGTGACATGCGACGACGCGTTCTCGGACTTTGGCAAGACCAATCCCTTGGCCGAAACTGATGCGTTCTTGCAGGAAATGGCTAGCAATTGTTTGTATCTATCAACTTTAATTCGTTGAAGAAGAGTTTGTAGAACTTTAATTGATATTTTTTTTTATGGGAGACCATGTTAATTTGTAATATTTGTGTCTGGTATAGTTCTTTGTTGTGCCATTGTAATACATGATAAAATCTTTTATTCTTAAACTTATTTAAAAGAAAAAAAAAAAACTATCTTGACAATTATCCCTATAGAATAATATAGTATTAGTTTAGAATCTTTAGATTAGCTTTTCAAAAGAGTTCTTGCTGCTGTTTTCTTCATTATTCCTTTTCATCATTCTCTATAAGAAACTTAATTATACAAAATTTAATAAAAATAGAACTTGAATATATCAACATAAAAAATAAAAAAAATACATATACCTAAATGCCTGAATTTTACAATTTCTTTTTACTAATAAAATGGAAAATTAAAACTTGAGTGATTAGAGATAAAATGAGAATTAAAAATCTTGAGATAAAAGTAATAAAGTGAGAGAAAGTCTGAAATTATGATAAAGTAGAAGAGAAAAATAGAGAGATAGTATCTCTCTTAGTACATTTTTTAGGAAAATGAAATTAGGGATTATTTTTAAGGAATGAGTAATGATTGAGAGTTTTTATTTTTTGTTTTGAATGGATTTATTTTATAAATATTTTGTTTTTTTTTTTTTTAATGTTGTTTGTACTATTCTTGTTATTATTTGAGTTGTTTTTGCCATTATTTGGACAAATTTTGGTTGTTATTGTTCAAAAATAGTTGATGCTTAGTTTAAATACCACAGTAAATAATTAACTTATGTTAATAACCACATTGATGTTGAGGAATTGAGATCAGGTGAAATTGCACCATGCAATTAAACCCCATTCCTTCACAAATTTTTTACATTTTTAACTTTTTAACTTTAACTTTTTACTTCCTTTTAATATTTTTTTATTTAATGGTTGAAATTGAAAGTTGATTTTTCCAACTCTTAATCTCAACTATTCATTGTAATTGCATCAAGTGATATTACAGTTGATCCCAATTCGATTATAAGTAACTATTTGTTCTAAAATATGTAGAGCTTGTCACTTCAAATTGTACCTTAAAAAGGCTTTTACAAAAACGCACACACACAAGTTTTGCTATAAGGATAACGATTAGTGCACAGGCAATGTGTAACAAACACTGCCTTGCTATAATTAAGGTAAACCTCACAAACCAACCCATCATATCCTCTCAATTTGTAAAACATAAAAAAATAAAAAAATAAAAAAATAAAAAATAAATAAAAAAAGAAGAAGTTAAAATGGTATCTAGTCAAACACTTAAGTTGCTGGAAAAACCAAAAAACAAAAAACAAAACAAAAATTGTCCATCGAAAGGGCTTAATCTGAAAAGTACCAAAAAAAGACCCTTCCGTAACGGCTTAATCTGAAAATTATATGAATCATATCTCAATTCTCAACTATATCAAAAGGGCTCTTTCTATGAACCTCGGTTGAAAAAAGAGAGTCTTGTAATTATTAGAACAAACAAAGACCATGGCTTTCGAGCACTACATCTCTTTTTTCACTGGTCTGTCTACTGGTCACGGTCATGGCCATGGCCTCACAAGTGGCTGAGCCAAGAAATCTTTTTAGGGGGCCAAGGTAAGCACAATAAAGTTCTTATATAAATAAATAAATGACTAAAAAAAACTTTATTTCACAAATTAACTGTAACTTTAAAAAGTTGTGCCCTACACACTTTTGTGGAACTAAAAATCACTTATAATTGATGTTGAACTAAATTGTGACAAACAACGTGAGAGGTCATTTTTGCATCAATTGTAAATCTTCCCCATAAATTATTGCAGAATATGAGAACCTGAATATTAAATTTTATAATCTCGATACCTCAAATTGATAGAATAAACAAGTTTATAATGATAATTTAATTTAATTATCCAAGCCACTAATATCAATTAACAAATTACTATTATCAAATTATAATAGATTAAATTTAAGTACTAAACTACTCGGCCATGCTAAGGACCTACGGCTACAGTACTCTATTCCAGTCATAGACTCATAGTTACTTTAGTTTCTTTTTCTTTTTTGGTTTATTTTGACTCAAATAATTGTTTAGTTGGAAACCACAAAAATAAGCCTACTCTACTACTCTAGTGATTCTACTTAGGGGTGGTGTAGAACCAACCTACCAATTCGCTAAAACCGACTCGACCCAACCCAATCCACGGTTGGGTTGGTTTTTAGGAGTGGGTGGGTTGGGATGGGTTATGAATTTTTTTTTAATAGCAGGTTGGGTTAGGTTTGAGTCATAACAATCACAACCTGTCTAACCTAACTCGACCTACTTATATATTTAAATTTTAAATTATATATATTTAAAACCACATTCCCCTCTTCAGCTTTTCCTATATAAAACTCAATTACCTCGCAAACCCTAACAATTTAATTTTACTCTCGACGCCTACCACACCCACTCTTTCACTCCACTCATATTTGTTTATAATTGAGTTAAGAACTAGTTCATGTATATTTTGTTTGTCAACTTAGTTGGATATATTTTGTTTATAATTGAGTTGAAATACTAATTCATGTATATTTTATTTATCAACTCAAGTGGCAAGTGAGATATATTTTTTGCTCAATTTAATAATAATAGTAATAAAAAAAAATTTTCGTCTAACCCATGGGTTCAACTTGACCCAACCCGATTGGGTCGGGATGGGTTAAACCCCTGTAATGGGTTGGGATAAGTTGGATTTTTTCTAACCCACCATGGTGGCTCGGATCGAAAAATCCCCTCAATCTAACCTAACTCGACTCATGCACACCTTTAATTCTACTCTAGAGAGTACAGTAACAATGGATGTCAAGACAAAAAATTCTTAGGTAGTCCTAGAGTGTAGTAAAATTGTGTCTCCTCCTCTCATATTCATGGTAGACTCCACTATGAATTTAATGAGTGAACCTCATAATGAATGTGAGAGTATAGAACATCACAAAAAGGTAAATATTTACTGTGTACCTTATAAGAATTACTCCATCAGGACATAGAAAAATGGTTTTAACTTTACCACAAAAAGCTACTTTACTTTTCTTCTATCAAAACCCAAAAGGAAGTTTAACGGCTGAACTTGTTTTAAAAATACGTAGAGAGAGTTAAAAACTCATACCACAGTCCACACTAGAGATAGATCAAGCGGTTAAGGTGGAGTCGTGGTCCAAGTTGCACGGTAGCACGTAGCTGGCGATGTAAGAGCTTTTTTTTTTTTTTTTTTTTTTTTTTTAAATATATATTCAGATTTTATTTTGGGAAGTAAACGATTGTATCTTATGAAGCTTGGATTTTCGGGGTTGGGAAGTTTGGATTGTGTTATGTGAAGTGTGGGGCCCCAAATATTTAGCAACCCCGGCCCACTCCACATCAAGTCCAAGGTCCACGTTGAGGAGAGGGTATAATCCGAGGATAAGCGGACAAGGCCCAAGTCGTCTAGGGACCTCGCCGAGGAGGCCTATGTCCTCAGCAGGTCGACGTTGAAGGAGAGGAGCTGTCACTCACACATTAAATGCACACCACCAACATTTTGATCACATCAATGGTGAATTGACTAGCCAACAGTGATGCCTTGGTTGCTTCAACTAACAGAAAGCTTGCAAAGGCGACTGATGGGACAGGCACTCAAGTATAGGCTTGGATGATCAATAAGTGGATGGCAGAGATCAATTAAACAAGACTATATAATAGATAGCACCCCCGCCAAAAAGGGAAGAGAAAAAAAAAAAAAAAAAAAAAAAAAAAAAAAAAAAAAGGAGAAGAAATGAAAAGGGGATCTTCAGGGTGTCCAAGGACAACCCTTGTATATGTCAATTCTAAGTAAAGAGATCCTTAGACTAGATCCTCGGACTAAGCCGAGAACAAAATTTCTTCATGAACATTTAGCCGAGGTCATCGTTATTATCCTCACAAACACTTAGTCAAATTCCTTTATTATTATTTCTATGAATCTCAAGTCGGTCATTGTTTGCTTTGCTGGTACTTAGCCCTTCTACCCATGCTCTACAAATTTTATTGTTTAGGTCCAATTTAATTTGAGTCCTTACATGAAGTTTAATGTAGCAATTTGTGTGTATTTATTTGGATTTTGGAGTCCTAATTTAACTAAGATTAGGAATTTGAGTTTTTATTTTTATTTTTTTTATTATTTTTTTTTTTTAGCAAAATTGTTTATGGACAAGAGAATGGGCTGGGTTTTTAGGACTAAAATTGTTATGTATTTTTTTTATCAAAAATATTAGGGGAGGGCTGGGTGACTTAGGTGCTGTTTAGATGGCCAGTTTCTATTACTCAATTCTCTATTTCCATAATTCAATTCTCAAAAATGGTGGGACCCATAGTGAGAAGTTCGTTTGGCACACCATCACTCTATTTCAATAACTCTGTTTCCATCACTCAATTATCTGATTTTTGAGTTATGAGTTATGGAAACTGAAAACACATTTTGGCTGTTTTCAGTTTCCATAACTCATAACTCAATGTCATTTTTGTAATTAAACACACATGGGGGACCGACTCAACCACAACTTTTGACCAGTCTTTTTTTTTTTTTTTTTTTTTTTCAATGGGTTCGGTGAGTTTGGGTACTTGAAAAAAAAAAAAAAAAAAAAAAAAAAAAAAAAAAAAAAAACGCTGCACCTAATGACAGGTATGAGGCCCACAGATAGTGTGAAAAATATTGAGTGATGAGTAATGAGTGATGGTGCCAAAAGGGTAGAGTATTTTAAGTGATGATTGACGGAAATTGAATGATAAAAAAAAGTGAGCCAAACAACCCCTTAAGTTCTTCCTATTTTTTTAATACTATTATTAAGAGAAGTTTTCAAAACTCAGGCATATGCATAAATGACCTATGCATAAATTCTAACTCTAGGTCCCTTGGCCACTCTAGTGTTAGAGAGCACGAATGAAGTGTTGTACCCATGTCCATACCCATACCCATGTTTGTGTAAGTACTTCCTAGATATATTGAAAGACTGACTGACCCTTATATGCTTTGGAGCCATTCACAAATTAATTTTCGAGACCAAAAGAGCAAAGGGGTTAGTTAATAAACAAGGTGTAGAGAGGGAAAATTCCTGACCTATCACAAGCTGACACGTCACACTACCAAGTCCACAAAATACAGTCAATTACGAAGTACCACGTATTGCTGCTAGGGTTTACTATTACTACTCAGAAGCCAATGGAAATTTGCCAAGTGTCATGCAAAAAACCAATCATGCATCAGCACACGTGTAAGCGATGACACAAGCAGCCTCGCACGTGTAAGCGATGACTTAATCAATCCAACGTGTGTAAGCGATGACATAGGCGAACCAATCAGGCTGTGACATGTGTCACCAATCAGACTCCGCCACGTGTCGCTCATCCACCTCCAAATTCCTATAAATAGAAGCCTTCCTAAGACATTTAGGAAGACACACAAAGCCATCTGAAGCACAGAAGTAGAGAAGCTCTTCAGGAATCAAGCCTCGAAGCCTTCAAGAACTTCAAGAACTTTAACCTCAAAATCGAAGAACATTCGAAGCAGAATCATCCAAACCATTTGCCTAAATCCAAAAGTTTGCGGGAATCAAGCCTAAAATGTCCGAAAACATCAACAAATCACAAATCAGTGAAGCTCTACGGATCCAAGCTTCTAAAGCCCCGAAGAACTTCCATCACAAACCTTCGAAGATGAAGAACACAAGAAGAACACGAAGAACGTGAAGAACAAAGGATTTCTAACAAGCTCATAGCCAGAGATTCATTGCAATTTCGTTTCAGCGATCTTCGATCCATCTCTCAACCAAATTGAAGGATATTTTGTGTTCAAGTCAAAATCACATTACCACAAATCCAAATCAATAAGTCTTGCAAGGAGATTGAATCAGAGGATCACTCTTTTGTAATCACAGAGAATTGTACCACACAATCATTAATATAAATTCTCATTTGTGAAACTATTTTACTTGTTTAATTTATTTCGAACTGAGAAATTTAGTCGTCTACATATTTTGGCACGCCCAGTGGGACCTCTCTGCTTCTCATCTCTTTCTCCTTCAAAAGAAAAGAAATTTGACATCATTTTGCTACCAGCTTCGATGGCCTCTAGCAAGAATGTCCGAAAATCAGTAGTTGATGCTTCCAGTGCTGATGATTATGTCGGCCCAACCACTCACAATTGATCCAAAGCTTTTGATCAACTTCAACCCCAACCAACCAAAGAGGGCGAGCTTCATACTACCATCTCTTTGGACTTCCTTGCCAATAGGAAAGCTACAACTAAGGATTCATCTATCTCAAAAGATTTGGAGATCGGTAATGAATCATCCCCAACAAAGACCTTTTCCATCAACTCTTCACCTGTGATGAGAAACTTAAGGAAAGAAGTACCAACTGTTTCATCACTTTCTCCATCATATCTAGAGGTCATGCCAATGATGATGACTAACACCTCTACCATGGAAGAAAAGATGGCTAAAATGGAACAAAGGGTCATCCTTCTCACCAAAGCACTTGAAGAAAAGGATGTCAAAATTGCTACCCTAATGAATAAGCTGGAGGTACATGATTCTGGTGAATCAAGTCTTGGCCCTGAGCAACCACCTAGCTTTACCTTCAGAGGAGGAAATCCCAAGGGTGATAAAGGAAAAGGAGGTGAAAGCCCTTCTCAACATGGACATTCCACCTCAATGGCCTTGATATCTATCCAACAATTGCAGGACATGATAATGAATACTATTCGAGCACAATACAGAGGTTCTTCTACAAGTTCTCTCATATATTCGAAGCCCTATACAAAGCGCATTGATAATATGAGGATGCTAAATGGGTATCAGCCCCCCAAGTTTTTGCAATTTGATGGCAAAGGAAACCCTAAGCAATACATTGCTCATTTTGTAGAAACTTGTGAGAATGCAAGGACTCAAGAAGGCCTTTTTGTAAAGCAGTTTGTTCGTTCATTGAAGGGGAATGCCTTTGATTGGTATACAGACTTAGAACCCGAGTCAATTGATAGTTGGGAACAACTTGAAAGGGAATTCCTCAATCGATTCCACAGTACACGGCACACGGTAGGCATGATGGAGCTTACTAATACCAAACAATGGAAGGATGAGCCCGTTGTTGATTATATCAATCGGTGGCGTTCTTTGAGTCTAGATTGTAAGGATAGACTTTCTGAAATATCTGCTGTAGAAATGTGCATCCAAGGCATGCATTGGGGACTTCTTTACATCCTCCAAGGGATAAAGCCCCGAACATTTGAAGAGTTGGCAACTCGTGCGTATGACATGGAATTAAGTATTTCTAGCCATGGAAATACGAAACCTCTCGTACCTGAGGAAAGGAAAGAAAGACGGGAAATAAGGAAAAATGACAGAAATGCGAAAAGTAATATCAAAGACTCAATGAATGTCAACCCTGCCCCAGTTAAAATTTCAACAAGAAATGTGAAGGCTAATGAGAAGAGGCCCAAGGTAGGCCAACAACGTGAGACACGTCGCTCATCACTTAAGGAATGGGAACAAAAGGTGTATCTTTTCCTAGATGCCGACATGCCCGAAATGCTAGAATAACTGCTCAAATTAAAATTAATTGAATTGCTAGAATGCAAACATTCAGAAGAGATGGGAAAAGTTGATAATCCGAACTATTGTAAGTATCATCGCATCATAAGCCATCCAATCCAAAAATGCCTTGTTCTTAAAGAACTCATCATGAAGTTAGTGAAGGAAAGGAAAATCGACTTGGATTCTAATGATGTTGCTCAGTCAAACCTTGCAACATTTGCTTGTGGGTTACCTAGTTACATGTCTTCAACTACTAAGAAGGGGGCAAGTACTACTTTTGTCCAATTTGGTTCTTTGGAACCTGTTCAAGTTCAACTCTCACAAAAAGCATCTGATTATAATTCAAATGATGAACAAAGTTCAACAATGGATGAGGAAGAAGGCTGGACAATGGTTACTCGTAGGAGATGGAAGAAGAAACTAGCATTCCCTCTTCATTTGGTCACCCAAAAGTCCAAAAGAACACAAAACCAGATTCAGCGTCGGTCAAGAAGGAGTGATAAAAGGAAAGAAAGATTGGTAACAAAAATGTATGACGATTCGGCATAAACCCAAAAACTTCAAAACCTCATCACATTGGAAGAATTCTTCCCCATGAAATTCCTTCAAAATGACTCAGCCGAGGCCGTTCACACAGTCTCTCGTTGCGAAATTCAGGAAGAAAAGGAGAATGTTGACCATGGTGGTCCAAGTGAGACTTTGTCATCTTCCTAGGAACTCCAATCTCGGGTCAATGAAGTTGAACCCTTGCAATCCTCCATCTCACCAAAAGAAGTGTTCACCCAAGCTCTTGAAAAGCCAGAGATGTACACTCCTCAACAAACCCAAGAATGTTACGCGTGCTCTCTAAACTTAACTTTCATTGATGAGGATCTGTTGTTAGGTTCAAAGCCCCACAATTGTCCACTTTATGTCTCTGGTTATGCTTGTGAACAAAAGATCGATTGTATTCTCATTGATGGAGGTTTAGCTGTTAATATACTACAAAAAATGACAATGAGACGACTTGGTCTTACTATGGAGGAATTATGGTGCAGTCGTTTGGTCATTCAAGGTTTTAACCAAGGAGGACAATGCGCAATCGGCATGATACACTTGGAATTAATTATTGGAGAATTAACAAGCAACGTTTTTTTCCATGTCATTGATGCCAAGACAACTTACAACATGTTGTTAGGACGTCCATGGATCCATGGAAACAAAATAGTGCCATCAACTTTGCATCAGTGTTTCAAATACCTTCAAAATGGAATAAAGAAAGTCAATGCCGACTTAAAGCCTTTTGCTAAGACTGAAGCTCACTTTGCTGACGCAAAATTTTATGTGGAAGATGACATTTCTAGTGAAGTTCTCCCAGTTGAGATCCCGTCTGTAAAAGGCAAGCAGGGTGAAAAGAAGCATGTTGATGTCATCACTAGAAAGGATGTTCCTCTCCCAAAGAAAGAGCCTGAATATGGGAATGATCATTCTAGTGAATCTACCACTAATTCAATAAGAGCGGAAGTTGCATCACCTTCCAATAACCCGTCATTCCTTCGGTATGTACCATTATCACGCCGCAAGAATGGACAATCGCCATTTGCAGAGTGCCTTCAATCTATGGGAGAGATGGGAAGGCCTCCTTCAAAGCTCACAATGGAGGATGTAGTCATATTGAAAGAAAATCATGTCATGCCTTTAACTTCATCCACAAATCCTTTGCCCTCAAAGCCACTAAATGGATTTGTGAGGTCTTCACAAAGTCTGACAGAGCACAGTATTCTACCAAGTAAGCGGACGAAAGAATGGTTTGACCTAAAGGCATATAAACTGTTAGCCAAAGCAAGCTACGACTTCTCAAAACAAGGCGACTTAGGGAAATTAATTCCGGAAGCCACCGGAGAAACGATGCATGGTCTTAGCAAAACACAAAGCAAAATGCGGCTTGAAGGGTATAAAATTCCTATCCCAAAGACCGGATTAGGTTATATGCCAGAACAACTAGCTCAAATATGGATTAAGAGGAGAAGCAATGCTTCAAGTTCCCAATACATAACAGTAGAGGTCGACGAAAGTTCGAATTAAGGAAAAGAGCGCTCTTCATCGCACATCTCGGTGTTTGATCGCATTAAGGCCTCATCGTCACGAATCACAGTGTTGGACCAATTAAATACAACTTGCTTAACATGAAATCGTGACACTCTTGCTCGTAGATCGGTCTTTGATCAATTGGGGGCAATGAAAAGGCCTGTTAATGCTTGTTCTCAAAACTCAGAAAACTTTAAGGTTCAAAAGGAAGAAAAAGCTAATGATGAGATTCGCAGTAGCATTCCTTCACGCATGAAACGTAATTCTACCCTAGATATCAGCACTGAAGGATCGCTCAGAGTCAAAAGACGAACGATTGTACACACAAGTCAGTCGCTCATCCATAATGATCAAATTGAAGAGGTATTATCCTCGTTTCACATTACAATAGAAGAGGATACACTTTCAAATGTTGAAATAGCCAATGAAGAGGTAGATGAAGCTCCTCCAACTTTGGAAGATGGAGGACAAGCTACAGCTGATGAACTTAAAGAGATCAACTTAGGAACTACTGAAGAACCTCGGCCAACTTTCATCAATGCACTTCTCACCCCTGAAGAAGAAGAAAGGTACCTCAAGCTCCTAGTAGAATACAAAGATGTGTTTGCTTGGACTTACAAGGAAATGCCTGGGCTGAATCCAAGCATTGCTCTACACCATTTGGCTATAAAGAAGGGCGTACGCCCAGTTAAACAAGCCCCAAGACGTTTTTGGCCGGAGCTTATCCCTCAAATAGAAATTGAGGTCAATAAGCTAATAGAGGCAGGCTTCATTCGTGAAGTACAGTACCCGGAATGGATTGCTAATATCGTCCCTGTCAAAAAGAAGAATGGAAAAATCCGAGTGTGCGTTGACTTCCGTGATTTGAATAATGCATGTCCTAAGGATGATTTTCCATTACCCATCACTGAGATCATGGTGGACGCCACTATCGGTCATGAAGCTTTATCTTTTATGGATGGTTCTTCAGGTTACAACCAAATTCGAATGAATCCAAAGGATGAAGAGCTTACAGCTTTTCGGACTCCTAAGGGCATTTACTGTTACAAAGTAATGCCTTTCGGATTAAAGAACGCTAGTGCTACTTATCAACGGGGGATGCAAAAGATCTTTGATAATGTACTTCATAAATATGTGGAGTGTTATGTCGATGATCTTGTGGTTAAAACAAAAAGAAGGGAAGACCATTTGGCAGATTTGCAATCTGTGTTCAACCGCCTAAGAAAGTATCAGCTTAAAATGAACCCCCGTAAATGCGCTTTCGGCGTAACATCTGGGAAATTTCTTGGTTTCATTGTAAGGCACCGCGGTATTGAAATTGATCAATCCAAAATTGAAGCTATCCAGAAAATGCCAGAGCCCAAGAATCAGCGAAAACTTAGAGGCTTGCAGGGAAGACTAGCCTACATACGACGATTTATCTCAAACTTGACTGGTCGATGTCAACCTTTCAATAGATTGATGAAGAAGGATGCGCACTTTGAATGGGACGAGGCTTGTAGCAATGCTTTTGCATGCATCAAAAGATACCTACTTAATTCTCCAGTTTTGGGTGCTCCAATCCCAGGAAAGCCTTTACTGCTGTACATCATGGCACAAGAAAAGTCCCTAGGTGCTCTTATGGCACAAGAAAATGAGGAGGGGAAAGAAAGAGCCCTTTATTATCTAAGTCAAACTCTCAATGGGGCTGAATTAAATTATTCTCCTATCGAAAAGATGTGTCTCGCTCTTTTCTTTGCTATAGACAAACTAGAGCACTACATGCAAGCTTATATAGTCCGTGTGATAGCAAAAGCAGACCCGATTAAATATGTCCTCTCTAGGCCAATGGTTTCAGGACGTATAACACAATGGGCAGTCTTGTTACAACAATATGACCTTGCATACGTTCCACAAAAAGCTGTTAAAGGGCAAGCATTGGCAGATTTCTTAGCTGATCACCCGTTTCCATCTGATTGGGAGTTCTCTAATGATTTCCCAAATGAAGACGTGTTCTACATTGAAATAATGCCACGGTGGATGATGTTCTTTAATGGGGCTGCATGCCGAGAAGGAGCGGGGGTAGGTGTAGTATTTGTTTCTCCACAACGGCAAATACTTCTATACTCGTTCTCATTAAGTGAACTTTGCTCTAACAACGTGGTTGAATATCAAGCATTGATTATTGGTCTACAAATGGCCATTGTGATGGGCATATCGCAACTTGAGATCTTTGGGGATTCCAAGTTAGTTATCAACCAAATCTTGGAGCAATATGACGTCAAAAAGGAAGACCTCATCCCCTATTGCAAATATGTGAAGAAATTGCTAGCAAATTTTGAGGCCATCACATTGGAGCATATACCAAGGAAGGAGAATAGACAGCCTGATGCTTTAACTAATTTGGCTACCACCTTAGCATTATCCCAAGAAGAGACCACCAAGGTTGCTATTTCCCAAAGGTGGGTGGTGCCTCTCATGGTTGAAGAAGAAGAAGAAAAGGAGTAAGCCAACATCATTTCTGTATGCCTTGTTGAAAAAGAAGATTGGCGACAGGTGATCATTGAATATCTTCAACATGGAAGACTCCTGGATGATAAATGCCGCAAGACCGAAGTTCGGTGAAGGGCTGCTCGATTCATTTACTATAAGGACACTATCTTCTGTCGTTCATTTGATGGATTGTTTCTTCGTTGCTTAGGAGAGGAGGAAGCTAAACAAGCCCTAGAGGAGGCTCACTCTGGAATATGCAGCGCACATCAGTCAGGTCCTAAGTTACATTACAAGATCAAACGAATGGGTTACTATTGGCCTACAATGGTGCAAGATTCCATGGAGTGTGTTAAGAAATGTGATGCTTGTCAATATCATGCGAACTTCATCCACCAGCCGCCAGAACCTCTACACCCAACTGTAGCTTCTTGGCCTTTTAATGCATGGGGGCTTGACGCGATAGGACCATTACCAAAGTCATTCGGTGGCCATTTGTACATCTTGGCCGCAACTGATTACTTCTCAAGGTGGGCGGAAGCTGTACCCCTTAGGGAAGTGAAAAAAGAGACGGTGGTCAATTTCATTCGAACTCATTTAATCTATCAGTATGGTGTCCCTCGTTATGTCATAATTGATAATGGAAAGCCATTTTACAACAGGCTGATGACGGAACTATGTGAGAAGTTCGAATTCAAACAATACAACTCCTCCATGTACAATGCCCCAGCAAATGGACTAGCTGAAGATTTTAACAAAACACTCGATAGTTTGTTGAAGAAGGTGGTATCCAAGACAAAGCTAGACTGGCATGAAAGAATTGGAGAAGCATTATGAGCATATCGAACAAGATTCCGAACGCCTACTCAAGCGACGCCATATTCTCTTGTCTAGGGAGTGGAAGCCGTCCTTCCTTTGGAACGTCAAATCCCATCATTACGGATTGCCATTCAAGAAGGATTGACTGGAGAAGAAAATGCCAAGCTTAGACTGCAAGAATTAGAGGCACTTGATGAGAAAAGGCTTGAGGCCCAACAACGCCTTGAGTGCTATCAAGCTCGTCTTTCAAGCGCATTCAATAAAAAAGTTAAACCACGATCATTCCAAGTTGGTGACTTAGTCCTTGCCGTTTGAAGACCTATCATCACAACTCATCGTATAGGCAATAAGTTTACTTCAAAATGGGATGGACCTTATGTTGTGCAAGAAGTCTACACCAATGGAGCTTACAGGTTGATTGATAATGATGGTGTAAGGATCGGCCCCATCAATGGGAAGTTCCTCAAACGCTTCTATGCTTGAAAGTCAAGGATTGCTCCTTGGTAAGAGTTTAAACTGCCCACTGTAGTGCTTCAAGAGTATATGATGTCTTCCCAATACCTTTGAAAGCGTACCAATAAAGAGAAATTAATCTCATTCTATGTCACCAATTGCTAGTGTAGCGTAGTGGTTGGATGCCCATGTCGCCCTTGAGGGGTCTCGGGTTCGATTAGTGGTGATACCTACTATTACACACTGAGCCCTCTTTTTTGTTAAAACAAAAAAAAAACAAAAAACAAAAAAGAAGAAACAAAAACAAAAAAAAATAAATAAATAAATAAATAAACCAAAAAAAAAAAATTTTGAACTACGTGATGACTTGATCCCTCCTAAGGGTACGTAGGCAACTTAGTATCTTTTGCTAAGTTCAGTCTCGCACTAAAAAAAAAAAAAAAAAATGAAGGAACAGAGAATAAAGTCTTCTTTATTGATTGACAAAAGGAAAATAGTACAGAGGAAAGCATGATGACACATATGAAAGGAATTAAAACAAAAAGACTACGACATCCATTTCAAGTCTTTCAAGCTAGAGCGATTATCTTCCAGAAGTGCTCGTATCTTCTCTAAAGCCTCCATGTCCTGCTCTTCAAGAATAGCGGTAGATTTGACTTCTTCAAGTTGTTCTTCTAAGGCTTGCACAACATTGTCTTATTCAACTTGATGAGTTTCAATTTAAGACAGTGATTGTTCTAGTTGAACGAGCTCGGTTTGCAGGTCAACCATCCTCAATCTAACAGTACCAACCTCGATCTTCAAAGATGCTTTCTTGTGCGATGCTTCAGAAAGGAGGACTTCGACTTCAGCTTCACGTTGCATTAAAATGGCAGGACTTAGTCGTTTGTTCAGAGATTCTTTCATCTTCAAATAGTCTACGATACCCTCACAATATTTGTCAACATTTTCGCGCAAGTATTGAGGGTCCACTCCAACCCTTTCAACCCCACTATAAATTGCATGTACTTCATCTTGTGGGAGGATATTGTCTACAGAGAGATTTGAAAGCTTGCTTAAAAGAATATCTCCTAGCATAGAAGCCCCTTTCCTACGCACGGAAGAAATATGTGCCTTGGCCCGAAATGTCGAGACTACCGGAGTATTTAGTCATCAAAGGATCAGATGCATTGGCATGGGAATTGCGATTGCTTCTGAAAAAATGACTTATCCAAGTGTAAACATAATGAATGGCAAAACTAGCCCCAGACTTGCTCGGAGTAGGAGAGGAAGAAATGGTGTTAAGTCCATGATAAATGCTAGCCAATACTGAAGCAGCAAGGCCAAATGCGCGACCACTGGCCATGGAACTGGCGATCTTGAAAGTGCCTGGACGGATGCTATTCTGATCCTTGACTGGAAAAACAAATATGCACAACCAACAGGAAAGAAGTGTCGATAAGTAAGTCTTCTCCTTGAAGTCACCCTCAACTTAAAGATCCTCAAAGATCCTGTGTTCTTTATCTGACCATGGTCCATGCTTGTTTATCTTAACCAAAGGATTTTGACTCCACTTAGGAATGGTTGTTTGTCTTGCTGGTTTCCTAGAAGCCGAGTACTTGCTATTTCCTTTTTACCAAAAAGTAATCCAGTCGCGAACACTCACTTTCCCTTGTCTCTTTAGCCGGTTTTGAAGGTGATCATATGCCATGAAAAGGTAGCGACAGCTGCATGGCAAGTAGGGTTGTCCTTGGTCGTTGGTTCCATCTAGCTCTTGCGCATTGGGTACTACTTCGTCATAAAATGCACCTGTGCAAGGAAGTCCACCAAGAATGGAAAGATCCCACGATGTGATGGAAATTTCTCCAACTGAGGTATGGAGGGTATTGGTCGACGGACTCCAACACTCACAAAATGCTTTCATAAGATTCTCATCATAATCATATGTGAACAAGGAGGCAAAGACAGCACTATAGAGATGGGTCACATCAAGGAGGTGTTTACATCGACTAAGAACATCTTCTAACCAATCCCAATAAAGGAAGAAGTAGGAAAATCCTCCGTTCATACTGAAAGATGAATCCCAATTGGCACGTTGTGCAATTATCTCTCGTCCCAAAGTGTTGTACAGTTTTGACTTAGCAAAATTTTTGTGATGTGAAGAAAGAAGGATAGTTGTCTCTAAGTTAGAGCTGCCATCAAAAGGAATGACTTGTGACCATTTCGGTAAATTGATAGGATAAGAATTACGGCCCCATCTCTCTGAAAATCTTCCAATTATGGGCGAACGAACAATTAAAGTCGTAGCTTTTGCATCCTTGTCGTCTTTCTCTTTACAAACGAATAAGGCTGGTTCTTGGCCTATCTTTGAATCCTTAAAAAAGAGCATCATGATAGCTGTGAAAAAAAAAAAAAAAAAAAAAAAGGGATTAGTACATACAAAGCATTGTTAAAAAAAAAAAAGGGTAAAAAGGTAGAGTTTCTATGCACAGGATTACGCTATCCACTGAAATAAAAAGGCAGAGTTTTTCTACACAGTATTACGATACCCACTGAAGACTACGCCTATGCAACTCAATGCATGCCCCATATGGCCTTATGCAGGGAAACTTCTGAAGCTAACAAACAAAAAAAGGAAAAGGTCCAGGCAGTTAAAATATCTTGCTTTCAAAAGATCTCGTACCGACCTTGAAAAAATTAAAAGCTCATAAATGCATTATGGTGTCAGAAAGAAAACTACTGCACTAGACTGAAAAAAAAAAAAAAAAAAAAAAAAAAAAAGGGCTTATAGGCTTGCAAAAGTACACATGTCATCTAAAATACTACTGCACTAGATTTAGGATGAAGTTCTAGCCTGCGTAGTGTTCAAAGTAACTTGCGCTGCCGACCTTGAAAGCAGAGACACTTACTGAGTTATCAATGTCAAATACTGTCAAAACCGCAATGTAGACTAAAATGGCAATAAGTCCAACAATGCCTGCCGTCTCCCTTCCAGATTTTTTTTTTCTAACAAAATTTCACAAAAAGATCAATGCACAGAAATCTTCTAAGGACTTCGAACAACAAAACCCAGAAAAAGACGTGCATAGTGGAGCCATGACACGCCATCATGTGCGGCCAAAAACTCCCAACGTCCCGCGGGTTTCTCATTCAAATCTGCACAAATCCGAGAAAATTTTTACAAAACCGATGACACCACTAGATCTAGCGACCCTCGATGTGCAAAACCCAGAAAGCTTATCAACAACAGAGCCCTCACGCGCCTCCACGCGCCGCTACAATCTCTCAATGAACCGCAGCTTAGTCCTTCAAATCTGGGCAAACCTGTTCATAATTTCACAAAACTAACTATACAGGGGTCTTCTACGGCCTTAGATCGACAAAGCCAAAAAAATTCGAGACCAAAAAAGCTTCCACACGCCACCAGAAGATCACGTTTCAAACAGCTTCCGTCTCACGCGCTTCCACGCGCTACCGGAAGATCACATGCGCCGGAAGGTTCTTCACGCGTGCAGACGCGCCATGTGCTAACACGCGCGCCTCAGGGCTATGACGTCATCCCCCACTACTGTCTGACCCGTTTAACCCAGACCGATCCGTTGATCCTGACCTAGTTCAAACCGCCAGAAACTACCAAAAAAAAAAAAAAAAAAAAAGCTTTGACCAAGTTTGACTTTTGACTTTGACCAAAAAGTCGAAATTTTCAAAAGGGGCCTGTCCCACTCGATTTTTCGCGTACATTCTAATTTTGGGATCCGTTTCTTTGTCCGAGATTCGAAAATTGTGCAAACTGTCCAATTTCCAGAAAGTTGACTTTTGTACAAATCCTAACAAAAAGTCAAAATTTTCAAGAATGATCTATTTTGCCTAATTTTTTGTGTAGATTTCGATTTTGGGGTCTATTTCTTCATTTGAGAATCTGAAATTGCTCAAATCGTGTTTTTTCTACAATTGTTGGCTTTAATGTGAACTTTGACCAAGAATCAAGATGCCCAAGCAAAGCCTGTCATATTCAGATTTTCACGTAGATTTTGATTTTGAAATCCGCTTATTTGTTTTGGACTTGGAAACTACCTATGTGACCCACTTCTCCGAAGTACTAGCAATGTCCAAAAAAATTAAGCTCACAAAATCAAAATTTAAGATTCATCCACTTGGTCTAGATTCCCTCAAGGTTATTCTCCATACTTCGGCAAAGCTTTCCTTCCAAAGTACAAATAAACTCTCACAAGTATGTCTTAAACTTGAAATTACACTGGGTCACTAGTTCAACCTACCATTCCTGTTCAGTGCCTACCAGTCTCCAACCTACCATTCTCGTTCGGTGCCTACCGTTCCCACCTACTGTTCGATGCCTACCAGTCAAAAATCTACCATTCTCACCAAAAATTCTCAACCGCCATTCTCAACTACCCGCCTACCATTCTTCATTTCTCCACTATAAATAGAAGGGCCGGGTTCATTAAAAAAAAAAAAAAATCATCAAAGAGAGAGAAAAAAAAAAAAAAAAAAAACACACACACACACACACACACACACACACACACACACCAAATCATGAAATGAAGATTTACTTCTTTCAAATTTTTAAGTCCTCCTTTTCACAACCATTTCTCACTATGGCCTCATCATTCTCAACACTTAGCAACCAATATTGCTTCGTAATCCGTTTGAAATCAACCCTCTCATGGTTCGGTAGAAACCCTCTTCACAACATCATTGTAGTTTTGAGAACCAAACAAATTTTGTTTCTCCCCTTAACAACCATATTTGTTCATAAAATTACTCATAACAAGGTCTGCATTGCGATTCCATGCTTCCTCAAACTTGGTTGGCCAGGACATCCAAGTCCAGTAGAAGCACCTGTTCCTAACCTCAGGTCTCCCGTAGTCTCTTTCCAATTGCTTGGTCTTCTAGTAGAGGCAACGATTCGGAAAAAACAGCAACTTGGCTGGTTTCTAAGACCAGAATCACAAGTTAGTTCCATCTTTCATTCTTTTGTGCTTTTCCAACAAGAAACAGTGAATGAAGATGGTAAAAAGTGTTGGGGTATCTTACAAATTGTCTTTCATCCAACACTTGAAACAACCTCCAAGGCACCAGCTCATCAGAATTCAGCCTTTGGAGCCGGTAAATGGTCACCAGAGCCTTATTCCATCTCCCCACCAGTGTAGGACCCAAAGGTCATCGTTGCTGGTACCTCAAAGCACACTTTCTGGAATTACTCCAACTTAAATTCAGCTTGAAGTATTTTAGAAGGTACTCTTCTGAAATTACTTCAACTTAACATCTGTCGACATGGTCCCATCACACAAGCACATTCTATGACTTGCCGCCGGACCTCATTCAGCATGCAGTCAGTCCCGGATCCCAAGTTGTACTTCCTATAAACATCTACACCAGAAGATCCCCAACGTATAGGGACAGCACCATGGTGGCGTGTGTTTCACCCATTCACTTTGCTTCATCCCCATCTTCTTCACACAATTACCATCTCCACTTCATCTCCATCGTCTTCTTCTCACAAACCATTAACATCCCTAGAATCCCTAAGCTTCTGAAATTACCTCAACTTAACTTGAATGATGCAATAACACATGCGCATTCAACTGCTTTCCCACATGTCCTCGCTGTAATCCGAAGTATACTCTTCTGAGATAACTTCACCAGAAGTTCTTAAAAACACGAGGCTAGCCCCATGACTCTGCATGTTGTACTCAGCCACCATCCTCGCATCCTCCCCATCTTCTAGACCCTGTGATCGCCACCAACGATCCAAAATACTCTTCTGAAATTACCTCAGTTTAACCTCTATCAAAATGAGTCAGTCTTGCAAGTACATCCAACTTCTTGCAAACAACTTTCAGCCTCACCAACCCACTTCAAGTACCATGGAACACTCTTTTTGAAATTACTCTAACTTAACTTTTGCTGAAAATGCTTGATCATGCGAGTACATTCAAATACTAGCAGACCCCTTTTCGATCTCATCAAATATTGTCATATGGGTGGGTCTACTCTTCGAAAATTATCTCATCCTTCTGAAAGCTCCACCACCTTCAATTACTTCATTTGAAGAGCCAAGTGTAAAAATCCATTTTTTCGAAACTCATTCCCACACTACACTCTGAAACTGTGTGCGTGAACGAGTCTCGAGGGGGCATTTGTAGAGAGGGAAAATTCCCGACCTATCACAAGCTGACACGTCACACTACCAAGTCTACAAAATACAATCAATTACGAAGTGCCACGTATTGCTGCTAGGGTTTACTATTACTACTCAAAAGCCAATGAAAATTTGCCAAGTGTCATGCAAAAAACCAATCATGCATCAGCGCACGTGTAAGCGATGACACAAGCAGCCTTGCACGTGTAAGCGATGACTTAATCAATCCAGCGCGTGTAAGCGATGACATAGGCGAACCAATCAAGCTATGACATGTGTCACCAATTAGACTCCGCCACGTCTCGCTCATCCACCTCCAAATTCCTATAAATAGAAGCCTTCCTAAGACATTTAGGAAGACACACCAAGCCATCTGAAGCACAGAAGTAGAGAAGCTCTACAGGAATCAAGCCTCAAAGCCTTCAAGAACTTCAAGAACTTCAACCTCAAAATCAAAGAACATTCGAAACAGAATCATCCAAACCATCTGCCTAGATCCAAAAGTTTGCAGGAATCAAGCCTAAAGTGTCCGAAAATATCAACAAATCACAAATCAGTGAAGCTCTACGAATCCAAGCTTCTAAAGCCCTGAAGAACTTCCATCACAAACCTTCGAAGACGAAGAACACACGAAGAACACGAAGAACGTGAAGAACAAGGGATTTCTAACAAGCTCATAGCCAGAGATTCATTGCAATTTCGTTTCACCGATCTTCGATCCATCTCTCAACCAAATTAAAGGATATTTTGTGTTCAAGTCAAAATCACATTACTACAAATCCAAATCAATAAGTCTTGCAAGGAGATTGAATCAGAGGATCACTCTTTTGTAATCACAGAGAATTGCACCACACAATCACCAATATAAATTCTCATTTGTGAAACTATTTTTCTTGTTTGATTTATTTCGAACTGAGAAATTTAGTCGTCTACACAAGGCAAGTCTCAGGAACTGGATGTCTGCAAAAATAACTATGAGGATGCATGCCATTGACAACCTCATGAACCATGTCCTTAAAAAACCTCAAGAGCCATGACATGCCTAGCCTGAATATATCAACCTCTCGGCTGCCCTGACTGACTACGTGACATGCGATGACGCATTCTCAGAGTCTAACAGGATAAATCCCATTAGCAAAACTGATATATATGCATGCGCTCTTGCGTGAAATATCTATATATCAACTGTTTGTTTCAATCAAGTTTTGATTGATTGAAGAGGAGCCTAGTGAGTTGCATCACTTGTACATGTGAGTGGTTAAAAATTTATGAGGAAGCCATTGTTTGTAGTATTTGTGTCTTGTGGCCCTGTTTCTTCATTCTTGTGCCATTTTGATACATGAGAAAATTTTGAAGAGATGTTCATTTATTTAGAGATGTCCACAATCAATAAAGAAGAAAAAAAAAAAAAAAAAAAAAAAAAAGGTTACAGCCCATATTATTCAAAAATAGTTGATACTCCTTTAGAAAAATGTGATCTTTGCTGGTAAAATCTTTAAAAACTCATCAAAATCCTTATTCTCTCTGCTTCAAACCCCACTATAGGAAAAATTATACAATCTTAATAGTGAACCACGTCACTTGTCTTCTATTCCACTAAAAGACTCTCATGTTTCTCATTATAGATGGCTAACTTGTGTTGATAACCACTTTGATGTTGACTAACTAATTGACCTAAATATTGTCTACCTTGTCACTTCAATTTGTTCCTTAAAAAATGCAAAAAAACTCCCTCAAAAGTTTTGCTATAATTAAGGGGAACCTCACGAACCAGCCTCTCTGGTCCTCTCAATTCGTTAAAAATAAAAAATTTAAGGTGGTTTCTAGTCAAAAACTTCGCTATATAAAATAAAAAAATAAAAAAAATTCCCACAACTAAAAAAAATAATAATAATAATAAATAAATAACCAAAAAAAGACCATTCAATAACAACCTTTTGAAATTTGTATAAATCACTTTACAACCATATCAAAAGTCGTCTTTCTATATCGTGCTTAAAACATTGAATTGTTTTATTCATTTAAAGCATAATTAATAATTAAGTGTGAAATTTTTTTTCTCTCAATTAAAAAAAAAAAAAAAACAACTTTATAGTTTATACACTAGAATTTTTATTTGAACAATCATTTTGAGGAATTTCATTTGGAATATTGATGATATGCATGACATACCTTTTATTATAAACAAATGTCTAAGTCTAACAAAATTTTATGGGGGGAGAACTCCTTAAAAATTCTAAAGAATCTTGATCTGTTAAAATTAAAGCTTCGACATCTTAGCTTGACATCCCTGACTCTGTACATATCACATTTTTCTTCAATTAAAAATTATCTTATAGGCTTGTTCTATGGAGCGGGCACAATTTTATCTTTGATTTTCTTCTTTTTCTTTTCTTTCATTTTGATAATTTCGACAATTTTAGTTGCATTCCTTTCCAATTGCAATGATCAACTTGTATTGAGAAATCTGGGGAAAAATATTGAAGCAAAAAAGAAGAAGAAAAGATCTTGATTATATTTATTGACCAATATTGAATCAAAATTTAAGAATAACTTCAACCACATTATACGAACTCCCCCTTTTTCTCTTTTTCCTCCTCAGGAAAATCAAATTGGGTGTCTCAAAAAATATAAATTTGTATCAAATTAGGACTAGTAACTAATCCCAACATTGTAGTATTGAAAAAACTTATATAAGCAAAAAATCTTAAATAGCCTTGATTATGAGAATTATAATTGTCACCACAAATAAGAACAAGAATTCCAAGAACAACAATTAAGATTGGCATAATAGAAGTAAGTAGATCAATCAATTTGTCAAACTCTAAAGGAAAGTCATTATTAATAGTTTAAGACTATATATATATATATATAATTGTGATTTATTTGTTGTGGCTCAACCTTTAGGCCTAAGGCCCTTAAATAGAAAAAGGCCCTAGATCAACCAATAAAATACACTATTTGTCTTACAGTGTAATAAAAAAAATAAAAAATAAAAATACAAAAAAGGTCCCTTACTTGGCCAAAAAATTTTAAAAATAAAATTAAGCCCTCTCTATCGACTAATACAATGCATTGCTTATCTGTCTCATAACGTAAAACTTTTAATCAATAAAACCATTTTAGAAAAAAAAAAATAACCTCTCTTCAAATGTTGTGCACTATGTTAATATGTTTTACTCTATTTGCACTAGTTTAAGAGTATAAAATTTTAGATCTCCCAAACACATTAAGGTGAATAGACTCGTCCTTTCTCTCTATTAAAATAAGATTTAATAATTATTTAGAGGAATTCATCACTAAAATCCAACGTGTATTACCTGAAATCCAATGTTGTCAATATATTGACAACATTGGATTTCACTAATATATTCATCACTAATAATTATTTTTCTATATAGAAAAACGGTGACTATCCCTAAAAACAAAAGGTAAAATTAAGAAACATATTTTCTCTCCCTCTTAATTCTTTTTTATTATTATTAATTTTTGGAATAAATCCGTTTTGATTCTTGAAGAAATAAAAAGTCAATTCTCACTAGATGATGATATATAGTTTGAAAAATAGTGTCTCGATGTTAAATGTTTTCTCAAACATGATATTTATTTTGATAATGATGGCTTAGATTTCTTGATAGTTACTCAAACATAAATTGTCCATGTTTCCTTCGTATTGATTTGTAATGTGTCTACCATGTTCACTCCCTCATTTGTGCCTTGCTTGTCTAACATTTGAATTACCAATTGGCTTTTCCGCTCCCCATATTATCCTACTTAAAATAAGTTTTACATATAGATAAAAATAGTCCAATTTATATATTAAATTATATAAAAGGTTGGATTATTTTCTTCTCTATGAATTTTTACAATAAACGTTAGGTGATGAAACTTGTACATTTTTAGATCCCTTAAACAAAAACAAATTAACCTAGTTATTTAGCCAAGTGATTAACTTATGTAAATTATTCAGATCTAAGTTAACACAAATAAATCATATCATTGAACAGTGCAGAAAATAAATAACACAACGATATGATAACCCAGGAAAACCAAACCAGTAAAAAACCTAGGAATGATTTAACCTAACTATCCTCAAGGTAAAACAGATCAACTATGAAAGAATTGAAGTTTGCACAATAGCGACTTAGACCACTAACATTCTATTGCTACCTCGAGTAATATAGACACCCCATTTTACAACTTGCATTTAACCAACTGCTAGATCTTCAGATTTGTTATACAAAACAAATCTTGATACTTTAACAATCATAATGGTATGTCATAGGTTTTGATTGGACCACCTGATCAAAAGTTATCATACAAAAAATTTTCAATGATCATGGTTCACCTACACGATGGACCCAATCATGTCCTATTTTAAATACTTAATTTTGATTGGTTCTCAGAAGAATTAATTTAAAATTAATTAAGTGTAATTTTTTATTGGATTTCATTTTATTTCATTTTTTAAAGAAATAATAAAAAATGTTTTCCTTTATGCCATCTTATTTGCTCTTTTGAAAAAAATTTGGAGATAGAAAAAGATATAATCCATGCAAAAATTCAAAAAAAAAAAAGAAAAAGAAAAAGAAAAATGCTCAAAAAACGTTATTATCTTCAGCAGCCACTTGAATCGCATTTTTGGCCTAGAAAAAGTTGAAATTTGGTTTTCTCTATTTCTATAAAAGTTGTAGAGAATCGAATTTTGTTTAAAAAAAAAACATCAATCCTGAATCAATTGGAATTTTGAGTAGAAAGTTATGGCCAAAATACGAAACAAGTGCAGAAGATAACACAAATTCAGCATCATCTTCAAAAAACTCTAATCTTGAATCAATTGGAATTTTGAACAGAAAGTTAGAGCCAAAATACGAAGCAGGTGCAGCATCATCTTCAACTTCCTTTCAAAATTCAAATGGGGATCAACACCAAATCCGTTCTAGCTCATTTAAACAGGTTATCTCCCTCCTTAGCTTCAGAAGAAAGTTAATAACTTAGCTTCAAAGTTAAGCCATCCCTTTCCCTATAAATAAAGAAGACCTTTTCCATTTTTTAGACCCTGAATTCCCTCTAGAGAGTTAGTGAGAAAGCAAAAAAGAAAAACTGTTGTACAACCATTGTTCTTACTTTGGTTGTAATTTAGTACTTCTTTGCTTTCTCCCTAGCCCTTTAAGTGATCACTTCCCCTTTTTAATTTATGTTTTATGCTGGTAAGTAGTTAATTATGTTCTTAACTTTCTACACATGCTTGAATAAATGCTTAACAAGTCATTATTTGTTTCTTTCAAGATATGCTTGGATGAACATGCCTATATGTCTCATTGATATTTCTTTTACATGCTTAGATGAACACTTTTAGGTTAAAGCACAATTTTCTCTTGAATGCTTTGATGAACACTTCTAGGCTAAAGCACAACTTTCCCTTGAATGCTTAGATGAACATATCTAGGAAGTTGTTCTACTTTTTTTAAATGCTTGAACGAACATGTCTAAGTATTTTGATTTTCTCTAGATGAACATGTCTAAGGGATTTTTCCTTTATTTTTTTATTTTTTCATAATTGCTTGGATGATCAAATATGCTTAAATGTTTTATTTTATTTTGTTCTCTCTGCAATTATGTTGACGACAAATAACATGACAATTTTGTTTTTTCTTCACATGCTTAGATAAACATGTCTAAGCTAGGAATTTTGTCTACATTGATTTCTTGGATAAACATGCCATTACCTTCATGCTTTCTTTACATTAAAATTGTTATCTAACAAGTTTCACTTTTTGTTTCTCTGTATGTCAAATTCTCCTAACACATATATATTTACAATTCCTGCAAACTAACATGTTTATATGACATATTGTTTGTATTTGTTTGACATGACATGATATTGGCCACCTTAACTTAGGAGACCGGTTTTACCGAGTGAGATGGGTGCTTAATCCCTTCCCATCTCGTAAATTAGTTTCTGAACCAAGATCAAGGGTTCTAGACCATGCTCTTATATATGCAATTTTACATTTTTTAAAATGTAATTAGAAAATAAAGCAATGTAATTTACTTTTCTTAGATTGTATCTAGGACAAAAAAGTATTGTAAATTTTTGTTACAAAATTGATGTAAATTATCATATACATTAATACAACAAGAGTATTTTTTACTGAAGGTTTTCTTATTTTTCTATTTAAATTAAATAAATGACGACTCCATGTAAAACCCTCGATCTAGGGGGGAGTACATTTTACAAGTAGGAAACTTACTACCACGATCACGTAATAGCTTCGAGTTCACAGACTGTTTCTTTCTTGGATTCACAGCAACCACAAGTACTCCCACTTATATTTTCTTTAAGCTCTTTATGTAGCAACTGAAATGATCACCAAGATCTCGACATCAATCTTGAGATTGGAGACCCTATGTATGTATGAAGGCAAACACTTCTAGATCTCACAAGAGATTCATACACACAGCATAAACAACCACAATAAAATGTGGCTAGAGTTTTTCCTTTTATACTTAAGGCAAAACATAAAACCCTACATGTCATACGGGCTTGGGCTGAGTTAGAAAATTCTGCAGAAAAACAATCTGCATGAGCTTCAATCGGTTGAGTCTAATTTTCGATCGATCGAGCCTTGCAAATTTACATAATAAATCCTGCAGTACACTCAATTCCAACTTTACATATAAACACACTTTGAGCAGCCTAATTCTAGACTAAGTTTTGATCATGGTTTGCCAACATTACACATTAAAATTCTAATACATTTAGATCCTAAATCCTTAGAACCTAACAAAACTAATTTCCTCACCTAGTGTCTTAGGCGGTGAATTTGAGACGTTTAGAGATAACAATTTTTGTCACCATAGACCTTGTTTCTTATAATGATGTTCTCATAAAATTGTTATAGCAAAATGTACACTACTCCATTCAATTACATTCTTAAGTTTTGTCTGAAAGTGAAAACAACACTCATTTAAATTTAATAAAATAGAATTAAAATATTAATTTTATCTCTAATTTAGAAAACTCAAATATGAGTTAAAGGACACAATATTAAAATTTTTTTTTTTTTTTTTTACATTCCATTCTTTTATTATACTCTAAACACATTCAAAAAATATATATAATATTTCATTCCATACATCTATGAGTTACCCATTTTATTCCATTCAATATTCAATTTTGTTATGAATATAATTTTTCTCACACCTTATTTTTTGCAACTCACAATTTTCCACTTCAATAAATTAGAAAAAAGATTAGGAATAAGTTATCACTAGATAACTTATTTTTCCCTATTTTATAAACTCCCATACAAAATTAATAGATAATTCTACTTCCCTATATCAAGCAACTAATTATTGGAATATAAGTTTCTTTGCCTATAATTATGATGAATCTCCACCTTCATCCTCCCTATCTCTCTCTGGCTCATGATCAATGCCGACTCAATGCATTTTGGGGTTTAAAGTGACAAATTTAAATGACGAATTTTCTTATATTTAATTATTAATTAAACAATATTTATTTAACTTTTTTATCATTTTTTTTTTCAAATAATGAAGGATTTTAGTAATAATTCTGTCTAGAGAACTATTAGCTCTAATTTTAGTTTTGATAGAGAGCAAAAGGAAGAGCCTGCTCACCTTTTGTGTGTTTGGGAGAGTAGAAGCTTTTTCATTCTAAAACTACTGCATATAGAATAAAATGCATTAAAAGAGTGCACAACATAAGAAGAAATGATCATTTATCTATAAAAAACAAAAAATTATGGATTAATTGTTTTTTGGCTTAATTAAAATTTGTACACTGTGAGATTTTTTTTTTTTTTAGAGATAATTACAACATGTTACTAACTTCACAGCTCAAACCTTTTCTCCCCAGACCCCCAAGTACTTTATGTATGGGGATCCCAATTCAGTTACAAAGACTTTGACTTGTACACTGTGAGATAAATATCTAATGAATTGTATTGGACAATAAATGCCTTATTTATATATTTCTAAGCCATGGGGCTTAATTAAAATTTCTACACTCTAAGGCAGATAGATATATAATAGGATTATATTATTTTGGTTAATAAAGGGACCTTCCATTTGAAGCCACAGACGACCATTGCTTAAGTGATTAAGCTGAACCTTGCTCTCGACTTTCCTTTTCTTTTAAGTGCGGCAACTCCATGAACTTTTTTCAGATTAGTCATTAAGAAATTTAAATTATAAAAAATATAATAAAAAGAAAACTTCATATATATATATATATGATGATACATGAAAATCAGTAGGCTGGAATGTTTCGGGCTATGGTGATGGCTGTGAGTCTTGAAAAGAAATAAAGAGCTGTCAAAGGTGACCAGTGTGACCCGGCTAAGGACCCTCCGACAATTAAGTCAGTTTTTTCTTTAGGACACAAGGATGGAAAATAGTGAATAGTCGAACTTTCCTTTGGTGAATGGAATTTGTTCCTTTTATAGAGAGTTAGTAGTGGGTCTACTTGTTTGGATCCACTATTATCATGGATGATATGGACAGTTAACGGAAAAATTGAGGTATAAAGAGCAAAGTCTGAGGAGTCCCTCCCACATAGTAAGAGCAATGTGTCGTTGTATGATTATGTGGAACTTTCAGAGAGTTCTTTGTAGGATTTATCAAGTATGATTCAGTCGTCTATGCATATACATACACTCATCCATATATCAAATCGCCCATGAAGGAATTCCCGACTGGATCATTTCGTTGTTGGTGGACAAGTGTTGTTTACTGTCATTCTTAGATTGCTTCCTTTGGACGTGGTCTAGTCATGGACGATAGCCAAGGACAGGTTAACCTCAATATATATATATATATATATTGACAATAACCAAAAAAAAAAAACAAAAAAAAAAAAGATACACAAAATACATAAAGTCTTACAATTTCTTTCTATGAGTTTTATTTTTATTTTTTTATTTTGAAATCATTGCATAATGTCTCATTATCAATACTATAAGCTACATCTTTTTCAAAATTTTAGTTCATTAAAATTTTTCTTGGGTTCCTTTTTTTTTTTTTTTTTTTTGTAAGGACCTAATATATTGTTAATGGGAGCGAAGTTTGAGGACAAAATTTGATTACAAACTTAATTGTAGTCTAAGACTACAACTCTCTCTAAACAAATTAACATGATTATATGTTTTGGAATTCTAATTGTTGAATTGCATGGTCTTTATGTTTTAAAACACATGTCAAATTTCATGCTAATTGGATGTTATTTACTATTCGATTCATAAACTTATTTTTTATGAATAATTTTAGATTATAAAAATACGAAATATAAACATTTGATTGGTGAAAAAGCTATTGATCTTTGATCTTCTTGAAATTTTGTAAACATAGAGGACATAAGAATAAAATGTAATCCAATAGTGGATTTTTCAAAATTCACCTCCAATTAAAAAGAGTATTGAGTGGAGTTGTAACTTTAGTTTATAACCAAGTTTGTTGCCATACTATGAAAAGTGCAATTATGTTGGGTCTAAAAAATTTTAGAGTGGTCACAAATTTTTTAAAGAGTAAAAAAATCATAAAATTTTTAAAATTTATATATAATAATAATTTTTTTCAAGGTCAAAATGGTCCTATGACCACCTTGCCTTCAATGTGGAGTTGCCCCTACTTTTAACTCTGTAACAATACATGCGCATTGCAACATCAAGTATGCTTCTTTTTTAGGGTAAATGCATGCTTGTTGATACCTAGGTCTAAACTCTAATCTATCGGATTTGGATCTAATGCGATAGTTAAAGTTATTGCATCGTGCAATTACCACTTTGCTGTGAGAGGGAAAAATTGACAAGCTAAAAATGAAAAATGAAAAATGTGCTATTGCATGGTTTCGAATCTCAATACCCAATCTACCTTTTGTTATACTATATGGCCAAAACCAAGGGCAAGAATAACTTTTCTGACAAGAGAAGGAAAGGAGCTCATTCGGGGGTTAGGGAGTTTATGTGTCCTCTAAGTGGTTTTAAGGTCCTAAACCGAGATGGTCTAGATGTTACAATTTAATGTTTTTGTAGAGTCCTATTTATTTTAAATTTATCATTTTTTTGTCATTATCTTCATGTAATCTAGTTGGGTGCTTGTTAGATAAGTGGAATAAATTAATTCTGTATTTTACTAATCATAACTTGTTATGTGATTAATTTTTTTAATTTTTAACTTTGGTTTTTTTTATAAAGAAAGTCAAATGATCAAGATACATGACAAATTGTGATTAATAGAGTATAAAATGAAACACAAAAAATGAGATAAAAATTTTGTATTGAGACAAGTGTAAGATTTTCTTGTATACTTGAAGAGATATTCATGTATTTAATGCTCCGTTTGTTTTAATGCGTGAAAAACTTTATGTAAAAATAGTTTTTCACATTTTTCAGTATTTGGTAATATAAAAGAAATTGATCAACGGAAATCTATCTTTAGTAAACAAAAAACCCTTTAAAAAAAAATTAAAACTTATTTTTTATAGGATGTTAAAAAAACAAAAAAAAAAAATCTATTTCTTATTGCATCACTTCTAAGAATATTCTCTTTCTTTTGTCGTGGAAAACAAAAATTGTTTTGGCACCTTCAATCTTTATCACGGTAAACTTGCTCATTTCTTCTCTTCCCTTTGTTTTTTCTCTCTTTTCACGTCTTCACTATCATTCTCTCTGCTTTCTTCTCTTCCCATCAATTTCTCTCAAACTCTCTTTTTTCTCTCTCTCTCTCTCTCTCTTTTCTCCCTATTTATAAGTTTTTCCCCCTCATAAATCGGTTAGATGGAAGATAATTTTGTTGATTGCATTGTAAAGAATACAAATATACTTTAGATGAAAGATAATTTTGTGAAAGTGTAGCATGTGTGATTAGCCTAAGGGTTTGTGAATCCTTTGTTTTCCTTTATTTGGGATCTCATGGGGCTTACCGTATTTGGTATGATATATGTTTTTTCTTGGTTGGTTCATCTTCCATTTTTCTTATATTATGTATGATTATTTTTGTTAACTTTAATTTATATATGAAGAAACTGGCGTCTTCACCATCATCTTAAGGTACCCATTCATTATGCCATGAGTCATGTTTGTCTAAGACTTTCTCTTGCTTGCTTGGGTATTACAAACTTTATTACAACTTTGCATCTCACTATTATATATCTTTCATTTTAAAGCTTAGAGATTTGGTTGTTTCAAATGACTTCTATAAAGATTCCATCAAACGTGAATTATATAAGAAATGTTATAAAAAATTGTTACAAACTAAACACTAAAAAACATTATTTTTAAGGTCATTACTAAACACCGAAAAAAGAGATAGTTGTGAAGAAAATAATATTTTTTGAAAAAATGACTTACTTTCTAAAAAATGTTTATGCTGAAATAAATAGTTAGAGATATCCGGAATCAATAAAGAAGAAAAAGAATGAGGAAAAAAAAAAAAAAAAGAAAGAAAAAAAGAAAGAAAGAAAGAAAGAGGTTACAGCCAATATTGTTCAAAATAGTTGATGTTCCTTTAGAAAAATTTGATCTCTAGCTGATGGTAAAATCCTTATCCCTCTTTTTCGAAGCCCACTATAGATAAACTTGTGTTGATAACCACATTGATGCTGAGTAACTATTTGGCCTAAAGTATGTTGAGCTTGTCACTTAAATTTGTTCCTTAAAAAATCTAAAAACACACACAAAAGTATCTGATTGCCCCTCATGATGCCGTGGTTTCATCCATTCACAGATTAATTTACGACTGCAAAAGGACAAAGAAGTTGGCTCTTAAGCAAGGCAAGTCCCAGTAAATGGATGTCTGCATAGAGAACTCTGAGGATTCCATTGACAACCTCAAAACAGGCTTGAAAAGCCTCAAGGAACATGACCTGCCTACTGAAAATTATATAAATCGCATCTCAATTCTCGACTGTATAATATAAAGCTAGCGCTCTTTCTTTGAACCCCAGCTGCAGAGAGAGCCTTGTAGTTACTAGAGCAAACAAGGACCATGGCTTTTGAGCACTACACCTCCCTCTCACTGCTCTTTCCAGTAATGGCTACCATCATCGTCGCTAGTCACGCTTGTTAGGTTTTTAGACCCCTTAAAACAACAATTGGATTAACCTAGAGAATTAGCCAAGTGATTAACTTAGTCAATTTATGTAATTCTAGGTTATCACAATCAAATAATCATATCAAGAATATATATAGCAGCGGAAAAATAAAGAACACAAGATATGATGACCCAAGAAACTACACGGTAAAAACCTAGGGAGGATTTAACCTAGCTATCCTCAAGGTAAACTTGAATCCACTATGAAAGAATCGAAGTTCATACAAAAGGACTTACAAGCACCCACGCTCAACTTCCTAATGCTATCCACCAGTAGAACTTACTGACACGACTACATGCAAGCTCCAAATCCACAGACTCCTTCTTTCTTAGATTCTCTACAAGATACAAGCACTCTCGCTTGTGTTTCTTTAAGCTCTAATGGCAGCAACTGAGTTGATCATCAAGGTGTTGATAATATCTCTACCTTGAAACCCTAAGTTTATGTAAAGGAAAACTCCTCAAAGATCTCACAAGAAATTCACACAAACTGCAAAGTATGAGTAACAACACAACTAGAGTAACTCGCAAAACGTGGCTAGGGTTTTGCCTTATATACCTAGGACAAAAATATAAAACCCTAAACATTTAATGAGATAGGGTTGAGTTGGAAATTCTATAGAAAAAAAAACATTCTGGCCGACTTTCGATCGATCGAGTCTAACTTTCGATTGATCGAGCCAGGCTAAAATGCACTAATACATCTACAGCCTCTCGATTCCAACTTTACATGAAATACACAATTTTAAGCAAGTCTAAACAATACTAAACATATTGTTTTGATTATGGTTTGCCAACATAACATATTAGAGTTCTAAATACATAAAATCATAAGTCTTTAGAACCTAACAAACTCCCCTTTTGGCAATCCGTGACAAAATATAAATTAAAAACTCAAAGTTTACAAATAAAAGCCCTTTTCAAAAAATAATACTCATAAACATAAATCCAATCCTAACTACTATCCATCAGTTGCAAGTGTAGACAGCAACTCAATTGAATCAACCTGTATATTCCTAAAACACTCAACAAACGCATAAACCCATGTGTGACAAAAAAACAGTAAATCAACAAGTATGTAAACTAACTCTCCTCCTAAGTTAGATACAACAAGCATAAAACATTCTTGTATGTTTCACACAACACAAAATAAAAATATATATCAATGAATAACTCATGAATATAAATCAATAAGCAGTGAACACAAGAAATAAGAATCATATAAGAATAAATGTATCTCCCTTAACATGAATAGCCCAAAAAAGAATGATCTCAAAAAAAGGTATACACGGTGAAGCACCTAAATACAATCTAATATCTCCACTAGCTCCGTAAACAACAGAAAAGAAAAAAGAAAAAAAAAAAAAAAAAAAAAAAAAAAAACTCCCCCTAACTACAAAAACTCCTCTACAAGTCTCAAAACTCTACTCTCCCTTTTTGTGACGGAATGCCAAAGGACAATCACATGCCATCATCAAAAGGAGGTGGTGATGGTGAATGAAGATATGCCAAGTCAGCTCTCAAAGCATGTAGCCCATCAAGCAAGTCCACCAAAATCTGACCATAAGCCACCTGAACGATCATGACAGTCTCTAAGGTACGACGAATATCGAAGTCATCCGAAGGAGGTGGAGGAACAACAGCAGCAGTAGCATCACCAGTAGGATCAGGAACAGCCTCACCAGCAGGACCTGTAGAAGAAGAAAGAGGAGGAGGTGCGGTACCAGAAGGCTCAGACCTAGGGTGTTTAGAGCCAGCTCGAAGATGAGCAGTCTTCTGTCTAAGAAAAGACGCACCTATGGGAGTAATAACATGTACGGGCTCAGAAGAAGGAAAATCATCTAGTCCAAGATATAACAAAATCCTATGAATAAAAATATGATGAACAAGAGCATGAGAGGAAGATGAACTCCTATAAACTTCGTTCAGAGAACGAAGAAACAAGTGAGGAAAACTCATAGGAACATTAGTAATTAGAGTATACAAAAAGACATACCTTTCAAGAGGAATGGTGTGAAGATGAGAGATAGGCCAAATAGAATGACAGGCTATCCTAAGAAAAAGATAAGTAGTCTCAGGAAGCTCAGCAGAAGTGATCCAAGGATCAGAACCCCACTAGATAGAAGACCTAGTGATGTATGACATGACATCATCCAAGAGTGGAGACTCATCATACGGGTAAACAGGGTGCTGGACCAAATGTACCTCTAGAGCATCAGCTACTACCGTAGGAGTAATGACGAACTCTACACCTCGTATTCAACTCTTTACCAAAGTGTTGGAATCATAGATGCAGATAGAGATGTTCGAAAAGAACTCTTTAATCAGGGTAGCTAGAAGAGGAGGATTAGAAATATCCAACAGAGGTAACTAGCCCCTACGCTCAAAATTTTCCCTAATGGCAGGATCAAGCTCATCTAAGACAACAAAACACTCAGACCAAATTTTCCTCTTAAGGTTCAGCTTCTCAAAAATCTCTTGGTTTTTCTCACTAGGAAATCTCTCACGGTCAAAGGAAGGTAGGGGAGGAGAAGGTGAGGGAACAGACCTACGAGCTCTAGTCTTCCTAGGCATGATGCTAAGGAAAGGACAGAGACACACAGAAAGAACCAAAAGAACAAAAACCAAGGGCAGACTGCAAGTTAACACCAAAAAATATAGAACAAAAATCTATATGATGCATGAATAATCAAAATGCGATGGTGCATGTACTAATGCAGTAAAACTAAGTTCAATTTAAGTTCAATTTCACAAAATTGGCTTAAGCAAAGAGTTCCACAACAAAAACCCAAAATTTAAAACCACTTGTTAAGATTTTGAGAAATTGATCATCACACAAGATAAAATACACATTATAATGATTAATTACATCAAATCAACAAGCTAATTGCATCAATTGAACCCAATTTGAACAAATCCCCAATTCGGATCAATTACAAGCCCTAGAATTTTCAATTTCTCATAAATTACAAAATTGATCAAATTAAACCATCAACAACTTGTTTATATCATGTCCCCATAAAAACCCAAAGATCAATTTCACTTAAAAAAGCTTGAATCAACAAAAACCCCAAAAAGAATAGGTCCAAAAATTGCAATGAACAATGCATGAAACTTGAAAATAAAAGAAAAATGAGGGGTAAAATGGACATACCGGCTTTAGAGGACAAAAACCTTGCAAAAGATTCGGAGGAAAACGACAAAAAATTGACGTGGAGCCTAGGCCGAATCGGAGAGAGAGAAAAAAGTTTGAAAAGTTTTTGAAAAGTGAGGAAGAACAAGTCAAAACTGATTTTTTAAAAATCCTGATTCGCAATATTCGATTGATCGAAAATAACATTCGATCGATCGAAACAACCTGAGACTTATAAAATATTTTAAGCAGATTTTCGATCGATCGAAAAACAGAATGGATCGATCGAAACAGGCAAAGGCTCACAAAGTTTTTAAGAAAAAAACTCAGTTTTGAAAAAAAAAACAAATACACTTTTTGTACATGTGCTACACTTTTTCGAGTACAAAATCTTATGATATGCACTAAGGTGTTCATGATTGGTTAGTGAAGAGTGGTGAGATGGTTATTTATGTCTTTCTCAAAAGGATCAAGTCCGACAGTCAAATAACATGTGACTTCAAGATTAAGACAAAGTGATCAACACTATAAACATCTTTCCCACGCAACACGCACTACAAAGCTCAAACTAGTAAAGTGCAATAAATAAGTTCATAAAAACTAAACAAGGTACACAAGACATGTTATGTATAAATAAATTGACCAACCTTGTTTTCAAAAACCAAGAAAAATAATGTCCAACACAATTTGCTTCCTTTTTTTTTTAAAAAAAAAAAAAAAAGAGAAAAACAAAATAAATCCTAGAATGAAATGCAATGCAAATCTTAGAACCAAAGAGACAAAAACCAAATAACAAAGGTCACAAAAAAGTAGAGCAATGAAGTATAAGGACCAAGCAAACCAAGAATGATCAAGGAACCAGAATCACACCAATTACTTGACGAAGTGTCTCAAACTTACTTCCATCAAAAGGTTTGGTGAAGATGTCAACATTTTGACGTTCAGTAGGGATGTACTCAAGAGAGACAATTTTTCTTTCAACAAGATCCCTAATAAAGTGATATCTAATCTCTATGTGTTTAGTCTTAGAGTGTTGAACATGATTTTTAGAGATATCAATAGCACTAGAGTTATCACAATAAACAACCATGGTATCTTGTGTTATCCCATAATCATTCAAAAGTTTTTTCATCCAAAGAAGCTGTGAGCAACAACTTCCAGCAGCAATATATTCTGCCTCTGCAATAGACAAAGAGACAAAATTTTGCTTTTTACTCATCCAAGCAACAAGATTGGCCCCTACATAAAAACACCCACCAATGGTGCTTTTTCTATCATTAGCATTACCAGCCCAATCAACATCATAAAATCCAGCAAATGACAGATTAGACTTTTTGCTATAAAATAATCCATACTCACAAGTTCCACCTACATATTTTATGATTCTTTTAACAGCATTTAAGTGTGAAACCTTAGGATTAGATTGAAATCTAGAACAAACACCAACACTAAAAGCAATATCAGGCCGACTAGCAATCAAATACAAAAGACATCCAATCATGCTTCTATATAGTGTAACATCAACAGACTCACATGATAGATCATTTGTTAATTTTGTATTTGCAGCCATTGGTGTTCTAGCATAAGCAGCCTTGTCCAGTCCAAATCTCTTGACTAGATTTCTTGCATATTTTGCTTGGTTTATGTAGATTCCGAAGTCCGTTTGCTTCACCTGCAATCCCAAAAAGTAAGTTAATTCACCAACCATGCTCATTTCAAACATTGCCTTCATTTCATTTGCGAAAGAATGAGCAAGAGAGTCATTAATAGCACTAAAAACAATATCATCAACATAAATTTAAGCTATAACAAAACCATTCTTATCCTTTCTTATGAAGAGAGTAGTGTTTGCAGATCCTCTTTTGAAACCATGCTCAGTGAGATATGCAGTCAATATATCATACCACGCCCTAGGAGCTTGTTTCGAACCATAGAGGGCTCTCTTCAACTTGTAGACATCATCCGGTCTGTGCGGATCAACAAAACCCTTTGGTTATTCAACATATACCTCTTCTTGCAGCATCTCATTCAAGAAAGCACTCTCGACATCCATTTGATATAACTTAAAGTTCAAATGGCTTGCTATGGCCAACAGTATTCTAATGGATTCCAGTCTTGCGACTGGTGCAAAAGTCTCATCAAAGTCAACTCCTTCCACTTGTGTGTATCCTTGAGCAACAAGTCTTGATTTATTTCTAATGACAGTGCCATGTTCATCTGACTTGTTCTTAAAGATCCATTTTGTTCCAATTACATTTACTCCCTTTGATCTAAGAATTAATTCCCACACATCATTTTGAACAAATTGGTGAAGTTCTTCATGCATGGAATTTATCCAATCAGCATCTTGAAGTGCTTCATCCACTTTCTTTGGTTCAAATTGGGATAGATAGCATGAGTGAGTAATCACATTTAAGGCTTTTGATCTCAATCTCATGTTATCATTCAGACTATCCAATATATTAATGGAAGGATGATTCAATCTGACTCTAGAGGATGGACCTTTTACCAGAGATGTGGATGTACCTTTTTGTTCTAAAGGAAGACTAAGCTCACTGTGTGCTTGTTGAGTTTCACGAACTAAAGTGGATGGTTTTGAACTTGATGGTACTGAGACTGCATCATTCAATAGTAACAACTCTTCCTCACTATATTTCCCCACATAATCAGCAGGAAGTGAATCATCAACTTCTAAAGGCTTATCTTGAACAGGAGCAATGTTTTCTGAATATGCCTCTGAACATACTTCATCATTGATCACAACATTTGAAGATTCCATGACTGTTTTGGTTCTTAGGTTGTACACTCTATAAGCTCTACTAGTGGAAGAGTATCCTAGAAAGTATCCTTTATCACTTTTGACACCAAACTTTTCTAGGCTCTCTCTGTCACGCAAGATATAACAGTCACTGCCAAATATCCTGAAATATTTGACAACAGGTTTCTTCCCTCTCCAGAGTTCATAGGGAGTCTTCTTAGAATCAAGTCTGAAATAGACCCGATTGAGTATGTGGCAGGCAGTGTTAACAGCCTCCCCCCAGAAGAATTTAGGCAACTTCTTATTGTGTAGCATGACTTGTGCCATCTTCTGAACAACCCTATTCTTCCTTTCCATTATCCCATTCTATTGAGGTGTCTTGGGCGAAGAGAACTCTTGATGTGTGCCTTGATCATTGCAGAAAGTAGCCAGCTTGGTATTTTCAAATTCTCTTCCACGATCACTTTTAATTTTGGCTATCACAGCATCTTTCTCAACCTGCAGTTTCTTGCACAAATGTATCATCTTCTCAGGAGTTTCAACTTTATCTTTCAAAAGCACAGCCCAAGTATATCTAATAACGTCATCCACAACAACTAGAATATACTTCTTTCCACCTAAACTCTGAACTCTGGCAGGACCCATAAGATCAATATGTAATAACTCTAGAGGTCTTGAAGTTTGAACACCAGCTACAGACGGATGTTTGGATTTCACTTGTTTATCTATCTGACATGGTCCACAAATGCTCTTTTCTATCTTTTCAAACTTAGGTAAACCAATAACTGCATCACACTTGAAAATCTTCTCCAATTGCTTATGACTTGCATACCCCAACCGTTAATGCCACAACTCAACTTGATCAATCTTAGCACTAAAGCACTTGTTGTTTACACTTGGTGTTATACCATAACAATTGTCAGCTGTCCTTACACCAACACACATACAGTCACCTCCTCCATCAAGTATCTCACATTCATACTTAGTGAAGAGAACATTCAGCCCATTGTCACAAATCTAACTAATACTGAGTAAGTTGGCCTTCAATCCATCAACATACCAGACATCTTCAAAGACTGGTAACCCTAGAATGTCCACAGTTCCAATGCCTCTGATACAGATTTGCTTCCATCTCCGAAGGTGACTGTCCCAATCTTTTCTTCAAAGAGTGTCTTGAACAAGCCTTTGTTTACTGTCATATGCCTATTACAACCACTATCCAAATACCACAAACAAGAATCACGTGCCTTTAAGGCGGTTAAGGCAGTATAACACAGATAATTATTATCACATGTGATTTGATCACGATGCTCAAGAAAAGATTTAGTAAAATCAACAAGAGACAACAACAAGTAGGCATGTTCACATATAAGCAAAAATATTTTCCAAGAATCCATGACAACAAGGGTCAAGGATCAGCTCAAAGATCAAAAGATCTACAAAAAGAAGAGCTACCCGCTCTGATACCACTTGTTAGGTTTTTAGACCCCTTAAAACAACAATTGAATTAGCTTAGAAAATTAGCCAAGTGATTAACTTAGTCAATTTATGCAATTCTAGGTTATCACAATCAAACAATCATATCAAGAATATATATAGCAGCGGAAAAATAAAGAACACAAGATATGATGACCCAGGAAACCACACGGTAAAAACCTGGGAATGATTTAATCTAACTATTCTCAAGGTAAACTTGAATCCACTATAAAAGAATAGAAGTTCATACAAAAGGACTTACAAGCACCCACGCTCGACTTCCTAATGCTACCCACCAGTAGAACTTACTGACACAACCACGTGCAAGCTCCAAATCCACTAACTCCTTCTTTCTTAGATTCTCCACAAGATACAAGCACTCCTACTTATGTTTCTTTAAGCTCCAATGGCAACAACTGAGTTGATCATCAAGGTATTGATAATATTTCTACCTTGAAAACCCTAAGTTTATATGAAGGAAAGTTTCTCAAGGATCTCACAAGAAATTCACACAAAGCGCAAAGTTTGAGCAACAATATAACCAAAGCAACTCGCAAAACGTGGCTAAGGTTTTGCCTTATATACCTAGGGCAAAAACATAAAATTCTAAATGTTTAATGAGATAGGGCTGAGTTGGAAATTCTGCAGAAAAAAACATTCTGGCCAACTTTCGATCGATCGAGTCTAACCTTCGATCGATTGAGCCAGGTCGAAATGCACTAATACATCTACAGCCTCTTGATTCCAACTTTACATGAAATACACAACTTTGAGCAAGCCTAAACAAGACTAAACATATTGTTTTGATCATGGTTTGCCAACATAACATATTAGAGTTCTAAATACATAAAATTCTAAGTCTTTAGAAACTAACAACGCTCATGGCCATGGCCTCACCAATGACCTATGCATAAATGCTGACTCCAAGTCCCTCGGCCACTCTATTATGACTTTGTGAATAAACTGACTGAGTCGACTAACCCTCATATGCCCTGGAGTCAGCCATTCACAATTTAATGTTCGAGACCAAAAGAGCAAAGGTTTTGGTTTAAAAGCAAGGCAAGTCCCACGAACTGGATGTCTACAAAAATAACTACGAGGATGCATGCATGCCATTGATAACCTCATGAACCATGTCTTTGAAATTAAAACCTCAAGAGCCATGACATGCCAAGCCTGAATATCAACCTCTCAGTTGCCCTGACTAACTACGTGACATGTGATGACTCGTTCTCAGAATCTAACAAGATCAATCCCGTTAGCCAAACTGATGCATGCGCTCTTGCGAGAAACGGCTATCAACTGTTTGTTTTCTATCAAGTTTGATTGATTGAAGAAGAGCCTAGCTAGTGAGTTGTATCACTTGTATGTGACTGTGTGAGTGGTTAAAAATTTATGAGGAAGCAATGTTTGTAGTATTTGTGTCTTGTGACCCTGTTTCTTCATTCTTGTGTCACATCCACAATCAATATAGAAGAAAAAGAAGAAAAAAAAAATAGAGAGGTTACAGCCCATACTGTTCAAAAATGGTTGATGCTAGTTTCCAAAAAAAAAATAGTTGATGCTCTTTTAGAAAAAATTGATCTTTGGTAAAATCTTAAAAAAGCTCTATTTCAAAGCCCACTATAGATAGCTACATTGTGTAATCACATCGATGCTGAGTAACTATTTGAACTAAAAAAATGTCAAACTTATCACTTCAGTTTGTTCCCTGAAAATAGCTAAAAATACACGCAAAGGTTTTTTGCTATAATTAATATAAACCTCACAAACAAGCCTTATTGTTAAGGTGGTTTCTAATCAAACACTTCGCTGTAGAAAAAAAAAAAATCAATAATTTCCCACATCTAAAAAAACATATTAACCAAAAAAAAAAACCCTTCTATGACAGCCTTTTGAAATTTGTATAAATAACTTGTCAACAACCATGTCAAAACTCAAAAGTCGTCTCTCTGTGAACCCCTGCAGCAGACAGAACCTTGTAGTGTTATTAAAGACAACAAAAAACCTTGGTTTTCAAGCACTACACATTTTTCTCATTGGTCTTTTTAGCAACAGCCACCATCCTCCTCGCCGGCCACGCTCATGGCCGTGTTCTCACCGATGACCTATGCAAAATTGCTCAAAATAAGCCCCTCTGCTAGGGTTGTCCACGGGTCGGGCCGGGTTGGGTTTGAACCCAACCCGGACTCGACCCACCGGAGTCGGGTGGGGGCGGAGGAACCCGGACTCGACTCGCCGAAAAATCGGTCAAGTCGGTTTCAGGTGAGTAAGAGGTCAGTCGGGCCAGTCGGGTCGCCGGAATAAAAAGAAAGCATCGAATCTGAAAAAAAAAATAGTTGCCAGAATCTGGAAAAAATCGCTGGATTCTAGAAAAACTCGCCGGATCTCCTCAAATCTAAGTTTGATCTCACCAGATCTCCTTGAATCTAAGTTTCATATCGCCGGATCTCCTCAAATCTAAGCTCGATCTTACCAAATACAGTCGAAATCTTGCCAGATCTCCTCGAATCTAAGCTTGATCTCGCCGGAGTTGGCTGGGTTTGTAGATAACATCGGTCGGGGCGGGTGGCTTGGGTTTTGAAGAAGAAAACCGCCTCTCAACCCGCCGGTAGTGGGTTTTTGAAGTCAGGACCCGAGTCTGACCGCCAGAGCAGTCGGATCGGGTGGTTCCAGGTCGGGTCCGGGCGGGTGGGGCGAGTTGGGCGGGTGACGGGTTGATCTGGACAGCCCCCTTGGCAGTAAAATCGTGAATAATAAACTGACCCTCATGATGCCGTGGTTTCATCCATTCACAAATTGATTTACAAGAGCAAAATGGCAACGAAGTTGGCTCATCAGCAAGGAAAGTCCCGCGAAATGGATGTCTGCATAGCGAAATTTGAGGACTCCATTGACAGCCTCAAGAAAAGCTTGAAAAGCCTCGAGGACCATGACCTGCCTGGCCTGAATGTCAACCTCTTGACTGCCATGAATGCCTACGTTACATGCGATGACGCGTTCTCTGAATCTAAGGTGATCAATCCCATTGACAAAATTGATGCGTTCTTGTGTGAAATGGCTGTCAACTCTATATATTTATCAGGTTACATTCATTGAAGAAGAGCCTGGTGAGTTGTATGTGAGTGGTCAAAAAATAAAAAATGGCCTGAAGAAAATTTTTATAAGAAAGTTTTTGGCTTTTTTTTTTTTTTTTTTTCCTTTATATTAAAATTTTTTGAGTTATGTGGAAGCCATGTTTGTACTTTGTACTATTTGTGTCTTGTGGCCCTGTTTCTTAATTCTTGTGCCACTGTGATGCATAAGAAAATCTTTTATTCTTAACCATTTTTTTAATATCATATTTATTAATGTATGATAGTATTTATCTTTGTAGAGTAATATAGTACTAGTTTGTCTCGGCATATATATATATATATATATAGTACTAATTTGGATTGGGCTTTTCGAAAGAGTACAAAATATATATATATATATATATAATTAATTTGGATTGGGCTTTTCGAAAGAGTTTCTTGTTGCTATTTTCGTCATGATTAATTCCCATTACTTCTATAATAATACAAGCATATACATCTTACTATTAAGTTTTACGTAACATCTCAGAAAAGAATTTTTTATTTTTATTTTTTTTTATGAACAAAAAAGGATTTCACACGTGTAATCATTTGCCCGACCCAGTTAAACCCACTATTGATGGCATGGGGCACTCCTGGGCACATTAGGACCATTTGCATCGCGGCACAACATTTTTATGAAGCACATGACTCAGGTCCAACAACTCTCCTAAGTTTGCAGGTGTGACTAAGTTCAGAACTCCTTTCTCAAAAAAAAAAAAAGTTCAGAACTCGCACTACACCCCAAGGCCAAGGGGCAGAGAGATTTGTAATTTGAGATGTTGAATTCTCGCCCACCGCATAATGAAAGTTTAAACAAAATATAGAGACTATGAAAATTAAAGTCACAAATAAATAGTTATAACATATAACTACTAGAATATAGTTAGAATGTTTCTCAAAAAAAAGAATATAGTTAGAAACAATATCCGAACATTTATAAACATTTAAATATCAAATGGTGCAACTTTTAGCAATAATTTGTAAAATAATGCAATTATTTCATAATCTCATTAGACATTCAGTCAACTGAGTCTCTAAGGAGTTGCATATAGAAATTCTCGTCAAACATTAGTTAGATGTTCGGCCAACTGAAGACGCAATTTCAATCAACCCAACGTCTACCTAGACATTATAAGTTCACTTTCCACTTGGTTTTTTTAACTGTTTCTTTCACACTATCTCTTCAGAAGAGATAACAATGCTCTTCCACAACTAAAGTGAGATCAAACTTTTATTACAATTTACTTGGATAGACAAAACATTTACAACAAACAAGTGTAAGTTTTTAATTAAAAATTGCCATGTCATTTGCTATGTTAGGAAGTACGTGAGTATTTAGATATTAATTGTATTTAATGCAAAAACTAATAGCCACTTTAAACAAGAAGGAATCACCACGCACCCTTGGCACAATGATCACTTTATAAGTATAAGTACTTATGGGGTGTAGAGGATAAGGGTCGAGATTTAAGTTTTCAAGAGGGGATTTCACACAAATATACACTTAGATTAAGCTATAGTAGAATTTATATCTTGTAAAAAAAAAATGACAAAAAACATTAGCTTTGCAAACTTTAGGGGCCAATAATATATTTTGGCCAAATGTTTTTTTTTATTTCATTTTGGGAATTAGTTTTGGATTAAATTAGTTCTTCTTGAACTTGGATGTTAGAAGTTGCTTTTGTTGCCTCCATGATGTCCTTTTCTTCTGTTATATTTTCTCCCCTTTTTTCATAATTTCAATTTTAAGATAGAGTTTGACAAGCTTCGTACAATCAAAAATTGAGAAAAACGTTAGTCACATCATTTTTGCACTATATCTAAAAGAATTATTACAATTTGAAGAAAACAATAGTAACATCTGTATTATATTCAAAAAAATTAATCAAACTACAACTAAGGCTCATCATTTTTCTATCGCTGAAACAATATTTAAGACGCATCATGGTCCAAAGAGAATAAATACGTACAGATCTAATATGAGACTCAATATATGCTCTTGTATATAGCACACTCATAAAATATATTCATTAAACAGTCTTTCTCTCTTGTGTAACTAAATAACTTCTTGCGTCTGACTCTATTCACGTAATATTTGCTCAATGATTTAAGCAAATTAGCTAAGGTGCGGCCTACTTTAAAGAAAAGTTTACCGACGAACCTATTTTCGTGCTTACCAACTATTCCAAAGAAAAGAATCAAAGCAAGAAAAGAAAATAAACAAAAAGAAGAAAAAGAGGAAAAAGAAAAAGAAAAAGAAACTTCATGATTGGGTGGCAAAGTTTCTCAAAGCAGCTGAATTAACTTGTAATAAAATGGCTTTTACACAAGGCAACTTAAATTTTTTATTTTTTATTTTTTTATTTTAGATATATTAGTGGTAGTTATCCATTATGTATACGAGACAAACAGCTGAAATCAGATTTTCAACTCGAATGTATTATTAGTGTTTGTTGTGTGAACGTTCTTCATATCTATTTTGTCGCCTTCTTTTCTATGCATGTGATGTGAGGTGTCTCTCACACAACCTGATGCGACCCCCAAAAGCCCCAAAATAGGCTTTGATGATGCTTATGATCTATCATCTAATGGCTAAGATAATCCATGGAAAATTGTCCAGGAGAAAAATCTAGATGATACTCAAATTCCACATGCTATTAATTTTTTGGAAGAAAAAGACTGAAGTCAGGCCAAAAGCGATTAAGTATTGCTTGCGTGGTTGGGTAAGCGAAATTTTGTGTGCATTTTCACGTGGCCAGACACTGCACGTGGTCCCTTTGTTTCTTTCATCGACTTAAATTTGTTTTATAATTCGTGAGACCTTCTGAAATGTTGTAGATTTTCAACGTTCCCTTTCGTTATCCTTGGACTGACGTGGGTGTGCATGCATTTTCTAAATAATTCCAGGGCTATTTGTCCAAGCTACAGATTTATTATCATTTCAATCGACTTTGTTAGTGTGCGTTAGATGAATTTATTTTCTATAGCTTATTTAATTTATTGTGTAATCAAAATAAAAATGAATCTTGAACGTGTGAATCTAAAAAGTGATATATTTTGGATGAAAATAAGTCTAAAGGAACAAATACTCTTTATATATTTTTCTTTATAAACGAATAAAAGTGAATGAACAACAAAAAAAAAGATATATATATATATATATACATAGAGAGAGAGAGAGAGAGAGAGAAGGGGATCAGGACAGCTAGGAAGATATTTATGACCGACCGACCGCCCTTTATAAAATGATTAGATTTGGCACTATTGCACCTTGGATCTACCCATGAGTACAATGGAAATGCATCTAAATCTGATACAGCAAATTCACGCAAAAATCTGATAGAAAACAACGTATTTACAGAAATGGGCAAATGACATTGATGCTAGTTGTTTGGCTCTGGAAAATTATATATATATATATATATATGATATGAGATTCATATATATGAGATTCACACTGTCCCATGAAATATTCCCTTAAATCTAAGATTGTTATATATCTAGCAATTGTGAAACCGGGCATCCATAGCCATTCAAGTTATAAATTCTGCCGCGAGTTCTAATTAACTCAACTGTTAAGTTGAATAAGAAATATGAGATTTTTATATAAAAAATCAATTGATGTCTTAGTCTAATAATAAAAAATAATCATCAAGAGTGGGCGACATACGCTAAAACTATCTCTAAAAAAAATTTAGATTCTATAATATTATGTAAATTGAAAATGATGTGAGAAAGGAAGAGGAAACTAATATAATTGTGTAAAATCTTATATATATTTTTTTAATTTTATTTGTAAAATGAATTTCATTTTACATTACCGAGCTTCACATGTGCATCACCTTTTCAAAATCATACATGACAAAATGAAATTCAGTATTTTAAATGTCACTTCTAAACACTAGTGTTGTAATAATTGTTTTTTTCAAAACTTTTTCTTAGATAGTTTTTTGCTTTAATATGCTTTTTGTCTCACACTTTATTAAAAAAATAAATCAGTTTTTTTAAAAAAGCAAACAAATTTATTTATTTTTGCCTGCCCCTTTAACAAATAAACTGCCGAAAAACGTGGTTGTCAAACTCACTATTAATTTGAGAACCTACGACAAACTTGCCGTAATTGATTATTATTTTTTTTTTTTTCTAATTATAGAAGAATTGATTACTTAGTTTTTTTGAGAAGGAATATTTGAGAGTTGATTACTTAGTTGAGCTTGAATTTTGACTATGTAATGCGTGAGGGAGTGAGGACTTTGAATGAACTTAGAACCATTGATTGCTCAGTTGAGCAATTGATGTTAAGTTGTTAACATTCTTTGTTTCAACGTCTCTTTAGAGCTGGTCCCATAAAATATGTAGCAACAAGGGGGCGGAAAAATTTAAAAAAAAAAAATAGAATATCGGAGAAACAGAAAAAGAGAAAAAGAAGTGGTTCAAATTTGTTCCATCCGTAAAATCTCTAATTATTAAATAAAAAATCTAAAATTCAATTTCGTTTTTTTTTTTTTTTATTTAAGTACGAATATGTTAAAATATAAAAGTAAAAAATAAAAAATAAAAAATCCTACAAATATCAAAGACATAGGGGTAATACTGAAAATTCAAATAAAGCCCATGGGCAATTAACAACCACAATTTTTTAAATATCAAAGGTCTTCTCTTTTCACGGACCCCACGGCTTCTTTCGACCGCTCAGCTCATGCTTTCTTTTCCCCACCATCTATCGCACGTGTCAAGCTCAAATTCCCGAACTTTTCCGTCTACGTGGCCCAATGAAACCACGCCACGCGTCCACGCCTGGTTGATATAACGCCATGTCACTATACGTAGTTTTGCTCCTCGTTTCATTTCATTTCATTTCATTTCAAAAGATCTTCTTCAACTCAGAGCCACTGAGACCGACTGACCGAGTGAGTGAGTGAGAGAAATAAAAGCTCCAATATTTCGAGCTCTCTCTAGAGCTACACAATTTTCTTTGATTCTAAGATCTGATCGTATATTCTCTACAATTCGGAGAGCTTCAAATCGAGTTCAAAGGTACTTTCGGAAACTCAATCTGTGTTGCTTTTCAAAGAGTTTGATCAATTTCTAGATACTGATTTTGTCATAATCTTGATCGAGATTGAACTTGTTTTCAAGAATTCTAGGGTTTCTATGGGGAAGATTATCGAGTAGAAAGAAAAATGTTCAAATTGTTACTATTTTTGACGGTTTTTGTTTTTCATTCATACTCCGTTTGGTTACTGAGAAAATGTAGAAAGAAATGAAAAGGAAAAAGAATTGGATTTTCGCATTCGGATTAGAGAAAACTTATGGCTCTGATTCAACTGAGTGTAATACGAATAATTTTCGTGAGAATGATAGTTTGATTTTCTCTGCTTTTCATAGTAACCGAACAGAGAATTAGAGCTTAGAATAGGTAAATTTTCAAATTTATATTCATGATATTAGAAAAATTAAAGAGATTGCCTGATCCATTCGTATCTTGTTTAGAATGTGTAACTGACTGTAACAGTACATAAGCTTCAGCTCTGCTCACTTTTTTTTTTTTTTTTTGAATTAATTGTTTCTTACTCTCACTTTTTTTCAAGAATTCTAGGATTTCTCTGTGGAAAATTATCGAGTAGAAATAGAATGTTCAAATTGTTACTATTTTTTATGGTTTTTATTGTCATTCATGCTCCGTTTGGTTACCGAGAAAATGTAGAACGAAATCAAAATAAAAAAAGAATTGGATTTTGCATTTGGATTAGAGAAAACCTATGGCTCTGATTCAACTGAACGTAATATGAATAATTTCATGGGAATGATATTTTGATTTTCTTTGCTTTTGTTTTCCGCTGTTTTTCTTAGTAACCAAACAGAGAATTAGAGCTCAGAATAGGTGAATTTTCAAATTAATATTCATGATATTAGAAAAAGTAATGGGATTGTCTGATCCATTCGTATGAGTACTTCAGCTTCAGCTTTACATAATTAGCTCCTTTTTTGTGAAAAAATTGTTTCTTACTGTAGCCTGATTCTTGGATTTCTTTTCTTCAGAACTAAGGAGGGTATCAACGAATATGAGTAATACCTTAGGCCATAATATACTCCAGCAGAGTTTGCTTCGTCCCCCACTTCTGGAACCTCAAAGAAAACTCAATTCTTCTGGCATTCCTGCAAACACTTTGTTCCAAGCTGTGTGTGGGAACCAATCAGCAAGGAAATTGCCACTATCCAGGAAATTTTTCGGGAACAATCTGAGTGTGCAGAAGTCGAAATTAGCATCAGGAACACGGTGTCCTGTTACAGTTGTTCCCCGTGCTGTATTAGCCATGGATCCAGCTTCTGAGGTAATCATTCACTTGCTGAAAATGGTTGCTTATTCTTTCTGTTAAAAGATTTTGAATGTGTAGGGAGACCCGGTATGTAAATTTGCTTGCCTTGAAGTAGATTTTGATAGAGTATGGTATTTGATTCATTAGAATAACCTTGTGAAAAATCAATAAACTGGAAAACTACTTTATTTTCGCATGTCATTAGAAGAAGCTTTTTGGTGTGGTGGGGTTGGACGAATGTGCTGTGAACTGAGATTTATGGCAGCTGGAATAGCAATGTTGGTTTTATACTTTCAGGTTTTAGAAAAGACGAGGCGTAGCTCTGATATAATGTTAGAATAAGAAAATATCCAGAAGTAAAGAGAAAACGAGAGAGAAAGAATATAAGAGGTTAACGTGGTTCAGCTTTAAAGGCATGCATCTATAGTGTAAACCCCCAAAGAGCTACAATGAACTTGGATTGGGATGATGCAGTCAACCTTGACTAATAATTAATGGATTGGACAATGATATCCCTTAACATTAGGTTCTTAATTCCTCCCCTCCTTTGGGCACTTGGGTTTTACATAATATTGATATTTGTATGTTTGGAATGAGAGGGGGTTGAGGGGTTGTGTTGAGAGACCAGGGTTTACCAGGTACGGTCTCATTTACCTTTACTTGGGTTGGGGATTATCTTTTAGTGGCAATCCATGAACTTTTGAATCGTTGACTCAGTAATAGATTGCTGGAAGCAAAGAACTTGAAGAGATGAACTGCGTCTATGGCTAATGACTCCTGTGCTGCTGATCATATTTTGAAGATGCCACTTGCTTGTGTTGGAGAGGAAGACAGATAGTTAAAGATGTTATCCAGCTATCTCATGAGTTTCAGATACCTATATTTGGGCATATAAGTTAGGAAATTAATGATGCTTTTTATTTATTTATTTTTTTAAGTATTATAATCCTAGTGTATATTTCTAGTCCTCGTTAGCTTCCTAGTTAAATGTTAAGATTGAGATATGTTTTGAGTCCATCGATATATGTATTAGCACTAGTGCTCCACCACCCCCCCCCCCCCCCCTCCCACCCAAATCACCACCACCACCAAAAAAAAAAAAAAAAAAAAAAAGACTCATCTTAAACATAGTTCATCATAAATGGGGCTTACTAGTTCTTCTAAATTCTAAATATCTTTGATTTTCCATTTTCTTATTTTAGTAACCCACTACTGTCAAAAGGTATGCTTCTAATCTCTTTGTATATGGCTTGTTTATTGTATATTTAAAATATGCAAACAAGGCTGAGTCAAACTTTGATCCAAGCATTACCCAAATAATACTCAGTATTAGACAAATGGAATTGATAAATGAATAATTTTTCTGCATTTATTTGAAATTTTTTGTTTTGGACATGTTATGTCTACCAACTTTTGCTTTTTCCTTCATCGCAGCTTGCAGGAAAATTCAACCTTGAAGGAAATATAGAATTGCAGGTATGAAGCTGACCCCAGATACTTGGAAAAGCTTTTGCTGAGTTGATACAAGGTATCTACATGATGCAGGAGAAAGTCATACTAACAGGCTTCACTCTTTTAACTGAGCAGGTTGCTGTTAGCACTCCTGCTCCAGGGGCTGCCACACAAGTAGATATTCAAGTTTCATATAGTAGTGACTCTTTGCTTCTTCACTGGGGTCTTATACATGATAGAAAGGAGTAAGTTCAACTGTAATTTGAACTTATTGTTTTCATCTCAAGTTCCCATATGGATCAAATACTACTTAGATTTGAGACTTCTTTCCTTATGTCCTTTTTTTTCTACTTTTAGAAAATGGGTACTTCCTTCTCATCGCCCAGATGGAACAAAGTTATATAAGAACAAAGCCCTTAGAACTCCTTTTGTGAAAGTAAGTTCCTGAGAGCAGCAGCAGCAAATTATGTCATAGAATTCTATCATATGACTGAACATTGGTACTCTTTTGGCTAGTTTAAGAATAGTTTAATTAATTTATTTATTGTTTTTTCTACAGTCTGGCTCAAATTCCTTCCTTAAATTAGAAATTAATGATCCTGGAATACAAGCTATAGAGTTTCTTATATTTGATGAAGCCCATAATAAATGGTGAGCTTTCATTATTTTTATTTGTGCTTTGTTTAGCAACTTTAAAATAAGACAGTTAAAAATTATGTGCTTTTTTCCTTGTGAATTTTTCTTTCCTCAGGTTTAAAAATGATGGTCAGAACTTTCATGTTGAAATACGTAAGGGAGAGAAATTAAATCCAGATGTTTTGGTTCCTGAAGATCTTGTTCAAATTCAAGCTTATTTGAGGTGGGAAAGAAAGGGTAAACAAATGTATACTCCAGAGCAAGAGAAGGCAAGTGAAAGTGCTGCTTTAATTCTGTGACTTCAACATGAATAATTGTTGACATAGTGGAATCTATCTTACCAATTTTTTGTGAGTTTAGTTTGTTATAATAGGTTTATGTGAAATAGAAACAGAATATAGATAATCAATTACACACGGAACAGTACACAAACTTTATGTGAGGCTGGTGGTTCAACCTCAGGCCTATATCAATGGGTGGCGCCGAGGAAGAAGTCTCACTAGAAAGATATGGAGGTTACAATAGTGGTACTAAACTCTCTAAAAATCCAAATCCCAAATACACCTAAAAACTCTCTCCTGCCACTAGCACACCATGAGAATCCCTTATTCTCTAAATCATGGTGTGCAAAACCCAAAAATTGAGTGTATGGGTGTTAAAGAACTAAGCATGGCCAACAAAGTCAGTAAGTTGTTCAAAGTTTTGTATGCAGAGTTAATTCAAATGAAATAAATTACGTAGTCGTCTGGGAGTGACTAGCTTTCCAGGGGTATGATTCTGTGATTAGCTTATTGGTGTAACTATACAGAATCATTCAAGCCACATGTAACAATAATCAATAGCACACTTTCAACAACTATTCTTCTCTCTCTCTCTCTCTCTCTCTCTCTCTCCTCCTGGCCACCTTCTTGAATAGAGTACAGTCGGTATCTAGTTCAACTTTTGATTCTGCATTCAGTATTTTTCATCTTCATTGTTAAATATTTGCATAAAGGTTTTAATGATTGGTAATTTTATTTAGATTTTCTTTATTCTAGTAGAAGATACACTAAATATATTACAAAATTTATGTTTTGGATAAGAGCCCTTGTCATCAACAACAACAATAACAGTCCATTCATCTTTGTCTACTTTTTTTTTTTTTATTATTAGTAACGAAAAAAATTTGTTAGAAATAAGAAAAAGAGATCATCCATCTTTGTCTACTTTTACTAAACTTACATTTCATGTACTCTGTTTTAGTCCTGCCTAACCGAAAGCCTTTAGAATCTAAAGCATCTCACCACATTTCTAACCTAACTTTAATTCCACATCTAGTTTCATTCACTAAAACTATATCATCTGCAAAAAGCACACACCCAAAAGACTTACTCTTATTTCAATTTAGTGAGTTCATCCATCACTAGTTCAAAGAGATATGGACGTAATGTTGATTCTTGATACAAACATATAGTGAAAGGAAATTTACTTGTGATGCTTTCACTTATTCTCACACTAGTTATAACTTTGTCTTACATATCCTTAATCAACTTCATATGCTTTACAAAACTTGCCACATAATCTCTTTAGGGACCCTAAAATTTCTTTTTGTAGGTCGATGAAAACTTCATGAAGATGTTTACGAGCCTCTCAATAGTTTCTATTAGACATCGAAGTAAAAAAATAGCTTCTATGGTAGACCTTCTTAGCATAAATCAAATTGATTATCTAATATTGCCGTTTCATGTCTTAACTTATGTTCAATCACTCTCGCCCAAAGTTTCATAGTGTGGCTCATAACTCATAAGTTCAATTCCACGGTAATTTGTATGATTTTGAATATCTCCATTGTTCTTGTGCATAGGTATTAGAGTACATGTTTTCCACTCACTAGGCATTTTGTTAGCACTTAAGATCTTATTGAATAGGTTTGTCAACCAGCATACACCCATGTCGCCCAAGAACTTCCAAACCTTAATGGGAATTTCAGCCATTCCGCGACTTTTCTCTCTTTCATCATTCTCAATGCCTCCTTTACCTCATCAACGTCCTCCAAATTTTCTCTACCAGGGAGAAATTTAGTCTTGGATACCTGATACTTATTCACGTTATGCATATTTAGCTAATGTATCTAACTCTATTGGATGCCCCAAACTGGCATGAGAATTGAATCTTACCCAGTACAATGCCTTATTTTAGCTTCTAGTGAAACAATGATTAGAGCAAAGTAGGAATTTATTTGTGGATGGAGAAATAAGAACTAGAAAAGTGCAGCTTTTACATAATGTAAATTTCTTCTTGAACATTCCTTTCTTTCCATGTCTTCATTGAGGTAGCATCTATAGAAGTTTTAGTGACCATTTCCAGATAAGAGAATATGATAAACATCTCTGCAACTTCCTAGTGTCCTCTGATTATATAAGTAACAATTTACTATAAATGCCCCTCAAAAGTCCAGCAAAAGCTCTTTATGTAGGACACCATATCATAAAAACTTGGTGCCTTGATATGTCAGGGTCTTTTGTTTTGTCTGCTCATAACAAAATTTTGCACTTTTTAACAGGTGGAATATGAAGCAGCTCGAACTGAGTTATTGGAGGAAGTGGCCAGGGGTGCTTCCATACAAGATCTCCGAGCAAGGTTGATGAAAAAGAATGATAGTAGTGTAGTGAGGGAGCCACCCATTTCTGAAACAAAGAAAATTCCTGATGATCTTGTACAAATACAAGCTTTTATACGATGGGAGAAAGCAGGGAAACCCAACTATTCCCAAGACCAACAACTTGTAAATTTCAAATATCATTAGGCTAATTGGTTCATTGGGTTTTTTTTTTGTTCATTTTAAAGAGCTTTCTATTATAGCTAGTGGACGCTAATAGATTTCTCATCTACTTCTTTCTATCTTTAATGAGTGCATCCCTTGCTGTTGCTTGTACTTGATCTTGATTGGTATAATGTTCTAATGAACAGAGAGAATTTGAGGAAGCAAGAAAAGAGTTGCAATTTGAGCTAGAAAAAGGTGCCTCTCTTGATGAGATACGAAAGAAAATCGTCAAAGGAGAGATACAAACTAAGGTTGCAAAGCAATTGCGTCACAAAAAGTATTTTACTCCTGAGAAGATTCAGCGCAAGAAAAGGGATTTCACACAGCTTATCACTAAATATGTGGCTGAGTCTGTGGAGGAACCTGACTCTAAGCAACCAAAAGCCTTGACAGTAGTTGAAAATTTTGCTAAGACAAAGGAAGAACGGGATGGTGGTCGTGTTCTGAACAAGAAAATCTACAAGCTTGCTGACAAGGAACTTTTGGTAAGACAATGATGTGCTGCTGATGTTATTTTCATCCTCACAACTCTTTCTGCTGGAATTGTAGGGATTATTCTAATTTTTAGCTTCTTTGCATATTATCAAGGTACTTGTAACCAAGACTGAGGGCAAGACAAAGGTGCATCTGGCTACGGATTTCAAAGAACCTGTTACCCTTCACTGGGCCTTATCTAAGCAAAGTGCTGGAGAGTGGTTGGTAATATTTCTAATGTGTTGATCACAAACTTGGTCTGCAAGAAGTTGTGGATATTCAAAATGATAATAATGGTTTCTATTGAATTTCTAATGGCAAGTTTGTGTGCCTTACAAAGATAAAATATGTTTCCATCTTTTAGGTACCACCTCCAAGAGCATTACCCCCTGGTTCAGTTTCTCTAAGCAAGGCCATTGAAACACAACTTACTAATAGTTCTTCTGCCAATCCCCCTTATGAGGTATGCTAAGAGATGATTGATTTAATCCTGTACACCTTACATATTGAATCTTTAAAGTCCAACTTTTAAAAGATTTGTAGACAACATCTACGTAATCCCAATATATTATCAGGTCCAATCCATAGAAATTGAGATTGAAGACAAAAATTACAAAGGGATGCCATTTGTCCTTGTCTCTGGTGGAAATTGGATAAAGAACAAGGGCTCAGACTTCTATATTGAATTCACTGTTGGACCCAAGCCAGTCCAAAAGGTTGTTCTCTGTTTCATATTGCAAAGTGTATCTTTTATGATTGGCTTAGCCAGATTTGTTTTTGGTTGTTTTTTGCATTCTGCTTCAGATTGGATTATCTTTCCAGATTTATGACTAGACTTTTCCCATTAAAGGGTTATGGTGACGGCAAAGGCACTGCCAAGTCTTTGCTGGATAAAATAGCAGAGATGGAAAGTGAGGCCCAGAAGTCCTTTATGCACCGGTTAGTAATCTCTGACAGATTTCCGTATATGTCATCATTTCAGTTTTCGGCTTCTGCTTTTGCCTTTATTGCTGGAGGCAAGGTGCTCCTTTATGATCTTAAGTAAATTCATTTTGCTATTATTTTTGTTGAAGTATGCTTAGAGTTTCTAGCGGTAGATTTAGACTTTTGTATCGTGCTGATTGAAGCTCCAACTCCAACTCCCCCCCCCCCCCCCCCCCCAAAAACACCCACACAAAAAAAAAAAAAAAAAAAAAAAAAAAAAAAAAAAACATATCTTTTGTATTTTATTAATGTGCATTTATGTTTTCTAAAAACAAATTGACTCAGCTATAAACATAATTTTTGGAGTCCCTTTTCTGATTGTTCATTGCTAAAAACTTCACTTTTAGTTTTGTTAGAGCTAGCGCTGGATACTTTTAACAGATCCTTTGGAGAGAAAAAATAGAATATCTTATTAAATATTGTTGCTGATATAGTATTCTAACTCATATCTTTGTCACCAAGAATTTTCAGATTCAGTTGTTCATATATTGATGACTCATATGTTCTTTCTCTCAGATTTAATATTGCAGCAGACTTAACAGATCAAGCCAAAAATGCTGGTGAATTGGGCCTTGCAGGAATTTTGGTGTGGATGAGGTTTATGGCTACAAGGCAACTCATATGGAATAAAAATTACAATGTGAAGCCACGGTATTACTCATATGATATTCAAGCATTTAGGCCTGTTTGGTAATGTTGTTTTAGTAACGTTGTTTAAGTGTTGTGGAAATACGTGTGGGTGAAAAAGTATTGTGGAAATACGTGTTATGTTGTTTAAACATCGAAAACTGTTGTTCAAATAAAATTACCAAACACCCAATTGGTTAATGTTTTCTATGGCTTTCGGGACCTTAGAGGTGTATGTCTTCACATATGGCTCATCAAATTGGATCATTATCTTCATGCTGAGTTTATGCTGCCCATGTCTGCTTTCACATCTGATCTCACTTTTGTTTGTAATTTTGCTAATTTCATTCACTTCTTTTAATGAACCAGTTCAGTCTTTGATGTTCTGTGAGCATAGATTATCATCCTTTAAGATTAGAATTTCTCTTCTATGGGTGCAGTGAGATCAGTAGAGCACAGGATAGACTTACAGACTTACTCCAGAATATTTATACAAGTCATCCACAGTATCGCGAGGTTCTGCGGATGATTATGTCTACTGTTGGACGTGGAGGTGAAGGTGATGTGGGACAACGAATTCGGGATGAAATCCTGGTCATCCAGGTTGATTGTGATTTGCTTTTTGCTATTTGCTATTTGCTTTTCTTTCTCTTTTTGCACCCTATTTATTTCCTTTCTCTTGTAAGTGAATGGTTGGAACTTGGAACAATATGAATAACTAAATGTTGATTTTCAGAGACACAATGATTGCAAGGGCGGAATGATGGAAGAATGGCATCAAAAGTTACATAATAACACTAGCCCTGATGATGTTGTAATCTGTCAGGTATTGAAGTTGTTTTCTGTATGGATTTTTTTCATTTGGTATGCATTTTCTGAATTCTCTAATCCTAATGCTGTCCCTCCAGGCACTAATTGATCATATTGAAAGTGACTTTGATATGGGTGTTTACTGGAAAAGTTTGAATGACAATGGAATAACAAAAGAACGCCTTCTAAGCTATGATCGTGCCATTCATTCTGAACCATCATTCAGGAGAGATCAGAGGGATGGACTTCTGCGTGATTTGAGAAACTACATGAGAACTTTGAAGGTTGGCTTCATAAAACTTTCTTAATTAAGGTCCATGTTTTTATTTTTTATAAATGTCTTTTTGCAAGGCATGGAAATTGCACCTGGTTTATATTCAATAATATTTGCAAAGAATTTTTGTTTTGTGCATGTTATGCCAAGTATGCTTTCTTTTGTTCTTGATGCTTGTTTCAAAAAATGAAGGATTGTAGTAGAATTTATGAATTGCAGTGGAACTAACTTATAAATGATAATTTATGTGCCTTACCTTTGAGTCCATTGCCTGCCCCATATGCTGTGTAGCCATATTTCACAATTTTGTTCTAATCGTGATTTATGTGCAGGCAGTTCATTCAGGTGCAGATCTTGAATCTGCTATTACAAATTGTATGGGTTACAAATCTGAGGTATTGTCTGTAACTGGTTGGAGATTCCCAATCCGGTGTCCCTTTCTTAGCTTTGACAAAACTTTTGATTTCCTCAGGGTCAAGGCTTCATGGTTGGAGTGCACGTAAATCCTATATCTGGCTTGCCATCTGGATTTCCAGTAAAGTTTTCAACTTTCATTTTGAACTGTCAAACCTTTTTTTCTTTAATATTATTATCGACTATGGTGTCACCTGTATGTGACAAATTATAAAACTAGTTGCATTTTGGTTCATCTCCTTAAACAGGACCTGCTTCAGTTTGTCCTTGAGCATGTTGAAGATAAGAACGTTGAAGCCCTTCTTGAGGTTTGTGAAATTTTGATGCTTGAGATTGCTTTTTTCTGTTGGTCTTTATACTCTAATGTTTCCTTTCTATATTTTTTTGGTTTTGTGATAAAGGGTTTGCTAGAGGCTCGTCAGGAGCTCCGGCCACTGCTCTTTAAGTCTAAGGATCGTCTGAAGGACCTTTTGTTTTTGGACATAGCCCTTGATTCTACTGTTAGGACAGCTATTGAAAGGGGATATGAGGAGTTAAATAATGCTCCACCAGAGGTAAATCCTGTTGGCAATATCAGTTGTTTTGTGCTTCATGTTTGATGCCTTAGTGTGTCAGTTCTGTCTACAGTCATGAATGATTGTAATATCATACTATAGGTTTTTGACCAGTCAATTTATGCATCATGCAGAAAATTATGCACTTCATTGCTCTAGTTCTCGAAAATCTTGCACTTTCATCGGACAATAATGAGGATCTCATCTACTGCTTGAAGGTAATACACATAAAATTAATTAGAATTTTTTTTTTTGTGGGTAATTGTAGACCATATCTGAGTGTTTACACATTATAGAACAAGCTTTCAAATTCTTGCTTTGGAAACAAATTGTTCTGAAAAATTTGTTATTGAGAAGCATAGAGTAAAGATCAAGGGAGTTATCCAATACTGCATTTTCTTGAAATATGAAGGAGTTGAATTTTATAGGCGATGACTAAATATTGCAGTGCCATTGTTGCTTTGTGCCTATATCTAAACTAGAATTTTAAGATGATAAACATCGCATGCTTTTATAGAAGACAGTTTTTTTCCATTACAATATAATATTTCTACCATTTCTTTTGAAGGGATGGAATCATGCCATAAGCATGTCCAAGAGTAGGGATGATCACTGGGCATTATATGCAAAATCAGTCCTTGACAGAACCCGTCTCGCACTAGCAAACAAGGCAGAGTGGTACCTGCAAGTTTTGCAACCGTCAGCAGAGTACCTTGGGTCACGGCTTGGAGTGGACCAATGGGCTGTATGTAACAAGTTATCTTAAAAATCCAAATAACGAACACCATATGCCTGCCTTGTTTCTGTCCTCATATTTACATCTCACAGGTGAACATATTTACTGAAGAAATTATCCGTGCTGGATCTGCTGCCTCTTTATCCACACTTCTTAATCGACTTGATCCTGTTCTTCGAAAGACTGCTAACCTCGGAAGGTTGATTGTACTGTCCATTTAATCAAATAAATCCTGTTGAAACCTCATGTTACAGTTATTAATTTGAATATATGTATAATTTATCAAATGGATTGTGATGTGATTTTTATTTTAGGTAATTGAAAATAATGAAGCTTGAAAATTGGACCACATAGCATCATTCACTGATTAAATGCTTTAAGATAACCTTCTAATGCAACTTTGGTTGGTCTGACACAGCTGGCAAGTTATCAGCCCAGTTGAAGTTGTTGGATATGTTGATGTTGTGGATGAGTTGCTTGCTGTTCAGAATAAATCTTATGGGCAGCCTACAATTTTAGTGGCAAAAAGTGTAAGAGGAGAGGAAGAAATTCCAGATGGTGCAGTGGCTGTGCTGACTCCTGATATGCCCGATGTCCTGTCTCATGTATCCGTGCGAGCAAGAAATGGCAAGGTAGTTATCCTTTGAATCGTATTTTTCCTCTTTGTGAGTTTATAGGTAAGTGTTTATTAAAATAGCTGACAATTGTTTTGCAGATATGCTTTGCCACATGCTTTGATCCCAGTATATTGTCTGACCTCCAAGCTAAGAAAGGGAAGCTATTGAGCCTAAAACCTACATCTGCCGATGTAATTTATAGGTAATTCCCATTTGTTTAGCTTAATTTTAAAATATGTTGGTTGTATGTTCCATTATATGCATGATGAAATGGCATATGATCTATCAATGAACTTAGCAAATTCCATTATTTCTATTTGTTATTCTTTGCATGATGTATCTCTCTTCTAAAGTTGCATGAATGAACACCACTGAAATATAATCTCTATTACCCTTTTTGTTTCTCATTTAGTGAACTAAAGGAAGGTGAGCTAGCAGATGCAAGTTCAACTAACTTGAAAGATGGTTCTTCACCATCTTTAACTTTGGTTAGAAAGAAATTTAATGGTAGATACGCAATATCATCTGAGGAGTTCACAAGTGACATGGTTAGCCCTTTGAATTTAACTTTAGTTTATGTCCTGTCCTAGAATTTCTTTTATTTTTTATTTTTTTCCTCATTTCTCTTTATATTTTAGTATTGATAGGATTGGGCAAAATAATGTATTTCAATTGCAATTCTCTGGCATTAAGTTTGCATGAATTGCTTGAAATTGTGATTTTCATAGGTTGGAGCCAAATCACGTAATATCTCTTATTTAAAAGGGAAAGTGCCATCGTGGGTTGGAATTCCTACATCAGTTGCCCTACCATTTGGAGTATTTGAGAAGGTTCTTTCAGATAATTCAAATCAGGTTTTCCTCATATCAAAAACTCCTTCACACTTTTTTTCCCCATAATGAACTGTGTAGCTACAGTCCTCTAACATCTCTTCACTGTGAACCATCTAACTTTCAAAATTAATTAGGATTTTCTTTGTTATATCTCTCTCTTAGATTAGATGATTAATTTTACCATTTTTTAATAGTTTAAGCTTGTGGGATGATCGGTAATTTATTATGATATCAAAACAGGAAGTCTTGTTCAAACTTTATCTCCCATTTAAACTAATTTCCACATGTTAGGCCCACACATGAAGGCACCATGTTAGATTAAATGATTAAATTCACTATTTTCTAACAACTTAAATTTTTGTGACAATCAGTAATTTATAATAAACATAGGAGAATTGCTTTGGTAAAATCTTCATTGTCATCATGTTTTAGTGATACCCAACTTTTGTGGTGAGCTTTAAAACAGTAACATTGTAAAGTGAACAAGAGATTAATTTTACATGTGGAATCAAGGGAAAATTGTTATCTTTTCTCGTAGTTGCTTTGAACGATAGGACAGATTTTGGAACAACCTATGTGTGCTTGAGGTGGGCTTAGTGTTAAAAGAATTTGTGGGTTTAGGGTTTAGGATTTAGGATTTTTTTTTTTTTTTTTTTTAAGTGTTGGGTGAGGGGGAGGTAGGGGGCGGTTGGGTTTGTAACATGAATTAGAGTTTGAAAATTTTTGAGATTTGATGGCCATTTGGTAGGGAAAATACCTGGGGTTTTTAGAATTTGATTAGGGGAGGAAAAATATTTGATTTCAGATTGTTTAGAAGAAGGAAAAGATAAATTTCTTGATGTATAGGGGTTATGTGAACAGAAAACGTGAACAAAAATTATGTCTTTGGGTGGGCTTTAAAACACTATAATTGAACAAGAGATTAATTACTATGAACGAGATTAAAACACTGTAAATTGAACAGGATATTTTAGATGTGGAATCAAGTGAAAATTATTATCTTTTCCTGAGGGGGATTTGGACCAATAAGATTAATTTAGGGAAAACTTGTTTATGTGTGCTTGTGGTGGGTTTAGGTTAGGAGAATTTGTGGATTTAGAGTTTAGAGTTCTAGAAGAAAAAGTAAGGTTTTTTTGAATGTGTCCAAGTTGGAAAAGTTTGAATTTTGGTAGTTATTTGATACGGAAAATATGTGGGGTTTTTAGAACTTGATTGGGGAAGGGAAGAGGCCTGTAAAGGCTCAACTCAATTATGAAGATACTTTTAATTCACATAAGAAGATACAGAATTACGGATTGTCCTTGATTACAAAATTAACGGTACCTTGTAAAATAAAAACCGGAATTAGATTACTTTTGGATGGTGAATCAAAAATTGTTTTAATCCTATAAAAGATACAACTAGACCTTTAAATTGCTTGAATTGGACTTCACACATTGACCCCATAAAATAAATCTTGAATGGATGAAATTGTGAAATAGCAACAAAAGAAATTACATGGCTGCATCAAGACAATTTAAGGTGGCTTAGGCCAATTACTTGAAAGCAGCATTTTTAGGAGAACCCTTGAAGGTTAAAACCAGTTTTGAGTGAATAATCTGAAGTTATCCTAACAAATTTCATTCTCTGGGCTCTAATTGCACCTGCTGCCAAATATCATGTTCAGCTGGTGCCAGTTTGGATCTGTTGTTTATCATCACTATACTATAAGACCTTCCTCTAGTTTGACGGAATCTCTCTCTCTGTCTCTCTCTCATCCACACATTACAGGCAGTTGCTGAGAAGTTAAAGATTCTCAAGAAGAAGTTGGGGGAAGGAAAGTTCAGTGCACTCCGAGAGATTCGTGAGACAGTTTTACAGCTGGCAGCACCACCCCAATTGGTATGTTCTTTTTTTCTGGTAGGGCTCTATGTTTCATGCTTGTTAATAACATAGTCCACAATCTTCCTCTTTCTTTCTGACAAGTTCATTATTAGACACTAGGGAGCCCATAAAGTTTGCTATGATGACGGAATGTTGCACAAATTTATTTCTTTTTTTCACCCACAACCTTATATGAAACATTTATGGTGTCGGGGCAGTATCTTCAAATTTTTGAAGTAATATGCTATGGGTACATTTGTTTTGTTTTGTTGTTTTTTCTCTAGGTAAATACTTACCCACTCAAGGGGATTCAAACCTTAACCTTTAACCACCATCTCATACTTAATGGGGGTGGAAGTTCCATTTGAAAGGCCAATAGCATGAATTGGGTCCATTTGTAGTTTCATCAACAGCAACACCCCCCCCCCCCCCCCCCCCCCCCAAAACACACATACACACACACCATAGAATAATCCCTTTCTATAATACACACACACACACACCATAGGTTAGAGTGTTAGACCTTATATGTTTAAAAGTAATTATCGCAAATGAGAAAATATCAATACCCAAATAATTTTTAGATACCAATTTAGACTAAATAATTTTTTTGAAAACATTAGTTTAATAAATTATATTAAATGGGTATATAGCTATTCTAATTAAAGTTTTGAACTAAAATTAACACTTAATATTAATTACAAATTAAATACAAATAGCTACCATAATTAAATTTACAAATTATTGAATATATAGCATTTGTCATGTACTTCATTGATAACTAAAAAGTGATTTATCAAAGAGATAATGGGTTCATTAAATGAGCAAAGTGGAATCATTGATCATGAGGAGATATTTAATAGAGTATTAATGAGACTAATATATGAGTCATTGATAACAATAATAATTAAGGACAAAGTTTGGCTCTAAACTTGGGCTCCAACCCCTAGTAAGAAAATGGCATGTGTTCTTGTTATGTGAAATGCATATGACTTACTTAACCACATTGCACATGGCAGGCTCTAAATATGTTTGGAGCCAAACATGGAAGAAACTAGGTCTCAACATAGCCAAATGGCATACTTTAAACGATTTTAGGGCTTTTAGTGTTGAGCTTTATATCTTCACCATATACTTATATGTCTCCATATTATTTTTTTAATTGATGTAGGATTCTAAAACTAATAAGGAAATTGTTAAACTTATTCCATCATTGGCTGAACTTAACCATTCCTTAAGACAGGCTAGGTATTGCATGTTTGCCATTGAATATAATTCTGCTAGGGCCTTATGGCAGAATAACCTAGTTTCACATGAAATTAATAGTTTATTGCAAGACTTAATTGCAGGTTCAGGAGCTGAAAACTAAGATGCAAGGTTCAGGAATGCCTTGGCCTGGTGATGAAGGCGAACAGCGATGGAGGCAGGCATGGATGGCTATAAAGAAGGTAAGACTGCTTTTTCTCTGCTCAAGTATATCATATAACCTGATATTTATGCTTAATTGATTCTAATAAATTTCTTGCTTTTATTTTATAAAATCTTCTATTTTGATAAAAATAGGTATTCCTGATATTTATGCTTCATTGATTGTAATCAATTTCTTGCTTTTCTTTCATAAAATCCTCTATTTGGATAAAAATAGGGATCGAATAATTTTGTTCCACTAGCCCTAGTAATAGTGGTATTAATATCATCACTTTAATGTCTTGAAATTTTTTCATGAGGCATCTAGGACATTGATCTTTAATCATTGATTTTTGATGCTCTTCAGTGCTCTCTGATGTAGACACTCCTTATATCCTCCTTATATCCATCCACCTTGCTGTTCGTAGATATTCTCATTCTGAGAGAGTGAATATGATCTTATCTTCTATTGCATGGTCAGAATTTGCAGGAGTACCTCACAAAAATCTATGTTTTTAATTCTACCTAGCTGATTAGTATATATTTATGTTGGATGCATAAACAGTTTGCTTGTAATGTCAGATATCTCCCCTAACTTTTCTATGTAAAAATTATTGTGCAATGAGGAAGTTGTAACTGTATCTTGCAATCATCACACTGCTATCCTACATTTAAATTTCAGTTATCAATTATTTCCATTAAAAAAATTCTGATATATAGGATATGCCTTGATCTGTTACAATCCAGGTCTGGGCTTCAAAGTGGAATGAAAGAGCATATTTCAGCACAAGAAAAGTAAAATTAGATCACGATTATCTCTGCATGGCTGTCCTTGTTCAGGAGATTATAAATGCTGATTATGCATTTGTAATTCACACAACTAATCCATCTTCAGGAGACTCATCAGAGATATATGCAGAGGTATTGTAATAATACCTATACCATTTTTCTCAGCTGGATTAATTAGACATGTTGATTTGCATTTCATTCCTGGTACAGGTTGTAAAGGGACTTGGAGAAACACTAGTAGGAGCATATCCTGGTCGTGCTTTAAGTTTTATCAGCAAGAAAAATGATCTGAACTCTCCCCTGGTAACTCATCTTCCCTCGATTCTCACCAGAGGGTGTTACGTAGATGTGCATGATGGGAAATAACCAATTCCTGGTGCTATGTTGACGATTGGCACATTAATTCTGTAAAAAATTAATAAAACAAGTTTGAATAAGCTTCTACTTTTGTAGAGAACATGCACGTCTTTGTTGAACTTGCCACTATTCACACAAATTTGTTGACATTTTCCAGGTGTTGGGTTACCCCAGCAAACCCGTTGGCCTCTTTATAAGACGGTCTATTATTTTCCGATCTGATTCCAATGGTGAAGATCTAGAAGGTTATGCTGGTGCCGGCCTTTATGACAGGTGAATTCTTTTAACTTCCCAACACTGATACAGATGAGTTCCATGGCCAGATGAGACATTATCACTGGCTGATCATTACATGCAGTGCCCATATGGATATATTATTGATTTAATAAAGAACAACTTGGGTAAATATAGATTTGTAAAGAGTAAGAGTGAGTAAAAATGATGCGTACCTTCTTAAAAAAAGAAAGATGTGTACCAAGATTGGTAATTCGAATTCATGTAGTATTGCTAATATTATAATACTATCATTCATCCAACTTCTAACCATTCCCTCGATGTGGGACTTGACCATTTAACCAATCACACCACTTTAACATGAATATTCCAACAGATCATATTGCTAAGTTCTTAATGCATGCATTTCATATTAGTACCATGAAAATTTTGATTTTTTTTTTTTTTTTTTTTTTTTTGCTAATATAATGAGGCTTACTTTTTCCGTAGTGTGCCGATGGATGAGGAAGACAAAGTTGTGCTTGACTACTCATCTGACCCGCTCATCATTGATGGAAACTTTCGCCACTCGGTCCTTTCTGGCATTGCTCGTGCAGGTAGTGCAATTGAGGAGCTGTACGGGTATCCACAAGACATTGAAGGTGTGATTAGAGATGGGAAAGTATACGTTGTTCAAACAAGACCTCAAATGTGATTCTGATTTTTTTTTTTTTTTTACCCTCCCTTTGTGTTAAAAAATATATCCTCATGGTGAACTTGTATAAAATAAGAATAATAGCGCAAAGCACAACCTAAGAAAAGGAAAAGGCAACTAAGAAAAGATGAATGATGATAGAAGTAGTTGACACAAATAGAGGATGACATTTTAAACCAGCACGTTGTAAGTTTATAAAGAAGTCAATGTGTAATATGCGGGTTGACCTATTTAGTAGAAACTAGAAAGTAGGAAGACCCATATGTATTACTCATTGTTAAACTTATTGGATTTAATATAATTACATCCATTTGGACTTGGTGTGACTGTGTCCTCATAATTCCTCTCTTTTTTTCATTTCATAAATGTGCCCTTATTTTTCTTAGTCATACGTGATTTAGGTTTTACGTGGCAATAAGGGCATCGATCGCCACCCAAGTGTCTGGAATTTGATTATACACTAATGACCTACAAGAGGCTCGAATTAAAAGTTCCCAAACCTTAACCAAAAGAAAGACGGCGGATGTTAACGTGTTTAAACGTTAAGCGTGGGTACACTTGCCCATTGATTACGTATAGATACCAAATTTGAATGCCTTGTAGCATTCATAAGCACCTAAATTTTTTCGGAGCTGAACAGCATTCATATTGATATACAAATGGTTTGTGTGATCCTTGACGTTGACGTGCTAAGTGATAACCAGAGAAAAGTGGTATTTACAATGATTCATTTCAAGCTCCAAAGCAAACGAAGAAGAAAAGTATGAGCAATTTTACGAGTCCTATGATACTGATTGAAGTTATATTAGTCCATTAGTTTTTTTTTTTTTTTTTTTTAAGGTTAACCTATCATTTAACCTTGGAGTAGGAACAAGCTGGTATCAAGATTGGAAATACTTCTAAAAGTCGCAATATTGTAATATAGTCTAGCTAAGTTCATGCTTTACGTTGATCCAATACTATGCACTAATAGCATGAAATGTTGGCATGGTGACTCGCTAAAATTGGCATCTATGTCATCCCAATTCTTTTCCAAGTGAGATGATCCAAGATAGAGTGTCAGAAATACTGAATGATTGTATTTTATTACTCAAGTAATAAATATACAAAATTGCTTTTATATAAGAGGCATAGGAGTATACTATAAGACATATGAGTGCAGTACAAGTATGTGTGTTATACAAGAAAACTAAAGTAGGCTTAAAGTCCAAGGCCTATACACGTTAACATAGATAATTATAATGATTATTTCAATCAACCTAATCACTTAAAAGATGTTAAATTTGGAGAGAGAGAGAGAGAGAGAGAGAGAGAGAAAGTCTTCAAAATCATGTGTTTAATTCACGAAAGAAATGCCAGGAAACTTGACAAAAGACCTAAATACATTTACATTACAAACAAAATATAGCATGCTTTGATTCACAAACAAGGTACCAAATGTTGCATCCGGATCTCATTTGGAGAGAGAGGGAGAGAGAGAGAGCCTTCAAAATCTGTTGCTTAATAGCACGAAAGAAATGCCAGGAAACTTGACAAAAGAGCAAACTGAAATTACATTACAAACAAAATATAGCATGCTTTGATGCACAAACAAGGTACCAAATGTTTTTACCAAAAAAAACAAGGTACCAAATGTTGCATCAGGATCTCATTTATTGAAACTCTATTATTAATGAAGGAGCATATCTACAATAAAAGCACTGTTTTATTTTCAGCAGGATCAACATTCCTTGCTAGATTCTGCCAGACATCTAAGGCCAAATCAATAGTTCCCTTGATAGTTTGGACATCCCTCTGCTGTAAAACCAGACACATTGATCCACACTTCATTCAAGCGTCCAGAAAGGTGATATGAAGCATTGTATTGGGCAACGGAGTAGTAACTTTTGTCTTCCAATATTGCTGCCTTCCCAGTCTTGTTCTTATTTAGGCTGTTTACGAGAGCTTCAATTTCCTTATTATTGTCATCATCGTTAGCAAATCCAGTAAACTTCCTTACTGCTATGCAATGACTTTTCCACTTGACAAGCTGCACATTCAGTTCAGGATTGGGCTGTGGAGGGTTTCCACCATACTTTGCTGGGATATAAAACCTTACAAAATAGTTAGACCCGCTAGATGATGATGAGTTAATGCTTGTCAAGACAGGAGCAGTCATCACAATGTGAGAAGAGTTTAGGTTTCCACCATGAATGTATTCATACAACCTGATGCAAGCAATGCAAATTAACGTGAACTGTTTGAATTTTATAGAATAATCCTCAAAGTTAAGGAATAATGAGGTATGCTTATCACGTAATTAAAGATCATAAACCTCCACTGTGAAATTGTCTGAATTTTACATAACCCTTTTGCATTCTTCATCTAGCCCCATCAGACAAGATTCACTAACATCAAACTTAATTCGGTAGCATGAATTACAAATTTTGTGCAACTCCATTTTTGAGGTGCGCATAACTCGAAACATGATTTTCTCTATTTCAACCAAAGTACATTTCATTGGATCTAATAATGTATGACGTTAAATGATATGACACTTTATACATTTTTAAATTTGTAAAATTTAATTTAAACTATGAAATGGAAAAATAACATGTGATCCTAGTAAATGGAAAGTAGCTTTAACATTGCAATAATAATATCCATATAAAAAGGCAATACAATGATCTCAAATTAAAATTCCTGATAAATAACAAAAAAATTTCACCATTCAAAATTATCTTTTGTTATTATATCAGTGAGAGAGAAAGAGAGAGAGAGAGGATTTAGCAGTGTATTATATAATAGTAGGTTGGTTAAAGTTAAACCTGTGAAAACCATCTTTGGTGGACTCCTTGAAGTCGAAGGAGGTTGTTCCTAGGACAAGAGCAGACATCCACGAGGATTCAGTGTATAGTCTTACCTCGAAATCTGATTCTGAGTGCACCACTGTGTACTGTGGCGATTCGATGGCGTGGCCGTAGTGTACGAGGTTACAACTATTACTGAAGTAAAAGTAGAGTACTATTATTGCGAGGTGCATTTTGATTTTGTTTAATTTTGTGACGATTCTGTGGTTGTTGTGAGCTGTTTATTTTGCGCCGCCTTTTATAGCCAACACTATTTCGAAAGACTGATTTGAAAGAGTCTCTTCCAAATCACAAAGAATATTAAAAGGCAGACAGAAAGATTTGTGTTTTGATTTTTGTCAATTAATCAAAGCGTGAGTGCCTTCACTCCCATCATTTTCATTATTTTTTGTTGCCCACTAGTGCATAAAAATTTTGAGCTTAATACAAATGCATTGCTTATCTTATCGTATATTCATATATCAGGGGATAGTAAAACACCCCAACTTTGAATGGAATCCATGGTATTCCAAATGAAGAGCACGTAGGAATGGTCACCAACCAGCAGAGAACATATGTATTTATTTAGTCCAAAATCAATCATGAACCACTTTCCCAAACAAAGACAAAGGAACTTTACAAGTTAAAAGATCCGGTCAACAATGGATATCATGGAGTTCATAAAATTAACTACTCAAGTGCTCTACTAATGTAACATATCTTCGATATAGTGGGTGGTAATGGCCAAATGGGAAAAATTAATAGGGGAATGAAACTTCATTTGCATCCAGTTAAGCAACACTTTGCTTCATCCTTTCTTGAATCTACTCAAGGACAGAGGCATTGCAATCTTCTTAGAAGAGAATAAACCTATTTAAAATCATCAGCTGCAGTTGGAGAAGTATCATGCCTTTTCTTTTGATTAATTTGCGTCTTTTTTAATATTAAACAAAGGGTAAAGTCAGTAAAGAGTTTTGTAGTTTAATGACATAGCGTGGTTTCTTATTTGGAAAACTAGGATTTAAATCCTCCTCTCCTATTGTTTTAACTTTTAACTATTGAATTATCATTAAAAAGATTTGTAATTATTCAACACGCTTTCTTCTCTCCTTTGTAGGGAGAACCAATGTTCCAATATCTCATTTTTCATTGTTGTAATTATTATTAAAATAGACAAAAATAATGGGTGAAGCCCGAAGAGTGAGATCATGGAGCAATTTTTCACAAATATGCAAATTATATTTTTACTTAAAATTCACTTGTAGAAGCTAGACTGTGCATGCAATGAGTTTTTGGACCTATGACCTCATCCATTATGGATTATTGTGGGAGAAGAAAGTGAAGCAACAGATAAAATAGGACTCTTCAAATAAGTAGGTAGTATTTGAGTATGAGTGGGCTTTTTTCTTGAAGAGATATTTTTTTTGGGAGAAAAATCCTCTATAGGAATTTAATGTGTGGCAATTTATATTTTTATAGAGTTTAAGTGGACTATTTAAAGGCTAACAAAATTCCTAATGTACATTTTTCATATATCACACATTACCTTAGAGATCATTTAAACCATATGTTTTGAAAAATCTCTACCTAAATCTTTTCAATAAAAACTCCTTTTCTTTTCAAAACAAATATAATCTATTTTTTATTTTGTATTCAAAGAATTAGGGAAACAGGAATGCATGAATTTTTTTTTCATTAAAAGAAAAGATACTATGATTTTATGGTTAAAATTTTGGGATATGTTCTACTTTGTAATACATAAATAAAATAGACTTTTTTTTTCTATTGCTATATTTCTCTTATATTAAATTATATATGTAGGGACTGGGTTTGAGCACTTCGATTCTTAGACGAGTGGACTCAAACCCAACTAGCCCAATACAATGAATTTGTAGAGAGTAGGCCAAAGAACTAGGCGTTAGCGCATGGACAACAGTCAATATGGCGTTTATGGCAATCAAATAGAGGGGAACTGAGGGAGAGATTAAGAAAGAGGACTATATAATAGGAGAAACCCCCTATAAATAGGGGGGTTGGAGAATTTCTGTAATGATTTTTATTCATGAATTAGAGAATGGCACCTCGGAATTTGCCGAGGATCAACTTTCTTAATCTCTCCCTCAGTTCCCCTCTGTTTAATGGCCATAAACGCCATATTGACCGTTGTCCATGCGCTAACGCCTAGTTCTTTGGCTCACTCTCTACAAATTCATTGTATTGGGCTAGTTGGGCTTGAGTTCACTCGTTCAAGAACCGAAGTGCTCAAACTCAGTTCCTACAATTAGCGCCGTCTGTGGGAAGAACTTGTGTGTTAGTGTGTGCGACGGACAATCATGGTAGGACCGAGCTCTCATCAGCAAGGGACCGCTGCCAAGCGGAAGCTCCCTCTTTGTTTCCAAGAGAGTACACGCAGTTGTTGCTGTAGCTTAGCCTCCGCTCATGTATGCACTCCGGAGTACTGACTGCGCGGGGAGGACTACTAGATAAGAGACAATCCTAGGGGCTGGTCCTCAAACCTCCTGCTTCGGGAAAATCAACGCGCACTGGCAACATCCATTGATGATTGCACAACCGGTGACGTAGAGCACATGGTCATGTTCCTGATTGTTCCCACGTTGTCGGCTTATTTAAAGTTAGCAGCAAACCGCTACCGTTGGTTTCATTAAAGTTGGGGTGACAATTTTTCATTATCATTAACAGCACCAACTCCAAGTCCCGTGGGAGGGAAAAACGCCAACACACTCACTCACGAAGCAATTAGCGCAAAGAAACGAAAGATTCGGAAAGTAAAGTAAGTAAAAAAAAAAAAAAAAATGCAGCCACTTCTTTATTAAATAAAGGAAAAGTACATCATACACCAAATGGCTTAGGCAGGCTTGTTCTAAAACTAACTATAAAAACAAAGCCTTAGGCAGGCTTATTCTAAAGCCAACTATAAAAAGAAAGGCCGAGGCAGGCTTGTTTTAAGGCTACCAACAGCAACTGAGCCAATATGGATGGAACTGACGATGAGAAAGAAGAAGAAGCGGAAGCACCTGATGGCCCCATCCCAAGATGTTCCTTTGATTTTCTCCCAATTTCATGATAATTACGCATTGGAGGCGGCGACACTGGAGCATCAACCATTCTGCAGTCTTACAAGCCTCCATCGGCAAGTAAACTGGACGTGAATCACTACCAGCTTGAAGGGCAGGCAAATCCGCGAACTGGAGAAAAATATTATATCTCTCGCGAACCTTCCTCCTAACTGCAAAATGCCCTTCCATCAAGGTGGGACCCAAACTTTGTCGCATCGAAAGGCTGATGCGATCCACGCTCGCTTCAGCTCTCGACCGAAGGAGAAGGGTCTTCTTTCTTGCTTGGTTGAAAGAAGGGAACGTCTTTTGCCTTCGTTTCCTCTACCCCCACTGCATCCTCCAGGATCGGAGCGGCATTCTCGATTCCTGAATGGGGCTCGACTTCCTTGCCCTTACCCTTACCCAGGGCCATCCCATTTCCCTAAGCCTTGATTATAGTCTTGGCAAAGTCCTTAGAGATGCCCAGAATGTGGAGAACTTAAAGTTCCTATTGAACTCAAGAATTTGTAAAATGTGAGAGAACGATTCCCCCAAGGCGCCTTATATAGAAGGTGAAGGTTGGTGGAAATTAATCCCCGCCCAATTTCCAAAGAAGCCATCAACCGCTGGATTTACGTTAATCCACAAAGACATTAATGAGGGCGCACCTTGCATACCGAAACGTCAAGCACGCAACTCGAATAGTCGAAAGACGCCTCGTAATTAGAAGTGGCGAAAAAGTAACACGATGGAGCTCCTATCATACGTGGGGGTGGAAAGCTAGGCCGCCCATGTTCAGGCCAGTATTGGGCCAAGGGCCCAGTCCATGGAAGAATCCCTCCTCGGCAAAACAAGCTTAAGGCCATTATCACTCTCGAGGCAAGCTTTTCAATGCCGAGGACAAGTCCCTTTACTTCAAGAAGAGCTTAGGCGCTAGACAGAACCAAGGTTTTGCATGGTCCTCAAACTCAAGCCTATGGGGAAACTAGTTACTTTAAGAAGAACCAAGGTGCTAGACAGAACCAAGGTGTTACATGGTTCTCAAACTCAAGCCTATGGGGAAGCTAGTTACTTCAAGAAAAGCCTAGGTGCTAGACAGAACCAAGGTCTTGCATGGTCCTCAAACTCAAGCCTATAGGGAAGCTAATTACTTCAAGAAGAGCCGAGGCGCTAGACAGAACCAAGGTTTTGCATGGTCCTCAAACTCAAGCCTATGGGGAAACTAGTTACTTTAAGAAGAACCAAGGTGCTAGACAGAACCAAGGTGTTACATGGTTCTCAAACTCAAGCCTATGGGGAAGCTAGTTACTTCAAGAAAAGCCTAGGTGCTAGACAGAACCAAGGTCTTGCATGGTCCTCAAACTCAAGCCTATAGGGAAGCTAATTACTTCAAGAAGAGCCGAGGCACTAGACAGAACCAAGGTCTTGCATGGTCCTCGGACTTAAGCCTATGAGGAAGCTAGTTACTTCAAGAAGAACCAAGGTGCTAGACAAAACCAAGGTCTTGCATGGTCTTTGGACTCAAGCCTATGGGGAAGCTAGTTACTTCAAGAAGAACTAAGGTGCTAGATAGAACTAAATTCTTGCATGATCCTCAGACTCAAGCCTATGGGGAAGCTAGTTACTTCAAGAAGAGCCTAGGTGCTAGACAGAACCAAGGTCTTGCATGGTCCTCGGACTCAAGCCTATGGGGAAACTAGTTACTTCATGAAGAACCTAAGTGCTAGGCAAAACCAAGGTCTTGCATGGTCCTCGGACTCAAGCCTATGGGGAAACTAGTTATTTCAAGAACAACCTAAGTGCTAGGCAGAACCAAGGTCTTGCATGGTCCTCAGACTCAAACCTATGGAGAAACTAACTACTTTCATCAAGGATGCGAACAAACACAAGCCCATGAGCATCGCGTAAAGCATTTCAAAATACCTTGAACTTAATTCCGCAGCGTAATCAGCAGCTAACTGTCTTCTTAAGGTCAGTAAATTTTTAGATCGTACTTATGGGTACCCTTGTATATTGTGCCGTGGTATCTAATCTTAGGATTTAAGGGCCTATTTTTATGAATACTGTGCGCTTAGCATTCCTTTTTACCATTCATGGCAACCAATTCATGAGGTGTAGGATTAATATTGTAAAACCATCCCCTTAATATTCAATTCAGCAAAGGCAAGTCATATTATCAAGGCTCAATTATTAGCCAAAGTCTAAGTGGGAATTATCACTATGGACTTAACATTTTTTAACTACTGATTCAAAATAGAAAGTAAGCCACCATAGAGATTGTTCAGTTAATAGTAAAATTACAAGCGATAAAAGTAGCAGAACCTATCACAATGACAGCAAGCACATGATGTGGAGAAAGAAAGTCACTTTACAATGTTCCAAAAAAAAAAAAAAAAAAAAAAAGGCCTAAAGCAAAAGTACAGTTAATGCCAGCCAAAGGGGGCTACTTCTTCAACTTTGTTTTGAGTCCTTCCTTGGGGAGCTGGGCAGAAAGGGTCTCCGGGTCCCTAGGGCCTTCAGGTGGGGGTGTAACTCACAGAGGATTAGCTGAAAGAGGTGCCTCCTCAGCATCGGGTGCCTGGGCTTCAGAGGAGGGTCTTGCAGCACCTTGGAGCGCTTCCTGGTCAGGGCCCTCGTGTGTCTCATGTACTCCAGGATACTCGGTTTCCTTGGCAGGCTCGTTAGAAGTGGTAATAGCCAAAGCAGCTCCACTTGGAGCAATGCCAGCTTCCTCAGAAACCACTTCAGCTTCGAAGTTAGGTGGAGCAGCCTCACGAAGGGCTAGTGGGTAGTATACATTCTCCACCTTTCACAGGTCAGATAAGGCCTCAACTCCGGCCTGTCTGAAGGCCTCATTCCAAACTTGGGAGCAGTAGAGCATGCACACCCCAGGGACTTGAGCTTTGAGGGTAGCCTCCGTCTCAAACACCCCAGAGGCATAAGCCTCGTTCTCAGCCGCCTCCTTAGTGGCTTGAGCCTCCTCCTTGGCAAACTCTGCCTTTACCTTAGCCCGTAGGGCTTCATCTCGAGCAAACTCTGCCACGTTCTTGGCTCCCTCTGCCTCGATTGCCTTTTTATTCAGCTCGACAATTTGCCCTTTGGCAATCGTTAGCTGTTCCTCTGCCTCGAGTCAGCGCCTCGTTTGGTCCTGAGCCTGTTTTTAAGTGCCAACTAGGCTGGACACCGCACTATCTTTGGCCCTCGTCATCTCCTTCAGTTCCTCATTTGCCTTCTTGAGGTCAACCTCGAAGTTCTTAAGGGTTCGCACGGCATCCCAGCGCTTGTCACGCTCCTGATCCAGGGCCCTGCTCTGATTATTAGCCTCCTCCTCCAGCCTAAAGGAAGCCTGGACAACCTGCGACTTGAGACAAGCCTACCGTAAGTTAAAGATCGAAGAGCAAAATTCAATGAAGGAACAAGTGGCAGAGGTCTTACCATGCCCAGGTACCTCTTAAAACTAAGGACCACCTCTTGCCTCCTTAAGTTCCTCAGCTCAACGATATCAGCTGGCAATAGCAAGGCCCTTTCCAACGCGTCTGCCACATAGTTGCCCTTGCCTCCTTGGAAATCCCTAAGGGAAGCGTCGTCCATCAGGGGAGCCCCATGAAGCATTAGCGTAGGGAGCCAAGCTTGAGGTTCAGGCCGAATATCAACTTCTCTGTCCTGGCCCTGACGCCCAATCTTTAGTTGCTTTGGAGGTCGCCGATCCTCATCCTCTTCTTGGGAGGAGCGAGACCTATCAACCCCCATAGGCCACTTGCCTTTATCCTTTTTCTGTTTGGGGTCGGAGGGCTCGAGCCTTGGTGATAGGCTTGGCTGAGGGGGAGGAGGTGGAAACTTAGGCGGGGCGGAGGACGTGATCTAAGCAGGCTGGGACTTAGGGGGAGAAGGGGGAAGCTTGGAATGAGCCCCCCTAGCACATCCTTCCCTGCCTGGCCCTCATTCAGATCGAACAGGCTGGTTTGGGGTTTTCTCTTGAAACCCATTTCAACCTGAGAAGAAATCCCCGTTGACAAGATGTCCGCTTCGGTCAAGTTGGGGTCGACAAAGTCACTAGAGAGATCCTCGGGCGGATTGTCGTGGTCGAAAGCGCCAAGTTCGTTTCCAGACAGACCCAAATCCACAACTTCTTCCTCTCCCTTGCACCTTCTCCCTCGTCCTCCAAAGCTTGATGGGATGAAGAAGGGCCCAACGAAGGAACACCGTCTGGGATAAGAGATCCTTCAAGAAGTAAGAACCCATGTTCTACCACAGTAATCCTGTGAAGCCAAGGATCCTTGGCTCTGATCACGTACTTCAGAGCCGAGAATGATTTCTGTATTGGGTCGTATTCAAGGATCTTATGGGCGGCCCAAACTTGATTATCTGCTTCGTTCATGAAGATCTCTGCCCTGAGTACGGTTTCAAAGTCCGCCTTGTTGACCAAGTGGAAGTGCCGTTCAAAAGCATGCGACTCTACAAAAAAAGAAGGCATGTTCATATTAGCAACTAAGCAATATGGACTAGGATAACGCAAAAGGTCATACTCTTTCCTACACTAAATATCCCACCTAGTGCCCCCTCCATTATAGGACAATGAAGGCCGTCGTGCCACTCCCCAAACAGAATTAAAAAGTCCTTATATAAACCCTTGCTAGACTCAGGGAGGAACTGGATAAGCCGAACCTTATCCTCCCTCGTCTTCATGTAAAAGGATTTGCCCTTCAGGTGTTGGAGGTTATAGCACCAATTTACGTCATGGTGAGTTAAACTCAACCCCATTTTCTCGTTTAAAGCGTCCACACAACCTAGGATCCTAAACACGATAATGGCGCACTAGGTAAGGGCTAATCGAAAGTGCCTAAGGTAGTCCCTCATCACTGGCCCCATAGGGATCCTCATGCCACTTTTTAGGAAAGCGATTATAGGGATCGCTACTTCATCCGCTTTTCTCCTAATATACCACTCCCCTTCCTCACAGTACCTCAAACCTACATTACTAGGTATCCTATAATCGGCGATGAATTTTTCCATCGCCTCTTCAGACTCAACCAATTTTTTAAACCTACCCATCCTAGAGAACGATCAAGAGATTCAGGGAAAAGCGAAAGAGAGAGAGAGGGGTAAGAGGAAAAGAAATTCAGACGGGAGAAAATATGAAGAGAAGAAAACTTACAAAAACGAGGAAAAGCTCCTCGGATAGGCTTTTTATGCTAAAAAGAGACGTAAGATCAATTGGAGACTTGACCAAGTTCAGAGTATGTGTGCAAAAGCTCTTGAATGCAAAAGTAAAGAGGCAAATCAGTTCAAATGGGTGTTTATACCCCCAATTAAGAATAACCGTACGGGTTCTCGCCCATAAAGTCAAAAAGATCCCCTACCGTTTGATTATCATCACACCGTTGAACGTGGGAAGCACATAGCCGCCAGAATTTAATGCTGGTGCGCTCCATTCACAGAAGCGTTAGGAACACGCCTTGGGCAAGTGAAAGGGCTCTGACACTGAAGGAAGACAAGGCTTGCCAAGACATAAGAAGGGCCCGAGGACATCAAAATCCTCTTCCCCGCCCGAGGAGACAGACAGCAAGATTTTAAGGGGCTATTATGGGGCCCGAGAATTTAGTAACCCTGGCCCACTTTATATTTAGCCCAAGACCCGCGTCGAGGAGGAAGCAGTGTCCGAAGATGAACAAGGAAGGCCCAAGTGGCCAAGGAACGTCGCCGAGGACGATCTTGTCCTCGGTCAGCCGAGATTATAGAAAAGAGGAACGGCACACCATCAAAGGCAACCCCCCAGAGCGTCCCAAAGAAAAGGACAGGTACCATGGATCAACCATGAGAGTACAGTGGAGGAGCAATCCAAAAGGAAGCTGTCATTTCCACATTAAATGCCCGTAGTCGACATTCTGGCCGCATTAATGAGAAAGTGACCCCCGAGCAGTGCTGCCTTGGTTGCTACAACTCACAGGACGTCTAGAAAGGTGGCTGATGGGACAGGCACTCAGGTATAGGCTTAGATGATCAACAAGTGAAAGGCAAAGATTAATGAAAGAGGACTATATAATAAGAGAAACCCAGACAGCGGGGGCTAGAGAATTTCTGTAATGATTTTTATTCATGAATTAAAGAATGGCACCTCGGAATGTGCCAAGGATCAACTTTCTTAATCTCTCCCTTAATTCCCTTCTGTTTGATGGCCATAAACGCCATATTGACCGTTGTCTATGCGCTAACGCCTAGTTCTTTGACCTACTCTCTACAAATTCATTGTATTAGGCTAGTTGGGCTTGAGTCCACTCGTCCAAGAACCGAAATGCTCAAACCTAGTCCCTACAATATACTTTAAAACAGATAAAAGTGACATTTATTATTAAATTTATCTAAAATTAATTGATTTGTATATATTTTATTTAAAGAATATTAATTGTGATTAATATAATTTAAAAGATAATTATACATGACTTAATGAAAGAAAATATTTGTCTTGAATTATATAAAACTAACTTGATAAAATTTTCTTATATAAGAAAATAATATATATAATAAATCATATATTTAGCTTGACACCCTACAAAAATTCCCAATTCGAATACATTTCCTTCTTCTAATCCTATTTTTTAAATAATAAAAAAATCAGTGTAGGGTTAGATAATTAGCCAAAATGAGGTTTACCCTTGTCTAGTTCTTCTTCTTCTTTTTTTGTTTTTTCGTTTTTTTTTTTTTTTCTTTTTTGACCAGTAGGAAGAGGTGTTGATGTTTGTAGTTTTGTCAATGTTCATAACTTATTTTTCCTCCCTAGTCACGTGCCAGCCTCTAATTCGCCAATAAATTGCAACTTCATAAGACTTAGAAATTGGGCCAAATATGTACAGAAGTAACAGAACCCAAGAGTCCAATTAATTGTCTATTGGGTTAGGCATTTTTGCTCATTTTCTTTTCATGCAAATGGGCAAAGCACTAAGTTTAATTACTTTAGAAGTATTAAGTGCCTGTATTTTTATTTCTCAAAAAAAAAAAAAAAAAGTGCCTGTATTTTTCTAATTCACGAGATGGGTTTTACGAAATAACGAACTCAGATCTCAAGATAAACTTTGGGTCTCATGCAAATGTGCTTTGCGAATTCTGAATTATGACCCATTAACTTTTACAAAACCTATTGAGCCTACGACCCTGTTCTCTGTCTCTCTCATCATGGTTTGGGCCCTACAATCAGTAGCCCTTAATGAATAGAAAATGTACCAGATTACCTTTCTCTCAAAAATAATGGAAAATGTCCAAGCACATGTTTTTTGCAAGACAAAAAAGCTAGTAGACTCATTCCTCGAGACAACACCCAAGCCCATTAATTTTTATTCCCAACCACATTTTTTATGGCAAGTGAAATAGGAGTTTTTTTTTTGTGATGAGTTAAGGTAAACCTTCAAGGGCCATTGCATCTAGAAATAAGCTATGAGCTAAAAAGTGCTTAAAAAAGTGCAGCCCATCTTCTTATTCTTGCTTAAGAGCATTCCTTATGTATAACCCCAAAAACATGACAAATGAAAAATAGTTAAATAGAAATTATGATTCATACAAATGCACAAAAAGCCACTTATTTCAAGTTACATCCTCGCATGAAGTTATCAAACTTGCTACTTTGCATCACAACTGTAGCAAATTGTAAAACTTATTTTGACATATTTTATTCTCTATCTCCTCAATAACTAGGCTAGGGTTATGGTGGCTGGATGCTCTCTCTCTCTCTCTTTTCTTTTTTCTTTTTTCTTTTTTTTTCAATGCTGGTATTAAATATGATATAAAAATTGTTATGTAGATTATTTTACATGACATATTGAATAGTAAAAAATGAGACGTAGGATGTATGGTTAAAGTGGTTATGTAAAATAGATAAAGTAGTTTTTTAGTGAAGAAAAATGTTTTTTTTTTTTTTTTTTGCACAATGAGATGGAAATGCTCTTATGAAATAATTAAAAAAATTGCAAAATGTTTCAATCAAAGTTTGAAGTACCAAGTTGGTTCTAGTTAACTCAATCAATAAAATCTTTTATTGTCAAACATGAGATCTAAGATTCAAATCTGACCTACACCAAAATTCCAATCAATATCTTTTGCTACTTTGCAGTTCAATTATAAATGAAAATCAGATTAATGAATGGGCCTTACTGTTCATAGCGCAAGTACCCATATTTGTTAACTCTGGGCTAGTGTGTACCAACGGGGCCCATGTTTAAAGCATTTGGAAACTGGACTATTGAGTTGAACTAATATGTTTAAAGCCACGATTAAAGAGATTATTGTAGCTCAACTTTGATATGTTAAAGAGATTTTTCAATTTAACTATTTTACCCCTCATTAGAAAAATTATTCTAATTTTTTCTTTCATCTATTTACTAATAAAATTTTTAATTTTTGGTTTTAAGAAAATCCGTATGAACTAAACAATAAAGGTAATTTTGGAAATGGAAAAGTGGAAACTAAAAAATTCTATTCCAATTTATATAATTAAATATAATCTTAACCCATTTTAGAAGTTATAAAGCGAAAGTCATTTTACTTTCTTCAAGATTTTATCTATAAAAGAACGTTATAATTACCCCCATGAGGTATTCGGTGGTGGGCTCATTGGTCTAGGACGTGACATAAACCAAAAAGTTTTAAATTCAATCCACCATATTGCCCCAAGAGGGGTGGCCCAGTTGGGAGAGATCCCACATGTAAGCACAAGGTCCCTTGTTCGAGTCGTGGCGGGTACCGTGTGGGAGGAGGGTTCCTAGCTTGCAATGTGTCTCTCCTGCTGGCTCTCTGGGGGTGCTAGGGTGAGGTCTGTGGCGTTTCGGTCACAGTAGCTATGACTCAATCTAACATTCCCTAGCAGGGGAGTGCCCCTATTAGGTCATGCCCTGGGGAGTTAGTCATAAATGTTCGCCCCCCGCCCCCCCCCCCCCCCCCCCTTTTTTGTTCATCAAAAAAAAAATCCACCATACTATTGGTCCATGGGATTTCTAGAGTGTCTCATGAGCAAAGAGTTGAATAGTCTAGCCAAAGGTTGTGACACCACTTTCTTATATTAAAAAAAAAATTGTATTTGAAAATATTTAGATTGGTTAGATGACAATGAATTCAAGAAAAAAAAAATAGCAACCTTAGGAAGCAAAGCATTTTTTTTAAATAAGAGGTAAAAATAAAATATAAATATAAATAATTTATGTCAAATTAATTTTTTTGTATAAGGGGAAAATATGAGAAATGGAGATAGAGAAGTAATGGGTAAGCATTACAGAAAATCTTGAATTTTCCATAACTATTTATTTTTTTTTAATTTTTTTTTAGTAATTAACGTATATAATAGGGTTAGTTTCAAGTATGAAGGTTGTTGAGGGGAAAATTGATGCCTCTAAATAAAATTTTGGGAAGCCAAGCCAAAACTCAACTATGGGCTCTTGAGATGGTGCCTAAAGGCTTTTGGTGTGGTGATAAGCCTATCCAAGCAAGAAATAAAGGCTGCACTTGACATAACAACAACAAAAGCCCAATAAAAATACTTCATAAGACTTTAATACGTTAGTGGTCCTTTTCTTATAGTGCAAGAAAAATAAATTCTCCAGCGGTAGGAATGAAATTACACTTAAAAGTCCAGCAGTCAATGATAAATAAATTTAGGTAAGTGTTCACTCCTGGGGGTTCTTGTGTGTCATGGTCAGGGGAATTTATTGTACTTTCAACCATCATTACATCAATATGAGGGAAGAATTCCATTGTTACAAATACATTATATCCTTCAATAGTAAAACAAAAAGTAAAAATTAAAGGTTTCACGGGAAGAAAAAATGGTTTAATTGGCATGGTGTGAAGGGAGAGAGAGATCTCAGCTCAATGCAGCAAGTATTAAACTAAGATCTTGGGAAATATATGTACATAAGGCATGAATGGGGTAATGTGGGTTGTTTTGAGTAAGTGGGATGGAATTAATACTGAGGTTAAAGCTTTAGTGAGTAGTGGACTGTGTGTGACTGATTAGGGAGCATTTATGAGCCGTGGATATGCAAAAGAGGAAATGAATGTCTAAGGCTAGGTGAGTATGGGCTAAGGGGAATGAGTTGTGAGCTTGAGGAGAGCTAAACCACAAGTAAAATGGCAAACAAATCAGGAGTTTCAGAGGGAGTAGCTGTGTGTTTGTGGACTGGGGTGCTTGTGATTTTATAGTGGAGCTTAAGGAAGTATTAATTAACAAGAATCCAAAAACGTAGGATTGATTAGGGTCAAAGAATCAGGCTTAATCATCCTAGGATTTGGCCAGAAGTAGGAAATTTGCTTTTGGGGCTACCTAGCTTCTTTGGAAAATATGACACATGGTGGGTTTTTGGGGTGTTTTGCATTAAATGACAAGATTTCTAAAGCTGAGTTTGACCAATAGGATTAAGGCAAGTATCAAGGAGGAATCTTAGTGTTGCAACTAAGATTTGGACCCCAAGAAGTAGGACTCAACACCCCAAGCTAGGTGTCAAAGTTTAAGCTTACTTCAAGGGGTTCTGCTGAAGATCCCTTTATGCCCTCCAAACCACATGTTCCCAATTTTTCCCCTTTAGGATTCATAGGCTTGGCACATGAACCATGTCTTGAACGTTTTTGACATTTATGGCATTAATTTGTTGAGATTTGGATAACTTGGTTTCAGCCCCCCTTCCGCTGTAGATGTAGTTTGGAGGAAAATGATGGAGTTCTATCACCCATTAGACTTCAGCTAATATCACAACCTTCAGGCACTGTTCACGTCAAGTAGAGGATGACAAAAAGTTGATGGGACAGCCCCTAGTTCATCTTCAAAGACTTGGTTCACTTGTAGAAGCCTCCAATTGTACCCTGGTCAAGGATGAACAAGAGTTGGTTTTCTATTTTCAATCCTCTGCCTCTTACTAGGGTTCTTTGGATTGGGCTTGCTCATGTGAGTTGGTCCCTTTGGGCTGGGTTGTGTTAATCCTACAAAATGGACATCAACAACACATGTTGCCATGGGTTTTCATCCCACATGGACTTTTATTATTAGTAAATATTTTAGGTTTTCATAGATACTTGTAATGGGTCTTTGGGCAATGAGTTGTAATATTTAAAATAATAGAATTAGTTTCAAAATGCCTTTGTAACTAACATTTGCTATTTTTGAAAGTGATGAATCCCACATCAAAAGTAATGTTCATGATTTCTAATAATTACATCATAATTTAAATGGTGAGCTTGTGGGATTGAATAGTTACCATGAGCTTCGAAGATGGATGTTGCGATGTAAATGATGACCACACGCTCATAGGTTTATAATATGAGATGAATATCATAATTTTCAAGATAACTGTCCATGAGCTTTTATAAAATGATTGTCATGGTTTTTGTCATAGTAATGTTTTAGAAGCATTGTTCATCTTTTAAATGAAATAAGCATAATATTTTTATAATATTTTTTTTGCCAAGCGTTAACAATATTAGGCTTTTGATAAAATAGTGTCAACATAAATTGGATTTTTGATATTGCTAGCAAGAACTGGGCTTTTGTTGTTGCCAATGAAAATTGGGCTTTCGATGTTGCCAGTGAGAATTGGGCTTTTTGATGTTGCCTGCAAGAACTGTGCTTTTGATATTGCTAATGAAAATTAGGCTTTTTGATATTGCTAGTGAGAACTAGACTTTTTGATGTTGCCAACTAGAATTGGGCTTTTGATGTTGCCAATGAAAATTGGGCTTTCGATGTTGCCAATAAAAATTGGATTTTTTTATATTGCCAGCAAGAACTGGGCTTTTTGATAAATAATTTGCCATAGGTTTGAATCATGGGCTTTGATTATGGGGTTGAATCCCATTGATAAAAGAGTATTGCCATGAATTTGAATCATCGGCTTCAATTATGGACTTGAATTCCATTGAGAAAATTGTTTTGCCATGTATTTGAATTATGGGCTTTTTTCAAATATTGCTAAGCATAAAAATTCTTGGGCGTTAGAAAGAATGAGATTTTAACTTGCTCAGTAAATAATTTAAACTTTACAAAAATATTGGGTTTTATAGTGTCTTACATTTGTAGCCCAGTTTTGTGATGGAAAGAAAAACGGTTGTGGGCTAGCATAATAATAAAAAAATGTTTAGCTATGCCCAATAATTTGTTTGTGACATTTGAAAAATAAATAGGTGTTCTTTAGATAATATTAGGTGTAAAAAAAAAATGTACCCTAACAAAGGTCTAGAAATCCAATTTCCTACAGATTTTAGAAAATGTACCCTAAAAGCTTCTTTGATTTTGTGGAAAATATTCTTTTTAGGAAATGTTGTTAGTTTTTTTTTTTTGGTGTGTGTGTGGGGAAAAAAATGGCTTGTTTTCCTACTTTTGGGTGTGATTTTGAAAATAATCCAAAATTTTCTTATTTTGTTAATTCACACAAAAAATCATTAATATTTTATGTAAATGCAGTAGTACTGGCGATGATAAATTGATGATTGTATGATGGTGGTGGTGGTTGGATGGTGGTAGCAATGGCAATGGTGGTAGCAACATCAATTGTGGTGGTAACAGCAACATGAAGGGTGATGGCCATGCTAAATGTGGCTGTGATAATTAGTGTCAGCAACAAAAGAGAATGGAAGATGGAAAATGTTGGAATGGTGGAAAATGTTCTTATTTCTCAAAAGTGAAAAATGTTTTTGGCATTTTTGAGTTATTTTCCATTAATTTCGGAAAAAGTTTTATGCTGACCAAAATATTCCATCATATGATATCTCGTCAAACAAATGGAACATTATAAGATTTGGTTAGGTAATAAAGCTATGTACCAAACTTTTCCCATTATTATCCAAACTAACTACCGGTTTGAGTTACTAATACTAAATTTCACTATTCATCAAGACACATTTCAATGATTTAATAATAATAATTTGATTTATATCTTATAGTAAAATTCAAAAACTCGCCTTATAAGATCTACATTGTTGCTTGAAAAATATGATATTTTCATTGGTTTTACATTACTTTGTACCTTTAAAAATGAATAAGGTGTTACTTTTAAAAGTTCTACATTCTATTCTAAAAGATGAAATAAGATCATTTAAACAGATGTCAAGACATATGTTGCTGACTATGATCTATGAACAAAAAAGACGTATATGGCTGATTGACAACGAGAGACGATGCCTTGAACTTTTATATCTCTTACATATTTGGTAACAAGACACATGTACATGTGCAGGTAATGAATGAAACATATGATTAACCATCATATGTTGTCCCCATAGCAAGCCATGCCAAGAAGCTAGAGTTCAGATTGTGTATTTGGTTCGAGCAACATCATCATGATGAACATAATGATGTATTAGCAATATGGCCCATGAGATTATGCCTTGGGGATGTTACACTTACGTACCTAATTAAAAAGAGTGCCTAAGGAAATTCATCTCCAACAATTTCCACCCCCCGAAATCATGGCTTATGCACAAACCCTGTTGGATTAAAGAGCAGTCAGCGACATCTTTCACTGGCTATGTCCCTTTATTTGCAAACCCTTTTAGGATTTTTTTTAATTTTTTGTTTTTGGCTGTGAAAACCCCATTAGGATTTACTTCATACCCTCATTCAACTAGGAAAGGTGACCATGCCTCTTAGAGACAAAATCATTGCTCAACATTAGTCTACCATGCTTGCAAGCCTTTCATGTGGCTCTTTTTTTGCTCTTTCAAGACCCTTTTGCATTAAAATATGACACACATCACAGAAGGATGAAGATCAATGAACCCTTCCATATAGAATCATCAATCATGTACACATGAGAGAGAGAATAATGGTCGTAATACTATTTCATGAACAAAAGTTGGTGTTCACTAGTGGTTCTGAATTGATCATTTAAGCCCTACATACACTACTACCACCCTTTATAATGATTCTATTCTCTTCTTTTTATGTCGGGTCTAAGTGGAATTCACTTTAATACGATTCCACTTTTAAACTTAAATTCTAAAAAATCAGATGCCTAGCCAGATGCTGGTCTAACAAGAAATGCAATCTACATGTGTCTTTGTTCCATGATAGGTTAACTATTCTTTTTAATCTTTTACTTTGGTTGATTTTACAAAAATGAAATTGTAATTTACATTTACTATTTCAAGTGATTTGCTTGTTTCATATAATGTTAACGACCAAGTAAAGAATTGCTTAAACTAATATGACTTTCTTTGAAGTCTATGTTCCTCATCTAGACACTTCACAGACATTCTCTTCTAAGTGGGATCGGATGATAATGCAAAAGTTTGTGAAAGGTTCTTTTAGACTTTGAATTGAAGCTCATTGACCAAATTAGCGGCTCAAAAAAAAGAAGTCAAGAAATTACAACTATGTCATCATGACAAACTTCTTAATTGCTTTTCAACCATTTGAAATACAAGCCCACAGCCCCCACTTAAATGTGGGTAATTATCCTTATATACTCTTTCATATTCTCAGTTGGACATCTTTTTCAAGGTTTCTAGGAATTGGGTCCTAAAAAGCTCACCTTTGGTTCTTCCTTGTGGGGTTCTCAAGCCATCAGTAGAAATGGGTCTAGTCATGTTGTCTCTAAGTCAATATAAATAAAGTTTTTAGTCAACCAGCTTTTCAGGTAAGGAGATATGAGTCTTGTTTAATTGGAATTTGCATCTCAAAACCTTTTTTTGGGTGGAGATTAGATACATAGTAGTAGTAGCAGCAGCAGCCACAAGCTCTTCAAAGATTTTAGGACAACTCCATCATGGTGCTCTTAAAATTCCATTCAATCCATCTATTTTGAAACAAGTCAATTGGATTTTGCAACATCATCAACGTTTTATTAAATGTTGACTGTTATTATTTTGGCATATATTTAAATTGTTGATGATGTTTCAAAACTTAACCCATCCACTTCAAAACAGATTGATGGGATTTTAGGAACTTCTTGATTGAATTATCTAAGAACTAAGAATATCTTAATCCACCTGAACCAGTATGAAAAACACAAGTTTAGACCACTCCAATTACAACTAATTACCAGTTTTAAGTAAATTTCATAACTAAGTCGGTTAATTAATTGCATGGATATACACAACAAACAGCCAATCCCCATAACTAACTGACCAAAACACCATGAAGCGTTTACAGAGAGAAAAGCCCACAAGTAAAAAACTTTTCGAGACCTATAGCACCAAACAAATTCACTAGTAAGAATAGTTGAGGTACATTATTTACCCTTACAAACCCCCCAAGTTCTAAGTAAGCGTAGTTGTATCCCAGCTTCCCGCTCCTACTAGCAACTAATTATACCAATCATTTCTCCTTACTAGCTACTAGTTCCACAAGTCGAGCCACCAACATCAAATCCAAGAACTTGGATTCAAGGACTCTTAAAGTATGCCACATTATCCTAGAGCCAAGCCTGCAACTTGGGCCAACAATCACACTTCTTCTTCATATTTCTTGTGCGTGTGGGTACAATTATTCTAGCATTCACATCTCAAAATGCCCAAAAAAGATTCATTTTCCATCACTAAAAGCTATTCTGTTTATTTTCCTTAACTACTTTAACAATACACCCTACATCTCATTCTTTATTCTCTTAAGTATTGGTATCAGTTTATCAAAAATTTTCTTCATATTTTCGGATAAAAGCCAACTTTTCCTATTTTAGCTAACTTATTTTCCTTTTCACACGTATTAGATTCTTTAATTTAAGAGTAATGCTACAAACATAAACTATTTTATAACATTTTTACAAATTACTGATGTGGCAAATTCTTACTATTTCTAATATGGGTCCATCACTAACATCACATTTTTACTTACAATAACTATTTGGAAAATACTAAAGCCACTTACATTAGCAGTTTGTAAAAATGTTGTAAAATAATTTGTATCTGTAACATTACTCTTAATTTAAACCATATTTCATTTAGATATTATTGGAGCATTTTAATATTAAATAATTAAAATAAATAAATGTTACAACATAAATGTAAAGATGTGGGAGTGAATATGGAAGATGAAGAGTTAGTGAAAATATTTAATCCCACATTGAAAAGAAGAGACTATTTTATTCTTTTTAATTGTGATGATTAATGGGCTAACATGAATTGTCTCAAATATTGGGCTAGATACGTGCACAATGAGGAGGTGAAGGGTGGAGGTATCAAAAATGGAAATGAATCAGTCTCTAAAGAAGGACTACACCGGTTACAAAGTTTAGCCAACTAAGGGCTTCAATCTCCCTAAAGAAAATGAGTCTGTTGGAGATCTTAACAAGCCCTTTCGCTTTAAGGGAACCCACTTCAAGAGATGGAAAGGGAAAATTAGGGCTTGAATCTCCCTAAAGAGAGTGAGTGCCGCGCCTCAGTCCAAATAGTGTTGTGTAATTTCTTTCTTAACATTAATAATATTCAGAAGTATTATTCAATTTCTTGTTGTGTTGTTTCCATTATTATTGTGTTTGCACTAAACATTTTAAGAAGATTCAGCACACGGAGCCTACATAAGAGAAACCAAATGAGCCTGTTGGAGATCTCAACAAGCTCTTTCGCTTTAAGGGAGCCTACTTCAAGAGGTGGAAAGGGAAAATTCTCTTCTACTTAAGTCTTCTCAAAGTCGCCTACATCCTCACTGACAAGAATCCATCAAAAGTTTCTACCGATAAGATGAGTGAGGAAGAATATATTCTCCATCAAGAAAAAGTAGACAAGTATACAAAAGATGAATATAATTGTCACTCTTATCTATTGAATTGTCTTGCCGATCATTTCTATGATTATTATGATACAACTTACAATTTTGCCAAAAAAATTTTGGAAAGCTTAACAAAGTAAGTATGATACCGAGGAGACAGGTGGAAAGAAGTATGCTGCTAGTAGATTTTTCCGTTACCCAATGGTGGATGGAAAATTGGTGGTGGATCAAGTACAAGGCTTTCAAATGATCTTTGGAGAATTGAAATCCGAAGGTATAAAGATTGAAGACAATTTGGTGGTAGCTGGCATGATTGACAAACTATCACAATCATGGAGAAAGTTCCAAAAGACTTTGTGGCACAAACAAAATGAGACATCCTTGGAGACTTTGATCACACGCATCCGTGTGGAAAAGGAGGCTAGAGGACAAGATGCACTCATGACACAAGAGAGCAATGGTAATTCCACCACAAAAGTAAACCTTATTTCAGCCAATAATAATATGCCCAAAAATCATTTTCCTAGAAATGGTCAATTAAAGCCTAAAAATAAAGCCTTTAAAAATAATAATAGACCTCAAGGAAGGGGAAACCCAAATAAAAATTACAATAAGAACCAAGGACCCCCTTCACAAGATCAATTTAATATATCCTGTTTTGTCTGTGGCAAGAGTGGACATACTGCTCAATTTTGCAAATTTCAGAAACGTAAATCTGTTTCACAGGTTAACGTAACCGAGAAGCCTTTAGTGGCTATGATTACAGATATCAATATGGTGCAATATGTTGAAGGGTGGTGGGCAGATTCTGGTGCTAATAGGAACGTCTGCTGTGACAAAAATTGGTTCAAGTTATACACTTCTTTTGAAGAAGAAAAAACTGTTATGTTTGGTGACTCTAACAAATCCAAGGTTCTTGGGAGTGGTGAGGTTGAATTGAAATTCACTTCTGGATGTGTGCTAACATTGAAATATCTACTTTACACTCCGTCCATGAGGAAGAATTTGATGTCAAGTTTTTTGCTTAACAAGGCTGGCTTCAAGTAAACTATGGAATTTGATAATTATGTAATTACTAAAAAATGATTATTTATGGCCAAGGGTTATGCTTGTGATGGAATGTTAAAATTGAATGTTGAGAATAATAAAGCATCTACCAATTCAGTTTATATGCTTTCTTCTATTAATTTTTGGCATGCTCATTTGTGTCATATAAATAGTAGATATGTGAGAATCATGAGTAGTTTAGAATTAATTCCAAGACTGTCAAAATATTTTGAAAAATGTAAAACTTGTAGTCAAGCTAAGATTACAAAAAGACCTCATAAAAGTGTTGTAAGAAATACCGAATTACTTGAGTTAATTTACTCTGATTTATGTGAATTTGAGGAAATTTTTACTTGTGGAGGAAATAAATATATTATCACTTTTATTGATAATTTCTCAAAATATACAACTGTTTATTTGTTGAAAAATAAAAGTGATGCTTTTGAAAATTTTCAAGAATTTTTAAAAGAAGTCGAAAATCAATTTGGTAGGAAAATAAAAAGAATAAGAAGTGATAGAGGCCGTGAGTATGAATCAAGTGCATTCAATTCATTTGTTCAGTCTTTGGGAATTATCCATAAAACTATTGCACCATATTCACCTACTTCTAATGGTATGGCTGAAAGAAAAAATAAAAATTTAATTGAGTTAACAAATGCCATATTAATTGAATCTGGTGCACCTTTACATTTTTTGGGTGAAGCTATTTTAACTGCATGTCATGTTTTGAATAGGGTGCCACATAAAAAATCACATACCACACCTTTTGAGATGTGGAAAGGACATAGGCCAAATTTGGGATATTTGAGAGTATGGGGTTGTCTTGCTTTTGTAAGGCTTACTAACCCTAAAATACCTAAATTAGGTATAAGAGCTACTACCTGTACTTTTCATGGTTATGCGATTAATAGTACAACCTATAGATTTTTTTATCTTAAAAACAAAATAATTTTTGAATCTGGTGATGCAATTTTTCATGAAGAAAATTTTCCTTTTAAATTGAAAAATAGTGGAGGTAAAGAAAATATTTTGTCACAACCTAGTTCTTCTACTTCACATTTACAAAATCAAGGAAATTTTGAAATGGAACCTAGAAAGAGTAAGAGAGCTAAAGTTGAAAAGGATTTTGGTCCTGATTATTATGTTTTTAACATTGAGGAAAATTCTAAAAATTTAAAAGAGGCTTTAACATCACCTGATACTATATTTTGGAAAGAGGTTGTAAATGATGAGATGGAATCTCTAATTTCTAATAGAACTTGGAAATTAGTAGATTTTCCACTAAGTTGTAAGACCATAGGTTGTAAATGGGTCCTTAGAAAAAAGTTGAAACCGGATGGATCAATAGATAAGTTTAAAGCTAGACTTGTGCAAAAGGCTAAACAAAAAGCTAATCTTGATTTCTTTGATACATTTTCTTTGGTAACAAGAATTACATCTATTATATTGTTAATGGCTATTGCTGCAATTTTTTATTTGAAAATTCATCAAATAGATGTAAAAACTGCTTTTCTAAATGGGGATCTAGAGGAAGAGATTTATATGGATCAACCCGAAGGCTTTGTAGAGCTTGGACAAGAAAGCAAGGTATGTAAGCTAACTAAATCCCTATATGGCTTAAAACAAGCACCTAAGCAGTGGTATGAAAAGTTTGATTCCTGCATAATTGAGAATGGTTATAAATCAAATGAATGTGATAAATGCATTTATTCTAAATCATTGAATAATTTACATGTTATTATTAGCCTCTATGTGGATGATATGTTGATTTTTAGCTCTAATATGCATGTTATAAATGAAACAAAAAATATGCTTAAAAGCCATTTTGATATGAAAGATCTTGGTGAGGCTAATTTTATTTTGGGTATGAAAATTACAAAAATATGTGATGGAATATTTCTTGATCAATTACATTATGTTGAGAAAATATTGAGAAAATATAATTTTCATGATCACAAAAGTGTAGCTATTCCTTTTGATTCTAGTGTTCATTTATTTCCTGTGAGTAATGATGATAAGATTTTTAATCAAAAGGATTATACTAGAATCATTGGTAGTTTGCACTATGCTACTGATTGCACTAGATCTGACATTGCATATGCAGTAGGAGTGCTTGGCAGATTTACTAGCAAGCCTTGTAGAGATCATTGGCTAGCTATTGAGCGAGTCATGAGATATTTAATTGGTACCAAAATTTATGGCTTATTTTATAAAAAATATCCTGCTGTGATTGAAGCTTTTAGTCATGCCAATTGGAATACTTTGTCAGGTGATTCTCTATCTACCACTGGTTATATTTTTACCTTAGGTAGTGGTGCTATTTGTTGGAAATCTAAAAAGCAAACAATAATTGCTAATTCAACAATGGAAACTGAATTAATAGCATTAGTTTCAGCTAGTGACGATGCAAATTGGCTTAGAGATTTGTTATATAAAATCCCACTTTGGAAAAAGCCAATTCCACCTATATTAATTCATTGTGATAGCATTGCCACAATTAGTAGAGTTAAAAACTGTTACAACAACGGTAAATCCAAACCTATAAGAAGAAAGCATAGTATTGTGAAATCTTATTTGAGTAGTGGCATCATAACTGTGGATTATATTAAATCTAATGATAATCTTGCAGATCCATTTACCAAAGCATTGGCAAAAGATAGAGTTTGGAATACATCGAGGGGGATGGGACTAAAGTCCATAGAATCATGAGCCATGTATAAGGATACTCAACCCGAGGACCAGAGATCTTAAGAATTGGGTTCAATGGAAAAAATGAATCATATGATGGTCGTAAGAAATGCACTATTTATTTTTTTTTAATTATTTATTTTGTAAATAATTTTTTAATTGTTCATCCCTATGATGTAAGTGCATTTATCTTGTAATGTGGAGATGTTGAGTAAAAAACTCTTAATGAAATTTGTGGCTCATATGAATGGGATTTTAGAATTATAGGAGCACCCTTGACAAAATTTCACCTATGTGAGTGTCGGGGTGGGGCCGCTTCCTATGAGATTTGTACTTAATCTCAAATACACTCATGAAATTAGGATAAGCACACGGCCGTAAAATGCTAGCTATAAAAGCTCAAGTCAATACCTGAGTTGTTATGTATAAGCAATGACACTTAATTTCCCTAAAGCAGTCATAGTTCAAGTCAGAGACCACTACGACTCTAGAGTTGAGATCGCTGTTTTATCTAAGGTTCAATGCAGAGGACACCTTCATGATGCATAGTGACCCGTTTTGCCTGGTAATCTCTCTTTAACTAAAAAATTTTAATATTAAAATGAGTGGGGGATTGTTGGAGCATTTTAATATTAAATAATTAAAATGAATAAACGTTATACATAAATGTAAAGACGTGGGAGTGAATATGGAAAATAGGGAGTTAGTAAAAATGTTTAATCCCACATTGAAAATGAGAGATACTATTTTATTTTTTTTAATTATGGTGATTAATGGGCTAACATGAATTGTCTCAGATATTGGGCTAGATACGTACGCAAGGAAAAAGTGAAGGGTGGAGGTATTAAAAAAATACACTAAAAAAAATTGAGAGGTTCTTGGCAAGGAAGGGTGTTCTTACTAATGGAGCTTTGAGCTTGAACACTTTGTGTAGAAGTTATTCTAGTCATACGACACTTGTTGGGTTGTTATATCCTAAGGGAAACAAGTTAGAAAATGTCTGCACCGGTTACAAAGTTTAGCCAACCAAGTGCTTGAATCTCCTTAAAAAGAGCAAATATTGCGTCTCAGTCCAAATAATGTTGTATAATTTCTTTCTTTACATTAATAATATTCAGAAGTATTATTCAATTTCTTGTTGTGTTATTTCTATTATTATTGTGTTTGCACCAACAGATATTATTATTATTATTATTATTATTATTATTATTATTATTATTATTATTATTATTATTACTATATTACCAAGATACAAAAACAATAAAATACTAATTTGGGAAATGAACAATACTTTCTTTCCTATATTAGCACAATCCTAAAATAGGGAATGGATAGGGTGGCTGATGTAGTGATGTGAGTTATTCATTTGGGTGATTTTTGGTTTTACTAACCTATTTTGATCCCTTACCCTAAAATAGGAAAACTACCCCCTACACTTTAACTCTATTTAAATATTCTTCTTTTATGCTATATATTATTTTGTTCCAAACAGTCATATCAAATAGCGAATGGTAGAATAAAATAAGTATTTTTAGTCTATATTAAATGACACTGTGACAATGTGGTAAAATTTGAACAGGAATTCATAATCAGATTCGGGTGTTTTTGGTGATTTTTCCTACAGTATCATCTATAATGCACATCTGGGTGTGACTTGTGAATGCTCTTATGCTCCCAATTTAAAACTGAATTGCCTCAAGAGAGACAGAAAGAGATAGAATAGATACTTTGAAGTGACCGTGCTGTTCATGCATGCTATTCAACTCACATTCTAGAGTCAATGCAACCAAGTAGGCATTAAGATATGTCAGAAAAGGGAAACTTTGGCTCCAACTGTTGGATGTGTCAAGTAACTAACATACATTGCGGCCCTATTATAAACACGCAAACATGCTTTTTCTTTTCCCGGATGCCACTATCCCAGCTCCCAGCTTCAACTTATAGACATTATGATTATATATATTGGTACAAATCTAATAAAAATTTGACTCCAGTTCAGCAAAAATATAACCAAGATACTAAAACCCCTGCAAAAATTTTGATCTGCACTGCATCCAAAAAATAAAAGTTCATTATTTGGACTGACTGCTTTGAGCTTTTGACCCTTGCACTAGCTTCAGATTTCAGGCTACGGAAAGCAACTTAAAAGAACCAATAATGCTATGTTAAATATTGTTTCGAAATTGTAATTAAATTTGGTTTAGGTTTGTACTTGGGGGTGGAAGACAAGGATTCTACTTGATACAAAAGAAAAAAGGTTTCTTGTGGAATAAGTAATTGGTTATTTCTTGTCATCAATAAATTGAATTGAAGTCTTATAAATAGATATTGTTGCAAAGGGTTTTGTGGGTTTTGTCCAAGGATCCTCCCACATGGTGAGAAATGAAGATTCCTAAAAGAACATGAGTTGGTTTCTTCAAAAAGTAGTTTGGTAAATTATTGGGCTTGAGAGATATTTGTGGTTATACGTTGAGAGTTTTTGTTTATTAGTGTGAGAGAGTTATTAGGTATATTATGGCTTTGGAATTGTGAGCTTGTGTGTATGATGTTTGTGAGAGGTTTTTGTTTTTGTTTGTGAGTTCTGTGTTTTTGTTTGTGAGTGTTGTTTGAGTGAGTTGTGAGTAATGTGTTTGGTTAAATAATGAAATCTCACATTGGGTACTAATGACAAAAATAAATGGTTAATATAACATAATTGGACTTATGCCCATTCGCTTAAACTTTTGGGTCAAATGATATCTATATATGTTACATTAACTACTCAATGGGAGTTTTCTTAAGGTATTCTCTCCCCAACATGCTATAAACACAAATAATTACAAAACTGTTAAGGTGACAAATTGTTATTTGTATATCACTTTTATATGGAACTATCACAACTTGCTATTTGTCGTGTCGTGGCTTTATACTCACTGTAAAAGAAGAATACACACATAAGATGGTAAGATGGTAAGAATGGAACCTAGTCAGCTTGTGTGAACTAAAACCAATTTTAGATATTAATCCTTTATATTTGGCCCAACACAGCTATAATATTTGGAATGTGAACACTGAACACTCCCCAACTCCAAGTGGGACACGAATTTAGAATAAAGAAGGGCAAAAATGATGGGTGTGCAAAAGAAATCATAATAGCAGACTTAGATTCTGGGTACCTATTCTCAAAGCATTCCCTTCAATTTGGTTTTGTTTATGGCCATCTTTTAGGCATTTAAACTGCTGTCAGCTTTTTTTCTCTCAGGAATCAAGATGATGAAAAGGGACAGCTGCTGAATCCATTAGAAAGATAAAGATCTCATGGCTTGCTTGCTTCAATCAAGATTGCACAGGACCCTCTTCACCCCCATAAGACGCAATCATATGCACTGAAATACGCTCAAATTCCATTTTCTCTGACCAAAAAAGTTTTTTTTTTTTTTAAAAGGAAAAGAACAGGCTGCCATGTCAAGCATATACTGTACAAAATCTGATTATAATATATTAAAGCCATTTTTTTTTTTGAATTAAATATATTAAAGTCAATTTTGAAGTCACTATTGTGTTGTGCATTGGCTCAAAAGGATTGTATTTCAATTAATAGCATCATTCTATCCAAAATAAAATAAAAGCATCATTATGATTGAATAAAAGATCTGGAGTTCAATTCTCGTCTACGCTAAAAACCGATCAGTATCTTGATTTGGAGAAATTATAAGGTCCACATGGTGGACAAATGATGTGGTCCATCATTCCATTAAAAAACTGCTACTTGTTTAAAATTATTAGTTAGAAAAAATTTTTAAACAGAAATTAATTACTAACTCAGCAATTTTAAACAAGTGGAAGTTTTTTAGTGGAATGGTGGACAAGTGACGTGATCCATCAGAGGACTCGACATAAATTGAAACTCTATTATAAAAAAATAAAAAAAATAAAAATGTACTTGTTAATGGATCCATTAATTAATTTCTCACAGAAAGCACAAATTTCCATGAGATATGTGTGCATAAAAGGTCCTCAATGGTCCATTGAGCTAAACTTGTCGGTATTTCTCAAATTAAATTGCATTGAACCCTATAATTACTCATGCACACTCACTGCACCCGCATGGCCTTTAACACTTGATGACCATGCTTTTAATTTTTTGGAAAAGCCTAGTAAAATAATAGTGTTTTTAGGTCCAACTATAAATACACTAGTTTGTGCACAACTATTTGGCCTTTGTCCCCCCTTCAAATTAAAAGCAATAACTGCATGCTACTTTAGCAGCCTTCCAAGTGGAGCTTTCAAATGATTTTTCAAAATGGTCAAATTATTCTCACCCCTATAAACACAACACTTTTAACTAAATGTTAATGTATGTATATGGTTTTAACCGAAGCTTTCAAAGTAGTTGCCAACCTTTTTGGGACCAACCTTTTCAGTGTATTTGGTTTTAGATTTAGGGTCAAAACTCTATTATTATGGTGACACAAATTCAGTCAATATTGGGTGTTTAAACTTGTAACTTGTTAAGGGCACACAAAATTGAAGGGTCGCTAGCTAGAACGAGCTCTCTTGGAGACATTTGTGAACATGCTCAGTCTCTTTGTGAATTTGTTGCACAATAATTCTTTAACACTATAGTGGTCCCTGGAGACCATTTTTCACTAGCTGTAACTCTTAATAAACTTGTGGAAGCAAACCAATACTTTATTCCACTTGGTTTTAAAAAGGTTCATAAAGGCATCTTCTGAAATCACAGCCATTCAGTCAGACATTGTCAATACTCAATAGACATGCTACCATTTAATTATTAGAATCTAACAAAGAATTATACCACAAGGGCTGGAGGGTCTGACTTCAATAACACTGCTCCATGGATCAATTTAAATTCTAAATTCTGTGGCTATGTGGGTTTGGTTCCACTAAGATATCTAAATTATTTGTGCCAATTGGCGTGGAATGAGATTATGAGAGTGACACATTGTGGGACCAAAAATAAAATAAAAATTCATTGTGGGTCAATATTTTTGTATGCTTTCAATTTTTTGTATGATGCTGGTGTGGGTGATTTTTAAACCATAAGAAGTAGGATTAGAATTAGAATAAATATTATATATATATATATATATAAATAAAAAGAGGAATAAAACAAGAATAAAAGGGTATGCTGGCGAAGTGGCAGGCATCATTGCCACGGTCCTAAAAAGAGAGCTAGGGGAATACTGGGAAAGGCAAACCCTGGTAATTACTAGATTAAAGTGTAAACTAAATTATTTAATAAATAATAAAAATATAAATATAAATGTAAATAAATAAATAAATAAAAAGAAGATAATCATGAAGTTAACCCTGATTTGCATGACAGTTGCTCAATTTGTACATTTTAAACTCCAGGATATAATTTACAAAAAATAATAATAATAATAATAATAATAAAAATCAAAGTTGTACTTAAAATTTGGAGTACTCTAAAAGGTAGTATAATAAGGGGCGTTCTGGGACAAAAGTAAATGTAACAAATAAAAACGATGCAGTAGGTGCATCAGTGCATGCAGTGTCTGTAATACTTACACGTGTAACCAATACAAGCCTTGGGTGACTAATGATGTCATGTTCCCTTAACCGTGACATCATACACTGCTCTGTTCACTTGTGTAAATATAATATAAGCAGATGCAGGTTTTTTTTTTTTTCCTTTTGTTTTAGTTAAAACTTATATACAATTCCTTAGTTATAGTATATTAGCTTCTCAAATTGAATTCTAACACTTGGTTGTTTTGAATTCAATTATTTTTAAAAAAAAAAATAATACTGTTCTTACCTTATTGATCAATGTAATTAAGTTTCGAATTCAGTTAAGGAATCTAATGTACTATAGCTAAGATAATGCATATAAGTTCCACCTTTCTTTTCTTTTTTTGGTAATTGTTACATTCACGTATCACCCAAAAAAACAAAAAACAAAACAAAGAGGATCTTTCTAGTATCATATTAGTTTGAATTTGTAAATTTGCAATTAAGGTTGAAAATGAACCAAGTTATTTATGAGTAATTCAGATTGACTTCGGAAAAAAAAATTTGTTTATATTGTTTTTTTAGCCAATAAAGTTAAACTCAACATAAGTTTAGGCCCCACTATTAAATGAGCGGAGCTCAAACATAATAACGAGCTCAAGCACAAGCATAGGTCACTTAAATATGTTTGTTGGCTTTATCCTTTTACAACAACACTCCAATAACACAAGCAATGATCTTGATTTAGGTGGTAAAATATCCTCTCAAGGATAACACAAATAGGGAGGATTAGAAGACAAGAATCAATTCAATGCATTTTTCTCTTAATCCGATAGCTATCTTCATTCTTTGAATATTAGGGTTAATATAGGGGTCTATTTGAATCTTGCATGACCAAGCTTTAATTACGCATGATCGACATTGTCTTTCTTGCATAATTAACAAAATCTTCGACTTTAGTCTACATTACCACTTTTTATATTACAAAATCAAATCAAATCAATCAGTTCAATTGAATACTGGTCCCTAATTTGGTTTGCTATAAACCTCCAAATTCGAGGAAAAATCGATCAAAAATTGAGAACCTTATCTAGTTTTGGTTCTTTTATCATTTCGATTTTTAAAACCATGCATACATTCCTTTTGCTTTCTTTTAAAATATCCAATAAATCCAAAAAACAAGTTTTTTTTTTTTTTTTGTGGGGGGGGGGGGGGGGAGAGAGAGGAGAGAGTGAGGAGGGAAGCTCCGAGCAAAATATATTGGTTCTCATTCTTCTACACCATGTAATTAAACGATTTGTGCATAGAATAAAAGAAAAATGCATGGTGGAACTTCATGTACCAGTACCAATAACCATTAATCAATTGCAAAATGAAAGATTAAGCAGGCGATGCATGGGTGTGTGCATAGGCATGCAGAGAAGTGCACAAAACCAGATGCGCGTGCCAACACAGCAGGCCCAACACACTCCCAAAATGGCTCACTATAAGAAAATGACTGCACAAAAAGGAATAGTACTAAGAGAAACTTGGATTAAGTCAGAAATTACAACCGTAGGAAGTGCCGACTCCATATTGATTTGTGACTAGCTTGGTGGTCAACCCAACAATGTCCAAATCTTCACCCATCAGCAAGTTAATTACTGTAGTATCATGATAGTACATTACTTCCTTTTTCTAATTATCCAAACCCCAAAAAGAAAAAATCAAAAAATTTACCATAACAAGTTTTAGAAAACCAAAGTCGGCATGCTTTAATTTTTTTTTTTTTTGCTGAATGTGTCAATGTGGGCAAATTTTAATTTGTTAAACCATAATTGTAAATGAGAGGTAACAAAGACAGACTAGCTGACACAAAGAACATCTAGGGAAGCGAGAAAGAGAGACCCCAAAGCAAAGAACTTTGGAAACCCAGAATAAGTGTAATTCCTATCTGTCCTCATAGCCAAAGTAAAGAATAACAGATATCAGTACCATTTTCCCCTATAAAATTAACACAAAAGCTAAAGTTTCAGTCTTTGTATTGGAGACTGGAAACACAACCTCTCAAACCCCCCCGGATTTTTCTCTCTCCTCAATTTTCTTTTTTCGAATTTTAAAAATAGAGCATGATTTCATCACTACCAAACTATTTATAACTCCATGCCCACATGGGTAAAACTTTAAGAAAACCCAACCCATTTGTGTGTGTTTTTTAATCAAACTCACGCCTGGGAGTTCAAGTTGTCAGAACACAAAACCAAGGTATTAGAAGGTGTGTGAAGCGAGAGAGAGAGAGAGAGAGAGAGAGAGAGAGAGAGAATAGAATAGAATAGAAGTTTGTTTTCGTTATCCTGGGGTCTCCAAAGCTTTGGAAATGGTGAGAGTGTGAATTGGGTTCTCTTAGAATAGTCATTTTAGCCTTGGATGGATTTGCTGGGAGGTGTGTCCTCATGGAGAAAATCTAGGAGTAAATGGCATCATTTTGAACACAGAAGAAGACAACACCAATGTGCACAAACACAAACAGATATTGCAAAAGGAACAACAGCACAAGGAAATTTCTTAAACATGGCATCTAGTTGGTGTAGGATCTCCCCAATCATTCCCATTTTTGTTTGGTTTCTTCTTGTTTTTTCTTTGGTTTGTCCGGTTCATTCATTGGAAACCATTGAAGACCGTGCATCCAATCAAACTTTCCGGCCAAACGAAGAGTTGAAAAAGCTCAAAATAATAGCAGCTCGTCTCAGCAAGATCAACAAGCCTGCTGTGAAGACAATTCAGGCATATATTTGACACTTATGTCTCTATTAATGCTGTTTTTTTTTTATATAGGACTAAACCTTCACTTCCTCTGTTTTTGTTCTGTTTTTTCTTGCACTTGTTTTGGACTTAATGTTCTTGTTTTTTGTTGCTGCAGAGCCCTGATGGTGATATAATAGATTGCGTTGTGTCTCATCTACAACCAGCTTTTGATCACCCTCAACTCAAAGGTCAAAAACCATTGGTAAGTTTAACTTTACTTTTGGCAATTTATTTGAAGGTTTTCATAACTCATATTTTGGAGCCAAGCTAGTGAATTCAAACTAATCAGAGTGTGAATTTCTTTGCTTAAATTTATAGGATCCACCGGATAGACCAAAAGGCCATAGCCCATCAGGCATGTTAGAAGAAAACGTTCAGTTATGGAGTCTTTCTGGGGAGTCATGTCCAGAAGGAACAGTTCCAATCAGAAGAACAACTGAAGGAGATATGTTAAGAGCTAGTTCTGTGCGAAGATTTGGAAGGAAACCAAGAAGACATGTTAGAAGAGACTCCAGCAGCAATGGCCATGAGGTAAAGTGCAATTAATAGCAATTACACAAATTAATAAGAGGAAAGTGTCACAAAATTATGATCAAACTGAGACAAATATTCTTCATATTGCAACTTTTTTTTTCTTTTTTTTTCTTTTTCTTATCCTTGTTCTTAAAGATAACACCTTTATTAATAAACTTGTTGAACAAAGAATAAAGCGTGACAAAAATCTGCTTTTTGTTTTTTTTTTTTTAATTTGTTTTTATTTATATGAAACTGAAGTCACTGATAAACATATTTTATTCCCTCTATTCTCTTTACAACAAATTCTTCCGGAGAATTTTGAACAAAACATAACCCAGATCATGACAATAATGTGTCTGATCACTGATGCTTTCCTATGTAAGCACAATAAACCAAAAAATATATATATGATTGTGGGATTTCCTTCATTTCACTCATCAAACATAAATGGTGTTTAGATTATCTTTTTTCCGTATCTTATTAGCTTATTTGCTTATATACAATTTTTTTAGAGCCTCACTTTATAAGTTATAATCTTGATTTTATTAACTTGCAACAAATAATTGAGAAATAAATTTGTCTATAAAAAGTGAATCCAAATGCACTCTAATGAACCAAAGTATATGAATTCTGTGAAGATTAAATATTGAATTTATTCGAATAGAATAAGAATTTTTTTCTTTAAAAAAAAAAAGGTTAAAAGAAGACGTATGTACTGTACCATCAAGAATAAGTCAACAAAAGGTTTAAGAAACCATGAAAATGAAGCAGCATAAAGTAATAAATTAGTTTTTAAATTATGGCATTGTTACTGTCCATTTCTCATTTAAATTTGTGGGTTTCAGCATGCGGTTGGGTATGTGAGTGGAGATCAGTATTTTGGAGCAAAAGCTAGCATAAATGTGTGGGCACCTCGTGTGGCTAATCAATATGAATTCAGTTTGTCTCAAATGTGGGTTATCTCTGGTTCATTTGGCGATGACCTTAACACCATTGAAGCTGGTTGGCAGGTATGCTTCTATTTCCTCATATCATCTTCTCTCGGAGAAGTTTAATTCCTAACCATTAATAGACAACTTGTTTTGAAACTCTCAATAGATTTATGAAAATGCTAAAATTATTATCAATTTTACTACTATAGAATATTTACAATCAGATATGACGATAAATATAACAGCAATCACACAATAAATAAACCTTTTAATTAATTTTGTTGTGTTGTATTTAAAAGTTAACACATCTATTTTTAAAAACTTATCTAATAAAATCAGTAAAGATTTTTTTATAGGAAGACACCATATATTTAATTGAGAAAGATACACTCAGACATAGCAATATAATGTTTGCAAAGAATTTCAACACATTAAATACCAATATTTGCTTTCACATTTAAAGTGGTTATCACTGCTCAACCACCTCTCATTTTCTTTAATTCATTTAATTTTCTGCAGGTTAGCCCAGAGCTGTATGGGGACAACTATCCTAGATTCTTTACTTATTGGACTGTAAGTAATAAAAATTTCCTTCATTTAAGAAAAAAAAATGCAATATATCTAATGCTTTGAAATTAATTTCACAAAATAATAAGGTACTTATTAATTTATCAATTTACAGACTGATGCTTATCAAGCAACCGGGTGTTACAATTTATTATGCTCCGGCTTCGTTCAGACTAACAATAGAATTGCAATTGGGGCTGCAATTTCTCCCACTTCCTCATACAATGGTGGACAATTCGATATTAGCCTCTTGGTTTGGAAGGTAAATTAAACTTCACCACAAAAATATATATATATATATATATAAACCTTGATTTGGTTACCAAAATCAATTTTTTATTGCTTCGTTTTAGCATAGTTTTTTTTTTTTTGGGCTAATGGGAAAACAATCATACTCAAAAGGAATAGCATGAATAGGTTGTACCTTAGTTTTAAAATAGAAATAGGATAAATAAAATGGAAATAGATATAGCAACATTTTTTTTTAATGTTATGTTTTTCATAGTTGAGGTCATGGCGGGTTTGGCCGTTATTTGTTTAAGGTAAAACTTGCAATCGTATGACCTACATACGACAAATCAAGAAGAGTCTAAAGAGTATTAGGTGTGTAGGATGACAAAGCATCCACGGCCATGGATCTCTTAGCCCCACCAAAATATAAAAATATTTAATGATAGATTTGCGTTGGACCATTCGATCTAAATACTTTTCTAGCCCAAAAAGTCCTTAGATTTGATGGTCAATCACCTCTAGAACTTTCGAAATCCCAACTTGTCCATTGAAGATAGTGCAAGGGAGCAAGGTAAATTTCATACATAAACTTACAAGTAGAAAAAATCTAGGAATACATCAATTTTACTGTAAAATCGAGTGGTCGATTATGAGTAATAGATATATTTTGCCCACCAATTTTTCATATTTTCTCAATTTTATTTTTACAACTTAAAATCGATCACTTTAATAAGATATGAAATTAAATGTTGAGTCAGTGTGTCTGTGATATTGTTGGATTGAGTAATGACAAAATAAATAAATAAAAAGTCAAAATATAATAATAATAATAATACCACGCAGAAAGATATGAACATTAGAATAGCCCATATTTCAAGTGAATATGTGCCACATCCCACTATACTATAGTCATCTACGCGTGCACTGATAATCTCAAACACTAATGAATTGTAATTCCAATGTTCCATTGTGCTTTTTTATGTCTTGCAAGATTCTCTTCTTTTCCAAGCAAAAGAGCTTCCTGTCGCATGCACCTTTTTTCATAAATATGACGAATTTCCCACGAATAAAAATCTTCAACCATGAACTTTGTGGCTTAAAGAATAACCAATTTTCTCGTTGGTTTTCTTTTAACAACTTTTAGTTTTGAATAAATCCTACTTCCAATTCCTCAACTACTTGTACATTACGATTATCCATTGAACTATGATTAATTGTATTCGTCCATACATCAAAAGCAATATTATCTTTGTCAAAAAGAATTAAATTCAACTATGCAATCATTTATTCAACGCGGCCACAAGATTGAATTTAATTAAAAAATCTCAAAAATAATATCTAAAGAATTATACCTACGTTTTTTTTACTCTCATTGTTTCTTTCTCTCTCTTTAATGGAGTGAATTCAATAATATTGTGTAGGATCCGAAGCATGGAAATTGGTGGCTAGAATTCGGATCCGGAATTCTGGTTGGCTATTGGCCATCTTTCTTGTTCACTCACCTACAAAGTCATGCAAGCATGGTACAATTTGGAGGAGAAACTGTGAATTCTAGGCCATCTGGTTTTCACACTTCAACACAAATGGGAAGTGGACATTTTGCAGGAGAAGGTTTTGGAAAAGCATCTTATTTTCGAAATTTGCAAGTTGTTGATTGGGATAATAACTTGATTCCATTATCAAACCTAAGAGTCCTAGCAGATCATCCCAATTGCTATGATATACAAGGAGGAATAAATAGTGTTTGGGGGAATTACTTCTACTATGGTGGACCTGGAAGAAATGTGAGATGTCCCTAATGGGATTGGTACAAAGGTGGAAAGTTACTTTGTTTTTTTTTTTTTTTTTTTTTTCTTTTGTTATTAAATTGGTTTATTTGGGTTTCTTCTCGAGATCATTCGGTGAGCTTGGGGTATAATATGTTTACTTTGTTAATCCATTTTTTCTTTGTCATTTCTTTTTTCTTTTCTTTTCTTTTTTTTTTTTTTCCTTTTCTTACTAACAGGTGATTCATTAATTATACCGCCTTTAGGGACTTGTGTAAATTTGGAAAAAGAAATAGTGAATATACTGTGGTTTGTGATTTCCATCCTTTTTTTTTTTTTTTCTTAATATGTGGATATCCGTTACTTTTAGAACACTTAATTAATCCTCGTATGACTTATCAAAAAAAAAAAAAAAAAAAATCCTCATATGAGAATTAGTTGAGTACAATTCCCACGTTCCTTACACTAGATTATTACCATGAGTATTCTTTCGAGATACCCAAAATATTGGTTAAAAAATTTATGGAAAAGTTAAAAAAATGCTTTAAGAGCATTAATTTGAAAAATATTTTAAAAAAATATATATGAAAAAATAAAAAAAGTTATTAATTTTTTTGACAACTTTTTATATTTCTTAGAAAAGTACTATTAAATTTTTTCTAAAATAGTTTATTAATAAATACTTTAAAAACATCCATTAACCGGCCCAAAAAAATTTTAATCCATGATTTGATGAATCAAATGAGGCCCTAAAAATTACTTCAAAAAAAAAAAAAAAAAAAAAAAAAAAAAGCAACTAAATGAATTACTTGAAATTCACATGGTCTCTCCTTTTTTTTTTTTTTTTTAATAGAATTTCAACCTATAGCGTTCACTTCTGTGATTTTTCTCTTTATCATCAGATCAAGATATCAATTGGTTTTTTATGTAAGTTGTCAAAAAAGTTACTAACTTTTTTGACAACTTTTTATATGTCTCAGAAAAGTAGTATTAAATTTTTTTCTAAAATAGTTTATTAATAAATACTTTAAGAACATCCATTAACCGAACCCAAAAAAATTTAATCCATGATTTGATGAATCAAATAAGGCCCTAAAAACAACTAAATGAATTACTTGAAATTCACATGGTCTCTCTTTTTTTTTTAATGGAATTTCAACCTATAGCATCAACTTTTGTGATTTTATTCTTTATCATCAGATCAAGATATCAATTGATTTTTTATCTTAGTGAAAATTAAATCACAGGTCTCTAATTCAACCATCAAATATTTTACCAATTGAACTAACTGGAACCTGCCACATGGTCTCCCTTTATTAGAAAAAACTTTTTTTTTTGACACATTATTAGAAAAAACTTTGAATGAAAGATTGGTATTTATTCAATTTTACAAAATAGGGGACCATGCAGTTGACCAAAACCTAACAGCTACTGTATTTGTAGGCACATTAATCCTTCACAAATTAAATGCCTGCATGCCTGCCCTTGATGAAGGCCATAGGTCCCACACAAAATTATTCTCTCTCTTTATAATTGGAATTTGGACTTTGGAGAGATGAGTCGGTGACTGTTTTTCTAGCATGTAATTGCTACTTGCTACCTGTTACCTGCTCTGAAACTTTCATAAATGTTATCTACCGTGCAATTTTTACAAAATTATAAATAAATAAATTCCCTATTATTTTTTAAATAGGGAGACACATCTCTCGTAAACCTAAACTTGAGCTATCATAAGTATGTAGCTACATTTATGATTAGCATGTGAAATTGTGGACCCAGCTGGATGAAATATGAAGCATACTTAGCTAGCATAAATAATTAGTTTCCCCTCCACACACACAAACTTTTTAATATACTAATAATACCAAAGTAAGCATGCTTTCCTTTGAATATAAGATAGAAACTTAGAGATAATTAATGTCATTACGAATAATACATTAAAAAAAAAAATAGTAGTAGTAGATATAATGTATCTCACTTTGAGCCCCCAAAGACTATTGACCATGATTATTACTTAGTACAACACAATACCCCCATCTTCTATCATTACTCATTTATCCAATCCTTGCGATGCGTTGCCACATGAATTTGTTTTTAAGAAATTGGATTTGTGTATTTGTTAATGTCAATGTGCACGATTGCCAACTATTATCTTTTTCTTGAAGTCCACGTTTTCTCTTCTTATTGTTCAAACTTTAAAAATGTTTCAACATTATGAAACCGAGATATATGTATTGTTGTACAATGGGAATTTGTATTAATATATTGTCAAAGCACTTTAAACTTAAGCAATGGGAATATGTATACTCGGCATTTTCTTCATAATTCCATAGATAAATAGTCATATTATGTCATGTTTCCTCTTAAGAATGCAAAATGAACAGATAGAATCTATTCCATCTTTTGCCCTTTATGTAAAACCTTGTCCTTGAAGAGAGTTTTATAAAAGGCTAAGTCCATTCAATTAAGCCGAATCCCTATACACTTTTAAGATCATTCGTATTAACTTGTGTAAAAATTTCTGTTAATTTTAACATAAGACCTACTTTTTCTATTACACACAACCATTTTTCAAAATATTTACTTCAGATTACTTATTTTACACTACATTTTATTAAATATTACTTCTTTATTAATTTTTTTATTATTCTCTCAAATCACCCTCTCTCTTTGCGTATATGAATAAAAAATTAATAAAAAATATATTTGCATGCAAATAGTAACTATGTATATTGACATGTTTACTGTAGTGACAATATAAATTTATACAAATTTACATAGACGGATTATTAATAAAAGTGATTTTTGGAGTTTGATGTGCAAAATTTTTCTCTTATACTATCATGCATAAACATGTCTAATCAAGTTAAATCGGTTTTAATGAATCTATTCTTTAATAAGCACAATTAGCAGTGGAATTACTTGGAGAAGTGGGGGGCATGCCCCTTAAACTTTTCAAATATTATAAAATTATCCTTAGTTTTTTGAAAATTTTTCAAAATATATATATAGTTGGCCTCTCAATCTTCTCAAATATAAGACTTTTACCCTTAAATTTACCTAAACTTTATAAAAGAAATATGGTCAACCCTCCAAACTCTTCATATTTCTTGTATGACTCAATTAAATTAGTTAAACTTTGTATTTGTTATACTTTTGGCCCCATTCATAAAATTTTAGTTCGGCCGTGAGCACAACTATATCTTTTTTTCATGCTACATCTTTTCAGCTTTTTCACTCCTTAGGTATGAGTCAACTTGTGGATTTTCGGCTAGTTTAAACTTTGAAATTACAATGGAAATCATTTTCTTCAATGCAAAAGATAAAGATAAAACATCATCAACAATGTTTAGACGCATTCAAATCTTAACCAGCACTATAAAACCTGTCTTCACGTCTAAAAAGGGTGAAGTAAAACCAGCATGGTCTATAAAGATTCTTGTCTAGGCAAGCAATCTTGAATCAGTAATGTCAAACTGACGCTAAATCAAAGCCATTCTTGCAGGCCTGAACCAATGTGTATTTCAGAGTGATGGAGTAGACTTTTGACTCCAAGTCGGTGCATCAGATATTATAGAAGTCAGATATACTATAAGTCTATAATATGATCTAAGTTATACTTGAAGCGTAAGCGAATGCGTAAAGAGTGGATCAAAAAAAAAGTCCATGGACCAACCATAAAATGTGAGTGTTTTTTCTCTGTATTGCACCCATCAATAGTTGTTTATGATGTGTTCCCAACTTCCCAAGTATTGCTCCTATGATACCTATTAAATGAACCCACCAACCATTACAGATGAGTGACAATCATACACATTGGGAGCTTTTAATTGTGACACAACCAGAACAATTGTTTGTGCTAGGAACAGTGAACACCTTAGACCTTAGAATTATATATTCATCACTCTGTGGACCCTATTATCATAGCATTAAGTCAGTGTCTGCAGTATCTTTTTGTGATACGTATTTGTGTGAACAGGGATATTTTATTTAGGTTGGCTATATTCATGTCATATCTATATCATGTTCATGTTATATCGATGTCATACTAGCTGTTTCATGTAATAATTTTTCAAAAAGTTATAATTTTTCAGAAATTGTTCGTGTCATTGTGTCGTGATCGTATTTATATTTGTATCCATATACATGTTCTTGTTTGAAAGTTGTGTGCAAAGTCTATTTAGTATTTACTATGACAAGCCAACCGTAGTGTTGATTAAGAGAACTCAATAATATCAAGTCCTTTCTCAGATACGCTGGATGTGGGGTAAGGCAATTGCTCGTGCCTTGGCTGAAACTGTGATATACAAGAAATCAAAGGACAGAGATAATATTAACATTGTTTTATACTCTTTTTTTGTCCTTCTTTGTCAAGCCAATTCTTGGACTTCCTTAAGTCTTCCATATGAAAAACGATTACTCAATCAATGTGTGCTTTTTCTTATACACTGATTGACACGGTTTGCTCATGACTTTTTTATCCAACAAGTTTTTTTTTTAATTTTTTATTTGACTGAATTATCCCACAAGTCATTTATGTGTGGTGAAAGTGAAACATATATGGAAATCAAAAGAGAAACAGTAAGATTAACTTTTCTTTAATTCTTCTTCTATGAATTATCCCGCCAGTCCTTAGTGTGTCTTCAACGCAAATTACTCCATACGTCTGGCAGGCTACTCGTTCAGGTCTATACCCCAAGCCCCAAGTCAGAGACTTAGAATTCATTGGTCTTTTCTTTTGACTGAAACTGTGAAACATAACACCCCCCCCCCCCCCCCCTCTCTCTCTCTCTCTCTCTCTCTCTCTCTCTCTCTCTTAACGTGTGCCCTTAGGGCATGCATTAATAGACTATTTTAAAAAACATTTTATGAAAAAACGAAAAAATAATTAACTGTTTTAACAATTTTTTCAATTCCCCGTAAAAACCTTTCCAAAATAAATAGTTAATGTGTGTCTCATATATGTGTGTATATATATATATGGAAAATACTAACGAGTGCCCTTAAGGTACTGGTTAATAATTCATTTAAAAAAAAAATTTATGAAAAATGAAAAAAAAGTAATTAATATTTTGACAGCTTTTTTTATTTCCCATAAAAGTGGTATCAAAATTTTCCTAAAATGAATAGGACACTCGTTAGCATGACCCTATATATATATATATATATATAGATAATTTCCCTCTTCTTTAGACAGGCTACTCGTTCAGGTCTATACCCCATGCCCCAAGTCAGTGACTTAGAATTCATTGGTCTTTTCTTTTGACTGAAACTGTGAAACATAACCACCACCCCCCCCCCCCCCTCTCTCTCTCTCTCTCTCTCTCTTAACGTGTACCCTTAGGGCATGCATTAATAAACTATTTTATGAAACTTTTTATGAAAAACGAAAAAAATAATTAACTGTTTTAACAATTTTTTCAATTTCCTATAAAAACCTTTCCAAAATAAATAGTTAATGTGTGCCTCATATATATATATATATATATATAGATAGATAAATAATTTTCCTCTTCTTTAGAAAATCCAACCAAGGATATTTTTTTTATAAAAAAAAAAATGAATAAATATTTTTAATGCTAAAACGGAAGCAAGCACGTCCAACCAAATCCATTATATGTAAGTTTCTCAAAAAAAAAAAAAAAATCCATTATATGTAAAGAGATATAAATAAATCGATATTTTTTCCATGACTTTATTTATCTCACCACAAACATTTTTTTGTGAGATAAACCATTTAATGGGCGTCTTATTAATGGGGTGTGTTTAGGATAATTATTAATAAATTATTTTAGGAAAATTTTAATATAATTTTTATAAGAGATATAAAAAGAGTAATGCTATAACCATAAACTATTTTACAACATTTTTATAAATTATTAATGTGGCAAATTCTTATTAGTTCTAATATGAGTCCATTAACATCACATTTATGTTTATCAATGATTATTTGAAAATCACTAAAACCACATCAGCAGTTTGTAAAAATATTACAAAATAGTTTGTGTCTATAACATTACTCATATAAAAAAGCATCAAAAAAATTAATTTCTTTTTCCGTAAAAAATTTCTAAAAATATATATTAAATCAATACCCTTAAAACCTCCATTAACTTTTTCCTTAAATCTAAATTCTAAGGAATGTGACTGAGGTGGTCCAACCTTGTTATATCACAACCGTAGTCCACAAGACATGGAAAACTCTCTCTCTTGATGATGGAATGGATTCATTCTAATGTCGTTTCCAACAGTACTTCCAACAAAATGGGACTATTGTGGAATGTCTTATATTTTATGAGACTCTGGCAACTTTGGCTACACTGGAATTCCTACATATTCCGTAATGGAGTTACAGAACCAAAAGTTGTTGATGATGTGTTAAAAAATGAGCTTTTTTTTTTTTTTTTTTTTTTTTTTGCATATGGTATATGAGCCCAATGCTAACATCAAGACCTGTATTCCAGTTTCGTGGAGTAGACCTCAGGGTGGGTGGTTTAAACTTAACACATGATGGTCATCCTTTGGGAATCCTGATAAATTAGGTGGAGATGGGCTGTTGAGGAACAACATTGGTGAGTGGATCAAAGATTTCCCCAAAAATTCCAAAAACTTGACTAGTATAATGGCATAATTGGGGGCTCTCTAAGATGGCCTATTATTAGCTAGAGACTTAAATATCTCTAACCTGATTGTCGAGTTAGATGCCTTAATTGTGGTTCATCTCGAGAACCAATCACCAGAACTTTGTTATCTGATTACAAGAACCTCTTGAAAACCTTCCCTAACAACCAAGAATTTTTTTTTTTTTTTTTTTTTTTTTTTTTAGGAACTAGCAACCAAGTTGATCGCACATATCGCGCAACAAACCAATGTGCAAATGCTCTTGGCAGACCTAATGTTTCTATTACTAGTACTTTTGTTGTATTTGATAACTCACCGCATGTGGTGGAGGATTTGATAGCCCTCGATAAGGAAGGCAAAATCTATAGACTTACTGCTGCTTAATTTTATGCATATCCTTCTCTAAAAAAGAATTGATGTGGGTAAAGCTATTGGACCAGTATCATTTTTTTAAGGGTAGTTTTAGACTAAATATTTATATTTTGAAATTATTCGAGATATAGTGATAAATTTTCAATCCAAATTGAAGCACAAACCAACCACTCAATACTCAATAGTTGGATTAGAGTTTTGGAGTCTTTTTCTCCTCCAACATAATAAATAGTACCGAATCTGGAAGGTCTAATTGTCTAAGATTATTGGTATAGGCCCAACCCGATAACAACAATATACCCATTGACCTAATATATGAGCCACGCTATTCAAGTTCTTATTTATAGGTTGAGATTTTCCAACAATAGCTAGGCAGCATAGAAGAAAGGAATATTTCTTCTAAAATAGCTACTACAGTCCAGAGAGAGATTCGAGATTTGGATCAGACAATGGAACCAAATTGTTCTAAGCATCTCCTTAGAATAACACTAATAGAAGCAGTAAAAATGAAATATTAATTAAGAAGATAACAAGTAGTATGGTTTGGATTATGAAAGAATGGCAGAGAAATATTAATGTGACAAACCTCGATTAGTCTATTGAGGATCTATAGTTGAACTCAAAGTTTTGGAACTACGTCTTTGTTCTTATTATTAAAGATATTTATATAGAACAAACCAGTTCAAATTGCACAGAAGATTTTTTCTTTTTTTGACAAATAAAATTGCACAGCAGAATTCCAACTGCAGGATAAGAACTAAAAGAAGACTAAACAACAAACAAAAGCTATTCCATACGTTCAACAAAAAAAACAAAGGAAACGAAGATAGTTTACATATTTTTCAAAGCATTACCAGGATGAGGACCAATACCCAGAATAATTCAGTATTGTGACAGAACAGTATAGATATACTAAAATAAGCGTTGATCACACCAGCACTGTATCACAATAAGCAGGACATGGCACTTCGAAATTCTGATGGCATAAAATTATTCAGAATATAGTGAAAAAACATAAATTTACTTTCTTTGTGTGCTATTCATATAATCTAATCAAGGAAATGTTATAGATGTTGAAAAAAGAGCAAAACAACAGGAGGCATATACACACACACACACACACACACACACACACACACACACATATATATAGGCAAGGCAGCTAGGAATTCAACCAGAAACTATCTAGGCAGCGCATTCAGGTTTACAGACACCAACCCAATCCACATTCAAAAAAAAATTATAATTTTCACCCAATGGAGCATTATCCCCCAATTCCTCCAACCCGCAATCAAACAATTTGGAAGTTATAGGCTCCAATACGTTTGTGCTTACTTGTCCAGTGATGGCCAAATCTTTTACTAGTCCACAATTTTACCATCCTGAGTAGGGAGAAAGCACACCCTACCCCAGTTTACAAGCACAGGGTTTCCACTCCCATCAATTTGGGTCCATGTGGGAGATAAAACCCTAGGACTTGATTATGCAGGCTTTAGCCCTAGTCATCAAAAAGTGGGTTAGCTAAAACAAAGAAACATAGGAAATTAAATTGTTACAATAGATTAACATAGGTTTCTTCTCCTTCATCATCAATTTGTCCTCCTACATTCAGCATTAAGTAATGCCATAAAAATAAATAAATAAATGAAACAGTAATGACTTTGTCTAACATGTTCTGGTACCTTGAATAGAAAGAACAAGACTGCAATGGTTATGTTTATATCATCACACTCTTTATCATATTCCATACAACTAAACATACATCCTATCTACCTTGACCAGTGTGAAATCTCAATCCCTTAACAATAGGTTAATTGAAATGTCTTCTGAATATCAAGTTATAACAAAGGTAATGCCCTTTCAATATATGCATGGAAGGTACTCTTGAATGAGCTAACTCAGCTAATCGATGTGTCACTTCACATTAATAAACAAAAGAAGGCAACATTATTATCGAAACATAATAGCAAGTAGAAACCATTCAAAATCACTTTTACAAACCAAAAATTAGAATGAAGAGAAAACAAAACTCACTCAATACATATTGTATCAAGCAACTTCTTGCAAGCCTCATTCACCTCAACATTCTCCATTTTCATCCGGCGCCGTATTATAGGGCTTGTCCTTCCAGCAGCTGCATAAGTTCTTATCAGTGATTCAAAAACCTCTGCCCCTAGATTATCCACAGCCTTCTTCAAATTCTCCAGAAACCCTTCTGCACCATCAACATCCTTCTCTTGCTCAAAATGCCCCATCAAACTGCTGACAACCACAGATGATGGGACCCACTTCTTACCATCCCCTCTACCAATAGATATTGCATTGGCAACACAATCTACTGCCAATTTTAATTCCCGTTTTTTCATATAATAATCCAAAAAGATCTCCCAGGTTTTGGCATTAGGATTGGCCCCTCTCCTGCGAGCCCGCTCCTTGATCTCTTCAGCCTTCTCTAGCAAACCCTCTTTGGCATAACCTCCTATCAGAGCATTTGCTATACGGATATCATAAATTGAGCACCCAGATTCCCACTCCCTGAAACACTTCTCTGCTCCTGGTAAGTCTTTTATGTTAACAAGTGCCTGAATCATATTCAGATAGCTTATGTTTGCAGTTTTAGGAAAAGCCAACCTCAAAGAACGCCATACCCGATAAACTTCAAGCAAGTTCCCCGTTCGGCCATACAACGTAATTAGAAATTGGTAAGCAGAGAGATCTTTGCAGGCATTTCTCTTCTCCAATTCCTTGAGTGCCTTTTCTGCCTTCTCAAACAATCCAGCATCAACATATATTGACGCTAAGTTGCTATACGTTGTCCAATCTCCAGCAATTCGGCCATCCCTCTTCATCTCATCAATAACCCTTTCAACCCCAGTAATATCATTGACAGCAGCAAGAGCCCTCATCCAGACATTGTATGTATAGGCATCAAACATGATATGGGATGCCTTCATTTCTTGTATGATGGCCGGGATCTTTTCTGGCTGCTCGGTTTTCGTGTAGAGGGTCATAAGGCTGTTATAAGGCATGGAGCTTAAAGGAAGGTTCAGTTCCTTCATCTTTTCCATAAGAGCTTCAGCCTTTTCAGTCATCAGTTCCTTGCAGTAACAATTTAGGAGGGCACCATAACAAAGATGATTTTTTGATGATTCAGAAAGATCAATGAAATAATTTTCTGCAGCAGATATACCTCGTGTTTTGGCAACAAGATCTAGATGTATAGCTTGATCACTGACCGTCTTATTCATGCCCCTTTTAGCCATAGTTTCTGAAAGCTGTAGTATTTAAAAAAAATAATTAATTAAGATTCCAACAATCAATAATCAAGCCCAGATTACACAAAAAGTCACACATAAAAATAAAGGGAATACATCTTTCTTTCTTTTTTGATAGGTAATTAAAGTTTTATTGATAAGCAAAGTGCAATGTGTTTAGTGTTTACGATAGTAAACTCACTGCACTCGAAGCAAATACAAACAAATCAGAGGGAAGAGCTAACAGAAATAAGGAATACATCCATTTTATATATAAGAATTCACACAGTTTGACATCAGAAGAGAGCGATTAATACACTAGTGAGAAAGAGTCAGTTGATTCAAGTTGAAGAGAGAGCAAGGAAGACCAAAAATTACATAAGTAGTAAAAAATAAAAAGGGAAAAAGGACATGTCAATTAAGATAGTAACAAAGAGTATGCCTTCGGGTAGAATAGAATGGCATAAAAGAATATATGTGACCGACTTTGACTAATCTATTGAGGATCCATAGCCGGCCCCAAAAAAATTGGGACTAAGGCTTGGTTGTTCTTGTATTCACACAATTTAACATTCTTAGATTCTAAATAAAGCAAAATACAGCCAGCAATGCTGAAAATCCTATTAAAACTATAATGCCCAGAGCAAATCAAGTCCTTCACATCAAACTGCACAAAATCATACAACTTCAAAACCAGAAAACTATGAACCATTAAACATCTAGCAAAACTTAATTTGTATGCCATAGCGAAAGCAAAATGGGTAATTTTATTTAACAGAGAGAGGCAATGCGACGTTGGGTTGCGTCAGGCCAAATCGGGTCATAACATATTCTAAACTGAGCATCAAAATCCAATAAAAAAAATGCTAACAAATTTTAAAAAATAATAATTTCAACTGTTAATATTGTGGCTTGGATCCGTTTAATCTGATTGAACATTTTCCCAAGTGCCAACTTCAAAAAACATCAACTCACTAAAAACCAATCCAAGTTATTGGGTCCATTGGGGTGGCGGATTGAATGCACAAGCCTAAAAATGAGGAAGGGGGTGGGGAAGGGCATTAATTTCTATTATCAACTGAATGCTGGCCATAAAATGCAAATTTAAAAAGCAACAAAGAAAACATGGGTTGGAACCAAGAGCAACACTTAATCCAATAAACAGGATAATTGCAGGATCTTACTTATTTCATGATAAGTGAGTAATTGCTGGATCTTTATAGGATCGAAAATGGGATTTAACCAAGTGTGAGGGCAATAATTAAGGCTTTTAGAAACTACACCCATCCCGAATGCGGAAGCATTAAAAGTTAAAAGTTGGAGCAACATTGCTAATAAGTTATTGGCATTCCATACTGCTCATATCACATTGCCTTTAAAATGGCTGAACCATAAATATGGGCATAAACTACTCTTTCCACGACAAAAATCAAACCCTAAAGACATTTACTCACACTTTTGATCACAATATCAGAGTGATTGGATATGGAATTCGCCAGCTAGGACAGCAAATTCCCTTCTATCTGCATATCTAAGACCTAAGAGGGTTGTGCACACTATTAAACATAGTGCCTAAGAACAAGGATACATGATGGTAGCAAATTCCCAACAATCTAAAGTGTTTGAACAGCATACAGCTCCATCTATAATTTGACCATGTTCAAAAGCATATTTGAACGCTATGTACGAAACCGTTCTCCATTTCCCCCCTTCAATTGAAATCCAAGTTATGTAAAGGGCGAGATTTGACCTCCTATCAGATGGTTTCAACTTTCAATATGTCACTACCTCAAGCTACTTACGTTATCAGTTCTCTAATTTATAAACATACTTGACCGATAAACGCCCTTAGCCACTCTCGATACTCTAGAATATAAACATTTTAACATGCTTGAATTCTAAAAGACAACAAAATGCAGCAATGCTGATAATCCAAATAAAAGCTATAACACCCACAACAAAGCAAGACCTTCGTATCAAATTGCACAAAAACACACAACTCCTAACCATTCAAGTCCTAAAGGCTCAAATATTGAAATGGGTAAATTTATAAAACAGAGAGATAAGCAAATGAATTGGAAACAAAAATTTCAATACAAACCTTGAGAGCAGGGTAGTAGAGCTTGCGTTGGCGAAGCTTTCTGAGAGTGTCACCGACTTCCCATTTGTAAACTCGCTTGTGGGTCTTGATGAACTGGTTGAGCTGGTGTCTGACGCTCAACTCAGACCCACCTTCCTTGAAGAGCCTCGTGTAAAGTGCTTCCTCTAAGTACTTCTTCGACCTCTTCGCCACGCTCTTTGAACGCCCCAGATGTTGAAGAAGCGCCATTGTTCTTGCTTCTTGCAATGGCCTCCCCTTCCCAAGTCTCCGATTCCGAACTAGCAAGAAGCAACTAGCAAGTGTGGGTTTTTGTTGGGTTTTACTGAAAGTGGATCGAATAGATTCAAAACCCTAGTCTTGCAGTGGAGAAGAAATGAGGAAACTTTTTTGGGCTAAGTTTGGTCTTTGGGCCTGAGTTTTATGGGTCCATTATTATTATTTTTTGGGCCAGGGGTCCATTATTAAATTAACTGGATTCTTGTTGACCTAACCATTAAATATTGGATCCCTTTCTTTTTTTTTGGCGTTGGGCCTGATTTTACCAACAATTTGGCGATGTATCAGAAAAACCAGTCTGAGATGCTTGAGTTCACTTAAGGAACTCTTGCCTATAAAACTCAAGTTTTAAGAGCTGCAACTGATATTGGGATGATATTAGGGACAGTTAACTAATTCCTTAAGAGTATTAGTTTAAAATATATTTTTAAAAACTTTTTATTGGAAAATAAAAAAGTAATTGAATTTTTTGATGGTTTTTGATATTTCTCATAAAAGTGATATCAAACTTTCTTAAAATAATTAATTAACATTTACTCTAAAGACATCCATTAATAGAACTTTTAAATAATTACCCTTTTTTTTTATTGGAACGTTGTCTCCATTGGAAACATCAATTGGTGTTGACCAATTAAGCTATAAGATTCTATGCATTTACCTGAATGCTATTAACGTATCTCATTGACTCACACTCACACAAGTTCCACGCTTTTCTTTTCTTTTTTAATAGAGTTTCACAAACTCATACTGCAGACTACATCAATAGGAGTAAACCAATTAAGTTATAAGATTCTAGGCATTTACCTGAATGCTATCAACCTATCTCACTGACTCAAACTCACACAAGACTCACACTCACACAAGTTCCACGCTTTTCTTTTCTTTTTTAATAGAGTTTCACAGGCTCACACCGCAAACTCACACAAATTTAATGTAGACACCAATCAATTTTTAATGTATGCGGAAATTGAATCTTGAATCTCTTATTCAATTATTAGAGATTCTAGTTGAACCAACTGAAACACACTATTATTTTTTAATTGACATTTATAATTTATTGTATTGTTAGATCCATAAAATAAAATCTAAATTCAAATTTAAGTGAAGAGGATCATATCCTACTTGCATCATGTTGCATGCTCTCTACATTATCAGTTTAACTAACTAAAACCCATTATTAATTTTTAATTGACGGGAGACTTCGTTGTATTGGTAGATCCATAAAATAAAATCTAAATCTAAATCTAAGCAGAGACGATCCCAGTATCCCACCCCGTAAGCACCATGCTGCATGCTCTCCGCATTACCACTGATGCTCCTGCAGGCTTGCACCATGCCTCTATTGCCTAGCTCTCAAACTCTGATTCCATGGTCAAAAGCATCCCTCCTAGATTACTTTTATAAAATAAATAAATAAAATAACACTCCTAGATTACACCTTCATTAATGGACACATAATTCATTTATTATCTCTTTTCAATTTAATAATAACGCAAAACATCACGCGTAACGTCATGTTAATGGTATAGGACAAAATTGGGATTAGATATAAGCCGTTGAACTGTAACATTTGTCAAAACAGACTTGAAATTTGATTAATCAAATCAAATCCTTAACGTGTCAAACATGTAAAAAACCATTATTTAATTAATAATTAATTACAATTTATTTCCCAAATCAGACTATGCCTCCTGGGAATTTTGGTTTGGTCAGCCAACAAAAAGTGGTCAACCCCCAAACCCGTCAAATAAACGACAGCGCAAAAGGCCCCACCAAAAAAAATATGAAAAGAACAACTGAAAAGCTCACACCGGCCACCACTCACCATTCATCAGCCTCTCAATATTGAATAGTCTTTAACATAAATCAATGTACATTTTTTTTTTTTTTGGGTAGAAAGGAAATTCATTAAGGAAAATAACTAAGGGGAGAAATCATGTACATGGTTCCAAGTTCCCAGTTTTCAAATCTAATTTGTGAGATTTTATATTACGTACAGCCAAAATGAATGCATGTGCCGGTGCCACGAAGTAGCAGTGACAATGACCATCAGAGTCACCAGACCCACAAATCTCTATAATGCGTGCAAAGTACGCTCCATCATTAGGGAATATGGCCAAGGCCAAGGCCGAGGGTCCTGAATTTTATACTTGGATAATAACTCGCGTGATATATTTTATTAACAAAAGTATTTATTGAAATTATTATTTTTATATAAATTTACTTTTATGCTTTTATTATATAATTTTTTTATTTTTTTGAATATTTTTTTTATACATGATATAAATTTTATTCTAATTTAATCTAAGGGTGTGAAATTCTCTCCTATACATAGGCAAAGCTATGGTTGGACTTGAGGTGCGATGGCCCGCCAATTTTTTTAAAAATATATATATTATTACATATATAGATACTAATTTTAGCAATTTTATTTTATAAAATTTCACTTTTACCTCCTTAACAATATCATTGATTTTTTTAAGAGTATTGTTATAGTTACAAATTTTTCTACAACATTTTTATAAACTATTAAAGTAGCAAATTCTTATTGATTCGCATTTAGGCCCACCATTTATATTTTTTTTTTACTTACCAATAAACACTCATCACATTAATAATTTGTAAAAAAATTTGTAACTCTAACATTTTTCTCATTCTAAAGACCAAATCTAAAACAAAATATACAAGCTCAAAAAAATTAGTCCAACAACAAAATTACCAATAGTAAAATTTAAAAAAATTAAACTTGGTCAACTAATTTTACCCAAAACAAACAATTTGACCATTTAAAAAATTTTAAACAACCAACAACTAAGCGGCTAAGCAGCAGCATAGTGGAAAGCCAAAATCACTGCACAAAACCAACAACAAAGCCGCCCCTCTAACTCTAGTTCTGGCTCCGTCCCTTCTCCTAAAGACTTGAACCCCGGCCCTTACCTCCCACATCCCACAAGTACTTATAATTGTAAAGTGACCACTGCATTAAAGGTACTTAATAAAATGGAAATAAATTATTTTTTTGGAATAAAATAAGCAACTCTAACTTAGAAAATGAGTTCAACGTAAGGAGCAAAGAACCCAAGAAGGGGGAAAAAAAAAGAGTTTAAATTGTGATGTAATAGAGAATAAAGAAAAAGAGTGTTAACGTGAATTTATTTTGGGGGAGGATAAAGGGTAGATTGGTAATTTTTATCAAATTATTTCACTTCTCCTCTTCATTTTCTCTCCAACTTGAGGAGAAATTATAAGGTCCTCATGATGGATAAGTGATGTGATCCACCATTCCAGTAAAAAACTCTCACTTGTTTAAAATTGTGGAGTTCTAAATAAAAACTAAATACTGACTCAGTAATTTTAAAAATTGACATGTGTGCTAAGAATATACAATCTAACAGTTAGATTTTCAAAATTCATATTCAACAAAAAGATATAGTAGAATTTTGAAGGGTTTAGTTTAGAAAGAAAGCTTGTCCTTTATTGTTTATATTATCAAATGTGCAATAGTTTACACACAAAGAATGCAATGAGGTTTAAAAGTACACTCAAAACTTAATGGGTATATATTTTATGAAAAAACCACATGAATTTTTTATTTATTTTTTTCTGTATCATATTTTACAATATGCGCAGGTGAAACGAAAGTCTACTCATTGTCATCAAAGGAGTGAAATTCCCCTTTTTAGTTCCTTTCAAAAAAAATTTCTCAAATAACAAAATTTTTCTCCAATCCACCACCACATGACAATTTAAAAAAACTATTGTGCAGGGCGAAAATGAGGCCCAATGGGCTTCACAAACACCTCGACTCACAATCTATTTGTATGGTGGGATGGTGATTCCTACTTTGGGTTGTTCGCAGCTAGGAGACTCAATGAGATCACCTTTTCTCCCCTTTTAGTACATCATCTTATTATCTCTTTGTATCACTCCGCTATCACTCCCCTCTCTATCACTTTTTTCTCTCCACACCCTCCAACCTTTGCTCCTTCTTTCAATCTCTTATTTATAGGAGATTGCTAGTAGGATGATCATGATTATCCTCAACGTTAATGGATTGAGAGGTCCAATCTCAGAAATGATTAGTGGGGGTTTAGGTGGGAGTGGCTTTGAAAATGATCCCCACTATGGCAAACGTGTACGGCAGCGTTATTCCGTAGGCACTTCCAGGTAGTTACCCGGTTGCTTGTCCGGACCAATGCAGCGATACTCGGCAAGTCGAACTGAGCAATCACCTCAGCAGCCCTATTTATGCTCGGCGAAAGGTTTGGGTCCTCGGATGGTGTTTGATCCGGGTCCGTTGCTAGGCGAACTTGGGCTAGGACTTGGGGGGGGGGGGGGGTCAGTTGTAAGTCTCTTGGGCTCCTTTGTTGGCCCAAGGCCCAAATCACGCCCAAGCCTGCAACACATGGGCCCGTACAACTATATACGCATATTTTTAGTTACATAACTTATTTATATATTTTTATAAATATTGTGCTTTAATGTATGTTGATGTTCTTATGAGTTGCCAAGTAATGGGTTAGATAAGATTATTTCAACCAAATTTAGAGGAAAATTTTGTAGTTTGTATTACTTCAAAATGTAATATTAAATGAATAACAAATTATTGTGCAAGGAAAATCAATCGCATGCTCGTTATTCTTCACACTGAGTTTGTATATAGTATAATGGTATACAAATACAACCTCCTCTTCACATAAAGACAGACCCCACAATTATAGAATCCAATACATGGAAGAGGCAGTTATACACCTATTACATCTAAACATGATAGTATTCTCTTCATACAATCCTCCTGCATTGTTGGTTGGGATGATGGAAAATGCTAGGAGGATAGAAAAAAATTTAATTTTTCACCATGTATGTTTGATATAGAGGATGAAAAAGTGAAACGATGGAAAATAAGTGCAAATTTCCTTTGTTTGATTGCTAGGGTGACTTGATGCATTTGGGGGCGTAGGATGAAAACTAAAATTGAGGCTATTTATATATTTAAATATGACTTAAAAAAATTAAATATTACTTAAACACTATTGTATTGTTTTAGATGCGAAAGTTCTACTAATTAAAATGAACTATGTATAATTTTTTTTTTTTTTTATAGAAAGTTTATAGATACAAAAAATTTAATAAAACTTTTTACATCTGTTGATATGGCAGATTAATAGTGGTAAATAAAAAAGTAATGATAGTGGTGGACCTAAATGAGAGCCTGTAAAAGTTTGTCAACTCAACTATTGTGAAAAATGTTGTGAATTTTTTTTGTATTACTCTTTTTTTTTTTTTTGAGAAGTGCTACATTCACAATATTTTTACAACAAATTCTAAGTGTTAAGTTGTTATTTATTCTAATTTGATTCCACCATTGAAATTATTTTTTTGTCATCAATAGCAACCAGTAAGAACTAGCTACTTAGGACTTGTTGCAAAAGTGTTCGTAAAAAATTTTGTAGACGAAGCATTTTTTTTTTCTTATTTTTCATTTGATAAAATATATTATTTATTTATTGGCTAATATTTGGATTTAATTAATACTATCTCAATAAAAGAAATAACTCTATTAGTTAAAATTTAGTGGCATTTTTTTTACTTGTGGCCTTAAATAGTTGCATCAATTGCTTATAGTATAAAGTTGGCACGATTTGATTGAGAAGAAAAATGAAATGATAGAAGAGATAGTTTGTTTAAATTTACTATATTGCTCATATTACATGCTCCATAAAATAAAGAAAAAAGAGAACAACAAAGTCGATCGAAATCTTTCTTAAAAAAAAAAAAAAAGTTGGTCAAAAGGGTTTCAAATAGTAAAATAGTTAATGCATTTATATTCTACATTTTCACTCAATTTCTCTCCAATTTGGAAATATTAAAATTTATAGGCCGCGTGAAATTGGTGAAAATCACCAACCTCATTTTTCATCCCTTCCATGTTCTCCCAACTAAATTACCAAACAATATTTTCCAAAAAAAAAATCATTTATCAAAGAAGAAAGGGAAATGCATTAATAATCTATTTAAAGAACTTTCTATATAAAAAAAAATCTATTTAAAGAAAAATTTTATAAAAAAAAATTAATTAATATTTTGACATTTTTTTTTAGTCAAAAAAAATATTTTGACGTTTTTTTTATTTCTTATAAAAATAGTGTCAAAATTTTCTTAAAATAGATTATTAACTAATTTTTTTTAAAGAGTTTTATTAACCAATATTCTTAAGGCACTCGATAGCATGACTTAATAATAAAATAATTTTTTATTTTATCCTTTTTTTTTTTCCCTCATTTTTCATCATCTCTCTTTTCACTCCAACCAAACCTAAACTCAAAAATTATTTATGATGCATGTCACTCCTGAAAATGGTTGTTAAAAAATTATAAAATTATCGTCATGTGATTTTGAGTTTTTATTTGAATTTAAATTTTTTTTATAAAAAAACTATAAATATATTAGTACCAATTTACAAGCTCTACACCAAAAAATGTTTGCATTTAAGAAGATATGATTGCAAGGGATAAGGGGCAATTACAATTGGGAGGTTGGGACTTTGGTAATGGAGAGAACCTTCCAGCTCTGATCCAGCGCACGAGTCCTCGATAGAAACGCCGAGAATCTTTTTTACTTTTCTTTTGTTTTTTGTTTGAATTTAAGAAGAAACATCTAGAATGAAAGAATCATATATTATCCAAAATTTTATTACCATATTTCACTCCGCTATTTTGATCGCTGATATAGAGGCAAAAATCTTCGATTTTTTCGGTATAATTTTATCCATTTTTGTGGGTCTCAACATTTTGCTATATCTTGTGGGTTATATCATCGACATGTGGCACCAACCCATACCAAACTTTTCTGCCGCGTAGGAAAAGAAAAGTAGAAGGCCAAATTACAGAAAACACCCCCACCCCTTTCTATATTAATTTTTTTATCTCGAATAATTCTAATAATTCTAATTTTTTTTTAATCTTGAATAATTTTAATATTTAATCCATTATATGTGGTTAATTATTATTAGTTCAAATTTGAATCTACTATTAAAATTACTTTTTTATCCTATCAATAACAACTCATAACAATTTGTCACTTCAAATTTATTGTGAAAATGTTATAAAAATATTGTACAAGTAGCATTTCTTTTTCTTATATTAATTGTAGGCATGTTTACTTGTGGATGATTATAACAAAAACTATGATTTTGATGTGGTCCTATAGCTTTTGTATCTTATTTAGAATTATTTATTTCTTGACAATTTAGATTTATTTTTTGTTAAAACTTAATTACAAATGAATCAACAAAAGTGAGACCGATGGATCAATTGATCAACTAGAAAATCTAGACTTACCTAATTTCATAACATATGAAAGTGATCAATAGTCCACTTTTAACATGAATCCATATATATAAATATATATATATATATTATCACTCAATTGTGAAATTCATTTGGTAATGTTGTTCTAATAACGCTGTTTGTATTTTTTGAAATTATATGTAGGTGAAAAAATATATAAAAATAAATATAATATTATTTAAATACTAAAAACTGTTGTTTAAAACACACTACCAAACAACTTGACGTCTTTTTTTTTTTTTTTTTTTGGGTTTAGAAATAAGAACCCACGTTCCTCTAATTCATCACTATTCTTCATGAGTTCAAAATTTAAAAATTGACGTGTGTGTTTTGGGTGCCAAGGACAATAGCCTAGGGGTGTATTTGCCATTTCTCCTAAAAAGAAATCAACTGGTTGGCAGTATTGTTTGTCTTGTTGTGAGGTCGGGGAATGAGAAAATCGTGGGAAGCCTTTATTCAAAAGTGTGAAGCAAAGAAAATTAAAAAAAGAAAAAATTCAAGCTATATATAAAAAAATGCTTGTTTAGAACGTTTGCCTTTCTTTCTTTCTTTTTGGTCTTTAAAATATGGGGTTGATGTAGAACTTTTGATTCTCTTAACCATTTCTTTGGGCGAGCCTTCTTTGGTTTTTTCTCTTTTGGGTTTTCAAGAAGGTTCTGCTCTCTCTCTCTCTGCTTTAGAGAACATAGCCTCCAAATAGTGCTTTTTTTCCTCTTACAGAGTGAATATTTTTGTTTTTGGTTTTGAATCTAAGTAAGAATGCTCAGATGGTGGGTGCTTTCGCTGCAATTAGCAGAGCTGTTTGTGAGCTCGATGGTTCATTTGCTATATGGGTTTTACATATTTAGCTCTGCCGTGGCTGGTGATCTCTCTCAGGCTCTGAATGAATGTTTGTTTAAGGCTAACAATACTAATGTTGTGGTCAAAGAAGACGTGCCTAAAGGGACAAGCACCAATGTTGATAGTCTGCCTCCTATTGTTTTAGTTCATGGAATTTTTGGATTTGGCAAAGGGGTATGTGATTATTTCATTTTTCTCTCAAATGGGTTTGGATTGTTTTTTCCATTTCGTGCTTTTTACGCTTCCAAATTAATCTTTTTGGGTTTTGTTTTGGTAAATTTTTTCTGTGTTTTTAGAGATTGGGAGGTTTGTCGTATTTTGCTGGGGCAGAGAAGAAAGACGAGAGGGTTTTGGTGCCTGATTTGGGGTCTTTAACAAGCATTTATGATAGGTATGTGCCACTTTTTAATGGGGTTTTGGCGTTTTTGGTTCAGCTTCATTCATGGATTTTTCTCGTTAGCTACTTTTGAAATGGGTTTTGGGTTTCAGGGCTCGTGAATTGTTCTATTATTTGAAAGGAGGGCAGGTCGATTATGGCGAAGAACATAGCAAGGCTTGTGGGCACTCACAGTTCGGACGAATTTATGAACAAGGTTCTAGTTCGCCTGCTTTGCTTAGAGCTCTATATTCATGATTTTTGTCTGTTTCAATGAATGAAATTTGTCTATATAATAGTTGGCTTTAGTTGAATTTCAATTTGTCTTGTTGTTGTTGTTGTGGATTGGTAAATTTCTAGTTGTTTATGCTGTTAGGAAAGATGAGAGATAGAGTGGAGACAGGTTTGAAATTAGTACCACTTGCTCTGATACCATGACAAATTATGAGTTGTCCCCAAAACTTTAACAATGAAGAAGGGGTGAATTTTAGTCACTTAACCATTATTCTAATAGGCTGTAATTGCAATGCAGGGAATTATCCTGAATGGGATGAGGATCACCCTATTCACTTTGTGGGGCACTCGGCTGGAGCACAGGTTGTTCGCTTGTTGCAGCAAATGCTTACTGATAAGGTTAGTTGAAATTTTATTATGCAAACTAAGGAGAACCCAAAATCTTCAAATTAAAGATGGTTTGTAATTTTATGCTCATATTGTTCACAGGCATTCAAGGGGTATGAGAATACCTCAGAAAAATGGGTATTGAGCATCACAGCCTTGTCAGGAGCCTTCAATGGGACTACGAGAACCTACTTAGATGGGATACAGTGAGTTTCGTTTAAAACTTGTGCCTTTCCTTAGAGCTTCAGTCTCTTTAATTTCTATTACAGCTATGGAATTCTCTAACTTTTGTGTAGCCAAATAAGATTATAATAGATAGCAAATTAATTATGGGTGTAATTCTATATATTGAGGGGTGGTTGATGGGAAGGGGGTGCTGTGTGGGGTGGGAGAGAGAGAGGGGGGGAGGAGGGGATTCTTCAAAAAGCAAACTGAGAGCAAAACAGAAACAGAACAACTAGAAGATAACTTCACTAAGAGTACTGCTTGCAAATTCCCCAGGGAGGACATGTGATCTCTTTTCTAATAGCATTTCCTTCTCGCACAAGAATTGGTGGCTGTGGATTTAAAATTCAGTGTGTAACTTACTAGTAGAAAGCATAAAAAAGAGAGGCGGTTGGTCTATGTGGCCATGTTAGCTGATCATCCTAATGATATGTCATAATAATTGCCTCGTTAGATTATACATCAAAGCTAGTTTCATTTTTGTATGTAAAGTTGGATAATGGTTATAATTGTTGGCAAATTATGCTATTATATATTTTGACGACTTTTCCCCCAATTTTCCCAGCATTAAAAAATTTCCCTACGCCTAACTTGTTAAGGTGGTTTGAACTTGTTCCAGGCCAGAGGATGGGAGAACCATGAAACCTATATGTCTGCTACAATTGTGCCGCATTGGAGTGATAATATATGATTGGTTTGACATTCCCTGGCTCAAGGCATATTACAATTTTGGGTTTGATCACTTCAACATGTCGTGGAGGAAAATTGGTTTTAGGGGTCTTGTTGATGGCCTCTTGGGGAATTCAGGCCCATTTTCTTCAGGGGACTGGATCCTCCCAGATCTTTCAATTCAAGGGGCCATGCAACTCAACTGCCATCTAAATACCTTTCCCAATACATACTACTTCAGCTATGCTACCAAGCGTACTAGGAAGATCTTAGGCATCACAGTTCCTTCTAGCATACTTGGCATCCACCCATTGCTTTTTATAAGAGTATTGCAGATGAGCCAATGGCGTCATCCTCCTGATGTCTCTCCCCCTTATAAAGGCTACAGGTATATTTTAAAATCCATGTGTTCTTGTATCTACTTATTATCTAGTACCTGTTCTCCAATTACTTGAGGTTTTTATTTTGACAAATGATTTTGACTATATAAGTTTGGATCGTTTACAGAATTTCTGTGTGTCAATATCCTAATCAAGTGTGACACTTCCACTATTAATTAGTTTGTCCTTTTCTGTAATGATTAAATCTCTAGAATTTGAAAAATACAGATGGTGGTACCCTCTTTTACATGTAAGATTTTGCGTAAATCAAGGAATTAAAGTTTTCATTTTGGAGCAAGTGCTGAATTTGATATCTGAAAAACAAAAATGACTATTACTTTAGTAATAACTAATTTGTGTTTTATAAATGCTTGTTCAGGGATGAGGATTGGCAGGACAATGATGGAGCCCTCAACACAGCATACATGACTCACCCTCGTCTTCCAATTGAACATCCAAGTTGTTTTGTTGAAAATGATTCAGAGTGTCAACCACTGCAACCAGGCATCTGGTAAGTCATGCTTCTTAGTAACAAAATTGTTTACCTAACACAGTTACTAATAAAATCCTATTCACTGTTTGGGCCACAGAGCTTGATTTTGGGAAATTCGATTTTGATTGTTTCTTGCATACACTATTAACAATGCTAGCTACAAAATGGTAATTTTCATAGACAAATCTTTCACCCAAAGTTTCAAACTTGTTTGAAATTCAAGAAATTTGACATCCAGCTTCATTTTTAAGCCAATTCATATCATACAGAATTTAACTATCATGGTGTACATTTTCTAAGAATTTATGGATGTAAAAGAGATTACTTCCATTGCTAATATGTGTAAATTAAGGTGGCTTAACTAGGCCAGCAGTGTGTGGTAAGTAGTACCTAGCAATGTGCTTGCTGGGTGATCATAACATTGCTAATCATTTATATATTGCAAAATAATGAGATGGTGCTCTTTTTTGGACATGCAGTGTAAACAACCATTATAGATCACTATAGCAAGATCATTCATTTTTAGAATCGTGTCCAAATGCACTGTTACTGGCTGAAGCTAGTTCAGCCATATCAGTTTCTGCAACTGTACAAAACATCAAGAAAACAAGTAAATGGTCCATTTCCATAATGGCTAGGAATAAAATTGGAAGTTCAATATTGTTATTAAACTTGCTTAAGGTTATGTTATTAAGACACGGAATGACTTCTACTTGCTTTTCCCCATCCACTGCTTGTGGGCATTTCAGCATTAGACTTCGCTTTAATGCTTCTTCTTTGAGCCTGCTCAGAGTTGGAATCTGACGTTTTAACTAAATGCAGGTACTACAAGATTGTGGAAGCTGATCACATATTGTTCATCGTGAATCGGGAGAGAGCGGGAGTTCAATTTGATCTAATATATGACAGCATTTTTGAACGCTGCAGAAAGCATGTATTTAGGAAGGATCCACCAACATTACCAAACGAAGCACACCAATAGTTTTTTGTATCTGTTTAGGTTTTTGTATCTGTTTCTCTCGCCTGATACTCAACAGCCAGAAAATATATACTTCTGTTTTCCTGCTACACATTTTTCCTTTTCTTTTCCCATTGTAAATGTACATTTAATTGAATTTTTTTTTTCACTTCGCTTCTTTTCCTTTTCTTCATTGTACCAACTTGTCTTTGTAGCTTTATGAGATATATATTATAGGCTTAGCTTATACACGAGCCCTCTCTGGTTTTTATAAAGTTAGATAGTACATCTTATGGCATTTGTAGACATGATCCACTTTCTGTTCATGAATATGTTTGGAACTTCATTCTTGAATTTTTTGGTCACTCTTTTGTTTTGTTTTGTGTTATCAAGTGTCTATTATCATCTTCTAAAAAAAGTGTTTATTATCAAAAGAGGTGGGATTTAAACTGATATGAAATTCAATGATACCAAGCAATCTTGTCTAGAATTTTTTTATTTTTTATAATAAATAGAAATTTCACTTTAGCATAATTTAAGTGTATATGTGTGTGAAGTTCTCTCTTGGAAACTTAAATTTTAGCCTTTACCTCAACACCTTACAAACAATTATATTTGTGGAGTAATTATCATATCAAAAGTATGCGGTAGTAATATTACTGGAATTGGAATGTGGTGCTTAGGCCAAAAAAGAAAAAAAAAAAAAGAAAAGAAATTGCGCCATTTAAAGAGGAAACATTTATTGAGGTGATTTATAGTCCTTATAAAACGGAAAAAATTAGACTTTTATTTTTTTGAAAAGTTCAAAAAAAAAAAAATTAGACATGGTATTTAAAAATCAAATAAATTTTAATTTAGATCTAAGATATGTGGTATTTAAAAATCAAATCATCCAACTAAAAGTAGTAAGGAATTGGAGGGTTGTCTTAGAAATAGACCAATTTAGCTATAGAGCCGGGCAATTTTTTTTTAATTAATTAATTATTTTTTTGAAATTAAGCAATGCAATTTCATGGTCACACTGTTTCACATTCTAAACATTTTTTAGTCACCACATTTTCCTTTTGTATTGGAGGCTTAGCAAACATTATGATTGAATTGGAATTATTGAGAAGATAACTTTGTTGATTTGTTAAAATTACATTGCAATATGAACCCGAATATTGTTACGATTTTTTAAACTTTCGTTAATGATTTTTTGAATTTTTTTTTAAATTTCATCCTAATTTTGAACCTAAAATTTAATCATTTGGGATCAATTATGGATAATGAATATTTATAAAATAATATATATTTTAATTAAATACTCTTGGGGTGACTAGTTTATTTATTTATTTATTTATTTTTGGTTTTGAGGAAGTAGTTTATTTTTTTTTGGTGAAGAGGAAGTAGTTTATTGAACTTGAGATAAATTTTCTATTTAATTTTATTATTACACGTACATAAATATCCGTAGATTTATTCCTAACTTTAATGAAGCATCCTTCCTGTAGAAGTAATTTCAACTAGAAGATAAAAGCAATTTGAAAATAGATAACAACTAGATTCTCCACTAGTTTTTAGAATACTCTATTGGACAGAGTTCTTTAAATCGTTAATACTAATTTAAAATTAATGTTTTAAAATGCTGTCGCCTCATCAATCCATCCAGGCATCCATAGAGGCCAGGTATATTATTAACTCCCCCATCCTCTATAATCTTTGCTTTCTCTAAATTTGTCTATTGGCTGTTCAGTTTGTTCTATTTTATTTTGAAATCTGAATTCTTTGAACCATCCTCTTTTTTTTTTTTTTTTTTTTTTTTTTTTTTTTTTTTTTTTTTTTTTTTTTTGAGAAAGTAGTTTATTGAACTTGAGATAAATTTTCTATTTAATTTTATTATTACACGTACATAAATATCTGTAGATTTGTTCCTAACTTTAAGGAAGCATCCTTCCTATAGAAGTAATTTCAACTAGAAGATAAAAGCAATTTGAAAATAAATAATGACTAGATTCTCCACAAGTTCTTAAAATACTCTACTAGACAGAGTTCTTTAAATTGTTAATAATACTAATTTAAAATTAATGTTTTAAGATGCTGTTGCCTCATCAATCCATCCAAGCATCCATAGGGGCCAGGTATATTATTAACTCCCCCATCCTCTATAATCTTTGTTTTCTCTAAATTTGCCTATCAGCTGTTCAGATTGTTCTATTTTATTTTGAAATCTGAATTCTTTGAACCATCCTTTTTATTGTTTCGAGTTACAGCTTGGATTTACCCATTTATGCAACAGACGCTGTGTCCCCCAAAAATGAAAATTAGTTTATACATACTGTTACTGTTTCCACTAAAAGTGGACCATACTACCACAGGCGTTATGACTATCAATTTTATCATTGTATGAGTACCTCTTGTATGAAACAAAATTTTCTTTACCAACTTTTCTGTATTTACAGTAATAATTTGTTTATTAATGAGTCTTGAATTCATTTCCTCATAGATGATGATTTTTCTGAGTTAATGATTTTTATTTCGTTTGAAAATGAAAAAGAGGGACTAGTAGTGTATTTGCATTTGCACAAATGAAAGTTAAACATGACTTCTGAAATTAAGTGATCGGTGAGTTTGTTAAAGACCTTTCAAAAATGCCAAAATCTTTGGGCCAACACCTAGAATTCTATGTGAGGCCCATTAACCAACTAACAAGAATCTCTATTTAGCCCGCAGACTCTAGCTGAAAACGAGATCATAATTAACAGCCCATCAATCTCAAAGTTGGCCCAATACCTTCGCTTGGAGAAAGATATAAGAAAAAAAGCTATAAAATTGGATATTTGGATACGATGGAAACTGAGTTATGGGACCCACAAAAAAGAACAAGCGTGTTTGGCTTGGCTTCTTAGTATTATTTTCATCACTCAAAACTAAAAATTTGAGTTTGAGTGATAGAATTAGAAACCAGGAACAAAAAATTTGTGTTTTCAAGAGTTAAAAACTGAGTTTCAGCGGCAGTTTGATAAATAGATTGACTTCGTGGGACCCATTTGCAGTGAATTCTCAAATTAGTTTGATATTACCGTTGCATTTGCTTCATTTCAATTCATTTCTTCCCCCAAATTTTCAGCATCACTTTACCCTCTTTCCCACTTCCCTCTCTCCGCCTTCTCTCACGTTTTGTCTACACTTCATTCCCAACGGCATTTGAGATGATGAACCGAAGCACTGAACCTGCCTAAGATGAACACAACAATCAAATATCCACAACCAGTCACAGAGAACTCAGTCAAACTAATCTTGAGCAAGTTCTATACATTTCATAAACACAACTTGACAATCAAAATAGTATCATAATAGTAGAGATTGATGCAACCGGCAAAAGAATCCATTCCCAGCTGCCTACATTGCCAATCTGGCTCCAGTATCCAAGAACTCACTCAAAAAAATACAGTTTAAAGAAATTTATAGAATCGGTCAGACTTCGGTTAGATAACAACATGGTTAACAATATGTCAATCCATAGTTTCCTACCTGGGTCCTGAGAACCAATTTATACCAAGTACTCTAAAGTTTTCCAATTTCAAATGAATGACTAAACTATAACACGCATCAAACTGTACACAGAAATTACAAACTGCTCTGCTTATACCATTGAAAATTCATCTATATCCAAATTGTGTCAAGTGGTACGTTGATTCAGTTATATAGATGGAAAAATTCAAACGTTTTTCCAAACATCTAATGTATACTTAAAAGTTTGAATTTATCTAACCCACCTATCAAAAAAAAGTTTGAATTTATCTAACCCAAATAGCATATATAATATTAAACCCAAGCTCAACAAAACCCTTTGATTGCATAAATATTGTTGTGGGATATGGGGTTAAACATTACAAACCCAAAATCTCATTGGTTTTTTAGAGGCGAAGTAGGCCCAAACCGTTCCTTAGGTTGATCCTAAAACTTCCCCAAACAGGGCAAGAGAGACGGAGCCAAAGGGTCATGAGAAAATTACGTTAAACGGTGGTTCAGCAAGTGCAGCGATAATTGTAGTGAACTCCTGAGTAATCTTCACCGGTCCCAGGCGACGATCTGAGGTCAGACGAGGGAGAGGCGTGAAATGAGTTTCTGGAAAGAGAGGTGTTAAATGGGTATTGATGAAAAGCATAAAGAAATAGAAAAAGAAAGAAGATTAAAGAAGACCCGAACCTATTCTTGATCTTCCCCGACATTGGATTGGGAGGTTATTGCTATGCTTTTGGCTTATGGGGTTTGGGTCTGCTTTTCGGGGAAGAGAGGCGTGCTCTGATGGGAGAAAATTTCCGTAAGAGGTAAGAGAAAATCCACGAGGGTAGCAACCATAAGCTCACTGTGTGGTGTCAATGAGTGGGCTCCACTATTTTGGCAAAAAGTGGACTTAAATTTTGAGTGATGTGGCTGGGTTACGTAACTAAACAAGAATTTTAGAGTTTTTGTGAGAAAGTGAGGTTTGGATTATGAGTTATGGGTTTTAAGTTTGAGTTATGAGTATTGAGTTATGAAAACTGAGTTATGGCCAAATCAAATGAGTCCTAAGGGACCGTTTGAGAACAACTTATTTAGCTGAAATCGAAAACTTTTTGCTGATAGTATAAAAAAAATAAGAAATTAAAAGCTAACTGAACAATACAAAAGGACTTATAAATAGTACACGAGACTCTAGGAGGCAAAATAAGTTAAATCTCAAAAAGTATTATGTGCGTTTCTTGGTGCAACACAACATAATTCATGTGTTGGGGGACCAAGCTCTGACATCCAAAAATTGTGTATGCAGGAATACCAGCCAACCAACTAGCAACATGATATTATCCACGCATGTCCTATAAAAAAAAAAAAAAACAAAGAAAAAAAGAAAAAAAAGAAAGACATTATCCACGTGGACCACGCATGCCTTCTTTTTTTCTTTTTTTTTTTTGAGGTAAGAGATAGAGATATTATTGATTGAAAACAGTATACAAAGAAGTATATAAGCCTTGTTTAGGCACATCCGAAATAGGGAAATTTTAACCCCTAATTACAAATATCACTACAAGCTTAGGAATTGATCTTCGACATGAAACATCTGATTAGCTCTCTCCACTATTCCTTTGTGCGTTGTTGAGGTTTTGGTATTCCTGCAAGAACCCAACAGCCCCTACCAAGATGGCTTTGGGGTGGGGTTGAACTCTCTCAAAATATACTCTATTTCGTGCATTCCAAATTCCCCTAGACACCACTGCCCATATTTCTAGTTCCTCCATAGAGAGTCTCTGTACCAACGTTTTGAACAGCGGGAAGAAGTCATTGGCTTCGTTTGGGCATTTCTGGATTTTCCCCAGACATAAGGCCCATAAGTTTCTTGCAAAAGGGCACTCCCACAGCAAGTGACCTGCAGATTCAGGTTGTTGACAACACAGCTCACACTGGGCATCCACATTCACCCTCCTTCGATGTAGGCTCTCTCTGGTTGGCAGTATATTGGAGCTAGCTCGCCAGATGAAATTACGAACCTTTGGGGGCACATTCAACTTCCAAATTTTCCTCCAATGAAACTTATCATTCTTTTTCTTTTTCCATTTAAAAAAAAAAAAAAATTATAGAAACAGACTTATAATCATTCGAAAACACACATCAACAAAAACAAAAAGAAGAAGAAGAATATAATCATTTGAATAAGAGTTTTGAATTCAAATCTTATTAAAACGAATTGATCAACAAATTTTATTACTATATAAATTAATGTTCTATCATTTTCATATTAAATAATTAAAATAAATAAAATTGGCAATTTAAATGTATAGATGTAGGATTCAGCCAAATATATATATATATATATAAATGTGGGAATTAATATGAAAGATAAGGAGTCTGTCAAAGTTTGTATTTCTAGTATTTTTCTTTGTCAAATGTGTAATCACACATTGATAAGGAGAGAGATTCCTTTTTTTAGTAAAGTTTTGTTGAACCAAAACGGTGAGTTTCATTCGGGTGAGAAGAGGCAAAACTTTTAATAGTGTCTTTTACCATACTAAATGCACCATTTGACAACTACAAAGGTATGTATTTACCATATGTTTGGGAGAGTATTTGGACATGGGATTTGGGAAGAAACTAGAATTTGACAAGGGAATTTATCAAATCCTTTTGTTTGGTGACATTCTCAAAGGAAATTGCAATTTCTACATGGAACATTTAGGTGAAATTTGGGGGGTCACAAATTCAGGCTTCAAATCCAATCTCATTAGCTGTAATTTCAAGAACGAAAGATATGCGGGACTACATATTTGCTTGGGCTCTCAACTCATTTAGTGTTTTTTTTTTCCTTGCCTCTTCAATAGTTCAATTACCTTCAACTTTTAGCAATTCTAGTCTTTAGATTAATCTCTCTCTCTCTCTTTTAATCAATGTCTCACTTTCACGTTGTTTTTATACCATTCCGTATTCTTTGTTTTTTGCTTGGAATAATTACACTTTGCTCACCTATGGTTTGCCTCTAATTCTATGTGCCTACCAGTGGTTTAAATTTTGACACCTTGCCCACCTGTGATTCTGACCGTTACCCAACCGTAACCCACCTCTCCACTTTCCGTTACTCTAACACAGAATAAGTAAAAGACAAACCCAAAACGGATCAAAACACTCACTCACTCCTAAAACAAACCCCAAAACTCCCAAAACTCAATCACTCCTACAATGGGCTTCGCTTGAGACTCTTATTTTCAGATCCGAGCCGAGGAAGCAAGCTGCTAACAGTTGCTCCTCCCCATCCTAAAACAAACCCCAAAACTCCCAAAACTCAGTCACTCCCAAAACTCCAAAAGCTCACTCACTCCTACAATGGGCTTCGCTTGAGACTCTTATTTTCAGATTCGAGCCGAGGAAACAAGTTTCTAACAGTTGCTCCTCCTCTGTTCAGCTATGGGCTTCGATTCGCAAACTGAAATGGAACTAGGTTTTGATCGTGGGTGGGTTTTGATTGTGCATGCTCTTGGGTTTTGATCTTGGGTATTGAACCTAGGTTTTGATCTTGCATGCTCCTCTGTTCAGCTGTTGTAGGTAGATCAAAACCCTCTTTAGTTTTTAATTTTTGAAACCTAGGGTTTGAAATTGGGTTTTTTAATTCTTTCTTCCAAATTGGGCTTCTTAAACTGTTCTTGATTCCATCTTTCTTTGGTGGGGTTTTAAGGAAGGGAAGATTGAATGTGTCTCCTATGGACATTGTGCCACTTTCTTGTAACAGATATAATAGTGAATGTGCTGTTGAATTTAAGTGTATTGAATGTGTTGTTTTGGTTGGGATTATAAAGTTGTTCCTTTTCTGCTCCCTACTTCAAGACTCAATATATATCCCTAGAATTGTGCCAATTTGTAAAAGATATATCAGAGAATGTTCTGTGAGAAATTAATTTTTTCTATTGATTCTTACTAAAAAAATTGGATGTTCATTGAATGGATTGACATAACCTCTCTCTCACATACAATCGCACACACATACACCAAACTGGCACATGCCTTTCATGGTGCAAGGAAAACCTGCCTGATTTATGCCTTCCATTCACAATGATGTATGTACATTTTGTTAGAGTATCCAACCAAAAGCTTAAGCAATTAAGTAAAGAGACTGAAGTTGCAACTTGGCCCACTCACAAAGCTTTCTTCACCCACTTAACTTGGAGCCGAATACAGAATAAGTGTCTAAGGCAATGATTGAATAAAATAAAAATTCTACATTTTTCTTCTTCAAGTATCAGTAATAGATAAGACATTCAAAATATACATAAACAACTATTTGTTGCAGAAGCTTAAATTGATATGAGCAAATTACTGTGGATTTTTTAACATAAGATAGGGGCATAAATTGATTGAAATATATGGTTATTTACCTGATATCATGATAATTTGAAACTCTTAATAAAGAAAAGGCAGAATTATATCTAATTTAAGAAAAAGTTGGCATTGTTCAGATACATTTTTTTTTTTCTTTTCACTCACATCCTCTCAACTTGATATTTTTCTTGTCATGGATAAGCATATATGCTAGATAAGAAATTAATAAATGTTTACATTAAGAATATATTGGCTAGTATTTGAATCAACTTGGGATCATCAACCTTTGTTAATATTAATCAAGCTGGTAACTTAATCTATTAATAATAATTAGATTTGAGACTTCTACACTCAGAGTTACTAATTTTGAGAATACCACACAATCCACATGAAAGAAGGCTAGCATATTTATGCATACAATGCATACTTATTTTTCTTGGATAAAGTTGAGCACATGCACTCCATTCTATATTTGCATGATCATTTGATATTGTCTTGTGGTCCACACAAAGCACTCCGTTCTAAAAAGGGTTTGTCTCCCAAAAATAGAACAAAAACTTTTAATAATATTGTTTGTTTTTGTGTTGTGCTATGTCTGGACCACAGGACCACATGATACTTTTCCACATGCAAGCCCATCTCATACTTTATTTTGTTGTATTTTATATGCAGATGATTGACTTGGCATTCAATTTTGAGATTCATCATGGTAGCAAGTTTGTGTGGAACCCAGATTTGGTACATTTAGGAGGTAGTACTTCTTTTGTTGATAATGTGGACCCAGATAGACTTAGTTATTTTGAAATACAAGATATTTGTTTTGATGTGGGGGCAGTTAGTACAAGTAGATATCATTATCTTATTCTTGGAGGTAATTTGGAGCAAGGGTTAAGGCTTATAAATGGAGATGATGATGTAGTTTATATGTGTGAGATTCATGCTGCATGGCCTACTGATAAGATAACACTATATGTTAAGGGTGGTGAGGAGCCAGTTGCAGTTGAACAACCTTTTGGTAATGAGGATGTAGCAAATGATGATGATGTGCATGAGATGGGTAATGTGGATGCTGAAGGAAGTGGTGGAGAAGATATTGATTGGTTGGAGGAAGGGTTTGAGGGGCCAAATTTTGATGATGATGTATTTGGAAATGTAGATGATGGGCTATCTACATATGATGGAGTTAGTGTTAATGCAGTAACCCCACATAGGCCCTCTGAGGGAGATGATGTATCAATGCAGCAGCCTCACATAGGCCTTCTAAGGGAGATGATGGGCCATCTACACATAAGGATCTAGCAGCCCCACATAGGACTACTACAGCTGACCCACCTCTTGAAGAGGGTGAATGGGTTGACCCACCTCTTGAAGATGACATGGAAAGTCTAGTAGGGTCCGATGATGATCAGCCAGCACCAACTGCTACAAAAGAACCTAAGTTTAATGCCCAAACTAACATGAGAAAACCAGAGTTAAAGAAAGGAATTTCCAAACTCTAAGGTATTTAGGGAGGCATTGAGGGAATATGCTATAAAGAAACCATTAGATATCAAGTTCAAGCTGAATGAGAAGAAGAAGATATCAGTTTATTGCATAAATGAATGTGGATGGAAGTGTTATGCATCTCAACTATCTGGGGAGTTGACATTCCAAATAAAAACATTCAATTTAGAGTGCACCTGCCCTAGATCCTTCAAACACAGTCAAGTGACTTCAAGTTATGTTGCAAAGAAGTTTATACAAGAGTTTGACAAAAATCCTGATTGGAAAGTGGCTAGTGTTCAACATCATGTGAAGCAAGCACTTGAAATTGACATAAGTTACAGTCAGGTGTATAAGGCAAAAAAGAAAGCTACTGACTTGATTACTAGGGATGAACAGCTACAATATGGGAAGCTTAGGGATTATGCAGAGATGATAAGATTGAATGATAAAGGAAATAGGGTTATTTTGCAAATTGAAATGGAAGATGAAAATGCAAAACCCAAATTTAAGTGAATGTATATCAAGTATAATGCACAAAAAGTTGGTTTTTTGGAAGGTTGTAGACCAATCATTGGTTTAGATGGGTGCCACTTGAAAGGGAGATTTGGGGGGCAAATTCTGTCATAGCTAGAGATGCAAATGATAACATTTTCCCAGTTGCATTTACTATTGTTGAGCAAGAGAACAAAGATTCATGGGTATGGTTTCTGCAACAGTTTTCAGATGACATTGGGAATCCAGAGCAACTTAATTTGGTCTTCATCACTAATAGACAAAATGTATGACTTTAGTAGTGTACTAACATATTTAACCCATATATTTAAAGTTCAATAATACATGTCTCAGTTCATTTCAACATGTTTAACTAACATATTTACTTGATCTGTTTTGTATATGAATTAGGGCCTTATACCTGCAATTGAGATGCTATTCCCAACTTGTGAGCATAGGTATTGTGTCAAGCATATCTATAATAATTTTAAAGTGGATCATAAGGGCTTGGAGTTGAAGGATGCATTATGGAGATGTGTTGGAGCCACAACAATTAGGGAGTTTAAGAGAAGAATGCAGGAACTGAAGGATTTGGATGTCAAGGCATGGGAGTATCTTGCTGACATCAACCCTGCACAATGGTCTAAGTCTCACTTTAGTAGTAGAGCTTTGTGTGACTGTCTAGCTAATAAATCAAGTAAGTCTTTTAATGCCATGATCTTAGAAGTTAGGGATAAACCAATTTTAGCAATGTTGGAGTGGATTACAGTTAGACTCATGACTAAACAATACAAAAAACAAAAATTTATAGCAAAATACACTGGAAATGTGTGTCCTAATATTCAAGACAAATTAAAGAAGTTAAAACATAAGTCTATACCTTTTAGTGCTATTCCAACAAGCAGCTTCATGTATGAGGTTGATAATAGTCATGAGAGACATGTGGTTGACTAGGCTAAGAAAGCATGCAGCTGTAGGATTTGGGATTTAACATGACTTCCTTGCAAACATGGAATCTCTGCTATTGTTAAAAACCTGGAGAAAGTGGAGGAATATGTGCATCCTTTTTATTGGAAAAAGACATTTGTTGAAACTTACAAAGAGATAATATAGCCAATGCCTGGCCAGTTTGAGTGGATTGACACTAACCAACCTGCTCCTGTTGCTCCTCATGTGTATAAACCACCTGGAAACCACCAAAGTAAAGAAAAAGAGATCCTAAAGAGCTAAGGAACACTTATAGAGTTTCTAGGATGAACAAGATAATCAAGTGTGGGAAGTGCCAGAAAGAAGGACATAATGCAAGAGGGTGCAAGACAGGCATCACTGGTGAAACTCCATGGCAGAGAAGAGGTAGACTTGCTAAATCAACAGCTGTAAGTATTTCCATGCTTTGAACTATATTAATTTCCTCCTATATTTCATGTGTATGTAACTTGTACAGTCCTCTTTGTAGGCACAAGGAAGTAAATCTACAAAAAGAAAGCAGACTGCAATACCTCAAACTGCATCTTAGCCACCAAGTACTAGATCTCAGCTTGCACATAGAGCTTTTGGTCAAACTGCATCTCAACCTGCACCAAACAATAGATTTGAGGCAGCAACTCAACCTCCAACTAGATCTAGAGCCAACTGGTTCTCTTCATCCTCACAACTAAGCTTCCATACCCCTAGAGAGACATGAGATTCTTTACCACCTCAGGCACCTCTGCTTTCTTTTATTTTGTTTATTTTTTTTCCTCTTACTTGCTATTGTTGGACCAAGTTGCTAACTGCTGGATTTTGGTTATGCAGCCAAGTGCATCTGTGAGCACTAGTGGTGTACCAAGTGAAGGAAGTGGTGGTGGTGCTGCTAGAAGGTTTAAAGGCAAAATGTGTGGTGTATCAAGGCCAACAAAGTTTCAACTAGTTGGTGAAAATGGCAAGAAGGCAACTGGCAAGGGCAACAAAAGCAGCAAATGAAGATGGAAGATGTTAAAGTTTCAACCACTTTTTTTGTTATAGTTCCCACACTTAATGTATTTGCTTAAAGTATTTGCTTGAGCATAGTCAAGTGTCAAAAATAATATTGGCAATTTTGGTTGGAAGATGTGGATGTCTGATGTGTGGTGGACTAGTAGTTGGGTTTTGGTTGGAATATGTGTAAAGTCACAAGATGTGCCAAAAACTATATTGGCAATTTTGTATGCATGTGACATAAAGTCACAATGACTGTTCACTTTTATTAAAAGCAGTTAATGTGCATTGACACGATATAAAGTATTTTGTTGGTTTGTGCTTGTCTTTGCTTTTGGTGAATTTACACAGGACTATGTTTTGCTTGTCTTGTTGTGCTTTTGGTGGATTTACACAGGTGTGCATTGACACAGCAAAGAAAATTATGTCTTTAAGCTTTATGTCACAGCAAATTATAACACAGCAAAGTTGTGTTGTTACAGGAGTGATTTTTATGTATTATTTTGGTATATTCTAAGAAAATTGGACACTGCTTCTGGAACCAATTATTTATTCATTATATATCCCACAAGTTTATATGCAACCTACAGTATCTTTTTGTTTGATAGAATATTTTCATAGCCTTCAAATGTGCAGAGTTATTTATATAGGCCAAAACAAAAGGGTTCCCAGCTCCTTTTATATTATTGCACAATCTTAGCCTCACAAAGTAAAAGGTGAATTGACAAACCCAAATGAGAATGCTTTTATGGAAGGTTATTAATCATTGGCAAGTTCCAAGTTCCAAGTTCCATTCATGTGGATTCTCAAAAAAAAAAAAAGTTCCATTCATGTTATTAACATTTCCACATAACACTTTGTGCCAATATATATCAATCACAGAATGAAATAAAAAAAAAAAAATTATACTAAAGAATATTTGCACAAAAACAACACTTTCCATTACCATTTCAGCATCCCAATTTCATTTCAACATCCCCATTTCAAGAGATAGATACAATAACATTTCAATTACCCAATCACATTTCAACACCCCCCCCCCCCCAAGCATCATGGCAGATTAAGGTTTTTCACCCTTACATTGTTGTTCACTGAGGCAAAATACAACAACAACATTACAAAAATGAAAAACAACCATGACAAAACTAGTGCCACCTTGTACAATCTCTCACTCTCTCTAACCCTCTTAAGCTTCTCCCTAGCTTCTACATAAAGCTCATGAGTTTCTCTTTCCCTTAGGTTAGCTCTTTCTTCCATTCCCCTAGTTGTCATTTCTCTCTGATTTGCAAGCTGCAGTTTATTCTCAAGCATACTTATCCTTTCACGGTCACTCTTACAAGTTTCATTATCCACCCACTGAAAGAAGCCACATTTGGGACCAATCTGATCATTACAATTATAACAATTAATTTCACAGTTCACAATTAATCACAACTAATAATTCAATTCAATTCAAATACAACAATGTAATTGTTTCCTACATTAAATTGACTACAACTGAGGAATCTTCTTCCATAGTTATCAACTTTTCGACTTGTTCGTAGGGCATAATTCTCAAGAGTACATAAATGACCATCTTCGGCATGGTAGAAACCACTAGTTGTAGAGCCATTGCCAGTTGATGAAGACATAGCAAAAATTTGTTACAAGCTTATAGACCAACAAATCTGATACAAGTGGCATAGTTCAAATTTTCAGCATAGTTCAAACTTATATTTTTCCCAATTACTTGGATCTTGGATAACCTACTCAGTAATTAAAAATAACAATCTGGAAAATTTCATAGGCATAATATGGAAGCTCCAAGAGTAAGTAATTGGTTCCTAGACATCAAATTGAATAAACTAGGTCTGGGTCAACATTAGCAGAACTTTCAAATTGAATAAACTAGGCCTGGGTCATCTCAACTGAAAAATGGAGTCTAGGGTTGCTTTGGCTAATGCCCAATAGGCTCATACCAAACAGAACCAATCAAGTAAATTGTTTGCTTAGTTGTTCAGAAGCCTAGACTTCACGTATGGTCCAAGTCCCTATATTTTGATAGTTAGAATACATCAAATTTGGACCATTGCAAACAGACATCAAGCATCTAACATAAGATGAAACAGTCATGTATTCAACTATATAAAAAGTAATAATGATTAATGAGTTGCAGTAGTTTGAGAGTACCCATAAAAAGGAAATGAAAATCATGTATGTCAAAGTGGTAGCAGGCATGCCTTAATACCTTTTCTGCTCCTTCAATTAAAACTGAGCAAACTTAGAAAGAACAATTGGTGTTCCTTTTAACACCAACACCACGTTGAAGTGTAGCAATTTGAATATGTGGTCATGTAATTATGAAATAAATGCTATATCTATATGAAACAGTCAACCCAACTAGTGGACATCAATTCATTGAATAGAATCAATAGACTACACTCTATAAAGTCCTAATTATTCATTATGGCAAGGTTGAACCCACCAAATCTACTTGTAGTACTTTGTAAGGCACTACACAATGGGTCAGATGCAGCACTACCAGTTTCATGGTTTCAAAAATTAAAAACCTAATTTGGAGGAAAGAATTAAAAAAACCCAATTTCAAACCCTAGGTTTCAAAAATTAAAAACTAAAGAGGGTTTAGATCTACCTGCAACAGCTAAACAGAGGAGCATGCACGATCAAAACCCAGGTTCAATACCCACGATCACAAACCCAAGAGCATGCACAATCAAAACCCACCCACGATTAAAACCCAGTTCCATTTCAGTTTGCGAATCGAAGCCCATAGCTGAACAGAGGAGGAGCAATTGTTAGAAACTTGCTTCCTTGACTCGAATCTGAAAATAAGAGTCTCAAGCGAAGCCCATTGTAGGAGTGAGTGAGTTTTGGGAGTTTTGGGGTTTGTATTAGGACGGGGAGGAGCAACTGTTAGCAACTTGCTTCCTCGGCTCGGATCTGAAAATAAGAGTCTCAAGCGAAGCCCATTGTAGGAGTGATTGAGTTTTGGGAGTTTTGGGGTTTGTTTTAGGAGTGAGTGAGTGTTTTGATCCGTTTTGGGGTTTGTTTTTTACTTATTCTGTGTTAGAGTAATGGAAAGTAGAGAGGTGGATTACAGTTGGGTAATGGTCAGAAATAGAGGTGGGCAAAGTGTCAAAATTTAAACCACTGGTGGGCACATATAATTAGAGGCAAACCACAGGTAGACAAAGTGTAATTATCTCTTTTTGGTTTTATCCTGATTGCCTTGGAATTTATTCCATGGTGTCTGATAGTGCAATTAAAACACTAAGTTTTAGCTAGTCCGTGGGTCGTCCGAGTAAGTACAACGTGTTGGGCAAAACCGGGTATGCCATGTGTCACGGCTTTACCGGGGATAAGTCATGTCAGTTCATTTTCTCGAGACGCATGCCACGTGGCAGCTTTTGTTTGGTGGTGCTATTTCCAAGGTCATAGTCCACTCTCTATAAATAGTGGAATCCCCCTGATACCCTCTACATTTTCTCAAATTTTCTTCCCTGACCTTCCTCGTCTAGAGCCTCGTCTAGAAGTTTCCGCGTCCTTAGTCATCCTTCGTCTAGAGCCAGGTATTCTCTTCCCTCTCATTTTTAGGTTTTCCTTACAGTTTTCCCTAAAATGTCTTCAGATGCGAATTCCTCGTCTAGTAATAGTTTAGATCTGGCTATAGACGAGTATCACGATTCCACTAGTTATAGTGGCTCTAGTGATAGCTCTGACAATAGTAGTAAGGGAAATACCACGGACGAGGAATATGATTCCGGCGTCCCTGGATTTCCTATAGAGGTCATTCGAGAACAACTTAGGGAGAGGACAGCCTCTGGGCTTCAAACTGGCACTTCGACGAGTATTCCCTCGTCTAATCCTTTGGACAAAGAGGAGACCGTTTACAGTTGTGCAGTTGGTGTCAATTCAAAAACTGATGAACAGAGGCTGAATAATTTGAGGAAGTGGTACCAAATTCTGGACGAGCTTAACCCTAGGTTAGCCGTCCGTGGAGAATGGTGCTGTAATCCTCGTTTTGGGGTTGGTGTCTATGAAGCCTATTTTCTAGGTGGGCTGAGATTACCTTTGAATGCTTTTGCTAGGGAACTGCTTACAAAGTTAGGTTTAGCTATGTGTCAACTCAATCCCAATGCATGGAGGTTGGTCATTTCTATGCAAATATTGTGGAAAGAAGTATTTGGGGAGAGTCGTCCTCTCACTGTGGACGAGTTTCTCTTCTGTTATAAACCTTCTGAAATTAGTCAATCTTTAGGTTTCTACCAATTCACAGCCAGGGGCGCAAATTGTAGGTTAATAAGATCTTTACCCTCGTCTGATAGAAACTGGAAGACGGAGTTTATCTTCGTCTCCGGTTTTTGGGCTGGAAATCCCGTGGACGTGGGTAGGGATCCTTTTCCCCCTTATACTGGGGACTTGGGAAACCTTCGTCCTGAAGGTATGCCCTTTCACTTCTTATTTCTTATCATTTACTTCACTTTTTTTTTTTATGCATGTACTTAACCTTTACTTGTTTGTTGCTTTACAGCTGCTGGACGTCCTACCTTGAACAAGCTTAGCCGTGATCGCGTCCACAGAGCTCGTTTGCACGTGGAAAGAGACTTTCATTCTTTGGTTACACTTAGACGCCTTGCCAGGTGGAGACTGGGTCCAGAGCCAACCGACGAGGCTATCGCACACGAGGTTACAATTCGTAGACGTAAGTTTGTACTTGGCAAACAGTCTTTTCTGTTTTTTATATATATATATATATATATGTTCAACTTTAATTGCTTTTCAGGAATGACAACTTTAAAGGAAAATAAGGGTAAAGAAACTGTGGACGAGGGGAGCCAGCCTGCTGCTGGCGAGAAACAGAAATCATTGTCAAAAAACCTTGACTTGGGAAATCTTCCCAGTCGTCAAGGTAAGAAGGCCAGGCAGGGCATATCCAAGGTGGGGGTCGTCCAGACAAATGTTCCTTCACCTCAGCCGTCCCTCCAGATCTTTGATGTGGATTCGTCCACTCCAACTGAGACTACTCCGTCCAAACTTCCTTCGTCCAAAGCGCCTTTATCAAAAGCTCCTTCGTCCAAGTCCACTAGGCCTACTTCGTCCCAGCCTCAACATGCTCCAATGAACCTCATTGAGAATGAAGACGTGGCTTGGGAACGTTTTCAGAAGGTTGTGCTGGAGGAGGACATAGCTGTGTGCTATGACATGTTCTTGAAAGACTTTGAACATTCTGGAGTTCATGATCTTTTCAAGGTATGTGTTTTCACTTTCTCTTCTTTTCTTTTTTACAAATTTCCCTCGTCTAACCACTCTTCGTCCATCGTTTTTATAGGGGATGTCAAAGTTCATTGCTGCGTCCAAGCAAGCTACGGAGCTGGATAAGATGAGAATCTTGCTGGAGAAGAGGATTCAGGAGGTGAGGGACGACAATAAGAGGTGGGCAGAGGCAGCGTCCAAGGCCAAGGGAGAAGTCAAGGAGTTGCAGAGCCAAGTTGAGGAGCTGAAAGCTGGTGCCATCGAGAAGGATGCTCGTCTTGAGGAATTAAAGAAGAAAAATAATGAGCTGAGTATCCTTCTCTCTAAGGCTAAGGAAAATGCAGTCGCTGAATTCCAGTCGTCCAAAGATTTTAAGGACTTACTGGACAGCAACTACGCAGCGGGCTTTGAGGACTTCAGGATGGACGCTGCTGAAAACTTCCCTGAAGTGGACTTCAGCTCTATTAAACTGAACCTAAATGCTGCAACCAGCTCCCTTCTCCAGACTACCTCCGAGGACGTTAATATTGAAGATGATGCAAGTACTCTGCCCCCTCAGGACGGCTCTACCGTGGACGCCCCTCCATCTTAAAATGTTTACCTTGTTTTTTCTTTATTTTGTTATCCATTTGGTCCATTGTTTAGGACTTTTTATGTAACTCAAGTACAATTATCTCGTCCATGGTTTTGGGACGAGTTCTTAAACAGTTATTTTAAAGGGTGTTTGGACGTTAGTCGTCCACCCTTAAACAACTAAATGAATGCTGTTCTTTTGTGTATGGACGAGCTTTTTTTATTTTTGCCTTTGTCCATTCGTCTCTATATATATATGAATACTTTGACCATCTTTATTGGAATGTTACCAAGTGTAATTTATTCGTCTTTTAGACTCGTCATTGCCTTCTGCTCGTTTATGGATGGCTCTTTAGCTGTTGACTTTAGTTCAAATCGCCTACGCTTTTCCTCGTCCATGATATGGCTTGGTATTATGTCTTACCTGGCCCATATTATGGATGGGTATGCCTTAGGCTAATTTTCTCTAAAGCATGGAATTTAGCTCGTCCATTCCTTTGGACGAACGAGCATGCTTGGTATTTTGGTCTTAGGCATGGGATTTTCCTCATCTTTTTCTTGGACGGACGAGGACTAATTTTCTCTTAAGCATGGAATTTACCTCGTCCATTCCTTTGGACGGACGAGCATGCCTTCGTTTTTACTTTCGAAAGTTTGAGATCACATCTCCGAATCTAGAGAATTTTCTCGTCTTGAGCTTTTCAGCTTTCTTCAAGAGTCAATATGAACAGAAGTACTATGGAAATAATTTTTTCACACAACATTATGTACATTTCATAAATATTGTCCACAACATAGATACTGTTCATGGACGAGGCATGCACCTTAGAGATTGATGCCTTTATTTAAACACAAATTATAACTTCGTCCACAATTTTATCATAATAATAATAAAGCTACACATAATAACAAAGCCACACAAACATTAACCCCTGATCTCGTCCAGAGTTATGCTCTTTTAGACTGATACTTCACTGATAGTACTTCCTCAAGTGCTCTACATTCCAAGGATGCTCCAGTTTCCTTCCATCAAGGGCCTCTAAGTAATAGGATCCTTGTCTTTTGCAATTGACAACTCTGTAGGGGCCTTCCCAATTTGGTCCCAGCTTCCCATGGGCTGGGTCCTTTGTTGCTAAGGAAACCCTTTTCAGGATGAGGTCCCCTATGTTGAATCGTCTTGGCTTGACCATTGCATCATATCGCCTTGCCATAAGGTTTTTATACATTGTCATCCTTTGCTCAGCATCCATCCTTACCTCGTCTATTAAATCGAGGTTCAAACGGAGTTGTTCCTCATTAGCTTCATCCTGGTAGGTTGTCACCCTATGATTGGCCATGTGCACTTTCGCGGGTATGACTGCTTCAGCTCCGTAAGCTAACTTGAAAGGAGTTTCACCTGTTGGGGTTCTTGCTGTCGTCCTATATGCCCATAGAACTCCTGGTAATTCGTTTGGCCATACTCCCTTTGCCCCCTCAAGCCGAGTCTTGATTATTTTTAGCAAGGATCGGTTTGCAATTTCAGCCTAGCCATTTGCTTGTGGGTGGGCGGGTGAGGAGTAATGATTCTGAATTCCAAAGTGTATGCAAAAATCTTTAAAGAGTGCATTGTCAAATTGTCGTCCATTATCCGATATCAACACCCTGGGCACGCCAAACCTGCACACAACATTCTTCCATACAAAGTTCTTGATGTTTTGCTGCGTGATATTAGCTAAAGGTTCTGCCTCTACCCACTTGGTGAAATAATCAATACCAACCACAAAAAATTTCATTTGCCTCACACATATTGGAAAAGGGCCCAGAATGTCTAGTCCCCATTGTGCGAAAGGCCATGGGGCCGTCATTGGGGTTAGGTATTCTGATGGTTGTCTAGGGATGTTGCTAAATCGTTGGCATTGGTTGCAGACTTTGACATAGGCCTTGGCACCGGTTTGCATGTTTGGCCAGTAATACCCTGCACGGACGACTTTATGGACGAGTGATCTGGCTCCTGAGTGATTGCCACATGCTCCCTCGTGAATTTCTCTGAGGACGTACTTTGCTTGGTTTGGTGCCAGACACCGGAGATAAGGCCGAGAAAAACCCCTTTTATACAGTACCTCGTCCAAAAGAACGTACCTGGCCGATCTTACCCTCAGCTTTCTTGCTTCGTCTTTTCCTTCTGGAAGTCGTCCCTCTAGAAGTGCAATTAAAACAAATGAACAAACAAGAATCAAAGGGGACCGGTGGGGGCCGGTCAAGAACCCTCCGATGATAAAGTCAGTAAATGTGGATTTCCAATAAGTAATGAGAATTTTTCTTTTTGGAAGTGTCTCTCCCTTTACCTTCATGCAGAATGACCTTTATATAATATCGGTGGACTGAAACGGTTATTTTTCCAACCATCGTGAGGTTTTAGAGAATTGATAGATAACTTCCATAACCACCGCGGAAGTTACCTTATTTGTACCGATGCATCGCAATGGTAATATCAGAAAACACCGTTCCGTTGCAAACTAATGTTTATGATATAACGGAGTCGTCCGTCCATTACTATGGACGGACTAGCTTCGTCCATCCCTAACGTGGATGGACGAACGTACCTGCAACTTAAGGGACGAGTAGGCTTTACTTGAGGGACGAGTAGATTTCTTTACTCGTCCATTTCTTAATAAAGAACGGACGAGTGAAGTTCGTCCATTCTTCACTCCTCTCGGACGGCACATACGGACGAGCTAAAACTTAGTGTTTTAATTGCACTATCAGTTGCCAACTGATAGTTCCTCAAATATCAGTGGACTGAAAGCTCCGGGTGTTGGTAATCCGTTGAGTGAATACTGAAAAACAAATGAACAAACAAGAATCAAAGGGGACCGGTTGGGGCCGGTCAAAACTGATAGTTCCTTAAATATTAGTGGACTGAAAGCTCTGGGTGTTGGTAATCCGTTGAGTGAATATTGAAAAACAAATGAACAAACAAGAATCAAAGGGGACCGGTGGGGGCCGGTCAAGAACCCTCCGATGATAAAGTCAGTAAATGTGGATTTCCAATAAGTAATGAGAATTTTTCTTTTTGGAAGTGTCTCTCCCTTTACCTTCATGCAGAATGACCTTTATATAATATCGGTGGACTGAAACGGTTATTTTTCCAACCATCGTGAGGTTTTAGAGAATTGATAGATAACTTCCATAACCACCGCGGAAGTTACCTTGTTTGTACCGATGCATCGCAATGGTAATATCAGAAAACACCGTTTCGTTGCAAACTGATGTTTATGATATAACGGAGTCGTCCGTCCATTACTATGGACGGACTAGCTTCGTCCATCCCTAACGTGGATGGACGAACGTACCTGCAACTTAAGGGACGAGTAGGCTTTACTTGAGGGACGAGTAGATTTCTTTACTCGTCCATTTCTTAATAAAGAACGGACGAGTGAAGTTCGTCCATCCTTCACTCCTCTCGGACGGCACATACGGACGAGCTAAAACTTAGTGTTTTAATTGCACTATCAGTTGCCCCCCAGTCCGTGGGTCGTTCGAGTAAGTACAACGTGTTGGGCAAAACCGGGTATGCCATGTGTCACGGCTTTACCAGGGATAAGTCATGTCAGTTCATTTTCTCGAGACGCATGCCACGTGGCAGCTTTTGTTTGGTGGTGCTATTTCCAAGGTCATAGTCCACTCTCTATAAATAGTGGAATCCCCCTGATACCCTCTACATTTTCTTAAATTTTCTTCCCTGACCTTCCTCGTCTAAAGCCTCGTCTAGAAGTTTCCGCGTCCTTAGTCATCATTCGTCTAGAGCCAGGTATTCTCTTCCCTCTCATTTTTAGGTTTTCCTTACAGTTTTCCCTAAAATGTCTTCAGATGCGAATTCCTCGTCTAGTAATAGTTTAGATCTGGCTATAGACGAGTATCACGATTCCACTAGTTATAGTGGCTCTAGTGATAGCTCTGACAATAGTAGTAAGGGAAATACCACGGACGAGGAATATGATTCCGGCGTCCCTGGATTTCCTATAGAGGTCATTCGAGAACAACTTAGGGAGAGGACAGCCTCTGGGCTTCAAACTGGCACTTCGACGAGTATTCCCTCGTCTAATCCTTTGGACGAGGAGGAGACCGTTTACAGTTGTGCAGTTGGTGTCAATTCAAAAACTGATGAACAGAGGCTGAATAATTTGAGGAAGTGGTACCAAATTCCGGACAAGCTTAACCCTAGGTTAGCCGTTCGTGGAGAATGGTGCTGTAATCCTCGTTTTGGGGTTGGTGTCTATGAAGCCTATTTTCTAGGTGGGCTGAGATTACCTTTGAATGCTTTTGCTAGGGAACTGCTTACAAAGTTAGGTTTAGCTATGTGTCAACTCAATCCCAATGCATGGAGGTTGGTCATTTCTATGCAGATATTGTGGAAAGAAGTATTTGGGGAGAGTCGTCCTTTCACTGTGGACGAGTTTCTCTTCAGCACAACCTTCTGAAAACGTTCCCAAGCCACGTCTTCATTCTCAATGAGGTTCATTGGAGCATGTTGAGGCTGGGACGAAGTAGGCCCAGTGGACTTAGACGAAGGAGCTTTTGATAAAGGCGCTTTGGACGAAGGAAGTTTGGACGGAGTAGTCTCAATTGGAGTGGACGAATCCACATCAAAGATCTGGAGGGACGGCTGAGGTGAAGGAACATTTGTCTGGACGACCCCCACCTTGGATATGCCCTGCCTGGCCTTCTTACCTCGACGACTGGGAAGATTTCCCAAGTCAAGGTTTTTTTGACAATGATTTTCGTTTCTCGCTAGCAGCAGGCTGGCTCCCCTCGTCCACAATTTCTTTACCCTTATTTTCCTTTAAAGTTGCCATTCCTGAAAAGCAATTAAAGTTGAACATATATATATATATATATATATAAATAAAAAAAATAAAAAAAAAACAGAAAAGACTGTTTGCCAAGTACAAACTTACGTCTACGAATTGTAACCTCGTGTGCGATAGCCTAGTCGGTTGGCTCTGGACCCAGTCTCCACCTAGCAAGGCGTCTAAGTGTAACCAAAGAATGAAAGTCTCTTTCCACGTGCAAACGAGCTCTGTGGACGCGATCACGGCTAAGCTTGTTCAAGGTAGGACGTCCAGCAGCTGTAAAGCAACAAACAAGTAAAGGTTAAGTACATGCATAAAAAAAAAAGTGAAGTAAATGATGAGAAATAAGAAGTGAAAGGGCATACCTTTAAGACGAAGGTTCTCCAAGTCCCCAGTATAAGGGGGAAAAGGATCCCTACCCACGTCCACGGGATTTCCAGCCCAAAAACCGGAGACGAAGATAAACTCCGTCTTCCAGTTTCTATCAGACGAGGGTAAAGATCTTATTAACCTACAATTTGCGCCCCTGGCTGTGAATTGGTAGAAACCTAAAGATTGACTAGCAACTGATAGTGCAATTAAAACACAAAGTTTTAGCTCGTCCGTATGTGCCGTCCGAGAGGAGTGAAGGATGGACGAACTTCACTCGTCCGTTCTTTATTAAGAAATGGACGAGTAAAGAAATCTACTCGTCCCTCAAGTAAAGCCTACTCGTCCCTTAAGTTGCAGGTACGTTCGTCCATCCACGTTAGGGATGGACGAAGCTAGTCCGTCCATAGTAATGGACGGACGACTCCGTTATATCATAAACATCAGTTTGCAACGGAACGGTGTTTTCTGATATTACCATTGCGATGCATCGGTACAAATAAGGTAACTTCCGCGGTGGTTATGGAAGTTATCTATCAATTCTCTAAAACCTCACGATGGTTGGAAAAATAACCGTTTCAGTCCACCGATATTATATAAAGGTCATTCTGCATGAAGGTAAAGGGAGAGACACTTCCAAAAAGAAAAATTCTCATTACTTATTGGAAATCCACATTTACTGACTTTATCATCGGAGGGTTCTTGACCGGCCCCCACCGGTCCCCTTTGATTCTTGTTTGTTCATTTGTTTTTCAGTATTCACTCAACGGATTACCAACACCCGGAGCTTTCAGTCCACTGATATTTGAGGAACTATTAGTGTCAAATTCAAACCTGGTCTGATTGATCCACTCCACAAAAGTCATGTTTTTGGAAGGAACAAAATCATCTAAAACATCTCCAAACTCAGGCTAAGTTGTCGAGGCATGACATCTATTCGACTAAATGAATCATATAGCTTTGGGCACATGGAACCTAAGTTGAATGACATTGAATTGGGTGAGAATTATATAAAACTAGTCTCATCACACGTGCTTTGCGCGTACAATGAGACTTTAAAAAAAAAAAAAAAATTTTAGATAAGTTTGTTTTGAAGACATGGATTAGTAGAAGCATATCCTATTTTGTAGGTATTTTAGATAGAGTTGGAGATATATTGTTATTGGATTGTCTTTAAGTTTTTTCTATGTTAAATCTAAGGTTTAGGGGTATTTCTAAACCATATAAAAGTCCAGTTGAAAGAGGGGAATCCTTTTATAAATAGTACTAGGTTTTAAACATGTGCATGAGACTCTTCTATTTTTTTTAGGTAAAAGTTAATAATTTGAATATATTATAATTTAGAAATATATATATTTCATTTATTTTTCAAAAAAATAAAAAGGATAAACTTTAGAGATAAGCAGTAACTATAATTTTTTTTTTGAACGTGAAGGGGAAAAAATCATAAATTTTAGGATTTCTTTTTTTGAATTCAAAATGAAATTTTTTGTTTGACATTTATGATCCTATTTCTAAATGAAGTTACCCTTCATTAATGAGGGTATTTTTGAACCACATAAAAGTTCAGTTGAAAGAGGAGTATCCTCTTATATATAGTACTAGCTTTTGAGCACGCACTCATACGCGTGCTCAGAAACTCTTGTATTTTTTTGGGTAAAGATTGATAATTTGCATCTGTTATAATTTAGAAATATATATATTTTTTATTTTTCAAACAAATAAAAAAGGTAAACTTTAGAGATAAGCTGTAACTGTAATTTCTTTTTTGAATGTGAAGAAATAAAAATCCTAAATTTTTGGAGTTTTTTTTTTTGAATTTAAAATGAAATTTGTTATTTGACATTTATGATTCTATTTCTAAATGAAGTTACCATTTATTAATGAGAATATTTTGAACCACATAAAAATCCAGTTGAAAGTGGAGAATCCTCCTATATATAGTATAGATGGATAATTCAAATTGGTTTAATGAGGTTCTCTTATGCCACTGATTAAATTAAAGATTAATTTCATTCTTTTTGAGGTTCTTGGACCAAATTCATTTCAAGCCCCAAAAGGACCCACAGTTTATAAATCACACAGATTAGATCATGCACAATAATTCTCATATTTGTTCAGGTTGGGCTCATGATGTACAAGCATTTTCCTTTCACGAAATGGCCCTATTAGCCCTGTCTTCTCTATATCACATAACGGGCTTATGGCCGCATTATTCCACAATTTTTTGAATTGGACAATGACCCATATGTATTTTTTAATCAGAAATTCCCCATCAAAAAAATAAATAAATAAATAAATAAATCGGAAATTGAGCTCATGGCATATTATTTTTCTTCATTTCATGGAATGAGCTTAAGGCCCAATCTTGCTACTTCACAATTGGGTTCACAGTTCATGTCATTGTCAACATTATGTGGTGGGCTCATGGCCCATTTCTCTTTCGGCTTTTTAAATAATAAATAGTAACGATTATTTTTTTAGAAAAGCTTTGTCTTGTCCAATGTCCATATAACTAAAAATCATTTCTAGTGAAAATATAAAGGGGGATTAGTGTATTAGCATATATATATATATATATAATAGCCAAAACTTAGAGAAAATCCAATTAAATTTGAATTGAATTCTCAATTTTGTGCCACGTGTTCCATTTAATTTTTAATTTTATGCTAAGTGAATTATTGAGTATAAAAATTGAAGAGTCCAAATCCAATTAGATTTTAAATTGGATTTCAATTGGAATCCAATTTTCTACCATGTGTCTATCTAAGTTTTTAATTTTTGTGACAAGTGAATTATTGAGTGCAAAAATTGAAGAGTCTAAAACCAATTAAAATCTAAATCATATAAATAAATAAATAGATAAATATATATATATATATATAAAACCATGACATATTTTAGTAATACTATGTATAATTTGAATATCTTCTTAAAAAAATGTATAATTTAAATTATATAATTGTGATTATTTTTAATTGTTCCCGTGTACATGCACGGAATTACACACTAATTTGCATAAATGGGAGTAAACATAGGAATCCAATTCTACTTTTGAAATAAGTGATTTGCTGAACTCTCAATAAGTTCGTTAAAGCCCATCTAAAATTGCCAAATATCTGGGCCGACGCCTAGGATTCTATGTGAAGCCCATCCGACTAACAATAGTCTCTATTTAGCCTACAGAAGTAAGCTGAAAACAAGACCATATATTAACAGCCTATAAATGTCAAAGTTGGCCCAATGCCTCCGGCTGGAGGTGATTGTATTCGTAACACATCTAATATGGGTCTAAAGTTACGACAAATTCCACAATGTTATTTGTAAGTGTATTAAAAATATTTAGTATTTTTAAATGAAAAAATATTAGGTTAATTTTACATTGAAAAATGAGTGTGAGTTAAAAAAGTTTAAAGCTTGTGCTGTATATTCAAGAGTTAGACCTTTTTGAATATATACTACTGTAAGTTTCTTTAATACCTTCTCCCTTCTCTTAATGTGTGTGTTAAAAATATTTAGTATTTAAAAAAAAATGTTATTTATAATTGTTGAAATGACATGTTGTGATTAACTACAATAAGCTATATAATGAAAAAGCATCATATAAAATTTATTTTTTTAATTAAAATAAAAGATGGTGTTAGGTGATTAAAATAATTTAAAATGAATAATCAAATATCTTGTAAATTTCCTGAAACTTTTAGTAATGAAATTTTAAATGGAGTGGTATTTTTTAATTCTTAAAATTTTGGTAATAGAGATTCACATGGGGTAAAATATATTAAAAATTTTAGTGTATCACAATAACAATATTGTGATATTTGGTACTGACATTAACCATCTGAGCAATTGCATCGCATGTAAGATAATTTTTATTATATAGTGTTGATATTATGATTGTGTGATACACAAATTTATAAAACATTATAGGTAAACTAAGAAAATATTTCAATAACATAATTATAATTGAATAATAAAATTAAAAAGGAAACAAAAACTACTTCAAGTATTGTGGTGAAAAACACATTTTGTAAGACCATTTTTTTATTTAGAAAAAATAATCCAAAATATTATATGTTATTACTATTAAAATAAATAGTGAAACTTATTTCAATTTTCTTTACAATTTTGAATTTAATTTTAGTCAGAGTAATTAGTATTGAGAATTTCTTAAAATTTTTTTAATAAATTTTTACTTTAGTAATTTTAATGTATTCATAACATGTTAACTAGTATAAAGACAATTTAGCTACTTAGTGTCCGTTTGATAAATATTATTTTTGCCAACTTATTTGACTATTTATCTTATTTTTGTTACTATTTATGGGTCACACTGTACTTTTTAGTATTATTTATGGGTCTCATTGTACTATTTTAACTAATTTTTATTTTTATTTATAGTACTTTCAATAAAAAATTTTCAGTTTCAGCAAAATAAGTGGATCTTAAATGGACCCTTATTATCATGAAGAAAATATAGTCAACTGACACAACTATAATTATAAGAAAAAAAGCTATAAAAATTTCTTTCAATGTAGATTACTATTTTATTTATTTATTATTATTTTTGTTACTCAAGTGCATCAGACGATCACATGTGTTAGCATGGGCAGCACATGCATCATCATTGGTGGCACATGAGATTCAAGGAGACAATATTATGAGCCAAATGCTCAAAAGGTATTATGTGCGTTTCTTGGTGCTACACAATTCATGTGTTGGGGGACCAAGCTCTGACATCCAAAAAATTGTATGTCGATGGCTATCAATCAATTACTAGCAATTGGGATGCTTTTATCTTTGGAGATGACTCTCTCTTCATCTGCAAAATTCTCCAAGGCCTACTTGAGGATTCTTCACCAGGTTCTTGCCCATTTAGAGTATCTCCAGCAGTAGAGGCATCCCCCAAATCCTAGTTATAATAGAGAATGTGAGCAAAAAAACCACCTCCAGCAGATTCGACATACCCAATTTTTTTTTTGGCTTATGAACAGTAGCCCATCTAGTCTAATGGGCTATTGTTTATTAGCCATTGAATATCTTGAATAAAATATTATACCCACTCCTTTTTATATTAATTCTTTCTCTCTCCTCTAGATTTCTTTTTCTCTCTCATTCTCTCCGTTGCTTCTTTTTTTTTTCCCTCTCATTCTCTCCATTGCCGTTGCTTCTTTTTTTTCTCATAAAAAAAAAAAAAAAAAAAAAGAGGAAACAGAGAGACCTGTTCATGAGCAAAAGAATTAATCCAAACACAACACAAAACACAAAACAAAATCCAATTCTTAAAATAAAATTGAATCAGAACAAGCAAATATGAAATTAAAAAAAAAAAAAAGCTGATCTAACCCAAGCCGATCGGTGGGGAGGATGACGAGCGGTGGCTGGAGCGTCGGTGGAGATGCTGTCACGGCGGCTAGAGCGGTGGTGAAGTGCTGGAGCGGCAGTGGAGATGCATGCGGTGGAGGCCCAAACTCTCTCTCTCTCTTTTCTCTGATGTGCTTCATTGGAATGTTCTTGTGAGGTGAAAAAGAAAATAAAAAGAAAGGGTTTGTGTGTCTTGTGTGGAGGAGAAAAACAAGAAAAAGAAAAAAGGAAAAAAAGAAAAAAAAAACATGGATGAAAATGAAAGGAAAGGTAGAAAAATAATATAAAAAATAAAAAATCTTAATTAAGAAATTCTACTACAATATTTTCACAGTAAATTTTAAGTAACAAATTGTTATTAGTTAATATTTGTGAGAAAAAAAAAATTTTCAGTGGTGAGTTCAAATTAGAACTAGTAACAAATTTTCATATAAATTTTGTTATGAAAGTATTACGAAAAATGTTGTAAATATAACACTTTTCATTAGAAAATATAATTGTTGGGAATATATATGGGAAGAATAAATGATGATAAAAAATGAATGAAGAAATAATATTTAAATGAGAACGAGAATGGGATAGAGAATCTGTTGGAAGTGTATTTAAAAAAGTGAGTATGCAAAAACTAAATGTCACTGTTCATTAACCAAACAGTACAAAAATTTGGCTATTCTGCTGAAAATACTCTTACTGGCTCGATACTATTTGTATTGATGACTTCATAGCCTGGTTAGAGAAAACTCCTATTCATATTGAGAACACGTGTGCTCATGATGTAACTCATTTGCCTTTGTTCTAAATAAATTTTTTGGTATCCCCATAAAAAGTAAAAAAGAAAAAGAAGAAGAAGAAGAAGAAAACTAGCAAAATGATAACCATATATGCCTTTTGAGATATTATATTAGTTTAATTGACAATTAAGTATTTTGTAATCATTATATAAGAGATTTGGATTCGAATCTTACTTATACAGAAAAACAAATGATGAACAGATTTATTACTACAAAAGTGAATCAGTACGTGTTAAAGACCTAAACTGTTCTTCAAACCGAATTGTGTGATTAGAAACGATTAGATGATATAATCGTGTAATTAATATTTTCATGTTCCAAGCCTGAAAAAGAAATCAGCCGACCAGATAGCTACGTATAATATTACTATTATCAGTATATTACTAGTGCAGTAACATGCAATTAATATTCAGATGGTACGTGTTTTCATGTCTCTCTCTCTCTTTTAATAATTGTGTGGTCAAAGTCAAAGAAACAAATTACGTACGTACATAACATGACAACCACACTAACCCAGCGGCAATGCAAAAGGAGAAGAAAACCCAACACAGCATTTGCTATGGAAACAATAAGATGAACCTATACAAAGTGAGAATATTTCTATAATTCATAATTCATTGACATATAATCAGTACAAACTAGATCTACGTAATACATGACATAATTTAAATGAAATTAATTCAAGCATCATATGCTTAACCCTAATTAAAAACATTATCATTTGTTGGTTAACTATTATATGCAATAATAACCGGGCTAAGGTTTGTGAAATAGGCTAACTATTTTATTTGGTCTCATCCACTAAATCTATGTCAAACAAATCATTGAGGATTTTTTTTTTCTTTCATTTTTATTATAAATTTTTTGAGAAACAATCCAGTGTGGATTTACATGGCCTAAAGTGTTCAAATGGGGATTAAATGCTGTGGACAAAAAGGATTGCAGAGCTATATCCTTGATGAAGGGTCAATGGGTTGAAAAAAATGAAAACCATAAGAAAAAGAAATTACAGGAGAGAGATATGGGAGATAAGGGTAAAAGAAAATGATAGAAACATGATCGGTTTAAACCGACACATTGTTTAAAACTGCACCCATTTAATCCATTTAGAGGAGTATTTAAATAATTCTAAAAAAAAGGAGTATTTAAATGAAGTAGTGAAAAATATAAAATATTCCGAGGAGTGTATTTGTAAAAATGGTTATTTGAAATAGAAAAATGACTTCATTTAAAGAGTAGCCAAAATTTAAATTAAGAGAGAGCTTGGCGAGAATGCTCTTAGATGACAAAAATTGTTGAATACTTTTATGGCGAAACTACGATGCTAACCTCTAAAGTTTACCTGCTAAGACTTTTGATCTCCAAAGTTTCAAGTGAGCATTATTGGTCTCTAAAGTTTTATATATGAGTGCTAGTAGTTTCTATGTTAACTTCCGTCAATTTATTTGCCTATATGTATAACGGAATAATGATGTGGCATGTTTCAAAAGATGTGGCAACCTATTTGTGTGTGAAAAAGCCCAACGTCATATGTTGGGCCTGTGGCCTAGTTTGAATATAACTTTCTGTCCGAAGAGGTTGAAAGGAACAATGCTTTGCCGTCCTGGCAGAAATTCAACCAAAGAAGGATTATTATTGCGTCCGAAGACAACCTGGCATGTCCGAAGAAATTCCGCTCGTTAAACCTCCAAAGAACTTGATCAAGTAGAAGATTCCTCAGAGGGAAGTGCTGGGCATTCCTAAGCACGGAGATATCCTGAAATATTTTACAAATAAAGCTGCCATCACCGCATTTAATGCACTGCAACAACTTTTCTGGCCGCATTTATGTGGAGAAGACACCTAAACAGTGAAACCTCAGCCACTATCGCTCACTGCAGATTAAAGCAAACTCCTGATGTGACTAATACTCGAGTGGACGCTTAGATGAAGGACAAGTGTGTGGTGAGGATGAGGGAAAAATGTGTATATATAAAGAAACATGTCTAACATAGAAAGGGGATTATTATTGACTAAGTGAAAAAAGGCAAAATCTCTTCGGATCAAAGATACTTTCATTGAATTATCGCCTGAGTGCTTTTTTCTCTTGTTTCGTTTGCATGAACCGTTGCTAAATCCATATCCAGCCCAGCTGTTTAACCCATTCTCTACAAATTCATTGTTGGGGATTTGTTGGGCTCATAATACGGGAAGTTATCGCGTAGTCCATCAAATTTCTACCCTACACTATTTATTATTTAAAAATTATTATCATATTATTAACGTGGGTCTTCAACACATCAAACTCATTAAAATTGAATCTTTCTCCAAATTCAAAGAACCTGGATTATTTTTTTCATTTTCCTTCATTTTCTTAGAATCCAAACAGGGTCTAGAAATATGTTAATTCAAAATCAAATAACTAATATATATATATATATATTAAAGGATTTTGCTACTTCGGAGCTCCACTGCCGCAATAGTAGTGTTAAAAGAAGATGGAGATGGCGAGTTCGTCAGGGCCTATGCCACTCATCTCAAACACACTAGTCGGATCTCTTACTATGCATAAACCTTATTTTACATGTAGATACATATATTCGTTGAACCTGAAACTTTATATTCTTTGGTTTCATTAATTCTTTGGGTGAGAAATGGAAGTGGTCATTCTATTGAGTATTTGTGGTTAACCATTGTTGAGGGTCACTTTTTGGAATTCGAATAGAAAGAGGGAAGACCAACCCAGCAACACGGGCAGCAGAGAAATGGCAAACATAGAGTAAAACCATTAAGCTCAAATGGCAGGAATAATGGATCACAAGCCCGTAATATAAACAAATGGGCCTTGAGGAAGCAAATAGGCCTAAAAGGCCCGGAAAGAGAGAAATGGCACCCATGGGCAGTATATGGTATGGGCTGCAGCAGGCCTAAAGCTATGTAAATAAAGAAAGTAAGAGGTTAATGGCAAGCTCATGAGCCCCAAGGATGAGGATAAAGAAATTAGGCCGAGGAAGCCTAATGAAGTTAGTAAAAGCCCATGGGAATGCAGAGTTAGTAAACGGGCCAAGGAAGTCTAAAGAAAGTAAATGGACCGGAAAGGCCCAAGGGAAAACAAAAGGGACACTGAAACCTATAAGAAAGAACACCAGTGGCCATGTTAAGTCACTGGGGGAAAGAATGGAACGGCAGGCCTGAAAGAAGCCCAGCAGGAGTAAGTCATTACGGCAGGAATGACAAGTAATATGGCAGGAAGTAAGGGTAATTAAGAAGTGGGCTGAAAGAAATGCGAAGCCCAGTAACAAGTAAAGCCCAGACCCTAAGGAAGTGGGAAATCAAAGCAACAACTCATGAAAAAGCCAGGAACAGACGGCAGGCTGTGCAGGCAAAGTCTCCAGTTCGTGAAGAACGCATGAGCAGCAGGCAGAGTTCAGACAGATACGGACAGAAGGTACGCGCAAGGCCCAGGCACCACTAGCCTGTACCCAGCCAATACAGGACATGGTGAGGTCAAGGGTTAGAGGTAAGAGGGCATGGTTTGGTGGTGGGGAGTGAGGAAAACCTGTTTTAGGGTTCCTGCTCAAGCTTTTTTAGGAGGTATGTCCTGCTGGGAAGACATACTTCCCAAAAAAGGTAAGGCTGAGTTGGAACCACTAGGTGCATGCCATGAGGGATAGAGAGAGAGAGAGAGAGAGAGAGAGAGAGAAATAGCACCGCGGCAAGAAGAGGTGCCACGGCAGACTAACAGACAAAATAGTTATCTTTGTCTGGTAATAGGGAGTGGCTCGCAAACGGAACAGTAATGGTCGGCAAGTACACCCAGACCAGACAAAGGTGGTTAAGGGATAGAATAGTAAAATCCGGTCACGGTAGGCACTATAAGAGGAGGCATTTGCCGTGTATAGAGGATAACACTCTTCATACATACACAAGGAGGAAAAGGAAATACAACACCAAAATCACTGTGGTAAAAAAAAAAAACTACTAAGGAAAGACTAAGAGAGAAAAAGGAACAAAAGGAAATGAAAGAAAGAAAAGATAAAGGAGAGAATATTAAAAAAAAAAAACGAGAGTTAGGCGTCATGCACCGATAGGTTTCTCCTTTCCCTCTCAAAATCCTTGCTCTCTGCCAAAAGCAGAAGGAATTCCTCTGGGCATTAACCATTTAGGCCCGTTTCTCTCAAAACGATCAATTTCTACGGCAGGATTTACTTGGGAGATTGATTGTGTTGAGAAGAGGCGTTCTATCCTCTTTGGTTTTGCTCCTACGGACTAAAACTTAACTTCTTTATCTTTTGATTAACCCCTATTACCATTTGCCCCTCTTACTTTATTTGTAAAGGTCGTTAATATCACTAAAATTATGGATTATTTGGTCATTTTCTATTAAAAAGCTATCTGGTCATTTCAGAATATTCTGTTTTATTCATTGTATTTGCCTGCCACAAGCTCCTCTGAAACAGCTTTGCCTGCCGCAAGCACACTCCTAGCAGACGAGGCACAGTTTATGCACAAGTCGACCAAAGTGAGTTCCAGTTGGACTGGTTTCAACTCCCGCAACCCAGAACACTTGGGCCTATTATCACAAAGGGGCAGCCCAGCCCAATACAACAAAAAAAAGGCCCCAACAACCATTTGATCAAATACATATTAGAATTATTATACCGTGAACATTTAAGTTAATGGTCTAAGGATTTTTCAGTGTTTAATTTTGAAAGATGGGTATTTTTTTCTTGAGAGATTTTTGCTTGGTTATGTATAGATGCAATTATGTAGATACCTCCATCCTTGGCTACAATCTCTCTCTCTCTCTCTCCATAAACATATTACTTGGTCCTATTTGGATTCCAAGAAAAAGGAGGAAAAGATAAAGAAATCCAGGAACTTTGAAGTTGGAGAAAGACATGGGTTTGATGTGTTGTAGACCCACATTATTTGGGTTTACCCGGTAAGTGTATAATATAATGCATAATTTTTTAATAATAAATTGGTTGCCACATCATTTAAAACATGCCACATCATTGTTCCATTAGACACATAGGCAAACAAACTAATGGAAGTTAACAGGGGGACTAATAGCACTTATATTTAAAACTTCAGGAACTATTAACGCACACTTGAAACTTTAGGGACCAAAAGTGATCAGCAGACAAACTTTATGGACCAACAATGTAGTTTCGCCTACTTTTATTCTCCCTCTTTTTATTACAAGTTTCCTACCAATGCTTGTTAAGGCTTTAATCATAATAAAACTTTAAACATTATCTTAACATTCAAAGTTAAGAGAAAATTCAATTAGATTCTCACTTGGATTCTTAATTTTGGACCACATGTCCCATCTATGTTTTTAAATTTTTGTACCAAATGAATTATTTTGTCAATTTAATTCCTTAATTTTGATGCTAATCCTATCCACCCGGGTATCATATTTTAAAATGACATCCTAGAGACTTGAACTTTGACCTTTACTCTCCACACCTTACAAGTACTTATACTTGTAGAGTGACCATCCTACCAAGAGTACGTGGTGGTGATACTCTATGTAACTAATTATAATGAGTTTTGAATAATTTGGATGCTATGTTCGCTATATATATAAATGAGGATTCTCTTCTTTCAATTGGAATTTTATGTGGTTCAAAAATACCCTCATTAATGAAGGGTAACTTCATTTAAACATAGGGTCATAAATGTCAAATAACATATTTGATTTTGAATTCAAAAAGAGAACTCCTAAAATTTAGGATTTTTTCCCGTCACGTTTAAAAAAGAAATTACAATTACTGCTTATCTCTAAAGTTTATCCTTTTTATTTGTTTGAAAAATAAAAAAAAAAAATTTAAAATTATAATAGATGCAAATTATTAACCTTTACCCAAAAAAATAAAAGAGCATCTGAGCACGCGCATGAGTGCATGCTCAGAGGCTAGTACTATTTATAAGAGGATTCATGTATTTGGACTGGACCTTTATGTGATTCAGAAAAACCCCTAAACCTTACATTTAACAGGGAAAAAAAATTTGAGGACAAACCAGTAAAACTGTATCTCTAACTCCACTTAAAATGCCTACAAAATAGGATACTCTCCTACTAATTCATATCTTCAAAACAAACTTATCCAAAATTTAAAAAGAAAAAAAAGAAATTATGACACTAGACCAAAAAAAAAAAAAAAAAAGCCTCATCGCATGCACAAAGCGCGTGTGATGAGGCTAGTATGTATATATGTGTGTGAAAATTTTTATTACAAAGGCAATGGATGAATTTGGCAAGAAGCTTAGGGTATGTTTGGTAACTGTTTTTTTCCTCAATTTTCTGTTTTCAAAAACAATTTTCTGTTTCCTAAGGCAAAAAACTTATTTGGTAACTATTTTTAGGCAAAAATCAAAAACTATTTTCAATTTTCATATTGTGAAGGAAACTGAAAACAGGTCTTTAGTTGTTTTTATTTTTCAGTTCTCTCACACCTTAGAAAACACGCTAAAACACGCCCGGAAATAAGCCAATTAATGAACTAGCGCACTGGTTCGACCCACAAGACTCACAAATTTGTTTTCCCGCGCTTCCTTTTTTTCACTCAATATTTTAGTGCCTAACGTATCTGATAACCCTTTATCTTGCTCTGTGCCTCCACTGCCTCCCTCTTGCTCACAGAGAAAACCTTGATTGAGAGAACCACTTGTAAGGTAAGTGAATGGACTTCACTGGATTGTTCTTCATGAATGCCTCTTGTTTTTCATTAGATTCTTCTATTCCTTTTCTATTCATTATCTCAGTCTCCTTTTCTTTTTTTCCTTTTTGTGTGTGTGCGTGATGTAGCAGGTCTGTGCGGTCTCAGATTTGGGGAAGTATTTCATAATTTTAGGGACCCAATCACTCAAAGGTATGGGTCTTTTCCTTTTTTCTTTGTTCATGGATTATTCCGAAATTGCTTGAAGTTTGCTATGTATTTTGCGTTGAATCTGGATTCATCAGAATGGGTATTTTTCTGTGTGTGTTTGGTTTAGGATTTTGGGGTTTTGGGTTTGATTTGGCCGTGTTGGTATGCTTGTGGGCTCTATGGTGTTGGGTTTGTGTGTGTCTTGCATTCTTGTTTTCTCCCCTGTTTAAGTGTTACCTCCCCTGTTGTTGCTGGTTGTTGTGATTTGAATGTAACAGCATATGTGGTTTGAAAAAATTGTTGCTGTTTTGTGTTTGTAGTTGCTGTTGTTGTTGGTTGTTGTTGAGAATGGTTTGAATTAACAGTATATGTGATTCGAATTTAAGAGATTTTGCTTTTAAAAAAAAAACCTCAGGATCCTAATCTGTTCTGTGTAGCCGAGTGTGTATGTTAACAAAAAATTATTGACTTATTGTAGTCAGCAATTTATTTATTTATTTTTAGAAACCATTTTGTAAGCAAGTTTGTGAATAGCTGAATGATGAAGGCAAATCTAAAATAGGGACACAAGCTGTTTGATGTTAAGGTTGTACACAGTTTATTATAAAGCAGCACACAAGCTGATTGATGTAATGCTTCATTCAAATAACATAAAAAAAATTATAAGATGATTAATTTAGTTTGAAATGCAAATTTGAGTAAAGCAGTAGGATTGCACTACTTAGGCCTTCATGAACAAAAGTTGGCTAAACCCACACCTCCTAGCTTGCATTGCAGCATCCACCATAGCCTCCAGCCCGTGGACTTGAACTCTTGAGCCACCACTCCTTCCATTGGTACAATTAGAAAGAGCAAAGGCCTCCTGATACCTGCAAAATAGAGACTGAGAGGTCATAGGCACTACTTAGGCCTTAGGTTCAAGTCTTACTCATTAAAAAAAAAAAACTTGATATACTTAATTTCAAAAAATGCAAATTTGGGTTCTTTATAAAATGCATGGGAAGTCTCTACGGCCATGTGGTTCAGTAATACATGTTGAAACTTTATAAAATGCAAATGGGCAATTTGGGTTCTTTCTAAAATGCAAATTTGGGTTATTTCAAAAACTTTATAAAGGTTGTTCAGTAATACATGTTGAAACTTTATAAGGTTTGTGGTGGAAATTTATTTGTTCTGTTAAGTCTCAAAATAGGCAAAGGAAAATGCAATCTTCTAATCTTAATATTTTTAGATGTCTGTTTGTATTCAAATTATTGTGAGCTCTAATGATGTAATGCTTCAATTGTTTCAATTGTCAATGATGTCCACGGGAAGTTATTTCTTAGTTGTATTTGATAGTTGTGTTTATAAAAGTTGTTCCTTAGTTGTTTCCATGTTTCATTGTATTATAATAGATGAAAGGAAACAGTTCAGTTGATGAAGATAACCTTTGGACACAACAACTTGAGAAACTATTTGTTGACATAATGTTGAAAGAGATTAATAAGGGAAATATGGCAGATTGGCAATGTGATGAGAGCTTGTTGCACAATTCATAACTTCATTCGAATGGCAAGAAGAAATGATCGCTTGTTTACTCAATTTAATATTGATAACCTTACTGTTGAAGGTGAAGGTAGGGATAATTCAGGTGAGCCATCGCACACAGTTGACTTAACTGATCAAGCCGCTGAAGCTATGGCAGCTTATAGGAATTAGATCACAGGATTGATGTTGGCAAATAATAGGCATCATTGATGCCACGTTTTTTTTTTTTTTTGGATGAAATTGATTCCCTGGCATTGATGTCATGTAGTAAACTTTTTAGTTATTGATTATCTTTTATAACTCTTGATATTTGTTATAGTTTCAATCTTACTTATATGATTAAAGTTTTAGGCTTGAATGTTATATACAAAACAATTGATTTATAATTTCTTTAGGTGTAAGGATTTTAAATACTTTGGAGCAAACATTTTTTTGAATTAGAATAAATATAATTTTAAAAAAAAAATTAACCAACGAAAACAAAATTCAACTTTTTCAAAAACAACAACCAAACACATTTTCTGAATTTTGTTTTTGAAAAATGTTTTTTTTTCAAAACAACTAGCCAAATGTGTTTTTCATTTTGAAAACAGAAAAAAAAAACTGTTTTTTTCTTTTTCCCTTGAAAACAAGAAAACGAAAATAGAAAACGAAAACAGTTACCAAACATGCCCTTAACTTTTACCACAAAAATACAAGCTACAATTATACCACAAAGGAAACCATGATGGATTAGACGCAAAGGTATCCTTGCAACACTTTGAAATTTAAAACGTTTTAAAAAATCAAGTCAAATTAAAGCTTGAAACTATCCAATTATATGTATCACCCTCCATTATTATATAAATTTCTCTCTAAACATATATATATATATATATATATATTTATACTATTATTACAAATCAATTATAGAAAATATCGTCTATCTTCTATAACACAGTGACTTCTCTTAGAAATATGGTCAACAATGTCAAATACCTAATTTTAAAACACATATTTCTACAACACCTACTATCATTTTAAATTCAAAAAGATAACTCCTTTTCAAAACACACATTTCTACAACACCTACTATCATTTTAAATTCAAAAAGAGAATTCCTAAAATTTAAACTTTTTCCCACTTTTCGTGGTTTAAAAATACCCTTACTCTCTACATTTAGCACAAAATTTGAGAACAATCTGATAAAAATACATCTTTTTAACTTCCATTAAAATATTGCCTAAAAAACATGACCACTTTTCGATTGGTTTTCAAATTGCTTTATCTACTTATAAATTATATTTTCAATATATATAAAATTAAAAACAAACACATGTTTACGTCTTTGTAAAAAAAAAATTTCTTTTTCTCATAAAAACTCCTAAAATTACGAAAAGTTATTGTTGTTACTTTTTTCTCTAAAATTCTTTTTTATGGTTTCTATACTACTACTTAAACGGCTTCCAAACCATTTAAGCTGTGTACACTAAATAAAACTCCTAAATTTTAGGTAAATTTAAGAAACATTTTAGGTAAATTTGGGTTTATTTTTGATAGAGTTGAACACGTTCAAAAAAGAAAAAGGTAAGAGAGAAACAAAAAATGAGAGATTTTATAAGTAACCTAAAATTTTAAATTTTAAAAGTTAATAATTTTATTTATATAATTGAAAAGGAGTAGTGGATAATTGGATATTCTTTTAACTACATGGGATAATCTATTAATCTCATACAAAAAATAAAATAAAAACTACATGGAAATATGGGATAAGGATACATTTGTTTGTTTTTTTATTTTTTATTATAAATTTTACATGGTTTTTTTTTTTTTTTTTTTTATAAATTATATAGGAACCTCTTTTTTTTGGGTTAGAAAATTGAAATGAATGTTATTTCAATTTACAAAAAAATAGAAGAGATTCACATGTGTGCTCAAAGGCTAGTATGTGTGTGTGTATATATATATATATCCTATTCACTTATTACAATAAATATGTAAAATTGTGTTATATTTTAAAATCCCACTAACTCATGTTTCTTACCCAATGCCCACTCACTTTTTTAACGTTTAAAAAAAAAAAAAAAAACTACTTATCATTTATCATGTATGTATAATTCTCAATGATTTAGGGGTTTATCATTTACTGTACTAAATAGAGGTTGTACTGTTGTAAAGCATGTTTGCAAGAAGTGATTCTATTAAAGGATTTTTCCTATGAGTTCTAATATGTTTTCATGATGAGAAAAACATGTCGAGAGGAAATTTGTGATATGTTCTTTATTCTGTTGTGGAACCCACGAACGTTTTGGAGATATGCAATGTTTAGCAGTTTAAGGAAATGTTTCAAGAGTATCAATTACGTACATGCATTGCTTCACATCCTATGAGTGCATTCTTGATCTTTGTAGTTTATAGGCGTAAATGCACTTTTAGTCCCTACATTTTGGGCCATTTCTCAATTTGGTCCCTAAACTGATTTTGCTCCTAAGTTAGTCCCTGATTTTTAAAATCATTTTTAAAATGGTTCTTGCCATCAACCCAGTAACAGAAAAATCTGAGGTGGCAAATGGAGTGCATAGGTGGCATGTTAGATGCTGATGTGGCTAATAAAATAATATTAAAAAATATCACGTCAACATCCATGTCAGCGTTTTAATGACTAGTTAGCATTTTAATTAATAAAAAAATAATTTAAAAAAAATTAAACTGAAAAAATTCAAAATCAAAAACAAAAAAAGAAAAAAACTTTTTCAGATCCTTTCTTTCTCTGTGTTTGTGTCTATATCTTTCTTCTTTTCGTTTCCTTTTTTTTTTTTAGATCCTTTCTTTCTCTGTCTCTTGGTGCGTATATGTGTTTGTATCTTTCTTTGTTCAAGCTTTCAATCCCTCTCTCTTTCTCTTAATCTCTAACATTTTCTCTCTCTCTAAACCCGACTCTCTAATCTCTGGATTTTTCTAGTTTTCCGTGGGGTGGTCAGTAATGGAGGTGGAGATCGGTGGTCGGGGTGGAGATCAATAATCCATGGGTCTTGGATTATGGGTTTGGTTGGAGATGGAGATGGAGACGGTTGGGTTTTTCTGGGTTTTAGTGGGGGTGGGCTATGGCTGTGGAGATCGATGTGGCTGTGGAGAAGAAAAAGGTGACGACAGCTGATCACGCTGCTGGTTGTGGGTCTTAAGTGGCGCTTCTGAAGAGATGAAAGCCATGAAATGTGAGCCCAGATCGAGCTCATTGAAATCAAGTCATGAAAGCCATCATTGTTGGCCTTGCAATTCAGTGATTCGGTGTGACGTTTCAGATTTGGCCATTTACGAAGTGGATGACCGAAGTAGAGATTTTGAGGTCTGGGTTTGTTGATGACTGAAATAAGGAGTTGCTTATGGTTTCTGGGTTGTTCATCTCAGTGGGTTTGTTGCTTAATCTCTCAATGTGTTTATTTCTGGGTTGTAAATTTGTGGGTTCGATGTAATTTTTCTGGGCTTGTTGTTTGATATTGATTTATGGGTTCGATGTTCACTTCATTTTTTGGATTTCATGTAAATTTTTGGGTTTGATGTTCATCTCAATTTATGGGTTTAAGCTAATGAGGTTAACCAAAAACAAAAGCAAAAAGAATTAAAATGATTATGAATTTTTATTTTTTAAGAAATGATTTTAGTTTCAATTAGATTTTAGGTTTTTTTTTTTAATTTAATTTATTTTTTTTTAATTTTCTTAGCTGGCTTTTTTTTTATTAATTTCAATGCTGACGTGGCATTTAAAAAATGTTAAATATATATTTTTTACTATTATTTTATTAGCCACGTCAGTAAACAGTGAAATCCATTTGCCACTTCAGCATTTTCTGTAACTGGGTTGACGGTAGAGACCATTTTAAAAAATCAAGGACTAACCTAGGAGCAAAATCAGTTTAAGGACCAAATCGAGAAAAGACCCAAAATGTAGGGACCAAATTGTTAAGATTTTCCATGCTGAGACATCATGAAACAAGCCAACCAATTAAGATTTTTTTTTTTTTTTTTTTAAGAAGAAGAAGAAATAAATAAATAAATAAATAAATAAAAGAGTCCTACTTGAAAGTCTGAGACCCAACTCAATACCCAATTACCTGAACTGACCTGACCTGACCCAAACTCAGCCTTAACTAATTAGTGTGCTTCTTATTTATTTATTTATTTATAGATGGTATGACGTAGGGTGATTGGCGAACTTTAATAAATAACTCAAATATTTGCATGATATTATGAAGTGCACAATCATGCCTTTGATACTTATGAATATAAAAATGGTTGTTGTTTTGTTAGGTATGTTTTTTTAAAGCTTAAGATGAGTTAAAAATCTGTTAAGACTCTAGAAGATAGAGTTTACTTTAATGACAAAGTTTAACTATAATTCTGATTGTAGCCTAAGGCTACAACTTTACTCAACAAAATAAATATTACTACATAATTTAAAAATATAACCATTAAATTGCGTGATCACCAAGCACATTTAGATCGACTGCCACATCACTTGCCAGCATCTCAAGAAAGGCAATCTCCAATTGTTCTCCATCTCCTCTGCCAACCAACCTGTTGATATCTTCACCAAAACTCACTCGCCTGGTTTTCTTCGATGTCATATATCCAAACTCCAGTTGGCTTCCTCCTTGCCACCTCGAGTTTGAAGGGGGATGTTAGTATATAGCTTAGTCTAGCCTAGCCTATCAAGCTTAGCCCAATATACTGTACTTGTAGTATACTCATATTACGTGTACGACACACATACTTAGCCTATTTAAGGTTCTCCTTTTTTCTTTTTCTTTTTTTTTTTGAAGTGAAACGATAATAGATCTTATTTATTGAATATCATGTTGTACAATTGGAAAGAGAAAAGGGGGGCATTCTTTTATCCAAACAATGACCTCCTCATTTTCTTTTGTAGCATTAGCAAGAGCTAAGGCAGCATGATTACATTTCATAGGAACAAAAACAAAGGATATACTAACAAATTGTTCACAGATAAGCTTAATATCATCCAAAATCCATGCCACTTCTAATGAACATACTCTATCTGAATTTAAAAGGTCCACCAACTCAGCAAAATTGCACTCCACAATAATGTTTGAAAAGCTCGTGCTCTGACAGAAAAGTAAGCCAACACGAATCACTGATGTTGTTGTCCATAGAGCATGAAGTTCCTTTCTAACACGTTCACATGATGCTGCCATGACTTCTCCCTTTGAGTTCCTGATAAGCAAACCCAGCCCCACAGATAAAGATGCTTTGGACTGTGAAATTGCAATGTTCAGTTTGAAGGACGATTCCAGAGGGGGAGGTGACCATCTAGTAACCGGGGTTCCAGCAAGTACTGTGTGCATCTTATTGATCTCCATGAATTCCAATGTGTAAGTAGTTGCTTTATTCCATATACCTACATGACTAGGCTCCATTCTCAAAAATAAGTTTGTTCCGACAATTCCATATCATCCATAAAGCCACAAAAAATATTTCCAATTCAGGGTTTTGAAGTTTATGGGTAGCCATATCTATGACTTCCATGAACTGAATATGCAGAGGTAGCCTAAAGGAATTCCAGAAAGGTGCTTGGAGCCAAACGGCTTGAGCAAATGAGCATTCCCATAGGAGATGAGTACATGATTCAGTCGCCTCCAAGGAGCCTTCCCATATCTGTGCAAGCTCTCCAAATAAAATTTTTAATCTTAGGTGGGATCACTGCAGACCAAACATGTTTCCAAAAAGAATGTCGCCTACCAGCATTAGATGTTGAAGCCATATTCCCATTAGCAGCTTCCTCAATTTCTCTTTGAAGGAAATATGCACTCTGAACAGATAAAACACCTCTTCGATTTTTGGTCCAAATCAAAGAATCAGTAGGCCTTCTGACACTTAGCAGAATGGATTTAATGATATCGGCTTCAAAAGGGAAGAAAATAGAGTATATCAGAGTTCCTTTCCACTTTGGTTGAAAATCAAACCCATCTATCAGATCAGAAACCTGAGCATCAAAAGGAAGAATAGTCCGTGGTGATAAAACTTTCTAGTTTGGTGACACGGGCAACCACTTATCTTACCAAATATTAATCGAAGATCCAGTTCCAACTCTCCAACGGCTACCTTGGATCAAGAGGTTTCGGCTCTGGGCAATATTACGCCATGCATAAGATGCATAAGATGGTATGGCTGCCTTTAAAAAGGATTCAATGGGAAAATATTTAGATTTGAAGACTCTGAAAAATAGAGAATCCTGACAGTGTAATAATCTCCACACTTGTTTAGTAAGAAGGGCAAGATTAAAACATTTCAAGTCTTGAAATCCCATGCCGCCATCCTTCTTGGCGAAACAAAGATGCTTCCGGCTAAGCCAATGCATCTTCTTCTCCTCTTCCTTTTGTCCCCACCAAAATTGTCTCATCATAGAATTAGGTTCATTACAAAGCCCAATAGATAACAAAAAACAGTTCATGGCATATGTAGGAATTGCTTGAGCTACTGATTTAATCAACATTTCCTTCCCAGCTTGAGATAAAAACTTACCTTTCCAATTGCTGAGTTTAGACTGAATCCTCAATTTAATTTCAGCAAAAGCTTGCTTCTTACCTCTTCCAATGATAGGAGGAAGCCCAAGGTATTTCTCAAAAGGTTCATCAGATGTGGCATTTAAGTAAAGTCTAATCTCCTCCTCAGGTCCATAGAGCATTCTTGCTAAAAAAGATAGCAGTCTAATCACAGTTAACCTTCTATCCCGAAGCCAACTCATATGAACTAAGGATTTCTTTGATGGTTTGACATTCTGCAATGGATGCCTTGCAAAATAACAGTCTGTCATTAGCAAATAGTAAATGAGTAATCATAGGAGCACCCTTGGAGATACTGACACCATGAAGTCTATTTGTTTGAATTGAGCTTCAGATAAGTGCTGAAAACCCCTCAGAGCAGAGTAAAAGTAAATAAGGCGACAAAGGATTGCCCTGTCTGATCCCTCTAGATGGTTTGGTAAATCCAGATGCCTCACCACTCACAATTACAGGGTAAGAAACTAAAGAAATTCTAGCCATAACCAGATTAACCCACCAAGGATGAAAGCCCATTCTCAACATCAAAGCTTTAAGAAAGTACCATTCAACTCTATCGTATGCCTTGCTCATGTCAAGTTTAAGAGCCATGTGAGCAGATGTCCCCTATCTTTTGGTCTTTATGTAATGCAAAGTTTCAAAAGAGATCAAAATATTATCAATGATTACTCTTTCTAGCACAAACTCGCTTTAACAGTCAGAGATAATCGTCCCCAAGATCTTCTTCAATCTGTTAGCTAAGACCTTTGAAACAGTCTTGAAAATTACATTACATAGACTAATAGGCCAAATGTGAGACATAGATTCCGGATTTTTCCTCTTAGGAATAAGGGTGATGTGAGTAAGATTGATACTACTTGAGATCTTCCCTGAGTTAAGGCAATCAATGACAGCACTAGAAACATCATGACTTACTATATGCCAAAAAAGTAGAAAAAATAAAGGATTTATATCGTCAGGGCCCGGGGCTTTAGTAGGATGCATCTGGAAGATTGTTGTCCTGACTTCATCCTCTGTGAATTCTTTGAGTATGAATACTATTCATATCTGGAGTAACAATTCTGTCCACATGTTGAATTACCTGATGAAAAGAGTTAGATGAGGCCAAAGTGAAAATGTCCTGGAAGTATTGTGAAGCAGCAGATTCTAGGTCTGATTGTTGTGTTATCTAGCTCCTATTAGAAACTTTTAACTTCGAAATCTTGTTACTTCTTATTCTCTGAGAGGCCACAACATGGAAATATTTTAAATTGCGATCCCCATGTTGTATCCAAGAAACACGAGATTGTTGGTGCCAATACATATCTTCCTAGCAAATAAGTTCATTCAATTCCGCCCTCGTTGCATTCCTAAGCTGAATTCTTTGAGGATCAAATGGATTAAAGTGGCACTTCGTTTCCAAACTAGACAGCAATTTCCTTTTAACTGCAATAGATTTCACAAGTCCTCTGACATTCCCTCCACCCTACTGAAGCGAAGCAACTAGAACAGCCTTGATCTTTATGTCAAACGATACATTGGAGTGCCCCACTGTGGAGTGTCCCAACTGGATCTAATTACATCCTCACAATCTGGATTCCTAGTCCATAAAGCCTCGAATCGGAAAAATCTATGCTTCGGTCCCCTTGGTAGAGCATATCGTGTAGCTTTAATTTCAGTCAGCAAGGCTAAGTGATCCGAAAAGCCAAAGGGAATGTGAAATAGTTTGGAGTAAGGAAAAAAAAATTTTCATTCTTGATTACATAATCCCTGATCCAATCTCTCATATACTAGCTTTCCTTGAAATTTGTTGTTGTACCAAGTAAACCTAGGGCCTTTAAAACCCAAATCTAGTAGTGAACAATCATCTATCACGTGCTAGAATTCAGCTATTTGAGTATAAAGACGAGAACCACTACCCCAATACTCATCATGATGAAGAATTTCATTGAAATCACCCATTAATAACAAGATAAGACATCCTAGAATGTAATTGGCGTAACAATTCCCAAGATTCACCCCTTCTTGTTGTCATTGGATGACCATAAATGCCAGTAAAGCGCCACTCAACTCCTTCAAAGGTTACTAGAGTGTGAATGTGATGAGGTGAATAAGTTTTAACTACAAGATCAATATTTTCGTGCCACAGGAGTGCTAATCCATAAGCAAATGCGTGGGACATCCAAACCCTGTGTCATTTTTAACTTTTCCTTCAGCTCAGCAAAGCCTCGCTTATCAAGTTTAGTTCACATAGAAATAAAACTTGGGGAGCTTCTTCTATTGCTAAACAACAAAGTTCAACTACCGCCTTTGGGATCCCAAGCTCACGGCAGTTTAGGCTTAGAACTTTCATGGGTTGAAAAGGGGCTGAGTACCAACCCCAGTGGTGGGAGCAAGTAATTGAAAAGTGCATTTCTCAACCGAAATTTTTTTTTGTTTGTGATGATATTAGGGTCTGTGATAGGATCAGATGCTCCAACAAGTCGCTTTGCAGGTACTGGCATAAAGGTGGATGAATCCTTAGGATTCAAATTTGACTTATCCCTGATAATTTGCTTCCAACTACGAAAATGTGTAGTTTTCGGTTCTGGAATCTTAGCAGCAACATTAGATGAGGATTCCATCTCTATATCCTCATAAATATCAGGCAGTTTCTCAAAAGGAATTTTGAAATTCCTAGCTTCTTTCTCCAAACCTGAACAACTGATATGTGGGGGCTTATTGGTTGAGAATAACTCAACTATCTCAGTAACATGATTTTCGGACTTATCACAATGTTTGGACTCATAAGAATTTTACAAATTATCCCTCAACTTCAAATTTGAATCCGAACTGAGATCAACCAAATCTGATAGGATAGGACAGTTACCCTTATCAGAGTTTGAATTGGATGAAACTTCTGTATTTTTAGATGCTCAATCCATTTGAGATTTCAAACCTCCCATGGAACTAGGAACCAAATATTTTTCCCGCGCTAATTCTCCTCCATCTCCTTCTGAGGGTGCACCAAACAGCATAGGTTTCCCTAGGTTCACCATCGAGACTAACAAGAGAGGATCCATTTGAAGATGCCGTTGTTGAACAAGAACCTCATCATCCTCCGCAAATGACTGAGTATCATCTTCCTCATCATCCCGAATATCTAAAGAAGAATTCCTTGGATCTTTTTTACTATTCCCTTTCGAGACCAAAGAGTGGAGCCATGGCCCAAATTGAAACCCATCCTCATTTGCAAAAAAAATCCCTTCTTCAACTGAGGACATTCTCTATCTTGATGACCGAGAATACCGCACCTATAACAGAATATTGGAAGCCTTTTATATTTAAAAGCAACTAGCCTCAAGATCATCAATCTGAATCATCTTCCCCCGCTTTGAAGGAAAGGACCCCAAGCAAGCCCACTCTTAGGTGCATCCACCATTATAAGCTCCCCCATTTCATTGCTGATACGAGTTCCAACAACCTTGTTCATACTTTTTATGGGGATATTGAAAATACAAATCCAGAAAGGAGAATGGCTAAATGTGATGTTGGCTAGGCTAGAATCATCAAGGACATGCTTCATCAAAATCAGTTTCTTATCAAAAGACCATGGGCTTTTATCAATTACTGTCATCAAATGATCTTCAGAACCAAAAACAGCGATAAAAGATTTTGTCCCACCTCTCTGATGGTTACACCCTGATTAAGGTGCCAAAGATCACCACAAGTAGCTTTAAATGCTTCCTTATTAAACTCTTTGTTGGTCTGTAGCTTGAACAAAATTCTATACTATGCCTACTGTTTGGAGCCTGCAACTTCAGAAGCTTCCACCATTGTAACTCCTTTTTCCTCTTCTAAAAGTTTGAAGTTTCTCCAAAGTTCTTCCATCGATGCATCCATGAGGAATAAACTACCAAGAGAAGAAAAATTAATTGCGAAGAGAACCAAAGCCTTCTACGACAATTTGGATACACAGATTGGAGAAGTTGTACCTCACAAAAGGCAGTGAGTTTTTATCTTCTACAGTCCACGACTACACTGAGCTGAGAAAGAGAGAAGTTTTAGTGAACTAATTTTCTTTTAGATTAGGAATTCTAAAAATATCATTTTAAGGCTTTCTATTGTACAATGTTATTTACAAAGAATATACATCAATATACAAACTATTCAGTCTTTCTCTTTCTCATTGTATATTCTTAACAATCTTTACGCTCTTAATCTACATGCCAAATTTTGTGTCAATCGGATATTATTTACTATATGAGCTATAAGTTTCTATATTATGCATAATTTTAAACTACAAAAACTTGCAATTTAAATAATTTATTGATGACATAACTATTGATCTTTAATTTTCTATAAATTTTACAAGTATGGAGGATATAAGAAGAAGATGTAATCCAATGGTGGATTTGTCAAAATTCACCTATAATAAAAAGATATTGAGTAAGGTTGTAGCTTAAGGCTACAACCAATTTTATAGTTAAACTTTATCTTTACTGGACTTTAAAGCAACATTGTTTTACTTTAAAACGGTATGATTTTGGTATCTATTTTTGGCTTTCTATCATTTATCCTACCTTTTTTTTTTATAGGAAGACATTTATCCTACTTTATGATTTATCCTATTTTATGCTTCATCAATTACAATTTATTAGATATTTATGAACATTTATCCTACTTTATGCTTATCAATCACAATTTATTAGATATTTATGATCTCAGTAGAAAGATATTGAGTAAGGTCAACCAATTTTGTAGCTTAAGGCTGCAACCAATTTTATAGTTAATTAAACTTTGTCTTTACTGGACTTTAAAGCAACCATGGTTTTACTTTAAAACAGTATGATTCTGGTATCTATCTCTGGCTTTCTATCATTTATCCTACTTTTTTTGATAGGAAGACATTTAACCTACTTTATGCTTCATCAATCATAATTTATTAGATATTTATGAACATTTATTCTACTTTATGCTTATCAATCACAATTTATTAGATATTTATGATCTCAGTAGAATTTAAGGCAGGACACAAAATGTGGATGAGGTGTATTAAGAGGGGATAATAAAATAAAATAAAAAACTTTATCCCCCAGATTTAGCATCCATCTTGGATAAGCTAAAAAATTCAGTTTATCTACACTTTTAACTTATTTTTGCTACTATTTATAAGTTTTATTGCTTTTTTTTTATACTATTCATGGATCCCACTATACTATTTAACTTATTTTTTAACATATTTTCTACACTTTCAGCAAAAAATTTTCAACTTCAGCTAAATAAGCTGTTCCCAAACCAACACTTAGTCAACTTAGATAAAGCCATACTCACATCCCTAAATATGATTTTTTTTGGTTTTTTTTTTTTCCCCTAAAAATTAATAACAGGTTTTTTCTCAGACCAAAAAAATAAATAAACAAAATTATAAGGTCCTCATCCTCATCTATATAAATCCAACTTCCCCTACACACTGCAGTACACACATTACCTCTACACACTCAGATAAACCTAGGCTATATACACATTAACTCTTACAAACGAGAAAATGGTTGGCGCTTCTCTTAACAAAACCTCCTTTCCCTCGGCTAATGGCACAAGAACTACTACTACTCTCTCATCAGACTCTGTTCTCGCTCTTAACACGTAAGTCCTATATCACCATTTTCAATACAAGAGCTTTGTAGTTTAAAGGAATTATTTAACGTTCCTACAAGAATTAGAGTCTGGATTCAGAGTCCCACACCTCTCTGTTTTTTCTTTTTCTATTTTTCAAGTCAAGTAGTAGTGTACCAATGACATTGAGTAAAACTCATTTGACACAAATATTTTGGTGGGTATATTGAGTGATATCTGATAAGTACCATGATGGTTTTTTTTTTTTTTTTTTTTAACATTTCTATGACAGTGGCGATCCGACGGTGTTTGAGCCGTTTTGGCAAAAGATGGGTGACAAGTGTGACGTGTTGATCCGGGGCAGTGATTTGATGAGCTATTACAGTGATAAAAACAATGTGTGCTGGTTTTTGGAGCCAGATCTGGGTGATGCCATCAAGAGATTGCATGGTGTGGTCGGAAATGCGGTAACAGACGATAGGCATATTGTGTTGGGGACAGGCTCAACGCAGCTCTTCCAAGCTTTGCTTTATGCTCTCACTGCTCCTGAACCTGAACCAGTCAGTGTTGTTTCTTCTGCCCCTTACTATTCGGTGAGTCTAACTGATTGTAATTTCTCCTTTGCCTTTTACTTAAAATGTGCATGCATGGGTCGGGTTAGGTCGGGTTGGAAAGTTTTTTCATCCTAAATCGACTCATCATATATTAGAAACCAACTTGCAAAACATTGAACTTTTATCAATTATTTAAACATTTTTTTAATAGTAAATTATTACCATTCATATACTATTTTTAAATTGTATTCCAAATTCATCAAATTATTTCTCAAAAACCAAAATCAATCAAAATAAAATAAATTAAAACAAGGGTAGTGAAATAAGCTTTTATACATGATGGACCGGATTAGGATATAAATGGGTTGAAAAAACTCTTAACCCGAACTTGACTTCACTCAAGGTTGACAATAATTAAAATTCCAACTCAACCCTTAAGCATAGATACATCGTTTTTGTGTAAGAAGTAAGAACATGTTTCTTGAACATACAAAATGTTGGGAACATGCTGCGAACATATACATGTACTTGTGTTTAGAACCATTACAAAACATGGGGACATGTGCATGTGTGATCTAGAACCAACATGTTTCTTGGGTTTATTCCAACTGAATAAATTAGACTGCCTCTTATCGATTGGAGGTAGCTAAACTTAAATTTCGACATGTCCAACCCGCATTAGACGGCAATTAGGATAAACTAATTAAGATAATTTTTTTTTTAAGAGAGTTTCAACTTATAGCGTCCGCTCTTGATGATAGTTTTTTTATCATCAGACCAAGACACCAATCAGTTTTTAGCAGGAACGGAACCAGGATTTAAACCTAGGGGGGGGCCAAAGCATGAACCAAAAAAAATTTATGTGACATGGTTTATTAAAAAAAAAAAAAATCATGGTTGATAAAAAATTGCACTTTATTACCTAAATATTTAAGTCACGAAGGATATAATATCAACCAAAAAAGTTGAAAGTTATAACATAATATTGTAACCTTTTTCGAAGAAGAAGAGGACTTCAACTCTCCAGATTTTGGGTAATTGGAATTAATATGTTGATTTTATCACGTTGACCAACACACTAATATGATAATCTCATACTTTTGGATGCAACTGAAAATCACACTAATGAAGTTTTTCAAAACTTTGTTTGAGGATTTTAAAAATTTGAAATATCACTATTAAGAGTTGGCAATGCTACATCATCAATATTGGCTTCTAAAAGAATTTTCTCATTTTATCTTTTGAAAAAAAATATAAATATTGTAATTCACTTTCCCATAGTTTATAAATCAATTAAAAAAGTCATATAAATTGTTGTAACCCTCCGTAAGGGATTTTTTTTTTTCTATGAGATTTTTTTGGTTAGGAATGAATTATGATATTAGTGAATTGGGGATTTTTTTTGTTCATCCTATATACTATTTAATTTTTTCAAAAAAAAATGGGGGTGTGGGGGGGGGGGGGGGGGGCATGGCCCCCCTCAGCCCTTTAATGGGTCTGTCCCTGGTTTTTGGTGTAAACGAGGATTAAACCTCAGATCTCTTATACAATCATCAGAGATTTTACCAGTTGAGCTAACTAAAACTAACAATATAACTAGATAAGTATTTCGAAATATATAAAAGATTTGGAAAATAGATACTGCTCATATTCTTCACCTTTAGAATTGGATCTTATTTATTTGAATCTAAGGGTCTGTTTAGATAACGTTTATTGCTGAAAACTTAAAATTGAAAACTGAAAATATTATAGCAAAATAATTTTTAAATGTGTGAATAGTGTCGTGAGACCCAAATTAGAAGTTATATTTGCTAAAAGAGATACTTGTGAGTCCCGTGAAAATGGATAGCAACGCGTTGCTATCCAAACCCACTCTAAGCATGTGTTTAATTTGAACTATATATCTTTGTTGAATATTTCGGTGCTTTTACTAGTATAAACTAGAAATTACGATTTGCTCCCCCAAAAAAAAAAAAAAACTAGAAATTACGATGGCATATACAGATATACTAGCATAGTCACATAATTTATCCTCAAATTCTACATCCATGCATGTACTTTAAATATTTTGCGTTGCAATCTATTTCTTTCAAAAAAAATTCGAAGATTCAATATCTTATTAATTTGATTCTAAGCATGTTTTATACTTTTATTTGAACTAGATAACTTTTTTTTTTTTTTTTGGAGAAAGAATTTGAACTAGATCTCTTTCTTATTGATTTGATTCTAACCATGTTTAATTTGAACTAGATCTTCTTATTTTTTTGGTGAGAAGGAATTTGAACTAGATCTATTTCCTGTTGATTTGGTTCTAATCGTGTTTAATTTGAACCAGATCTTCTTCTTCTTCTTCCTTTTTTTTTTTTTTTTTTTTTTTTTTTTTTTTAATTTGAGAAGGAATTTGAACTATATGTGTTGCATATTTCGGTACTTTTACTAGGATAAACTAGAAATTACCATGGTACTAGCATAGTCACATAATTTTTCCACAAATTCTACATCCATGCATGCATGTACTTCAAATATTTTAGGTGCTATTTTTTTAAAAGATTCAATCAATTTGTTGTTAAATATGATAAAATTTCAAGTTATGGTGTCCACTTATCATTAAGCTAAAAGACAAATCAGCTTTCAGTGTAGGTAGAGTTCGAATTTCATATCTCTATTTCAACAACAATAAACTTTACTAGTTGAGTTAATTATAACCTACTAGAACCAACTATTTTTGTTGCTAAATAATAATGCTTAATTGCTTATTGCTTGCAGTTATATCCTGAAATGATAGAAATCCTACACTCGGGGCTATACAAGTGGGCAGGTGATGCATATACCTTTAACGAGGATGGACGACCCTACATAGAGGTGGTGAATTCACCAAACAACCCAGATGGTACTCATAGAGAAGCGGTGGTGAACGGTGGTAACGGAAAGGTTATCTATGACTTTGCTTACTACTGGCCACAATACACAGCCATTACCTCTGCAGCTGATCATGACATTATGCTCTTTACATTGTCCAAATGCACAGGACATGCTGGTTCCCGCATTGGGTTAGTATCTTATTCCATGGTTATGTAGAGTAGTGTGTAGAAAAATATAATTGACCAAAGAAAGTAGATTTCTAAAAAATTATAAGAGATGTGAGGGAGGAGCATCGAAATCTCAATTCTCCTTATAAAATATACCAGTTCAGTGGCGGAGTCAAGATTTGACTTGAGAGAAAGCAAAATTTACCACTTGCAATAGACATATACATAATAAATTTAAGTCGTTCACATGAATATTATGTGATATTTGAATTCAAGAAACTGCATAATAAAATAATGACGTGCATATATTATAGCTTATCCTTTTAATTTTTTTTTCAAAGTCGTAATTCTACTTATAAATGAAAAGGTTTTTGCTTCTTAGATAGACATTAAGTATAACTTATCTAAATTTTCATTATTTTGGTAAAGCTATAGTGTAGTTCTATTTATAGATTTAGCATAAATGAAACTAACGTATAGTTTTTTTTTTTTTTAACATAAAATTTTCTAGATTCATTTGTACTTTGTAATTAATTTTTTATATAAAAAAAATAGGCCAATGAAAATAATCAAACAAACTCTATAAAAATAATATCAAATTTTGGAGCTTATATATATGTAATTATTCTTCTATTTTGTTAACCTTTGTTTTTCCTACCATTGTTTTCCTTTTATAGATTTTGAATATTCAAAGACATATAAAAGAGAACATTTTGTTAGTTATATCCAAAAAAAAAAAAAAAATCACCCAAGAAAAGAAGACAAATCAATTAATATCATTATATTGTATTACTCCCTGAAGTAACGGTGCCTAGGGTACAATATTTCCCTTTTACCGAAAAAAGGAAAGTACCGGTATCTAGTTGGAAAACCGGAATACGTTATTGTATTATACTAGTTACTTTACTATATGTTTAATACTTTAATACTGTATTAAAAATTGTATTACTGCATTATCATTATGTAAATTTTCAACTAGTGTGAAACAGCCGGTATAGTTAACTTATAGTGAAACTACAAAATAATAGTATCTAGGATTTTTGGGTAGGGTCAGTGAAGCAATTGCCCCCTTTCCACCCTCATGGCACTGCCCATGGACCAGTTAATACCACTAAACTACAAAATTATTAACAATTACTTGTAAAATCCTCTATTTACACCATTCGTAAGATCTTATATCTTTTTTTTTTTTTTTTTTTTTCAAATGACAAAATAAATAGTTCCTTATACAAATATAATCTTGATAAAATATATTAATAACTATCATATAATTAACAAATTTTATGAGGTTAAAGTTAAAGGTAATGGTATCCTTTGTAGTACCTTATGTCTGTGGTTCGAATCTCACTTCTCCTCTTTTCCATTGTCTACCTATAAACAAAATTCACAAATTTTATAGTTAAAACAATGAGACAAGAGAGGCAATCATGAGCTTTGCCTTTGTTTTGTAAACCTAATCATAAACTAATGATTTGCCTTTGTTTTGTATGGAAGATGGGCTCTTGTTAAGGATAAAGACATTGCTGAAAAGATGACTGATTACATAGCAATCAGCTCAATTGGTGTATCAAAAGAATCACAGGTAAGAGCAGCAAAAGTCATAGCAGTGCTTTGTGATGGCTGCGAAAATGTTGGGCTTGCAGAATCAGAGAACTTTTTTGAATTTTCTCGAAATCTCATGGCTAAAAGATGGCAGAAATTAAGAGAAGCTCTTAAACATAGCGAGTGTTTCACTTTGTTCAAGTATCCAAGAGAGCATTGCCTCTTCACTGGCGAGTTCACTAAAACATTGCCAGGTACGTGTTCAATAGATACAAAACTATAGCATGGAATATCCCATTTCTTAATTTCTCTCATTTAAAAAAAAAATATTGGAAAAAACATATTCTAACATAATTACTTTATTGTTTCCCTAACAGCTTATGCATGGTTGAAGTGCAAAGAAGGCATAGAGGATTGTGATGAATTTTTAAGAGGATTAAAGATTGTTGGAAGAGGGGGCAAGGCTTTCGGTGTCGATCCAATATTTGCTAGGGTTAGTATGTTAAGCAGGGAAGACGAGTTTAACCAATTTATAGAGCGATTGGTGGTTGCAGCCACGGGGATTAGCAATGAACATTAATTTATATCTTGGAGTCATGGGAGTTTGAGATGAAATTTGTAAAATTCTTAAAAGAGAGTTTCATAAATAATAAGAACCTCTAAGCTCTAACACTATGTGATACATGTTGTTGTCTATTGAATTACTAAAGAAAGATATGTGCGTAGTAACCAATCTAGTTGAGATCTACACATTTTGCAGCGATGTAACTACTCTCACCTTGATAAGAATAATAAAAATATCAATATACTTATTTATTATTATTTTTTATATTATAATTTGATAGTTACAATAAAGGAAGAGAGATATAAACCTTAGATGTTTCTGTTGAAAATATTAGGAGATGTCAACCAATTGAGCTACAAGACTCTTGACAATACACTTATTCAAACCTCTAAATTGTTCAATTTGACAATTTGTGTTTTGTGATGTTTAACGGGAGGATATTAAATTTAATAATCCCAATGCAAGTCCATTAAAATTCTAATAAAGGCACATTAAAAGCTCATGAGTAGCTCATTAAACTCAACCCACCTATTAAGCCCACTAAAAGCCCCAGTGGGAATTATCCATGAGCTAGGCCATGATAAGAGCTAAGGTTTCTCTCTCTTCTCGGCCCAGTAAATGGTCAACAGCCCGTTTGGTTCAGCCCACATAGCCCATGGCTACCCACCAACCCAAAGCTCACCGAAAACATTTGTTGAGTATAGCCGTATAGGCCCCCGCGATTGAGGCTTCTAGAATTTGGAGTTGCCACTTGATTATTTAAGGATAAAATCAAGAAAACTAAAAAATAATGAAAAAAATACATCTTTATTCAGATGAATAAGATTACATTATCTTCAAGAATTTTTTTTTAGATAAAAAATAAGAATACATGGCTTATGCTGAGCTATGCTCTTAGCTACGATCTAAAGAAAACTACAATCCTTTGAGTTCTAATATATTCTTAAAACAAAAATTACGCAGAACTTGAGTATTCTTTGAGACGTGTTTGCATATCATTACATACGTGTGTCAATTATTCTAAATCCATTTGTAAATATCATATAACTTTATATAACAAAAAAAAAAAAAAAATGAAATATCACTTGTTACATAAACTTTTCAACTAATTGTAATTTTTAGGTGGTGGACTGTTTGGTATCCAGTGGGACCTCTCTTCATACGCTTTCGTAATTTAACACAACCACTTGAGCTGCACTAGTCGGCCGGCCCTTTGGGAAAAAAACTAGCCTACAATCTAACCCACAGGCCTCGATAATTCTGGACCAGGCCAGGCTGTAGGATTTTTTGTGACACTGAAATTGGGCATTAAAAGCTATCTGGGAAAATGAGATTACGATTTACAAGCCAGATAGCATAGATCAAGAAATTTCTCAAGGAATACTAATTTGAATACAAAGATCACAGGAAAATATTGAAATTACAAGATATGCTATGTTATTCCGAACAGAAGAAAAGGATAACAAAATGTACTTTCTGGACAACCACCACCTAAAATCCTGTTAAAATAATTCATGATGCACAAACCAACCAAAATAATGCCAGAGAACCAAAAATGATTATTCTCAATAATCATCAATCCATGGCAACGGACTTTCAAGAGGCTTCTTGATATATATCCAATTTGAGTACTAAATTGCGGAGAAATACACATGGTGGATAGAAACAACATGTGAAGCATCCATCATATAAGCCTTAGTTCATATTCGCCAGCCATTGTTATGTACCGCACCCATGGAAGAGCTTGGTATCCACTTTTCTCAATAATCTTCAAGTATCGAACCTACAAAATCACCAGATTTATGTAATGTAATTTATACTAATCTCATCTTGCTTCGATCTGTCATGATTCATGTTAATTTAAAAACAGTCTTAATATATAGTAAACCCAAAAAATGTTCATCTCTTTGGTGGTCCCCATGGCATATTGAGTCTTACTACATATATAATTTCAGATTCACACAATAATCAAAAAACGGAAATGAAGAAAGAACACAGTGGTCGAGTTCGTTATTGTGGATAATGGAATTTAGCAATAATAATAATAAAAACTCTCTTTTCAGTCCTTAATTGCTGATGTTTTACAACTCTCTACTAGGGTGCGCCATTGGGATGTTCGCTTCTCTAGACCGGTCCAAGATTGGGAGTTGGAGTCACTAGTATCATTTATAGATCTTTATCTATTCCAAGTTTGTGAAGGGTGAGGGAATGGATAGACTTTGCTGGAAACCTGCCAAGAGTCGTGGGTTTGAGGTGCATGGCTATTACTATTCCCTATCCTCAACTAATGTGGGGAGATTGTGGATCACCTGCTCCTTCATTGTCCTATAGCTTTGGAGACTGGTGCTTTTACTCTTGTTTATTTGGCTTCCATTGGGTTATGCCAATGAGAGTCATTGATATGTTTGCATCTTGGCAGAGGTATTTTGACAAACATAGAAATATCACTTTTTGGAAGGCTGTGCCACATTGCATTATGTGGTGCCTTTGGCAAGAATGAAATTCTAGAAGTTTTGAGGGACGTGAACGGAATATCCTAGACATTAAAGCATTCTTCCTCCGTACTTTGTTGGATTTGAGTGCTGCTTTTCTCTCTCTGCTTTGTTTTTCTCTTTACATTTGTTTGATCATTTTATTTTGAATTGATTGTACTTCTCTCTTGGTACACCATCGGTGTACTAGGTTTGTTTTATGGGAAAAGTTAAAGGATGCCCTATGGGCATTGGTTTAGGGAATACTTTTAGAAACTTTTTATAGGAAAAGAAAAAAGCAATTGACTTTTTTGCCAGCCTTTTATATTTCCTATAAAAGTGATATTAAAATTTTCCTAAAATAGTTCATTAACAAATGTCCTAAGGGCATCCTTTAACAGGACCCTTGTTTTATTTCTAATAAAAAATTTTGTTACTTAAAAGAATATATAAGCATGCAATAATGTTCCATGTAAACACATACCTGTATCCCTGAAACAGTAAAATATGGTATCTCAAACTTCACACGTATAGGAGCTTTTCTCTCAGGAGCTGCCTCTTCTGCTGTTATACTTGGAAGACGAAACTCTGCTCTCAACATATACTCCTAAACAATTTATATTTGAAAATAGTATTAAGAAAAAAAAAAATTTAATAATCACAGGCAACATAATCACCCCTTCATGTCATGGCTATCAATGACACAAATTGGGCTGAAAAAGATATTTTAAAGTGGACTCATACCTTGCCACCTGGAAAAGATTTTATTTTCCAGACCATTGCATCCTTTTCAGGTGCATACGATGCAGACCCCATTGATGTACGAACATCTGGATTTGTAGCGTCTGATGGCACAGGCAACTCAATCTCAACATTTGTGGCAGTGCTGCACAATTAAATTTTCATTAGTATTAAAGAAAAACATCAGGCTGTGAAACACTCAGAGCAACAGCCTTAAATAGAGACATGTTAAGCAATAGCCTTACCTGCGCTCCTTGAACTGGCTCCGAGCCTTTACCATAATCTCAATACGACTTTTAGAATGCCTTTCAACTTGAGCTTCCACCCATATCAAAGGCTTTACCTGCTTACAGAATTATTATAATTTAACTATCAAATGCCATGGAATAAGCAACTAAAAACAGAAAAGGACAGCATTTGTAAAGTAAAAGGTAAACCTGAGTGCTGAGTCTATATGTCATGAGATCAAAAGCTCCATCAGGTGGTATGAAGGATATGGTCCGATCATTTTCAAACCGGGCCAAACGCACACACCTAGACCAAAATTGGCATTTAATTTAGAACCTGCAGCAATGATAGCAATTTTGCACTTAATACTAACCAAAGACTTAAGCTACATACTGATGAAATTTGATGTCTTCCAAATCAATAGCCTTTCCCTTGGTTGCTCGACCTTGTGCCTCCAATAATACTCTATCATTTAGGCCAAGCTTACACTCGGGCATGCCACTGCAACAGACAAATTGATGAATATTTTATAGTATCCTGCTAAAACTGATTAGAACATAAGGATGAGTAACAAGCTCAGATGTAGAGAAAGCTAGATAAGAAATATATTTCTGCAAGCAATATTACACTAAACTATCAAGTGCTAGTCCAAGTGTTTAAAGCTTGGATTAAATTGCCTACATTATAGGACAGGGTGGAGACTGGAGATGTATATATAAAAACATCACAATTAGCATAAGATTTAGAAGTAAAGCCCACAGAACCATAAAAGGGATGAAGCATTAAGCAAGCGCGTGGATCACTTGAATGTACAAACATTTTTATCGGACTTTCTGATAAGTCAATCTGATCACAAGGTAGTCCACAGTTGTCCAAAAAAAAAAAAAAAAAAGCATGTCCTAAAAGCTAACAATTCAGACAGGGAAATGAACATGTGGAATCCATGACTAGATGTCCATGAAGTAATTCTACCATACCAATCAGCACCATTTGTTTGCATGTTAACCCAAAAATTTGGTGCATATTACAACAATCTTTACCCATTTGTTACGACGGATTTCTAGAAATGACTCATTTTTTTATAAATTTGACTCATTCACCTGTGTTTGGTTGCAAACCTAAAAATGAGCCAACAAAACATTATCATTTTGCTAGCACAGAAAATCATTAATATCTTTTGTGATTCCAAATAATTATTAGAACATAAATTTTCATTCACAAAAATAGATCCCAAATAGAAAAATATTTACTATTTTTAGGTCATTTGGAAGCCACAAATGGAAGAATAGACCCCAAATTCAAAATCTACACATATAATTAAGTTGGAAAAGAGAAAGGTTTGCAGGTGAAAACTTAGACATGAGACACCATAAAGGATGTCATAACCGCTGGCATTGGGCTATCACTTGAATCCTATCATTGAGAAAGTTTTTTATGGTATAAATTTTATTTGTGGTAGTTTGTTGAGTATATAATGTCCCAAAAACACTTTTAAAAAGTGGGAAACATTCACAGATAACATTTTCCAATCTATTGGGATTGTTTTCCATGGACCACAAATTATGCTTTCTGTTGACTAGTGTTTTCTACTCTATGAAACACCATAAACAAAGAGTGTAAATGTCATTTAGATGCAAATTTAAGAAACAACAGAATTTACTAGGTCTTACACTATTAACCTTGAGAACAAATTTTTCATTACAAATGGAGTTGTCTATTGCAAAGGCATCTTAAACTGGCACTCCAATATAGCAAAATTTGCATTCACTCACTCCGCATATCAATCCTCAGGTACAAATTTGGTGAGGAAATTATGAGATAAACCATTAAAACATTAATGAAGTTGAATGAAACTAACAGCAGCTACAATGTCTAGTTGAAACTCAAATCTCAAAACTTTAATTGATAGCACACCTTAAATAAGTTCTCATCTTCAACGCCCCAACAACGTCAGACCTAATTATTTGTCCATTGCTGTTGACAAGTATATTAACACTCTCCACCACATCCAAGAAAACCTGACAAACAATATCAAGAGTGATGTTAGCACTACTACTACTAATTTTACTACATTATCATTAAAAGCTAATGTGTCAAATTTCATACCCATGACAAAAAAGTAATCAAGAAATTTATTTAAACTGTGGTTGATGTGTCTCCGATAACAATCATTGGCACGTCAGTTTGTAAGCATTTTGTAGTAAAACTAGTAGTACCTCATTCTTCTTGTATTGTATCCCTTCGCTACGCCAAGAAACTGCATTTGTTACGGCCATGGGAGGCCTCTGCGTAACCTCCATCCTATAAGCATCGGTCTTGATGAATTCACTAAGAATCTTCGCCTCTGTATACTGAGGGTAACCAAAGTCCATAATCTCATCGAGCAACTCGTACTGCCAAGACCACAAGGTAATTAGCATAAAGGCACATCTAGTTAAGCACAAGGCGCAATCAAATTCAATCAAAGTTAACAAAATTTCTCCTACCACTACAACAAAGTTGTCTCGAAGCGATTCCTCTTCTAACTCTTCAAAGTAATGCTTAAAGACCTGCCAAATAGAAATCAACCATAACGAACAATCTGGATCCGTTACAAGCGACACGAATGCATTAGTGCCCTAATTACAAATCGAAGCTTACATCAACTAAGCGGTGTAGAAAGAAAAGAAGGCTGGCAGCATTGCAATTCTGCCTCGACGCCGCCATAAGGAACACATTATTGTGCTGTATAAACATGTAGGTTACACCATTATCATACACAACCGGATCTTGCGTCTCCGGATCACCCTGATACCATATCAAAATACTCTTAGTTTCCACAAAACAGTTCTGTTGCCTTCAATTTAACTAAGAAGTCTAAGTTTAACACTTTTGCTAAGTTGAAATCACAGGAAAAAGAAGAAGAGAATGAGCAAAATTACCTCTTTCTCGATGAGCTTGGCGAAGAATTTCTCGGCCTGAACGGCGGAGACATCGCCGCGATAGTCACGCCAAATGAGAACGCGGCCTTTGATATCTAAGAGAAACAGGGCCGACACTGCCCCTGCCATTTTTAGGCTTTCGAGGATCAGATCGGATTGGATCCGATCAAAATTGATGAGAGATTAGTTCTTGGATTTGGAGAGAAGCGAAGAGCTATATAAGGTGAGATCTGGAGCTTAATTACCAGAGCTAATTGGGAAGGAGAAGAGAGGTAGATCTAAATGGTGTGGTTGAAGCACAATCTACTTGTTGCTCTGCGATGTTGAACCATTTTTGTTTGGACTTTGAAACGGTTTTTTTTTTTTTTTTTTGAACGATCTGTCAGAATTTAATTGAAGAAAGCTGTGTGTTGCTATTACTCATCTTTTTCTCCCTTCTCTCATCGCAATCTGTGTAGAAAATTAGAAATGTAAATGGAGCTCGATTTTTGGTGTCAACTGGTTAAGTTTCGCTTCCAGTGTAAGCGACATGTGAGTTTCTTATGCGTACGACATCGTTTAGAAGAGAACTCTTCTTTTTACACGGCGTCGTTTTTAGCTCTAGCTAGCTACTTTAGAACATTAACAATTAAAAAAAAAAAAAAATTATTTTAGATTCTCATTTATCAAAACACCCTATATAGATGGTTATAAAGAGATTCAATCTCTGCTTACACCAAAAACCTATTAGTGTCTTAGTCTGATGATAAAAAATTATTATTAGAAGTGGACGTCGATTGATGTCTTGGTCTGTTGATAAAGAGTTATTATTAGGAACGGACGTCAATTAATGTCTTAATTTGATAATAAAGAACTATTATCATAAACAGATACTATAAGTTGAACTCTCTAAAAAAAATTACACTATATTTCATTAAAATATCAAAATTTTAAATTGTTTTTAATTATTTCTCTTTTTTTACACACAATAACCATCATGTACTCTCTTTCTTCATCCTCGAATGAATAGTGTCAATGTAAATTCATATGGTTATTATAGCAATCATTTATTTTTACACAACTTTACATAGTTTGATGTAGGTGAAGTTTGAGCTTGGTTAACTAAAATGTGGTACTAATTCTATTATACTTGCAAGTGCCTTAATGTTTTTAAACTCCACATAACTCCTCAACAAATAGTTAGATCGGTTACATGTATTATTTTTCTCATTCTAATCAATCCAAAGTTCAGTTATTTGTTAATTTCTAATTAATATGTCAATTTTACTACTAACAATACTTTTTTATTTTTAAAAAAACTTTTTCCCCTCTCCCCGTGTGTATGTGTGTTAAAAATACTTAGTATTCTAAAAAAAAAAATTACTTTTTGATTAAAGCCAATCTTTCTCATCTTTTCATCAATAACAAGAAAATTGTTGTATTTTTTTTTCTTTTTTATTTACACCTAAAAATCTTCTCTACATCCTTCTCAGCCTATAAAGATCTCAGTACCCATACAAATATTCACACCCATGCAAATACAACACAAACCTAGATAAACTCTCAAGCTAAATCCAAAGAAACCAAGCCAAGATAATGTGTAAAGTTGTTCCAATCATTATGAATAATGTTGATTGGATTTTCCACTGGATCCAAATCTCAAATCTACATGAAAGACTTGAAGGAGTTGGTAAGGAACCAAGTATAATTAAGACATAGTACAAAAGTAGGCCACCTAGCTTATACAAGGTGCAAATTAAGCTTGTAGTGGCTAAGAGCATCATTATTGGTGGAGGCATATTGCTATAATGCTATTTTGTCTCCTCACACTACAAAATATTGTTCTACATTAGTGGTGCCATAGCTTCTCTCTCTTTCTCATCCCTCTCTCTCATATTAGATTAGGTCACACCCTTGCTACCATCAGCCATGCCCTTGCTGCCACTAGTCACGCCCTTGTTTTAATCAAATAGCTAAAAATATAGATCCATTGATGCTAGGGTGTTGTAAAGTGAAGAGGTAAAATACATAAAGTGACTTTTATAAGTGCTAAATAGCCAAATTTTTGGCTCCACCCATGTGGATGCTCTAACGGGAAAGCAAGTAGTTATAGTAGGAAAGTAAGTAGTATAAGAAATATATTTTTTCTTGTGTTATGAGAAACTGTAAAAAGAAGTCTGTGCATTTTCCCATGTAAAGGAATACAAGAGTTAGTTACATCAGCACAGTTTTTCACAATAAATTTGAAACAAGGAAAAAGAAAACCAAGAGTTTGATCATTTGGATGACCAAGTCTCATGTGCCATGAAGTTTTATTGAAACTACTAGATTTTAAAGAAGATGCAGCAACCTGATCAGAAGTTTGAGAAGATAAAACAGAAAAATCAAGATGATTGGCTTTGTGAGGATAGATGGGATGGACTCCATTTTCACTCTTTCCTTGATAAAGAACTTTCCCCTTGGCTAAAGCCTGAATGGAAAAAACATTTTCATCAAAATAACACCAACATTAATTATCATGACAAATCTTGTGAAATGAAGAAAGATTCTATGAAATGGAAGGAACTCTAAGTACATTCTTAAGATGTAAAGTAGAATAGGAAGATGGAATATGAATGGTACTTGTGTGAGTGATTGGGAGATTTTGACCATTACCAACTATGAGATGGTCTGATCTAGTGTAAGGCTTAGGAAAACTAAGCTGATTCAAGCTGGAAGTAACATGGTCAGTGGCTGCACTATCAGCTAGCCATGGTTGATCTAAGGCAAGACAAGCATTAGAGGCAATAGCCATAGCAACTAGCTTAGAAGGAGGATGTTTGCCTTGGTAAGTATAATCCATCCTATGATAGCAGTCTAGTGTTAGATGACCACTTTTCCCACAAATTTGGCAAATTGGTCTCTTCGACCTGGGACTGGCAAAAGTGAAATTGGACTGACTTTGCTGAAAATGTGAGAACTGATTGAATTGAGGTGCGACAATGTGTCTGCAATTTCTCTCTCTCACTGCCTTTTCAAATGCTGACTGGGTTGAGGATCCCTCAAATCATCTTTCCACTACAGGTCTCCTTGTTTTTCTTGGTCCCTGCCTTATCTCTTGGTCTTCCAAGAAGCAGCCTACTGTTTCTCGCTCCTCCACTAAAGCTGAGTATCAAGCTTTGGCCACTACTACTGCTAAATTGTCCTAGCTACGATTGTTATTTAAGGATTTGCATATTTTTCTTTCTTATATTCCTGTTTTGTGGTGCAACAATGTGTCTACAATTGCTCTCTCTGCCAACCCTGTGTTTCATTCTCGTTCCAAAAACATTGAGGTGGACTATCACTTTGTTCATGAGAAAGTTTTACGACTTGATTTAAGTATTCATTTTGTCTCTGGTAAAGACAATTTTGCTAATTTGTTTACTAAGCCTTTAGCTACTCCCTCTTTTGTTCTTCAGCGTCGCAAACTCCTGATGGATTCCTCCCCCTGTCATTTGACGAGGGATGTTGATGATCTTAATGATCAGCAGTCTAGACCAAGCTCCAAAGAAAAGCATAAACATTCTAGTGATTCTAATTTAGGGTTTGATTGCAGCACTTGAAGTTGAAGACAATGATTTGGGGGTTACTCTTAGGATTTGAATGCACAGTCAAAACGCACCGTGTTGGTTGAAATGTATTTATTAGAACGCAACGCACCATTTTGTTTGGATCACATGTACTGTTTAAGTCATCAAACAGTGCTGTTTATGTTAGTTCAGTTTTAAGTCTCATTGGGCACAAAATTCAATTGTAACTGAATTTTGCTCTCTCCCCTGAAGTCATGGATTAGTTCCATATAATGTGGAATCTGTTATTACACAGTTATGCCCAAGGCTTTGTACTATAAATACTGATGTACTCCTCCATTGATTATTAAGCAAGAATTACTCTCTGTTTTTTAGTTCATCTTTTTTGTTTCTCTCTCTTTTTCTCACTCTTTCTCTCTGTATTTTATTTTCCTTAATCTCTCTGTTATACATCAAATAAGTCCTTAGATAATTCCTTGCTTTAGAATTCTGTGTGTGTTGATACAAAAATCTTCATGGTAGCAAATGGAGTAGTATTTGAATGGGGTTCATCAAGAATATGGAGCACCACAGGAGAAGTATTTAGATGAGGTTCATCAAGAATTTAGTAATGTTCTTGTAATAGTTTTTTTTTTTTTTTTTAATTAGCCGAGTTACTGCATGTACGGTGTATTTTGTTAGTTTTCTCCAATATTTCAATAATTTTACTTCTAACAAATTGTAATAATTAGTGTTCTATTTTATAACAAATTAGAAAGACAATAAGAGTGGTGTAATAATTTGATCATACTATATGTGTTTACAAATTTAAAAATTGCATGATATTGTGACTGATATAAATAAGCCAATTTCATGCCTATTAAAAAAAAAAAAAAACAAATGTCATTTTTTTAGAACTATTCAAATATCATTTTGATAAATAAAAATAAAGACATATCCTTCAATAATTGTTTTTAAAAGCTAATGTGAACCACGCCACATCAACACTTTGTAAAAATTTTGTAAAATTATTTGTGTCTGTAGCATTATTCTTCTTTTAGATATGGAGAAAACTTGAGATTTTTTATTTTTTACAGTAGTTCAGCAAGAGTGAGAAAATAATAAAATAGAATATAATTTCTTAATTTATTGTAATAAATAAGAGAGAACACTAAAACATGTCATATTAATTATATTAATTAAGTAAGATAGTGTTTTTTAAACGGTTAAATTGCTTAGAGATCTACGGTGAACAAAATGTGTAATTTTTGTAAAATTACACCAAGTGCAACTTTACTAACTTGAACTCATATATATACATACATACATATATATATATATATATATATCCCTTTTGTTGGACCTTGTTTCCACGGTTGCAAAAGTAATTAAATTTGTGAAAGAATACCATATTTATAATTAATCTTTGACAATATAGATCTTAGAAAACTGACATCAAAATTTCATTATACTAAATAATTAGTGAACCACTTAAAATAATTAATATAAAAAATATTTATTTATTATATTAGTTACCTTTTTAATTATATAGAATAAGTACTACAATGTTGGTTATATATATAATATCACTAAAAAGAAGTCAAGAAATCTAATTGGTTGCGACTAATTTTAGTGAATTCACAAATATTTAATTTTTTATGGCTTTTGTGTCAATTATTATCAAAACGACTAAACATTCTAAATCAATTACTATTATTATTATTATTATAAATAAAAATATTTTCTCATATAAAGAAGAATGTCATATTTTAAATCAATTGTTATAATTATAAATAAAAGTATTTACTTATATAATATTATAAAAATAATCATTAAAATTCTTTAATATAAATAATTGATGTTGTAGGGTCACAATTTGAAACCCAAAACCAAAAAAGAATTGGCTTTATAGCCCAATGAGCCCAATACAATAAATTTATAGAGAGTGGGTTAAAGAGCTAAGTTCAAATAAGATTACTAATGGCTAGTAAGGCTTTAACTAACGATCACGTAAGAATTATACATGCAAGACTGGATAAATGTCAAGTCCGTGGAGGACATGCTTTGTATAAAACAATATCAATGCTTACAAGTACAACTTAGATTACAATTCTGAGTTGTTCTAGTCTTTTTTGTTTCTCTTTTTCCCCCTCTTTATGTGAGAACCTCTCTTATTATATATAGCCTCTTACATACAATCTTTACCCTACACTTGTCAATAATCCACTTGGCCACTTGAGTACCTGTCCCATCGGATTCTTCCCTGGCCTCTCTGTGAGTTGCGGTGATCAAGGAAACACTGTTCAAGGGTCTACTTCACATAAATGCGGCTAGAAAAGTGGTTGTAATGCATTTAATACAGAGGCAGCAGTCCTTCCCTTTGATACTTCTGGGTTCTTATCTCTTCTTCACGTGTGTAAGGTTCATTCTTATCGTTGGAACTTCCTGGAATGTCACCTACACTACCTAAGTACGGCTCTGACCGATACTTATCGTATCTGAGGATGAGAAACTCCTCGGATTGCATTCCTCCCTTCTTTCTCTCCATGATTTTCAACTTTGTGGCCTTTCCCAATCATTTACTCCTCCTCGGGCATATCGCATCCTCGGATAAGGTCCAAGGCCCAATATACGAATTTGAGCTCTTACCCCCACAGATGTATATATAATTTTTTTGAGAAACTCTATAGATAATTAATATATACATTTACTCCATTAGGTAATTCATTGAACTAATTAATACTATGATGTAAATGCAAAATTCATTGAGGTGTAAGCTTAGATATAAAAAATCTCAAAAAATGCACCAAATGACAGAACCTCATGCTTTTTGCATAAAGTCTCTACTTATATATATATATATATATATTCCCTTTTTTAACTGAACTTTTATGTTATTAAAAAATACCGTCATTAATGAAGGGTAACTTCATTTAGAAATAGAGTCATAAATATCAAATAACAAATTTCATTTTGAATTCAAAAAGAAAATTCCTAAAATTTAGGATTTTTTCCCTTCACGTTTAAAAAAGAAATTACAGTTACTGTTTATTTCTAAAATTTATTCTTTTTATTTGTTTGAAAAATAATTTTTTTTTTAAATTATAATAGATGCAAATTATTAACATTTACCCCAAAAATAGAAGAGCTTTTGCATGCGTGCTCAAAGTTTAGTCTATACTATATATAAGAGGATTTCCCTCTTTCAATTAGACTTTTATGTTATTCAAAAATACCCTAATTAATGAATTAATAAATGGTTACTTCATTTAGAAATATGGCCACAAATGTCAAATAGCAAATTTCATTTTGAATTCAAAAAGAGAATTTCTAAAATTTAGAATTTTTTTCCTTTCATGTTCACAAAAGAAATTACAGTTACTATTTATCTCTAAAGTTTATCTTTTTTATTTGTTTGAAAAATAAAAAAAAATATTTTTAAATTATAATAGATGCAAATTATTAACATTTACCAAAAAAAATAAAAAGAACTTCTGAGCAAGCGTGTGAGCGTGTGCTCAAAGGCACGTGTGTGTGTGTGTGCACGCGCGCACGTGTGTGTTTATATATATATTGAATTGATTAAGGACCATCTATATTTTTAAGTGAATTTTATTATTTTGAATATTATATTATTATGTATTTTCATTTATCCATTTTAAAATTCTCATTTCAGTTATACTCATTTTATTAATATGTTTTTTTTTTTAAATAACAATAGAAGATAGTTGGTTATACAATAATATTATTTCGAATAAATCTTTTTTAGAAAATGATTCATTTTTTGGAAAATTCAAATATTTTCTAAAAAAACATGTTTTCTTGTATTTGCTTGCAAATCAAAAAATAGTCAATAAAAAATTATACTATGTTGTTTGGCTCGCATGAAAAATCATTCTTTTTTTTTTTTTTTATAACTCTAAAGTGATTGAATGAAACTTTCACTCATGAAAACATATCCAAATGGAAAAATGTCTTCTATTTTTAAGGCCATTTGGCTGTCTCAAATAGGAAATTTCAAACTCCAAATTTGGAATTTAGGTGAAAAATTAAGTAAGAAAATGAGATTATGCTACAATCAATTTTATAACTAAACTTTGTTGAAAAATAATAGTTAATCAACACTGGCCAACAACTATAACAATTTGTATTTTGAATGAGAGAAAGTGGAGAGAAGAGAGAGAATGAAAGAGAAGTTACTATTTTACAAACTATTTTTTGTAAAATAGTTTATGTCTCTAGTATTGTTCTTTTTGTTAAGCACAGAAAACGTTTGATGTTGAATCGCATTTTTCACGGAACGTAGCTCAAATACTCCATACTTGCACTACTTTTCATATACAGCACAAAAATAAAATCCTATAAATTCCTCAAAAGAATAAAAATCCTATAATTATGTTGGTCCTTCGCCAAAGATTTTACGACTTGTGGAACTAATACAAAATTATATAAAAATGGCCTAATAAGAGATCTAGACGAAGTTACTTTAAAAATTCAGATCACACCTCAACAAGTTTCTTTCTATTTTTTCTGGCATATCTGACTTTATATTTTAAGACAAGTACACCATTTCATTTGCCAAGTCCTCTCAAGTTATGATAATACCAAATACAACTAAGTTGGACACAGTTTTTTTTTTTTTTTTTGGATACGTTGTTGGACAGTTTTAAGTGTAAAACTCTGTCAGGACAACAATGGGAAATTGCATATTTCCATCTTTAGGATTTGGAGCATTCTAACTTGAAAATTTGGTAAATAACTAAATACACACTACTCTATCATGTTATCAAATTTCAAAAGAGTATTAATCCCCCTAATGTTTCCAAGAGAGAAGTCCAGAGTTTAGATTCTTCTCCATCAACTATCGAATTATCGAAAAAAAAAGTTATAGTCCATTTTAAGATTAATCACACCATACATATAATAGTTACTTGACTTATTTCATCTTCTATTAAACAGCCCACTGAAAACTTGGCTGTTTCCTCCCAGGGATGCCTCCCACTCTATGGAGTAAGTCACCAGTTTAGATAATGACACAACTATTTCCCTCATCTCTGGTCTGTCAACAGCATCTTCACTCAAACAACACTGAGCAACTTCTGCCATCTGTGACAACACGATTATATGATGATCAAGAGGGCAACAGTCAAAATACAAATTTAGGCAACTTCCTTCACAGATTGTCATAAAACAAATTTTATGTGACAATAAAAATATTTGCCTTTAACCTCCATCTATTTAGCACATTTTTCTTACCCCTTTGGCTAAGCAAGAGAAGGAAAATAAGTAAAAGAAGTTCATAAACTTAAGTTCCAAACTCAGCTTCCCTGGAGCCTTATTAATTTCTCTACCAATACATCAAGAGCTGACTCAATGATCCCAACCCATGATATATATATATATATATATTTTTTTTTTTTTTTTTAATTTTAAAATATTATTGGTTTGTTATTTGTACCATACTAAATACTAACATCCCTATATGGAGGTCCTTATTGAAGGTTTTTATTTATTTATTTATTTTTATTTGTACCAGACTACCAGTATCAATATTGATAGTTGAATCTAAAATCTTGCATACCTTGTATACGTGCTCAAAAGGGTAGATGCCACGAAGATTTCCATCTATGACAGCTTCCAAAGCATCCTCTGGGTGTTCATCTTGGAAACGTTATTAATCTGGTCATGTGGTGGAAACAAAACTTAGCTTGTGCATCATTACTGAAGTGGCTTGTCTGGCTGTGATGACATAAGTACTAATCTAGTTATGTATGAAAGACCAAGAAGCAATGGAGAATATAATATGATTATATGTATATTTCCGCATGAATCTGACATTCAAGATTTTTGTTTGATTGATAGCAGTGAAAGCACTTGCATAAACATGTAATTTAACATTTATATTTGAATTAAATGGTTTTGAGAATACGTAAAGTTGAGCATGTGTTTAGAAAACATTCAGTAGGTAGAGTTAATTTTGCCAGGAATTTGTAGGTTCAGTGAGTCAAATTTAGTATCTTATTTGGGTTCCACTTCAACCTAGACCTAGTCACTTACTTCAATTTTAAGTTCTATCTGTGGCAATGACTTTTCAAAACATTGATTCCTTTGAGTAAAGAAATTGTTCACTTACAACTGTAATTAGTGATTTCATCTTGTTAGTCTCCTTGCTGTCACAAATAAGTGCACGTTGCCCCGTTATCAGTTCTGCTAGAACAACTCCAAATGCGAATACATCAGTTTTGGGGGTCACCTGGAGCTCCTTTACGGCTCTTCAATTAAGTTAAGAATGTCAGAAAAAATTACTTTATTTGAGTGTAAATAAGAAAAGATTATTCTGACAATGAAGAGAGAATTAATCTAATTCCCCTATAATCTACTTATGGTTGTACTACTAAAATAACAGCTTAGAACTTACTCAGGAGGAAGGTAGCCTGGTGTTCCAACTAGACGTGTTGCTAGGAAATCTCCTTCATTTGTTCTTCCAACAAGTTTTACCAATCCAAAATCTGCTACCTATAACATATGCTAAATGAGCTTTGAGATAAAAACTACCTATATTTCTTTTATAAAGACACCATAAATGATATGACACCATTTCCACTGGACTATCAACTGAACCCCTCTGCATATTCATTTTTTTGGAGAAATTTTACTGGAGTTCAGTAAACTGCTAGAAAAATATCTTTATTTTTCATTCAGGAACAGAGTTATGCTGGGAAATTTGTATTGAAGTTCTATGGTACTGGGCAGTGGCAGATCCCAAAATGTGACAGATATAATTTCTAAATAGAGATATTGTAAAATCAAGCATGGCTAGAAGAATTGATTCATACAAACATTGCTATACTAAAGAGATTGGAAGTACCTTTGCTCTGAGCCCTCCATCAAGGAGAATGTTACTTGTCTTTATATCTCCGTGCACATACCGTGATTTTGTGTGGTCATGAATGTATTCAATACCCTTTGCAGCATCCAGTGCAATCTGTGTTCTTGCAGTCCAAGAGAGAGGCTGATGACCTGATTCAATACTCATTGTCGTAATTCTTGCTCATCCTGTGTAAACCAAGATTGCTAGCATACATTTAAGGCATTTAAGCTCAACAACTAATTTCATTGTTGCCCTAAGACACTGTACGAGTGGGAGGCCCATAGAGTTTCTTTGGGTAAACTTGCATATTCCAAACAGCCTATGGTGATTGAATAAGGGATATAGTTTTCTGCTGCAGCTGATTCCAAGAACATGGGGTAGAGGATTTCATAAATTTCTTAGTTTAGATTCATTTGGTTTTTTCTTTAAATAAACAGAAAGTAAATTCAATCGATCCCTTAACTAAGTATAATCTGAAGTTCTGAACTCTTTTTAAGTATTGAAATCTTCCATTCTGGACTAGAGTACTGGTTGACCTTTCCCAATACAAATTCAAAATTTACATCACGGTATCACTTAGACACATGTTTACATCCTTATGCTTTTGCTAGGACTTGAACTCATTTACGCTCTTCAAGTAAATTTGCTATGGTCACCAGTTACAATGAATGCACGGGTTTTTTAATTATAAGAACAAAGAGCGTTATGATCTTGTACCTACTTTAGAGGGCATAATGACCTATGTCAGCCTGACATGAAGATGCTGTTTTTAGATGCGTGAAGCCTACAAGGACGGTCTATCACTGCATATATGATACCTTTCATACTTACATGTTTCATCTAATTGAACCACACCAGAAGTGTTCTTGGCAAACTAAGAGTTATGACTTGTGTCCTAATGACATGAATACCTTTTAGTAGTGGATCATGCAGATGAGCATTCAGGGATCCATTCTGAACATACTCATAGACCAAGTAGTTAGTAATAGTTCCGCCAGTAATTATTAATTGCTTGGAAATAGAATAAATATGTTTATCACTTCATCTTCTATTTGCTTGTTCATACTTAGGCTAGGCACACACTAATTTGAAACATGGACTATGATGATATAGATTATGATGAAGACTATAGCATGAGAAATATAGACAATAATTTGTCAAATAATAATATGGATTATGAAACAGATTTTAATTCTGACAGTGATATTGATGATTATAACTATAATAATAATAAAAATAATTGGAATATTTTAACAGAAGATAAAATCAACCAACAGACTGATAAACACAATAATAGCTTCTTAGACATGATAAATAAAAAATTAGAATCTTTAGAAACTATTGAAAAATCCACTACATGTACTAAAGTGGAAAGAGAAAATGGTAGTTTTTTGGACCTCTATGAAAGAATAAAAACTTTAAATTCAACTTAGAAGAAGAAAGAGAATTTGAACCCATCATAGATCACTTTTAATAAAACTATGACAGATAATTGGTATATAAATAATAGTAGAAAAGATGAGATAGAAATGGAATTACAGACACTAAAGGCAACCGACAGAAGAGTTGACAGAAAAACTGACCCAATTAAAGAAAGAATAATACGTATAGAAGAAAAGAATCTCATAAAAGAAAGAAGTGCTGTAGACATAATAGATGAAAACAAAAAAGATAAAGGAATGATAAAAAAATGTATCACAATGTTGTACCGGGTAGGTTGTACTATAGAAATAAACAGTAGTACTGTCATCAAGATCCATGCAAGAACATGGGACACTGATGAGGTAATCTTGAATATTGTTGCCATACATTATAGGCTTCATTTGGGATACATTGACAGAGTGAAAAGAGGCAACTTTTTCTTTTGGGACAGTGTTGCTGATGTGGTATAGTGAGGCATTGCATGACTTGATTAGTGTATTACATCTAAAGGGGGATATAAGAGTTGATGTGATTGGCAATTTAGCTGCAAGAATTCTAGCAAATAGAGTTGCAAGTGGGAGATGAATAAGGAGACCAAGGGAAGCCATTGTTGTGGTCATGGGAATTTTCTTAGTTAAGAAATGAAGGAGAAATGAACATGTAGGAGTTGCCAACGTTATTTTTATTCTCTCTGTCCTGACTTGTTTGTTTCTTAAGGAATTCAAACAGCTGAAACGACTAAGTTGATTGTTTTCATATAGAAATTGCCAATTCTTCATATTGGTTCTAACTAAGGGACTTGAAATTTCAATACTAAAATAAACAAATTTTTAATATTTATTAATTAACAGGATTTGTCCAAGATTTTGTAATGGTTTTTTGCTACAACGAAATTTTTGTCAATGCTTACAATTTACTGTTTAATCTAGGCTCACCAGAGACCATTAAATTTAGGCTAAAATGCAAAACTAACCCTCTAAGTTTTTTTAAATTTCATTTAAGTCCTCTAACTTTGCTTTTGTTCATTTTAGTCCTCTAACTTTCAAGTTTATTCAATTAAGGCTTTTCCATCAACTTTTGTTATATATTATAGTTAATTTTTCTTCAAATTTTTTAAATTGAAAAAATTCAATTAATGATTGAAAAATATTTTCCAGATTTTTTTTTCAAAAAATTTTAACAAAGGTTATCAAAAAGGTCTTAATTAAATAAATCTAAAACTTAGAGGACTAAAATAAACGAAAGCAAAGTTAAAGGACTGAAATAAAATCTGAAGAAAGTTAGATGATTAGTTTTATCATCAATAACTATGATGACGGTAATTTTTATTCTTTTTATCTTTACTGGAGTGGTAATTTTTATTTATTTATTATTTTATTTTTTGTCTTTTTTGGCTAAGGTTAAGAAGTCATATTTTTTAATAGACTAGTTAACTCTTAATTTTAGGAACTTTTATAAAATTCATGGTTGGCTTCATGGTTCCTGAAATTTCATGGTATCAGTTCAAAATCTCTAATCTAAGTGTTTTTACAACAAAGAGAAAATGAAAATAGAGAATTTGAGAGTTAATGGAAACTAAAATGACATTTATATTGCACAAATGAACCGTTTCTTCTTCTAAAAACAACATTGTCTTCTTTGTTTTCTTGGACAGTTCTTTTTTGTTGTTTTCTTGGACAGTTATATCACAACCAACATCTTGGGGCTTCTTCCATGTAATAGTTTAGTGTGTGTAGGATGGAAGGACTATACACACCTAATAGAATAATTAGGTACTTGAAAACATCTTAGAACCATTGGTGAGAGATTTCTCTATATGATACCTAGTGTTTATGAAATGAGAGGATTGTAACACCCAATAAAATAGTAAGGTACTTGAAGAGCTCTAAATATTCTTGTTTCTCAACAATAACAACAACAAAAAAATCTTAATTTTATGCATATTCTATTTCTACCCACAATATATATATATATATACACTAGTATGTAACTCATGCTTACGCACAAGAATGATGAATTGTAGTGATGCTATTGATATTCGCTTGGGTTATTAAACATATAAGATATATTTTGACCAGTACATTTGGAGGAACTAAAATAATTTTTTCTTGCAATTTTCATGATATTGGTTACGTCAAATTTTTCATTACATTACTATTACGTATATAATTTTGAAAATTACTATCGAATCTACATATACAATATCGATTCACAATTATTGTTTGTGAAACTCTACTAAATAAAAAACAAAATAAAATAATAAATTGGTCAAATAATATCTCTTAAATTGAATGGAGATAGGTGTATGAGATCGTTCAACTCAATTACAGTTTGTTACGTTCAATATCTTCGCATACAAATATCTAAAAAGAAACTGTATAAAAAATGCTCATTAGTTCAGAGAAAAATTAATAACAAAAATCTAAAAAATTTAATTTGTATGGAAAGCTAACAAAAAGCAAAATCCAATTTTGATTCTAATTAAATTTTTTCTAAACTATGGTTTAATATATATATATATAGAGAGAGAGAGAGAGAAAGAGAGAGAGAGAGAGAGAGATGGGTTCAAGTTACACTTGGTGTATCTTCACAAGAGTTACACATTTTATGGATCATTAATTACTATTAGATCTAAGGGTCAAAAAACACTCATAGTAATATCATTATTACTCCATATAAATTAGTGATTTAAGCATTAACTCTTATTATTAAAGAAAAAAAAAAACCCACAGCATTAACTCATAGAGAAAGGCTGAGAGGAGAGAAAGGCTACGACTCACCAGACTTCGTTGTCCCATTGCTCTGGTCTTTCCCACTGCCGATATTGCTATCCTTGGCCACGATTTGTGGTTTTTTAATAGCAACTAATGTATGTAGTGTACATACAAAAACCATACCTACGAAAGCCTAATAAATGGAAATTGTAATTCCAATGTTTTGATCTATGTATAACCAATTGGAAAACACTAAAGTGACTGAACAGTATATACGATCAAATTAAAGGAATGAATGGATCAAATCTAAGTGAAAACAAACAACAAAAAATATAAATATACAAAGAGATTTTAGTTACTTGTTGTGTGATTGGTGATCTTTTACAAGAGATAGAGAGGGGTTCAATTTCAAGGCTTAATGAAGAATCTTTAACAACAACAACAGGTATATATATGGAGGTCAAGAGCAATTCTAAATGGAGGAGTACAATTTATCACTAATTCCATTCAACGGTCCAGATTGTGTCTATTTATTTATTAGTTATTGTAGGAAACCATGAAACAGCGGTGGAAGCCAACGATGGTGAGATCAACGGCACAAACAACGAGCAGTTGTGGGAGCACAAAGTCTGGCGAGCCTCAACCTCTCTCTGTATCATTGTTGAATCCAAATTTTTCTCTCTCCATTGGTTTGGGCGTCTAGCTTTGGCGATCTAGTTGCACATGAGTTTCATGTGAGCTCCGTTAGTGAGTTTAAACAGCAAAGTAACAGACATATTGGTTTGGAAAATGTGTAAAGTTTATGGAGTATATTGGCCAAATTAAAAGTTCAGGGGGGGGTGTAATGGTCACTACTCCAAAGTTCAGGGGGGTTTTTTGGCATTTTTCCCATTTAATCTTGAGCATTTTATGAATGGTGGAGGCTTGAAAGTATAGTGCAAAAAGAAATACGGAGGAAGAAGATGATGATATGGAAGAAAAAAAAAGAGTTAATGCTACGGGTTTTTTTTTTTTTTTCCCTTTAATAATAAGAGTTAATGCTCAAATCACTAATTTTTAGGGAGTAATAATGACATTACTATGATTGTTTTTTGACCCTTTGATTTAATAATAATCAATGGTCCATAAAAGTTGTAACTCTTATGAAGTTATACTAGGTGCAACTTGAACCCATCTTATATATATATATATATATAATTATATAGGTTTTTTATGGTTTATTTATGTTGGACTCCTTGTTTTCTATACTAAATTAACCCATTTGGCACAAAAAATATTAAAAAAAAAAAAAAAAAAAAACTTAGATTAGATAGGACATGTGGCGCAAGATTAAACTCTAATTGAAATCCAATTTTTACACTAAAGTGACTAAAGTAGCTTGTAATCTCATGCATATGCATGGATACACTTACAAATATATAATAAGATGTATAATATAATTCCTATCTATATAATTTAAATACTATTGAAAGTCATTTTTATATTTTGTTAACTCTAAAAAAATTTGTAAGGATATTATTAGGTATAAAATGTAAATTGTCCATTTTTTTTTTAAATTATTGTGAAGCACTTTTTTTTACGATTCATTTATTCTAGACTCATTGGTTTTTGTACTTAATAACTCACTTGGATGAATATTTATGATGTGGTCCCACATTTGATTCTAAAATTAAGAAATAAAAATCTTTAAGAATAAATAATTTAGGACACATGGTGTAAAATTGGAACTCTAATTTGAAATTCTAATTTGAGTTTCTCTTAGTTTCACATATTATTATTATTATTATTATTATTATTATTATTATTATTATTATTATATGAGAGATGCTACGTCTACAACAATTTTATAACATTTTTACAACAAATCACAGCTGGTTAGTTGTTATTGGTTTAAATTTAAAATTAACACTAAGATTTCTTTTTTGGCCCAACAATAACAACCAGTAACAACGTGCCACTTAGGATTTGTTGTAAAAATGTTGTAAAGATGTTGTAGACATATCATTTCTCTTATTATATATATAGATTAACTCACTTGACACAAAAATTTAAAACTTAAATTAGATGGTACACGTGGCGTAAAGTTAGACTTTAATTAAATTCCAATTAGATTTTCTCTCAACTTTACCAATTAATATATGAGATAAAATTCAATAAGGATGTGGTGTAAAAGCCTATGTTTGTGCCATCCAATAATATTATGCCATGTTAGATTTTTTAAAATAAATGTACATAAAATATTTAGCCATAATTCACACAATTACTATCTATTTTAGTAGATTAAAACCCTAGACTAAACTTCCTCTAGAACCAATACAACTTAGGAAGTTGCCTGGAACCAATCATTCTCAACCAAGCTTCAAGGTCCTTGTGCAAGCCAATCTCAATCAAGTGATTTCATCAATGCAAGTGGCAAAGCAATCATGATTTTCACTCAAATGTGCATCAGTTGTCTCTATTGAAACAGGACTTCAAACACATTAAGTTTAAAGGTTCATTTGCTCATTTTCCCAAGCCACGACAATCTGCACTTCAATTGAATCTTTGAGGATTTTTTAAAACAATGAACACACACCAATGTGAATCATTTGCTTGATACTTGGTTGAAAATGATTGGTTCCCAACAACTTCCCGAGGTTTATTGGTTCTAAAGGAAGTTTAGTTTAAGATTTTAACTTTTAATCTACTGAAATAGATAGTAATTAATTGTGTGTATTATGATTTAATATTTTATGCGCAATTATTTTTAAAAATCTGACGTGGCATAATATTATTAGATGGCGTAAACATAAGCGTTTACACCATGTCCTTAATGAATTTAATCTCTTAATATATATATTTATATATTAGGGGTAGTGACACTTTTTCCAATACATTGCAGGAGTTATTAATAAAATATTTCAGTCTATATTTGGATAGTGATCAAGTAATTCTCCATGTTATCTTTTCTTTTTTTGTTCTTACAAGTAGGAAATAGAGATTTAGACCCAAATTCTTCTCATCTCTTTCTTTCTTGTACCATTTTCAATGTCAAAAGTCTAACTAAATCCACTTATTGAACAGGGTTTTATGGTCAGTCCACAACCATTGGATGCCGAGGTCGGCCAGTGAGACAATGGAGGATAAGCTCCATCATATATACAAACAAAAAGTAATTGGAAATTTTCTAGAGTTCACTTTTAGGTAGTCAAATGTTTTATTTTTTAGTTAAACTAGTTAAATGTTAATTGAATCTTTATCAGTCACCACCTCACAAGTCACAAGGCGTAAATTCATGATTCACGTAAGCTGGAAACAGTTACTGTCCTTTGCTTAATCCGTCTCCTGGTCATGGATGGTTGGCCATTTTGTGTTTTTTTGTGGTTTTGTGTTTCTTCGCCTATTTTCTTCTTCCTTGGTCGGCAGAGATGGTTGGATTTAGATCATAGATATCAATCATTGTGTTGTGTTACTCCTGGGACACAACCATTGCACTCTCTCATTGGTTCCAGAGACTTATTTTGGTCTGATTTTGACTTGTAATTAATTTCTTTATCTTTTGAATTACACTACTTTATTAGCCACTTGAATTTTGAAGGTTTACTCAAACTGGACCTTGCACCATCTTTAGCTATAGAATAAAGGGGAAAAATGTCTTCACAAAGCAACATAGAGACGCATAAGTATTTCATTAAAGTTTCTTTAACAAGGAAATGCTATGGTGAGCTCTATTTACACTGGGGTCTAGCCAGCTCTCCTAATTTTAAAGTAAACAAATATCAACCTTTGACAAAACAAAACTCATTGGTCAAAATTTGAATCTCTCCCACAATGATTGATTTTTATTAAAATATTTTGATTTTCATCCCTGCCCTGCAAAACTAACCTCGTGTTAATCTACCCCACCGCAATTATATAAAATATTTTGATTTTATTCTTAAAATTGCAATTAAATTGATTATATCAAATTAAACTAATTTTACAAAGAATTCAATAATATAATCCAAAGTATTTAACAAGACAATATTACAATAAAAATAGAAGGTCTTAACGTAACAGGTGTATTTTTGTAAATATATGCAGGGTGGAGTGGGTAGGAAAGTTTAAACTAGTCCCTGTCTCACCTCAGAGTCGAGGTAAATAATTTCCGCCTAACCATCTTTGAGAGGTAGGAAAAATCCGCATGAGATGAGACAGGTTGAAGTAGGACAAAATTGTCATCCCTAAATTGAGAAATAGTATAAGAGGTTGTTAAAGAAAAGAAAAAGGGGTTATACATTGTCATTTAAAAAAAATTATTATTTATTTAAGGAGTTAAGACTTAAGATAAAGGCATGATTTTTCTAGAGCAAAATAGCTAACTAGTTTTAATCAAAAAATAGCTAACTGGTTAGCACTTAGCATCTCATGGTTTTGAAATGTTACTTTTGATTAAAAACATGTGGTCTTTGTGCATATCAAATGAAAAGCACAGGTATTAAGTATTAACACAGAGTCGCAGTAGGATCCAATAATTGCATATGAATATATACTATTTTCAAATCTCTTTCCTGCAAATTACTGGTATTTATCAAACAAACAGGTAGGTCATCTAATGAACTAATCCAATTTGATATATATATATATATATATATTTTTTGTAGACATTACAATTGATGGAAAAGAAGAGATCAAGACATTGCTAATATGAAGACAAATGATTAGTCAACATAACAGGACCATTTAGAAGTTAGAACACAACTCAATTTTGCTGCCTTCTTATCCGAATTTGGAACTTTTTAAAAGCCACTGATGTTGTAACTTGTAACAGTTGCTTGAGGTCGTCAATCACATACTTGCTTAGATTAGGTTTTTTATTTTTTATTTTTAATTTTAAGATTGTTGCTTGGATTAGTTTTTTTATATTATTTTTTAGATAGGCTGATGAACACTCAGAATTATCCAGAACCCCTTGTCCATCAAATCATGCTAGTGTGTCGGTTTGGTAAGCATTTTCTCTATTTTTTTCTTAATTATAACAAAACTGGGTTTTTTTGAAAATTATCTTATTTTTATATTTTTTTTCATATACTCCTATTTAATATGAAAGCTAAAACTGGATCTTTTGTCTTATCATATTTGTCTAATAAGTTACCAGAAATTAAAGGTCTGTTTGGTAATGTTTATTTTAGTAACATAGTTTGTATTTTTGGAAAATACGTGTGAATAAAAAAGTGTGTAGAAATACATGTAATATTATTTAAAGAGTGAAAACTGTTGCTTAAAATATTATACCAAACTGCCCCTAGAGTCCTTCAAAATGGGCACTAGGACTGTGAATTGGGCCCAATTGCCACACTTGGCCCGAAACTAATTGGGCCTACATATTTGAACTCAAGCCATGGTTAAAAGCTCAATGAAAAGCTCCAGCGTCCTTGCCAATTGCCAGAGTCTCTTCATGTCTGTTGTAACAACCAACCAACACAAAACAAAAACATAAAAGTAACCAAAAGCTCTAACACCTTTTTGCTTTTGAAGTGTTTCTAATGGAGACAAGTATCGTTCAAATCCCCAAATTCATTGTAACTATTGAGGGAGAAAAAACGTAATTTTGGTTAGACTTCCAAATTTATTTATTTTTGAGAAAATTCCAAATTTAATTTAAACTTTGTACAACTTTAAACAATACCTGCATCCTTTTGTATTTATAATTTTCTGTTATAGGAATATTTCAAACCTCAAGCTTGCTATGGAGGACCTCACCTTTCTCATCTGGCATAACCCTTTATAGTTCTTTCAAACAACAGCCTAACAAAATCCAGTTACCGGCTACTGTTGGCCATTGCCTCTTTGTGTTTCGTTTGGCAATGACCAAAAATGAAGAGGCCCTACGGTTTTTACAAAGACTATTAAAATCTGATTATTTCTAGGAATATATATATATAGATTAAATTCTAGTTTTAAAGGGACATTTCAAAATTATTTTAGAAATTAAAAAAAAAAAAAATTCAAAGACAAAAAATATAAGGGAACCAATTGTTTATTCACACCTTAATTCTATATAAAGACATGCAACAACTATAACCATCTTCCAGCATTAAAGCCTGTGAAAATGCTCAGGACAACGCGGGTTTGGTTATTATATTTAAAAAAGAGCTTCAACTTGAAAATTTCTGGGGCATTTTCTAAACAACAACCACAATCAAACATTAACATGGCATTGGGCTGTGTTACTATCGTGACAATCTTCATTTTTTGCTCCATGCTCCATGCCTCGGAGGCAACTATTGTTGGCGGAAACAGCTTACATGTTGGATTCTATGATAACACATGCCCCCAAGTGGAGAAAATTGTGGCTGATGTTGTTGACAATGCCATCAGTGAAGATAGAGGCCTCGCTGCTGCTCTCATCCGCCTCTTTTTCCATGACTGCTTTGTGAATGTAAGAATTTCCAGCATTCTCTATCAATTATCAATTTATCATGAACTTTTTTTAGTGTATTAACGAAGAATGGTAGCCTCCCTAACATGCATTCATGTTTATTGGTTTGAGTTTCAACATGATTTTGGTTACATATGTATGGAACAGGGCTGTGATGCCTCAATTCTGTTGGACTCAACACCATCTGGTGAACCTGTTGAGAAAGAATCACCAGCCAATGGTAAAACTATCCGGGGCCAAGAAATAATTGATGAGATCAAGGACCAGATTGAGGAGCAATGCCCTGCAACTGTATCTTGTGCCGATATATTAGCATTTGCAACCCGGGATGCTGTAGTGCATTCTGGTCTATCCAACTATCCTGTCCCTGCTGGCCGCCGTGATGGTCTCTCTTCCCGTTCTGCTGATGTTTTGGGTAACATCTTTGGTCCAAAATCATCTGTTGATGAAATAACAGAAGGCTTCATCAGGAAAGGGTTGACAGTAGAAGAAATGGTTGTCCTAACCGGTGCACACTCAATTGGAAAGTCCCACTGCAAATTCATTAAAGAAAGGCTCTATAATCACAGCTCAACTAACACCAAAGACCCTAACTTGGACGACGCACATGCTAATTATCTATCACGCAAATGCCCAGCCCGAGGCTCATTACTTGCAGAATTCTTAGGTAAAATAGGCCTAGGTGGCTTTTTTGTTGATGAGTTAGGTAACTTGGTGGACCTTGATCAGGTAACACCAGTCATTCTGGACAATGCATTCTATATCAACCTGTTACATCGGAGGTCACTGCTTCAATCAGATCAGGCAATGGCTTTTCATCCTAGGACCAGTGAGATTGTGCAGAGAATGGCCGTTGATCAAAGAGAATGGTCTAAAAAGTTCACAATGGCTATGAATCAGCTTGGGAGGGTGGATGTACTCACTGGGGAACAAGGGGAGATAAGGAAAAACTGCCGAGCTGTTAACTAATATTAATATAGTTTTGAATGTTTCATATGGGTTCTGGCCTGGACAGGTTCTGTAGTTGATTTTACAGTGGTTTTTTTTTTTCCTTTTCTGGTTGGATTTTATTACTCCATTGAAATGATAATAGGCTGAACGTTGTAAGTGTAGAACAAAGAGAAATGATATGGAAGATATTTGCAGTCAAAGAAAAAATATGCAAACAAACTTTCAGAAAGCAAAAATAACCTAGTTACCAAGATTTTCAATTATTTGTGAAACCCACTTTCAACAAGCAACTTCATTATCTACAAATATCTTTGAGAAATTATAACAACCCAGTGGGGGGGGGGGGATGGGGGGGCGTTTGTGTTGTGTAGGGGAGAATATGAACATGGTTTAGCCTGTATATATCAAATGCCATATACAACTTCCATTGCAGGGGAATGAATGATAATGCATTCTGCTCCAGACTTCATTTGCAAAGCCATGTACAACTACAGTGTCAAATCACCACCAATTTCGCTCATAACTTTCTCCACTTTAATCAACATGTCTGGCAAAAACAGGAAAAATAAAAACCCTTAACAAATGATCATCTTGAATAACAAAGTTGATGAAACAAAATTTTCCATTGACAGCAGTGCTTAATAGTTATATTTTAGCAGCTTGTGTGTTTCCTTTTGAATTGCATGTATATAAAGACTAAAAACTAAGTTCAAGACAGGGTTTATATAAAGCAATGAGCAGTATCCTCTATGAATGACTCCACATAGCTTCAAAGCAAATAGTCTTGCCGGTTATGCTTAGATCAAGCTCCCTTCAGTACATCAGGCTAAAAAGTATGTGATTAATTAAGGATTAAGTTTAAAATAGACTTACCTTGGAAGGAAGAATCTTCCATGTATCTCTGCAACAAACATCAAAATATGTCAATAAATCACAAGTACAATTGATCATAAATCTTGCATAGTAGGAAAAGTGCAATCTTGAAAGTGGTCTTTAATTTCCAAGCCACCCATGTAATAATAGGCAACATGTTACTGCTTATTTTGCTGCTTATCAAACACATCTGTCAATAATATCAAACCAAAAATTCAGAAGGATACCACAATTTGGGATTTGAGATCAACTTCCTCACAGAGATTTGATTGGGCTGAACCTGAACCTACAGATTTCAATCAAGGAAATTGAGTCATCATGCAGAATCAGAAGTTTCTCCTGTTTAACTGGAGCAACATATCTACCTTGGTAGACCTCAGCGCAACAGTTGTTCAGTAATGCTGTGAAGCTGGGCGGCAATGATGCTTGAATTCCTTCAAACTTGTGAATGAATGTAGTTTCCTTTTCCTGGTTAGATGAGTGTTGCTCAACTTCATTTTTCAAGCTTGGTGACATTTGAGGAGTATAAGTTTCAAGAGAAGTCATAAGATTCAAGTTCTCAAAAGCTCTGCATACACAGAAAACCTTGCTCAGTATTCTCTCACATTTATATATCGACAAACACTCATATATATATATATATATAGGAATGACCTAATTAATCGACAGCAGTCTTCTATTTTACCTATCCGGGTGTGTATTTGAAGACATAAACTCAGATTGCGATACAATTTCAGAGCCATAGTCACTATTCAGAGGTGGAATATCCCTCATATCCTTCAAGATCTCCTGAAAGAGGAAAAAAAGCATGACACCATCAGTGCATGAGAATGAGGAAAAGAATTGTAAACCTAGTGTGGCCATTGGCTTCAAGAAGTTATGATGATTATCTATATTATAAAGACCCATTGGTTTCACCTTCAAAGCATTTATGAATCTGTCTGCTTCATAAATTGTTGAAAATCGCAAAGCAAACTTCTGGATCTGCAAAGACGAGGAAAATAATTAAATGGGCTTTAGAGAAATGAAGAAATACTCTAAGAATACAACGTTTTCTAATAAACTAATTATATCTGCAAAACCACATGATTATAAGTAGTAAAGCCAGAGGAAAGAGAAGTATACATATTACCAGTAACAGCTACGAAACTATGTCAGTCAAAACATTTCTTAGTGAAGTCACAAAGAATAAATCATAAATCCATCATACAGTCAAGTCTGTCACGCCTTTACAACTTAGCACCCACAAAATCTAACTTTCATATTCAAAGTTGAGTGACTATGATACACAAGTAGAGTAAGTACTAAGTAAGCAACTTGCCTCGCCTACTTGATCTCTGTAGCTCACAAAAACTGCCCTTATACCCCTGGCAGGAAATCCAGCAACGCACGAGACCTGAGGCCACGAGAAGTGCAGCTTGGACACATAGTGCTGTTCCTGCAACATGTTTTAACCATGTAACTTGAGTTCTGTTCAAAGATATCATATGCGCTTTATACAAAAATGAACAAAATGGAATTTATAATTACAAAAAATGAAAATCTGTTTGGCTGTTGCGATATAATCCATGTCATTACTTTGCGGTAATCAACTAATCAGTACATGCCCTAAAGAATCTTGAAAAGCTGCAATGTAAATAAAGAAATAATGCTTAAAACACAGGATGCTACTATTCTTAGACACCTGAATTTGAAAGATATTAGATTAGAATTGAAGAGAACGCATCTCGAATTCTCATGAATTATATGGGAAAGGAATTCATAAACCAAGAATTGAATATTCATACATTATAATTAAAAAAACACAGAGAGAGATAACAATTCATAAAAGTATCAGAAGCCTAAAGAAAAACCGCAATTGCAACGGCAATCGTATAAGTACTTATAGGTAGCGCTTCAAATGACGCAGGAAATTCGTGAAATGTTAAATCGTAAAAACAAACACAGCAAAATCCCCTAGATTTAAACGAAGTTTGGATGATCTAATTAAACAATTATTTGAATTTCGTAATTAATTGAAAAAAAATGGAGCAGAAGTTAGAGGTAGATCATCCAAAAGCGCGGGAAATTCCTGAAAAAATCAAATCAGAATTAATTGAAAAAATGGAGCAGAAGTTATAGGAGCTAATTAAATAATGAATTGAATTCACAACCCGCTGATTGAGTGTGATTATTAGCGTGCAAATGCAAATCAATAGAGATTAAACTAAAAAAAGTAGGTTTAATTTTGAAAGTTGAAGCAGAAGAAAGTTGTAGAAGAGAAAGGAGGAGTTACAAGGATCTTGGCTCTGAAAGAGACGGTGAGGATAAAGTCGGAGTTGGAAGGATCGTTGAGGAGGCGGAGGAAGGCGGAGGAGGAAGAGATCCAGGTGCCTTGAGGACGACGGTTACGGACTTTGGGAGGGAGAGGAATGAGATCGGGGGAGGTGGAGGAGAGAGGAGGGTAGTTGAAGAAGCGAGAGAACTGAATCTCCCATTGCCACTGCTCAGACCTTTCTCTAATGGGGATCTCTACTTGTTCGCTCGGTATAGGGATCATTGCCATTGTTACAGATCCTAACTCGTTCTACTTGTGGAAACTGATTGGACTTCGAAATTTTGAACTTTGGGAATGGTTTACAGCCACAGTTCCGAGCGGGCAAGGGAGATATTTATAGAATATGTTAATTTACTGATTTAACCTCCCTCAAGTCATAGACATTAATGGAGAGTGGCCTGGTCCAGCCCGTTTTCACCATTACATTTGCGCGCCAATTTTTGATTCCATTAGTCTATATTTTTTTTTCAAATAAAAAAAATATAAGTTCAATTTTCACAATACTTTCACAACAAATTATACGTAGTAAGTTGTTATTAGTTATAATTTAAATTCACAGCTTAAATTTTACCTTTTTTGTCCATCTATGACAGGTGTAGGGGTATTGAGCCCAAAAGTTCATTATCTATTTGTACATTGGACCTGTAGTCTAAGCCGAGGAGAAATCTTTGCCAGAAGAGACTGTGTTAGTAAATAAAGAGATTAATTTTGGTCATAATGGCTCAAGAGGGTAGGCTGAGGATAAATTTATCCTCGACTAACCAAAACCGAGGTCCGAAAAGGTAATTTATCGTCCAGGATAACATTCCAGGAAGTTCTGTCGGTACGGATAAGCATTGCAGAGACATCAGACAAAGAGAAGTCCTAAAATATCTTAGAAAAAAGTTGCTACCACCGCATTAAATTCTCTACAGTTAACTTCCTGGCTGCATTAATGTGAAGAAGACTCTTGAACAGTGCAGTGTTGGCTACCCTAACGCGTAAAAAGCCTGAAAGGGTGTCCGATGGGACAAACACTCAAGTAGTAGCCTGGATGATCAACAAGTGGGGGGTCAAGATTGTCTAGAGAGAGCTATATAATGGAAGAAACACCCGACAGTAAAGGGGATCGAAAAACTAAGAGAAAAACATTGTAACATCAAGAACTAACTTTGTAATCAAGCTTGAAAGAAATATATAAAAACAGATCTCCTCGGACTTTGCCAATGACGATTTTCTTCAGCATAACCCTGTCTATTTACATTCTCTTGTCATCTAAATCTACCTAAGTGTTTGTTTGATTCATTAAAACTCAGTTTTCCAACTCATTCTCTACAAATTCATTGTTTTAGGCTTTTTGGACCTAGGTCCATACACCATTAGGGTTAGGAACTCAAATCTGGTCCTTACAATAGGCAATAACAACTTATCACTTGAAATTTATTGTAAAAATGTTATTGACATAGCATATATAGTTATTGACATAGCATATATATATATATATATATAGGTTTTTAGAGTGGATTCATTGACCCGATGGCAATGGGAGATTAGGGGTGTCAATTCGAGTTAGTGTGTCGGGTTCGTATCTTGTCGAGGTAAGGGTATTCAACTAAATGGCTCAATCTTAACCCAACCCATTTAATAATCATGTCATGGTCCTTCAACTTTAACTCGACCTGTTAATGAGGCAGGTTGATTTGAACCAACCCACTTGACACGCTTAATAAACATGTCCTATTGGGTTGACAAGAATGTGACATAACCCATTTCAACTTGCTTAGTATTAAATATAATATACAACTAAAAATAAATATTTTTTGTATTCTAAAAATAGTGCATACACTTCAAGTCTTTAACTCACATTCAAAATAATATAGTTCAATTTCCAATTATATATATTAAGGTATGTAAAATTTGTAAAGTTTCAATTTCCAATTATACTTGTAAGTTTTTTGTTATTAATCACTTTTCATTTTAAGTTTAAAATATAGGTTGGATATAAAATGTATTTGACAAATCTAGAATAAAATGAATATTTGTTTATTATACAAGGTAAACAGGTTGTGTTAAATTGGTCATTTTAGATTGACACAAATAAATTGGCGTGTCAAATATGTCTATTGCAAGTCATGTGGGTTGACCCTCTTATGACCATTTCTTATAGTGTTGCTTTCGGGTCAACCTGTTTATGACCCAAACCCACTAAAACCAAACCTTAACTCGCAAAAACCCATATTGGGTTTGTGTCGTGTTCACGGGTTAGGTCCAACATTGACACCCCTATAGGTGATACCATGTTTATTAGTCTATATAAATGAAACCAAAAAAGAAAAAAAGAAAAAAGAGGCTACTCTCTAATAAAACATACTTTTAAAAACAATTATTGAGGGATATTTTCATTTTTATTTTTATTTTTATTTTTATTTATCAAAATGATGTTTGTATTTTTTTTAGCAGGCATAAAACTTGCTTACCTATATCAATCACAATATCATGCAATTTTCAAATTTGTAAACACATATAGTATGATCAAATTGTGAGTTTTGCTAGATTAAAAAATCTCTAAACTCAGCTCACTTAGCTGTGAAATATGCTATTGCTTTTAAAGAAGGTTTCTTGTGTAATAAATGTGATTTGTCTCCCCCTATCTTGAAAACTTGTAGGCAAGATTGTTATACCTCCTATTGTTCTTCTTAATCTAATGAAATGGCAGATTGTTGTACCCACTCTTATTTCGTTGCTTGATTTTCAAATTCTTTAACCGTATTTGGCACCAGACATCACCTCTTTTTCCCTCTTAATAGCTCATGTCCTATAAATATGAGTAGTGGCCACTACCCACACACAAAAGTAAAATCCATAACCAAACAACTCAAAAAAATGGTGCCTAAGAGTGTGGGAACATTGAAAAGGAACATTCATTGAATTCTTAATGAAATCAATAAGTCGATCGCAGATGCGCCCCACGCAGTTGAAGAAGAAGATGAAGCAGTACCTGTAGCGCTTCGAGCTCGTGTTGGTAAGTTTTATAGTTTTCTTCTTTTCTCGTTTTTTATTTACTGGATTGTTTTTCTTTTTAAATTTTTAGCTCAATGTCCATTGGGAGACAATACTGAGCAGATGGAGCAATATCTCCAGGAAATTCATGAAACAATTGGTAAGTTTCTTTAACATTTTTTTATTTAATTTCTTTTTTTATCAGTTGTTACAAGTAGTTCATTTAATTATAGTAGTTAATTTATTTTATAATTAATAAAATGTTTATAAAATAAATTAACTACTATAATTAAATGAACTACTTGTAACAACTGATAAAAAAAGAAATTAAATCAAAAAATGTTAAAGAAACTTACCAATTGTTTCAAGAATTTCTTGGAGATATTGCTCCATCTGCTCAGTATTGTCTCCCTGTGGACATTGAGCTAAAAATTTAAAAAGAAAAACAATTTAGTAAATAAAAAACGAGAAAAGAAGAAAATTATAAAACTTACCAACACGAGCTCGAAGCACTACAGGTACTGCTTCATCTTCTTCTTCAACTGCATGGGGTGCATCAGCGATCAACTTATTGATTTCATTAAAAATCCAATGAATGTTCCTTTTCAACATTCCTACACTCTTAGGCACCATTTTTTTTGAGTTGTTTGGCTATGAATTTTGCTTTTGTGTGTGGGTAGTGGCCACTGCTCATATTTATAGGACATGAGCTATAAGTTTTAAGCAGGAAAAAGAGGTAAGGTGTGGTGCCAAATACGGTTAAAGAATTTGAAAATCAAGCATTTGTGTTTGGTAATTTGTCAAATTAAAAGCATTTTAATCTAAAATAAAAATTATAAATTGCACATTTACATGTAATGAAGTAAAAGCTTAGTTCTTGAACACAAGTAAATTTACCAAATAATAATTTATTGAGAGAGAAATGATGCATTAAAATGGAAAATCATGTAAAAATAACTTAAATATAATATGAATTCAACTAAAAACACTAAATGGTAGATTAATAAAGTTTATCCTAGAAACAACATGTGTTGTGGTTTTACTAGAATATAATGAGGGTTTGTTTGATTTAAAGTGGGATGATGGATGTGTCATTATTAGAGAAGTTTGTTACATACTTAGCATATAAACCATTCCTGCAAAACAAAACAATTCAATTCTGTAGATTTTTTTTTTAAAAAAGAATTATTCTTATAATCAACAATATTGTAGATTGAGGTACGTGCATTATAACATGTTAGTTATTTTTTACTTTAATACAATATATGCCTTTGATTTTCTGGTATTTCATTTTTTAACGTAATCTTTATACCCATGAAGGAGAGAGGGGACCTCTAAATGCTCTTTTAGTCATATATGTGTTTAATTGGTCATGAAGATTAGATGATGGCTTGATAGAATTCTCGTGTGTGGAGAATGCTTCAATGGCATTGTTTGGTGGTCTCAATCAAAGATTAACTCCAATTGAGGAGTGCATTTGCTCCGTGAGTGTTTGTCAAGAGTAGCTAAGTAATAAATGAAACATTAAAGAAAGAGTGCATTCGTAATTTTATTGACCCTCAAAGTTATTAGTATTGGTATGTACTAGTACTAAATATATTAGGTTGTAGCATAATATGACAAAACCAGTTCTTGTGTGAGTGTCTAGCACAGTGAGGCACTTGCTCCCACATCGAAGAAAGATGCGCGCCACCCATGCCTTATAAGTTATAAGCCTTTGGCCTAAGGATGAGTGTACCACTACTACACATGGGTGGTACACTCATCCTTAGGCCAAAGGCTTATAAGGCATGGGTGGGGCGCATCTTTTTTCAATGTGGGAGCAAGTCTCAAAAATTGCTCACGTCGCTTGCGACCATTGCCCCCTACATCCCCCAAATACTTATACTTGTAGAACGACCATTTCGCCAAGAGCACGCAATGATTAATTTTAATTGTTCAATTAAATGTTTGAATAATAATTAAATCCATTAATAATAGATACATAGACCCTTTTATTAAAAATAATAATAAATAAAGAAACATACAAATATCAAATATGGTAATGTTGAATTGTTGGATTTGTGAACTTGTGGAACTTTTGATGTATTTGGATGGACTGGCAATAAGAAATTCTTTATCCATTAGGCTCATTCGCTCGTAAACTAGAGAGCCCTTAGGCCCAATCTGAGGGTAATATGAGGCTTAGCCGCAGGTTCAGACCCTTGGGCCAGATACCGATCTGAAACTTTTTTGTTCGGACCACGTTCTAAATAAGTTTTCAACACCTCACTTTTTGGAACTAGTAAGGTTCGTACGTGCAAGGCATGTGCTGACTCCGGAGTGAGAAATTTTAAAATAATTTTTTTTTTTAAAGTAGTATAAAATCATATACTTAAATTTGGAATTGTTATTTAACATGTGACTATTTATTTACTATATTAATTTCTTATAACCTATTTATTAAAGATAATATCTACTCACGAAAAAATTATACTAAGAATAATAACAAATATTGTCATCTTCTAACAATAAACAACTAAATTTTGATAAGACACTGTCACAATATTTAAATTTTTACAATAAATGATGACATATGCTAAAATTGAAACTTTTCATCAAATTAAATACCTGCAACCATTTGCAATGAATATTTTGTTATTCATACTTTCTCCATTATCATTTTATTTTATGAGCTTAACTATGACATTTAGCTTATTTAATTTTTATTGAACACTTTCTAAAGAAAGTAAGCAAATAAAAAAAAGAACAAGATAACAAAAGACAGATGTCATTGAAGTTTCTATTAAATAAAATTATAAATCAAGAACATTTAATCCTCTAATAAATTAGTGTTCTCTAGGAAACAAATAGAATACCATAGATCACAATTTTTTTACTTTCTAAGTATGACTAACACATAAACTCAAAATACAAGAGGATATTTTTTGGGGCATTAAAATTTAGTGAGGTATTTTAGATATTGCACAATGAAATATTCTAAGAACCATAAGATTTTGTTAGAGTTTAAATAAGAGAGTAATTGCAGAGACTATATGCTTGTCTACAAAATATAAATGAGGAAATTATTCAACTTTAAAGTTGAGGAGAGGGGGAGGGGGGAATGAAACTACCCCAAACATAGAGTAGAAAAGTACTTTTTACCTTTCTTTTTTTGCTGGTAAAACTATATATATATATATATATATATTTTTTTTTTTACTTTGAACAATGTGTTAAAGAAAAGTCAACTCAAGAAAACTGTTTGTAAAACTGTAAAACTATGAATTTTGGTTCAACAAATTAGCTAAAAAAAAAAAAAGCCAGGAATACAATAAACGTCACGATATTTTTTCAATGCCTTTATTTTAGCTATGGGGGGCCTTATTATGATATTTTATTATTTTATTTTTGAGGAATTCTACGTCCACAACATTTTCACAACAAATCCTAAGTAATAAATTATTATTAATTTTTAATTGGGACAAATACTTTAAACCATGCATTAAAAAAAACAACAAACCAAAAACCAATAAAAGAAAATTGTGTGTAAAACAATGAATTTTGGCTCACCAAATTTGACTAAACCAAAAAAGAAGTCTAAGAACACAACAAAATGTTACAATATTTTCACAATACCTTTATTTTCAGCTATGGTAAGTTTCAGTCAAATATTTTATTATTTATTTTATAAAAATACTATCTCCATAATATTTTCATAACAAATTCTAGTTGGCAAGTTGTTACTAATTTTAAAATAGGCCCACTATTAATATCACTTTTTTATCTATCAATAGTAACTTACCACCTATAATTTGTTGTGAAATTAATTTAAAAATGTTGTGGACTTAGCATTTTTTTTATTAGATCTATAAGAAACTGAGACCTCAACAATTGTGAAAATATTGTGATAAGAGCAAGTGTTACAAAATTTTTGCAAAAACATTTATTTTCAGTTATAGTTAGTCACAATCTCATATTTTATTATTTTATTTTAACCTAAAATCAATTTCTTCAGATTGGAGTGGAAGTGTAGAACTGTGGAAGCTATTTGTCTCAAATTTTGATTGATTAACATCTTTTCATAACTTTTATTTTATATATACTTGCTACCTCATTATTTGTATACATTATTTTTGTTAGTTTTCAAATTTTTAAAATGACTCATAGAAATAATCATATCATACTAGATGATCTAGATGAGCGAGGGCAACATTTTGAGTAAATGAAACCATCCCATTAGATAATAATACATCATTGGATACCGAAAAGATAATGTTGGACACAAAAACAATTGGTGAGAAAAAGAACAGCAAAATACCTATTTGAAGTTGCAAGGAAGCTGATGTGTAGTAAGATAGTGAACTTATCATTTAGTAAAAATAACATACCTCATTTCAGCCTTCTTCAAATCTTTATAAGAAGGAAATTGTAGCTTATACGTCCTTGGAAATATTGTGATAGCTAATTTTGTACAATTATAATTAACTGTAATTTTTTTTATAGAAAATATATGGAAATTGTACAATTATACATAAATCAATTATAGAAAGTTACAATATGAGCATAGTAAAGATTACTCTATTTACTATATTTTTAATCCATTAGAGTATATATTATATTGCCACAGACTTTATCGCGTCAATGGGCAACGAAAAATTTTGTTGCAATATAGGTTTATTGCAACAAAAATTTTTGTTGTAATAAGGCTGTTTTCTTGTAGTGTAGAGATAACAAAAAGTTAGAAAATAAAGAACTGCTATAAATGAACTACTTGTAAGTTGTAATAGAATAAGAAATTAAATCAATCTCTCAAAACAGATCAAAACTTGGAGCATACCACTTAATTTTCATGGGTGGGAAAAGTTTGTGCACATTGATTATGAGGTTTGCATCAATGACATTTGTCATCTCCAAAATTATTTGGTTTGGTTCTCTGGGATAAGAAGCTATTATAGCACACCATTTGAATTGAGAGACTGAAACAAGAAATTCGTATTTTGCATCTTCATGCATCCTCTCATTCATTTTTTGGATGTTTGCTCGGCAACACCGGCTCATCCTTGCCAGAAACACAATCTTAGTATCATAATGATCAATGAATTGATTCAACAATGCTCTTTCATTTGCAAAACACTCACCATCCCAAGGAGTAGTAACAATTGGAGAATTTTCCTCGTCATTCAGGGCGGGGCGATGATAGGGTAAGACAAAACCATGCTGGGGGGGGGGGGAAGGGGGCAAAAACCCCATCCTTTGAACCCGCCCCGCCCCCATTACCATCCCTACTTGGAAGTTGTTTGAATGCTTTCAAATAACTTTCCAAGGGTTGAGGGCCTTTTTGTAAGTTTGAAAAATTGGAGGGCTTTCTTTCAATTTTAGAAAGATTTGTGGCCAAAATGAAATTTTTGGGTCAAAATGCAAATTTAGGAAAAACCAGAGTTAAAACATGAATATGATAAATTTTTGAGTCAAAATGCGATTTTGGGGAAAATGTGGGGTCAAAATATCAAAGCAAAAAGCACTTAAGCATAGCATGTGAGAGCATTATTATTGATGGTGCTAAAAAGCCATATTGCTATTTTTAGCACCACAAATTACAAAGCTGAGACTACATTGGTGGAGTTAAACCAAAAATTGTGGCTTCTCTGCTACAGTGCACAGCCAAAGATGACTGTGCACTATAGCTCAAAAGTATTAAAAAAAAAATGATAAAAAAAATGTTGCGTTCACATTGGTCTAAATATTTTAATATTTTCTTTTATTTTCTTTTCTTTTTCTCCTTCTTTCTCATTTTTATCCGTTGCTCCTCTATCCTCACTCTTCACTTCTCCACTCTTCACTTCTCCACTCTTTGTGTCCTGCACTCAAATTTTTTCTCTTCCTCCACCTCGCCTCATCTGCCGATCTCGCCTGCCTAGCGTCGACCTCATCGATCTCTCTTCTCCCTTTCATTTTTTTCTTTCTTCCTCCACTCAACCATTCTAGATCTTTTCTCTCTGAAACATCTCTATCTAAACTCAATCACAATCAAAACACAAACTCAAATCACAATCTTAAAACCAATCAAATCAGAATGATAACAAAAGAAAAAAGAAAAAGAAAAGACAGCAAATCTGACTCATCTAAGCCATGGTAGGGGGAGGACGAGCGGTGGTGGAGGGGACGTGTTGGAATTTGTGAACGTCGATTTAAAAGGCTAACTCTCTCTAGCCTTTGTTATCCGCCAATCTCTGTGTGTGTGTGATAGTGAGAGAGAAAGAGAGACAGAAAGAGAGAGCTAAAGTAGAAAAACAAAAATGAAAATGAAGATAGAGTGAAGAGGAAGTATATGGGTGTGGAGGAGAAAAAAAGAGGAAAAAAGAAAAGAAAGAAATGTGTATGGATTAAAACAAATAAAGAGATAAAGGGAAAAATCAAATAAAGAACAATAAGAAATTAAACTTAAGAAATGTTACCTCAATATTTTCACAATAAATCTTAAGTGGTAGGTTATTACTAGCTAATATTTGTGAGAAAAAAATAATTTTTTTGAGGAAGAGAAAAATAATAATTTCAGTAGTGTGTTCAAATTATTTACTATTATGTAGCGGTTGCAGCAGCAATGACGGTAGTTGTGGTGGCAATGGTGGTGGCAGTTGCGATGGTGGTGGTTGTGATTGTTGTTTATTGTAGTGAATATATTATTTTATTATAGTAAATATATTATTGTATTGTGTTGTTTATATTATTTTATTATATTGAAAACTAAAATAAAACCACTGATATTGGGTGTTTTGTAAAGCGAGAAGGTAAAATAAATAAAGTAGTTATTTGTGGTACCCAATTGCTAAATTTATGGCTCCACCAATGTGGATGCTCTTAATCATCAAAAGGTAAACACAAAGCTACAAGTATAAACATCAAACAAGTTTCCAAGCAATTATCTTAAACAAAGGCAAGCAAAAATGTGGATTTAAAGATGACTAAAAGACCTTGGAAGTTGTTTAAGTGCTTTCAAACAACTTTCCAAGGGTTGAGGGGCCTCTTTGTAATTTTTGAAAAGTTGGTGGGCTTTCTTGCAATTTTAGAAAGATTTGAGGTCCAAAATAAAATTTTGAGAATTTTTGGGTCAATGCAATTTTGGGAAAAAAATCACGGTCAAAAAATGAATATCAAAAAGTGTTTGGTCAAAATGAAATTTTGGAGAAAATTCAAGGTCAAAATATGAATGTAGGAAAATTTCAAGTTAAAATGCAAATAAGACAAGTTTATGGACCAAAAGGAAAATATGACAAAGCATGATGGCATAATGCAAATATGAGAATGACTAAAATGCAAAAATGGACAATATTATGGCATGCTAGTGGACCCTTTTTATTTAAAGTGTGTGGGCCGATAGTTTATTTAAAAAGGATGAGTTTAAATCTGAAGTATAAGGGCTTAGGCTAAGCATTGAAAGGGATTGGGCTTTATTCTAAAAAGTGAGAGTGTTGTCATCGAAAAAAAAAAAAAAAAATGCGTAAATGCACTTTTAGTCTCTATATTTTGCATCTTTTTCACTTTGGTCCCTACATTTTTATTTCACCATTTTTAGTCCTTAAATCAATTAATGTGGTCCATTTGGTCCTTACTGTTACTCACTTAACAGAAATTGCTGATGTGGCAAATAGAGTGCACTGTGACAAATTAAATGCTAACGTGACTAATAAAATAATATTAAAAATGCCACGTTAGCATAAAATAATGATTAAAAAAGACACATAAGCATCCGCATCAACTTTTGATTTTGAAAATTAATTTATCTATTTTAACAAAATCAAAAATGAAAAAAACAAAATTAGAACCTAAAATACACATGAATTTAAATCTAGTCTCATCTTAAACATGAACAAGAAAGAACACAAAACCAAAATATTTAATCACATGAACACAAACTCAGAAAAAACTTTAACCCAAAACTTCCTTATCAAAAACTGGTTCACCCAACCCTTCTAAAGCATTCTCCAAGCTTCCTCCCTCTTCCAAAACTCAAAACTTCCTCTCTCTCTTCCAAAAAATGGAGATCTCTCTTTTCCAAAACACGTTCATGGCTAAAAGCTTCGAGCTCTACCTCCTTGCTCATCGCCACCGCCACCGCCACATCTGGTTGTGGTGCTTTTTTTCTTTCTTTCTCTGACTAGCCCATTCTCTTTATCTTTTGATTTTGCTCAAACCCAAACCCAAATGCCTCAAGCTCTTCGCTCAGATCGGTGCTTTGCTCTCTGTCTGTGGCTTAGATCGATGTCTTTCTCTCTCGGTGGGTCTCTCTATCTCATATCGGTGTCTCTTCCTCCTCGATTCCCCTTTCTGCTCGCCCCTCCTTGTTTCCTCCCCTCTCCACAACCTTCCATAGTTTTGATCTGGGTTTAGAGAGAGGCTGAGATCGGTGTGGTGGTAGTTGTGAAACAAAAATTGGTGGTGGTGGTGGTCGATGGTTGTGAAGCAGTGGTTAGTTGGATCTAGTGGTGGGTCGAAGGGTGGGTTTGTTGTTGGAGTGGGTCATGGGGTGGGTTTGTTGATCGTTGATTGCTAGGTTTGAGATGTTTTGGCTTTCTTGTTGGAGATTAGTTTGTGTTTGTGTTTGGTTGACAAGAAAGGGTAAGAAAATCCTAGAAAATCTGAGTTTGTGTTCTTATTTTAATTTTAGTTTTGCTTTGTGTTGGTATGGTTGAGCTAGGTTTGTGTTGGTATATGTGGATTGATTTTGTTTTGGATAATTTGGTTTATGTATATATACATAAATGGATTGATTTTGTTTGTACAATATTCATTTATGATTTTTCTGGGTTTGATTTTCTTGTGTTCTTATGTTTGATTTTCTGGGTTTGTATGATTTTTTGTGGGTTTGTGCTCTTCTGTCTTTTTGATGAAGACGATGGCAGATCTAAATTCATGTATTTTAGGTTCTAATTTTGTTTTTTTTTTCATTTTTTATTTTGTTAAAATAGATAAATTAATTTTCAAAATCAAAAGTCGATGTGGATGCTTATGTGTCTTTTTTATCATTATTTTATGCTAATGTGACATTTTTAATATTATTTTATTGGTCACGTCAGCATTTAATGTGCCGACAATGCACTATGTTTGCCACATCAGCAATTTCTGTTAAGTGAGTAACAGTAAGGACCAAAATGGAATGCATTAATTGATTTAGGGACTAAAAGTGGTGAAATGAAAATATAGGGACCAAAATGGAAAAGATGCAAAATGTAGGGACTAAAAGTGTATTTACGCCTAACAGTATTCGGCAATGGAATAAATTTTAATTTTTTATTATAGAGATAGTTTCAATCTATGGTGTTCTTTATCATTAGGGGATTTTTTTTAAATAAAAAAAAAATTATTTTAGAGATAGTTTCAACTTATAATATTTTTTATTATCAGAAGAATTGGTGTAGAAGAGGATAAAATATCAAATATTTTATTCGGCGATAAGAGACTTTATTAGTTTAGCTAACTGAAATTCGCTTAATAAAATAATCCTCTTTTATTTTTCTCATGTGTGATGCCATTGATGCTGATGTATTACTTACTGCCATTTGGTTCTTAACTAAGCCAGATTCTTTATCAAAAGGATAAAATAATAATAATAATAATAATAATAATAATAATAATAAAGCTCAATTGTGGCAATTGAATTGCCACAATTGGAGGAGTAATAATGCAACCTGAATTTCGGCAATTCAATTGCCACAATTAAGGTTTTTTTTTTTAAATCATCCACTTTTGACAAAATGCTAAAGATATAAACTTTTTTACAAAAACTTTCATAAACTGTTGATGTGATGAGTGATTATTGGTAAATAAAAAAGTGATGTTATTGTTGGGCCCTAATGAGAACCAATAAGATATTGGCCATAACAACAGTTTGTAAAAATATGGCAAAATAGTTTGTGGCCGTAGCATTACTTTTGCCATAGTTCAATTTTCTTTTTTTCTTTTTTTTAATCCTCCAATCTCGGCAATTGAATTGCCACAATTCCATTTTTTTTTTTGGCAATATCATTGCCAAAATTCCTTTTTCTCTCTCCCACATCCATCACATCATTTCTCTCTCTTCTCTCTTGCTTTTTCTTAGAATTTTGGCAATGATGTTGCCGAAATTCGCTTCTCTCCTCATTTTTCCAAATAAGTTTGAACAGTACTCATATCACAAATAAACTTCATTTTTTACAATATTCAGCCAAAATACTCAATTTGCTCCACTCCAAGTAATTTGTACTCTTCGTTATTAAAAAAAAAAATCGATTCCTCGTCGGCTTATAAGTTATTAGTCCTATAGGTTTTTCTCAAAAAAAAAAAGAAAAAAAAGAAAAAAAAAAAAAAAGTCCTGTAGGCCCATGTCTGCCTAAGTTGGATTATCCATAGACCTACAGAACTTGGTTGGTATACAAAATCGATCTGTTAACTCAGGCCTGGGTTGATGAACCTTAGCCCATGCAATATTTTTGTTAGCTTATCAATTCAGTACTTTATTTTAATATCTTTTGGATAATATCTTAAATTTCTTCTCCTTTTATTGTTGTTGTTGTTGTTGTTGTTGTTTTTATGTATTGATATGATCATAAATTATGGATTTTTTTTTATAAATTTTTTTTTAAGTAATGCGTTAAACTAAACTAAAAATCAGAAGAAGTTCATACATTACTTATATACAGATTTGGGCATAGACGCATAGTTCTAATAACCAAATAATCCGATATAGATGCTTCATAAACAAAATAAGGGTAGCAATCATATTCCATTATTCTACAACTTTGTTCTCTGCCTTTCTTTGTTAGGATGTTTACTGTTCCCATTACTTTCTCAGAGCACGTGAAGTGGATGTATCGTCCATGGTTTGTCCAAGAGTTCCCTGCAATCAAGACTTACATAAAAAAAAAAACTTGTACTCCCGACCCTTTTGATGTAAAAATGAAGGAACGGGTTAAAACAAAATTAGACCCTTTTACAAATAGCAAAGTCCTTCCAACATGGATTAAGATCCTCTCCATTTGGTTTCAAAATGGAGAGATCTTTTTTATGGTGAAAATTTTAGTATTTCACAAATTTTAAGTTGAATATGGTGTCATGTTGTTTAAAATAATTTATTATTTTATTTTTTTATGGAATGAGACTTTTTTTTTGTCAAAGATATAATTCTAATCTAAGTATATATATGTGTGTGAAACTCCACAAACCCTAATGTATCAAGGCTTCTCTTTCTCTTCCCCATGATAGTATTAACCTAAATTTCTCTCCCCCTATTTGTACACCACTTCACTTTCCTTTCAAAATCTGATAATGAATCATGTTATATGATTTAAAGCACCCACCTCTATTTGGTCCTATTCAGTACAATTTAGTTCTATTCGGTTGTATTTGATATGGTTCTATTTGGTCCACTTCGGTCCAATTTGGTCCAATTCGGTCTATTGTGTCCATTTTGGTCCTATTCGGTCCACCTTAGTTATACTCGGTTCACTTTGGTCTAATTCACTCCACTCTAGTCCTATTTGTTCTATTCAGTCTAATTTAGTCGTATTTAGTCCACTTTGGTCCTATTGGGTCCATTTCGGTCCATTGTTTAGAGTTTATTCCTATTCGATTCACTCTGGTCCTATTCTATCCATTCAGTCCACTTCAGTTCATTCTTTCTACTTTGGTCCTATTCAGTCCACTCTGGTCCTATTCTATACTATTCAGTCCACTTTGGTCCTAGTCAGTCTACTGTGGTCCATTCGTCCACTTTGGTCATATTTGGCCCTCTTTGGTCTATTTAGTCTTATTCAGTCCCCTTTGGTCTTATTCAGTCTGCTTCGGTCCATTCTATTTACTTTGGTTCTATTTAGTCCACTTCAGTCCATTATGTCCACTTAGGTCTTATTTGGTCCACTTTGGTTCTGTTTAGTCCACTTTGCTCCTATTTGGTCTATTTGGACAACTTTGTTGCATTCAATCCATTTTTGTGCACTTACATAGTGGGAAAAATATAGGTTTAGGTTGAGAGCACTTATTCTAAATTCAAATTTATAATATATATATATAGGTCTTAAATTTGTAATATCTAAAATCTTAAGCATAATAGTTATTGTTACTACGCTCTTACTAAGTCATGTTAACATAGCATTTTGGCCCGCCTAAATTTGAGTAAAAGTCTTTCTAAACATGAAGATTATGAATATACAAATGAAATCTTTAGGGCAATTACTCATTTGTTTTTACGCTATTACTTTTAAATGAATTGCATGAAGTTGATTATACCTTCAAGCAAATATTTATTTATTTATATTAACTGTTCGGTGCAACACACAGGATACTGACTGGCAACTAAAGTGAATTTGGGTTTGTTTAATTTTCAATGTTCTTGTTTTGATCCAAGAGAAAATAAAAGGTGATAATAATAAATTGGCATTTCCCAGCAAAGAGCATTCTAGCTGAGAGTGAGACCACCCCAATACTATTCTGCAATGGAATAAACTTAATGTCGGTATAAATCTTATTTTTCTCATATGTGTGTGTCGATTGACGTTGATTTATTACTAAATTAACGATATATATGCTTCATAAACAAAATGAAGTTAGTGATTATATTTCATTATTCTACTACTTTATTCTCTGCCCTTCTTTGTTAGGACGTTTACTGTTCCATTAGTTTCTCAGAGCACAATGAAATGGATGTACCGTCCATTGTTTGTCCAAAAGTTCCATGCTATCAAGACTTAAAAAAAAACTTAATGCCCAAAATACATGAACTCTCGATCCTTTTGATGTAAAAACAAAGGGGTTCAAACAAAATTAGACATTTTTTGGGGTAATAAGTAAGAGGCTTTTACAAATAGTAAAATCCTTCCAATTAGAATTAGGATCCTCCCTCTCCATTTGTTTTCATAATCGAGAACTGTGGCGGGCAAAAAGTATAACTAATGAATTAAATGGATTTTTAACGTGTTACTTTCTGCTTACACAATTAATTTTTAGAGGTGGGATGCAAGGTCAACTTTTAAATATCCGTTATAAGATAAATCACGATAGTCAGATCATTCTCTTATGTGATATTAATGTATTCAGTTAGAAAAAACCTTGAAATAGCTAAATGTTCGTCCTCAAGTTTAGTCCGAGGAAGAGGTTACAAGTGGATAGTATCTCTCCTTTTTTCTTAAAACTCAAAAAAGAACTCCTTTGATCCAAGTGCTTCTTGACTTTATATAGTTAGTCAAAATGCATCTCGACTCTACATTTGGAGGATTAGGATCAGACTTCCTTGATACTTGTCTCATCAAGGCCTTGCTAGAAGGTTTTTACACTAAGATGTGAGCTGTGTGGGCATTGTTCGTGGTGATTTCCCCATTAATGCGGTTTGCTAAGTGGTTGCAGTACATTTAATGCGGAAGGGATGACTGCTTTGTCTTTCCTTTTTCTTCTCTTTCTTGTTCAACACTAAATTACCCTTTTCCACCATCGGGCTATGCCGTGCTCCCTTTAACTCTGACTCTCGACTTTCCGAGGTTAGATAGGTGTCCTCGGTGTCTTCACCAATTGTGGCCGTTCAACCTCTACATGAGTTAGGTGAGTACTTTCCAAGGACATCTTACCAATATTTTCCGAGGTTCACCTCCTTGGAAATGCCCTTACCCCTTTTATCAGCTATCTTGGATCCTCGTCCCCCCACAAGAACTATTTGATAGTGAAATTTTAAATTGAATATGGTGTTATGTTATTTAATTATTTATTTATGGAATGAGACTTTAAATGCGAGTATTATACACTATTTATGAAAAAGTAGATTTTTACCATAAAATTTGTATTTCAAAATAAATGAAGAGATCCTTTCCATTTCAACACATAGCCATTAGTGTTGATCATAGCTTACATGTAAAATCCAATCTTTTCCAAACCATTTCTAAACCCAGCTTAAAAATTCCAAACCTTTATATTACTGTCATAGTTCGAGTGGGTTGGAAAACCATTAAGCCCAGTCAATAGTCAACCTGACATGTACTTGCTTATTATGTAATTAATTAGTATCAATTAATAAAGCTTCTTGTTTCATTACCAAAAAAAAAAGGGGAAACATAGAAGAAAGGAATTGGGGGAGCCAATAAAATTTGTTTTTCAGAGTTTATTTATTTTACTGAATTATTAAAAGAGAAAAAAATTGGGGAGAAAAAAAAAGAGAGAGATTATTTGAGTAATGTTTGAACACATAAAAATACACAATTTTGTGCCACAATTCGCCATATGATAAGTTGTGAGTGATGGGATGTTAACTGTGTTTTCACATGACCCATGGACACACTTTCACTACTTACAACTCATCACGTGACAAATTATAATACAATATTGTATATTTTTATGTGTTCTTACTTCCTAGCATTATTTAGAGAAATTGCGATTCACTTTCTGAAAAAATTAAAGAAAATTATACGCCACGCCAAAACGGGGAAGTAGCTAACACGGTTCTTCCTCTTCAAACATGTGTGGTTCGCAGCCCCTGCCCCACGTGGTTCAACCTCCTTAGCTTCAACACTTCAACTTCAACGCTCAGCCATTTATTGCCCAAACTAAGCTGTTGGCTAACTTGTCTTCCCTCTCTCTATTGGCCCCACCTTCCCTCCAATCCCAGAGGAGATCCTTTCGAATCTTCTCTTTATTCAAATTCTCTGTACTGTTCCTTCTTCTCTTTATTATATTATATTGCCCAACAGTTCAATCCAAACTAACCAGAAAAGAAAAAAAAAAAAAATATACACAAATTTTTTTAAAGGAATGAGAGCTTTGAATTCACATTTGGTACTGATTGATCTGCACACATCATGGCACTCAGCGAACCAAATCCCAACTTCGACTCTCACGTACCTCAAGAGCTCCTCAAACTTCATCTCCACTCTCTCTTCGTCATTTCGTCGAACACGTCGCGCGCGTCCCGGAATCGCTTCGTCGTCGAGATCGGCGGCCCCGGAGATCCGTAGACCGTCCGATCGTTTCTTTCCCGGAAATGGGTCACCGTCGATTTCGCCGAATTCAGGCTCGACGTCGCGATCGTCGGAGCTCGAGCTGTTTCTCGAGTTGCTGCCTCTGAGGATGACGAGGGAGCTGTTTCAGCACGAGGAGATTGGGGAGCTTATTGAGGTTGTTATGGATTTGGGAAGGCAGCCTCTTGCGAGGTTTCCTTCGGGTGATTGGGTCATCTCGGAGCAACCTGTCAAGCATGAAGATTTAAAGCACGCGATATCTAAGGTGATCAATGTCATATGGTCATTTCCATTGTTGAATTGTTTCATTGCTATTGGAGATTTGAGTTCACTGGAATTCTTGCATGGCAATGAAACTGCTTCATTTGTAACGTGTTTCATTAAGTGCTTCTGCATTTTAGACTTTTAGAGAGACGGTGAGTTAGCTACTAATACCAGCCAAAGTTTAGCTATAAAATTAGTTTTACTTTTAGGCTACAACTTTATTTAATATTTTTTTTAGTAGAAGCGAATTTTGATAAATTTACAATTAGATTACATCTTCTTTTTATATCCTCTTTGTAAAAATTTAAGAATGTTAAAGATTAATAGCTATATCAATAATTTTTTTAAATTGCAAGTTTTTATAATTTAAAATTATGCATAAAATATAAGCTTATAGATCATATAGTAAATAATATATGATTAACACAAAATTTGACATGTGTATTAAGAGTGTAAATAACATGTAGTTCAACGGTTACATTTTTAAAATATGTAGTAATATTTATTTTATTGAGTGAGTTTGTAGCCTTAAATTATAGCTAATTTTATAGCTAAACTTTGTTCATAATGTTACAGACACAAACTATTTTACAATATTTTTACAAACTGTTGTTGATGTAATTTTAGTAATTTTCAAATAATTATTGGTAAACATAAATGTGATATTAGTAGTGACCCATATTAGAACTAATAAGAATTTGCTATATCAATAGTTTGTAAAAATGTTGTAAAATAGCTTGTAACTGTAGCATTACTTCTAAAATTATACTTGGAGCACTTTTTATGTTATATTTATTATTTTTTGGGGGGAGAAACTTATGTTATATATGGATTTAGATCTTCTAGATTTCTTAGGATACTTTGTCAAATAGATTTCCTTAAATCTTAACAATTTTTTAATGATTTAATTGTCTAGATTTTGCTGTGTCGGTATTTTACTAACAATAATCTTAATTGTTTTGTTTGCAACATATTATTTTATTATTTTGAGAATATTGTTAGTAAAATGCTGACATGGCAGAATCTAGACCCTTAAATCATAAAAGAGTGGTTAGGATTTAAGAAAATCTTAAAAGAGTGGTTAGGATTTAAGAAAATCTATTGGTAGAGTACTTTCAGAAATCTAGAAAATCTGAATTCCTACAACTTTTATTACATTACGTTAATGTGATGTGTCAACTTTTAAAAACAAATCTAGAAAAGCGGTTGATGGTGCATAAAAAGATTAAGCTAACTTGTCCGAATTTCTCGTCCATATGGCCGTCCGCAACCATGTGCCAAGTGGAAAACGAGAAGTGATAACGCTCGTCCTTCGTTCACCCCTCCAAGGGAGAAGCTAACAGCTAACCTCGTCCATCCTTGGTGACGGACGAGTAGGGGACGGACGAGTATGGTTCGTCAAGAATGATGTCGTTTGAGTCAAACGACATACAGGCTTTCAATTAAGTAACTTCCAAGACAGTTATGAAGGTTGCCCCCAGGATTCTCCAAACCCTACGACGCTAGGGGAAATAACGGTCAAGCTAACAGTATATAAAGGTCCTTCCGCACAGAGGTAAGGGGGGGATTCTTTTTTTTGATAAAAAGACTTTGGGAGTATTTTTCTTTCGGTTTGACTTCAATCCACTGACTTTACCATCGGAGGACTTCTGGCCGGCCTCCACCGGTCCCCTCTGATTCCTTGTTTGTTGTTTTCAAGATTTATGCCCATTGATCATTAGCACCCGGAGATTTTAGTCCACTGATTCATTACCATCATCAGCGGTAATTAAAAGATTTTTTATTTATTTTATGGGTCCTGTTAACATGTGCTATTAAGACATTTGTTAATGGACCAGGAAAGTTTTTATACCACTTTCATGAAAAATATAAAAAAAAAAGTTATTAAATTTCTAAAAATATTTCTTAAACTAATATCCTTAGGTTATCTGTCAGCTTTTTCCTTATGTTATTGATGTGACATTAATTATGTCCTTTGACATGTCAGATTATAGGTTTTTTTATATAATAAAATTGATAGTAACTTTGGCATTTTCCTTGTGTGATTGGCTGTGCTGATTATTGATGAATAACTTCTTATAATAAAATATTATTTGGATTACATGAGTATGGTGTATTAGTTTTTTTTTTTTTTTTTTGAGAGGATGAGTATGGTGTATTAGTTAGTTAGGATATTTGTAGAGAGGAGAGTTTAATGTAAAGTTACTTGATTCTATTAGGTTGGTGATTTTTCGGATGACAACCGTTCGGGTATTAATAATTCTTTACATCGTATAAGTGCTATTCGGAATCGGAAAATGCAAATCATTGGCCTCACTTGCCGGGTTGGCCGAGCTGTATCCGGAAGTGCCGGGATAATACGTGACTTGGTTGAGGGCGGAGGTTCCATCTTAGTCATAGGGCCTCCTGGGGTCGGCAAGACAACCTTGATCAGGTACTTACATTTCTGATGTGTAAAATGAAGCTATTGAGTTGGTGATCATTTTGGTAACCGTTAAAAGAACTGATTTTTAATGTCAAACTTTTTGTGTGCAATTTCGGTTGATCCATTTTTCATCCTCACCAACAATGCACTCTATATCCTGTCCATGTTATACTTGTTGTCAACTTCTTCTTTTTTTTTTTCATTTTGTTCTTTTTAATACTTTTGAAGAATAATTTCCCGCCATTGGCTTGCCATCATTGTGTTTCTTCATATCCTATTATAATTAGTTGGTGCGTACTTTTTCATGATAATGATCTCTACTATATAGTGTTCAAGTTCTTCCATTGTAAGAAGAACACAAAAAGGATGAATTCAAACTTTAATGAGCATTTGAAATTGACGCTTTATTCTATCACGTTTCTTTTATTGTGGCTACAAGCATCAAGAATACACTTGTTTAATATCTGAAGACACTTTGCTTGTGCAGAGAAACTGCTAGAATGTTGGCAGATGAACACAGGAAGCGTGTTGTTATTGTGGACACATCTAATGAGATTGGAGGTGACGGAGATGTTCCTCATGCAGGAATAGGTCGTGCAAGAAGGATGCAAGTTCCTAATGTTCATGTGCAGCATAATGTAAGCTTTGAACTCAATCGTATGGTTTTTGCGTTTTCCAAATGGTATAGCTTTGACAAGTTCTCCTTTTCATTGATGTTGTTTTCCTGGTTGACTTCTATGCAGGTTATGATTGAAGCAGTTGAAAATCATATGCCTCAAACCATTATAATTGATGAAATTGGAACTGAGCTTGAAGCACTGGCAGCCAGTACTATTGCTCAAAGAGGAGTCCAACTAGTTGGAACTGCACATGGAATGAATGTAGACAACATAATAAAAAACCCCTCTCTGCAGATCCTTGTTGGTGGCATAGAGGTGCAAAGTGATTCCTTTTGTTTTAATCTACATTCATTCATATGGATTTATAATTAGTAAGGTTAACCCGTCTCTTAATCTCATAAAGTGCAAGTTGATCCAGACTGTGGTATCATATCTGAATGGGAATCCATAAAAATAGAAATTTCCGCCACAATTTACTTTGTGTGGGAATCTTACCAACTTTAAGCCTTGCTGAGTAAGGAATTTTGATTGATCAAAACTAGTTCTTCATCTAAACACAGAGTGTAACTCTTGGAGATGAGGAAGCAAGGAAGAGGAAAGTGCAGAAGACAATTCTTGAAAGGAAGGGACCTCCAACATTTACATGTGCTGTTGAGATGATATCTAAAACTGAGTGTCGTGTTCATCACAGATTGGATGCCACAGTGGATGCCATCTTAGCAGGTATTGTGTTTTTTCTATGGAATATTTGAATTGACTCTTGTGTAATATAATGTTCACATACTTGTATGAGGGTTGAAGTTTTCAGGCCAAAAGTTAATCTGAAGTTGAATTTTTATTGGGTGATAGGAAAATCTCCTCTCTTCGAAATCCGTCACATGGATGCTGATGATAATGATTCTCTGAAGTTTACTCTGTTACCTGAAAAAAGCCATATAGAAGAATCAAATATGAATGATGGTAAAGATGTAAGTTCTGACATAGAGTCTGATGAGGAAGAAGTAGGTCATCCACCCAGTTGGTCTAAAAAACAGAGCACTAGTATATATGTGAATAAGCGGAGCTCACCAGTGTGTGTCTATACTTACAAGGTAAATTCCTCAAGTTTACATCTGCATTCATTTTTCTCCTGGTTCTCCCACTATAAATTTCAGTCAATAATACATGGAGGAATATTGAATCTACATTCATTGAAGATGAGATTGTTGGAAAAATAATTCCCAATTTAGAAGTTATTGGTTTATTCCTTGTTTCAGAAGCTGCCTATGCTTAGTAAAAATGTTTGATATCATTTGGGACTTAAGATGTCATAAAGCCATTTTGAAGCTGCATAATTTTTTATACTTGAAAAACTATCTGAGGCAGAAGACTCGTTATGAAACTTCTCATTTTATTTTTGGTTGGTATGGATGTCTTCAGATCCTTGATGCTGATCTTCTACAAGTAGCAAAAGTAATGGGGCTTGAGGAAGAAATAGATGTAACTGATGACATTGGAACCGCAGATGCAATTTTGGCGTCCAGTTCTGAAATGAAGCAGAACCCATGGATCCGTGGTATAGCAAAATTCCATCAGTTGCCTGTATTTGTTATCAAGGTAACTCTTTTGCTTTATCTATTTTGCAAATAAATTAGATTAAAGTTCCACCTAGCAGATAATTTAACATTTGTTGTTGCAGTCAAATACCATGGCACAAATGGTCAAGGCAGTTCGCATGATCTTCGAAATGGAATCATTTTCCTCAGTATCAAAGCAACCATTCAATAATTTGCTTGACATTGAAATTGAAGATGATGCCCCAAAAAGAAAACCATCCCTAGAAGAGATTGATGCATTGGAGGTGCAAATCCTTTCTCATTGCATATTTTCCATTTCGGTTTTCATCTGTTCAGGAACGTTTCAATTTAGCTGATCCTTTTAAAGTCTTAATGGAGTAACTGTTTGTTGGTCAAAATACATAATCTTAGGGTGAAGATGTATATATCCAAAACATGAGATACACTCTTCACTTACACGGTCACTAAAAACAACAATTCCACTTTTAACTTTTAAAGTAATCTTACCATGAGTAAATTGTAATAGCTTGCAAATGTTTAATTGTTACTACTCTCTCATTCTTTTCTGACAGGAGGTTCGACTTGCAATTGAGTATATTGTGATTCCTGGTGGAGAACCAGTGGAGCTTCTTCCTAGACGCTCTGAAATTATTGCCCGGCAGCTTGAGCTTGTGGAAAGCTATCAGTTGGCTGCGGAAAACTCAGGTACCGAGCTTAATCCAAGGCTGCAGATTCTCCCTCAAAGGTTAAGCAAGAAAAATTTACCCAAATCCCCTAAATCTCATTCAAGTGTTCGAAAAGAAGCAGATTCTACACCATTAACTCGCAGTGGCAGAGGTACAAGTGTTACTAGGCTGCCCCTTTTGCCCGAATAATATGACCATGTCTCCAATTGTAACACATTCAATCATTGGTTGACTAGTGTGCCATTTCACGTACACATGTAAATTATGTATCTCATGCCATGTAATTATTTAACTGTCAAATATGTAATGCAATTTGTATTCATTTCCCAAATATGAAATGCGCTTTTTACCCTGCTTTGTCTTTATTCCTTTCTTTTTTGACCCAGTGAAATGGGTGATTCATAAGCATATCTTTCCTTTACCCTTCTTTCCAAGGAAGAGGAATAAGTACTGCTCCACTTTATTTAGATATGTTAAAAAATAAGATGTAAAAGAGAAAAAAAATGACAAAACAACATATAATTATCTGAATAACTGAATAAGATAGACCATTAAAACATATTAGTCTCATCACACGCGCTTCGAATGTGGCTCTTTTTTTTTAGATTTTTTTTTTTTTTTTTAAAGCAACTTTGGGTAGTTTTTTTTTTTTTTTTTAGTTTAGAAAATGGGGTATTTTTTTCTTTTTTCTTTTTTTTTTATTTTTATTTTATTTTAGGAACATGGGATAGTTTTGGTTGTGTAGATGGGGTAGTGGGAAGTTTTATAGAAGATGGGGTAGTTTTATAGACATGGGTAGAGTTTTTGTTTTTAATTTTTGTCAATTTATAGTTTTAACCTCATTTTTTACTTTAAGAATAAGGATAAGTTAATTAAATTAGGGGTATTTTTGGAAATAAAAAAGACAATAACTAACTTTTTGAATCCTCTTAATATATAGAAGTGAAATTTGAGAAATGCTACGTCCACAATATTTTTACAACATTTTCACAACAAATCATAGGTGATTATTTGTTATTAGTTCAAATTTGAACCTAACACTAAAATTACTTTTTTGCCCCAACAATAACAACCAATAACAACTTGTCACTAATGACTTATTGTAAAAATGTTGTGTACATATCATTTCTCGTGAAATTTTTCATAAAAATACATTTATAATGAATGGGACTATTTAAGTTGCATTCCCCTAACAAAAAGAGGGGGAATGATTTTCCAGACTTCGGAATTGGATGATAGAAATTTTCGGCTCAAACATGTTAGGCGGAGACTAGAATCTAGAATATGCAAAGCTAGGAAAATGTTATTTGATTATATAATCTCCAGATGGAACCTTTAGATGTCATCAATCTAATAACCATCCAATGAACCGTATTTATACCCATAACCAACAAATAGATGGACACATTTATTAAGGAAATCTAAACTCGAATACCGGTTAATTGCATTTCCACATTAATTTCTTGCACCAGAGAAATAGAGTCGGCTCTAGTACTGCAAGTCCACAATCTTCAATCTGGTGATCAAATGTCCGCAATTTATTGGAATGTGACCTTTGAAGGAAAGAGATGACTAACAAATGTCCCTCACATAATTGTGTGCCCTTGACAACTTCTACTGCATTCGTGAGTCTTTTTATTTTTATTATATAATCATAGTGATACATTCTAAACGTATGCACTTTTTTAAATTCCGGCTTGTTGTATTGGGATAACCCTCCTAAAGGCAAGTCACATTACTTTTAACCATATATTAGAAAAAATAATGTTAAAGTATACCATTTTCATCCCATCTACATTTCTTCATAAAAATGAATCCTACATTAGTATCCATACAGCTCTCTAAAAAAAAAAAACAAAAAACAAATACAGTATCCATAAAAATGAATCTTACAGAAGTACACATACAGCTCTCTAAAAGATATTAAATAAAAAATAAAAAATAAAAAAAAAGGAAAAGAAATGAATCTTACAGAAAATATAATTTTACAATGACCACAAAATTTCCAAAGCTGGACTTCTAAAAGGTCCACTTTAGAATCTCCCCCGATTTCTAATTAAAAGAAATTGGGCTTTACATACATACCACTCCTCTTCTCTCTCTCAATTCTCCGCCAAACTTTCCCAAAGATCCATTCCCCAACAGCCCAACCATTTATCATCAACACCAAATGTCTGAAAAAGCAGCCCACAGCTGATTCAAATAAAAATAATAATCAATAATGAATCTGAAATATAATGGACTCAGAGCCAATCACTTCTACTAACAGAAGGTGCGTTGCATCACTGTCTTCCATCTTTGACATAGCTAAGTGGTTCAAATATTCCACAATGTTTAAAATTTTCAAATTTCTTGTAGACTACTTTGAAATCTCATCCCATAAAAAAAAAAAAAAAAAAAAAAACCATGGTTTTAAATACAAGAATGGTAAAAGAACCTGAAAAGGGATCGGTTCCTGGTTTTTACCAGACCGGTTTAGGGCCTAGTTCCCAGTTGAACCATCCGGTCTGGTTTAAACCTCAAGTAATTTTGTACTAAGAAGTCCACCTAAACCGTGCACCTCAATGGAAGATAATTCTGAACACCAGCCAAACAAGAATCAAGATTGGTTTTTTCTAACATACAACCCAACCCAATGATCCCATTGGGTGGGTGGTTTCACCATACCCGTCGGTCTGTAGTGGATCAATATGCGACCAACCTGAGCACCCATTCAAGTCTATCAATTCAGTGTTTATTCATATCTTGGAGAGAGAGAGAGAGAGAGCAGCTTACTATTGTTTTAAATGAACTTAAACAGTTCAACCATTTATTCAATTTGGAAGCCTTCATTCCCTGCAAATCCAATATACAGTGTCCCTGTGAATCATTTGAAATTTAACATATTCAAACATCCGTGCTGTTTTACGCAGGATGAGGCAAAAAAAAAAAAAAAAAAAACCAGAGATGCATACACAAGTGCCCAAATGGGATATGTATCAATGGAATCATCATGTAATCAAGGTGACATGAGCAGGGAAGACTTAGATTTGAAGTTTATATCAGGCATCATCTTTTATAGAAAAGGAAACCATACCACTATGATGAAATTCTTCCAAATAAGATCCCACTGAAAATAATAGCACCAAACCACTTGTTGGAAACAAATCTGAAAACAAGCAAAGACAATTCAATAAAAAGATGAGCTGGTAGTGGTCGAAGATCAACAAAGAAGAAAGAGAACTTCTTAAAACAAACTAAATTGAGACTCATTATTAATTATTTTTATAAGTAAATTGTCTTAAAATAAAATTACGCACTTCCTATTGCAATCAGCACGTGATGATAGGTCAACCGTCCATATCTGCCAAGCTAATTGTCCAGATGCAGCTGTCAGAAATGCATAATATGGCCACCCTGCTCCACAATTTTTTCCCCAAAATAAAAAAGACTATAAGCCCAGTACATTTAAGAGGAAATTGCAAATACAGAAAAATAGAAATACCAATCCCAAAATTAAATCCATTATAAGCCCAATTGTTAACACAGAGTTGCACGTACAGAAACTAGAGCACATACCAATCCCAGCATTATATCCACAGAGGGAAAGACTACTGATGGATGCTATTCCAAACCCGTTAATCCACTCCTTAGTCGAATCCCCAAATCTCAAAGCTGTAGATTTAACACCCACTTTCAAATCATCTTCTTTATCCTGAATGCATGTTGACAGCATTATTTATTAGCAAGTAAAGAGAAGTGCTATTACTCAACCCAGCAGATCTTGGAAACCACAAACCCTTAAATTATAATTATTTCTGATCAAGAAAGACACAACAGATTAAGTTTCTTCTTACTAATAAATTACACCGTAAGATAAAAAACAATGAATAAAAAATTTAGATTTAATAATTAATTTGGTCCTCCAACTATTGAGTAAAGAGAAATTTGGTCCCTCAACTATTAATTCTTTGAATTTAGTCCCTCAACTTTCAAAATCAAGTCAATTTCATCCTTAGATCTCCTATCTGTTTAAATTTTAATGAAATAATAGTTGAAATTGATTGGAGTTCAAAATTTTTACACTTTCTATAATAACCTTTTAACTTGTGCTCCATTTTTCACATTAACTATATTCATTAAAATTTTAAAGGATAGTAAAATCAAGGATGAAATTGACTTAGTTTTGAAAGTTTGAGGATTAAATTGGCACAATTAATAGCTGAGAGACTAATTTGAAACAATCAATGGTTGAGGGATCAAATTGAACCTTACCCTATAGTTGGGAGGACCAAATTCGTTATTTAACCAAAAATTTAAAATTCAAACAAGTTTTTTCAAAACTAAAAAAAAGAATCTAGTTTTTTCAATGCCTTTCTCTTGTTAATGTTTAAAGGTTATTAACTAAAAGTATTATTAGCTCAGGATGTATGGTAGATACAACCAGAGCAACCAAAAAGGTGCATATGCATTAACCATAAACTAACAATGGAACCCCCTTAAAACAATACATAAAAACTTTCTACTTCATAATAATAAAAAATTTGGAAGTGCTGAATGCTAGATGAAATCAAAATAATAATGGCTCTTATGCAAATATGCAAACAAAAATAGTCCACTTTCTTCAGCCTAGACGAGATTAAGGGAACACCAAGATACCAATTTATCTGTCAAAGAAAAGAGCAAAACATAAAGTAAAATAAACTACAACTGACAAAAACCATGAGAAAAGACTTTGTCCTAAGAAATCTTGTTCTAAATGGCTCCTACAAGTCAATACAGTTACATGGAGCAATTGGAGAGAATGAGGCAAAAGGAAATGAGATTAAAACCTCGAAAAGATATATAATAGTACCTGATGTGCATATATCGTATCATACATAAGAGTCCAAAATACTCCAGAAATGTACAATGGGAGCACTATAGCTGGATCCAGACTTCCTTTAACCGCAGCCCAGCCTAACAGAGCACCCCAGTTAAAGGTCAAACCTAGATAGGCTTGAGGCTGCAGTGACAAAGTTGTACTTAATCAGAATATTAGTTAAACTTCATGAAATTGATCATCAAATGAAAGAAAGAAACAAAGTTATACTTGCATATGTTAGCAGAAACAGACATGTTAACATCATTACCCAAAATGTAAAACTCTTCATAAGAGGATAGGAGAATACTAGCAACAAGGATGAAGCCCCAAAATGCGGCTGGTAGAAATAGATGAGCCACATTAATTTGATTAGATTTACAAAGAAAATTTGCAAAAGAAAAATGAGAACAAAAAGAAAATTCACAAATTACACAACAAAACTGTTGTCCCTTTGCAGCATTGTTTAACTAGGTTTCACAAAGAGAGTAAAATAGTAGAATCAAGACCTTGAAAACAAACTTGAAATCATTCAGTTTATAAAGCTGATAAACTCATTGCTAGCTTCCACCCAGATCAATGGTCAGAGTAAATTATCATTGCAATGATTTTGATTTATTTCGCAAAGTGCTTAAGCTTTAAAATTGCATCCATGCTCTCTTCCTTCACAAAATGCAACGAGAACACCCTTTTTCTGGAATTTGATAGTTCACCATTGAACACACTGTGGAGTGTGCATTCAACTATGTTCTGTTTTAGAATTCTTAGATTTATTGAATCTGAGATTGTAAATTTTTGGGAGTGGTTTGGTACACACAATATATCTGAACAATCTCCTCTTTTGAATAAATTTATAACTTACCAAAACAAAGTATAATTCTAGTAGTGCAAACCTATCTCCCATATGGTGCTGAGCACTAATGGCTCACATGGTCAGAAAACTACATTAGATTGTTGAAATAGAAATTTAATGCCGTAGATCAAATTGTATTTATGTGCATTATCAAAACAAAAAAGAAAGTATTTACATGCAAGCAAGCTAAAAGTTCACATGGCGGGTTGTACATGCTTAGTAAACCAATTTAAATCTTGTTCTAACTTTTGAATTTGACTTGCCTAACCATGCTATCAATTGTCGCTCTACAGAAATAAGTCTAAAAGGTTAAAATATAAATTCATTTTTAGGAACATTTGTTGAAATGAAGCAACAAATCCCACTGATTGTTTTTGTGGGATCCTGCTCAAATGATGACTTGATAGCTTTCAATTCAGAAAACAAAATAGTAACAAATGTTGCAAAAGTTGGTGATTCATCAGAGTAACTCAAGTAAGGCAGATTAAAACAACACTAACCTATAATCATTCAATTGAAGGAGAATCCCAAGACCCAAAAGCAACTGAAGCCCAAGAAAACAAAGGCCTTGAAATGGTGACAAAAGACCACTTGCAACTGGTCGCAACTTTGTACATTCCACCTGCACTACAGAGAGTTCTTTTATAAAAATGCTCTAGTTGAAGGAAGAATGATCTATCAAGATTCAGATCAAAATATCCTTAGGTTTCATTTTGTTATCAATCCTTAGGTTCTCTCATGCCAAGAACCCATTGATACCATCTGGAAGCCATCCAATGGTGAAAGAATTCACTCTATCTCATGCCAAGAAACCCTCTTCCAGTTGTGTTGTTTTGGATGACTGGAATTTTTATTCCCCAAAAGGCTAAATTTAATTCTAATTAGTGCTTTCCTATAATAAAAGTGTGCCTATGTATTTCAGTCATTTCGCTAGCTATCTAGCCCTGATGATTTTTTTGATCTCTATTGCTCTCTCTTTGGTCTAATGTTACGTGGGTTTTCTCTACATTACTTGTACATGTGCTTACAAAATGACAATACTTAAAGCTCAAGCTCAGAACCAACCACCACAAACATAAAATGAAAAAATTGCATCATATGATACTACCTTTGTATCAATGTCGCGATCGATGAGGTCATTTACGGTACATCCAGCACCCCTAAGAAGCAAAGATCCACAACCAAACAGCAATATCATCTTAAAATCAGGCAAATGTCCCGGAATTGCCGCCAAGCTAATCGACCTGAACCGAACCAATTACACATGAAACGAATGCATATTTATCCAATTCATTGAATTGAAAGCAATCAAGCTTTTTTTTTTTTGTTAATTACCACATACAAGGCCAAGCAAGGAGCCAAGTCCCAATGGGCTTATCGAGGCGAGCGAGACGAGCATAAGGTTGAACATGTTTCGGCAAATACAAGTCAATCCAAGAAGTAGACACCACCGCCCCTGCCGCCGCCGCCTTGGATCGATCACCATCATCATCATCATCATTGTTCTTTTCCTCGACGCTGCTTGTTGAAATGTGGGCAAAGGATCGAAAATCGCAACCGAATTTGAAAATTTCAGAGGTGGGAGTGAAGGTGTTGGAATAATTAGGGTTAGGGATTGGGATTTGGTAAAAGGTAGTAGTAGTAGTAGGAGGAGGAGGAGGAGGAGGAGGAGGAGAAGATAGGGGATTGAAGGTGGAGCGAGCGAGATAGAAGGAAGAAGAAGAAAGAGAGGATTTCTGAAGCCTACGCGTACGCAATGCTCTGCCCGCCAAATACCGCGCCATTTTTGTTCCTTTGCTTCACTTCCAGACTTATATCAGTGGATTTCAATAGGTGGAGCTTGTTTGGCAAACATAGAGGGTGTTTGGTAAGATACTTTAAACCTTTGTAACGGTAATTATACACGAATACGAATAGGAGCTCAGTAAAAAACACTAGCCTCTGAGGAGGCTTAGAGCATTTATTATAACTAGTAGTTAATCTTTGCGACGTATAGAAAAGCTATTAATAACTTCTCTAATATGAAAAAATAAAAATCAATATCAAGGTGTAAATTATATATCAAATCAATAAAATTTATTACTTACAAAGTAATAAAATCTATCACATACAATAAGATATCATATTTAGAAAATATATAACTAATATAAGTAAACTCCAATACAATTAATTACACAAATATAGTTAATTCCATACTCATTCAATCAAATATCTTTCATAAATTACATTAATCGTTCTTGATGTCCAAGATGTATCTAAATTCTAACATCGCCAGTAAACAAAGATGCTAGACCTCAAAGGGATTGAAAATGCAACATAATGCCAATTTACACAATTTTTGAAATCATTATTTCCACTATTGAGAGAGAGAGAGAGAGAGAGAGAGAGAGGGGTGGCTGTTGTGTTGCATCTCTTAAGAAGAATCTACCCTGTACATTTTTTTTTTGATATGTAATCGACAAATAACAAAATAGATGTACCACATTTAGAGTATGCACAATTTTGAGATTAAAAGTAAAGGAAAATAAGAAAATGAATCCACCTAAAGTTTTTTGCTCTCCCTCTAGATGTTGACTTTTCCAACATCTTACAAAATCAAATTTATGTTCTCCTTAAAGCCCTGTAAGGCATAAAAATTAATATTTGACCAAATTTACATGTATTTTAAAAATAGGTACATGGAAACAAACCAAATTTTAAAAATAGGTACATGGAAAAAAAACACAATTAGTGAAAATAGAAAATGCTCTAAATCACAAACTATTTTTTGAAACCGGTTTGAATTTCAAACGAGTAATTACAAAAGCATCAATATGTAGATTTTCAATTTTCCTTTGTTTCTATATGTCTTTAGTACCAACTTGCATCAATATGTAGCTTTTCAATTTTTTTTTTGATAAGTATAGCTTTTCAATTTTCCTTTGTTTCAATGTCTTTAGTACCAACCTTCATGACTCTTTTACAATTTTTTGCTATATATATAACCAAACTTAGTCATTGATAACATATCATTGATATATGGTTTACTTGTTAGTCATGTCATCTAGCTAAATTCTTAGATGTGTTTGTAACATGAACATTACTCTAAATAGGTGAGTAAACAAAGCATCATAAACAATAAACTATATGCAAAGTACATACGATATAGAAAACTAACCATGGCATCGAGGTTGACCTCAATCCTGAATTCGAATCTGCCATAAACATCACTATCAGTTATTTTTCACAACAAAAGTTTCAAATTGAAAGCTTTAAAGGTCCACTGGAATTTTTTTAAAAAAAATCAATTTTTTTATTTATTATAAAAAAGAAGAAAGCAGTACCAATTTAACAAGATATATCACTACTTGTAATTTGGAAAGCAAAAAATAACAAATTATAGTTCGCTAACTCATTTATCCTAAAATTTTCAAACACATGTTAACAAATAGATATTGATATAAAATATTCACCTTGTAACATTACTTAATAAGTCTCAAACACACAGCTTTAATAGCTTTAAATGAATTTGTCATAGTTGTATTTAAGTTATGGCTCAAGCAATAAGAGGCAGCAAATATTATTCCATAAAAAACTATTCTCTTCTTGTCTAATAATGTTTAGGAGGGTTGTCGCCTTGAATTCAACGAAATTCTCTCAATTCAATCAGTCACAACACAGACCATGTTGGCATGAAAAGAAACAAAAAATAATCCGAACAACAATAGAGGACTTTCACAGATCAGACATAAATATTTTACCAAGCATAAATCAACTGCACTCAATTTTCATAGAGTACGAAATGTAAATATTTTGTACTCTAAATGACACAATGAATTCTGCACAGTGACCTTGCCTAATCATATCAAAATATGCCCCAAGGATCCAAAAGCCAAGACAGTATTTAAATTTAAAACTTTCACCCTTGACCATAATACTGCTTGCCTTATAAATCAATTTGCTTTATTCAAACGAAAATCTCAAGTAAACATAAAGCACAATCTTGTAGTCGTTTGATTTAGAAAGCATTTATTCTATTGCAATGATCATTATGACTTATTCAACAGATTTTAACATTTTTAAATTTAAAGCAACAAAATTAAACAACAATTAATTTGCATTTGTCAAATAACTACACTACAACATTCAAGCTTCAACTACAGAACAGTGATCAAGGATAAACCATCTAAATCTAAGAAACAAAGCAAAAACCATTAAAAAAAAAAAAAAAAAAAAAAAACTAAAACACATAGGTCTAGCACCATACCCTAACCCAAATTCCTTTATCAACACAAAATCCTCCAATCTAAGCATGCTCACCATCAAAGAGTCCCACACATTTGAGGGAGACTATCAAACCAACACCAAAAAACCCTTTGAATTATATCTCCACCTTTTTTGCTTCTTGGTGTTGTAGATATCTTCTATCATGCTCTGTTTTTCTCATCATTCAACCTTAATTAAAACCAATAACCCAAATAAATAAATTAAAAAAATTAACCCAAAATAACAAAACCTAAATAATATTTAACAACACAAATATTTGTTGTTAACATCTTCTGTCAGTAGGTCTCCATGGCAATATAAAATCTCTAAATATTAATTTGTTGACAAACTATGGAAAATATATTGAAACCATTATCAATAGTAGTTGTTTCACTTTGTAAACAATTGACATACACTCTTGATCAAATTTAAGAGTGTTTTATGAACTTGTTTTTGAGTAACTCAAGTTAGCTTGATCTCATAGCTTCCATCATAAACTATAATAACCACTACTTGCTGGGGAAAAAAAAAAAAAAAAAAAACCCATGGCTTAAAGCCCTTTTTTTTTAAATATTGCTTAAAGATTTTTAAATTTCAAAAGTGGTGTTTCCCCAACTACCCAACACTATCATTACATCCCACAGGGAATTCCATTAAGTTAAAGACATATTTTTGCAATCCTACCAAGAAAATTAAAATGCTCCCTGTCAGCAAAACAATTAACAACAATAAGAATCCAAGTTTCAACCAACATAAACTTTAGGAAACTTGCATCAAATACCAATAGGTATATAATTCTAACAAAAAGTCACATATCCAAGTCCAAAAATTTATTATAGCCGTCAGTAGCAACCTAAAGATAAGAAAAGAGACACGCCTATTAAATTGGGCTATAATGAAATAGAATAACATATCAAAGTTATTAACAAAGAGACACACCTATAGCCGTCAGTAATAACAATGAAACAGAATAACAACTCTAAAATCCCAGATGAATTTTCTTGCAGCCAATAATTGAAATTAATAAAACCCGCTACGGGCTTCAAACCCATCAATCTAAGCTAATCATTCAAAAGAAACACTCTCAAACGAAACCCTAAATCATATTTAACAACCCAAATTATAGAACAAAATAAAAAAACTTACTGGTAATGTTTGCGAAGAGAATCTGGTCTGATGGTAAAGTCTCAAAATCAAAAACTTTCTGCCATTAAAGGAGTGGGTGGCTAGCGCCCATGGACTATAGTTTAGGGGTTTGAAGGTAGAGAAAGGAAAAATATTGGAGGCAGGGGAATGTGTATGTAGGGAGAGGCATGGAGGAAATTGTATTTTTTTTTTTTTTTTTTTTTTTATCGGGTTTTGGTTTTGGGGAGAAGGAAATTTTCGATTTTAGGCTTTTAACTTTTTTTTCTTTTTTTTTTAGCTGAAATTTTTGGGTGTTTTTATTTTTCTTTTTAATAATGCCGGTTTTTTTTTTTTTTTTTTTTTAAGTCTTAGAAAATTTTTTTTGTTTATATATATATTTTTTTAATATTGTGCTGATGTGGAAAATTGTGGGAGTTTCAAAGGTTTCAGTTTTATATATAGATATATAGATTTGAGATTACTACATGTTCAATCAACAAAAAAAAAAAAAAAACTCCTAGGAGTGTGATTAAATTAATTTTTTACAACAATTTCTTAGATAACAACTATTTCATGTGAGGTTTGAATCATACAATAATTCTTGTAAAGTCTCCCATTCAAACATATCTAATATTTCATTCCAATATGCTCTATTATGCATACATCAACCTGAGAGAGAGATGAGTAATAATTAAATATAAGGTTATTATTACTTTGAATAAATCAAATATTTTAATTTTAAATTTTTTTTTTTAAAAAGAGCAAACTTTATAAATGTAAACATGTTGGTGCAAAGTGTATGTTTCCAATTCATTCTCTAACTCATATATAAATAAATGAATAAGGACTTTTTTTTTTTAGAGAAAAGATAGAATATATTGAATATCAAACAAAGAAAAATGTATAGAAAGTATGACCCCTAGCATAGCAAACACCTAGCTTGAGAGAAATAGAAAAAGAAATAACTTCTGAAATACAGTCAAAAGAACTAATAACTAGAAAACTACATCCCGAAAGCAACAGCTTATGAATGTTTTTGGGAAGCAGCCAAAGAATAACTTTTTTTTTAATAATTTGATTATATAAAAAAACACAAAGCAAAAACACAAAGGAAATATGAAATATCCCAAAATCAATTGAAACTAAAAACCAATAATAATCAAACAAATATGAAAATTGAAAGTTAGAACCAATAATAATCAAACCTAAACTAAAAGAGAACTCTCTAGGAATAAGTCTTTACCTCTTCGTGTGGCTTTTTCTCTGCTTTACAAGTTTTGGTTTTTTCGTGTGGCTTGAATTCTCCAAAGCCCAAGCAAAAGCACAGAGTACACCCAAAATTTATGTGAAAACTTCACACCTTTAAGTGCCTCATAGATGGTGCACTCCAAATATCAATCACACTTGACTTGTCACCATTGATTCTTTCCTAGTCCTACCCGAATATCAAAATCTAGTCCACCAAATTCTAAACTACCTTCAACCTATTCCACTTACATAAAAATCAAAAAACTCACCAGCCATCATTAACTGTTTCCACACAAAAATTCCTAAAAATTGAGACTGGGAAAAAGAAAAAACAAAACAGCATTGAAACATAGTCCATACGCATTGATCATCAATACCTAAAACATTTTCCCACATTTACTAAAACTTATTCATAAAAAAGATGTCTACCCATTTCACATTGCACCATTCCTAATCAAATTTGATTTTCATAATCTCTTCTCTCTTACATGAACAAAACACATAAAAATAAAAACAACCCAAAAAAGAAAAGAATAAAAATAACAAAGAAACCAGGAAGAAGATAAGTTTGGTGCATGAAAATTGCAAGTTTTCAAAGTGAAAACTGTTAGATGATTACCTAGGAATGGGAGGAGAAGAAGAGGAACAACATTGGAGTAGTTGTGGTGATGACTGAAGAAGAACTTGTACCATTTCTTTTTCTGTTTTTCTTTTTTAAAGCTTCATAGAACAATTACAAACTCACTTTCTTCTCAGTTTCTCTGACTCTGAGTGTGTGTCTGTGTTGTTGATGTGCTTGTTTATCGGTTTAAAAACCAACTTATAGTGAAGGAGGGAAAAAAAAAAAGAGATCTTACAAAAAGATTAAAAAAAAGAAAAAAGAAAAAAAGAAGAAGATAGTTGATTGTCGTATTTTAATAGGAGTGATTGTAGCAAATTTGAATTTTATTAGTGGTTTAATGGATGTGAAGTTATTCTGTAGTGGGTTATTTAGGAGTTAGAAATGTAATTTTACTGGATTGTCCTCTAATTTTGTCTAGGTATAGGGGTATTTTGGAACCAAAAAAAATTCAGTCCTAACAGGGGAAGCCTCTTAAATATTAGTATAGAAAATGAGTAACTGTAATTAGATAGAAATAAGAATAGGAATATGTATTACAGGGAATATAAGACGTTGTAATGTAATTATCTATACTATCTTAAGGAAATACTACTATTTAAGGAGTATTTTCTATTTGGGATCCTCATTTTTATGGGTTAAAAAATAGCCCTACACCCCTAAATTTAAGTATAAACAAAACTAAAGAATAATCCAGTAAAAATACAATTTTAACTCCCACTAAAACATTGCCTAAAAATATATGATCAATTCTCTAGTTGATTTTCAAATTTTTTTATCCACTTATAAATTTTAAATGCGTAATATTAATGAGAAAATGTGTAAATCTTAAATTGGAATGAATGAAAAATCACGACTCTAAAAATAAAAAAAAAATTAAAAAAAAAACCTAATCACACGCCCTAAGCGCGTGTGATGAGGTTACTTATTACTATTCATTAATTTTATTGCAACACAATCATAGAACCCTAGAGACAATAGAATAAAAGCATTTTATATTAAAATTAAGATGTATTTTAGGAAATATTTTACCCATATAATTATATTTTATATTCTAGACTACAATTTAAGAAGTTTCTCTATTTGGGATTCTCATTTTTTTAGTTTAAAAATACTCTTACACCCCTATATTTAAGTAGAGACAAAAATAAAGCAAAATTCGGTAAAAATACAACTCTAAAAAATAAGACCACTTTCTGATTGATTTTCAAATTGTTTTATCTACTTATAAATTCTAAATGCGTAATATTAATGAGAAAACATGTAAACCTTAAATTGGAATGAATGAAAAATTATGATAGTAAAAAAAAAAAAGCCTCATCGCACACACAAAGCGTGTGTGATGAGGCTAGTTATTACTATTCATTTGTTTGGTAACAATACAACCATAAAACCCTAGAGACAATAGAATAAAAACATTTTAAATTAAACTTAAGAAATATTTTAGGAAATATCTTACTCATATAATTATATATCATAAAAAACAATATTTTTAAAATTTGAAAAAGATATTAGTTGTTTTTTATGAGTTTTTATTTTCATAATTGTTATGTGCACATAAAAAGTTTGTTTGTTTTGAAATATATTAATTTTAGAAATTAATACACCTACCAAGGAATAGTTATTACAACCTTTTTAGAGATGAATAATTATTCATTATTTTAAAGAATAATTATCCATAAGAAATGACTATTCTATGTAATAAAAAAATAATCAAACTACTTAATAACTAAACTATTGGAATAACTATTACATTATAGTGCTTATTACAGTCTACCAAATATACCCTTAAACATTGATAGATCAACCAAATGGAGGGTTTAATTTTAATTTGTGACTTTTTTTGTGACGCGTGTATGATGAGTTGGGCCATAAACGAGCCAAGCTTTGTTAAGTAATAAATGTTCAAGCTCAGATCGACAACAAAGATAGAATGCTTAGGCATGGCTTGAGCTTGAATCAAGCTTACAAATAATGTTCAAGTTTGAGCTTGTTATAAAGTATAAAAGTTTGAGTTCGGCTTGACTTTATATTAGTCAAGCCAAGCTTGAACTCAATATCATGCTTCGAGCTTAAGATCCTACACAAGTATATCATCAAGCTCATATCAAGCTTATTACTTAACTTGTTTTGTTTGGATGAGTAGTCTCAACTTAATTAAAATCTTAGAAAGATATGAGTTTATTAGTCCAACTCATATCAATCTTATTATCAAACCCATAAATAAGTTTAAGTTCAACTTGTTTTGTATCAAGGTTTAATGTTCAAGAGCTTGTTCATGAACAGTTTTTTTTACTCAAGCTTGGCTTGTTTACTAAACAAGCATAAAACTAAAGCTTAAATTTTGCATGTTTATAAACAAATAAATATTAATGAGCTTTTTTTATCAAGTCAAATCCAATATATCTATGAACGGTTTGATTCATTTACGGCCCCAAAGGCAAGTGGGATAATGAAGTATGGGATATGGGTTCGGGTTTGAAATTTTGGGTTTGGGATATAGGCTTTGATAGGCCCGACGAACCTCCTTGCCTAGATGAACCCATCAAGCACCATCGTCCACTCTCCCACCTCATGGACGAAGGAAGGTAGGCCATTAAGAAGAGAATTCAATACCTTGGACAGTTATAAACTAGTTTTCAGACCGTTGGAAACTCATCAAAACCCACATTAATGAGTCCAGAGGCATTACAAAAGAAGCACTAAAGTCACAATAAAAGCTACAACGGCTAGAAGCCATGGAGATGTATATAAACAATTTTAAGAAACAGACAAGGTACATTCTCATATACACATATGTCATAGCTTTGATACTTCTAGTTCTCATAACTTCTTTTGGCCTCAATACACTGACTTTACCATCAGAGATGCCGTGACCGGCACCACACCGGTAACCATCCAAAGAGGATTCCTTTCACGATATTGTGGGTACAGAGACAAAGTACGTGCTAACTTATTTGGACGAACCTACTCGACTGACGATTATAGTGTCATTAGGCTTAGATAGATAAGGTTATGGTTTTAGGTTTAAAAGGTTAGGCTTGATGGGTGTGGACTTTACGGGTTTGGGTTTAATAAGAATCCTAGTTGGTTTGGTTTTCAAGTTGAGTTTGGGCTTTGGAAGCAAATGCTAGTTTGACCTTGGTGTGCCTCTATGGTGAGGTGGTAATGCTGTGAAAGGCACAGATGGAAGATATTAAAAAAAAATTATTTTTTTATTTATTTTGAGAGAGAAAAATATATTTAAATAAAATAAAGCTAGAAATTTTAAGAAAATTTTAAGGATTAAATTTCATAAACACCATTAGCCACATGAGGTGTCGGACACCTCAGTCAATCGTCCTATTAGTGTTGCTTGTCCATCACCTACAAAGTTGGACAATCAATAACATTTAGCCCATTCAAAATAAAGTAAACATCCTACTTTATGTCCATTCATGTAGAAATCACCACACCACGCTAGAAGGTCCACATACAATCCCTCAAATACTGCACCTTAGATACTACATATTTTATTGGTCAATATAACTTGGTTTTCCTTTTTCAAAAAAAAATAAAAAAAGTTTTTGAATTTAAATTATTTAATAGGAAAATCTAATGCATTGAAGATATTTTAGCTAAATTTTTATCCAGTCCATACTATTTCAGTACCCAATAAAATAAAGAATGCCCAAAAAAAGGCCCAACCTATTGAGAAACTAAATTGGGCCCACGAACAACCCAAAAAGCGATTAAACCCACTAATACGTCCGACCTTCTCTACAAACGGACCTAGCTAACACGGGGCGCTTTTTTATATTCTCCCTCACACCAATCAATGAATATCTACAATAATAATCTTTTTATAAGTATAAGCATCAGCTGAAATCACAAAAATCTTGTTATTAGCTTCAACCTGTTTAGTGTCAGTAAATATGACATGTTAAACCTAGAGCACACACAAGGTATGCCAAAAGATGTATAATTTTCTAGGGGCTTCCTCCTACCCCTGATTTTTCTTTTAAAGCATAATATAAGGAATCAAGGAATCTCAGTACCAATATACTTTAGAAGATGAAATCCATAACTCAAATAACAGAGAACCAAGCGATTGAGTGCATCCATAATTTCATTTGAAAATCAAACGAGAGGAAGAAAAAGAAAATGTTAGAACTAGAGCCTAAGAAAGATGTAATTGGAAAATCACTTCTATTTTTGTTTAAATCTCTTTTAGTTATCATGTCGAATGCATTAGACCGGAAAAGGGATGAACAACATAGGTGTTTGTGTATCTTCAACCTAGTGTAAAATTTCAAAGAAGACACAATTATCTGGACAAAAAATAAAAAAGCATTCATTCAATAAAGGTGATCCATTAAGATGAGTAAAAAGCATCTTTAGTTGATTTCTCATATGAGATGATAGAAGCAAGTGCTTTCTATGAAAAACTTGACTTGAACCTCGATGCACTTTGGTTCTATCAGAGACTAATAGGGAAAAAGCATCTGTAACTCTCTATCCATGTTAGCAGGAAGTAAATTAAAGATTCAGATGGTTAATGAAAATCTCATAATCTTAGCTCCTTAAAGTAACTAGTTTAAAATAAAGTCAGGGGAAACACATTCAAACTGAGACAGCAAAATAATGTTATCTTTAATATAAAGGACTTAATCATTTAATTATCAAAAAATAAATCCAACTAAATTCAGTTTTTACTTTTTCTCTTTTCGGTGCACTGAAATCAAATATTCCTTCACAGAAATAAGGGGATTAATGAGATACTTTTTGCCACCAAAAAAAATAAAAAGACTTGGAATAGTACTATTTGGTTGGATTTTCATACAGAGATGTGAGAGCTTCACATTGACTTACGTAAGCAAAACCAACCTCCTCATCGTGAAATAATAATAACAAAATTTTTTTTAAAAAAAAAAAAAAAGAGAAAACATGTCCCAATGGAATGCAAAATGCAAATTACGGAGACCTCAAGAAGATCTTTTGCGTGCAACGGGGATAAAGCTTGTATTTGCACCCATAAACTTCAACATTTGTTCTTCAGTTATGCCCCCCTGAATTCAAATTCACAGCCCAAGTAGGACAAGTTTCAGAAAAAATGACACTATAGAATAAGATATTACCAAGAAACATTTAAACATCATGAGAAAATTTACATGGAAGGCTACATTTTTATTGCAGAAGGAAAAAAGGTCAAAGACAGTAAAATCACGGGATGCTTTTACGTTCACGTGGAATTCTTATTTAAAAACCGAGATGCATCACTGGCAACATCAACACTCTATATTAAATAGATTCTTATTGGAATAAAGAAGAATTAGTTAATTCATGTCAGCTGAAGGCTGACCTTTGGTGGCATCCATTCGACACCATGAAGCAAGCAAGATTCACCATAACAGGATCTAACTGCAGCGACCAAACAATGTGCTTCTGAAGTAATATGTGTTTCCATCGTAAGGTTCACCATAATGAGTCAATGATCTAACGTCAGCAACTGGAGGAGGATCTGAATATAATTAGATGAATAAATCAACCAAAAGGAAAAACTGCCGAGCTGTTAACTAATATTAATTTAGACTATTTAGTTTTGGATGTTTCATATTGGTTCTCGCCTGGACAGGTTCTGTAGTTGATATTACATTTTTTTTTCTTCCCTTTTGTGGTTGGATTTTACTACTCCATTGAAATGATGATATGCTGAACGTTGTGAGTGTAGAACAAAGAGAAATGATATGGAAGATATTTGCAGTCAAAGAAAATAAATGCAAACAAACTTTCAGAGAGAAAAACCCTAGTCACCAAGATTTTCAATTATTTGTGAAACCCACTTAGTTTCAACAAGCAACTTCATTATCTACAAATATCTTTGAGAAATTATAACAAAAGGGGGTGTAAGGGAGAATATGAACATGGTTTAGCCTGTATGTATCAAATGCCATATACAACTTCCATTGCAGGGGAATGAATGAAAATGCATTCTGCTCCAGACTTCATTTGCAAAGCCATATACAACTACAGTGTCAAATCACCGCCAATTTCACTGACAACTTACAGGTAGCGCTTCAAACAACGCAGGAAATTTGTGAAATGTTAAATCGTATAAACAAACACCGCAAAATCCATCCCCTAGATTTAAACGAAGTTTGGATGATCTAATTAAATAATTATGTGAATTTCGTAATTAATTGAAAAAAACGGAGCAGAAGTTATAGGAGCTAATTAAATAATGAATTGAATTCACAATCCGCTGATTGAATGTGATTATTAGCGTGCAAATGCAAATCAATAGAGATTAAACTAAAACGCGAGGTTTCAATTTTTATAAGGGAGGAGTTACAAGGATCTTGGCTCTGAAAGAGACGGTGAGGATGACGTCGGAGTTGGAAGGATCGTTGAAGAGGCGGAGGAAGGCGGAGGAGGAAGAGGAAGAGATCCAGGTGACTTGAGGACGACGGTTACGGACTTTGGGAGGGAGAGGAGTGAGATCGGGAGAGGTGGAGGAGAGAGGAGGGTAGTTGAAGAAGCGAGAGAACTGAATCTCCCATTGCCACTGCTCAGACCTTTCTCTAATGGGGATCTCTACTTGTTCGCTCGGTATAGGGATCATTGCCATTGTTAGAGGGAGATCCTAACTCGTTCTACTTGTGAAAACTGTTTGGACTTCGAAATTTTGAACTCTGGGAATGGTTTGCAGCCACAGGTCCGAGCGGCCATGGGAGATATTTATAGAATATGTTAATTTACTAATTTAACCTCCCTCAAGTCATAGACACTAATGGAAAGTGGCCTGGTCCAGCCCGTTTTCAGCATTACATTTGCCCGCCAATTTTTGTTTCCATTAGTCTAATACTACATTTTTTTTATGAATAAAAAAAGAAAAAGAGAAAGAAAAATTCAATTTTTACATCACTTTCCCAACAAATTATATGAAGTAAGTTGTTATTAGTCCTAATTTAAGTCCAAAACTTAAATTTTACTTTTTTACTCATATGTGACAAGTAATAACAACTTATCACTTTAAGATTTGTTGTAAAAATATTATTAATATAACATTTATATATATATATATAGGTTTTTAGTGTGGATTTATTGACCTTATGGCAATCGGTGAATTTAGAAGTGTCAATTTAGGTTAGCGTGTCGGGTTCGTGTCGTGTCGAGATAGGGGTATTCAACTAAATGGCTCAACTTAACCCAACCCATTTAATAATTGTGTCACAATCCTTCAACCTTAACCCGACCTGTGGTTGACCTAAACCAACCCACTTGACACGTTTAATAAACAGGTCCTGTTGGGTTGACAAGAATGTGACACAACCCATTTCAACTTGCGTAGTATTAAATATAATATCCATCTAAAAATAAATATTTTTTGCATTCTAAAAGTAGTGCATACACTTCAAGTCTTCAACTCACATTTAGGGTCCGTTTGAATACCACTGAAAACTGAAAACACTGTAGCAAAATAATTTTTAAATGTGTGAATAGTGTCATGGGACCCATTTTTAATAAAAGAAGTTGCTAAAAAAAGAGGTTTATGAGTCCTGTGAATAATGCACGGGACCCATTGGTGTGACATAAAGCCACAGAAACACGCTTCAAAAAAAAAAAAAAAAGTTGAAGCATAGACGCAAGACGCAAGACGCAATCCAAACACGTACTCAAAATAATATAGTTCAATTTCCAATAATATATATTAGGGTACGTAAAATTTGTAAAGTTTTAATTTCCAATTATACTTGTAAGTTTTTTGTTATTACTCACTTTTCATTTTAAGTTTAAAATATAGGTTTGATATAAAAGGTATTTAACAAATCTAAAATAAAATGAATATCTGTTTATTATACAAGTTAAAGTTTTTTTTTTAAAAGTAAACAGTAATAATTATTATACAAGTTAAACTAATTGTGTTAAATTAGTCATTTTAGGTTAACACAAATAAATTGGCGTGTCAAACATGTCTATTGCGAGTCATGCGGGTTGACCCTCTTATGACCCGTTTCTTATCGTGTTGCTTTCAGGTCAATCTGTTTATGGCCCAAACCCGCTAAGACCCAATCTTAATCCTCAAAAACTCATGTCGAGTTCATGTCGTGTTCACAGATTGGGTCCAACATTGACACCCCTATGGGTGATACCATGTTTATTAGTCTATATAAATGAAAAAAAAAGAAAAAAGAAAAAAAAAAGGGCTACTCTCTAATAAAACATACTTTTAAAAACAACTAGTCGTTAACGTGTGCTATACACGGGAACCTACCTATTTATGAAGTAGACAAAAATAATTTAATAAAATCTTAAATTGATTAAGAAACTATATCATTGCATGATTTATTCTTGTATGACTTCAATTTGTGTTACAATTTGATAAAGAAGCCAATATAATACAAAAATGGGTTATATTCAAAAGAATAATCCATGACTATAACCATTGAAAGGAATAAAAAGATTCAGAACTTACAAATTAAAAAAATATATATATATATATATATATGTGTGTGTGTGTGTGCGCGCGCGCGCGCGTGTGAGAGAGAGAGAGATTATACAATAGAGAAATATAAGAAAAATATGTGTTACCATTAAAAGAATAATTCAAAAAGATGTGGGCATTAAGAGATGGGCTGAAGCTAGCTAATAGTATTGGAATCCAGAGCTTGGTTGTGGAACTAGACGTGAAAGTGATAGTGGAACTTCTCCATTCTAACAACAGGACTAATGGAATTTTGTCTTTTATGCTTGATGACTGCAGATCCTTACTCGGCAAGCTTCACCAAGTTCGTGTGGAACATGTTTACCGGGAAGGGAATAAAGCAGCAGATGCTTTGGCCAAATGGGGCACAACCATGTCAGAGAGTTTTGTTATTTTTGATTTGCCCCCTAGTTCTGATATTCTATCTATAGTTAGCATGGATGTATCTGATATGCATTTTTGTAGAACTGTGAACGTTAGCCTTGCCCCTGTGGTGAGGCAGTGATTGTTTGGTTGTGGTTTGTTTTTATATATATATATATATATATATATCCTCTTAACTAAAAAAAATAATTCAAATGTTAAAACTTATGAAAGACCAAAAAATATTAAAGAATCATAACATTTACTTTCTATAAATTTTTGAAACAAAATAAAATGTATGTGATTACACAATAGATAAATATAAAAGAAAAATTGATTACCTTCAAATAAATAATGCATGGTATAATTATTGAAATCTGCTAAACATGTTAAAATACTGCAAAAATTAACATAAATTCAGATATATAATTAAAGAATAAGTTATTGAAACAATTAAAAATATATATATATATATATGACTATTCAAAAGAGAAATATAAGAAAAAGAAAAAAGTACATGAACCCATGAAGCAATAAGTTTTAAATTTTAGCAGATCTAAATAAAAATAAAAAATAAAAAATAAAAAGAAAAAAGAAAAGAGTTTGCTGCAAACCTGTTTGTTATATTAGCTTATTGCTTTATGTGAAGAGAACTACATTCATCCAAACCTACTGTAACCATCTTAGGCTTCTTAGCATCTTTGGTGATGTGTTTGCCCATGAGATGTTCTCTGTAGGTAAGGAGGCGGCTACAAATAGTTTGAGAACTATTGAGTGTTTACAATTTGGTGCTTTCTCCTTTAAAAAAGATACCGGTTTGTAAATTTTAAGAAAATAAATTAATTCTTAAATGAAATCTTGCAAATTTAGAGATAAATTACCAACATTTGAGTTTGAGTTTAAATTGGACTTGTTAGAGAAATAGAATTTTACTCCTTGTTAAGTTTGTTTTAAAAAAATAATTTTAAAAAATAAAAATAATTTTAAAAATAATCATTTTTTTTATAAAATTTTATAATTTTATTTAAATATTGTGTTGACGTGAAAAATTGTGAGAGTTTCAAAGGTTTCAGTTATATATATATATATATAGATTATTAAAGGATATTTTTATTTTTATTTTTATTTATCAAAATGATGTTTGTATTTTTTTTAGCAGGCATAAAACTTGCTTACTTATATCAATAACAGTATCATACAATTATCAAATTTGTAAACACATATAGTATGATTAAATTATTACACCACTCTTATTGCAATAGTATGATCTATCACAACGAAATTTTTTATTACAACGAACCTCTATTGCAACGAATTTTTTCGTTGCCCACTGCTGTGATAAAGTCTGTGACAATAGACTATTGCAACAAAATTTTTCTTGTTTTTTATTAACTGAATTGATTTTCTTTTTAACTTTTTAGCACAATGTCCACTGAGAGACAATACAGAACAGATGAAGCAATATCTTGGGGAAATTCGTGAAACAATTGCTAAGTTTCTTTAACATTTTTTGATTTAATTTCTTTTTTTATCAGTTGTAAGTTCATTTAATTATAGTAGTTAATTTATTTTATAATCTTTTTTATCTCCATTCTCCAGTTGTTACTATTTGCTGGTGTGATAAAATTTTTGAAGATGGAAGACAACTTTTTAATCAAGTGATTAATAACTACGATGCAAAGATGGCTCTTCTCATTAGGAGATGAAGCAACCACTGGACTTGAAGCACCACTTGAAGCTCATTTTGGTAATAGGAACAAGTTTCACAGGTATTTTACTGAACTATCCCAACAAATTTTTTATTGCAATGAGTCTCATTTCGTTGCAATAAACCTCTATTGCAAAGAAAATTTTTCGTTGCTATGTGATAAAGTTTGTGGCAATAGACTATTGCAATAAAAATTTCGTTGCAATAGTTTGTTGCAATAAAAGATTTTTATTATCATTAAAAATACTTTATTGCAACAAAAAATATTGTGACTACAAATATTTTATTAAAATAATTTCTACATCTTTGACATCAATGATGTTGTTTGCATCTTTGAGATAAGCAGCAATCGTTGCGCTCCATTTTACAAAGTGAGAGACTGCAACCAAAAAATCTTCCTTGGTTGCTTCATGCAATTTCACATTCAATTTTCGAGTGTGTGATTCTTTACGTTCGTTTATCCTAACCAGAATAGCCCTCTTTGCATTATAGTTATCAATCATTTGATTAAAAGAAGTCTGTGGCAATAGACTATTGCAATAAAAATTACATTGCAATAGTTTGTTGCAATAAAAGATTTTTAATAGACTATTGCAATAAAAATTACGTTGCAATAGTTTGTTGCAATAAAAGATTTTTATTATCATTAAAAATACTTTATTGCAACAAAAAATATTGTTACTATAAATATTTCATTACAATAATTTCTACATCTTTGACATCTTCCATCTCCAAAATGATGTTGTTTGCATCTTTGAGATAAGCAGCAATCGTTGCGCTCCATTTTACAAAGTGAGAGACTGCAACTAGAAAATCTTCCTTGGTTGCTTCATGCAATTTCACATAAATTATATTGCAATCACTTGCAATTTCTCCTAATTAGCACAAAACTTAAATGATAAAAAATAAAAATAAATAAATAAATAATTCCGAATTGCCTTTTTCATTTTTATTTTTTTAACAGATAGTCCAAAACAAATACTAGGACAAAAAACAAAATCAACTCTCCAACTGACTCGCCCCTACCCGCACGTGTCCTCAGACATGGAAGGTGAATCAGACAAGTAATCCAACGTGTCGTGACTGGGTGAAACCTCGACCCCACGTATCTCAAAATTGAATTTCAATTAATTTTTACGTATGGGTGTGTGTTGTGTTACCTTGTTCTACTGCTTTTTTTTTTCCTCCATTCTTTTCTCTCTCTGTTCTTTCCTTTATACTTCGTTTAAGTTGAAATTAATAACATAACTCATACACGCGACATAAGAATTCAATCCATATCCATATCAATAGAAATAAAAACAAGAACAAGAAGAAGAACAGGAAAGAAATTTTTTGAAATTCAATTTGGATACAAATATCCTAATTAGTTATCAACAATCTGTTGGTCACAACAATTTACCAAAACGAAACTAACTATTATCCATCATGGTTCTATGATCCATCATAAGTGCATTTCCTTGACAAAAAGTAAAGATAGAAAGGAGTGGATCTACATGTTTGTCCTTTTTTTATTCATTAACTACTCGCAAAATTATCATATGATCTCTGTAAAAGGAATGTCAGCGCCTTCAAGAAGTTTTTTGATCTCCCAGGATAGACGATCACTTATAGTGCGCAAATTAATTGTCCTGGTGAGTGGGAAGAGCTTATGGACGTTGATTATAATTTCCGCATCTTTGACATCTTCCATCTCCAAAATAATATTGTTTGCGTCTCTGAGATAAGCCGCAATCGATGCACTCCATTTCACAAAATGAGAGACTGCAACCAGAAATCCTCCTTCGCTGCTTCATGCAACTTCACATTCAACTTCACATTCAACTTTCGAGTGGATGATTAGTGACATTGGCTCATCCTAACGAGAATAGCTCTCTTTGCATTGTAGTTATCAATTACTTCATTGAAAATTTTCCTTCAATCTTCAAAGATTTGATCACTCCAGGGAATAGGAAGAACTAGAAAATGGAGATAAACAACTATAATTAAAATGAACTAACTGATAAAAAAAGAAATTAAATAAAAAAAATGTTAATTATAAAACTTACCAAATCTTTCACGAATATCCTGGAGATAGTGCTCCATTTGTTCAGTGTTTACTCCCCGTGGAGATTGAGCTAAAAATTTAAAAAGAAATTAAAATCAATTCAGTTAATAAAAAACGATAAAGGAAGAAAATTATAAAAACTTAACAACATGAGCTAGCACTGATTCATCTTCTTCAACTGCTTCATCGATCAACTTATTAATTTCCCTCAAAATCCAACGAAGGTTCCTTTTGATCATTCTCACACTTTTCTTAGGCGCCATTTTTTTGAGTTGTTTGGCTATGAATTTTGATTTTGTGCGTGGATAGTCCTTGTAGCCACTACTCATATTTATAGTACATTAGCTATAGGTTTTAAGCGAGAGATACGGTTAAAGAATTAATTTGAAAATCATGAATTAAGCTTTTACTTCATTAATGTGCAATTAATTAATATATACATAGAACTATTCATACTAAATTTATTATTATTATTAATGTGCAATTAATTTACATATTTATCCTCGTTAGTTGAAAACTTGTAAGTGAGTATAATAAGGGTATTTTAGGCATTAAAATTGAGGAATCCAAACAGGAGAAGCCTCTTAAATAATAGTATAGATATATTGAAAAAGCTATCAAACCCTAATTTATTTTATATATCTATACTATTATTTAAGGGGCTTTCCATATTTGGATTCCTCATTTTTTTTTGTTCAAAAATGTCCCTATATCCTTTTGTTTAAGTAGAGATAGAACTAAAAGACAATTTGGTGAAGAAGAATGAGAGAAACTGGCAAAGAGAGAAATTGTCAAAGTGTACGTGAATTTGTGGGTCTTAAAGTATAGGAGTTTTAATTTCCATATTTATCCTCGTTAGTTGAAAACTTGTAAGTGGGTATAATAAGGGTATTTTAGGCATTAAAATTGAGGAATCCAAACAGGAGAAGCCTCTTAAATAATAGTATAGATATATAGAAAAAGCTATCAAATCCTAATTTATTTTATATATCTATACTATTATTTAAGGGGCTTTCCATATTTGGATTCCTCATTTTTTTTTTTGTTCAAAAATGTCCCTATATCCTTTTGTTTAAGTAGAGATAGAACTAAAAGACAATTTGGTGAAGAAGAATGAGAGAAACTGGCAAAGAGAGAAATTGTCAAAGTGTACGTGAGTTTGTGGGTCTTAAAGTATAGGAGTTTTAATTTCCATATTTATCCTCGTTAGTTGAAAACTTGTAAGTGGGTATAATAAGGGTATTTTAGGCATTAAAATTGAGGAATCCAAACAGAAGAAGCCTCTTAAATAATAGTATAGAGATATATTGAAAAAGCTATCAAATCTTAATTTATTTTATATATCTATACTATTATTTAAGGGGCTTTCCATATTTGGATTCCTCATTTTTTTTGTTCAAAAATGTCCCTATATCCTTTTGTTTAAGTAGAGATAGAACTAAAAGACAATTTGGCGAAGAAGAATGAGAAAAACTGGCAAAGAGAGAAATTGTCAAAGTGTACGTGAGTTTGTGGGTCTTAAAGTATAGGAGTTTTAATTTACATATTTATCCTCGTTAGTTGAAAACTAGTAAGTGGGTATAATAAGGGTATTTTAGGCATTAAAATTGAGGAATCCAAACAGGAGAAGCCTCTTAAATAATAGTATAGAGATATATTGAAAAAGCTATCAAATCCTAATTTATTTTATATATTTATACTATTATTTAAGGGGCTTTCCATATTTGGATTCCTCATTTTTTTTGTTCAAAAATGTCCCTATATCCTTTTGTTTAAGTAGAGATAGAACTAATAGACAATTTGGTGAAGAAGAATGAGAGAAACTGGCAAAGAGAGAAATTGTCAAAGTGTACGTGAGTTTGTGGGTCTTAAAGTATAGAAGTTTTAATTTACATATTTATCCTCGTTAGTTAAAAACTTGTAAGTGTGTATAATAAGGGTATTTTAGGCATTAAAATTGAGGAATCCAAACAGGAGAAGCCTCTTAAATAATAGTATAGAGATATATTGAAAAAGCTATCAAATCCTAATTTATTTTATATATCTATACTATTATTTAAGGGACTTTCCATATTTGGATTCCTCATTTTTTTTGTTCAAAAATGTCCCTATATCCTTTTGTTTAAGTAGAGATAGAACTAAAAGACAATTTGGTGAAGAAAAATGAGAGAAACTGGCAAAGAGATAAATTGTCAAAGTGTACGTGAGTTTGTGCGTCTTAAAGTATAGGAGTTTTAATTTACATATTTATCCTCATTAGTTGAAAACTTGTAAGTGGGTATAATAAGGGTATTTTGGCATTAAAATTGAGGAATCCAAACAGGAGAAGCCTCTTAAATAATAGTATAGATATATTGAAAAAGCTATCAAATCCTAATTTATTTTATATATCTATACTATTATTTAAAGGGCTTTCCCTATTTGGATTCCTTATTTTTTTTGTTCAAAAATGTCCCTATATCCTTATGTTTAAGTAGAGATAGAACTAAAAGACAATTTGGTAAAAATACAACTCTAACTCCCATTAAAATATTGCCTAAAAAATAGGGTCACTCTCCAATTTTTTTTTTTTTGGGGAAAAATTCTACTATTAATTTTTAAATTACTTTATCCACTTATAAATTAGATCTTCAAAATAAAAATTATATATAAAAAATAAAAACACAAATTTTATTTTGCTACAAAATACTAAATAGAACCACTAAAATAAAATTAAAAAAAGCCTCATCACACGTGCGAAGCGCGTGTGATGAGGCTAGTGTATATATATATATATATATATTTATATTCATTTTGTGTGCCAATCATTCAAAGGCAGCTAAAAGCTAGTTTTGTATCCTAGAAACACGCAATGTCAAAATGCTAGAGCATAGAGATCATAACTAAAACAGAACTCTACATAAATTAGGCCAAAATGAGAAATTAACCCTGATTTTTAAACATTATAATTAGTAAGTCACATTTTCAAACTATATTTTATACTAGCATCTCGAGACTAAGAGGCTCAATTTTGGACTATAAATGGGTCGATTTTCATGTTCTGATCGGGTTTGAGTTGGCATTTTTTTTACGTGACGTTCACTTGTAAATGAGTCTCTAAGACTCGATTTACATCCATATTACATCATATTATATCATATCATATTATCATATTATATATAATAAAAATTGGGCTTAGACGCCATAGTTGCGTCGCGTGACTTTACAAAATTGCAGAAATTTTATTAAATTTTTAGATTTTTAAAGAACTAAAAAGGAATAGTATACTATCAGGACTCTCATTCTTATCATTAAATAAAATTATATTAACATTATTTTTTTATTTGTTAGGATATATTTCTTAAATTAAGGGATAATATTTAACATACAAAAATTTAATTTAGATAATATTTATCATCTAATTAACATTATTTTTTTTTATTTGTTAGGATATATTTCTTAAATTAGGGGATAATATTTAACATACAAAAATTTAATTTAGATAATATTTATCATCTACATTTTCAAAATTTTAATATTATTAAATTAATATTATTTTATCAGGATATCAAGCTACAAAACTTGATTATCAAGGGATAAGCACAATCCAAATTCTTTATGAGGTAATTAATATAAACATATCCCAAGAAACAGTATATATCTCCAATAATTTGATAATCTTTATCTATTCCAAAAAATAGTATATATCTCCATTAATTTGATAATTTCTACGTTGATGACATTTAAATATATATATATATATATATATCAAAATTCCTTATAGCTATCAACCACGTTCTTTTTCTCTATTTAAAAAAAAACGCAGAAGCAGAGAAAATCTCCAACATTGATGGGGAGGAGAAAACCTAGACAGTTCCACTTCTCAAGCTTTTCTCATTTCTAGATTCCACTGATGTTGCATCGATGATTGTTGGCACCGTTGGAGTCATTGCAAGTGGGTTAAGCATGCCCCTTATGACAATATTGTTTGGCCAAATGATCAATAGCTTTGGCAACAACTAGAGTAGCAACATAGATATTGTTAGTATAATTTCCAAGGTAAATAGACAATACACGGGCTAAGAAAATAAGGTTTATAGCATGTATAGGAATGCATTTGAATCCTTGATCCTTCTTTTATATTTTTAGAATTAATGATTAAATATGGTTAGAATTAATAGATTAATTTTAACAATTTTCATATTTGATTTTTATGTTACATCAAATTATCAAGATGTTCTACATGTGTATTCTTGAATTATAAACTTTAATTTTAATTTATAATATTATCAAGATTATAGTAATTTTAGATTTATCAATTGTTTAGTACTTTAAAAAAAAAATTATCAATTTAAAATTTAATTTGGAATTATCAATTTAATTTAGTTTTAGAAAGAAATCTTACCTCTTATTTTAGTAAGATAATTATTTATACTTGATAATTTTTTCTTTTATCTTTATTGAATCTATTAAAATATATAATTATTTATACATTTATTTTCTAAGTTTTTTCATAAAACCGTGCAACGCACTGGCCTATAACTAGTTTACAATAAAATGAAAAGATCTTGGCCTTTACACCTTCTGACCTTAACAACAAAGAAAATATTATTTTTGACGACAACAACAACCACAACCACAACAGCAATGATTCCATCGACTTCTTCGAGTTCTTCAACAACCTCAGTTACTCTGAAAATGTGTGTTCATCAGAGGAAAAAAAAAAAAAAAACCCTGAAACAAAAACATGGGTTGCAGTGAGAAAGGCCTCGCGGCCTAGGTCAAGCTGCGGCTTGAGTCGCGCTATGGCTTGGGTCGCGCTGGGCCTGAGTCGCGTTGCGACTTGGGTCGCGCTAGGCCTAGGTCGACTTGAGCTTGCATCTCCATTTCTTCTTCTTCTTCTTCCTCTTCTTCTTCTCTCCTTCTTTCTTTTTTTCTTTCTTTTCGCGTTTTTGTTGTTTCTGCATTTTGGGTCTTCTGAGTATGAATGTTTGTAATTATTTTTGGGTTATAAATCAATTCTTAGAGACTCGATTTCCAGGTAGACGTCACGGGGAAAAACATCAGACCTGATCAACACATGGAAATCGAGTCTTTTAGACTCAAGATGCTAGTAAAAAATATAGTTTGAAAACATTGTCTAGTAACTAGATAGTTGGGAAATCTTGGTTAAATTCCAATTTTGGTCATATAAATTATATTGCAATCACTCGCAATTTCTCCTAATTAACACAAAACTTAAATGATAAAAAATAAATAAAAAATAAATAAAATAATTCCAAATTGCCTTTTTCATTTTTCTTTTTTTAACAGATAGTCCAAAACAAATACTAGGACAAAAAACAAAATCAACTCTCCAACTGACTCGCCCCTACCTGCACGTGTCCTCGGACATGGAAGGTGAATCAGACAAGTAATCCAACGTGTCGTGATTGGGTGAAACCTTGACCCCACGTATCTCAAAATTGAATTTCAATTAATTTTTACGTATGGGTGTGTGTTATGTTACCCTGTTCTACTGTTTTTTTTTTCCTCCATTCTTTTCTCTCTCTGTTCTTTCCTTTATACTTCGTTTAAGTTGAAATTAATAACATAACTCATACACGCGACATAAGAATTCAATCCATATCCATATCAATAGAAATAAAAACAAGAACAAGAAGAAGAATAGGAAAGAAATTTTTTGAAATTCAATTTGGATACAAATATCCTAGTTAGTTATCAACAATCTGTTGGTAACAACAATTTACCAAAACGAAACTAAATATTATCCATCATGGTTCTATGATCCATTATAAGTGCATTTCCTTGACAAAAAGTAAAGATTGAAAGGAGTGGATCTACATGTTTGTCCTTTTTTTATTCATTAACTACTCGCAAAATTATCATATGATCTCTGTAAAAGGAATGTCAGTGCCTTCAAGAAGTTTTTTGATCTCCTGGGATAGATGATCACTTATAGTGCGCAAATTAATTGTCCTGGTGAGTGGGAAGAGCTTATGGACGTTGATTATAATTTCCGCATCTTTGACATCTTCCATCTCCAAAATAATATTGTTTGCATCTTTGAGATAAGCTGCAATCAATGCACTCCATTTCACAAAATGAGAGACTGCAACCAGAAAATCCTCCTTCGCTGCTTCATGCAACTTCACATTCAACTTTCGAGTGGATGATTAGTGACATTGGCTCATCCTAACGAGAATAGCTCTCTTCGCATTGTAGTAATCAATTACTTCACTGAAAATTTTCCTTCCATCTTCAAAGATTTGATCACTCCAAGGAATAGGAAGAACTGGAAAATGGAGATAAACAACTATAATTAAAATTAACTAACTGATAAAAAAAAGAAATTAAATAAAAAAAATGTTAATTATAAAACTTACCAAATCTTTCACGAATATCCTGGAGATAGTGCTCCATCTGTTCAGTGTTTACTCCCCGTGGAGATTGAGCTAAAAATTTAAAAAGAAATTAAAATCAATTCAGTTAATAAAAAAACATAAAGGAAGAAAATTATAAAAACTTACCAACACGAGCTAGCACTGATTCATCTTCTTCAATTGCTTCATTGATCAACTTATTAATTTCCCTCAAAATCCAACGAAGGTTCCTCTTGATCATTCTCACACTCTTCTTAGGCGCCATTTTTTTGAGTTGTTTGGCTATGAATTTTGATTTTGTGTGTGGGTAGTCCTTGTAGCCACTGCTCATATTTATTGTACATTAGCTATAGGTTTTAAGCGGGAGATACGGTTAAAGAATTAATTTGAAAATCATGAATTAAGCTTTTACTTCATTAATGTGCAATTAATTAATATATACATAGAACTATTCATACTAAATTTATTATTATTATTATTAGAAATAAATAAGCCCCTTTGCACAATTTAGAAACAAATATGAGGATAGTGGGTCACCTTGGTGTAACACACCTCATCATAATATTCACTCATTTTGCATGAAAACCCATTTTAATCATGATTTTTTCCAAACATTCCCAATCCACCTGATCATAAACTTTACTGATATTCAACTTCAGAGCCATTTCCCCCACCTTCCCACACATTTTTTGGCTTAGGTGATGCATTGTTTCAAGGGTCACCAGGACATTATCCGTGATATGGCATTTAGGCATAAAAGCATTTTGGTTTTCATTAATAATGTGAGAAAACAAACGCTTCAATCAATTAGCCAGCACCTTTGAGGCAAGCTTGGAGACAACATTATTAAGGCTAATGGGACGGTATTGGGCTATTTTTGTTTAGTTTTAAACCTTTGGAATGAGGACAATATGAGTCCCATTAAAATTTGGAGAAACAATGTCCAAGTTAAGAAAATCCAGTACTACTTGTGTCACACAATTACCAACTAGAGACCAATAATGCTGATAAAATAAAGGGGGAATACCATCAAGTCCTATTTCTTTTTTGGGTGCATCTATTTTAAAGCTTTGGATATTTCCTAGAGTCGAAAATCTTGAACTAATGTATCGTTCATCACATTAGAGACCACTGGGAGTATTGCATCTACCACTATCGAAGTATCTATGGGGCCATTAGTTTGTAAAATTGAAGATAAGTAATTCACTACAATAACTTCCATGATAATCATCCTCTTGCAAAGTGCCATTTTAATCGCATAACCCTTTTATGGTATTTTGTTGGTGCCTATTGGATATGCTTTAGTGTGGAAAAAACTTGTGTTTTGATCCCCCCAACTAGCCACATATTCTAGACCTTTAATTTCACATTGGGGTTTTAGCCTCAAATCAAATATTTAAACTTTTCCGAACCTCTTGAAGCTCTTCCTCAATAGCTCTAATTGTTGGAAGTAGTTCTAGTTGCTGTAACTTTTGCTATAGTCTTGCTATCTTATGTCCCACATGCCCAAACTCCACCTTATTCCATACCAGCAACCTCACACAACACCTATCAATGCAATTTGTAAAAGGGAAGCCACCGAATTTACACAGACCCTCCTGCCAAGACTTTGAAACCACTTCATCGCACCTAGGGTCATGTAGCTACATTTCTTCAAATCAAAAGATATTGTGATTAGCTCCTGGCCATGCCACATTATAGTTATTTATTAGAAGAGCCAACAAGGAATAGTCCAAAGTGGATATAGCTACATGGTTCACATTAACTCCCTCAAATTTTAATTTTCAATCATTAGTCACCAGAGCACGGTCCAGTCGGATCTTAAGTCTTCCCTCGATCTCCAGGTTGGTTTTTAAACCAAGTAAATGGGGCTCTAATAAACCTGAGATCATGGAAGCCACAACTATGAATGATAGTCCGAAATTTGTTCATTTGTCTAGCCAGTCTCACATTGCCCCCTGATTTTTTCAAAGTACTAGTGATTTCGTTGAAGTCCCCAATACATAGCTTTGGTAGGTGGATGGATTGACTAAAAGATTCCAACAATGCCCAAGTTTCTTCTCTCTTGCTTGTTTTCGAGTGGCCATAGAACCCTATTAGCCTTCAAACGTCACCATTATTTACATAGTACACATAGGCATCAATATGCCATTGAGAACATCTATGAACCTCAACCTTTGATGTTGGCATCCACAGCGCGATGAAGAAGAAGGGAGGAGGTTGGGTTCACGGTAGTGGCAGTGATGACTTGCGGAGGCACAGAGAGAGAGTCTTACCAAATGAGAGAAATAGACTCCAGAAAAAAAAAAAAAATAGTTGTTGAGGTGGGAAATGAATAAAAAATAAAAAATTGGGCCAAAAGTTGTGCAAGAAAGGCCAAAATTTTGGCTGAAATTTCACATATTGTGGAATTTCTTAAGTGCCGCTAAAAGTATTTAAAAGTTTAGGTTTTTAGTAGCGCTCTTAAAGCGCCGCTAAAGAGTTTTTAACTAAAAAAATTGGTTATGTTAATAATTCTTGCAACAGTTAATTAAAAATGCTGCTATAGAAATTAAAAAAAAAAAAAAAAAAAAAAAAAAACTGCTGGAATTAATATAGCATTTGTGACGTTTTTTATAAATGCCGTTATTATTTGAGTCTATTGCAGCGTTTATTTTTTAAAACATTGCGATATACATGTTATCTACTAGCATTCTATAAAAACGCCGCAATACACCTTTAATTGCATTAGTTTTAGAAACGCTGCAAAAAAAAAAAGGTCGCTAATGCCTAATTATTTTGTAATGACTCCATGAGATATAGTGAGAATAAAATTCCAATATAGTCCAATAATAGATTTATTAAAAATGCATATTAAATAGTATAACAATGATATAAGTTACAATGGGTGTAACTTGACTTTAAAAAAATTGATATAATTATATGAAAATATAATTACAAAGCTTAGACTATGTTTTATGGGAAGAAAATATTAATGATTAATAGAGAAGATGGAAAAATGGGGAGGACAAGAAGTTTTACCTAATTTAGTATGATATAAATGAGGAAGAAAGGAGAGGGGTGGGTGATGAATTTTCACGTATCCCATGATAAACCATCCACCCATTTTGGTAGGAAAATGGGGAGAAAAGTTACAACTTTTGGGTTGGATTAGGTCACTCCAACTTGTTAACATTTGACTTTATAAAAGAGAAATATATTGAATCTTGATGTGAAATATGGAGAGTTTTGATTATCATGATAATCTTCTTTAAGAGAATGAGAAATTAAATAATATATTTGAAACTTAAAAGAGTTTAGTCGTATATGAAAAAAAATTAAGAAAATATAATTCACCATAACATAATTTAGAAAAATATATGGACCACCTAAAAAAGGAATAATATGAATCAAACACACCAAAAATAATAAATTGATATATTTTTAGAGATTGATAGATGAAAAATAAATTTAAAAATTGTTTAATTTTTAAGGAGAACAAATTATGTTCCACAAAATTTAGAGAACAAATTATAAATTATTTCATAACTATAACATAACTATCAATTCTCATGCATCGCGTGAGTATTTATATAATTGTCAATGAAGTGGCTCTTCTTTCTACACAAACATCTCCTCTCAAAGCATCACCAAAGAGGACCAAATGAACTGAAATAGATGGAATGAATCGAAGTGAACCAAAATGCTATATTAATGTGACTTAACATAAGTATAGTAATGATAAATACTATGCTTCAATATTAAGAAATTATTATATTGATTGTAAAGAAAGATATGAAGTTGAATGCAACATGTATAATCAACGTCGCACAGGAGCTCAGATGGTTGTATAAGAGATCTAGGGTTCAATCCCCGCCTACACCAAAACCAATTGGTGTCTTGGTCTGATAATAAAGAGCTATTATCAAGAGCAGACGCCATAGGTTAAAACTCTCTCTCTCTCAAAAAAAAAAAAAAAAAAAACATATCACAGGAGCTAGGGTGCTCCATTAGATTAATGTTGTAAAGTTCGATGTAAACTCAAATATTTTCTTGATATGGTTGACAAAATTAAGGAATGATTTTCGAAAGAGTTTCAAGCTAAGTCAATAACATTTAAAAAACTATTAATTGATCCTACAACTGAAGATTAGGATCCTTAAGGATCCCATGTCCTATCTCTCTTTTGGGTTTTACAAAAGTCTTTAAATAAATAAGGTTTTTAATTTTCACATCCATAGTTGACCATCAGAACCACTAAGTGATATTGTAGTCATTTGACAATCCAAAAAGAAACAGAGAGAGAAACATGAATATCTTAGGAGGCAACACTCTTGGGTTGCTATGAGAGGTACATAATTTTGTTCTATTAAGAATCCATGGCTGTGTGGTATAACCATCTTTGAATGAAAAATATAAATTTTGATTAGGAAAAGTTAACGAATGCCCTAATGACATATATTAGTAAACCATTATTAGTCAATTTTTTTTTTTAATAATTTTTTCAATTTTCCATAAAAAATTGTATAAAAGCTTCCTTAAGTTCACTGGTTAACATGACCCAATTTTATTTCATATTGCTTTCACAAAACTATTGGTTTTTTATTCTAAGCTCTAGTTTGTAAATCCTATCCTTTGATGATGTGCACGCTATAAGTCAGATGGTCCAAGATTTATTTATTTTTTTAGAAAAGAAAATGTTGTGTGTGTGTTTTGGGGGGAGGAGAAAACTAATACTGGGCTGGGAAAGAGAGTAACAATTAAAATGGCTCACCCCATTATCGCCCAAAGGAAAAGAAAAATAATAAAAGCCCATCTTCACATATCATGTCCAGCCCATCTTTGCTGGAGTACTTTGCTTTGAGACCCCTCTCTCTCTTCTATCTTTTTTTCTATGCTGTGGGTGTGGTGGGTCTGTGTTTGTGTTGCTGGGTGTGGTGGGTTTGTGTTTGGTTGATTTGGGGTTGTTGGGTTTAAGGTTGCTGGGTTTGTGTTTGTGTTTGTATTGTGGCTGAGTTGGGGTGGGGTTGCTGGCTTTTTGGTTCTTCTTATCATAGGAGTTTCACACTGGTGGTGGTGGTGTCGTGAGTGCTTAAAGATAGTGAAGAATAGAGAAAAATTAATAAATAAATGAATTGTTTATTGTCATAGATATATTATTTTATTGTATTGTTTATGATATTTTATTGTGTTAAAAGTTAAAATAAAACCACTGATGTTGGATGTTTTATAAAGTAAGAAGGTAAAATAGATAAAATAGCTTTTGGTGGAGCCAAATAGCTAAAATTATGGCTTTACCAATGTGGATGCTCTAACAGTGAATAACAATCTGTCACTTAAGATTTGTTGTGAAAATGAAGATTTGTTTTGAAAGTATGCAAAACTGTTGTGAAAATAACATTTTTAGAATATTTATCCGTGATTTGCGGGGCCAAAAGCATATCTAGTCCTTGTAAATTGTTAAATTAGTCAAAATAATTCATATATTAATATTATCTACTATTTGTTTTTCAAATATTTTGGGGGCCAAGGCCCCTTTTGGCCCCAATGTGGCTTCCTCACTGGGAGTTTTGTGTGATAGTAAAATGCCTATTAAGTTAAAATGGAAAATTTCATAAGACTAAATGTTTGAGATGATTTGGCCATGTTCAAGGAGAAAGATTAATGCATTGTAAGAAAGAGTGACCAAGGGGAAAAAAAATGTAGAGGACCAAAAATTACATTAGTAAAAAAAAAAAAAAAAAAAAAGACTTCATTTAAAGAAGTAATAAAAAGTATAACTTTAGATAAAATAAAATTGAGGAAAGAATATATGGGGCTGATCCTAACTAATCTGTCGAGGATCAATAACCAACCCAAAATTTTGTGACTAAAGCTTTGTTGTTGTTGTATGAATTTTTGGTAACAACTGTTTCTTCTGAATTGGAAAGTTCTTGTGGAGTTGGTTACCCTTGAGTATTTTTTCTCTTAAAGAGTTTTTCTAAAGTTTTCCACTTCATCATCAGAAAGTTCTTGTGGGTTGGTTATCCTTGAGTATTTTTTTCTCTTAAAGAGTTTTTCTAAAGTTTTCCACTTCATCATCAGAATCCATATATTCTTTTTAATTTTAATTTTTATTGCTTCGTATGTTCTTTTTAATTTGTATTTATATTGCTTTGGACTGTGGTGATTATTACTGTGGTTGTGTCCTTTGTTAAACTGCTAATTTTGGGTATAAATAACAATTAATCCATTACCTTGCTTTGTTGGGGTCAATCTAGATATTCTCACATATGTTAAAGACTTATTTGTATTTCTAATATCATTTCGTATCCTAATATCTGCATTAGGTTTATCCAACATGCCTATCAATACTGTATATGTAGCTTTAATTTGAAATTAAAATCCAGTAGGTTTTGGCTGTGTGCGCACTTGCATATGATTATAGCACAACTGTACTAGAGAAAAAATAATAAGTAGCTCAAATTTTATATCAAATCATACCACGTTATCTGTATCAAAACTCAATAAATGAAAGACATGTGTGTAAAAATAACTACCCACCAATGCATGTTTTTTTATTTGACACCATTAACATAGTATCATTTAATACCAAATACCTTCTTCAGCCAAAGAGGGGAGTGTCAAATACCTCAGTAACAATCTTCAAGATAGATACGTGTAAAAAGACACGTAAACTTAATAAAGAAACTCCAAAATCAACCTTTTTGACACTGCTATTTTAATATTTGGTAGATACTCTTGTAATGTTGACGCAATGACAGACGAAGAATGATAACTGGGGAGAAATAAATGAAACTATGAGGCTGGCAGGCGGCAGCTGAGCTAATTTTATAAATAAAGGGGAAAAAAAAGGGAAGGCTCTAGTTCTCTTTCTTTCTTTATCAATATCTACTAATGTGTAAAAAATACAAAATTACAATTCTAACCTACAAAAGACAAGCCAAAAAAATGCAAGCACCAACATCCACTAATGTGTAAAAAAATACAAAATTACAATTCTAACCTACAAAAGACAAGCCAAAAAAATGCAAGCACCAATATCCACTAATGTGTAAAAAAATACAAAATTACAATTCTAACCTACAAAAGACGAGCCAAAAAAATACAAGCACCGGTTGGACCTAATTTAGCTCAATTTGTGAGAGATTTTAATGTAATTTAAAAGTCTTTTTAAAGCCTTGCCACTGTCAATGGCTTCTCTGGCTCTATCTAGGGCCGCGGATATGTCCTCTGCACCATCACATCCCAGCAAGTGATCTACTATTCCGGCATTTAAGACGATCCGATCATAAGCAGGCCCTTTTTCACCATGAAGAGCTGCTAGACCCAATTCTATATTCTTTGAGACCTGTACTTGCAGAAAATATTATTACTTGTCATAAAAAGTTAAAAATGCCAAAGGTAACAAATGAATTTAAGTAGAACTACAAAAATGGATTCAATGCTAACTAGGTTACACCTGCACAATACCAAAGCCAGAACTTTTTCTCGCACAGGTTGCAGAAAAAATTGCTAATACTTGTGTGAGTATATGTATCAACTACCAAGTATGCCTTTTAATATGACACGTGTTATTGTTTTATATAGTAAAATTTATATCAAAATAATTTTTCCAATGCTCAAAACAAATATTTTCTTTCAGAAATTAGCTTTTACTTATATATTTGTGCTTTTGTGCTCTTACGTTCTTTAATTATTCTAAAATCATTTGTAAATGATTACAGTTAAAAAAACACTCAAAAACCCATTTTTCATCTTGTTTTGAAGTTTTGTTTTAAAAATATTAATGGCTGAAATTCGTGGTCTCAATCTAAGATCACGTTAGAAGGAGGCAATATAATCTTGTGGTAATAGGAGGGAGGAATTTTAAAAATCAAGGGCCTCCCCTCCCCCCTCCCTCTGCCTTAGTGCCACTGCAACTGAATTCCTTTTCCTTGACTGCCCAAATGACAACTTCATGGAAATACTTAGGAGGTAGAAGACAACATTTAGATAATTTATTATCAGGAATGTGGCTGCCAACTGCCGAGTGTATTTTCATCAAAAGAAAGGTCAGATGATAATCCATGCAGAAAAGAGAATAGAAGAGAACTCAGAAACTCTACCGATCTATCAGTTCTTGGAGTATTAGTAGGTTCAAAACCATAGTCCATGGCATTGACCTCGAGATTGAAATTCTGACGTGATACACCTGCAACAGTAAATTGTAAGGTTTCAGTATTAATGATAAAAGAATGGTGCCAGAATCTCAATCAATTGAACTGATCTGACAAAAGTGAAGTACATACTCTCAACTAAATACATAGATAAAGACATGAATACAAGGGAACACAATGAAGATAAGGTAGCAAAATGATACAAACCATCAACTTCGAAAGCAGACGCCATACTTAGTGAACGGAAACCTGAGCAGTAGTTTACAGGAAATCCTTTTGAAATGCTAGCTGACCGCAATCTTGTTGTCATCGAGAGGGCCCCTTCCTCACCCTACATTAACAGCATAATCAGATTATATCAAGTGGTTAGCTTGGAATACCTTGTGGATACTTGAATTACTGAATGACATTATACCAGACCATCTTGACATTAAATGAGAGCAAGCACACCCCTTTTTCTTAATTAGCAAATGCCCTTTCAATGCAAAGTTGTTGAAAGTTAAATTTATAAAAATCCGACATAGCAATAGAATTTATAAAAGCAAAGTTGTGACCTTCACTACCAAGCCAGAATGAACACCTCTTCTCTTCATAAGCATCAACAGTGGTTCCTCATAACCATCATGATAAAATCCAGCAACCATTGCTTCCTTCCCTCGAGCCTGTTCAGAAAATGAAACTTTTTACATTCTGGACAACCAAGCTCCTCAGACTTACAAGGGTGGTTGACAAATTTTCATCCTAAAAAAAAGTTTTATGTACACACGCATAAACATGCATGCGATGTTCATGACTGATAATTTACTTTAAAGTAGGTACATCAATTGCAGATTAAGTAAATAAAAACAATTTAGAAACATTTTAACTTGCTGTAGATTCTGATGTATGGAAGAATCTAGATTTTTATATACTACAAGGCCATTTGAGCTTTTTCACTCCATGAAGTATTCATCAAGAAGCAGCAATGACCAACAGTAAAAGGTAATAATACAGTAATTAAATAATGACGGGTCTCACCTTCACAAATTGCTGAACCTTTTCAGCTGTTGCCACAGGGGGGCGCTTTTTTATATGCTCCCTCACACCAATCAATGAATATCTGCAATAATAATCTTTTTATAAGTATGAGCATCAGTTGAAATCACAAAAATCTTGTTATTAGCTTCAACCTGTTTAGTGTCAGTAAATATGACATGTTAGCATTCACAGCAGTAGAGCTAAAATTTTAGCATTTTTGCTCCACCAAAAGTTTATTTATTTTACCTACACACATGCTGCAGCAGTGGATCTATTTTAGCTTTCAACACAATAAAATAATATAAACATTACAATAAAATAATATATCCACTACAATAAAATAATATCTCACTATAATAAAATAATATATTTACTACACTCATACATCACAGCCACACACAGCCACAACTACAACCACCACCCCCACCACCACCACCACCACCCACAACAAAAGAAAAAAAAAAATCAACCAAGTCCACACATCATAGCCAAACACACAACCACCACCACCACCACCCACAACAAAAGAAAAAAAAAATCAACCAACCACCTACCACACCACCACCACACCACAGCCCACAGCAGGAAAAAAAAAAAACAAAAAGTGCTGATCGGCGTGGAAGGGCGATGGCGTGGGCTGGGATGGCGTGGGACGGCGTGGGTTGAGGCGTGGGCTGGGACGGCGTGGGCTGGGATGGCGTGAGAGGGCGACGGCGGGGACATGGACAGCGACGGCGTGGACTGCTTGATGAGAGCTTGATGAGAGTGATGAGAGAGCTGAGAGCTTGAGCTTGATGAGAGAGATGAGAGAGATGAGAGATGAGAGAGCAGATTATTTTAATCGGGGAGTTCAATAAAAAATTTTTTTTTTTTAGATGTCTGCTACAGTGCACATGTATTTATAAATGTGCACTGTAGCAAATCAGCAAAAAATTTTAAGTTTACCTCCACTGCTGCAAGGCCTTTTTGGTATGTTGGTGGAGCTAAAAAGCTATAAAAATAGCATTATAGCTTTTTAGCTCCACTGCTGTGAATGCTCAACCTAGAGCACACACAAGGTATGCCAAAAGATGTATAATTTTCCAGGGGCTTCCTCCTACCCCTGAATTTTCTTTTAAAGCATAATATAAGGAATCAAGGAATCTCAGTACCAATATACTTTAGAAGATGAAATCCTTAACTTAAATAACAGAGCACCAAGCAATTGAGTGCATCCATAATTTCATTTGAAAATCAAATGAGAGGAAGAAAAAGAAAATGTTAGAACTAGAGCCTAAGAAAGATGTAATTGGAAAATCACTTCTATTTTTATTTAAATCTCTTTTAGTTATCATGTCGAATGCATTAGACCGGAAAAGGGATGAACAACATAGGCGTTTGTGTATCTTCAACCTAGTGTAAAATTTCAAAGAAGACACAATTATCTGGACAAAAAATAAAAAAGCATTCATTCAATAAAGGTGATCCATTAAGAGGAGTAAAAAGCATCTTTAGTTGATTTCTCATATGAGATGATAGAAGCAAGTGCTTTCTATGACAAACTTGACTTGAACCTTGATGCACTTTGGTTTTATCAGAGACTAATAGGGAAAAAGCATCTGTAACTCTCTATCCATGTTAGCAGGGAGTAAATTAAAGATTCAGGTGGTTAATGAAAATCTCATAATCTTAGCTCCTTAAAGTAACTAGTTTAACATAAAGTCAGGGGAAACACATTCAAACTGAGATACTTTTTCTCAGTTTTTACTTCTTCTCTTTTCGGTGCACTGAAAACAAATATTCCTTCACAGAAATAAGGGGATTAATGGGATACGTTTTGCCACCAAAAAAAAAAAATGAAAGGCTTGGAATAGTACTATTTTGGTTAGATTTTCATACAGAGATGTGTGAGCTTCACGTTGACTTACGTAAGCAAAACCAACCTCCTCATCCTGAAATAATAATAACAAAGTTTTTTAAAAAATAAGAGAAAAAATGTCCCAATGGAATGCAAAATGCAAATTACAGAGACCTCAAGAAGATCTTTTGCATGCAATGGGGATAAGCTTGTATTTGCTCCCATAAACTTCAACATTTGTTCTTCAGTTATGCCCCCCTGAATTCAAATTCACAGCCCAAGTAGGACAAGTTTCAGAAAAAATGACACTATAGAATTAGATATTACCAAGAAACATTTGAACATCATGAGAAAATTTACATGGAAGGCTACATTTTTATTGCAGCAGGAAAAAAGGTCAAAGACAGTAAAATCATGGGATGCTTTTACTTTCTTTTTTACTTTCACATGGAATTCTTATTTAAAAACTGAGAGGCATCACTGGCAACATCAACACTCTATATTAAATAGATTCTTATTGGAATCAAGAAGAATTAGTTAATTCATGTAAGCTGACAGCTGACCTTTGGTGGCATCCATTCAACACCATGAAGCAAGCAAGATTCACCATAACAGGATCTAACTGCAGCAACAAACAATGTGCTTCTGAAGTAACGTGTGTTTCCATCATAAGGTTCACCATAATGAGTCAATGATCTAACGTCAGCAACTGGAGGAGGACCTGAATATAATTAGATGAATAAATCAACGAAAAGAAATTACATATTTCAAATTATATTGCAGAATTACTCATAAACCAACATAAGCTCACAAATGAAAGTAAAACCTATACCAAGTTCATCATCGAATGCAAGGCAGTATGCCTTTAACTCACGATCTGTTTCCCTGTTCATACGTTGACCTATTAAAAAGGCCGAAAGCAATGACTCACTTACACCTGACGATTCCTTATTGTCTACTTTCAGCGGAAGAACATCTCTTAAAATACCTTGGACCTCCTCATATCCAAGATGACCACCAGCCAAAACTTCCCTAAGGGCACCAACCAATCTCATCTCAGTAGCGCAATTGCCAACATATTGGGGCCCAATAGAACTCCCTAATCCCATTATGGAGCCTTCAGGATCCGCAATGAAGATTATATCAGGAGGAAGTACACGAACCAAGAGCGGCCAGAACGTGTTAATCGCAAGCTTTTCCCCTTCACTCCATTGGGTTGCTTCCGGAAAGGCATTGGCACGGATTGTCATTGCCGCAAAAAAAGCCCCCAGCTGTGCTCTTGAAACTTTATATTCATCTTTAAGTTCTCCCTTAGCTAACACATTAAACACAAAACATAAAACAAACCTTTATGTCTAATAAATAGCTAAGTCACAACATGAGTACACAAAGAATTTAAAGCAATCCTAGAACAATTTTAGCACATATGTAAATTAAAGGCTATCGAATAATTAAGTTCTCCACATTTCTTGAGGATAAAATTTCCTGGTAAATTACCCATTGTCCAAAAAACTTAAGATATTAGGATACAATAAATTTAATCATTTATCCATTATTATAATTCTCATTCTCGCGTGTGGACCCAAACTCTCCCTTAATAAATGAAATCCCAAAGACACCTGCTCTGATATCATGATTAATTAACAACTGTCTCAAAATCTTTATCTCTTAGAAAATGGTAAATTTAGTCGTTTAACCATTATTCTAATATTTTCCAAAAAATGCGAAAAAATAAAAACATATTAATAATCTAATAAAATGAGAAAATGATGGTAAAACTTAAGTATAGTACACTAGATTTCCAATTAAGTATTGAATTTAATTGTCCTCAAAAAAAAAAAAAAAAAAAAAAAAAACAACAACAACAACAACAACATTATTTGTGTTTTTATTGGTCAATTCAAGTATGCAACCAATGTAATTGAGGAATCTAATGTATTGCTCTTATGAATCTAATTTGTTTAGCTTTTACGCTAATTATGAACTGCTTGAAAGTAATATTGGCTGAACAAAAAGACAAAACATCAACCAAAAAAATAAAAAATTTCCAACCTGATCTTAAGATAGTATCGAAAACCTTAAAAGCTTGTTCCTCACTAAGCGGCCTGGTCTGCGTGGGGCCAGTGCAAACCCTAGCTTGGGCATCAAGCATAGTCTGATTGGGTTTCGGCAACTCGGAGCTCCGATACGAAGTCGAAACGGACGGGTTCCGAATATCGGACTCGGAGAGCCCCAACTGTTCTATAATAGCCGAGTCCAGCGCAGCTTTCACAACCAAACAAGCGCCTTTGCCAATCCGATACTTCGAGGGAAATCGGAGAGAGGTCTGGTTAGGCGAATGCGTGAAATTACGAAGCTTATTGGTGTGGAATTGAGATATGGATGAGAAAGAAAGCTCTGGATTGAATAGAGCTTTCATGGCGATTTACTCACTACTCTGTGTGTCTTGTTTTGGAGAGCTCGATAAGGGGAGTAGGAGGAAATGGGTTTGTGAGAAGAATGGCGGGTATATGCTTTGTATGCTGCTGATTGGGTGCTGCGGAGTGCGGACCATTTTTTTAAAAAAATTAATCAACAGTACTACTGCCAGGTGGCGACTGTGTCTTAAAAAAATTTAAAAAGTCTAATTTCTGACTATTAGATGTACGTGAAATTGAAGGCAATGTTGGAGAAAAATTATAATTAAAATAGAGAGAGGGTTTAATGGCTACTTAAAGTAGCTTGTAACTCACGTACATGTATAGATAATATATAATAAAATGTATAATATATTTATATATATATAATTTAAATATTATTAATAGTCATTTTTATATTTTATTAACTCTATAAAAAATTTGTAAGAATATTATTTGGTATAAAATGTTGTAGGGTCCAAATTTGGTAGGCCAAGCTCAGGCTTTGCAGATTGTGAGTCCAATGAACCCCAAACAATAAATTTGTAGAGAATGGGTTAAACAGCTGGGCTAGTTATGGATTTAGCAACGATTCATATATGCAAGTCAGGATAAAATGATGTTCAGACTATTATCGAGTGGACCTCTCTTAAATCCGAAGAGGCTTAATATTTATAGAAAAATGAATACAATTTTCTTCCCTCTTTTTTTTCAGAGACCTATTCCCTTTATATATCCTCCTTCCTCCTCATCTTCACCATGTACTTGTTCTTCATCTAAGCATTCACTTAAGTACATGTCACATCAGACATTTGCTTTAGTCTGCCGTGAGTGGTAGTAGCTGAGGTTGCATTGATCAGGTGTCTTCTCCACATAAATGCGATCAGGAAAGTTGCTGCAGTGCATTAAATGTGGTGGTATCAGCTTTTCCTCTTAGATATTTTTATGTTTTTATCATCCCTAGGCATGCCCAGAGTTTTCTCTTTACCGTGGAATCAGTTGGGAAGGTCGCTCAAGCCTTCAGTATATTTGCTTGATCAAGTTCTCTAATGATCCGATGAGAGGGACCTCTTCAGACCAACAAGATTGTCTTTGGACGTATCCCATCATTCCTTTTCAAGTGCATTTCCGCCAAACGGACTCAGTCCTGATCCCTTTTACCTCTTCGGACAAGCAGTGACACTCAAATTAGGCCCCAGGCTCAATACGTAGCGTTGGGCTTTCACACCCACAAATGTAAATTGTACATTTTTTTTAATTATTATGAAGCACTTTTTTTTTATTCATTTATTCTAAACTTTTTAGTTTTTGTACTTAATAACTTACTTAGATCAATATTTATGATGTAGTCCCACATTTAATTCTAAAATTAATAAATAAAACTCTTTAAAAATAAATAATTTATGACACATAGCACAAAATTAGAACTCTAATTTGAAATTCTAATTTGAGTTTCTCTCAACTTCGTCTATTATTATATATATATATATATATATATATTCAGGCGCTAATCTTAACTGCATTCAAGAAGGAATCATTCCCTCTAAGTATTTCAGAAAGACCAAAGAAAGGTTAACTTCTGCAAGTGGAGGAAAAATGCAGATTGAATTCAAAATTTCCAAAGCTCATGTTTGCCAGGATAATACGTGTTTCAAAACCACATTTGTCCTAGTCAAGAATATGATAGATAAGGTTATCTTAGGAAACCCTTTCATGTGTCTGTTGTATCCTTTCATCACGGATAGTGAAGGTATCACTACCCATCCCTTTGGCCAGCTAGTCAAGTTTAAGTTTCTTAGGAGTCCTGAACCTAGAGATATTAGTACTCTCCAGGAAATTGCTATCTCCAAGACTCTTAACCTCATCAATGCCAAAACCCCTTCAGTTATGATTCCTCATGATCAAGCCAAGAACCTTGATTCATTTGCAATCACCATTCCATTCACAAATGATGATTTTGTTAGCCCAATTCAGCTCCCAAACTCATCACAACATCCCATTTCATTCATGCATTATAAAAGTATATGCTTTAAGCCATTTCATGTTTTAAAAAAGAAATTCAACCTCTTTGTTTAAACCAATCTTGGCAGGATAAGGAGCATATAGATTATAATATTACCATTAGTAAGTGGAAAATGGCTTCTTCAAGAAACAAAGGGAAAGCATCGGTACAACCTTTCCAAAGTTTGCCCCAAATGCATGAAGGAGCTTTTTCTAGCACGGAACCTAGAAGAGCAACATCCCTTCAAGAACTTGTCCCAAAAACTGTGACATGTTCTAACAATGATATGGTGTTTACCTTACAAGAACTTTTGTCAAGAACTCTACATTTTCATAATGGAGTTCACAGTGAACTACCAAACTCCATCAGGTTCCTCCTTGACAACATTCAGCTAAAGTCCACCCTACAACATAGCACCCTTTTCCAAAGAACCCTCAAAGCCTTGGAAATCTACCTAGTTAATCTTGAGGATGGAAATGTGGCACTCACCAATCTTGAAAATCTTATTAGTCAACTCTTTGGTAAAGAGGATACCTATTCAACAGGTATAAGGACTATTTTAGGCACAGATTATGCTAGGTTAAGTCTTAAGACTCAAAACCAGCTAAGAAGTGCTATTCCCAACTTGCCACCTGAAATACAGAACAGTATTTTAGATAGCAAGGCAATGTCTGAATCATTTGACCAATGATTCTTACATTTCAAAAAATTGGTCACAATCACCATTCCTGATCCTACAAATTCTGATGATTTAGGAGATACCTTGTTACAGGCAGAATGGGAAGAATACTTTGGGAGTAGTCTCAAGGTTTATGAAAACATGCATCCTTTCCCAGGCCTTGTTGTCAACTATGAAGATCATTCAGAAAAAGTGGACAGAGATCCCAATTGGTTATCCCAAATGTTTGAGTATGGTTTCATCAGGCTTATCAAAATCACAAATCATGCCTAAGTTAGCCAGTTGCCACAGATCATTCAAAGAGCTGTTGCAAGAATCAGTAGCCCTTTGATTTCAATCAGATGCTAGAGCACTCTACCACAATGGGACAGAGATAATTGGATGAAAGTCCAGCCAGCAAATCATCTTGTTCTCATCTATGGATACACTTATCAAGGACCATGGTTTGAAGGCAAAACACGCCTCTCTTACCAAAGACCCCTCAACCTTGCAGATTGTTGGAGGAAATACTTCACCAATCAAATTATGGATATAACCCAAGATCTATGGCAATGTTACCACTTATTTGGAAACACAGATAGAATCTTAGTCTTTGTTCCCAGACCATATGGAAATGCCATAAGCTAAGCGCAAAGGATTAATCACAACAAACAGGGAAGGATTATTGTTCCTACAACCCCAATTTCTGATCCAATCCTCTACTGCGAATACTGCATAATCTCAATCATTATTCAGAACAGTTTCTTGACCCGGGTACTATTCATCTACAGTCCAGATCACTATACATGCATAGTACCCGTACTCAGCAGATTCCAGACAGCCTACTATTCATCCACAGTCAGAGTCACTATTGATGAACAGTACGCCAGAAAAGCAAAGGGACAAATCACTATTCATGAATAGTAACAGTTACTGTTCACAAACAGTGCCCGACAAATTATCCTGAAGTTACTGTTTGCTTTCGGCTGAAATGATTTTCACCCAAGGTTAAAGCAAACTTACCTTCCGTGATTCCAGCATTCTTCAGCAGGATCCGAGGCTCCCTTCCTCTATAAAAGGCAGCTCCCTCCTCAGTCTGAAGCAGGTGTTGTTTTAGAACTAAGATCAGCTCTAAAAATCCTCTGTTATTACAACCTAGTACTTGTAATCAGATGACAACCCTAGTTTCTTTTCTAGTTTATACTTGTAACGCCATAGTCATGGCTTTTACAATTGTAACCTATTTATGCTTCCGCACTCCCTCTTGTAGTAGCAGAGCCCCAATAGCCTGTTACCCAGCACAGTTGTAACTACACCCCCCTCTTTTGGTATCAGAGCCAAGTTGGCCGATATTGTGTTTGTAAGTTACTTTTAATTTCAACAATGAGATACTTACTGTTGGCGTAACTATTTCAACAATGAGATACTTACTGTCGCTCAAGAATTATGGGCAAATTATCATTTTGTTGGAAGCACTGGAAGAATTTCAGTGTTCACCACCAAACCATACTCTGAAGCAGCCATGGATCTCCAATGGGTTAATCACAATAATAATCCAAGAAGATTCGTCACTAGAGCTCCAGAATATGAAGCCCTGAATTGGTGCGGCGTCTGTAACCAGTTCGCCACTTTTCATGAGCATGATTTCCATCATAGTCCTCCTTCGGATTATTATGGAACAGATTAATCACCATCCACCAATAAGGATTAAAAACCTTGAGCAAGGATCCAGTAATCCAGGGTTTTTACTCCTCCAGTTTCAAAAGCAATTCCTTACAATACAAGGTTTCAGTCTAGCCTAGACTCCGTCCAGATCGCCGGAAAATCTAGTAAAGAACTAAAAGATCTTGCCAAGCAATTGCAGATTCAAGCAGAGAAGTTAGAGTCAGTAGAAAGAGTTTCTCTTGCCTCATCTGAAGCTTCAGTCAACAGAAGTCCAATGGACCCATTCCAGGATTCACAAGATCCCTATGATGGTTACAACTTGGACGAAGACTAAGTGTTCCGGATAATCTCAATCATTATTCAGAACAATTTCTTGACCCGGTTACTATTCATCTACAGTCCAGATCACTGTACATGCACAGCACCCGCACTCAACAGATTCCAGACAGCCTACTATTCATCCACAGTCAGAGTCACTATTGATGAACAGTACGCCAGAAAAGCAAAGGGACAAATCGCTATTCATGAACAGTAACAGTTACTGTTCACAAATAGTGCCCGACAAATTATCCTGAAGTTACTATTTGCTTTCGGCTGAAATGATTAAATAGGTTACAATTGTAAAAGCCATGACTATGGCGTTACAAGTATAAACTAGAAAAGAAACTGGGGTTGTCATCTGATTACAAGTACTGGGTTGTAATAACAGAGGATTTTTAAAGTTGATCTTAGTTCTAAAACAACACCTGCTTCAGACTGAGGAGGGAGCTGCCTTTTACAGAGGAAGGGAGCCTCGGATCCTGCTGAAGAATGCTGGAATCACGGAAGGTAAGTTTGCTTTAACCTTGGGTGAAAATCATTTCAGCCGAAAGCAAACAGTAACTTCAGGATAATTTGTCGGGCACTGTTTGTGAACAGTAACTGTTACTGTTCATGAATAGTGATTTGTCCCTTTGCTTTTCTGGCGTACTGTTCATCAATAGTGACTCTGACTGTGGATGAATAGTAGGCTGTCTGGAATCTGCTGAGTACGGGTACTGTGCATGTACAGTGATTTGGACTGTAGATGAATAGTAACCGGGTCAAGAAACTGTTCTGAATAATGATTGAGATTATTCGGAACACTTAGTCTTCGTCCAAGTTGTAACCATCATAGGGATCTTGTGAATCCTGGAATGGGTCCATTGGACTTCTATTGACTGAAGCTTCAAATGAGGCAGGAGAAACTCTTTCTACTGACTCTAACTTCTCTGCTTGAATCTGCAATTGCTTGGCAAGATCTTTTAGTTCTTTACTAGATTTTCCGGTGATCTGGACGGAGTCTAGGCTAGACTGAGACCTTGTATTGTAAGGAATTGCTTTTGAAACTGGAGGAGTAAAAACCCTGGATTACTGGATCCTTGCTCAAGGTTTTTAATCCTTATTGGTGGATGGTGATTAATCTATATATATATATATATATATTAATATTAACAGCTTAATAAAATAGATAAGATAATATTAAACACCACGTTGGATGTGTAGGAGAGATAGGAATGTCAACTAAACTGATCAGAAGTCAGAACTGTATTGTTTGGATTTTTTGAAATTATCGTTATGCCATTCCATTCTAAAATTATAATGAAATCCTCCTTGTTTTACAAAAATTGTATAATAATAACAATAATTCAAACAGATGTGTCTTTTTTTTTCTTTTTTCTTTTTTCTTTTTTTTTAATAACAAGAAAGTTCGAAGAGGAGATTTGAATCTTAGATATTTGTATTAAAAATTCCAAATAAAGTGTCCGTCAATTGAGTTACAAAACTCTTGGCAAATTGATGTCTCTATTGAAAACACAAAAAAAGTATCTATTGACTTAAAAATCATGGACAAGTCGAGATTAAGTGAAGCATGTTTATTGGGTTAGACTGTAAGAGTCAGAGATTAAAAGTACAGTTTCATTAGTTTCAATTCAAACATAAAATTTTAATATTGTATCAATTTAAACCCTTACTCAATTAAACACCTTAATCAAACCATACAATTTAATTAACCATAGACTTTTAAAATCATATCAATTTAAACCCCCAACTCAATCAAACCCCTAAACTAAATTGATACAATTTTAAAAATCCAAAGTTTAATTTAAAATAAACAAAACTATAAAATTTTTAATTATGTGATTTAATTTGAAACCATACAAAACATAGAGTTAAAATGTATTTTATTCTATTATTTTCTATTCCTTATTTATTTTAATTTTCCCAGACATTTTAATATTTTATTTCTTTTTCATTCTTATACAAAACTCCTAACCCAAATCTAAATATTTATTTGGAATTGGGATGCCTCTTTTTCTTTTTAACGCATCACTGAACACTGATATGATAAACAACTTTTTCCACTATTTGTTAAGGCAACAATTGCAATTAGTTCAACAACACTTTCACATGAGACCACCTCTTACGTCACTTTTCTTATACACCAATCTCAATAGGTCCACACAACAATTTTGAAAAATGTTGTAAAAGTTTGTGACATTAGGCTTCTTGTACAACAAATTGGTCCATCCAAAAAGATTGCCATTGTATTGGAATTATGGTGGCTCTTGTATTACCCTTCTTTATAGGGTGCCTGTTGATTGCAATCATATTGAGGCAAATGTAGGGCATCAAACCACAAACACAAAATAACACCCCCCAACCCCTTTCTCCTTTTTCATCTCTCTCTTGGCCTATCACTCAAAAGAAAGATCATCAAGCCAGGAACAGAAGAAGTGGTTCCAAATGACCACAAATCTTCAAACCGTATAACTTATTCTGTTAAAGAAAATTTTTTCCAAGAAAAGACCTTTTAACACATGCACCAATGCAATAACTTGATTTTGACAGTGACAATGACGCACTAACTTTTCCCGCAAGACCATTATTTTGCCAGTGACTAATGCTTCCAAGACTCTTATATTTGAAGGGTAGCAGCTATAGAACCAGCGAGGCTAAGAACTTCAAATGGTGGCTTGTTCTTCACTGCCCTTACTGTTATTGGACATGAGTCTGTTATCCAAAAGTAGGTTAGCCCATTATCAGGATTACCTGTATAGAACATGGAAATAACAGAGAAAATGGATTAGACTATCATACTCTAGAGACAATATAATTGCCATCATATCCATTTCAAAGGAAACTTTATAGATATGCAAAAGAGTGGAAACACAAGAATCCCTGTCAGTTACTTTTTGTAATAAACTCTATCTGAAAGACTGAAAATGTAAGAGCAGAGCATGCAATACCTCCATTATCATGTTCAAAGCGTTCCCACGACCTATTAGGGAATATTCCATGTGTCACATAAGCACTGATTTTTGTTGCTCCATGGGCAGCCAATACTCTCTAAAAGAAGCAAGAGTGTAAGTATGCACTTCAGAAAGACTAACCAATAAACATGGAAAAAAAAATGGAGTGGTATTTTTCAGTGCAAAGGTCTAAAAGTAGGGGCACAAAAGATGAATTTAGTGAAGTGAGTTTTCATTTTCCAACCCTGTGAACAAGGTTTCCATGTGTCCACACTTACTCTATCTTCACAAACAGTACAGTTTAGAATGGCCAAAATCACGTGACCAACTTCAAAATTGAGAGCAATGTAGCCAAATCATACACCCACATTGGTCCAGGAGCTGGCTACAACGCATAAGCCTTGGTTGATGTATAGAGAAACTACATGGGGCAGCAAGCAAGAACTGTGATTTAAGGTTATACCTAAAAAAAAATTTTATATGTTACCACTTTTTAAAATTAAGAAAATCAGCAATAACAACCCAAAACTTTCTTCCAAGCAGTTTTAGACACTTATCAGTAAACCAGTAGGTATCAGTGTATCACCCCTTCAGAAGCTTTAGTTGTTAGGAGTTCAGCCAAACATAACAATTGTATTTATCTGTCCCCGAGTTGTTTAACTCAAATCTGTAAGATCTTATTCCAAATCCATGGCCATCTGAGGTAGTTTATTTTTTTAGCAATAGCCAGGGAACTCAATATTAATGCCTCATACCACAACCCTTTGACAAAATGATCAATTCAATTCATCAGCTGTTTGTCCTAACCATACAATGGATATGATACGATGCACAATCATGATATGTGTTGGTATAACTACTATTGTGCAGGTCTAAATGGTGGGATTACTAAAAGTCAAAATTGATGTCTCAACATTTGTGCATGTTCTCCAGATCGCAAATACAAATCCAGATTGAGAAACTACATAAGAACTAACATAGTAAGAACAAAATGTGCATGAATTTGTGTACCTGGCATTCAATAAGAGTGCCACCTGATTGGACCAAATCATCAACAATCACAACATGCCGTCCTGCAGGATCTCCCTCCTTGATTCGAACTATTCGCTTGTCTCCTTCCCGAACTTTTGCACAAACAATCTGTAAATCAATTGTGCGATGCAGGCAACCAGGGACAGGATTAGTTGTACAGTCAGAATGTAAACCAAATGCAAGCATCTCTGTGAACGATATGAAAAGTTATAGTTGAGCAGATAGCATCTAGATCTATGGCTGAAACAGAATTCAAAAAAGTCATTTCATTTCATAGGATATAAGGGAGAGAAATAATCAGCCGAGATCAAAGAAGAGGATCGAGAAATGTCATTTCCTCCATACAAATTAAATTGCATCCAATATCACCACATACACTTAAATAAAATTCCCACTTGGAGATTTCCCTTCCCCCCCACCCAACCCCCCCCCCCCCCCCCCCCCCAACCAAATGGACAAACTGCATGATCATATCCATCCTTTTTTCTTGAGTGCACATTAGATTCAGAAAAACACAGCTTTTATGAACATACCCAGTTTACCTTTGCAGTATTAGACTCTTAAACTTTAACCTGAGGCCACTAGGGAAACCTGCAGGATACAAACTGAGCTGCAGTCCATTGGTATATCCCATCCATCATAAACATTCGCATACATTGTAAAAGAAGGTTTCCTACCAGCAAATGTTTGCTGGGGACACAAGCCCCCAAGTAGACACTACAGCCAGCCAAAAGATATATTTAATTAATAAAACAAGAGATCCAATGTATTTCCCTGGTTCACTCCAGAAAAAGATCAGATATTAGGCCCTAAACTCATGGTTAGAAATAATTCACTTACATCGTCTCATCCTGGATAGATCCTCAATCCATGTATCCAGAAGGAATAGATGTGCGGGTAATGGTGCGTGCAGTATAATGATCATATCCCCAGAGTTGACACAAACAAACATATACTTTAACATAAACATAATCTACTTTGTGGTTTTTAAAAATAAAAAGAGCAGATTGTTTAATTTAGTGCAAAAAATCAAATTAACTGGAGTAAAAATTGCATCAAATTTACACAAGAAAAAGCACAAAAAGTAGTTATATATGCCTATGCATGAGTATAAGTGAAACACGGGATTCTTGTTAAACAGAAAAATTTATATAATACCGTTGGGAAATGCTGCAGTTGTGTATGAAATCGTTTCCATGCACCATCATCCGGAAAGGCAACAGATATCTGAAAAAATGAAGAACACCAGCATTCATTGTCACAGGTGAGAAATTGTTCCAAATTAATCACTCTTATCAACATCTAATCTCTAGGTTTCCATAATTTCCAAGAGCGACTTCACGGTCACTGATTACAATCAGTCATTTTTACTCTCACTGCTACAAATTCTTTGATAATCTTCTCCATCTTGTCTAAGTGCTGAGACATGCTCGTCCCCTCTTGCATCTTAGCATTTCAATTTTGAGGTACAAAATTAACCTCGACCCTGGATTCCAGACTCAAAAAATGAAAAAAGTGTACTGCATAGCTAAAGAATACATGCTTACTAATTAGAAAAGCATCCCAATCGGTTTTTTCAGAAAAAGGAACATCAAATAAAAAACATATATAACACAGCTTGGCCACTAGCCTGAATACAGGTAATTAGGTTGAAACCATTAGAAGCAAATAACCATATTCGGGGGATCTTTAATGTATAGGAACAATCAAAGTTTCTGGTTTTACAGTTCCCATATCCTAACTAAGGAATTTAAACTATTTATTGTGCAGGTTACCCAGAAGCCCTTGTCTCTTGTCTCTGGGGTTTCAAACATGAGTAGCCTTCACCATATTAGTGAATTCTTAAACAACAACCCCATAAACTGGGAAAAAAACACCACTCTACAAATATGAAGCTCAACATGTATCTTACATGCCCAAAAAGAAAAGAAAAGAATCTTACATTGTCAGAATCAGGGAGCTGTTGGAGCCTATTTTTAAGCAAAGGTATCCCACTATCAAAGCATGGTAGAATATTATCACCAAAGTAGAACCTCTCCTAAGATACAGCATGATAAAGAAAGCAGATGGTCAAAAATTTTCGAAACAACAAATTGTATTCGCCAAAAAAAAATGCGCCCCAAAAAAATCTCACATATTAACCAACAAAATAAATTGTATAAACTAATATCTGCAAATATAATCGATAATGACCTTTAACTCAAATGCTGCCAATAGCCTTGTAGCTCAATGGCATTACTTGGTCTCCTTTATTAGGGGTACCAAAGTTTGAATCCCCATCTTGCCCACTTGTAACATTTTTTGATAATCTGATAGTTACAATGAGGAAGAGGGGGATTTCAACCCTGAACATATCCATTGGAAACACCAGGATGTCCAATTGAACCACAAGGCTCTTGGCACCCACTTGTTATAACAATTGAATGATCAAAAACCTCAAATGTCACCTCCTTTTGTTCTAAAAACAAGGTGAGTGTAAGTTTCAAGATCCACTCGATACGTCTAAAATTTACCCAAAAAGGCCAAAACATAAAAACAATTCTACAAATACAAAGTAGAAACCTGCAAAGCATGGATATCGAAGGTCACTAGGCTAGTAGGGCCTCCCCTCGAAATCGGTATGTTTGACAAAATCCTAGCAAGAGTAAAAGCTGTTGCAACATCTCCTTCATCCTCCATACGCTCAGAAGTGCCCGTGGGGAAAAACGGAAGTACTAGTGTGAATGAGGAGATGAATAGTTTCGGCAACGCATATATCACAGACAGCTGCTCAAATATTACTCCAGGGGAACTAAATGAGGCTAGAAACGCTACATGCTGTCCACGAATGCCTTGTGCATTAGGTATGAACAAGTTGGGGAATCCATCATCAAATGTCCTAAATCATAAATAACCCAAAAAAAAGTGTCATACACAAAATGAGAGAAACTAAATCCAAGTTTAACTCCACCACTTTAACGTAAATCAATCACACTTGCAATAGCACATTTCTAGTGATCAAACATCCTCCAAGGTTTTTTTTTTCTATTTTTCCTTAACGAATATTATAATCAAACATTTCTAGTTGCGATATAATGATCATTAAATCTAGTATACGTCCAATTTCACAATATGCTAAAGTGGTTGACTATGAGGGCAAAAATGACTATTTAGCCTTAATTTTTTAACCATATGGCCAAACAGTTTTCTTTTCAAACCATATAACAAAATGCTTCTGATTTGAAACTTGATATTGCTACTTGATATTGCTGATGTCGAGTTCTACGTTGAACTCGATATTGCTAGTGTCGAGTTATGCTGACATCATGAATATCAAGTTCCAAAACAGGGTATTTTGCTACATAATTTGAAAAGGAGACTGTTACGCTACATAGTTAAAAAAAAATAAAGCCTAAATAGCCATTTTTCCCGACCTTTTCTGCCACTACCTTTATCACAGAGCCATCATTTTTAAACAATGCTACGGGCACCCAAAATTTCACAAACAGTTGAGTTAACAATACCCAACGTTACTTTTTTATTTACGGTATGAAATTTTTTGTCATTTTTTTTTTGCCCACCAAACCACGCATGTGAAATTGGGTGTACCGTGACATTATATTATAATTTCGGTTATTACTGTTCTGTGGGACCCACGGAAGCTAAATTTGTTTCGTGGGTCCAAAAGCCTGTAATGGAGTAATAATGTGGTATTCCAAAGGGGGTTCTTTTAATTCCAAATTGTTACGAAACAGAAACAGAAATCATGGAAATGATAAACTGACCTCCAGTTGATGGAACGGAGCTCAATTGCATCGGACTCAGCGGCGACTCTCTCAGCCAGAGCCTGGGTGTCATCGCAGTAAAAAAGGCAGACCCTCTTCACATTCTTGGTAGGCGAATCCATGGAAGAAGCAGAAGCAGCAGCCATCGAGTTGGAAATAGGAGAAAAGGGTTGGATAATTCGAACTGGATCGGACCAATTCTTGGGCCTGTCGAACTCGAAACTCGTGATCTCGCACCTCGAAGTGATACACTGCCTCCTGATCTTGTTCGAGGATTCGAGAGCCGGGAATTTAAGAAGGGATTGAGAAATGGAAGTGGGTTTGAGGGGTTTGAGTGCGTGAGAGTTGGGGTTTTGGGAAGGAATGTTGGGTCGAGTGGCCGCCATGTGGCGGACACCGCTGTTGCACTGTAATGTTACGGTGGAGCCGTGTAGGTGCGTGTAAAGTGTAAACAGTAACACAAAACAAAAGGCGCAATTTCTGATAGTTTTGTTGGTGGGCTCTCTGGTCTTTTTGAGAGTTGAGACTGAGTTTGAGTCTGACTGTCTGAGAGAGATGACTATATATATAATAGTTATAACTCCTTACCGTGGAAATGACACGTTTTTTGCGTTCCTGTAGTACACTTGTGTTCAAACTTCGAAAGGACACGCTCACACGCCTCTTCCTCTTGTGGAGTTGTTAGATTGGAGCTATCAATGAGAGTCCAACACTTACACTCCTGTTAAAATAAAAATTAAATAAATAAAATAAAAAGTCCAACACTACTTATGCACGTGAAAAAGTCCAGTAACACATTTTTTCCATTTCTACCCCTGCAACGTGACAGAGTGTAATTAGTGAAAAAAATGGCTAGATTATGTGTTAGTGATGGTTAGTTATACATAGTTTACCATGTCAAAATTTTGAAAAAAAAGTTATGAAATAATTTGTAATTCTAAAACTACTCTAAATACATTGTACAATAAGCCAACAAATTATAAATATTCTCCAAGTTTTGATTTTAGAAATTAATCTCATGATTTGGGTTTTGATAAGCATCCAATATTGAAGAAGCACTAGACGCAACAAATTTTACAACTCTTAGAGCATTCAATAGATGTATAATGGAAAAATGTGTAAAATTTACATAATTTTACCTTAAAATTATTCACATCAATTAATGTATAATTTTGTAAATTTAAAAGTTTGATATTGTAGTCGTGTAAATTTATATTAGTACTATTCATTTTACATTTCATTTTTTACTTTTTTTTTTCATATCTCGAGGATAAAGGAAGAAAGTGGATGGCGGTTGTTGTATGTAAATAAAGAAAAATAATTAAAAAAAATCAAGAAAAATTGATATTTTAATGAAATGTAGTGTAAAATAGGCCTACTCAGGATCCAACCAGCACTGATGAAACTGGCCAATGCTGAACCGATCTGACTGCTTCCAAGCCCACCTAGGTGTCTGACGCGATGGTTGGTAGCGATTTGGACAAATCGGAGACGTCTGGTGCAACGAACAGTAGCTATTTTGCACTCCAATTAGAAACTGCACTACATTGGCATATATATATATATATATATACACACACACACACTATAATTTAACATATATGTATCAATGTTTACAATTTTATATTTTTATGTTTCAGTAGATTGAAGAAAACCCAGAGAAGACATGAAAGCAAATGCAAGGAAGAAGAAGAAGAAGAAGAAGAAGAAAATGGTGCTGATGGGTTAAGGAGAATGATAGGTTTATATATATATATATATATATTATAATTTGGCACTAAAACTATGTCGTTTTAGGACCTAATATAAAATTTTAATATCAGCTCCAAAACAATGTAGTTTTATCATCAAATTTAAAAATAAAAAATAAAAAAGTTTTTTTTGCCTTCTAATTTAAAACCCTAGGTTTATTTACCCACCTATCTCTATATCTCTCACTCTCATTTGTCTGCCTCTTCTGGTCCTTGCAAGTCAGCAACAAAAGTCTTCATCTCTCCTCTCTCTCTCCCCTCAACCTCCGCCGCTTACTGCCATTGCAATCTAGTGTTTGATGCCGCGTTTTTTGGAGTTTCATCCTCTCTCCTCTTTGTCACAATATTCTCAAGAGTTTCTAGTGATGATTCTGACTTTAGATGCTCTTCCTTGCAAATTTAATGCTTTCTACCAGGTTTGTTTAAGTAATTTATTTTCAATGGTTTTGTTTGATCTTTAATAGGTTTGGTTTAGTTTTTTTATTTGGGTTTTTGTAATTTGAAATGGGTATGTTTGAGAGAAAGATTGTGAATTTGTTTTCTTTTGATTTTTTTTGTTTTTTTTTTTTTGTTTTTGGAATATTTGGGTTTTCTTTTTTTCTTTTTTAATGAGTATGATGTGGTTTAGGTTGTTAGTTGCATTGTGTTTGGTTTATGAGAAAATAAAGAATTAACCGAACTAACCGCACCGAACCGATATTTTGCACCGCACCTTGTGTAGATTAATTCCCACCCCTCCACAGGTGAGGTGCAGTTAGGGATGAAGGAAAACCGCCCCTATAGGTGTCGTGCAAAAATGCCCCAAAAAACGAGCCGCACCACACCTTGTACAGCCCTAGTGTAAAATAGATAATTTGATATAGAGTGTTTTAAAAAGTAAGTATGCGTTTGGATGGGACATGAACAATACATTTAGACAAATGAACAATAACTTGCGCATGAACAATAATTTTTTATTGTTTTCAGTTTTCAGCAAAATAAGTGGTATTCAAATGGACCCTAAGTACGTAAAATAGAAAAAAAAAAAATTCTTATACTTATATAGACAATAATTTTTGCTTGAGCTAATGCAAATGACATATTATAATTAATGTAATATTATTTTCACACATCATTCATATTATGGCACCTTATTGTGTTTTTAAACTTATCGTTCAATAATTGAAGAACGTCGCATCAACCATTTTTATGCGTGCAATGACTAATGGTAACAAGTTTTAGTTGCGTTAAACATAATTTATAGGCAAAATGCACTTTTGGTGCTTCAGGGGCCAGTTTCAATTTAGTTTATCTTTAATTGCATCAATTTAGTTTTATTTATTTATATTTTATAATTTATTTCAATGTTACTCTTAACTTAAAAAATAGGGTTAAAATTGCCAGTAACTTGAAACTCAATTTAGATCTCTTGGTGTTTCCTCCACTCCCAACTATTGATGAGAAAAAAAAAAAAAAAACAGGGGATAAGGTTTGACAACAAACTTAGCTACAACTAACAATAAAAAAATAATATGTATTCCCGTCATGTCAATCCATATGATTTGTTTAAAATAATTATATAAAATGTGATTTAGTAAGGTCACAACTAAGTTTGGAACTAAACTCTGTATAAAAATAAATAAATAAATAAATAAGAATGACAAAACTAATGGAACAAAGTTTGGCTACAACTCTCACTTAAAAATTAACATGACTATATGTTTTGAAAATCTAATCATTGGATTGTATGTTCTTTATGTTTTTAACACGCATATCAAATTTTGTATCAAACGAATGATATTTACCATTCGATCCATAAATTTATTTTTAATACATAATTTTATAATACAAAAACTTGAAATTTAAATATTTGAATGATGACATAACTATTGATTTTTTATCTTCAAAATTTTGCAAGTATAGAAGATATAAAAATAAAATGTAATTCAATTCACATCCAATAAAAACAAATTGAATGGACTTGTTGCCATTGGTTAGAGCATTCACATCAGCTCATTTATAAATTTTTCCATTTTACACATTTAAAACCTACTTTTTCTATTTTACATACTTAATTTTACAAGGCACCTACATCAGTCTATTTATTATACACATTTATTTAAATAAAATATTCACTCTTCTCAATTTTTTATTATATCCTCCAACTACCTACGCGCCCCCTCTCTTATCAGATCACCTCTCCCTCTCTCTTCTCATTTTTTTTCTTAACAGCCTCTCTCTCTTATCTCTCTCTCTCTCCGTCTCGTTCTTTCTCAAAAAACTACAGCCTCTCTCTCTCCGTCTCGTTCTTTCTCAAAAAACTACTAGCCCAGATAAAGTTCTTCACCGGATTCAGAAGCTTTCTTCACCGGCCGGTCCAGAAATCAAGCTCCGGCGACCCAGATCGCGTCTTCACCAGCAGATCTACGAACCAAGCTCCGGCGACCCAAAGCCAAGCCCCGACGACCCAGATCGCGTCTTCACCGGCCGATCCACGAACCATGCTCCACGAACCAAGCTCCGCCGACTCAGAACCAAGCCCCGGCGACCCAAATCGTGTCTTCACCGGCCGATCCACGAACCACGCTCCGGCGACCCACGAACCAAGCTCCGATCTCTGTGTCTTTTGGTTTGTCTGTGTGGGTTTGTTGGTGTGTTGATATGTGTTTGTGTGTGGGTGTGTCTGAGGTCGTTGTGCACGGAATGGGGAGAGAAAATTTGGTGCGAATTGGATAATATTATTTTAGTATATACACGAGCTACAGTACCATGTATATTTACACGGGGACTGTAGCTCAGGGAAAAATATGGATGGTTTTACATATTTTTACACCCACTGATGTGGGTGATTTTTTGCTCCAAATGTGCAAAATTTACACTGTATATGTATTTTAGAAGACTATAACTGATCTGATGTGAATGCTCTTATAAGCTAAGCTAGTTTGTAGCCAAATTTTATCCAAACCAAAGTGGTTGAAAATTAGTTGCAATTTAACTTTGACAAAGTTTAGCTCCAAACTATCTTTTCCAACCTACCACATGCCTATTGATAAGATTATTTACATGTATTATTCAAACAAGTTACACGACTCATTAAAAAAAAATTCATGTGACTAAAAACTTGAGTCCATTTGGATATAACTTATTGTTGCTAAAAACTAATTGTTGATGAAAACATTATAGCAAAATAATTTTTAAATATATAAATAGTGCCACGGGACCCATTTAAAAATTTTTTTTTTCTGAATAAAGTGGTTGTGAGTCTCATAAATAGTGCGTAAATAGTACCAAAATAGTGCGTGAACAGTATTTTTTGTCCCTGAATTGCGTGAAAGCAAAAAAAAAAAAAAAAAAAAAAACTGAAAATGCAACACAGGAAAACGCAACCCAACAAAACTTTGTATCCAAACCAATACTATATATTAATGGCCTTATCAATTGTCACATGATGAGTTAGAGTAAGGTAACTCTAAACCTGTTTGACACTAAACTTTTTTTTCATACATTAATAGCTGGATTTAGAAGCCATGTGCAGGAGAATTTTGACTTTCGACTCGAACAGTTGGCAGACAAAGTGAGAGAGCGGAAACAAATGGCTCCATATTTCTAATTGATATGATTCATGACAATAGGACCATAAAAGCATCATTGTTGTTGCTCTTTATTCTCAAGTTTAGGGTTCCATTTGACACGTAAATTAAAGGACATAATCAAACTAAGATAAAACATCTATCCTAATTATATTTGTTGCTCGATATTCTTAAATTTGAAACTCATAATCACATGGGTTCCGGTTTACTCAACTGATAAAATTTTTTGTTGTCAAATATGATATTTGAGATTTTATTTTTGCCTACATTAAAAACCAATTGATTTCTTGATTTGATAATAAAAAAAAAACTATTAAGAGCAGACATCATAAGCTCAAACTCAATTAAAAAAATAAAATAAAAAAAATAAACAAACTCACGAATCCCATATTTAAGGATCCTATCATACATATAGACCACATAGTTACAATTTTGCTGATGATAGAACTACTTGATACCTAGGCCCACCAAATATAAATAACCCTTGCAGCCCAGATAAGGGATGATCGTCTCACAATCACATACTTGGGCACGTTGGATTGCCACTGACCTGTTAACAGTAATGAGCCCTCTATGGAACACAAATGGGCCGCTTCTCCAATTCAGCTGATGTATTAGATGTTCTCCAATGGGTCAGGGACCTCGGGCCTCGGAGTTTTCGGGAAGTCTCTCTCTCCATTGTGTCATTTCGTGCCAATCCGCTTGACAACAAAGGGAAACCCACAAGCCTTTATACCCCCCAAAAAAAGAAAAGAAAAAAAGTTTAGGAATAAAGAGCTATATTTTTGCAAATCTAGGCCTTTTTCTATGACCCACTTATGTCTTAATTTTTTATTATCTAATTTTTTTTTAGAGAGTTTTAACATATGGCGTCCGCTCCTGATGATAGCTTTTTATCATCAGACCAAGACACTAATCAGTTTTTTGGTGTAGGCGGGGATTGAACTCTGTGAGGGTGCCTTTTTTCTTCAGCACTATGGCCCAAGGATTCTGGGCCGTGTGAGATGTTTTTTTGGTGGACTGGGATTGACTCTCCGCAGCTAAAGGGCTGTTTTAAGAATTAATTGGTGCACAAAACACACTTTCTATAATACAGATAGCCCAACAACAAGAAAGCAAAAGTATTTGTATTGAATGACATTTATGCAGTAAAGGAAAAGAAAATTGCAAATGACAAGAGAAAAATATATAACATAAGAACAAGCTGGAGATCCTCTAATTACATGAGGTATATTTCATTGATTTTATTAAATTATTATTACAATGCTCACTAAGACACGGTGCAAGGTTCAACTGAGCTCATAAGTTACAGACTTTGATAGCTATTCAAGTTTCAAAGACTTGCAAAGTTTGAGCTTGTTGAATCCGAGCAAGTTCAGTAGTGACTGTCTCTGGGATACCGGGAGCGGTTCCTCTGTTTTCTTCTCAAATTACAGAGTATTTTTCTACCACTCTCTTGGACTCTTGGGAAAATAATGGTGAATGCTTAAGATGGTCTGATTGCCTTTTGGAAATGGGCGAAAATGCCTGAATGCCCTGTAGCATGGATCCCTCTCCCCTTTTATAGCACAACTTCGGTCTCCCTGGTGGACTAGCGATTTCCCTGTTTTGCCCTTTGAAGCCTGCACCGTGTCTGGTTGCTTTAGGATCATGTCGTTTCCCTTCTCTTCATGGTTCCTTGCTTTTTGTTTCGACCAGGTGAAAGTCCCCCAGCTCCTTTCTATTTCTAGATTTCCCGTTAGCTGGCTTGAGGTCTTTTTTTTGGCTTTTCTTCTTAGCATCCCAGCCTTTCCAGTTGTACTCTCCTTTGTCTTTATCTCTAAACGGTTGAAATCAGATTCCTACATTTTTTGCTTGGTACCTTCACTGCGTGTCTGGGTCACAAGGTTCACGTGCCCTTTGTCTCTTGCCCTTCTTCAATTTTTCTGCCATGATCCTCCTCTGTGCGCCCGAGGATCCTCTGTCTTTGGGAGGCTTTCTGGGACTTCGGCTCAGCTTTTCCTTCTTGGTTTGGTCTGGTATGCTGGTTGGGCCTTTCCTCTGAATCCCAGCCCTCTGGGCTTTCTTTTTCTTTCTTTCTTTCTTTTTTCTTTGTTGTGAGAGCCCACCCTTTATTTGTGTGAAATGGGTCCAATATCTTTTCTATCTCTTTGGGCCTATTTGTGGGCTTTTTTAATTCTTTTTTTTTTTTTTTGAACCTCAACAAACTCCAAATCTCTTATACAACCATCAGAGACTTTACCAGTTGAGCTAACTGGAACCCACATTATCTAATTTATATCATTTTTATTTATTGGATTCAAATTACATCTCATGTAATCATTTTATTAGTGTTACACTGTGGTTAACTTTGTGTTGGTAATTTTTTTCTCAAAAGTTTTTGTTGTTATTGCATTTTTTTGTATATTCAAATTTATATTTTTATTTATTTTAATTGTAATTGTACGACACCTATAAGAACAAAATTAAAACCCTTAAAAATCAATGAACAACTAAGACTAAGAGTCTACCAAAACCATTGAGAGAGAAACTTGTGTAGTCTCTATTCCTTCACCCTCTCTATAGTGTCATACTTTTGATAGGAGAATTAATCCAAACACTCATGATCAACCCTAAGTGTAGAGGATTGTTGCTAGAAACCATAAAGGCAATCACAAATCTTCAAGTAGTCTTGGAGTATCCAAGTGTTAAGATTTGCAGTCAACAATTGACTTGCATAATCGGATTGCTGAGAAGAAATACGACCAGCACAACCTATCGCTAGTAACAATAAGGATAGGGATGGCAATGGGGTGGGGGGCCGAAGGATGTGATCTTCGCCCCCACCCTGCATAGATTTTTCTTGTCCCATCCCTGCCCCGCCCCGCATGACGGGGAAAATTTCTTACCCCATCCCCGCCCCTTAAGGCCTCGCGAAGACCCGCGAAGCCCCGCCCTACACCGCAAAACTTTATTTCTTGTTAATTTTCCCTACAACTATTACCATTTTTCCAAATAAAATGACATGTTTCAATAATAAAAATATACTTGAAATTATAAATAAATTTATCCTATCAAATCAAACTATTTTTTTAGCAAAAACTAAATAATATTATCTAAATGTTTAACAAGACAATATCACAAGAAAAATCTCATAGTATGACACAATAAAATAATCCAAACTCCTAATACATGATTGATGCCATCATATCAGCAATCAAACCAATAGGGAAACATATTCCTCATCATCTTGTTCTCCATTCACCACCTCATATATCTAACATGAAAATTCAAAAACAAAAACCCAGCTCGTAAAATAGATATGGATTTTGACAAGCATAAAGAAGCAGTGTTGTTAAGCAAAGTGAAATCTCACTGGGAATTCCAAGTGTTAAGAGAAACGGGAGTGTGTGACGGCTTACCTTATATTTTATAACAACCAATGAGTCAAATGCCCACACAAAATTACAAAAACAATGACACAAACAAATATTTAGAGCCTCAGACCCTTACCCCATTAAAAAAAATTATATTATGTTCATGATGAAAAGTAAGTTGAGAAAGATGTATGAATCATGAATGAAATCAGTAATTCAATAGTATATAAATTTGTTTCTAATAAAGAAAAAAAACACGTTAAAATTGGTACCTTATTTCCAATGTTGCTAGAGAGAAAAAAGAGGTAGAGCCACGTTAGGTAGAATAAAATAAGTTGATAATATTTTTGTTTAAATGGTAGGCTTTTAGGGTATGAAAAAATTACAATTTAACCCTTATAATGTGGGGTGGGTGGGGATGGGGCAGGGCGGGGCGGGGTGGGTCTAAAAAGTGTAAACCCATCCCCGCCCCGCCCCGCCCCGTGGTGTGGGTCTAAAATCTCGCTCCATCCCCACCCCACCACCTTTGCAGGGCGGGGAAAACCCGCACGGGGCGAAGCAGGGAGGGGCGGGTCTAACGGGGCAGGGCAAAATTGCCGTCCCTAAGTAAGGAGCTTGGATACTAGAACCAATTACTTATACTAGAGGTTGTCTAAGCTGTTTCATATTGCAATTATGTTCGTAGTGGATTTAGTGAATTAGGCATGACCCTGTTTTAGTGTTTTCAAGCAAAGTGTGGGATGCCTTGTTTATCAAACCAAGGAAACTCCCCAAAATGGGGACTTCTTGATTGCGTACTTAAATAAATCTTATTGTATTTATTAAAAAAACAAAAAAAAGAGAGAGAGAATAATCACTTAATATTTTTTTATTGATCAATTGTTTTGTCAATTATTTTTTGGAGAATAGTGTGACTGTGTTGTCAAAATCTACTATCAAAGATGCTGATACAAAGATGAAGACACGGGTCAAATTAGTTTTCTTCGCAGTAATCAGTTCTCTTGTTGGATGCACTGCATTTTCGTGCTTGTTTTTCACCCCCACTCCTATATCTCATATTATTGTATTGATACTTTTCACTAAACCCGTGTCACATGGGTCCGCAGATGGCAGATAGTTTTTGATAATTTTACATTATCAAACCAAGAAGAAGAAGAATAAAAATAAAAATAAAATAAAACACACCAAATTGAGAGAGAGAGAGAGAGAGAGAGAGAGAGAGAGAGTCCTCAACAAACAAACATGGACCATTACATTCAAAGAGAGTGAAGGATGTGGTGCGATGTGTTTTTTTTTTTAATTTTTTTTATAGAGTTTCAATTGATAGAGTCTGTTTTTGATGATTATGTTTTTTATCATCAGATCAAGACAATAATTATTCTTAAAAAAAAAAAAAAATCAATCGAGTTTTGGTGTAAGTGGGGTTTAATTCCCAAGTCTCTTATTCAACTACTAGAGATTTTACCAGTTGAGTTAATTAGAACACACATTTTATTAGTGTTACATTGTAGTTGGCTTTATGTTGGTAATTAATTTATTTGTCAAAAGTTCCTGTTGTAATTGCATATTTTTGTGTATTCAAATTTTTGTCTTTATTTCAATTGTAATTGTTTGACACCTATAAGAGCAAAATCAAAACTCTTAAAAATCAATGAACGAATGAGAGTCTACTAATCCTTGAGAGGGAAACTTGTGTAGTCTCTGTACCTCACCCTCTTCATAGTGTCACACCTTTGAGAGGAGAATTAATCCAAACACTCTTGATCAACCTTGAGTGTAGAGGATTGTTGCTAAAAACCATAAAGGCAATTACAAATCTTCAAGTAGTTTTGGAGTATTCAAGAGATTGGATTTGCAGTTGGCAATCAATTTGCATTATCAGATTGCTGAGAAGAAAAACGACTAGTACAACCTATTGCTAGCAAGAGTAAAGAGCTTGGATACTAAAACATTTACTTACATTAGAGGTTGTCTAACTTGTTTTTTATAGCAATTGTCATTTTAGTAAAATTAGTGAATTTGGCGTGGCCCTGGTTTGGTGTTTTCAAGCAAAGTGTGGGATGCCTTGTTTGTCAAACCAAGGCAACTCCCTTTTTAGGAAGGGATGTCCTTGATTGCATACCCAAATAAATCTTATTCTATTTTTTTTTTTATTGATTAAGTGTTTTGTCAATTATTTTTGGGTGAATAGTGTTTTGTCCAAATCTACTACTATCAAAGATGCTGACATAATGATAAAGATGAAGAGTGAAGACATGGGTCAGATTAGTTTTCTTCGCAATAATCAATTCTCTTGTTGGATGCACTGTATTTTTGTGCTTATTTTTCACCCCCCACCTCCTATATCTCATATTATTGTATTAATACTTTTACATTATCCCGGTTGATTCGATCATGAATTAATAATAATATAATTAGCATTATCATCATCAAATAATGCTAATAAACCAAACTTGGTTAAGTCTAACCTAACCAGAGTCCTGCCGCGTGTATAGAAAATGTGAAAGTGAATGAAACATGACAAAATAAGACTGAACAGTCTGAATTGAATACCTCTTTCATGACCACACTACCCACAAGAAGAAGTATAAAAATAAAAATAAAAATAAAATAAAACACACCAAATTGAGAGAGAGAGACAAAGACTTGGACAAACAAACATGGACTATTACAATCAAAGAGAGTGAAGGATGTGGTGCAATGTGTCTAAAGAGATTGGACCCCGTGGATTGTAAACCAAGAACTCATAGTTTGAAGCTAGGCCACTCTTCTTGCATGAGCTTTATCCTTTTGGCTTTAAAATATATACACAGAATCCAAATAATCCACACACTATTTTTCAGTGGCTCTCTTGCCATTTGCGTTCCCATAGTGCCACGTGATATGTGATATATCTTTTGGCTAAGACGAAAAAAAAAAGAAAAAGAAAACTCCGGATTTTTGTCAGGAACACATAAAACAGTCACAGCTTGGGCGTGCGTATCTCTGTGCACCATATTAGCACATGAACTGAGCTAGCTATAGTCTCTCGCGCGGGAATAAAAAAATCTCCAAACCCAGTTCACAGGTACCTATTTCAATCTCAACGATTCCCGTTTGAAACCCAGCTGAAACATTAAAATATATATATAATCTATTTTGTTGTTTATGCTAACAAATTGTGTTTTGTTTCTGAGATTAGGGACTGTTTATTGGGTATGTATTTATTTAATTCTCTCTTTGATTTTCCTTTTTTTTTTCATGGTTAAGAATATGGGCATTTATGTTCTAAATGGGCTTTTTGGATCCACGCATGTTCAGTTTTGACTGTGATTCTGTTTGATAGAGATTGCTTTTCATTGGCCTTGCTGTTTTGTTAACCATGAATATTATATTATTATTCTTTCAGTCTTATTTAGTCAATTTTTTTGTTCAGTCTTAAACATCCATTCTGCGTTAATTGTGGATTTATTATTATTTTTCCCCTGTTTGTTTGTTAAATAAGAGTTAAATATTTTGAACATGATTTTAATGTCTGTTAATTATTTGGTTATTGAAATATTGAGAGTGACTTTTAATTGCTGAAGCCTAATGAATGAAGTCTGCCATCTTTGCTTTAGCAAAAGATTGTTATTCAAATTTATCAGTTGCATGAAATCTGGGTTTGTCTACATATCTGTTGTTTAATTGGCACTTCTGTGTGTTTCCAAAGGAGACCTCCAAGTTTCAAAAGAATCAAAACCCCCCTTTACTAACTGTCGAATTATCACCAAAAAAAAAAAAGAAAAAAAAAAAGACTTAAGAGTGTATAGGCATCTTCATATTTTTTAATTCAAACAATTAAAATGAAAAATATGTTATTTAGTATTTACCATATAGTTATTCTTCATGGAATTTCTTGGCTTGGCTTGTTACTAGCTCATGTTCTTTTTTTTTTTTTTATAATAATTTCAAGTTAGGGAACTGAGTTCATAGGTTTGTGTTTCACCTTCTTTCTGGATAGGGGTAACATCTGTGAGAAGGTTACTACTTCATCATGTCTCCCAGGGCATTAGACTATGAGTCGCTGAATGAAAACGTGAAGAGGGCCCAATATGCTGTTAGAGGGGAACTGTATCTTCGTGCTTCTGAGCTTCAGAAAGAAGGAAAGAAGGTATACATACTTGCTCTCTTTGGTAGTTTTGTAGTAATAGATTTTGTGTTGCTTAAGCCTTGTTGTAGAGATTTGATTAGTGCTTCTGTTTATAAGCTTTTTGTTCAATTCGTTTCATTTGGCAGTGAACTTGTTATGTAATCTCTTATAGATTTATTGGAGTGGTATGGATTTTAACTAAATTAACCTTCTCTTTGTTCATGGAAATTCCTGAAGAGAGTTCTGATTTGAAATGTCAAATTGTTTGGATCTAGGTTTAAGTTGGAAAATTCCAGTCCCAAAAATGTGATGTAGTGAGGGTTGTATACATTGTAAGTTTGTTATGTATTGGTCAATTGCTTCCTTGAAGACTGTGAGTTCATGAAGACTTGCTCAAGCTATTTTAGGGCTCGTTTGAGCAATGATTTAAATCAGGCAAAAACTTGACATGCATGTTTTATGAGAGAGATCACTTTAAGACTGTATTGAGAGAGCGTTAAATTCCCATGAGCCTAAACTATCAGAAAATCTCTTATCTTGAGTTTCCCTCAAATCACATATAGCTTTCATGTCTCTACCTGTTTGGTAGTACCCCTCTGGAGAGATCTTTTGAGCATGGGGTTCCAGATTGAAGTGAGTGAGTTTGTTTGTGGAGGAGGTTCTATAGAAGAAGGCCAGAGTTTTGGAGCTGTTGAGGCAGGAAGCAAACAGGTTGTTTGCTGGGCTTACAAGTCATGTCTAGAGTTCAAAAATTTTGTGAGTATAGATTGTTTGTAACTTTAGAATCTAAAGGTTTTCAATTAAGTTGAACTAAAACAGAGTTTAAAGAATGTAAGTTTAGTAAAAGTAGAAACAAAGACGAAGGGGCAAGAAGACCGGATGGTCAAGAGAAGGGTGGATGAAGTGGAAAAGCGCATCGGAAGTTTTTTGTGATTGTAAAATGCCTATTAAGTTAAAGGGTTTTTTTTTTTTTTAAAGAATGCTATACAACGAGCTACGCTCTATGGTACTGAGTGTTGGGCTGTTAAGAAGCAATATATTCATAAAATCATAAAATGAGTGTAGCTGAAATGAAAATATTAAGATAGACATGTGGAATACATGGAAAGATAGGATTTGAAATGAGGAAATCCGTTTAAAGATTGGGGTAGCCCCTATTGATGAAAAGACGAGGGAGAGTTGTTTAAGATGGTTTGGTCATGTTCAGAGGAGAGCAATTAATGCATCGTAACAAAGAGTGAGTTGATCTAAGTTAAGAGAACAATAAAATGTAGAGGAAGACCAAAACTTACATTAGTAGAAGTAATAAAAAAATAACATGTCAATTAAAGAATTAACAAAGAGTATAACTTCAAATAAAATTGACTGAAGGAAAGAATACATGTGGCCGACCCTAACTAATCTGTTGAGAAACCATAACCAACCCAAAATTTTGGGACCAAGGCTTTGTTGTTGTTGTATAGATTTTTTGTAACTACTGTTTCTTCTACATTGGAAAGTTCTTGGGGGTTGGTTACTAGAGTTTTTCAAAAGTTTTCCACTTTGTCAGCAGAATTCATATGTTCTTTTTAATTTTAATTTTTATTGCTTTGGACTGTGGTGATTATTATTGTGGTTGTGTCCTTTGCTAAACTGCTAATTTTGGGTATAAGTAACAATTAATCCATTACTTTGTTTTGCTGGGGTCAATCTAATATCATTTCGTATCCTAATATCTGTATTAGGTTTATCAAGTAAGCCTGTCAATACTGTATATGTAGCTTTAATTTGAAGTATCCACTAGGTTTTGGCTGTGTGCACACTTGCATATGATTATAGCACAACTGTATTGTTCATTGTATTGTACAGTATCATTAGGCTCTTCTATTCTGGGCAAGAGTTTGATTTAGTAGTACCTATCTTAAATGTTATTTTAGTCCAATAAAGCATGATAAATATGGTGCTATCTTTGAAGATAATTCAAACTTCTTTTTAAATGCCACTCTTCTCTGTGTGTGTGTGTTTGTTGTCTCATTATTTTATTTTTATGCCAACAGATTATTTTCACAAATGTTGGTAATCCTCATGCTTTAGGACAGAAGCCGCTGACCTTTCCTCGCCAGGTTGATCACAATTGCCATATATTTTGATTCAGTATTTTTAAAAAAAACTTTTAATATTCACTTCTGGTCAAATCGAATTGTTTTGGAGTTCTTTACAGTATGGTTTGTATTGAACCAAAGAATTGCACTATTGCAGGTGGTCGCTCTTTGCCAAGCTCCATTTCTACTAGATGATCCAAATGTTGGACTGCTTTTTCCTGCTGATGCAATTGCAAAAGCAAAACATTATCTTTCATTGACTACGGGTGGTCTTGGTAATCTTTTGACCTGCCTTTCATATTTTGTTCTTACAAAAATAGGGATTGAAATATCTAAGATAACAATGTATTATACCTTTTAGGTATTTAGGTTTTATCTCATTGTTAAAAGCTGCATTTTCAGTTGAGCTATCAAAACCTTTTTCTTTCCTAGTATTATGCTCCTGTTAGCCTTTCTCCTTCCTGTCATAAATTTCCACTTCTCCTCATTGATTTACATCTTATTGCTGGTTTAAATGTTGTTCATTTGGCTTCTTGATGAATTACTAAAAGTTATATAATTCCTTCATTATATATCTAGGTGCTTACAGCGACTCCCGAGGACTTCCAGGAGTAAGGAAGGAAGTGGCAGAGTTCATTGAAAGGCGTGATGGTTATCCAAGGTACTATTGGCACTTATAAATCTTTGTATAAGTCTGATTTTTCATTTTGACAACAGAGCTTTCAATTTCTGTCACCAAGGTGTTAGCTGAAGGGGTTCATTATTTTGTACTCTAATAACAGTGACCCGGAACTCATATATCTCACAGATGGTGCCAGCAAAGGTGTGATGCAGATCTTGAATACTATCATCCGTGGTGAAGGGGATGGGGTAATAAATTGTTTTGAAATGAGTCTGTATATAGTTGTCCTCTTGTATCAAGCATGGTTTCTTCTTTGAAGTTCTCTTTTCTTTTCTTTTTTTTTCTAAATTGTTTTTCCATTTTCTCTTGTTGGTTACTTCAGGGGGCTTTCTGCATTCCCAATTGTTTTGCCAGATAATTCCTTTCATTAATATTTGAGTCTTGCTAGGTTTTGGTTCCAGTACCCCAATACCCACTTTACTCAGCTGCAATCTCTCTATTTGGTGGTTCTCTTGTCCCATATTTCCTAGAGGAGACAGAAAATTGGGGCCTTGATGTCAATAACCTTCGCCAGTCAGTTGCTGAGGCTCGCTTTAAAGGAATAACTGTGAGTATCCAATTGTGAAACTAAGGTGAAACTTGAGAACTTATTAAGAATGGATGGACCGTTGGGTTCTGAATATGAATTGGCATTTAAGTGAATCAGATGTAAGTCAGCTGGTTGACTTGCAGTTGCCCTATTCAAACTTATAGTATGGTTCTTGGGAGAATTTTCCCTGCAATATACATCTATTTTTGTCATGAAGATTTGTTTATTGTCTTCTTCCATTTTGTATGTAATATTACAATGCCTTATTTTCTTCTGGTATGGGCTTTTCAATAAGTAAATCTCGAACTATCCTTTCTTGTAGCGCTTATAACCAACAACTAAATCTCATATACATTGGAATATGATCAGGTAAGGGCTATGGTGATTATAAATCCTGGGAACCCCACTGGTCAGTGTCTTAGTGAAGCTAATTTGAGAGAAATATTGAAGTACTGTAACCAGGAAAACTTAGTTTTGCTTGGAGATGAGGTTTATCAGCAGAACATATACCAGGATGAGCGCCCTTTTATTAGTGCTAAAAAGGTATATATCCTTGTTCTGTTAGATCTATCTGTGTCTGAGTTTTTGCATGGACTATCAAATTGCTTATATACTCTAGTTTTCTTTAACAATTGGAAGGTTTTGATGGATATGGGGCCGCCTATAAGCAAGGAGCTCCAGCTTGTCTCTTTCCATACTGTGTCCAAAGGATATTGGGGTGAATGTGGACAGCGGGGTGGTTACTTTGAGATGACTAACATTCCTCCTAAGGTCTGTCTTTCTATAAGTTTTTTACTTGTATATATATATCCCGTAAGTTGCAAACCTAGCATTTTTTTGCATATTTAGGATTTTGTAAAGATATGGATACATCTTACATATATTTCTATCCGAAGTTGCTTGATCAAAATGCACTAAGATGAAGCTAAACCATGTTAAGATGTGGTCTACTATAAGCCTCTGAAATTTTCAGTTATTGTTAGCAAATACCAATTCATGCCATTTACAAACATAAGGAACTGTTTTTCTATCATGTTGATTTAATAAGGTAGTTCTGACTTATGTAGAGTGAATTTCAAATACAATTAAGCAACCAATACTCATTCTCCTTTTTGAAATGATATCATGACTTAATCTTGCAGACAGTTGATGAGATCTATAAAGTTGCATCCATATCACTCAGTCCAAATGTCCCTGCACAGATATTTGTGAGTTGAACTCAAATTTTTGTGATGTAGTATTCTCCATTGAACTGGGCACCACCAGTTCTTTATTCAAACTAGTATCTCACAGAGAAAATTACTTACTCTTTCCTTTTGCAGATGGGGCTGATGGTGAACCCACCCAAACCTGGAGATATTTCATATGATCAGTTTGTTAGGGAAAGGTATGGCCACAAAGATTCAAGTTTATGCTTTTGCTCCTATTGATCACATGGATATGAACCTAAAAATCTTTCTGCCTTTTGTGGTTACTCATGGTCATGATTGATGAATGGTCTAACTATTACCTTCATTTTGAAGGAGCAGTATTCAATCATTAACAAAACAGTTGCCTTAAATACATGGCAGTCAGAAGAAAATTAATTTTTTTAATTTTTAATTTTCCTTATAATTGGATAAAAAAGAATTGAATGATGATTTGAATTTTGGGATGTTGATGTTATTTGTGGTATTTAGAGATGGCCTCATATTTGTTTGAGTGATGAATAATAGTATTTTATGAACCATGAAACATGCAGCAAAGGAATTCTTGAATCACTTAGGAGAAGAGCAAGAATAATGACTGATGGATTTAATAGCTGCAGAAATGTGGTTTGTAATTTCACTGAAGGTAAAATTTTTGTTTAAAAAATTACAAGTGATGTTTTTTTTCTTTATTTAGTAATTGGTTACTATTTTTGAGTATTCACAAAATTGGCTTTATAGGTGCCATGTATTCATTCCCTCAAATACGCTTGCCACCAAGAGCAATAGAGGCTGCCAAAAGGGCTGGAAAAGTTCCTGATGTTTTCTACTGTCTCAAGCTTTTGGAAGCCACTGGCATTTCAACCGTCCCTGGCTCTGGATTTGGACAGAAAGAAGGGTAACTACTTATATGTTTTTTGTGGGGCTGAATTCTTCTTTAGCTATATTCCCAAGGCATCTTCCTTTTTCTTTTTGAGGCTAGAATAAAGGCCATCTTCCTATTGCTTTCTTTTCAATGCTTCTACTACCATTTCTGTCTAACCACAATTTAAATAAAAAAAAAATGAAAAGTGTAGTTCTTAGAAAATTTGCATAAATTAGTTCCCCTACTCTCCACCCCTATGGTTTTTCATTCAATAATTATTTTGTAGAATGTGATTATGTATTTTTGTATTGTACTTAAATAAGCTAGGCAACTTTATGGTTCTATTTCCCACAGCTAGTTAAATACAACTGTACCTAATCGATTACTATTCCATATAGGGTCTTCCACTTGAGGACAACCATCTTACCAGCTGAAGAGGAAATGCCTGAAATCATGAACAGTTACAAGAAATTTAATGATGAGTTTATGGAGCAATATGAAGATCATAGAGGTTACTCAAGGATATAAAGGGATGCTTCAAATGTCTAAATTTGTATAATATTTTTGGTTATCACAAGCCATTTGGTGTATACTCTCCAAACTTTAATCATTTTCTCTCTACCTGGGCTATAAACTTCATGCCATTGAAGATAATTCTTTGCACTTCCTAGATTCTTGTGTAAACTCACGTACAATCTTTCTTATGAATCTCGTTCCTTTTGAACCCCAATACAATGTCATAAAATAGTGCATCTTTAACTCAAAAGCTAATACTAAATTTGATTTCATATTACCTTGTTCAACCAAAAAAAAAAAAAAAAGATTGCTAAGAATTCCCATATATGTTCCTTTACTTTCCTGTATTGTTTCTTCTTTCTCATAGTTTATTTTTAATGGTTGCCATTATGAAAATGAGACATAAAACTTATTATTAGTTTTCTTTGATATTTCAATAAGTTTACTAACAATCTTGTTGCCTAATTGGTTGAAACCTTAATTTTCAATAGAAACATTTATGATTCAGATCCCTTAACTATCATTGTATAAATTTTTTTTCGAATAAATTTACTTGTGAAAAATTGTAATCTTTAGTTATCTTATAGACAAAACAGAAATCACACTATATATAAGTGTTCACAAATTGAAAATTGTACGATATAGTGGTTAATATAGCATGTTTCATGCCCAGCTACTAAAAAAATGCATATATCTTTCAATTATTATTTTTTTTTTTAACATTCTTGATGGTGTGTTACTAATTTTTTTCCCTTTCTATTTGACATTGCTTCAATTGTTGCATGATGTAGTGTTTTAATTGTTTCTCACATAAAAAAATAAAAAAATTGCTTCTCATATAAATCTTAGAAAAATTATATTAAAATTTCATTATGTTATAACAAAATAAATATATTTATTTTATTACACACACACACACACACACACACACATATATATATATATTACATGTGACTGGAAGGAATTATAAAATTTAAAAGACTAAAATTTATTTTAGTGAATTCAAAAATATTTAATTTTTTTTAATGGTTTTTGTATCAATTGTTGTCAAAGTAACTAAACATGAGTAAGAATTTCTTATTCTAAATTTATTATTATTATTCCAACTAAAAATCATCTCTTATATAGAGTTTATAAAAATAATCATATAAATTCATTTGATATAAATAATTAATACACAACTATAGATAATTAATATATGCATTTACTCTATTGGCTAATTTAATGAATTAATACTTTGATATAAATGCAAACTATGTTGATTTAAAACCCTAAATAAAGAGAACTTTAAGGAATACGCCATATGGTACAACTTCATACTCTCTAACATGAAGTCTTTGCTTTTATATATACTAGCTTGTAACCCTATGCATATACATGAATATATTTAAAAGATATACATTAAAATGCATAGTATAGTTTTTACATATATAATTTAAATATTATTGATAACCATTCTTATATATATTTTTTTTAAACTCCTTAAAAAGTATTATAAGAATATTACTAGGTAGAAAATGTGAATTGTCCATTTTTAAAATTTTTTTATGTTCATTAATTCTAGATTCTTTAGTTTTTGTACACAATAACTCACTTTGATAGATATTTATGATATGGTTCCACATTTAACTCAAAAATTAAGAAATTAAACACTCTCTAAAAATAAATAATTTAGGACACATGGCGTAAAGTTGGACTTCAATTAAAGAATCTAATTGGATTTCCTCTAAACTTTACTTATTAATAGATATATATATATATATATATATAATATTTTTGTGCCAAATGAATTTTTTTAGTTATAAAAAAAAAAAGGCTTATAAATATAAAATCATTCAAACTTTCTCTTCCTCTAATTTTATATATAGTGTTAGATTTATGATTATGTTTTTTATGATTTATTTATATTGAATTCGTCATTTTCTATTCTAAATTAACTTATTTGACACAAAAATTAAAAAATTTCGATTAGATGAAACACGTGTCATAAAATTAAACTCTAATTGAAATTTAATTTTTGCGCTGAACTAACTAACTTGGTTCAAAAATTTAAAAATTTTGATTAGATGGGACACATGCAAAATTAGACTTTAATTGAATTTTAATTTAAAATCTAATTGGAGTTTCTCTTAACTTTACTTATTAATATATATATATATATATAAATGACTTATAAACTTGAATTGTTTTTAGTTCTACAAAGAAAAAGGCTCATAAATATAAAATCATTAAAAATTATGTTTTTTATGGTTTACTTATATTGGACTCATCTTTTTTACACTAAATTAACTCATTTGGTACAAAAATTAAAAAAACTTAGATTAGATGGGACACATTTTGTAAAGTTAAACCCTAATTGAAATCTAATTTTTACATTGAATTAACTCGACACAAAAATTTAAAAATTTAGATTAGATGGGACACATGGTGCAAATTAGACTCTAATTGAATTCCAATTTGAAATCTAATTGGATTTTCTCTTAGATTTACCTATTATTATATATATAGACTAATATGTAATCCATGCTTACACACAGGAATGATGAATTGTAGCGGTGCTATTGATGTTGGTTTGAGTTATTATATATATAGGACATTAGTTCGACCAGAATATTTGAAGGTACTAAAATGATTTTTTTTTTACAATTTTAATGATATTGGTTATACCATAATTTTGAAAATCATTATTGGACATTACATATACAATATTAATTTACTATCACTGTTCATGAAATTTTACTAAATACAACACAAAAGAAAATAATAAATTAGTTCAATAATATCTTTTAAATTAATTGGGAATAAGTGCATGGGATCGTTTAACTCAATTACAATTTGTTACATTTATGATCTTTACACACAAAATATCTAAGTAAAAACAATATAAAAAATATACTCATTAGTTAAAAAAAAAATATCGAAAATATGAATAATTTAATTTGTATGAAAAGCAAACAAATGCGAATTCTAATTTTGATTCTAATAAAATTTTATCAAATATTTGGTTATATATATATATATATTACCTAGGTTTATTTATATTGGACTATTCGTTTTTTACATTGAATTAATTTACTTGGCACAAAAATTAAAAAATTTTAAATTAGATGAGACATGTGTGCAAAATTAAATTCTAATTGAAATCCAATTTTTACATTAAATTAACTTACTTAGTATAAAAATTTAAAAATTTAGATTAGATGAGACACATGTTGCAAAATTAAACTCTAATTGAATTACAATTTGAAATTTAATTGGAATTTCTCTTAAATTTACCTATATATATATATATAGATACACACACACATATAGACTAGTGTGTAACCCTGTACATATGCACGAGTATAATTAAAAACAATCCTAATTTTATGGTTCAAATTATAACTTTTATTTAGAATAAGTTCAAATTATACATAGTATTAGCTTACAATTTCTTTAAACCATACATTTTTAAAGTATGTAATGGTTTTTCATTATATATATGATTTATAATTTAATTGGATATAGACTTTTCGATTTTTGTACTCAATAATTCATTTGCTATAAAAATTAAAAAAATTAGATAAACACATAGTGGAAAATTAAACTCCAATTGAAATCCAATTTAGAATCTAATTAGATTTGTACTTTTCAATTTTTATATTTAATAATTCACTTTGCATAAAATTAAAAATTAAATGAGACACGTAGCACAACATTGAGAAATAAATTAAAATCTAATTGAATTTTCTCTGTACTTTTGGTTATTAATATATGGACAAAACTTACCTATAGTAACTTAGGTACTGTTCTTTAGGTTCTCTTCTTAAGATTCTGTCATGTAGCTACTTAAATTAAAAAATACACTTCCATCCATGAGGAAAAAATCATATGGCAGAATTTTAAGAGATGAATATAAGGAATAGCACCTAAGTATTTAGGGGCAGAGCCAGGAATTTTTGTTTGGGGGGGCCAAGTTGCGGCACTAATATATTTATCAAGACAACCCCCACATACACACACATATATATACACATGTTTTTTTTATTATATATACACACGCATATATATACACACTTTTTTATTTGATAAGTTATATATATACATACACCCAATAACAACAAAAAAAAACTTAGTATTTTCAATCAAAATTATATTTAATGGCGATCTTTCATAAAATAAAATTCATTTTTTCCATTTTCATAGTGACATTCTTAGAAAATTTCATTTTAAATACAAATTATCAAATTTTATACTAAAGTAAGTATAAAATTTTCAATTGAACTAATGAAATTTTCAAAAACATGAATAATCCAAAACTAGGAGGAATAAATTAGTCTCCAAACATATTTGAAGCCATCTTGCTTTAACTTATTATGTGGCAACTAAAAACACATTTTATGTATAATTTTAGTGACAAGTTTTTTTTAATGAGTCTATGACTTGTTAATTGCCATATAACGGGTAAAAAGAGATAGATTCAAACATATTTGATGCCAAACTTTATCAAATATTTAACATTTATAAGAGTATATTGTACAATAAAAAATAGAATTGCAAAAAATAAAGTTATATCTTTATAAATATTAGAATAATTTTTTTTTAAGAGCATCATTGGACTAACTCAAATATTGGGGGGGGGCAACTCTTATTTTTATAGACTAAATTTTGAAAACATTAAAATAATTATACATATATTTTAAAAAATTCAAAATTTTGGAGGAACCTTCAATACAGCTCCGCTCCTGTAAGTATTGTACTTAAGTTTTATTCTTAATATATTTATATTGAGTATAAATTTGACAAGGACATGCTGTAAAACCATTATTTTTCCCTCCAATACTACTATACTGGTTTGCCGCGTCAAACTTATAAAAATAAGAATCTAAATACGACCACACATGATCAAATTCTCAAACACTTTGATCAAATTAAATAACCAGTAAATAAAAAACTAAAACCCAATATCCTTCTCGTAGCCAGAAGCTGTTGGCATCGCCATGACTCCGCTGAGCCCAAAAGCATCCGCGACATTGCCGGAATCTGGAATTTCCGCGGGATCCACCGCGGATGTGGTGGTTGACGCTTTCAAATTAGGAGATAGTGAGTAGTGACTACCAAATCTGCTAAGTAAATCAATAGAAATATTGCACGCCCACTGATTCACCATAAAGAAAAGAAGTCCACGAAATTTATGTTCTTATTTGACAAAATTGAAGAATGAGATATAGTCTCAGATTCTAGCTGTGTCACCACCAACTTCAAGACTTTCCTTTAGAAGCTCATATTCTTGAATACCTCGGCTGGGTATTTGACATTTTTGATGTCTGAGTTCAACCGTGTAAATTCCATTTCTTTCATGTGTATGAGTGAGAATTTATTTATGTTTTTTTGGTTTTGAGATTTGATTCAACTTTGCTACCATCAACGATGATGACCCCACCTGTCTTTTAGTCTTGCAGAACCGACTGCCGATTTACGCACGGAGTTATTTTTGTTTGTTTGTATGTTTTGTTTTGTTTTTTTTTTTTTTTTTGATTTATTAATATTTGAATACATTTATATGGCGTTTGGTATAGGGTAATGTTTTAGAATTCTTTGGAATGTTTAAAGATTTTCATGTTTGGTTGCAAATCATGCTAGAGAATCAGATGCTAGGGGAATCTGGATTCTCCCTTTAAACCCCTATCAGTAGGAATGTTGATTTCCTTTAAAACAGATGGGTATCCAGATTACCAAGCTTAAAGGAAATTGTATTTTGTACAAATTGACAATTTTAACCATTTTTCCATATCATTTAAGCAATTAAGATAAAATATAAAACAAATCATTAATATCTTTTCTCTTATCTTATAGACCTAAACGTTGTTAGGTTGTTTTGTTATGGATTAAGCTCTTTTAAAAACTATTATTAAGAATAAAGCATTTGAGAATTTAAATAGTTATTTTTGTATTATATTTGTCATTTTAAAATGTTAGATTACAGTTTTAATGAATTTGTCATAATTAATAGTTTATATTTTGTTTTTCATTATTTATTTAGAGGAAGATTTTTTTTAAAGGATTTGGTAGTTTACCTTCAAATCTAAGGATAGAATGAGAAAAATAAATAATTCATTTATTATTCTTAGAAATAAATCAAACATTATTATCTCACATTCTTAGGAATCTTAAGAGATTTCCAATGAAACCAAACATAGGAATAACTACATTCCTAGGCATCCAGATTGCAAAAACTCACATTCTTAAAAATTTAAATGCCAGGAGTAATGTGAATTTCCTTGTACCAAACGTCACAAGGGGATTGTGATCATGTTTGTTAGTCAATACACTTTTATGTGAAATCATTTAAAAAAATCTGATGTGACATCATTTTATTAGAAGGTGTAAACACCTATGTTTACACTATGTCATTATTGAATTTATTTTCATATATATATATATATATATATATTTTGATTGATTGATTGATTTTATGAAACGAAAACTTTCATAACAAACCCTAAATTAGTGGGAAAACATTTTTCTGTTATTTGGGCCATTTGGGAGTCTCAAATGGAAAAATAAGCCTCAAGTTTGAAATATACGTGAAATTGAGAAGAAAAATAGTTAGTTCAAGTAAAAAGAAACGGAAAAAAGAGTAAAAGGACAAAATTTGGTCAACTGCGGTTGATAATCGTTGGCCGTTGAAAAACAGAGGTTACTATCGAAAGTTTATTTTTTCTTTTTTTGGGTAAAAAATTTCTAGAAATGTGTTTCGCTTTTTTCTTTTTTCCAAAACAAAGTTAACATAAAGAATTACGTAAATTTCACTAACATATCCTGATTTGGACTAATGCTAACTAAATTCAAGACTTTTTAAAACTAGCCAATTTAGTCCTTAAATAATTAATTTTTTTTCCTACTGTTTTAGGGACTAAATTGGATTTAGGGACCAAATTAGTTAGTTTTGAAAATACTTAGACTTCGTTAGCATTAACCCAAATCTCAGGAGGGGTGAATGAAATTTACTCTAAAGAATTCAAATAAATAAACAAAACAAACTATAGTATGTAAAAAAGTAACCCATTAAAAATTTATATTATTAAAATAAGTGATGTTTAGACTTTATTTTAACAAAAGTTTATATTTACTTTGTGAGTTACTTTGGTGCAAGTAGTCTTATTTACTCGTAATAAAAAAAGTCTGGGGCTTCAAGAGAGACCCAATGGTTCATGTGCCTCTTGTGGTGCTTGGGTACCAAAGTTTGAAACCCCCACCCTAATTTACCTCGCAAAAACAGAACTCCCAAATGGGTAGATAACTTTGCATTCTATTTGAGAGCTTTGGAATCAAGCACCATGAACCTTGATTTGCGCTTGGATAAAAATGATAAATAAACTTTCACATATTATAATAATAATAAAAAATAAATAAAAAGCTTTAAATTGGGAATCTATTTCGTAACCATCTAAAAAGCTAGATTTTTACAAAATTTTCTGTATTAGTATTCAATAATATACCAGATTGTATACAAACATGAAATTATCAACTACTCCTTGATTAAGATACAATTAATTGTCACTTGTGAAGAATTTATAACACAATGGTATTGTGTTGAACTTGAACCTTTCCTCTCCACTTATTGTATAGGAAAACAAAAATATAATTCATTCGGGAAATGGCTTGGGTCATTATGCATTGGACCTGTTTGAATGCGAACACATGTCAAGCACTTGCTATGTGTCCACATCCTTAGAGATCTAGTGTATGTACAAGAACACTAGATCCAAGCCTTGCCCATCCATCTAATCCAGGCTTGCACATGTATAACAAAATATAAACTCACTAAAACGTATGTATGGGACCAATCCTTGCCCATCCATCTAATTCTATAAGGCCTTGTACATAATGATAATGGTGTAAATAGGTGTGGAGTTACTTCAAACTTCCTTGCTGAGCTCTGGGCTCTCAGAGATGGCCTTTGTTGTGTAAACAATAGACGTTGAATTGGATGCTAAGTCTATTATTGATCTAGTTTCAAGTTAATAAAACCCCTAATAGCCTAGTCTCTTCTCTTGTTAATGATTGAGGCTATTGGCTTTTTCCAAATTCCCCAATTGAGGCTCGTGCATTGCTTCAGGAAGGCATATAGGTGTATTGACTCCTAAGCAAAGCCTTTGAATATGGTGCCTTTATTTGGTATGATGCTCCTCTGCCCCAGTTAGAGGATGCTTTTTATTTTGACTTCTCTATATTGTATTCTAACTGGCAGTTCCTTGAACCTATGTTCCTCTTAGTTTTGTTTTATGAAATAAACACGAAAAAACATCCTGTGGCACGAATTACATAAGTTCTTTTTTTATTGGATAAATACGGATTAATATTAAACATAATAAATTAAGTTTCCTACAAAACTTTAAGGGGTTAACGAAGTGGATTACAAATAAATTGAAGGAGAACACCAAAAAATCATATAATTTTTAATTCCTTTAAGTAAGCATGTCCTCAGAATGATTACCATTTTGATGGATGTGAGCAGACCCTTCTCCAAGTTACTCACAAGGGATTTATAGTTTTTTATTTTTATTTTTATTGGTTAAAATGTAAAGTATGACCTCTAAGTTTAACTTAGATTTATTTTGGTTATTTAACTTTATTTTTGTTCAATTGAGTCTTTTAAGTTTCAAAGTCGTTTAATTCAAGCTTTTTATCTAATTTTGTCAAAAATTGCTGTTAAGTATCCAATGTAACTAATGAAAAAAAAAAGTAATTTTTGCAAAAAATTTTAAGATAAAAAGTCTATAAATATTTTTATTAATTTTATAGATTTTTTTGTGTGAAAATAATATTTTTATAAGCAACATTTTAACAAAATTGAAAAATGTTTGAATTGAATAAATTTAAAATTTTGAAAACTTATTTAAACGAAAGTAAAGTTAAAAGACTAAATTTTCAATTAAACTTAAAAAATGCAATTTACATTTAAAAATTTTTTTTTTGGAAGGACTTGGAGTTATTTTCATTAAACCAAAAGAACATAATTATATGGCTTCAAAAAAAAAATATAAAAATTATATTTGTCACAAGATTCACTAATATTTTAATGATTATCCCTAAGTGGAAAAAAACTCTACATGTCACTCAATGGATAAATAATGAAAATCCATATATTTTTTTTTCGCACATTAACTGTTGGCTGTTGGTGATCCCGAGAGACCCGAATTTTTGGCGCCAAATGCCAAGCGAAGTGAATAAAAATTCCCTCTATCACTTCAGCCTGCCCGCGGTCAGCTAACTTAACGGGCAGCCACTCCTGTCATCAATCTTTCTCATACCTATCAATCTATCTACATGTGTGCTTATGTCACAGCACAGTTTCCTTTGGCCTCGGGTTCCCTTTCTCTCTCTCTTTATCTCATTTGTAAGAAAGCAACATTGAACACTGACACGAAATAAAATAGGATGGCTAGGTTGACACTATTTTCACAGCAAATTTTAAATACGAGATTGTTACTTGTTTTTATTTTTATTGTTCCATAAAAAAAAAAAAAAACTGTGAATTTAGATTCAAAAGTCATAACAACATAACATTTATAATTTATGAAAATGTTGTTATTGTAGCATTTTTTGGAATAAAAAATTATTCCTTTCTTTCCTTCTTTCCACGTTTAAAGCGCATCTCACTATTTATTATCTTTTCTCTGTCTCCTCACTTCTCCAAACTCTCTCTATTCCTATTTTGATTTTGAGAGTTTCACTCGAATCTAATTCCCAAACCAAAGCAACCCTTTTAATCTTCCTCTCTCACCTTTTATAGAAATTAACTCTTTTTCCCTCTCTCACCACTTTCCCACCAAGTTTCATTATATTCCCTTATTATTATTCTTCTTCTTCTATAATACACATCTCAAAGGTTTTTTTTTTTGCTTTCTGTTTAGTCAATCTTAAGATGGGGTTTTCAGAGCAAGCACTGCAGCAAGCTGAAGCAGAAGATAAAAGCTGGGTTATTGCTGGAATTCCATTACGGGCTCCATTGAAGCCCATATATACGAAACCAGTGGAGAATGAATGGGAGGAAAGTGAGGAGTGTTTGAAGACTCCAACTGGGGAAGAATCAAGAATTCCAAAGCCTTTGAAGTGCCCACCTCCTCCGAAGAGGAACAGAGTTGCTCCCATTCCCAAGTGTAATTATCGTGGTGATCAAGTTAGCAAGGTGTACTACTTTGATCCTTCAGAGTTAGAATCTCTGTTTATTCGGAGGGATAGCTAGTTCTTTTGTTTAGGCATGGAAATATTTGGTTCTATGTTTGTTGCTTTCGTTTCTTTTTCTTTAATTTCTCTTGTTTTATTAGGCTTCTTGTAGTGAGGTAGGTTAGGTAGGACTAGAAGTTTATGTACAGGCTCTTATTATTAATAAAAGTTGGCTATTTAGGTGATTTATTATTGTGGTTCCTTGAAGAAATTTTTTTCTTTGTTCTCAATTTTTTTTTCTTGAAGAAAACCTAAGAGAGAAGATAATTGAATGACTCCATAAAATTAGATACAACACTTCAATAACATGTGTGCAACGAGGTTTGAATCTAAACACGTTGAGTGGAAGATGATTGAATGACTCATAAATTTATATATATATACTAGCTTCCAATAACGTGTGTGCAACGCGACATGATTTGAATATAAACATTGAGTGAGAAGAATGAATATTTTTATTACTCTTTATGAGCTTCGTGATATATATATATATATATATGGTAAAATAAGAATAAAGTTCATTTCTTATGTGTTTTAACGTGATACACTGTCAAATTCAAAAAAATTAAACCTTAATTATCACATCTATCGCGTTTTAAATGGTGAAATGGTGGTGCAAGTTCATATTTGTTGTGAAAAATGGGTGATGGTGCAAGTTAACATTTGTAAAGACTAAAGAGTGAAAAATTGTAAAATAAAAAGGACTACTTTTTTTTTTTAATGGTAAAATAGGACTACTTCTGTGTTGTACATGGTGAAGGTATGAGATTTCTTTCAAAAACTTTTTATTTTTATTTTTTTATATATACATTATTATCCTTGTTCTTATTATTCTTCTCTCTCTCTATTGGGAACTGTTTATGTTCATTCGCACGAACTATGAATGGAAATGCAAGTCAAAATCAAGCTAAGCAGCTAAAAGTTGTTAAACTCACGCAAACAAAAAAGTAAATATTTTTCAATAGGGTAATGTAAGAAGATGCTGCACGGATGCTACATAGCCAATTGACAAAGACAATTCCTCACTTGACGTTTATTTATAAGTACCTTTATGCTCTGCCATCATCCCCTCTTTAGACTTAAGAGAGTTTGGTCTTTGAGTGTCCCACTCCTATATGACCCCCCACCCACTTCGGACTCTTATATAATTGGTGGGAAGGTTCTCTCTCTCTAACGCTAACTTTTCTCTGATTTCTCATCATAGAGGACAAAACACAAGTGGTAGGGAAAGATTAGAATCCTATGTAACTTGAATGGTTCTTATTTTGCACTTCCAAGCTCGATTTTTGAAGACCAATAATTGATACATTCGCTTAACATAGTTTATTCAAAGTGTAATTTTTTGAAATAAAATATGGAACCCTTTATTATAAAGGTCGTACAAGACCCTTTGTTTATGAGTGGACAATCAATAATGGTCATGATTTTCTAGGTGTATCTGTTAAAAGAGTATATGTGTAACTAGGGGAATTCACCTACTAAACTGAGGTTTATTTTGTAGATTAGAATAAGTGAATCGGGATCGGCGCCATAAATGAGGCAATAGTGTTGCAACACGTCCTAACTGTACTTGTTATTTAGTGGGTCATTTTTGGATCATATTACTAGCTGGATGGATGCACTAAGTTTATTCCCATTATTGGAGACCACATGGAGGGGAACAAAATTGTATGGCAATTACCATGCACTACTGAATGCAAAGAGGGAACATACGAATTTTTAATGTATGTTTATGCTAGAATATACTAGGGGATAAAATTTGTTTTGGGTTGTTTTTTTCATGTGTGAGTTGGCTAGGTTTATTTTTATTTTATCCATAAAGAGTTACATGTCATATTTTTCCACTTATGTATTTAGTGAAAGTGATAATCAAACCATGATTATGGTTGAAGATGTTTTTTTTTAAAGACTAAAGTATATTTTTGACCCTTAAAGTTTAAGATTGTTTACATTTTGGTTCTTTATAAAAGATTTCATTTTTATATATTGGTATTGTTGTCCATTTTCGTTAATAATCTAATGACACTGAAATAGACCTGTATAAGTAACCTTCTTAATGGAAGACATTAATCTATCACTTAGCTATAAGATTACTAACAAAAATGGACTTATTGGAGGGTGAAAATGGACGGCATAGAAAATATTAAATTGAACTCAAGACATGAAACACCAAAATAAAAATTATGAAACCAAAAAAACCAAAATGAAAACAACCTTTTAATTTTTATTAAGTGTTCACTTTATGATCAGCATCACCAATTCATCTACAGCTTTCCCAGTGTCCACAAAATAATGGAAAGAAAGCTTAAAAGTGGAATCATCTTTGTATATATATATTTTTCTATCCTACGCCATTATGTAGCCTGTAGTGGAGGATAAGATTTATTATGAAAGTTTTATTTTATCACTTAAAATATTATAGTGCACTGGAATAAAAAGCTGGTATGCAAACATCACTTCTCAAGTACAAAATCCTTTTAATAAAAGAAAAGGTACAAGATCTTTATTCTTTAGCGCTCAGCTTAAAAAAGAAGTACAAAATCTTTAGTGGGGTAATATTGAGCAAGCATAAATATTTTACCTAAAAATTGACAACATTCCGGTGCAGTGCATAAGAATAACTGAATGGCTGTCAGCAGGGCTCTGATTAATTAGCCATGAGGAACTCATTTTGATTGATTTACTTGTTGGGGGGGCCATTCACGTATTCATACAATCACACTGGAAGAATTTCTATGATACAATGGGATTGATGCTATAATATTCTTCAAAGGCTACAACACATATAGGCTATAGCACAGTATCTTGCCGCATAAGAAGTTTTGAATTTATGCTTCGTTTGTACCAAAAAATTGTCTGATATATTAACATGATAATAAGAACAATTATTACAATTAAAACGCACTTTTAATATGACGGTAATTTTATAAGTATAAGTTTTTGCGAAAGAAGTAAAGGTCAGATTTAGGTCCTCAAAATAGAATTTCATGGTACATGAATACTTGAATTAAATTAGAATAAAATTTTTATTTAAAAAATAAATAAATAATAAAAGAAATTATATACCCTAACTTGAATTTCATATTATATATATATAACCAGCTAACCCAGTTTCTAGTGGGCCTGAGAGTCAAAAAGGATTAACAAATGAAACAAAAACAGAGTGACGTGAGCCGTGACCACTAGCATCCACCGGCTTGTTTGACTGACCCATACTTTAATTCCAATTTTGTCAATGATAGAACTCCCAACAGTGGACGCCTCACGGTTCCTTAAATAAATGCGTGAAATTAGCCCACCATAACTCCAATCCTAGGTATATTTAAAATCCGCTTATTTTGTTGTAATTGGATTTTTTTTATTTAAAATAGTGTAGATAAAAGTAAAAATTAGTTGAAATAGTACAGTTAGACCTATAAATAATATTAAAAAGTACAATGGAATCTATAAATAATAGCAAAAATAAGTTAAATAGTAAAATAAGCTGGCTTTTTAAGCTGATCCAAATACATACTAAGGGTCTATTTGGGATCTGTTGAAATTAAAAACTTCTTGCTAAAAGTACGGTAAATAAAAGTAAAAGTTAGCTGAAATAGTATAGTGAAAACCATGAAGAATACTAAGGGCATGTTTGGTAGACTGTAATAGGAGCTGTAATGTAATAGTTATTCTTATGGTTTAGTTATTCTTTAGTTTGGTTATGTTTTTATTACAAAGAATAATCATTCCTTGTGAATAACTATTCTTCAAAATGAGGAATAACTATTCCTCTTTAAAAGGTTGTATTAGCTATTCCTTAATAAGTGCAATAATTTTAAAACTTAATATATTTACAAGTAAACAAACTTTCCATATACATCTAACAATTATAAAAATAAAAAATAACATATATCTCTCTTAAATTTAAAAATAACAATTTTTAAGGAAATATAATTGTATGAGTAAGAAATTTCCTAAAATAAATGTTAAGTTTCATTCTAATGTTATAATTTACAACCAAACTAATGAATAGGTTTAGTTATTACATTACAACACTTTTTATTCCTAGTAATAAAGATTACAATTCCTGTCATAATCTCCATTCAATGTACCAAACGTACCCTAAAAAGTGCGGTGAGACCCATTAATAGTAACAAAAATAAGATGAATATTACAATAAACTGACTTTTTAAGCTGGAGCCAAACGCATACTAAATACAAATCTATTATTAAAAACCAAAAAAAAAAAAACTCAAAATCATTTAATTTTATCACATATTTTTACTAAAATTGTCTTTAACTTCTTTTAAAATTTTAAATTGTTTAAAATTCCCGTGAAGAAGTTAGAGAAAATTTTCTAATAGATAGGATGAATTTTTTATTAAATAAGTATAAGATAAAATTGTTTTCTATCATTAGATTTTTTTTCTTTAAAAAAAAAAAACAGACACACACATAAGTGAAAGGGAAAGAAGTTTTAAGTTTTAATTTTTAACACAAAATCACACTACAAATTCGACTAAAAAGTTATGATAACTTTTAAGGGATTGTGGAGTAAATTATACTACAAGAAAAAATTAACAATTAAGTGGAATTCAAACCTTTTTCTCAAAAAAAAAAAAAAAAAAAAATTCAAACCAATCTTCAACAATTAACAATTGAACTGATTCGAACCCCTATAAATTACTCTAATCTCTTCTACCTTTTATTAAAAGTTTATACTTTTTTGGTATTTTAAAACTTTATTCAAACCTTTCTTGTGTTTCAAACATATATGATGGACGGAAACTATTAACAAAGTTATTAAAATTAAATGAAATGCCTAAATTACCTTAATATTTTTATTGTAAAAGATTTTTATAAACTTTTTTTTTCTGCTACAAAATTCTCAAACTAGTAATTTCAACTATCCATTTAGAGTTGTTGTTGTTGTTGTTGTTGTTTTTTTTTTTTATTTATTTATTTTTTTTTAAGAAACACTTTTTTTTCTTGGTTGATAGAATCTTTGAATTTATTCTAAAGTGTAATTTTACAAAATATAAGTAAGGTTTTCACCTGATCTATGCTGTACTTACAAAATATGTGTTGTCTCCTAGAATTTTTTTTGTTGTTGTTGAGTATTTTAACCTATGATATCTGCTCCTGATAATAGCTCTTTATTATCAGATCAAAACATCAATTAGTTTTTGGTGTAGGTGGGAATTGAATCCCCAATCTCTTATTCAATCATTAGAGACTTTATCAACTGAATTAACTGGAATCCACTACTAGAATTGTAAATGTGCATATACTAGAACTGTAAATGTACACTATTCACAACATTAATCTTAAGGTCTCTTTTGGTAGGAATGATAAGAAAGTGTTATGATAATAATAATAATAATAAAAGTAATGAATAGAAAATATATCAATTTTAATCATTTATTATTAGTAGAAGGGATAGACCAACAGAGAAATAAAAGGATAGAAAATGATTATGCATTTCTCTTGTTTGATTAAGAAAGTTTTAGGGTATAATTTGTTGGAAGATTAAAAAGTGGGAGGATAGAAAATGAGGAGGGGATGGAAAGTGGGGAAATAGAAGATATTTTAGTTTTTCCTTGTAGTGTTTGATGAGGAGTGGAAAAGTAAAGAGATGAAAAACTCTTTTGTTTAGAAAAATGAGAGGATGAAAAATGTAGATTGTATAAATTTACTCTCATATCCCTATTAAATTAAAAAAAAAATGTTTCAGAATATATTTTTATTAAAAAAAATTGTGAATGAATAGGTACTTCAATTATATATATATATATAAAAAAAAAGAAGTAAAATAACCCAAAACAGAAGGGAAAGAAAACCATATTTAAAAAAAAAAAAAAAAAAACCGAATGAGAAGTGAACGTTGCACAAGGAAAATAAGAAAACCAAAGAAGAAAATGAAAAAAAAAAAGAAAAAAAAAAAAAGAAGAGAAATGAACATTGCATGAGACATTTTTGTCCAAATCAAGCGGGAACTTTTGTAATGTTCCCCTTTTTTCTCCAGTTTTTTCCCTGATTTGGGGAGATTACATTTTGGTGAGTTCGAGAGAACACACTTGGGCCCACAATTTTCCCTCACATTTTCTCTTCTAACCAAATGCCTAAAAATACTATTTTCTCTTCACTTTTGTCATCCCCTAAAATCACCACAACCAAACGAAGCTTTAAGATAAATAAAAGGGAAAATTGTGATTTATACTTATTCATTATGGGGGTAAAAAACACAACCTATGAAGAATAGTGCTTGAGTTCTTGATCAACACAACTAATTTTTAAATAAGAAGGGATATAAATCCACAATGGAAAGATTGGACAGATGATTGAAGGCAAGGAAAGATAGAAATAGACACTTTGATTAAGAAAAGCTATTTCCCTAGGTACAAAGAACAGATCTAAGGAGAATACAAATTCTTGCTCTCTCTCTCTTTCTTTGTCTCTTCTGATTTTTTTGGATCCCCCCCTCTTGTTTGCCATCTCCTCCTTTTATCCTCCCTTTCTTCTTCCTTTTTAGCTGGATATCTCTTAGCTGGTTTTAGGGAGGTACTTGTCCCATCAGACACTTCCCTGCCATTTCTTGATCATGAAAGCAGGCTTTTGGGGCATCTTTACTATTCAGACCAATCATTCAGCATTTAATGAGGTTGACATTAAGTAGGAACAACCAATTAATAAGGAGGTGACGAATACATTGGGTTCTGCTCTGCGTCATCTTCTTTATGTTCATTAGGGATAGGAACCGAAGTTAAGTCCTCAGTGAAAACAATAGATTGCTTCTCAGTTAGGTTATCATATCTCAGGATAAATTTGTTCCTCAAATTACCTTGGTAACAGGTCTATATTATTTTGGATTTAGGCTTTTCTATGTTTAGATTTGGGCTGAGCCCTTACGTTAGGACTGTCTCTTTTGTCTTTCCTCTTCGGCCTAAAGTCCACGGGGCAGTTATGTTCCAATCCCCCAACATTTACTATTATGTATTTGTTTTATGAGAATAATTTTGTTCATAGTACTTGAAGATTTATATAATAACATAAGAGTCATGTTAATGGGTGCCCTTAGGGAAATGGTTAACAATCCATTTTAAGAAAGTTTTGACACAATTTTTATGGAAAATAGGAAAAGCTGTCAAAATATTAATTGCTTTTTTTCTTTTTTTCTTTTTGCATAAAAAACTTTTTTTAAATGGATTATTAACCATTACTCTAAGGACATATATTAGCATTTCCCATTAATATATATCATATTACATGATTACATCAAAAGAAATGGATTCTTGAAAGCTAATTTCCTGAATCACTTCCAATGATATGCTTCAGGTTCATTTGGATTATGAAGATTAGTTTCTAGGTTAATAAATGAGTTTTAATACACATAAATTAAAAAAGAAAAAATAAAAGAAGAAGAAGAAGAAGAAGAAGAAGAGAGTCTTAATAAACATGTTTCATATATATTAGGGATAATTATATTTTACCATCCTAAATTATACTCCAAGTTAACAATCTAATTTACAACAGGTGCAGAGTGAAACATGAGTTATAATTTAGGGTTTTAGCTAAGCATTCTAAAAGTTTATAACACAAAGTGTAATTAAGGGTATAGTTTAGGGTGAAAAAGTATAATGTTTCCTCATATATTATGGTCAATTGTAAATCCAATTGAAATAGTTACCATTTTAGAGTATAATTACTATCATAATTATCAACAACAACAAAAAATACTATCATATCCTAGTATTAAAAATAAATAAATAAATAAAAATGACAAGTAAACGTTTTTCCTCCTAGTTATTGATTGATTTCATAGCTCAAAATTTGATTGCATTTTATTAATCTATATTATTATTTATTTTAAAAAAATATTTACATTAAAACATCACATTTTATTTGCACATTGTTGTAAATATATTGAGATTGTCTCAATCAAGCTCTTTGTAAGTAGATATTTTTCATTTATATTAGTATATGCTTGGCAATGCATGACTTAATCAAGAATTATATGTAAACTAAAGAAAATATTTTTTAATTTAATTAAAATTATATATTAAAACAGATAATGAAAAAAAAGTAATTTTTTACTGTTTATTTTTTTTAGCTATGTAAACTTTTACTTTAAGTTACATAATTAATGAATGTCATGTAAGACCAAGTTTTTATATAAAAAATCATATATAAGTCCAAGATTAATTAAACAAATAATATATAAGTCCAAAATTAATTGAATGGGAGATGATAGATAACTACGCAACTAATATAAAATGAGATTTCATCACATATATATATATATATATAAAGACTTTGCATAGTAATATATTAAGCTTTAAAGCTTAAGTAATCACCACCGCATATTTAAATGAAAAAACCTTGAATTCAATAGTTAAAAAAAATCCAAAAAAATAATGGAAAGCATATTTAAGTGGTATCCTCAATTGAATAGTTAAAACAATCCAAATCACTAAATATTAAAAAATAAAAAGTAGAGTAACTAACAAAAAAATTGATTTTTTTTTTTTTTTTTTGGGAAACCAAGGGAGGAAACTATGACTGAAACTTAGGTGAATTTCAACCTACAAAAAGGAAAAGAAACAAGAGAGGATATATATATATATATATAGTGGGGATGCAGGCCCAACTGTATTTTAGGCCTTGGGCCTTGTCTGAGGAGGCTCCATGATCCGAGAATAGATAAATAGCAAGAAAGACGTAATACTTCAAACTTCATGAGTAAACTATAACTGTAGAGGTTGAGAGAGGTTGTTTGAGGAGAAATATCCTCTCGGCTAAAAGCAACAAAGATCAAGATGTGCCTCCTGTCATCCAGGGTGACGTTTTAGGAGGTTCTATCGATAAAGATATGCATTATGAATGTATAGAAAGAATGAGAGTTAGGAAATATCTAAAGAAAAATTGCTGCTACCGCATTGAATGTTCTCTAGCTAACTTTTTGGTCGCATTTATGTAGAGAAAACTTCTAAATAATGCTGCCTTGGCTACCCTAACTCACAGAGGGCCAGAGAGAGCGTTTGATGTGAAAAGCACTCAAGTAGTGGCTTGATTGATTAACAAATGGAGGGCCAAGGTTATTGAAAGGAAAATATATAATGTAAGAAACCCCTAAAGAAGAATGAGAGGAAAGGAAAAAGAAAAACACTGTAGCAATCAAGAACTAAACTTGTAATCTAATTTGAGAATCAATATATAAGAACTAATTTCCTCGGACTGTGCCGAGGACAATTGTCTTAAGATTAAACTAGTCAATCTTTATTTTCTTGTCATTTGAACCTACTGTAATTTTTTGCTGTCTGATTTATTAAAGCCCAGTTTTCTAACTCACTTTCTACAAATTCATTGTATTGGACTTTTTGGGCCTAAGTTCATTTATCCTTCAGGACTCAAACCCGGTCCTTACATTTTCTAATAGATAGGATGAATTTTTTTATTTATTAAATAAGTATAAGATAATTGTTTTGTATCATTAGATTTTTTTTCTTAAAAAAAACACACACACACACACACACACATAAGCGAAAGGGAAAAAAGTTTTAAGTTTTAAGTTTTAACACAAAATCACACCACAAACTTTACTAAAAAGTTATGATAACTTTTAAGAGATTGTGAAGTAAATTATACTACAGGAAAAAATTAACAATTAAGTGGAATTCAAACCTTTTTCTCAAAAAAAAAAAAATTCAAACCAATCTTCAACGATTAACAATTGAACTGATTCGAACCCCTATAAATTACTCTAATCTCTTCTACCTTTTATTAAAAGTTTATACTTTTTTGGTATTTTAAAACTTTATTCAAACTTTTCTTGTGTTTCAAACATATATGATGGACGGAAACTATTAACAAAGTTATTAAAATTAAATGAAATGCCTAAATTACCTTAATATTTTTATTGTAAAAGATTTTTATAAACTTTTATTTTTTCTGCTACAAAATTCTCAAACTAGTAATTTCAACTGTACATTTAGAGTTTTTTTTTTTTAATTTTAATTTTAATTTTATTTAAGAAACACTTTTTTTTCTTGGTTGATAGAATCATTGAATATATTCTAAAGTGTAATTTTACAAAATATAAGCGAGGTTTTCACTTGATCTATGCCATACTTACAAAATATGTGTTGTAACTTTTCTCCCCATTTTCCTATCAAAATGGGCGGATGGTTTTTTGTGGGATAAGTGAAAAATCTTCACCCAGCCCTCTTCTTCCTTCCCGATTTCTATCATAACAAATGGAGTAAAACTTCAATTCCTCCCCATTGTTACATCTTCACTTTTCACTCATTTATATTTTCTTTCCAACCAAACATAGCCCAAGCTTTATCGACAAAAAAAAAAAAAAAAGAAAAAAAAAGAAAAAAAAAAAGCCTAAGCTTTGAAATACACAAATTTTTCGCATAATTATATCTTTTTTTTTTTTTTTTTAATGTCAAGTTACACCTATAGATATAGTTATACAATTTAATAGTTTTCTATTGATATTGTTATACCATTTAATAGTTTTCTATTTGATATTTACTTTTAATAAATCTACTACAGGATTATATATTGGAATGTTATTGTCACGGTTTCTCATGAGATTATCATCGAGTTGATCCGGTAAAAACAATTGCTCAATTAAGTTTCTGTGACAATGCTTTGGCTGAAAATTTGTCTGCTATCATGTGTGGAATTGAATTCCTGCAAATCCTCATAAACTTCAGAAATTTAAAATTTGATAAATCTACTGATTAAATAATACTATTCATTGTATGGTTATCAACTGGTATTTGCTAGAGAATTGGAGGGATTATAATAGTGCGCATTAATTTGTATTTTTTTTTTTTTTACCTTTGTCTTTCATTAGTTTTTTACAAAACCAGCAACACCATTTCCTTTTCTTTTCTTTTGTCTTTTTTATTTTTTATTTTTATAATTATAAGGAAATCTGTGATCACTTTGCCAATTTCGAATAGTTTTTATTGAAGAAATTGGCAATGTTATTGCCACTTTCTAACCAACGATGGGTCACAAAGTTTTTTAAATAATATTATTTTACCAAAAGACTAAATTAATAAAATAAATTAAACATTTAGAGGTGGCTTGAAATATAGACGGCTTAAAGTCTTTTTTTTTTTCTTGTTATTGTTGTAATAAGTAAATCAAGTAGGGACAGAGTTTGCATATCACCTAGTTTAGAGACTCTAACGAGGTTATGTGGCACCTTGTAAAACTGATATGTGTCTTGAACTCATAATCCGAATTATCTAACTCACTTAACCATTGTTAGCACAATTAAATGTGTTAGGTAAAATTGGATCAAGACACAAGTTAGTTTTTTAAGGTGCCACCTAACCTGGTTGCATATAAACTTTTTTTATTAAGTCATGTATTGACCAAAGAAAAGCAAACGCCACATTTTCTTTGAGAACCCCTCAAAATAGAGTTGAACCACGGTAGGCATAGAAGAGATTCAGATGTTTCCACTAAGATTACAAATAGAAGTCCACCTAGCCAGAGAGTTGGGCTGGGAATGAGTTGTTTTTTTTGGTAACTAGACGTGATTTTTTTTGGGAGATGATTTTTAGTTTTTTAATAAATTTGAGAGATTGATTTTTATTTTTTATTTTTTTATTTATGGTTATTTGTCACTTTTTTGTTTTAATTGGACATCATTCTTTAACAAAGGTATATGAGTAAATTTATTCAAACCTATTTTTTTCATCCTTTTACTTTTCCACTCTCAACCAAACAAATATGAGAGAAAATAATATCTTTTCTATCCTCCTACTTTTTCATTCTCTCACAATTTTCTATCTTCCCACTTTTCGACTCCTCCAACCAAACGGATCCTTAGGGTTTGTTTAATGGGTAGATGGAAAAGTGATAGAATAGAAAATAGAGAGAGGTTAGAAACATGGAGGGATAGAAATTTTTTTTTATTTTCCTTCAATGTGTTTGGTTGCGGAAGTGGAAAAGTGAGAGGATAGTAAATGTAGTTTGTTTGGTTGAGCAGAAAGTAAGAGGATAGAAAATGTTGTTTGTTTAAATTTATTCTCATGTCCCTAGTACATTAAAAACAATTTTTTAATAACTTATACATTTTTTTTTAATTACTACAACTTAGAAACTAACCCAACTAATGAAACATCTAGCAAAAGAAATAATAATAATAATAATAAATTTGCCGTTTGAAATGAAAAAAAGAAAAAAGAAAGAAGAAGCAAAACAACGTCTTACATGTAGTTGAACCAAAAAAGAGCTTGGCACTTTGATCAACGTGCACAGTTTGCTACGAAGGAACATTGTTCGAACTACATATTGCCCAAATTGTAACTCTGATTGTGAAGACACAAGTACATGCCCTCTGGGGTTGCCAGAGGTTGTTTGTTATATGGGAAGCTAATGATGAATTGAAGAAGTGTACTAGACAAAAATTCAACCTCTTTGCAGATTTTTTGGAAGTGGTGTTCTTGAAGAGTGATAGGGTTGATGTTAACCTTATAGCTAGATGATTGTGGGGCTAATCTGGAATGGGTGAAACTTTGCTAGGTTGGGGCAATCTGTTACTGAGTATCATCAAATCCGGGCTAAAGCTGAGTCTCTCTTGCTGGATTATCAGTCTGATCATGTGCAGGAGCAACGGGTTTCATCAGAAAGGACCAGAGTTGTTAGCTGGATCCCCCCATCTCCCCACTCTACAAAATTAACTTTGATGGGGCTATCTTCAGTGATCTGGGTGCTGCAGGACTAGGAGTAGTAATCCGTGACTCCTGTGGTCAGGTTATATTGGATCTTTGTCAGAACGCATATCTATTCCTACCTCTGCTGCAACTGTTGAAGCTCTAGCTTGTCAAGGGTGTTAATCTTTGCAAAAGAGTTAAGCATCTTCGAGATAGTGTTTGAAGGTGATGCAAAAGTCATTATTAAAGCATTGTTGGCTAGAGAGGTAGATTAACTAGAGAGTGAGCATGAGCATGGTAGGCTTTTAAATAAATAAATAAATATATATATATATATATTATATTTTTGTTGGATAATAAGAGTTTGAGGCTCTAATACATGATTTGCATTTCAAAAGGAGATAGAATTCAAAACAAATAAAATTTCTTCTAAAATAAGAGGAATTGAACAACTTGTGGGGTGAGGACGAGCATCTAATTGGTTTAGTGCCGTTATGAGGCTAAGAGCGGGCATCCTCAAGAATAAACTTTGAAAACCAACTGCTTTCATATTGTGGCAATCGAGTAAAGTGGTGGGCCTCAGCCCACAAAGCACCACTTGAAAGGCTGAAGCCAGTAACCAAAACGTTAAAAACCTCTAACGGGCTGAAATGGTCAAATGTTTGAGAAATATTTAGAAATTTATCTCCTTTTTAAAATTTGAGTTTATAAAATTCAATTTTAACGTAGAACTCAAATTTTGAAATGTGTTACTCGAGTTTTATACACTCAAGTACCATGTAAGTGTTGTTTCACCATATCCAAAACTAAAATCACATCATGCTGAGAGCAAAATTACAAAAGGTGCTCTGTTGGTAGGCCCCCCAGGTACACGAAAAACTCTTCAAATCTGGTGTGCCTTCTCTCTTTATTTCTGGTTAGATATCTTGGAGATGTTTGTCGGTGTTGGACCGTCCAGGGTGAGAAACTTGTTTCAAGAAGCAAGGCAGCGTGCTACCAGTATAGTTCAAGTTTGTAAATAACTCGAGCTTAGAGAGGTTGAGTTTTGTTTACAAGGAACTCATTTTTGCAAAACTTGAGTTCCATGTGGCCTTTTTTAATTAAAAAAAAAAATCCAGTTTAGTGGGTGTCACGGTGGCTATTTTTATAGAACTTAAATTTCTAAAACTCCAATTACATGCCAAACTCAAGTTTCAAAAACTCGAGTTTTAAAAAAGTGATAAATTGCTAATCATTCCGCATACAATGGTACATTGCTAAAAATTTTGGTTAACAATGGTGGTATTTGGCTGTTTTGGCCACCTCTAACTCCTAAAGTCATGTTGCCGTCTTGGTAACCAAAATATAATAACAAGGAAACCCTAGTAATGATATGATGATGAACTCGGATTACCTTATAAGTAAGAACATGCATCTTCAATCTTAAAATTTTAATAAAATGCTTTACATGAGCTCCTTGAGTTATTTGATTGTTTTGACATGAAATTATTTTTTATCATATTATTTTTTAAAAATGGAAAAAAAATTAGCTAGTGGGAGTATAAGTTTGACCTCGGATTCAGTTAAAAACACCAAAATGTACTAATTGGTTAAGTTACAAGGCGCCATTATAGGGTTTAACAAAATAAAAGAAAAAAAGAAAAAAGAAAATGGTATAAAGTCCATAAAAAAAGAAAAAAAGAAAAAGAGAGGAAAAAAATGGTTTAATATATTTTTACCAAATGGTAGAAGGGTGGTTTAACATTTAAAAGCTAACAAGGAGAGAATTCTCGTTTCTCTACCTTGAACCAGGCAATGAGTTAAAGGCAACCAACTATTGGCAAAGTTCATCCTTAATCAAGAACATGTGTCTCTATTATCTACTAGAAATTTGGAATAGTCAAGCTAATTATGGGCTTGAATCGTTTAATTTTAAAGCTTTTAGTCCGGATTATAGTTTCCATGGATATATGTAACAACAAATTTTGATTCATGAGAATCCCGAATAATTTGAGGTCGCTTACTTGTCAAGCATAGCCCATCAAATGTAGTAAAAAGGAAGTTGCTCAAGCGTGGATGATTGTACGAGGTAGAAATCATTATACAATAAAATAATGTCTTAACTTTTGGCTAAATTATTGCAACCTCCACTCATACACTCTATAGACTAATCATATGATAGATGAAACTTAAGATCTCATCACGTCTATTAAGTTCATTGAAACACAACTTTAATGAAGATAAAATGTCAATTTCACCATAATTTTAACATAGATTAAACGTCTACTTAGCACCATAATGATTTATTATTATATTAGAGTATTCAAGTCAGGAAGAAAAAAAAAAAAAAAACCGTCAGGAATTCAAGGCTAAAGTTGCGTGCCCAAGACTCCACATTAAGGTTTTTTTTTTTTTTTTTTTTTTTTTGAACTTTCTCTAAAAAAAATATTTTTTAATTAAATTTTTTTAGAAAAGTTATTTTACTAATAAATAATTTTGTAATAGTGTTAAAAAAATTATTTTTCAAAAGCTCCTGCTTTTAATGTTTGGTAATAATTTTTGTTTTTTTATTTTCAAAAACTTGTTTTTGAAAATATAAAGAAAAATAATTTTCTTATATTTTTAAAATTAAAAAGATATTTGGTTAGTTGAAATTAAAAAGATAATTTTTTGTAAAAAAATAAAAAAATGCTAAAATATATTTTTACTAGAATTTAAACTCTAATACTAACTCATTAAATGAGACAAATTTATTAAATTAAATAGATATTTTCATTAATTTTTAAAAATTAAAAATTAAAAACTACTTTTTACATATTTTCAATTTTCTTCACAAATTTAATTTTAAAAGTAGTTTTTATTTTCTGTCTAATTTTAATTGCCAAATAAATTTTTTAGTTTCAAGAATAAAAAATTATTTTTTGAAACATAAAATAAGGTAAAAAAACGGTTACCAACCATGGCAGCAACAGAACGTTACTAATCGACCTCCTCTGAAGTGGCGAAATCGAAGCGATGAAAAAAACAAACGAGCGGCTGAGATTGCTTAAACTCTATAAGAGAATCCATTTCCACCGTCGCTCCATTGTTCATTAGTTAGGTACACAAAATCAAAAACACAGAGAGAGAGAGAGAGAGAGAGAGAGAGAGAGTGTGAGAGAGTCCAAAGAAGATGAACCAGAAAACTTGGTCAGCTCGATCCGACGGTTCTCGCTTCCTCTCCCTTCCACTATCAAAAATCAAGGGTCCGAAATTCCCCACCCGAACTTCGACCCATCAGATCCAATTCTACAACACAAGACCATCCGACGGCCACGATTTCTCGGCGCTCCCGTACGACGTGTTGACTAAAATCGCGGCGTCGTTTAGCCTCCAAAACCTTCGAGCCGCGTCGCTGGTGTGCAAGTCGTGGAGCGAGGCGCTTAAGCCCTTGAGAGAGGCGATGCTGTTGTTGCATTGGGGGAAGCGGTTCAAGCACGGTCGAGGTGGGGTCCGCCCTAACTTGGACAAGGCTCTGGACTCGTTCTTGAAAGGCGCGGCTCGTGGTTCTGCTCTGGCTATGGTGGATGCTGGTTTGATTTACTGGGAATTAGGTCAGAAGGACAAGGCTGTTGCTTTGTATCACAAAGCTGCGGAGCTTGGTGACCCTGCTGGACAGTGCAATTTGGCCATTTCTTTTTTGCAAGGTGCTTTTGCTCAATTATCAAACTTTACGAATCGTTAAGATTATAGGTTCTTTATGTGTCTTCGTTAGGAATATTGTTTTCAAATGTGGATGTCGATAGAGAAAAATGTGGACATTGTGCGTGAAATTAGGGATGTTGTGTGTGTAATAATGAGTGTGTTTTGGATATAAATAGAAAATCTAGTAGCATTGGGATTCACGAGTCGGCAAAGCTAAAAACAGAAACATACAAAGTATGATGAGAGCATCATTATTGATGCTTAGCCGTTAGCTATGGACAAAGTTTGGCTCCGATTATGTTTGGAGCTATCTTTTCTAACCAATTAGGCCTCAAATTATAAGACTACGTATGGATGGTCTCTTCTCTCTTCTCTTCAATTATCAAAGGACAAAGTTTAGCTACAAAATCGATTGTAATCTTAGGCTACAAACTCACTTAATATCTTTTTATTGGAGGTGAATTTTAACAAATTCACCATTGGATTACATCTTCTTCTTATATTCTCCATGTTTGCAAAATTTCAAGAAAATTAAAGAACAATAACTATGTCATCAATAAATTTTTAAATTGCAAGTTTTTGTAATTTAAAATTATGTATAAAATATAAGATTATAGATTATATAGTAAATGATATCCGATTGACACAAAAATTGATATGTGCATTAAGAGCGTAAAAAGCATGTAGTTCAACGGTTAGATTTTCAAAATATGCAGTAATATTTATTTGGTTAAGTGAGTTTGTAGCTAAACTTTGTCCATTACGAAATAGTAGGTTTGGAGCCAAACTTTTTTCATTAGGTATTTGAAAACCTGCATTTTGAAAAGAAAAATAAAATAGCAACTTTAAAAGTTGCTATTTTTAATTTTATTTTATATAAATGCAATTATTGATAAAATTTGTGAGAAGTGTTCTTGATATGAAAAACTACAGTAGAGCTGTGATTTGGAAATGCATTTTCCTCCTCATTTGAAAAACACATTATCTGAAAAATGCAAAGCCAAATGGATCCTTGATATGTTTAAGTGCAGAGTTCTGAATTGCTGGACTTTGATTATATTTTTTTTCATTATTTACACAATCTTGTGCTTATGGAAATTGTAATAATGCTTGTAGCTGAACCTCCAAATATGAAGGAAGCTGTAACATGGTTATATCGAGCTTCCGTTGCTGGCCATGTCCGTTCTCAATACCAACTTGCACTTTGTCTGCATCAAGGTCGAGGGGTGAATTGCAATATAAAAGATGCTGTATGTTATTCTTCACTTACTCATTTTTTTCTTAATCTATGAGTGAACTTTTTTTTGGGAAGAAATTCTCTGATATTGGTTTAACTTTCCACATTTTCCAATACTGGATTGTTGACTTTTAATAGTACAATAAGGATGCTACTTATTTTGTTATATCTCGGATATTCCTAGATTTTGTATACCAACAATTTCTTGTCGTCTTTATGTTGACTCTAATGCAATTTTGGCAACAAATGACCTGCTACAGTTGCATTACCAATTTCCTCTCTTAAATTCAGCTGTTTTCTATGAGAATATCTGAGATTATTAGGCAATTTCTGTTCCTTTTTTGGTGCATCATATTCAAGGTTTTGCTTGTGATAGGTTTCTACTGAAACAGGCTAGATGGTATCTAAAAGCTGCAGAAGGTGGGTATGTGCGTGCTATGTACAATGTCTCGCTATGCTACTCGTCTGGTGAAGGTTTGGTGCGTAGTCATCAACTAGCAAGAAAGTGGATGAAGCGGGCAGCTGATCGTGGTCACACTAAAGCACAGTTTGAGCATGGACTTGCTCTCTTTTCTGTATGTAACATGTCTACACCATTCTTATTGTGCTTGAAGGAAAATTTGTGCACAAAGTAGATAATTGACCCAAAGTTATTATTATTTTTTAATTTTTATAGGAATAACTATACTTATATGTTAAGTGAGTAGCTGATGAGCTTTGGTTCAAATGGTACTTCCTCCCCAAGAGTGGGTGGAGTATTAAGTTGTGGGTTCAAAACCCACAGGTGCAGGTGTTGCTTGCTTACTAATTAAAAAAATAAAAAAGTAAAGTGAGTGGGATTCTTTTTTTGATAAGTTGAATGGTGTTGTGAAGGAAAAAAGTAAGTAGGATTCTTTATGCTAAGACTGATGTCTTTGAATCTTTTCTAGGTAAGTCTTGACATTGAATCTTGTAATAAGAATGAAATGCTGAAAGATCAAAAGAAGATGAGAGCAGACAATATTATGAGATCATAATATGGTTAGGCATGAAGCTTAGATGTATATAAGTTGTGATTTTTGTTCAACACATTTTTGTCTTTCTACGTTGCCCTCTTCCTGGTGGTATAATAACTTTCTAAATTTAAGATTAAGTGAGTCTAATGTAATCAAGCTTAATCCTTAGCTATAAAACTTACAACATTTCTTTCACCACATTCACTGTCTTTCCATTATAAAAAGTTAAGGTTATGATTAGAAAAGACAGCTATTTGCCTTCTTCTTACGGGGCTTTTTTTTTTTTTTTTTTTTTGTGGGGGGTGTGGGGAGGGGTTTCAAATACAGTGTTTAAAGATTTACATTGTAGTGAGGTTCTAATTGTTCCAAATGCCTTTGCTTGCCGCAGTTCATTAGCACTCTTGAATGTCTCCTCTAGCCAATTATGTAGTTTTTCCTGTTGATTGAAATAAATGGAAACTTTATATTAATTGAATAATTTGTTGGTGGTTCTGATGATTACACTTGGGCAGGAAGGGGACATGATGAAAGCTGTGGTGTACCTGGAACTTGCCACCCGTGCTGGAGAAAGAGCCGCAGCTCATGTGAAGAATGTAATCCTCCAACAACTCTCAGCAACTTCACGCGATCGAGTCATGCTTCTTGCTGACAATTGGCAAGCTTTGCCTTCGTCTCACTGAGCTATATTATAAATGGTTTGTAAACCTGGACATATCCCTGTCCTCTCCTTTTGGCTGCCTTTTCTTTAGTTATATTCTTCCTGATGAGTGATGGAACTTTGTAGTTTAGAGTATAGAGTCTATAGATGAAGAACTATGTCCCTATCCTTTTCTACACTTGGCATATTTTAGCCTTATCCTAGGCAAAGTAGTTTTTTTATCCCAAACTAATGATTCTAATTGCACATTTAATTGTGTTGAATTTGGGATTGGGCAGTTTGAAATTTCTCGACCAATTACCTTGTATGAGTTCTCAGTTGCGTCGTTGAGGAATCTGCTAGCTGTCCTGTATCTACTAAACAAAGCCCAGGTGTGCTGTTCATGTAATCTGATGGATCCAGGACCTGCAACCTTAATTACAAATTGCTTGCAGTATAATTGGATTGAGCAAATGATCAGTGAATAGCCCTGAAGGTATCCTTATCCATGAAAGTAAATTCACTTACTACTTCCACTCCCAGGGTGTTAATGTCCCATAGACAATTGAACTTAGTGATTGAGCTTCTGATTTCTTTCTTATGATCTGGACATGTTGGAGATTCATTGGATCATAAATGATTTACTTGATGCCTGAAATCCGCTGTCAACTGCTATTTTGTAAAGATTTTATCGTTGTATATGATATGTGGATTTTTTTTCTTATTATATAAGTATTGTTGTATTATATGCAATTGGAAGGAGAAATTAATGGATATATTGTCTCCGTTACGTGGATGATTCAGTTGAGATTTTACTGTTGTATATAATAAGAAATTTTTAAAAATAATTGTTGTTGTATTATATGGAATTAGAATGTAAAATCACTCGATTTATTGTCCCCATTACTTGGATAATTCATTATCAATTCAACTATCATATTATATTGCACAACCTTCATATTCGAATTCATCTTCCATAGAAAATGTAGTCACCTGCTGCACCAGTTGCATTCACACGAAACTATTGTAGAATTTAGAGCATTTTTATGAGCCTCCATTCGCCATTAGTCATGCCATTTTTATTGGGAAAATTTTGAACCAAATGGTCAATAGCACTTGAATTTTTTTTTTTTTTTTAAAATTTTATGAATTGAAAAGAAAAAAAAATGTTGGCACAATCGAAAACTTTAGAGCTCGTTTGGTAATGTTCTAGTGATGTTATTCAAGTGTTGTGAAGTGAAAAAGTGTTGTAGAAATACGTGTTGTATTGTTTAACCTCTAGTACGTAAAAGAAAAAAAAGTTGGGATTGGAATTCCAAGTTCGTACATAGAAGTCCTTCATTATATTCAAGGCTTCAAGCATATGATTTAAGGGCTGGATTTAATAGTCCACATCTCATCACAACTCTGGTTTTGTATTGGTATCAGGGTGAAAGATTTTAACTAATTAATTAATTCTGAGAGAAGTGTTTAAAAGTTGTTAAGATATGAAGTAAATTGCGGGGCATCATAAAATATTGGATGATGTACATCCAAGGTTTAGATTCATCTGATTAAGAACAACAAATAATGATTACATTAATCTGCTTGTTTTTACGTATTCGAAAGGATCTTGGATGAGATTAAAAATTAGGAAATCCTTAGTGGAAATCATATATATATATATATATATATTTTTTTTTTTGACTGAAGTGATAGAATCATAGAAGTGGAAATCATATTGAAATAAGTTAGGAAATAGAAATCAAATAAGTGGACCAATAATGCATATCAAATTATGAAATTCAAGATCTTATTCAAGGTGGAAATCATGTGTGGATGTAAAGGATCGAAAGGAGGTTGGTCATCCTAATGCTAGAAAGTTTAGGAATTGTGGAAGTTATTATTTTTGGCATTATGTCAAAGAATCTTGTAACCCAGTGACTAATTAGTCTCTGTTACGAGGAAATCAAAGTTTCAAGTTTCTCCTCATCTAGTTATATTGTAACAATTAAATTATCAAAAATCTCATTTAAAATTTAAAAACAAATAAATGATTTTCCATAAATAAAAAAGAGGATCAGTCATGTCCAAATTGTGTTATGAGTCTTATGTCTATGTCTATGTCTATGACTTTGATGTGTCTATGACCTGTCTTAGTTATTATTATTTTTGGTCGAAAATTTCTCTAACAGACATATAGTCATATTTGTGATTAACACAGGCGTATGACACATTTTTGTCAAATTTGTTGCTTCTTAGGTTAGCATTGCTCTAATAGGTTCCAATTAGCTCAATTTGTAAATTCTATTGAAGTTGAATAAGAGAATTGGGGTTCAAACTCAGCATACACTAAAAACCAATTAATATCTTAGCTTGATGATAAAGAGCAATTATCATAGAATGAATGACATAAATTTGAAATTCTTTCCTATCTTTAAAAAAAATGTTAGAATTGCCCTGCATAGGCAAGAATTGTAGAAAATTGTTTACCATAAAAAAGTTCTATAAAGTATAACGAAAAATGAGTGACTTAAATCAGAAGTTTAAACATCCTTGTATCTGGCCCATGTGTGGTCAGTGGGGATGCCCATACAGCATTGTAGAAGATTTTGCTTCTCCCCTTCAACCTGCTTTCTAATTTTTATTTATACCAAAAAAAAAAAAAAAAACAGAAAAAAAAAAGAAAAAAGAAAAAAGAAAAAGAGGAGTGGCCTGTCTGGGCCTAATATTGGGTTATCTTCTTTGGGCCGCTGAAGTGGTTCAAAACGATTCAAAAGAACTGTTGTCAATGAACACATATTCTTTACGTTTCCAACCGCCAAAACTCTCTCTCTAAAACAGAAGTGTGTTTCCGAAACCATTTTCTTACTTTGTAATTGTTTTGCTCGAACCAAAGCAAAACTAAAACCAAGAAATGAATAAGAGAGCGTTGCTTGGAGTACGCAAGAGAGAGCCCATCAAACATAGCAAGAAAAACTTGCTCAAGAATAGATGTGTCGGAGGCAGAAATCACTGAATATAACACTATTTTTCTTAGGACTTGGGAGGATTTATGAGCCCTTTGGTTTCTTCACATCTTCTCTCTTTTATATGGGACAAGAATTGGTATTATTCAATGGCCAAAGCTTATTAGGATTATGAAAAAAAATTCTCAACAATTTCATGACAACATCCAATTTGTCTACTGAGTTAGAAAAAATTTAAATTGCAGATAATGGTGAGCTAGGTGTGAGTTGGTTGGCAAATTAAAGAGGCGTAGTGAAATTATAATGAATTTTTGTTGTGACTCACTTTATTGAAGGGAGTCTCAGGAATAGAATAGGAGAGACAACAATGCCATAGGCACAACCTTTTTCACAATTTGTTGAGATTAATTGTTGTGATTAGTGTAACATCACTTTCATTTGATTTGTACAATTATTAACATCATTTTTATTGTACACCAATCACAACCTACCACCTCAGTGGTGGTGAAAAATGTTATTATTATTATTATTATTATTTTCTCTTTTAAACTTACTTTAAGTCTTTAAGAAGAAACAGCAAGATATATTTCAATGATAATTCCTTTTTCTTTTTCTTTTTCTTTTTTCCCATTCCAGGTCTCCTTTCATTTTCTCTTTCACTTTCTCTTTCACTTGCATTTCCTACTTCATCATCATCAATATGTCTTTTTTTCCCTTTTTTTGATCTCTTGAAGTCATTCACTTTACATTTGTTTCGGGTATTTCCTCAACATTACACCTAGGTCCATAACTCAAAGAGAGGTTGAAATATACTTTTGAGCAAGGCTCAAACCTGAGGGATACAACTCTGGGTGAACTTTAGAAAAATAACTTGAGGAAGTTAGTTTGCACATCAGGATTGAAATTTTCCTTGTCCCTCAAGTATTTGTTGGGCAAACACCGGGTTAAGAGAATTCAGGAAACCACAAGGATGAACAGACATGCGTTCTTCAAAGTATATAAGGTTTTTGATAATAAAATCGATCAACATTATTCTTTCTAGGGTGGCACTTCTCCTCTTTTTAAGGTTTCTTATAAAGATTCGAATCTATTTGGGGAAAAAAATGAGATCGAGGTTATTGAACTTCAACACTCCCTATCCTGTATTTCTAAGACTATTCTGGTAAGGTCTCAATCAAAGTACCCATCGGATAGGATTTTACGGAATCACATCAGGTGCAATACCCTAGGTATTGCACCTGATGCAATTCACTCCTTCCCTCTCACAATTTTTTTTACTTTTTTTACTTTTTAATTTTAACTTTTTAACTCTTTTTTAATATATTTTATTTAATAGTTAAGATTGAAAGTTGCTTTTTCAACTTTCAACCTCAACCATCTATTATGAATTGCACCAGGTGCAATACCCTAGGTATTGCACCTTATGCGAATCCGGATTTTACATAGTGCATGGGACATGCAAGTGTCTTTCATCACCTGTACCCATATTGGTCTGGAGTTAATCCTTGCTTTTTATCACCCATACTTAGGTTGGAAATACCTAGTCATCATTTTGGAGTGCAGCTAAGGATTTATGAAATTCTATGAGATTAGATGTTATTTCGAATTCGAGATATCCAAGGTTTAAAATCCGCGCTGGATTTAGTACTAAAACATCACTATCGATAAAAATAAATAAGTAATGATGGTTATGGGCTTTCCACGTATCTTTAACAGCGTAAGAGCATTGAAGACATGATTTAAAAAGTAGCATTTCGCATCTTCAAGAACTATTCTTGATTAAGACTTAATTGTATGTAGTAGATGCGAAACTTCAACAGGGGAACTCAATTTAATAATGAAGCTAGAACAGACAAGGAGGTTAAGAACCATCCAATAGTCTGCCAATACCTTTCAAGATATAGCTGTTCTCCATAATAATTTCAGTTTATTGGATGGTCATCAACTCAATAAAAGATGTCTAGAAACACAGTTGTCAGAACCCTTCCCCCATAGGCTGTCAAGTAAACACAAACAAACACAATTGAAAACAAACATCAAACTCATACAAAAAGGCAAGAACCAGGATGTTACATCTCACGTAAGTCTGAAACAACACAAAATCAAATCGAACCGAAATGATCAAGTTCACCAAGTACGACATATATTGTGAAAATCAAAGGTGCAGTCCATCAAACTAAACCAAAAATAGATGAGAACACAAAGCATGAATCCAAGAGACAGTGCTTTTAGTTTAAAATTATCCTGGCCTTGCCCTACCATGCTCTAGAACAGAGTTGGTATAGCTCTTATTTGAGACATTTGGAATGAATTGAATTAAATAATTATGCAAATAGGAAGGCATAGTGAAGAAATGTGAACAAGTTAAGAACTAAAAACCTCCCACGGACTTTGATAACTAAAACCTCTCAGGGCCTCTACTAAGAGTTGTCAGAACCCTTCCCCCATAGGCTGTCAAAATTTAAGAATGAAAGATATACTTGGCAGCTTATGATGATAAACTAAAAGATCCATGTGATTGGATTTCCCCCATAACTAGCAACGTTTATAGAATCAATCGAAGCAAAGATGTTACAGTTTGCCATGTAAAACTAAACAAAGTGATAATTAGCCATAAAAATATGAAAACTTAGCTATGATGAAATTCGGTGAAGTAGATCCTCTCAAGGATAGGATTTTTAATAATACTACTAGTGTATCATATGTACTGTATTGTGAATTGTCGGAAGGAATGCCCTGTATTTACTGGTACAGTCATAGGACTAATTTTTCCCCCTCTCAAGATCCTTCTTTAAATAATCCCTCTAGCTGTAACACAATCTAAATGAACTTGAAAGTTGGAACTCTTTGTTTCTTGTTGGGCTATAAGGGATTTAAAATATTTCCCCCAAATGGATGTGTGATTTGTAAGCTTGTCGGTCTTTCTCCACCTCGTTGTTGCAGTTGCCAAAGTTGCGACTCCCCTTCTAAGGAAAGACCTATTTTCTTTCAATCTTTCTTTCTAAATTAAATATCATTGCATACAGCATACTACTGGAGTTTCATCCTCAATGTGTGTCAGTGATGCATAATAAGAAAATATTCCTCAAAGCACTGCATTTATCAGGAATATATGACCGGAATTTCCATTTTCAATCTAACATATCATTATCATATTTGTTGTCTTGAAAGTCTAAATTTTAGTTCACATGCATGAAGCATTTACACAACTAAATTTAGAATACTGACATATATGTTAATCACAAATCTGTAGCCAAAATATCTCTAACAAATAGAACTTTAGCACTTTTGGAATTTCAACTTGATAATGACAACCGTATGTAATCATACCTCTGATAATCCAAGACGCTGAACATATTTTAATTCATAGACTCATTACTGATCAAAATGCTCTGTCCTCAAAAGCCAATTAATGCTAATCAAGAGAACAAGTCTCTGCAGGTCATAAAAAGAGAGAAAAACCTGAAAAACATAGAGCAATCACACTACAAAGAAAGCATGCAAGATAGGAAGAACAGTGAGATCAGTCCACTACAAAATGTGGAGCTGCACCAACCGGGGATGGTTGCTTGAAAATCTGTCTCATTTTACTTAAGAAAACCATAATTCAAATGCATCAGGAAAAAATAGCATAGTTTAAAGGGGACATAATTCAGGGAAGTAGTCAGCACTGACCAAGAAAATAGCAGGTGAAAAGAGTCAAAACAGTATCATTACCTGCACCAGTGCACTATAGGTACTAATCAAATGCATTAATGTTTCAGCTATACATAATTCAGGGAAGTAGTCAGCACTGACCAAGAAAATAGCAGGTGAAAAGAGTCAAAACAGTATCATTACCTGCACTAGTGCACTATAGGTACTAATCAAATGCATTAATGTTTCAGCTATGCTGTACCTATAACTGATATAACGAAAATTTTCAAGGGAAAACATTTAAATGCGAAGGGAGAATGGGGAGAGAGGGGGGGGGGGGGGGGGGGGGGACATGAATTTTAACCAGTTCCTAAAAACAACAGATCTACAAAACCAATCTGCTTTAAACTGTGCATAATTTCATTTCCGCAAGACAATCTAATTTGATAAACTATTGTATTTCCTTATTGACCAACTGTGAATGTTTCTATAACCCCTGTTTTCATCTAATCAAAAAGCATCAACCCCATTCAAGAGTACTGAACAGCATAGTAATGCCCCTACAAAAACATTGGGTCCACTACTCTAAAGTTTTATATTCAAGGAACAAATGAATGCATTTGAGATTGAACACCAACTTGATACAGATTCAGATGGTCTATTGCCTTGGAAACCAATTCTCTCAACTCAGGATGCTGTGCAACCACAGTACGGTCTGCCCCCTCGAGGGCAGTCAAAACCCTAGCCTGTTCCAAAGCCTCACTGTTACCAGCATGTATTGCAAGGTAGCAAAGCAGAATCAAACCGTGCAACTGTGTCCGTTCATTGCCCCTTAGCATTCTCATCAACTGCGGCACACCATTATACTCAATTATTGTCTTGGAATGCTCCACGCAGAGAAAATTATCCGGACAAGCAAACTTCCCCAGCGAAATGGCAGCTTCGGCAGCTATGTCCGGGTTTCTATGACTAAGTTGAGTCACCAGCGGATTAATAACCCAGGTCTCTCTAGCCGGAAAAGTCCTAGCCAATGAACCAATTGACTTTATGGCCGGAACTTGCAATATCGGGTTGTCCAACTCTCTAATCACCCTCAACAGCTGTTCCACAGCTGCCTTGGCAGCCGGCGAATTAGTCCTAAACGAGGAACGTCTAAGGTCAGCATTAGACTCAGCCGCAGCCGTTATCTCCATTATAGTCATCAAGCAATTGTATTGCAACTCACCCTCTTCTTTCTCGACCAATTTCGCCAAACAAAGCAACCCTTTCGTCTCTGTTATCCTCTTACTATTCAACACACTCCCTTTGGCGAGCATCCACAATGCCCCGGCACAACTAATTTTCAAACTAAGCTTCACTTCAGGCTTCTCATTCTCCCTCTCTCTCCTATGCTGCCCGGCCCGACTACTCCCCTCGCTATTATGATAATAATAATGATAGTAATTAGAATTTGAATTTGAATTCGAATTCGAATAAGGTCTGCTATTCGGTCTAGTCAATGTTTTCTTCTCCATTTGCTTATTAATTTGAACAATTGAATGAAAGCTTTGCTTACTCAATTGGTCCTTATGATCATCCACAAAGGTCTCGAACGATAACAGCGTCACCAGCGGCCTAATCACGTGCTCTCTCGCGAAATCCTCTTGGGCAATCGGGTCATACTCCGCCATTCGAGCCACCAGTCTCGCGGCCTGAGTTTGAACCACCATCGGCGAGTCCGCGAGCACTTGCACTATAATCTGAACTCCGAGCTCGTTCACAATCGCTCGCACTCGCTCTTGGTCGTTCGCCAGGTTATAAATGGCCGTCGTGGCCGCAATTTGCGCCTCGAGAGAAGCGCCGTCTTTGAGAAGCTTCAGCAATGGCGGAACTCCGCCTTCTTCGACGATGATCTTCTTGTTCCGATCGTTGTCTCGCGCGAACGAAGCGAGTTCGTTCGCGGCTTCGATTTTCTCGGGCAGTTGGGACATTTGGAGAGTGGCGACGAAGGACCAAACCCAAGAGAGAATCGGATCGTTGCTCGCGATCGGAGGGAGCGAGAGGTTGATACCGCCGCCGCCGCCGCCATTTTCGGTGTCGAAGATACTGAGAAGCCACCGCATGTCGCCGACGGAAGACTCTAGAAAGCTCTGAACTTTGCGAAAATCGGCGGCGCTCACGATCGTTACGACGCGTCGCAGAACGCTCCGGCGCTTGCACTTCCGGACTAGGGTTAGAGCACGCTCTAAGTTCTTTGACACCTCGGCGGTCACTCGCCGAATCGGCCGGTCGTAAAGAAACTGTGCCGTGGAAGCGAACCGGGTCATGGTTCGGAGCATCTGGGAGACCCGGTCCACTTGTTTCCCCACTTCAGAACACTCAAGCTTGAACAAATTGGCTTCGTCCACCGCGGCCCGAACTTGCTCCGAGAGCCGAATCGGGTACCCGAGTTCTTCTTCTATCAACTTCTCTTCCAACTCTGCGGCCATTTTTTCGAGAGTGCCGTTTCACTGACTCGGCAGTTTAGTCAGTTTTGCTTTGTGTACGCAGAGTGAGAGAAAGCAGTTTCAGTTAAATATATATAAAGTTGTCTGTTTGGGACTTTGGGTTGTGAATGTTTTTTTTTTTTTTTTGGGTTCCGGGAAATGGTAGTGAAATGAGATGAGCGCGTGGGGACTAGGGGGAGTCCAATCGGTCAATTTACTTTAGTTTGAGTGTGACTGTAACCGTTGTTTGTACGTTAAGGTACTAGAGAGACTTGACGAAGAAACGAGGAAGGCAAGTGGAAGAGTGGTTGGTACTTGCATGGAGAGAGCGTGGATGTAAGAATTGTCAGTTTAGAATATTACTGTATTTTCTTGGGATTCGTTCGATTAGGATTTCACCTCCAATTTTACCATAAGAATATTGGACGGAGTACAACTTAAATAAATTTTTTGAAGATAATTTTTAGAATATTATGAAGTGGAATATTTTATATTTTTTAAGATAACAAAACTCAAAAAAAAAAAAAAAAAAAAAATTTCTGTTTAAAGCTGGTAGATTAGTTTTTATAACATCTTTAATGATTTAAGTAAATATCAAAATTGTGCTAATAATTTTTTCTAATATTAATTATGTCACAAAAATCCAATTCACGCATTTCGATATTGAATAGATGACATTTTAAAGAACTTTTTCCTATAAGGGAAATTTAGAGAATCTTAATGCAATTTTTTTTTTTTTTAAGAAACAATCTTAATACAAATTTAGTAAGGTAATGCTAGAAATACTATAAGTTTTTTTTTACAAACTAATATGTCACAAATTATCACCAAAAAAAAAAAAAAATCAAACATTTATTTATTATTATTTTTAAAATCCATCAATCTCATTTATTTTTCACATCATTTTAAAGCAATGTTAATTGAATTATAGAAGCTTTCCTAAAATTATATTTTTACTTTTCGTAAACCAATTGAGAAGGTTTATCACTGCATATTCTTGGTGCGATGGTCACTCCACAAGTCTCTAAGAGGAAGTTTCACTCACATATACACTTAGTAAATGTTTGGATAGTGGCAAGCATCCAGCGTTTTGAGCGTGGGTCCCGTGCACTGTTCACGGGACCCACAAACATATTTTTTCAGCAAAATTTTCATTAAAAATGGGTCCCACAGTACTATTTACACATTTAAAAATTATTTTACTACAGTGTTTTCAGTTTTCAGTTTTTAGAAATAAGCGGTATCCAAACAAACCCTTAGATTAGGCTAGAGTATAATTTTATCTTGTATAAAAAAAAAAAAAGTTTAATTTCCTAAAAAAAAAAAACTAAGAAGGTTTAATTGCTAAAGAAATACATATTAATATCAACTCCATGGATTGGTCAAGTGGTCTTCAAAACCTCATAAGATCCCTAAGTTCTTGGATTCAAAACTCTAGACAGCATCCTTGAGTCACCCTTAAAGGATTCGTCTTTGTGTTTGTTTGGTGTTTGTGAGATAGGGTGTGTGTGTATATAATGAAGAATATGATTTTTTTAACATAGTTTTTATACTCTTAAATTAAGGACACTTTTTTTCTAGATTATTATTTTTATAAAAAATTTGGGCACTTTAACTATGAATTTCAGAAAAGTACATTATATGAATTGCAATATATTATTATTATTATTATAAAGTTAAAGGAACTACATTTTATGAATTTTTCTTTCTATAAGGTCACAATTTGGTTCATAAGCCCAAAAGGTACAAGAATCTAGGCTCAAAGAGCCTAATACAATAAATTTGTAGAGAGTGGGTTAGAAAATTAGGTTTTAATGAGTTAGATAACAATTATAATGGATCCAGATGACAGGAAAGTAAAAATAGACTGATTTTATCCAAAGAAAATCATCCTCAACACAATCTGAGGAGATCAATTCTTGTATATATCACTTGAATTGGATTACAAACACAGTTCTTGTTGTGACAGCGTTTTTCTCTTAATTCTCTGATCACTATTCTCAATGCATTCTTTCTCTTTTATACTGCTTCACTGCTTTTATCCACCTTCCACGTGTAGATCAGATCACTGGTATTGATCCTTGTCCAATCAGCATCTTCCTGAAATCTTTGGGAGTAGTTGTAAGGCTAAAAATTATTGTTCAGGTATCACTTCCTCATTAATGCGGCCAAAGAGTTAGCTACAGAGCATTTAATACGGTGGTGGCAACTTTCTCTTAGATGTTTCGTAGCTCCCCTTTGTCCCATGCTTTCATGATGCGCATCCTTATCAATAGAATCTCTTAGAACATTGCTCTAGATGGCAGACTACACCTTCTGACCTCTGCTTTGCTCAGCCGAGGAAGTATCCCTCCTCGAACCACCTTCTTGGACTATCATGGCCAGATCCCTTCCTTTATTCATTAATGCTGACCTCCATAACAACGTTTACCCTTCCTCGGACTACTAGGCGTCCTCGAACCGGGCTCTTGACCCAATATATACTACTGGGCCTATCATCCCTGCACTTTCCATGACTAAAAATTCCACAACGTTTATTATTATTATTATTCCTTTATTATATAAGAGTACAATATATAGAAAGATGGAAAAGTTGGGGGCTAATTTAGTAATCTTTCCAATTTGGATGAAAAAAAATGGTACACCCCTAAATGAAAACTCCAACAAACCCTTTTTTTCTCCCTTTTACCTCGACTAAATAATGGAAAATCACATTTTCCTTTATAGCTCTTCCTCTTCCTCTTTTTTTTTTTTTTTTTGGATAAATATAGCTCTTTCCTTTACTTCCCCTATTTTCCATAGTCTCCTTTTCCACTCCAATCATACATAGAGCATAAATTACAAAAAGCATTGATCATAAATGGAGGAATTTTTATTTATTTTGGATGTGAAATATATTCTGTAATCTATAATATATCTAAAATTGAAGAGGTTTGATTTTTGGTTGATCTCATAATATTTTTCTGCATTAGTTTTTGAAGCCTCACAATTTTACATATTAATATTATATATATATATATATATATATGTGGAGGGTGAAGATAGGGCCCAATGGGCTTCTCCACGCCTTGTCTCACAACCTATTTGTGTGGTGGGATAGTAATTCCTACTATGGGTCGTTCGCAACTAGGAGACTGGACAAGAGCACCTCTGATCCCTTTTTATGCACCATCTCACCATCCCTTTGTATCACTCTACTATTACTCTCCTCTATATGACTTTTTCTCTCTTGTTTCATCAACCCTTGTTCCTTCTTCCAATTTCATATTTATAGGAGATTGTTAGTGGGGTGATCTTGATTGTCCTAATGTTTAATGGATTGAGAGGTCCAATCTCAGAAGGGTTTAGTGAGTGTTTAGGTGGGAGTGGCTCTGGAAATGATCCCCACTACAGCGAACGTGCACGGCAGCGATACTCCCAAGATACCATCGGGCAGTCCTATTACTGTGTGCCCGAGGTAAATATAGTAGTGTTCGGCAAAACGATCCGGACAGCCATATCAGCAATTACATTTGTGTTCGGCAGAAGGGGTTGGGTCCTCGGATGGCATTTGGGCCGGGCCTGTTCGTAGGTGGGCTTAGAATGTGCCCCGGAGGCACCGGATGTTGGGCCCATGGCCCTCCTTGTTGGCCCAAGGCCCAAATCACATAGGTAAACCCGCACTACCCTAGCCTGTACAATATATATAGATATATATATATATATATATATATATAAAAGATCGGTTCAAGTTACACCTAATGTAACTCTAAAGAGTTACACATTTTTTAAATCATTGGATTTAAGTAGATTCAACGGTAAAAAAAAAAAAAACCCAATTAATGCTAATATTCTAATTGATCTCATTTATTATCCCTTATTTAATACATTCCATACTTATTTCTAAACCTAAAAAAATTTGTAGTTCTCTCTCCATTGCATGTCTCTCTCTTTCTCTCTCTTTGCACGGCTCTTCCTGTATCTCCACCACGGCTAGGTCGTCGGTAGCAATAAAAAATTAAAAAAAAAAAATCCACAACTTGTCGTACTTTGTTAAATAACAAAAATATTGCTGTCATGTTATTCTCTATCTCCACGTTTCTAACCAAATTAAATCAATGCGGTTTGATGCTTGAGAGAAAAGGGAAGGGAAAGGGGAGGAGTTCAAATTGGCAGTGAAAAGGAATATGGTTTAATTTCAATCTAATTTGAAGATGAATTTGATAAGGTTTGTTTAAATGCACAATCTCCATGGATTTGAAAGTAGGTTTTGCTTTTCTGAGGTAAGGTAGGAAGGAAATTACATGACTATTGTGAGTGTAAAAAATGAGCAGGTCAAATTAACATTATATGTTTTTTACATTTCTCATTCAATTAAAATTTTTCTATATAGTCTCCAAATGAAAATTTTGTTACATCTCTCATAGGGGTATGCTCGGTTCGGTTTCGGTCGGTTTGTATAGGTATGGCCAACCGAAATCGAATATTTCGGTTTGTGAAATTCTCAACCGAAACCAACCGAAATGGCTGGAAAACCATCGGTTTCGGTGTATATCGGTTTCAGTCGGTTTTGGTTGGTTTTCGGTTTTCCAAAGAGAGGGTTATTGAGATTTTCAAAACCCTAAATTTAATCACATATAAAAAACAAAGTAATAGAGCAATAGAGAGAGAGAGCTGTTGAACAAATCAAAACGACGGAGAAAGAAAAATTTCCAACAATATTTGTTCAACAATTTACAGTATTACATATAGATTCCAACAAAAAATTGAAAATATTTTGAATTAGCAAAAGGGTCCAGACAGAACTTTACCGTTGTTGCACCATAGCAGGAGCCTACCACCATGTCTCTGTAGTGATTTTTCAATCTGAATTGAAGAAAGAACAGAGACATGTGACTTAGAGAGAAGAGAAAGACATGGCCATGGTCCATGGGACTCAGAGAGCGAAAAGAAAAGAAAAGAATGAGGCAGCTAGACTGAGAAGGGCAGAGACCAAAGAGAAAATTGGGGAAGGATCGAAGGGTAAAGAGAAAAAATTGCAGTGAGAAGGGTAGAGAGAGACAGAGAAAAAATTGAGAGAAAAAAAATGGGGAAGGGGTCGACTGAAGAAAGAAAAGGGAAGAATAAACAGGGAAATGGGCAGTTGAAGAAAGAAAAGGGAAGCTGAAGAAAAGAAAAGGGAAGAATAAATAGGGGTATTTTCGTATTTATGCTACTACTAGGGTTTTAAAAAATTAAATAGCAAAAAATACCCACGTCCCGCGCGAAGGCTCAAACTTGGGATCAGTTAGCTAAACCATAAGGAGCATACCATTAAGGCCACTAATCAGTTATGTATTACTATTACATATATATATATATATTCGGTCGGTTCAGTTTGGTTTCGGGTGAAAAAATCTAGCACCAAAACCGAAACCGAAAATTTCGGTTTTTAAAAAATGAAACCGAAACTGAACTGAACCGAAACCGAACTGAAAATTTGGCAACGGTTCAGTCGGTTTGTTCGGTTTGTTGGTTTTTTGCACACCCCTAATTTCTCATATATAAGATTCAGGACAATAAGTTCAAAAACAACACATAATCGTCCAAAAAAAAAAAAAAAAAAAAGAAGAAGCAGCACACAACCTATTATAATTTTAAAAGTATGGTTGAATTCAATCTCTTAGAATCAGTGGCAGAGTTAGGATTTGTGTTGAGGGGGGATGAATTTTATATATGATACACGCACTTGCACACATTATGTGAATATATAATATTTGAGACCAATTTGAAAAATTAAAAGCTATTCATTTAAATATTAGACATTTAATGTAATTATACAAAAAAAAAAAAACTCTACAAAAAAATGCTTATTCATAATATTGTATTTATCTATTGAGATATTTCTCACATGAAGTATCTATTTTTTATTTTTTATTTTTAGCCAAACTCAATTTATGAATGAAACTATTATTAGTTTGATAAATACGAAGTGTAATATATGTGAATTTCTATTATTTTGGTTAATGTGGACCCATAAAAGGTTCAAATTATAATATGGTAGTGACAAACTAAAAAAATTCAATGCAAGACATGCTAGTGGAGGACTTAAGGTTCCTCAATGGTTCGTTTAGAAGTTGTGCTCTATTTCAAGACCAAAGAAATAGAGTGGCATTTAATAAACCCAAAAAAAAAAAAAAAAAAAAAGTAGGCATGAGTATTTAATAAGTATTAGCTATAATAACTGAGGGTATTTTTTGGGTGGGCCAGGGGGGGTAGCTGCCCCCCCTAGACCCCGCTAGCTCTACCCATGCTTAGAATCGAAAAGAACCAAGGATTAGAAATGTGGAGATAGAGAACACACAGTAGCAATATTTGTGTTATTGAACAAAGTACGGCAGACTGTAGTTTTTTTAATTTATTATTATTATTATTATTGCTGCTGGTGACTTGGCCATGGATGTGGAGGAGATAGAGGAAGAACCGTGCAAAGAGAAAGAGTGAGAAGTAGAGAGAGAACGTATAAATTTTTTTGGGTTTAGAAATAAGTATAGAATGTATTAAGTAAAGGATAATAAATGAGATCAATTAGAATATTAGCATTAATGAAGGGTCTTATTTTTTTAATTAAGTTTAAATTCAATTAGAATCTTGTCATGTCATATTTTTATTATTATTAATAAAACATATATTTCCATATTCAAACACAATCATAATAAATATCTATTAATGATTACCATAATTATATAGTATTAATAAATATCTTAATAAATATTTATTAATTATTATAATAAATATCTATTGTGGGTGCCCGAGGACCAAGGAGGGATCTGAGGGGTTGCAGTATTACTATGAGGATGTCACAGTCCACAGACCCAAGGAGGAAAGACGCCTGAGGAAGGAAGGAGATGAACCAAAGTATTCTAAGGGGTTCCAAGTGGGCACGAGGTTCTGGTGAGAGATAAAGAGAATCAGTGGTTACAGGGGAAGTTTCTAGCTTGGGGTATCCTGTCTCCTCCGCATTAAATGATGGGCAACAGTTTTAGCAGCTGCATTAATGAGGAAGTAACCTGAACAGTGCAAGTCATAGCTAAGCAAGTTCCTTCCACAACCTTCTTTAGATGTAGAAAAAGACAAGTGTCAGGAGAGGAAACTAGTTAGGTAAGGATGGATGGTTGAGATAGAAAAAAGGGAGACGTATATAAGGATAGGGGTTGTTGACAGAAAGGGGGATCGAGACACAAGTACCAAAAACAAAAAGAATAGAGATTAAAAGAGGACATAGAGGAGAGAGTGAAGAGGGCCTTTTCTTTTTATGTAACATTGCCTTCCTCGGGCCAACTTAGAATAGGAGACTAGTTTATCCATTGAATAATATCAGCCCTTTCCCCTTATTTTTCATCCTCGGGCTAAGCACCCCTCTTGTTGTTTGTTTCCCTCTCTTACAAAAATTCATTGATTTGGGCCAAGGCTGGACTACATAACTCACTAATCAAAGTGGGCTTGGGCTGTTGGTTACTTTGGTCCTTACATCTATAATAATAATAATTCTTCTAATAAATGTATATAACAATCATAATAAATACCTATTAATAACTACCATAATTATCATATTCATATTTATATACAAAATTAAACAAGGAGAAAGTCAAAATTTTTTTTTTTTTATATAAAATCATATTGGGAAATGTTAACGGATGCCCTAAGGGTATTTGTTAGGGTACGTTTGGTACACTGAATATAGATTACATTAAGAATAGTAATCTTTATTACTGGGAATAGAAGGAATTGTAATGGAATAACTATTACTATTCATAAGTTTGGTTGTTACATATGAAAAACTTGTAAAAAATGATGTATAAGGAAACTTTGTATTTTCGGAAATATATTAATTTTAAAACCTATTATATGCACTAAGGAATAATTATTACATCCATTTTAAGAGGAATAACTATTCTTCAATTTAAAGAATAGTTGTTCCAATGTAATAACTAATCCATGTAATAAAGATGCAACCAAATGACCAAATTGATATTACACATGAATACCTATTCCATTGCAGGAGCTATTACAGCGTATCAAACGTACTCTTAGTGTTTTGACAAATTTTTCTATTTCTCATAAAATAGTGTCAAAATTTTCTTAAAATGGTTTATTAATAATTACTCTAAAAGCACTTGTTAACAAGACCCAATAATATTTTATTGATTTTTTTTTTTCGTGTATTGCATGGGTTGTTGACTAGTAGTACATTAGTAAATGGAGGAAGTTAAACAAAGGTCACTTATTTTCACTTCCATCAACTAAAAAATCAAAAAAAGATATATATATATATATATATATATATATATATATGCATATTACATTGTCTAGATTTTTAAGACTCCATCAAGCAAAATTACTTCTAAAAAAAAAAAAAAAAAGGAATAGTAATGAATTTCAAAGAAGGAATTACAATGTATGAGATATCAAGGCATTTATGATAGATTTTTGTATAAATCATAGTTGAAAAATTATTAAGTCCTCTTTTTTTTTTTTTTTTGAGAGTGATGAAATAAATTTTTTTGAGAGAGTTTCAACCTATGGCGTCCGCTCCTGATAATTGCTCTTTATTATCAGACCAAGACACCAATCAGTTTTTGGTGTAGGCGGGGATTGAACCCCAGATCTCTTATACAACCATCAGAGACTTTACCAGTTGAGCTAACTGGAACCCACCATTATTAAGTCCTCTTGGAGTATCATAAATGCGTACTCCCCCTTTCACATAAATGGTGGGTCTCATCATTAATTTAATTAGTGGGACTTACCATTCATTTGAGATGAGAGAGTACATATTTATAATACTTTGGGAATACACAATAATTTCCTATCATAGTCATGGGGAAAAAAATTCATAAATGCAATTCCTTTAAAAAGAACAAGAACAAAAAAATAAATAAACGGAACATCTTGGCCATCAAATCAACTAAACTCTGACCATTGGTGTAAAATAAAAAAAAGTGAAATGTTGGATCACAGAAAATGACATAATTTTGTGCCATAACTTGCCATGTGGCAAGTTGTGATTGGTGAAAATGTGTCCCCGCATGGCCCACAGACACTCCACTAGTCACAACTCGCCATGTCGTGAGTTGTGGCATAAAGTTGTGTAATATTTGGTGGTCCTAGCACAACTCAAAAAAAAAATTATAATAATTGGTGTGAAGGTGATGTTAACTGTCATACCATAGTGAAATTATGTGAAAATTTTATTCAAAATGATAAACCAATTGTTATTACCGTTCCTTCAAAAAAAAATAAAAATAAAAATGTTTTTATCGTTGACATGAACACCTACAGCTAAATAAATAAATAAAAATGAAGGTCATTGTTGTGATGTGAGCCTAACCGTCTTTAATGCTCACATTTTTTGATAAAAGGTTAGAAAATCGCTAATGCTTACCTTACAGAATGGTTTTTTATGGATAAAAAATATACAGAAAATTGTGCAATTCAATTTGTTAACATTCTGGGGTTGGGGCAATGGTCGTAACTATAGGCAAAAACCAAGGAAGTACAAGTATATATAAAATTGCTCCTGACGTTCCTGGACTAGAGTTGCCAAGTTGAATACTTTATTTATTTTTTGATAATCAGTACCACATATATCTTGACTTAAGCGTCTTTCTTTTCCTCTATTGTTTAAGAGGGTGTCTGCTTTGATATCTAAACCCCTTATGTTTGTAAGAATATCATCTATCTCAAAGGAGAAGAAAAAAAGAAAGAAAAAAAAGAGTCATAGGGAAGACTAGACTTCGATGCAAACAGGAGGGAAGAGGTGGTAATATTGACACAACTTATGAACATGACATGGATAAGGCATGAAGTTAGTAAGTTTGAGTTAAGGCTTAACTGATTTGTGCTATATTCAAGTTGACATGAGTTGACTCATTTAATAAATATGTCAATTCGATTTAGATACGTAAAACCCATTTTGACTTGTTTAACTAGGGGGTCATTTTACTAATTTACCTTTTAGGAAATTGATAATATGGAACTTAGACAACTATTAACCAATATACTAAATGACTTTTGGACTTGTAATTTTATTTTAAGAAATGACAACTAATACTTTTTTTCTTTTTTTTTTTAATTTATGGTTGTAATTTTATTTTAAGAGAAGTATTATGTCTACAACATTTTCATAACACTTTCACAACAAATCATAAGTGGTAAGTTTTTATTTGTTCTAATTTAAGCTTATCATTGAAATTACTTTTTTGCCCACTAATAAGAACTAGTAACAACTTGTCACTTATAATTTGTTGTGAAAATTTGTTGTGAAAGTATTATGAAAATGTTGTATACATAAAATTTTTCGTATTTTAATGTTTGGAAATTTTGTTTGGAATCTAGTTCTATTGTAAACATGCTATAAATAAGTTATTTGTGTCAGATAAACATGTTGATTTAGCTTATTGATCAAATGAGTTGTGTCAAGTCGTGTCGGCCCTAACATGACTTTTTTATTAAACAGGTTATGTAAGTTATGTTGTGTAACCTATTTAATAAATAGGTTAATTCTAAAAATAATCTTTAATAAACAGGTCATGTTAGGGTTAAAGGATTCTGACACAATTAATAAATGTCTTTGTGTTGATCTGTATAGTTGAATAAGTTAAAAGATTCAAAAACAAAACGAAAACAATAAGTGAACATGAATTGTTGCCCTTAGAGTATTCCCATTCGGGATTCCAAAATAGTTCTATTTTATAACCTCAAAACCTACTTTATCTATTTTATCATCTCATTTTACAACTCACCCAACATCTCAGTTTCTATTTTTATATACAACTCATTAAAATAATATAAACTATAACATCAAATAATATTAAAATTCATGTTTGTCTCTCTTCTCTTTCATTTCTTTTTCCTCTCTTCACCTTTCTCAGTTAAAATAATTGTATTTTTTTACATCCAAGTGAACAATTGGTTCTATATATAAGAACCAACTATTCATAAGTTCTAAAAATTTTTAAGAACCCATCCTTGGATGTAGCAATATTTTTGAGGTTTTGGATGTAAAATAGCAACTGGAGAATGTTTACACCCCAAATACTAGTGCTCTTAGAAGAGACAGAATAGTTAAGGAGGAAATGGGTGGAGCAGTGACATACTTTTGTTTGGTTCAAGAGAATGAAAAGAAAGTTTATTGAAATAAGACCCCTTCCCTATTATGTCCTATTTTATGTTACTAATTTATTACTTTTATTTAAAATATTTTTTGCTACACTTTCGTTTTTCAATTGTTTGAATAAATAAATTTCTCTTTCATATACAAACTTAACTAGTCATTTTTCAAGTGTAATGACTAAAAAAAACTATATATATATATATATATATATAATCCCCTCGTGAACATGTAAATTCAAAAGTCATTAAAATATTGAGTATACTTATATTTATTATATAATTACATGTAGGCCAATGAAATTAAAACACATCATTTCTTTTCCCTTCATTTACTAACCAAACAAAAAATATATTTAATTTTTTATTTTTTAAAAATAAAATGTATTGAAAAAAAAAATCAAATATATTCATAAAGGCAGAAATGTCAAATAATTTTGCACAAAAAATAATGTTAAATAATTAATATACCTTTATTTTGGTTTACGTTTTACATACCAAATAAGTAAAAATTATTTCTCTTTTCTTTTCATTTCTTTTTTGAGATTAAATTCGGTAAGGACATGGTGTAAAACTCATATTTTACCCCTCTAATATCAACATGCCACCTAATCTTATTACATATTTAAGAATTAGCACAATCACACCCAATCAATTTTAATACCCATATATAAATCCAACTAAATTAAGAGTTTATTGAGATGTTATTAGATGTAGTAGGATGTATTGAATTTTAAGTAAAATACTGATGTGGTAATCTCTTATTAGATGGTGTAAAACATGGGTTTTTACGCCCCATCCTTACCAAATTCGGACTCTTCTTGTTTTACTTTACATCCAAACACACATAAGGAAATATATCTTTTTGATTTTTTTAATCATTTTCTCTTGCAATCAAACACGGTGTTAAAGAGAGAGAGAGAGAGAGAAAAATCTGTCAAAAAAAAAAGGGAGAGAGAGAGAGAGAGAGAAGAACATAAAAGAAAAGCTAATGCTTAGTAATATAATACTATGAAAACATAACCATAAAGATTTATCATGTGTCTTGACTTTTCAGGAGGAGAGGAAATCTGAAAATTACTCCCCTATGACCCTACCCTAATTAGATGGTTTAAAAATTCTAATTCAGAGTATTAACTTTCTAACCCCCCCCCCAAAAAAAAAAAAAAAAAAAAAAAACTAATACTTGCATATTTAGATGACAATAACAAGGGTCTAAACACACGTTTATAGCACCGACGAGGAATTAAATATATATATATATATATATATATTTTTAAATCACTCTCAAGATAGAGAAATTTGAAGTTTGAATTGGTTTAATTATTGTAACTTGAGGATTTATCTAATTCACACCATGACATGACCTATTGACCCTGCATGTATGCATGCAAGAGACTTGAAAGTTGTCAATAGTTAGGAAAAATATCTTATGAAACAGTCTCATTAGATATTCCTCTCTCTCTCATAACATATGTGATCTCACACATATACTGAATGAGATATCCCTTGAGTTGGTTGCATAAGATACCTTCTCCAATTGCTAACTTTGAAAATCTACGCTTGGGGCGCCGTCTATTGATGACATTTGACATTGCCAAACTTTTATTTTTCTTGGGATAAGCAGACACAACTTACAGCCAACAGGAAGAATTTTATGCTGAGTAGACCGCATTTGATAAACAATACAAAACAACTACTCTATCTATCTGCGAACCTAACTGATTGTTATGTACACAATAGCCACCGCATTGACTTTCAAGGTTTAATACTAAAGTTTATCGCTAAACTGATCATTCCATCCAAATCCAATGAAAACAATGAGGCAGTCTTTTAACACTAATTAAACTGATCACACAATCCCAGTAGGTATCTAAGGAAGTTCGGTCACAAATAAACTATTTGAAAATTCATATTATTTAAACTATAATCATTTTATATAGTTCAAGCCAGCAGGGTTTGAGTAATTTCGATCTTCGAGAAACCAACCCAAACCAAATATATGGCACAAGATGACGAGCCATGCAATGACAGTGTGCTTCACTGTATCATATACAACACGTACATGTTAAGGTTTGGGTTGTCACCAAAAAAAAAGGGTAAGAGAGAGATCACAACCATCACATGTTAAGGTCTTCATCACCATAAAATATCATATAATACTGGTGGTTCAGTATACGTTGATTTATATTAGTATTTTGAAGAGCCACGCAATGACACGGCGGGCACGCCGCCTTAATCCTTATAATCAAATGGTACATAAAATACTCAAACTGTATCAAGTTCGGCCCATGGCTCAATTATTTGACAAACATACCTAAATCCGACAAATTAAACAGCAATGTAATCCTGTTCTCCCACTCATAATAAACAACAGCACTGAAATCGTGTTAAATATTTGCTTTCAAAGCTTAGCTAGTAGCTCATTCTGGATAGGCTTTACAGCCATCCCATTGTCCTTAATTTCCACATCGCTTGTATTCGGAGGGACATCCACTGCTGGTGAGCAGTTAAAGAACCCATGTGGCTGCATTAATAGCAAACAAGAATCAGATTATATTCCTTCTGAGATATCTGCAAACAAATAAGTATGAATTCTTTAAAGGCATAAGTTGCAGAAATAGAAGCTTTGATTCCTACAAATCTAAAATCCATGGGAACCGTGATATGCATTAGCCCTGTTTGTAAGTAAAATAGAGTGAAATATGTTCAAAGTGTATAGTCCATAGTTTTGAATTCCGTTCCTGATTGGTTACTAGAATGGAATATTTTGGTATTGGATTCTATCAATATATCATTTCAGGTCAAAACCTGTGAAGAGTAATTAAGTTTTAAGCAATTTATTTTAATCAAATTAAAAATGTAAGTGATGTACTAGATAACAGAAATAAATAAATAAAAATTAAGCAGATATTTCAGTTAGGAAAAAAAAAAAAATCAAGTGTAGCATCATTGTAAATAAACAAGCATCAAAGAATTGTTTTGTTTTATTCTATGAACTTTCCTAGAAGTTTCCTTTATACTTAGCAAGTCTCCAATGCTCCACACGTGATCTTTGCATTGGTTTTTAATTTATTTTTCTCATCATACCCTCTCTCATTGTCGTCAGATCTCACGCCTCCATTTCAATTTTTTTCCCAGATCTCACCATCTCCTCTTTAACTCTTGTTTTTATTTATTTATAATTTTTTTTTAATAACAAATTCTCTTAAATTTTTTGTATTTGGGTTTATGATTTCTCTTCTTTGTCTTTTGTTTGCTGCAAACTGTGACATTTCATCACCATCCAGTCCACCCCCATTTGGTGTGAAGAGTGTGAATACCGATATTGAACGTGGAGGTTGAAACTCATTTCGGACCAAAACAAGCCAGAATGGATCGGTATTTTGGGCGAGATGGAACAAAAGGTTCCTTGTGCTACTTGGTAGCCAGTGTGAAAAATTCCAGCCACATAGGCTGATATGAAACGGAATTTACCTTGGTATAGTCATGAAACCAACAATGAAGCCTTAGTCCTAGAATTTTGGGTTTGCTATGGATCCTTAACCTCAACCTCAACCTCAAACTCAACAGACTAATTTAAAAAAAAAAAAACCAACCCAAAAAAAAAAAAAAAATTGAAGAACCTGAAAAACATTGACAAAGAGAAATATTGGTACGATGAGTAGAATACCATGAGCATAAAACCAATGCGTTCTACAGGCATCACTGGCCAGTCTTCCAGCCGAGGAATGTGTGTTATTCCAAATACATACCTGCAATAATTTGACAACATAATCAAATTCAGAATGTGAAACTACATGCATTAGACCAAGAAAGAATATATCATTTTACCAAGAGATGTCTAGATCCCTTAGATGCTAGATTAAGCTCAACCATGCATACAAAAATCTTCATATTCCACTGTAGCTGAAAGTGTGAGCTTATAGCAAGCCCCAGACTATACATGTCGCATGCATTATTACTGCCTGATCATAATCAAAATCATTATTTTTTTCTTTCTATAAGTGAAAGTTGAGAAGATTTGACCTCTGGATAAACCCCCCACAAAAGGGGATTGTTTGCCACTAGGCTAGATGTCCATTGGCAAATCATATTTAAATGATACATACATAAACATTCGCACATTTCATTCACATGGAACATAAAGCATAACTTCCTGCAAATAAATTTGCACGCACACTTGCACACATACATACAATCACATGCATTATCATCATATTTCAATACTAAATAGTTACAAATAGATACACTATATATATAAAGGAAGAGAACCAACCAAAGAACTATGTCAGCTTCTTCCAATGATCTATTCTGATTAACCCAAGTAGCCAATCCTTCCCCAACACGTGGATTTTGATTAGGAAACTCTCCTCCCGGATACTTTTCATCACGTGCATAAGGTGTGACCCAAAGATTATGCTTCAAGAAAGTGGCTCTCCTTAGAAATTTTGCCTCAGAACCAGCTAATGGTAAACAATTTGAACCAGGTACAAGTTTGTAACCTGTTAGCTGTCCAGTCCGGTTGACATTTCTTGTGTTTCTGATCTGAATTAAGAATTGAAATGCATCATTCAGGAACTTTATCAACTAACTTAAACTGCAAAGACGATAAATCATACGCATATCCTCCAACATAAGCAACTCCTCGCCAAAGCAAAGGAAAACGAAAGACAAAATACCAAGCAAGTTACGAGACCTACCACTGCAACAGTTGCAGAATTACTGACACACATGATGGCTACATTCCAGAATCTATTTAACAAGTCCAATGCAAATGGCAGAAGGATTCATTGACTTCCGAATAAAGCAATTAAGTTTCCTAACATATGAACTAGGAATCATAAAAACAACAAAAAAATATTATAAGATTAGAACAGTAATTGAGTGATAACAGTTTCAACAACACTGGATGAGGATTAGACATAGGCAACAATAACTGTCCTACCAATCACGAATCAAAGGAAAAAAAAAAAAAAAACGCACCATCTTGAAACTAACATCACTTGTCATCTCAAATATATAAGCAAAAACAAAATGAGAAAGGTTCCAAACAAGTTACAATAGGACTTCAGCAAGAACAAATCTTACAATCCAATGGCGAGCAGATAAAGGATTACAATCGCGCATTGCTTGCATTTCAGATCTCAGTAGTTCCTCTTCAGCATAGAAAGCATTATTATGAACATTATCTTTCCCTGGCTCTTCAACTTTAAGATTCACCTCAACAACCTAAAAGAGCAAAAAAGTTCAGATCTACCAATCATCATGAGGGAAAATATGAATTTTTTTTTTGTTCAAATGACCGGTGATGTTATAGTCCTTGTAAGAGCAGAAAAAATTAAAAGGTAGCCACTCATAGCATTATAGGGAGAAAATCAAAGTTACATGGGAAATCATCATCAATATGAAATATCCACTGAATGCCTCCATCTTTTGGCAATATATCATTAGCCATATCAGTAGATCCATGAATCTCCTAGAACTGTAGGTTTACATAGACTACTAGCCCAAAATCTCACATACAACCAGGCTAACCTTCCAAGACGAGGAATTACATTAAGTTCACCCAATAATATCACCTCATATTTCCCCACTGACTCTATGGAAGGGCTTATGTAATTCTGAAGCTTCTTAAAACTTTCAAGGCCACCTCAAGGCAGAGAAAAAGTTCAGTACTCATTGACCTGATGAGTGAACAAACTCATTTGAACCATAAATCACAAAGAAAACAGCTAATACTGAGCATGGGTAGTAGCAGGTGAATCACCAAAAGAGTTTAACATGACATTAATAATAAAATAAAATTAAAAAAAGAAAAAACCAGACAGAACATACTGTAGACTAAAATACAGAAGACTATATACTATCCATCAAGAGATGAGTAGGCCTGGGAATGAACTTGCTTTAAATTTATTAATATCAATCCTAGAAAGGAATCAAACCTCATTAAGAATACTCAATTAACAAAATATATACATGACAGGATAGGTCAGCTATAAACTGCATGTAATACAACAAATAATAAAGTACAATTGAAGAAAGAATCCCAAGCATGTGTAAACCTACCTGATTAAATGCTTCACCAGGCTTGCAATCAACTGCCATGTCCATACGTGCTACAAAAAAATGTTGATGGACAGGTGCATATAAGCCAGGAGCAATGGTCGTACCATATTTTCGGGCTTCCCCTTGTTGTAATGCTCCTAAGCTAAGAATTCCGGTGAGTTTAACCTCTGCTTCGATCTTTCCATCCTATAGCAGAAGAAAAGTAACAAGAATGTATCTTGAGTAGCATACTTAAAACAAGAAAATCATGCTGCAAACTAACAAGATACAAAAAATAAAAAAAGGCAGCCAACTGTAGCAAGCAACTCAAAATAATGTAACTATACAACCAAATGTTGCCATCAAGAAGGTAACAGAAGCCCCATTACAGACCTCAGAGGACTTTGTTACAATATGAAAGGAAAAATGCTGAATTTACCATGACAATGTGAGCGATTCTGGCGAGCAATCAAATTGAATTCAGGTTTACACTAACTTGCCTGATAAAAATGCCAGAAGAATCCATACTCATAGTTAGCCACAGTGCATATAAAAGACACCGTCAGCCTTCTCGACCGTCGAACTTCTGCTAAACCAGTTCTCCAATCATGATGTTTCCACAGAAGCCCATGATCCTCTTCATGCAAGCATACACAATTCTCAATTGTATCAACACCCCCATTAAAATTTGTAAAGTGTGCATCGAAGTACTTGACATACCCTAAACAGTCACAACCCTGCAATGCTAGAATTACGTCAAACATAAATACTTTAAAATTAAAACAAAGTGAAAGTAGTAGACAATCCTGCAAAGAATAAGAAAGAAAATAAGCAGGGAGAAGACAAGTATCCTGACCTTCTTAAGTGAATGTGCATTTTTCCCAAGCCCATCTTCCCCTGCATCAAATGCATTCTTCCTGTAATGTGGTTCATTTGGATCTCCATAAGGGACCACCATCTCAACAAAGCTTAACCTGTGGGCCACAGGTCTCCGACCTCTACTACCATCAATATATGCAACAGAATAAATTATCAAACCCTCCCTGGGAGTGAAACCGACACGAAAATTCCACTGCCAACCAGAAATGAAAATAAAATGATAAGCAATACAACTTGTTAAACTTAAAAGTAATCATTGATGTAGTTTGGCAAACAAGCACCTTTTGCCATTGAACAAAGTTCCCATTAACACGAAAACTTGGACCCTCAGGATGAATAATTTGTAAGGGTTTCACATCACTTCGATCAACACCCCCTCGTGTTTCTCCAGGAGTGTAATTTCTTAATGGGTCAGCAGGTGGTAAGGGAACAAGTTTACGATCTTCAAACTCAATAAGCACCATATTTTGCATATCAACTAGTACATGGATTCCTTCAACTGGGCGAGCATAACCATTTTCCATAGGGCAGTCGCTCTCAGTTCTACAGAAGATTAGCGGTTTAGCAAGTCTGCGGCTAGGAGCATCAGCATCACTGTGATATCCAACACACCTGTAAAAAAGTTAGCACACCAAAGAGTTAAAAAGAGTGCAATTCATTAAAAACATAGTCAAAGTAACATATATCTATTAAAACATGTTCTCATATAATATTCACATAAAAGAATCTCAATGCTGTAACTAACCAGGCATCGACCATCACAAGATCCATATCCTCAATGCCCCTTCTTTTCATTGCCTCCCTAAATGGAGGAAAGTCTTTTACAACAGCTTCACATTCAGCATATTCAACAGCATCCTGTAACAATAGAATCAACCAAGAAGAACATCAGTGTTGGATGAACAGTTACAGAAGCAATTAGTACAGAACTAGGCTGATGCTTAGTGGGGAGGAATTGCAAGGTTAAAGTATGCTATCAAATGATTACTATAAGAGATAGCTGATCATCAATCAAAAGATTATTTATTAACAAAATCAATGAAAGAATAAAAAATCTTACAATGGGAAGGTTGCTGAGGTGTTCATAAAACTCCCTCACTGAATGGATAAAAATAGGAATTCTATATTGTAGCATGGTTGTACGAATTTACTTCAGCTTCTTTCTCTTAAAATCAGAACCATTTCAAAATGCGCAGTTAGTAATTTCTCAAGATAGAAAATTTTCAGTGTAAATTCACATGAGAGCCCCACTACAAATCCAACCAAATAATTTAAGTATCTATAACACATGGTATTTATAACTAAAAAATAAGGTCTTTTATGATGATTAATACTCATTTCAAACAAAATTTACCCTTGGTAGTGATGTATCCAAATTTGTTCAATGGCCCAATCAAGATGATTGATCTAACTTCAAATACTATTTAAATTCCAATGGGTTATTCAAATTTTTTGCAAGAAAAGAATGCATCGCAAATGATATTATTATTAATTAGCATTTGAAACATATGCTAAAATCTTATAAACTAATAAGAGATTTTCAGCTTAATTTCAAGGAAACCAACAGCAGATAATATACCATGGGAGGCTGAACATCTGGAACAACTTTGGACGAAATAACTTTGCCCCTATGGTGACCACCTCGAGTTGCTGCATGAACTTCTGATAGTTCAACGATCCACACACTTGTCTCATTTGACTTTTTGTTATACACAACTAGTCTTGCTTGCCTTGGAGGAAGCTTACTAGGAATTACAGGTCCGCCTTTTGCTTTGGGAAGTAATGATGGCTGGAAAGGAGGGAAGAAATATGCATCTGCCAACGCAACAACACTCTTTGCTGGTTCCACCAAAGCGACTTCAACAAAGCGCATGCTATCCCTAACCTACAAAAGGCAAGAAACCGTATCACTTATTCAAGCACCACAAAAAACAAGTAAAATGAACTCCCTTATTATTTAATGATCCAAATCATAATTCAGGTTTAACAATAATAATAATGCAACTAACCTCGGGGGTTGCTCCAGCTGCCCGGACAGTTGCCACTGCCACAGAGATTTCAGCAGCAGATAAAGGGTCCAAAGGGTGACTAGTTTGAGCTCTCACCATGCTTAGGATACCTGTATGCAAGCACAAAAAAGACAAAATCTTTAAGCAACATAACTGAAGAGAAATGCAATCCAACCTTTCATATAATCTAAGAAGAAAGGCGCTTTGGTAGGTTTGGAAATTTGAGATGCCATTTTCCTTGTGTCAGCAATTGGAGGCAGAATAGTCCAACCAAGTCAATTATGCACACCAATAATCTGTTTTGACAGCTTAAAACTTTGAAAATTATCTAAGTAAAATAAAGAAAGAACATTTAGGATGAGATTGAGAACCTCAAACTCAAACCAACAGATTTAACACCTATAGAGAAAAAAAGCGAACTTGTTTAGTGTTTGATTGCTAAAGGAAAAAAAAATGAAGGGGGGGAAAGGAAAATTGCAATCTTTATAAGTGATAACATTTTAATTATTTGGGACCCGAGAAGACAAAAAGGTCCACTCATTTGACCCCACTTTGTTTACTTTCTTTAGCTGATCCTGGAATTCAAAGCAACAACAGCTACCTAAAAATAAACAATAAAATAATCCCACAAGAATTCCTGTTCATCCTTCTTTTTCCTCCATTTTTCTCAGCAACCAAACAAAGTTTTAATCAAAATCACTGTTCAAAAATAAAGATCAAGCTACAACAACATAACTTCAAAAAAAAAAGAAAAAAGAAAAAAGCGAGAGTATTCATTTATTTATTCATTTTTTAAAACCTTTGGATGGAGCAGAAGCAGTGTTTGTAGGAGCTGGGTCAGTGAGAGTGTCAAAGGCAGGGACCATGGTCGGCACAGAAGAGCTCTTGCGGGTCGGATCCTGAGACGGGTCGGGCCAATCCTTGATGGGCTTTCGAAGAGGTTGAGGTGGTGGTGGTAATGATGATCTGGCAGTGGTGGGGGTGGTGGTGGTGTCGTTTTGGAGGAAACAAGGCGTCGTTTTTTCCTGAGTTGTGGCCATTGTAAAGGGTTGGCAAGCTCACCGTATCCACTGTAGTAATTATCACTGTAGTACTCCACTGACATACAGCAATGTCTAGAGTGAGTCTCCCCCGACGTTTTTTCTTCTTCGGCTTCTTCTTTCTTTCTCTCTCTTTCACTTTCCAGGAAAAGAAAAACCGAACAAGAATGGAAATGGAAACTTGAAGTGCAAAGTGCAATGCCTGTGTACTTTGGTTTTGGTTAAACAGGCTTTTTGATGTTTTGGGTGATTTTACAGATCGCTTTGGAGGTATTTATACAAAAAGCCAAATGGGCTTTTTCTAAAAAAATTTAAAAAGAAAATGAAAAAGAAAAAGAAAAATACAAAAACCATATGGGTTTCGAGTTTCTACTTAGGAGTGAAAGTGAAACTCTCGATAACAAAAGTAACGGAGCAGTAGGTGAGGTTTCACATTTCGCCTTGTCTTTTCTTTCTTACGTTTTCGATAACAAAAGTGTTCCACGACTTTTTTTTTTTTTTTTTTTATTGATTTTATTGTTATTGTTCATAATTTAAAATTAGTAAAAAGAAATTTCCTATTTGTAATAATTTATCACTTATTTATTGTGAAAAGTTGTAAATATATCGTTTTTCTAAAACGTAGTGATCCATGATATATTTTTGCAACAACCTAACACTAAAATTATTTTTTTATCTACTAGAAACAGACACTAAAATTTATTGTAAAAATATTATGTTTTCTCACTATGAAATAACAAAAATTAATAAAATTATAGATTTTAAATTGAACTAGCTTGATATCTTATAAAAAAAATAACTTGATTGTATTATAAAGTTTACCATAATGATACACTATTAAAGGGATTAGTTTTGATTTTATCTTTTTACAATGCTAGCTATGTACCTTTGTCGTGGCCTAAAGTTTTACAATACACTTAGATGTATTACTAATATTCTGTATATGAAGCTCTCTCTTTTTAACTTGAATTTTGGCCTTTACCTTCTAGCTTACAAACACTTGTACTTATAATGGAGTGATTATCTCACTAATGATGCACGATGTTTTTTTTTTAGTAAATAATACAAGTTTTACAACATTGAACGTATAAATTAATGCATTGCCAATTATAAAGAGACATAGTTGAAACCTACCAATATATATATATATATATGAGTTAAGTTCAAGTTACACTTGGTATAACTCTAAATAATATTACACCAACCAATAGTTTTTAATTGGATGTAAATTTTGACAAATCTACCATTAGATTACATTATTTTTTTATATTCTCCATGCTTGCAAAATTTCAAGGTGATCAAAAATCAATAGTCATGTCATCAATCAATTATTTAAATTCAAGTTTTTGTAATTTGAAATAATGCATAAAAAATTAATTTGTGAATCAAATGGTAAATTACATTTGATTGACATGAAATTTGGTATGTATGTTAAGAATATATAAAATATATAATTCAATAGTTAAATTTTCAAAATATAAATTTAATAATAAACTATTGAGTAGTATATTATTATTTAGAGTTATATTATATGTAACTTGAACGTAACCCTATATATATTTATATTCAGAGAGCTATCATCCCATTTCACGTCTCAGACAAATAGTTGCTCGCATCATCACATGTGAGCAACTATTTGTCTGAGACGTCATATGTATGTATGATAGGTTAATGACTATTTTTCTTATTTATTGTCCTGTGATTGTGAGGTTCATGACTTCGTGTGTACAGGCATATCCACGTCTTGAAATTTATTTCTTGACTCCCATGAATTGATGTCATTTTTGGGGGAGCATTCGATGATGGTGATGATTGATGAATGATGACCGAGACGGAATTTATGTGGAAATTTGGAATTTTGATTAGTTTATTTTCACCCTTATGTGTATATATATGTTTTTAATAAAAATGGCCTTTTAAAGTTTATTTCTTTTATTTTTATATGTCACTTTTTAATTGGAAGGAATAATTTATTTTATTTTATTTTAATAGTGAACGACCTGTGTATGCACCTCCCTCACATTTGTAAGCATGGGTTATGAATTTTTTAAATAAAATTTTCCTTGATAGTGAGTGATACACGTAGCTTGGTCTTGCTTCTTCTCATATAATAATAAAAAAATACTAACGAAGGCTCTTAAGATATTGGTTAATAATCAATTTAAAGAAAGTTTTTAGAAAAAAAAAACAATTAATATTTTTACAGTTTTTTTCATTTTCCATAAAAGTTATGTCAAAACTTTCCTAAAATAGATTATTAACCAATGTCGTAAGCACACTTGTTAGCATGACCCATAATAATAAATGAAATTGCTTTCTTACAAATAATTAGTAATGGGACTGGGTGTACATGTGATACATATGTGGTTCTAAGATTTTTCTTGATTTTAAAAATATGGATATATAGTAGGTTGATATGTGAGAGACAGAAACAAGAGAGCTTTGCAAGTAGTAGGTATAATTGAAGGTACCATTTGCCTTCTTGCCTGTTGGCAGACTGATAATGTCGGCTCCAGGATTTTTTTTTTTTTTTTAAGTGGTCATTAAAAATTAAAAATTTAATAAAAAAAAAACTTAAATATATCGAGTTGTCGTTAAAAAAAATTCACATAAATACATGACATTTTACTATTTCCTTCTACAAGTTTTTATATTTTGACATCATTATAAGTTTTCATTATTATCTATTGTCAATATAGATAGGTATAACCATTTTATTTTGTAAAGTTTGTATAACATTTTGTATTGTTATGTAATTGGTATCATCTTTGTCATTGTTTTTATAAAAATATTTTAAACTAAATGATAAAACTTAACTCATGTGCATTGTATTAATTATTGACCTAAAGAGCTGTTGGGTCCCGAATAATATTATCACTAATACTATCAATCCCAAATAGCAATCATAAACAAGACTCAAATATTTATGTAGAAAACCCTTTCTCCTTGAAGGGAAAAAATCCACGGGATAAACTCCAAATAAATTTCATTATTATCAAATCAATTATAATATTTATTATGTATGTCTCACCGTTAAAGAAAAACATTTCTTGTTTTTCTTTGCACTCACATACACTCTTTGTGTCTTCTCGAAGCAAATCCATTTGCTCTCTTTCCTCCTTGGTTATCTCTTTGAATGCGGCAACACTTTGCTCTCTCCTCTTTAGCTTTCTTTTCTTATTCTTTTTCTTTTCCAAGCTCTCCTTAGCTATCTTCTCGAAGGCAGCAATACCTTGCTCTCTCCTCCTTGGTTACTCCCAAGCGAAAATCCATTTTTTCTCTTTTGGTTTCACGCTCTATTTTCCCTCTCCCCGTAGGGAGGACCCTTAGGCTAAAGCTATCAAATTCTTTGTATCTTTGTCTATTTATAAGACTCCTTTTCTATTCCCTCTTGAATTAGGAATACATTATTTCTTTAACAAGAAATAGACTTTCCTTCTATACCAAGGAATAGTATTTCCTTTCACACCAAGGAATAGACTTCCCTTCCACATTAAGGAATAATCTTTCCTTCCATACAAAGGAAACCCAAATTAATTTTTCCTTCTTCAAAAAGGAAACCTAATTGACTTTTCAAGTCACAATTGGAATTTAAGGCAATTTCCCAACAAAAGCCACATCGATCCATACATATATAAATAATACACTGTGTGTCTATTTAACCAATCAAATGCTCTAAGAATCATTAACTTTACTATTTTTTTAATCACTAACTTTATAACAAAATTAATATTATTATAACATGATAACAATATACACACATGTAACAAATCCTCTATATTTCCTAATTATTAAATTATATAAAGTTTGATTATATTTATACTATACACGCATGCACACATTCACATAAAGAACATTATGAAAAAAATAAATAAATAAACAACACACACAATCAGTATTAGACACACTTTTAACTCACAAATACTCACTATTTACTCTTAAAGTGGAAGATACCGATAGTCAGATAGAGAAAGAGATTCATGACAGAGAGATATGTGATTTATGTTATTAATTAGTTAATTTGAGGATGGACTGATTTGTGTTGTTTAGTTTTAGGCTAAACTAATCCATGTTAGAATGTGCAAAATTTAAGTCAAGGTGTGCAAAAATATTTTTAAAGATAAATTAAATTAATAAATAATATTTAATACATATAATTTGAACCCACTGAAGAATAAATAATGCTGCCCTTGCACGCTGGTAGGGTTTGTTTATGCCTAACCCAAGAAGAAGAAGAAAAAAAAAAAAAGGAATTGCTTGAAGTTCTGACTTTGGAGGGGAGATTTAAAACTAACATTTATGTCTCTGTACGCTTGGAAATATATGTAGATTTATATACATTATAATCAAACACGAACCTTGACTCTAATAATACCAGTTTATTTTTATAGTTTTGAAATTTGGACTGTTCAAAGAACCAAAAAAGGAGAGGTTTAAGGTTTTAGAGGTCGGATTGAGGCTTGACTGTGATGACGTCATAATGAATTAATAATTAACTAAAATATAAATAAATGAAATAAATTTTAAAAAATGAGCAATGTTGATTAAAAAAATATATATCTAAGCAAAATAAAATTACTCTCAAGCATATTTTATTCTCAAACAATTATAAGAAAGTTTATAAAAATAATAAAGCATAAAAAAACATTAAAAGTTATAGTTAATTATTTAAGTATAAAACTATGAATATATTTGAAGGATTATAATTATAATTATTTCAATATATTCCCCCTTTTGACATAGCTAATTAAAATAAATGATATAATAAAATATTATTAACATTGATTATAATATAAATATATAGTAATGAAAGTTTAAATTATTTTTATGTCATTTTTATAAATATACTTCAAATATATATATATGTAGGGTATGAATTTCGTGGACTATGCAATTACTTCCAGTATTGTTAGCCCAACAAATCCCCAACAATGAATTTGTAGAGAATGGGTTAAACAGCTGGGCTGAATATGGATTTAGCAACGGTTCATGCAAACGAGACAAAAGAAAAAAGGACTCAGGCGATAATTTAATGAAAGTCTCTCTGATCCGAAGAGATTTTTGCCTTTCTTTTTTTTATCTCCTCCAAAAAATTTTTTTTTTTCTCTATGTTAGACATGTTTCTTTATATATACACATTTTTCCCTCATCCTCACCGCACACTTGTCCTTCATCTAAGCGTTCACTCAAGTATTAGTCATATCAGGAGTTTGCTTTAATCTGCAATGAGCGGTAGTGGCTGAGGTTTCACTGTTCAGGTGTCTTCTCCACATAAATGCAGCCAGAAAAGTTGTTGCAGTGCATTAAATGCGGTGATGGCAGCTTTATTTGTAAGATATTTCAAGATATCTCCGTGCTTATGGACGCCCAGCACCTCCCTCTGAGGAATCTTCTACTTGATCAAGTTCTTTGGAGGTCCGACGGGCGGAATTTCTTCGGACATGTCAGATTGTCTTCGGACGCAATAATAATCCTTCCCTGGTTGAATGTCTGCCAGGACGGCAAAGCATTGTTCCTTTTAATTTCTTCGGACAGGAAGTTATATTTAAATTGGGCCACAGGCCCAACATGTGGCGTTGGGCTTACTCACCCACAATATATATATATATATATATTTTTTGAAAGGAAACCAACTTCATTTAACTTGCAAAAGACAATGAATCCACATACATAGCTTCTAAAGCTGGCAGAGGGGAATCCTCCAGCCAAACACTTTCCTCACTAATATGTCTAGCAAAACGAGCTAGAGAATGCGCTACCCCATTTGCATTACGTCTAATACATTGAAATTCCACATGTCTCAACCTTCCAGCAGCCAAGCAACGAGCATCATCAAAAATATACTTCAAATATATTAGTTTGCCACAAGGAGCATAAACAACCTGCTATGGCATAGTGGTTAGGATATTAATTAAAATTTACATTACTAGTACCCAGGTTCTAGACGTGGTGCAAATTACAGTTCTATGTGCTTAAAAACTGGATTTTAATCCGGTTCCCGGTTAATCTAGTCAGACCTCCCAGTCCAGTCCGGGTTTCAAAACAATGTTTATTGCAATAGTATAAGCTCTACTATCAAATTATTGTGGGAAAATACATTTGAATAACAATCTCACACAAGATTGATTGTGATCGGTTCTAGACGTGGTGCGAGAAAATGCTTTATTTTTTATGAATTAAAAGTCAAGCTTTGACCGTGGTTGAACCGTGACCGATTTTGTTAAACTGTTCGATCTAACTGCGGTTCAGGAGGTTCATTAATTATTTAAAAATTATGGTTCTATATGCTTAAAAAAATGGATTTTAATCTAGTTCCTTATTAATTCGGTCGACCTCTCGGTTTAGTCTGGGTTTCAAAACAATGTTTATTGCAGTAGTATAAGCTCTACTATCAAATTATTGTGGGAAAATGCTTTTGAATAACAGTCTTGCGTAAGATTGATTGTGAAAATATTATAGGTTTTAGAAAGATCACAAAAATAAATAAATAAAAAACAGAAAAGAAGAGAACTTGAAAAAAAATATATATATACACAAACACGCACAAGAGAACACAAAAGATTTATGTGGTTTGGCTTTTGACATATATCCGCAGTGGCAAGTGGCAACTAGGAGAAATTTCACTAATAAATATGGAGAATACAAAATAGTGTGTTGGCACTCACACAAAACACAATCCCTACTGCACTGATTGTCACTATCTCACACAAATACAAATTTCGATCAGAACAAGGAGGAATATACTGAATTATCGTACTGCACCACTTCTCGCCTTCTATGCAGGTTGCATCTACTATATATACAAAATATGTGGAAACCAAAGTCAGCAAATTAATGAGTTTGGGTGAATGCAAAATCCATCACGCTTAATGTACGACATCATGCAAGATCTCAATCTTCATTCATGCTCGGCAATGCAACAAACACAAACATCATCTAATGGTAGCTTGCAAGTTTTGAATGCCTAGGGCTTTTGCAAATATGAATTAGGATCGTGAGCTATATCTTATGGTAACTTGCAAGTTTTGAATCCTTAAGGTTTGTAAATATGGATTATGATCCTGTGCAATACCCTATAGCATGCAATGACCCCTAGTTTCTTTCACAATTCCTATTTTATACTCATTCACTTTTTAATTTTTAATTTATTCAAAGATTGAGATTAAAAGTTGTTTTTTTTACTCTTAATCTCAACCATTAAAAGCAATTGCACATAGTACAATACCTAGATCTCAATCCTACAAATATCAAGACACTCACTGGCCTTTAGTCTCAAAGTTATTTTGTGTCTACTCCAAATAATCACAGTTCATTTTTTTTTTTTTTGAAGGATAATCACATTCACAGTTCATTTTGTTTGACATGAATCATTTTTTAAATATATATAATACAGATAGGCATTGATAAGCTCTTCCTTTTTGTTGTGGTCCTTATGTAATTAATTGAGCTGTTATACTTTCTATGAGAGAGAGAGAGAGATGTCATAATTACACCCATATAAATAAAAATTCAATATAAGAGACATAATATATATATATTTTTAGTCCTTTTAATTAATGTAACCCTTTATCAACGTGAAGGAGACTTTTTTTTTTTGAGAAAGAACGTGAAGGAGACTTGATAACGACTTGTAAGAGAATTGCAAAAGACTAAGAGGTATTATAGTATTACTCGAATAATGCCTCTGATGGCAAAAAAGAGAAGGCCAGCTATCGTACCATGCAATAGCAAATCAAACGTTGATGTCAAAAATTTTAAAAGTCAATTTTAATCTTAGTACTTGGATAAAAAAAAATTTAGGGGGTATTTAGTTTTTTCTTTTCATCACCCATCACTTAAAATATCTCAACTCCTTATTCTTTATCTGTTTGGCACTATCACTCAATTATGTTTTTAATCAAAAAACTAAAAAAAAAAAAAAAAAAAGAGGACCCACACATTGATCCAATGTCCTTTTCTTTTTTTCTTTTTTTTCTGACTCCCATCTTTCTCTGCCTCTCATCTCTCTTCTCTCTGCCCCTTGCCCAATGTTTCTTTCATCTCTCAATGCTCTCCTCTCTCCCATTTCTCGGCGGCGATGGCAACGGTGAAGGTGGCTACACAGCCACAACCACCAAAACCACGGCGACCACAACCACAGCTACGAAACCACCATTTCAACCGCAATCCACAGTCATAACCAAACTCACAAACAAACAAAAAAACCAAACCACCACCATAACCACCATCCCACCACCACAACCACCATCACCACCACCACAGCCACTAAACCCACAGGAAAAAAGAAAAAGAAAAAATCAAACACCAAACCACCACGATGAGAAGGCAACATCAAGATCAACAATCTATGGTTTTCCATTAGCTATCAGCTCTGGTTCTTAATATTCTACAATCTACGCCAACGCCGATCCCGTTCCCTGATGAATCTCCGGCACCGATGACCACGACTAGGTCGGCCATGGCGTCGGCGTCGAGATGGTTGTCGACGAAGGTGGTGGTTGCATAGATAACGCCGACGGGGTTCGCGTCTTTGATATTGAGGATTTCGTTGGCTCTGATGCTTTGTGGATTGGTGATTTTCTTCATTGGGTTTTTGTTGATGCCGTAGGTTTTGGGCTTGAAGGTTGATGTTGCATTTTTGGATGAAGGTATGATGTTCGTTTTGGATATGAAGCCGTGTGAAAAAAAAAAAAAAAAAAATAGGAAGAAGAAGAAGGAAGATGAAGAAGACCAGACCAGACCAGCGTGAAAGGAAAAAGAAAAGAAGAAAAAGAAAAAGAATACGAAAGGAAAAAGAAAAAGAAAAAGAAAAAAAAAAAAAAAAGGAGAAGAAGACCCAAACTCACCAAAACCAGTGAAAAAAAAAAAAAAAAAAAAAAAGTCAAAAGTTGCGGCTGACCTCTGACTAATGGGTCTTTTAGTGTGTATTTAATTATCAAAATGCTATTAAAAATTGAGTTTTGAAAACGGAAAACACTTAAAATGTGTTTTCAGTTTTCATAACTCATCACTAAAAAATCGGAGAATTGAGTGATGGAAATAAAAACTGGAAACAAAAACCAAACATACTTCTTAGCTGTGAGTCCCACCATTTTGAGTTATGGGTGATAGAAACAGAGTTATGCGTGATGGAAACACAAAAACCAAATAACTCCTTAACTTCCAACTTTTTACCATTTTATTTTTATGCTTTATTTTTTTAACTTTTTCCTCATGCTTAATGGTTAATTGCTTAGGTGATACTATTACACCGGATCCCAATACGAAGTATACATCTCTTATTATATAACATTAGATTAGATTAGATATATAAAAAGTATTGGGTAAAAAATCGTGATAAAAGAGAAATGTATCAGTAAAATCGGATATGAATTTTTTTTTTTTTTTAAATACTATAGCTAGCTAGACACTATATATTGGAAATATTTTTAAGCAGGGTTTATTTTTTGGCCAGAGATGGTGTGCAGTTCATTTCCGCTTTGTTAAACTAACAAATGGATTTGCCTTTTTAATATTGTTCTACTTGTGTATAAAGATTATTATTATTTTTTAATGAATAAGATTTATTTTATTAAGAACCTGAAACGTTTATAAAGACACCAAAAGTGATAAACTATTAATTAATTCTAATATCATACAGTAATTCTAGATATGTCATGTCCAGCAGTTCAATCAATCAAGAAGTTTGGCTTTGCTGGTGTAGCTTAATTAAGACTTAAAGAAATTCTGCTTTTTAGAAATCTTAACTGAGGCCGCAATTCGTGTATATATGCATCTATCGCCGATTTTTAGGAAGAAGAAAGAAGAGAATTTGGGATAGATATGGTAGAATATCACCAACTTATGACCTTCGCATTATGACATTACTTGGTTTCTGATGTAGTCTCGTAGGTGGGTTCAAATCCTTGGTTCTTATTTGTCAATAAAAATTAAAAAAAACATTACCGGTGAAGTTAACTACAACACGAAAGCAACAATGGTACAAAATTTTCCTTAAGCTGATTATGTATTGCGCAAAAGTCAGAGCAAAAGAGCCCAACCTGGTCATAGCCATGAACCCTTCTCGTGGCCAAAATGACGTTGGCGGCGTAACCATGTGTGCACGTAGACTCCAGCACGTAATGAACTCAATATTGTCCTTCTAAAGAGCTGGATGAGCAAAGCTTTCTTTGCAAATTAACCCTACTACTCCACCTACCACCACCAACCCCCATTAAAAGCAGGAAAAAACTTTCTTTTTAAGCCCAGCCTTAACTATTTGTCCCTATCTTTGTTTTTATTATCAGCTGTTTTGTTAAATTATGTTATTTTTGCATAGTTAATTTGCACGAGTAATTGTAGTACGTACATACTGTGTAGAGAAAGGGTTTGAATAATCCAAGTGGGTGATCTCAGCTCTGCTCTCTCTCGCTCTGTCCATCCAAAAAGGCAAAAACTACAAAATTGCCAAACTAAACTACAGACTAATTAAAAGATAATACAAAAATTGAGCTTTCAATTCCAGTGGCAGTGGTCCCTAAATCATTTCATTATATGTTCCATTAACATTAAATTGATATATATCTACATTCTTTGCTAGCATTTGGTCACTAGTGCAGAGGCGTGGGGGGTGATGATATACATTTTCTTTTTCCTTGATGAATGAAAGCCAACGAAGATTAACGTGGAAAGCAATCGCATAATCATCCCACTCCAACCACATTTAGCACTATAAAGTTTCCTAATTTTCAAAAAACTTATTTTTATTGTGTTTCTTTTGTTTACTCTTTTGTTTAAACTAGCTTGTAATTTCATGTGTACGCATAGATTTATAATAAAAAAAATTAAAATTAAATTAGATGCAAAATTAAATTTTCTGTCTAATTAAGTTGAATGCTTAATGGTTATTTTGATATTTTGTCAACTATTAAAAAACCTTGTAAGGATATATTATTTGGTAGAATATGCATATTGTTCATTCTTAATTGCATTATTTTAGGGAGGAAAAATAAAATATTTGTTACTTCTCAATTTTTTTAAAAATTGTGATACAATAAATTTATTTTATATGTATATTTCTAAATAAGATATAAATAACCAATTTTTTTTATAAGATAGTATGCTTTTCCATTAAAATTTAAGTGTATGTTTGGATAGCGGCAAGCCAAGCATGTTTTGCGCGTCCAACATTTTTTAGTGGGTTCCATGTACTGTTTACGTGATCTGCAAGTACTTATTTTCAGAAAAAAATAACTTTAAAACTGGGTCTTACGGTACTATTTACACATTTAAAAATTATTTTGCTACAGTGTTTTCAGTTTTCAGCAATAAGCAGTATCCAAACAGATTCTAAATGTGAACTAATAATAAGTTTCTATAAGAAATTCATGATTAGTTTTAAATGAACTTAAAATAGTTTTAAGTAGGTTAATTTGAAGTATTACACATTAATCAAAGTTTTACATAAGATTATTTCAATAAATTTTTTAATTGAGTCCTTTTATGTTTATTAAGTTTAAATTTATGAATTTACATATAAAGACACTTGACATAGATTAAAGATCCGTTTGGATACAACTAATTGTTGCTGAAAACACTGTAGCAAAATAAATTTTAAATGGATAAATAGTACCGTAGAACCCATTTTTAATATTTTTTAATCATAAATAGTACATGAACAGTATATGAACAGTGCGTAAACAGTGCATGCACTGTTCATGAACAGTAATTGTTGTCTCTAAAAGGTCAAGAAATCCGGCAAAAAAAAAAAAAAAAAACTGAAAACGCAGCTCAAAACACAACGCAACTTTGAGGGCTATTCAAACACATACTAAAGATGTAATGACACTTGACACAAAATTAAAACTATTAAAATTTTAAACATATTTAGCATCAACGTCATGGATGATTAGGATACTTGACATAAAATTTGGAATGTAATTAGAATATAATTTGAATTCTTGATTGAGTTTTTACTTTAAATAATTTTTAGTTAGATAATGGGGTTATTTGTGGAACTATAGAAAAGTTGACACTAAAAAGTTGTATTCCAACTATATATATAGAATAATAATAGATTAAAAAAAGAAGAAGAAGTTATAACAAAAAAAAAAAAAAAAAGGAATAGACATAACAGGAAAAATCCTGTGAAAAAAAATCCAAAAAAAAAAAAAAACTCTTATAACGGTCGGATAAAAGAAATATTAAACTAATAAAATAAACAAAACAAATCGTCACAAAAAAATAGCTGGTATCTTGTTTTTACTTAACTCTAACCATTTTCTATAGATTTTAGTTAGCTCAACTGGTAAAGTCTCTGATAGTTGTACAAGAGATCTGGGGTTCAATCCCTGCTTACACTAAAAACTGATTGGTGTCTTGGTCTGATGATAAAAAGTCATCATCAGAAGCGGACGCTATAAGTTGAAACTCTCTAAAAAAAAAAAAACTCTAACCATTTTCAATTTTTGGTAAGTCATGCATATTATGAATTTCAGTATGATGTATAAGTATGAAATGTTTTCGAGTTATGTCCTCTGGTTATCTGAACTCAGCCAGTAGGAGTTAAATTACTGGCTTTCCATGGAAAATGTTATCCGATTGGTCATTAAAAGTGGGACTGGCTTTGTTGTACCCGCCTTTGTTAGTAACGGCGAACTTGTGGAGGATGCCAACCTACCCCAATGGTTGAAGATATGTATTATGATGTGATCTCGAGAATACCTAGCATTGTGGGAAATGCTGGATGCCTAGCACTGTGGTGTTAGAAGCCTCCCAAATAAGTACAGATTTATCAGATATGGACTAACCAATATGTTATTTATGAATAACTATATTATGTTATTAATCATGAGAGAATGATTTTATTTAAATGCATTGTAAAAAGTTAAAAGCTCTCATGGAAAGAAGAAGTTTCTGATGAAATGAAAAGCTGTTCTTTAAAGATAAAAGTTTCTAAAGTTTTAGTTTTCTATAAAGATAAAGCTTTTGATGAAAGTATAAGTTTATGTTAAAAAGTTATTAGATATATGTTCTTTATGAAATATTAAGTTTTATGACTATGAAAGTTATAATATTTTACAAGAATAAGATTATAAAGAAAAGCTTTTTTATTCGTCAAGATGTTTCTAGTTTAAGACAAAGTTACCCATTATCTGATTTAAATTAAAATGATTATTTTGTAATGAGAATATATATATATATATATATATAAGTTATGAAAGAAACTCAATTCGAAAGGTTTTGGTAATATTATTATGATAAGAAAAAGAAGAACAATTATTTTCCTATGAAAAACGTATAAATTATTATTATGAATAGTATAAAATACTATGCATAAAAAGATGTTCTCATATCTGAATATTTATAAAATGAAATGATTTGATTTACATTCATTCTTATTAAATTTTTGTATATCTTACCATTACTGAGTTGTATAGCTCACCCATCTATTAGTTAGTCATGTACTGGGAGTCGTGCATTGAAAATGAGAGATTGTCAGTACAGAACAAGTCTAATTGGGTATTGGGGTAAGGGTTCAATTGTAGGTTGGTATAAGGTACTGAGATTCCTTTACTTGTAACTGCTTGTTGTGATAATAGTGAATTTTCGGGAGTGGTGACCTTAAAATCACCTGGTGGGGTTTTTACCGTGTAGGTTTTCCCCATTCGTAAACAAATCACCCTGTCAATTTAATTTTCGCTGCATTTAGTTAATTGGTGATTTGTTTATACTACCATGTGTTTTGCATGCTAATTGAATTAATTAATTAACTTGGTTAATTAATTTGTTAATTCATCACAAGGGGGTCAATACATTCTTTGCCTATCAAACTTACAATGTATCATCATGTAATAGCATTTGATACCCGACCCTCTAAATGGGAATCCATCAATCTCTTTAGGATTGACAATGGGTCCATTGTAGTATACATTTATATCAATATTTTTCAAAGATTGTGAACCTATTAGAGTCAAGTGTAATATGTTAGTGACATATTTTATTTCTTTCATTTAACATCAATTACAAAACCTTTTCTATCTACTCAAAGTACAAAAATTACAACTTGTTACATCGTATGCATATACAAACACACCCCACATTTGCATATACTCACCCCACATCACATGCAAACACACTCAATCATTATCATTTCATACTCAAACAAAAAAAAATCTAAAGACAAAACTCACCCCCATTACAAAATTTCAAATCATTCTAACAAAAATATAAGGAAAAATATCAAACCAAACAACAATACAAGCATTACAAACCTAACAATACAAATATACCAACAATACATCTTAAATATATCAATCATTATCATTTCATACTCAAGCCAAAAAATTAAAGAAAAATATCAAACCAAACAACAAAAGAAATAATCATGATACATACATATGATAAAAACCTAACAATACAAATATATCTACAATAGATCTTAAATATATCAATGATTATAATTTCATACTCAAGCAAAAAAAAAAAAAAAAAAAAAAAACTAAAGACAAATATCAAACCAAACAACAAAAGTCATGATACATACATACCCATGATACAAATATATCTTAACAACTAGATACATGAACCTAGCAAAATCCACTAAGATATACACTAAACAACCAATTAGAGAGAGTGAGACCTTACTTGACATGAGGATGTGCAAATGTGAGTGTTGGGATTGTATGAGGTGAGAGGGGGAGTGAGAGAGAGTGAGAGTGTTGGGATTGTATGAGAGTTCTCAAGGAGTGAGAGAGGGAAACGAAAGTGTGGATCTGGATACTTGCTAGCCACTGATATAGGACCCAGACAAAAAACCACGTGGAGCAACATTTACCACAATTTGAAAATCGAGTTTCTAAGGCTCAGTTTTGCTTTTAACAAACTAAGTCTTTGAGGCTCGATTTCCAAGTGGAGTCCACGTGGAATCTCAGAGCACGAAACTCGAGTTTCTAAGGGTCGGTATGAAACTCAAGTCTCAAAGACTCGAGTTCCAGGTGTACTCCACATGGAATTAGACCAGATTAGAACATACAAATCGAGCTTATAAGACTCGATTTTGAAAGCTTAAATCGAGTGTTTGAATCTCGAGATGTTAGTTTTCCATAAACTTTCAAAACAGCGCCTACTAATCTTAGGGGTTAATTCCCAATTTTGGCTGCCTAATGCCTCTTGCCAGTTCCCTCTCACCTCTATTAATTTCTTTTTCTTTTTCTAATCAACATCACACGCCTAAGAGCTACAAGTACAACCTACATGTCATTACAATTTCCAACAAGCCCTCATCTTCACACGATTAAACTTATCACTTCTCTATCAAACATTTCTTTATTTTCCAAGACTCTTTCACCTCCATCATAGCTCTCTCTATCTTTCACCTCAGACTCTCTCTTTCTCTTAAAGCTTCAGACCTTCAGCCCCTTCTCAAGGACTTAAAGCTTGCTGGATATTTACCGGTGCCGCCGCTGGCATGACTTCATTGTTAGTGTAAAGAGAGTTAGAAATGAATGGAGGCAGAAAGTATCATTGGCGTGAGGGGAGGGAAAGAAGCATTTTGTGTGTAATTTTGTACCGGTCCGGTATCCATTAACTGGCCGAAATTCGGTATATATCGCGGTATGGCCGAAACAGCTTCGGTACGTCCGATATTTAAATCGGTACGAAATGCTAGTGTTTCTGTACTCGTGAAGGTTCCGGCACGGTAAATACCGGCCGTACCGGCCGGTATGATATGAGATTGTCATCCTTGCTTTGATTCCTAATTACAATATAAGAATTAAAAAAAAAGGCACATCCCCTAAATTCCTAATTACAATCTAAAGAAAAAAAAATTACATTGATAAGGAATGGTCTTTGAACCCAAGATCAAGTTTGGAGGCTAGGTTACAAAATGAGAAGGTGTTAGGCAACCATATTGCTTAGTTTGAGGATTGGTCTTCATGAAACTAATATCCATATCATATTATTCACTCATCCAAGAACATCACCATTCTATGCAATGCAAGAAATTATGTGTTAATTTTGTAAATTTTTTATAAAACTTCAAATCTAATCCCAAAATGGATGGACATATTGTTATATACATGGGAATTAGATTTAACCCATCTCATCAAAAATCATTTTTTTCACCCAATTGATTATATGAAGATGAAATAGGATTTAGAAGTTTACCTATGCACGATCTCTCTTAAGTGATTCGATGGCATATCACCTTCAAGAATGCAGACTTCTTTACTGCTCTTTTCTCCTTGGACCAATCCACAGATCTTCCATTTAAGTCTTTGAGGACTTGTACTTGTGGTGTTGTCTAGGTGATTGTAGTGTTTGAAAGATAATTATATGGATGGTGTATGCGAATGCTAAGAGTGTTTTACGTTTAACTCTTTGGAGTAACTTTGCATTGAAGCAACCTAATGTCTGTCCCAAGAGTTCTCCCAAAATTTCTATAGAGTTTCTTCTAGCTCTCTCACTTTGAAAAATCTCAATGTCCTCTTTGGGTGATTGTTGCTTGTATTTATAGAAAATAATTGGGCGAAAACTTGAAATTCCCTCCATCTTGTTATCTATGCAATTTTTTGAACTAATGTTTATCCTTTGAAACATTTAAACTAAACTCCAAGTTGAAAAAGAGTGCTAAAATCCGAAATTTTGATTTCGTTGGACTAAGTTCTAGTAGACACTTGGTGTTCTATGTTCAAGAGTTGATCGGCACCTAAACTTTTGTGATCAAAGTGTCGAGTGCCGCTTTGATTGATTGACATTTTGGTTCCAATCTTGACTTCTTGAGTGTTTTACATTCAATTTTCTGGTTATTTTAAGGATAATTATTAGTTCTAACGCACAATTTTAAGCTTTTCAGCGATTGGATTAACCCCTAAGATTAGACCCATGAATATTGTGAAAAAAAAAATCTAATTATTGAAGAGAATAGGTACAGGAAACAAGGGAAGTGAGGGAAGCAAGAACAGAGATTAGTTGTTATTGAGTGAAATATTTCCTCCCCCATTGATCTGTGATAGATTAGATCAGGTATTTATACTAACACGGCTTCAGATTGGTTAATATCTATTGGTACAGCTCGATCTCTAAAAGAGTTAATTAATTAAAGGTTAGTTCTAAGACTAACTAGTAACTATACAACAAACTGGTTAATATCTATTGGTACAACTCTTTGCTGCATAACTAACATGATACTCAACTAGTACAACACTTAAAGGCTGCTGAATGCTGGACTTGGGCTGCACTGAACTTGGGCTTCATTATACTTGGACTTAATTGGGCTTCAGAAGTGATTTCTTCCCACATATATATTGGACTGCACTGCACTTGGGCCTTATTATACTTGGACTTCATTGGACTTGAGAAGTGATTTTTTCCAACGCATATATATTGGGCTGCACTGCACTTGGGCATCATTGTACTTGGACTTCATTGGGCTTGAGAAGTGATTTCAGGAAATTTACAAAACTAAGAAATCTTTCATTATTTTCTGAAAACACTAAAAGAAAATGGCAGATGAATAATATAAGGATAAATTATATATATATATATATATCCACACATTAATGTTTGCCCAATTAATCAAAACATGATACGCTGGACTGATGGAATTCCATTATGTCTGTGGCACGAATAAGTGTGCTCGAAACCCGGGCTTTTTCTTCTTTTGGTCCACAATTAACTTTAGATAGCACAGTCTATAAAATTAATTCCGAAAGTTACATGTCCACATCAAGGAACAAGTCTGAAGTGTAATTAATCTTTAGCCCATATCCTTTGTCTACGCGCATGTAATTAATCTACCCCTCCTCTTGTACTTGTTTTCATCATTCTAATAAATAAATAAAAATATATAATAAGTGGCATAAAAATCTTCTCAATTTCACTTGAAATGGACCATTCGGTTATGATTTAAAGTGGAGAAAATGTACACTCTAAATTATGCCTTTTCATTTCACATTTTCAAGTAAAATGAAGAGTGATCATTTAATGGCTATGATTTAAAATGGAACAAATGTAGGGTTTAAATTATGTCAATTTATTTAAATTTTAATTGCAATTAAATTTAACTATGATTAAATTAAGCTAGAGTTAAAAATGAGTTGACACAATTTAGAGCCTACATTTATTTCACTTTAAATATTAGCCATATATGGACACTCCATTTCCTATGGAAATGGAGATGTCCAAATCCATGACTTTGATCTTACGCTAGTTGTGCTATGCTATGTGCTTTAAATATGACTATAATAAGGACTCAACCAGTGATAAGGACCTAATTCTAGAAAGCTAGTTAAAGTTCATGGCTAGTTTGAGACAGCCGGGTCTCCTAGTGAATATAGAAGAAAAACAAGAGATAGAGGCAATCAAAATCAATCTTATTCAATGAATATCCTTTACAAGCTCAATCACAGTATATATTCTAACCTACTCGAACCTTTGGCAGTTACAGCTAACTCTTCACTAAATTCTGCTTACTCAGCCTAACCACTCTAACAAACTGAATCACTTGTCTAATTGGAATACAACGTGTAATTAGGATTAGCTCATGTCCAATCACATTACGGATCAGCACAATTGGAAATGCTAGAACACCAAATACCATTTAGTGTTGTTGCTACCAACCATCACTTAAGTATAAAGCATTCCTGCTGCTTCATTCAAAGGCCAGTTGATTCACCAACTACTAGCCTTACTCTTAGGACCTAATCAATTAGACACAAGATGTGGTTTGTGTGTTAAATTACCAATTCTCTCAAATGCTTAAACTATTTGGAGATGGTGGATTTAATAATTTAACCATGTAATTCTAACATTGTGGAAGCATGAGCTAGAAACACTAGAACATCTTCTCCTAAAATAACCATTTGTTGTTATCAATTGGTCTGTCTCTCCTTGGCCAATAAGGGTAACTACCTTGGGCATCCTTTCCTCTAGTGAGTTGGTTAAGACAATTATTTGGCGTTCTAATTAGATATCTCATTTCTGAGTTAAAATATTGAAGATGGAAACAACTTCACTCTTTTTGAAGCTATGATGTTTAACAGAATCTAGTGGTGTAGGAACCAAGTTATTTTTTAAGGTTCCTCTCCTAATCCTTTGAAGAATGTTAAAAAGGTTTTAAAAAAAAGGTTTCCAAGAGCATTCTTTAGCTTAGTGAATTTTTTATGTAATGGTTTGGCCAAACAATTCCACTTGTGCTGCAGTGTGTAAAGTGATAATGGGAGATGTTATCTTTGCCAAATAAAAATTGTTTCCTTTTGATCCTCTACTTGATGAAGCAAATGCTGCAAGCCTTGTTGTCTCTATGGTTTGCTCAACACAAGCTCAATTATGTGCTATTTGAAGGTGACTTTGTTGAGAACAGATACAATACGACAGTTGTTCTGGAAGAGATTGTATATACAGCTTGTAAGCTACAGGTCGTATACAGATAGAGTAAAGTTATGATTAGGAGTTAGTTACAACCAGTGCCATGTGTGAATCTGATCTGTCAATTCTATTTTGACATGTCAGCAAGATTTTTAGCAAGTTAGATTGTTTGTTTATCTTTTCCGGCATAACTTTTTTTTATTTTTTTTATTTTTATAGAAATTATATTCTAGTATAATATAGGTATATATGTGTGTGAAACTCTCTTTTGGAGACTTAAACCTCGGTCAAAAGTGCGCGGTGGTCTGTTTATAACTTAATACAAATGCAGTTTTTTTAAAAAGAATTTTTTTTTTCTATCACAACTTTGATTGACTCCAAGTGTATTGAAGCCTTGTCTTCCCTATCCTCCAATCCAGCCATCAAATCGTTTAATTTAAGCACCTTTTTGTACCATTCTATAGGATTTTGAAGCCTCGAATGATTTTGCTTGACACTTCACTCAAGCAAAGCTTGAAGCAAACCTAAAATGTCTCAAATAGAAAGTTTGCTTGATTTACGCGTGCAGCACACTTTCAAGTGATCATATAAACTGTAACTTTACTTGATCTCATGCAACAACTCGATCATTTGAACAAATTTTAGACAAACAAAATTTCTTGAACAAACCATAGTAGATCTTTGTCTCTTTCATTCTCCATTTCCAAAATGGGATTAAGATACATATCACAAGTCACAACCCTCCTCTATCTATTTATCTATCTAATAATACTTTTCACTTCATTATCGTACATTATAAGAATATAAATTAAATTTTTTTTTTTTGAGTAAAAGAGAACCTATATCAATTTAAGGTTGTCCATTATTTAATAATTTTCTTATACTTATATATATATATATATATATATATATATATAAAAGGTTTATATATATATATATTTTGAGAAACCTTTATATATATATATATATATATAAAGTCAAATGCCCTCTTAGTAGTCTTTTACTATTAGGTAAGTAAAACTTTGAGCTACCATGCCGGTGTGCTAGAAATAAATGATACTACCTTTCATATAATTATTTTTCTGACAAGAACCTTTCATATCATTTCAACTTCATTGTACCAATCAAAAAAAAAAAAAAAACTTCATTGTACATGCCGCTTGGGAAAATATAAGCTTCTATCTGAACCATAAAGGGTTACATAATTCATCAATAAATGTAGCCATCAAAAAAATGTAAAAAAAAAAAAAAAAAAAACAATTTTCTTTAATTTCAGATATTTTTTGTGAAGTCCAGCTCCTCAATTCAGTGAATTGAAAACCATATTATATTGGGTGGCAGCAATAAGCGGAATTTAGAGATAGAGATTCGGTCAATCTAATTATTTATTCTACAAAATCCAAAAACAGACAAAAAGGACATAGCAGCTTCGATATCACCTTGTCGTCTTGTCCATGTCACTATGCCATTGCCAGTCTTTGGCATTGGGCCGACTCTTTCGTTTCTCAATCTAATCAAATTGTGTACCTTTTTTCTCTTCAAAAAAAATAAAAAAATTATGGCTGTTTTAGGCTCTCTAGGTCGGTCTCTATCTTACGTTTTGAAGTGAGCAGTGACTCTGAAATTATTAACGACTGATAAGTGATAACTAACATTCTTTGAGGAAGTACTTGGCGAACTATTCAGCCAAAAATAAAATAAAATAATACTTGGCGAACAAGAAGATGGGGTTGACTAGTAGATTTTAGCGTAATCTTCGAAGCTATCAAACATAAAATATTGATGCAACGAGATTGCATCTACCAATTGTAATATCTATTTCACACCGCTCAATGATGCACAGTCCAATAATGACTTATATAATATTTTAAATTCAGATGCTAATGGTTTGTATAATCTATAGCTCTTAGTTAGAATATCACTTTTTATGGCTGGTTAATTTTAATGCTGTAACCTCTTAACCAAAAAAAAAAAAAAAAAAAAAAATCTATTTCACACTGATTATTTTACACAAGTGTATATATGTTCCTAAACAAAAAATAAAAATAAAAAATAAAAATTTACATAAGTGTACACAAGGTTTTTTTTTGCCCAAAAATGTAACTTAAAGTTACAATTTTAATTTTAATTTATTTTTATCTATAATATAAAAAGAAAGTAGGTATATAATTGAGAAAAAACTTAGGTATTTTCAGAGTATAGTGAAATGATGTTCTTTCTTCTCACATTCATGATAACTCTTACTATGAATTTAATGAATAAATCATATTATGAACATGAGAGAAGAAAGTATCATATAATCACCGTGCTTTAAGACTATCTAAAAATTACTCGATTGATTGATTATGTGTAATAACTAATGAAATGTATGTACCTTTTATCAATTATCATGAGCCATTAGTCATGAGTCATGAGTCATGACAGAGCTCTTGAGAAAGTTCGATTGAATAAATTATTGAGTATAAGAAAAAAAATGCGTTGACTAGTAGTTCTTCCGACAAGAATGTGTTTTAAAGTCCTAGCAAACCCGAAGTTTGAAGCTATAGAATCCCCCAAAAAAAAAAAAAAAAAAAACTGTAGAATATATTTGTCCATTAGCATTTAGCAGCTAGCATATAAAAAATTGATTCCCCAGCAAATTTTTACCAGTTATTAAGATACTGAACAAATATTTATTCATTTATTTTCCCATGCCAAACCACCTACCAATCGTCATAACTTCAATTGCCGGCATCATAAAACATTACAGTGCTTTAATTTTGTCCTCTGGATTCATTTTACAAGTATGCAAAAAGTTCGTTTTTAAAATTTTTTTTTTTATTAAGAAAATGAGTAACTACAAAGATTTTATTTATTTATTTCCCTTCGTTTGGTCCGTGTATATCATATTCATACGTGCTAATCATGAGTTCAATAAATACTAATGTTTTTTTGCTAGGGGAGTTCAATTTGAATGGGGACGAAATGAATGACGCCAAGATATATGAAATAGATATGTTGCTTCCTGTGTGATGCTATTTTTGTCTTATGAGCCTTATGACAGGCTAAAGTCCAGGGGCGGCTTTACTCTATACTCAGGGGGTTCATTTGAACCCCCTGGCTTCAAATATATATATATATATAATATTATTTTTTGTTAGTTTAATATTTTAATTTATTTTTAAAAATATTTTTGCACTCCCCAACTTAAATTTTGCACAATCTTTGTGCATTATTTTTTGTTATAATGCTATTTGTGTGAATTATGATGTTTGTGGACGTTTGTGTGTACAATATAAATATAATATAATTTAATAATTAGGAAATAGAAATGATTTGTTACTTGTGTGTGTATTGTTATCATATTATAATAACTTTTTGTTATAGAGCTAGTAAAATTTAAGAAAAAAAATTGTAAAGTTAGTGATTGTCCAAGTATTTGATTAGTTAAGTAGACACATAGCGTATAAGTTTATGTATGAATGAGTGTGATTGTGTGTGTCAATAATTATTACAAAGCTAATGAGTTTAGTTTAGTCATTTAGTTTAATTTTTTTTTTATAAAAACAATAACAAATAGATAATAACAACTGCATAAAATAAAAATGTTAGAACTTAATAAAATAAAAATGGTCATAGGCTCATAATTACCCATATTGGCAATAGAAACTCATAATGAACTATCATATAACAATTTAAAATTTTAAAATTTGTAGAAAAAAATTGTAAAACTTCATGTATTAATTTTTTTTGTCAATAACTCAATATATTCAAGTTTTTTTTTATTAAAATTTTTTAATGACCCCTCTAAACAGAATTCTTGGAGCCGCCACTGCTAAAGTCCATATAACTTCTAGAGCCATGTATATTAACGATGGTTCTAGAAGTTCTTGTACCATTCAGGGGCTGCGCTGTAGCCTATTCAGTGGTTCAAATGAACCCCTGACTTAAAAATATATATATATATATATATATATAATATTTTTAGTTTAATTAATACTTTAATTTATTTTTAAAAATATTTTTTTGCACCTCCGGCTTAAATCTTGCACACTCTTATTATAAGTATTTTTGACTCTAAGAGTAAAGAGTAAGTGTTTGTGAATTGTAAGTATAATTCTTTTTTATAAATTTATATTATGTGTGTGAGTGTGTTTAATATTGATTGTGTACATTATTTTTTGTTATAATGTTATTTGTGTAAATTATGATATGTGTGAATGTTTGTGTGTACAATATAAATATAATATAACTTTATATAATTTAATAATTAGGAAATAGAGGTTTTTTTTTTTTTTTTTTTTTTTTTTTTACATGTGTGTGTATTGTTATCATATTATAATAACTTTTTGTTATAAAGTTAGTAAAATTCAATAAAAAAAATTGTAAAGTTAATGATTGTTTAAGCATTTGATTGGTTAAGTAGACACATAATGTATAATTTTATATATGAATAAGTGTGATTGTATGCGTTAATAATTAATACAGAGTCAATGAGTTGAGATTAGTCATTTAGTCTAAAATATTTTTATAAAAACAAAGTCAAATAGATAATAACAACTGTAAAAAGATAAAAATGTTAAACAAACTTAACAAAATATTTGGATGATGTTGCGAGTTATACAGGCGATCAATGGGACTAGACCAGTTCGGACTATGTACGGCCATGTTATAGATGATATTCGTTTTTTGTCTTCTTCAATTTCTTGTAGTTTTTTACATGTTAAGCGTAAGGGTAATAGACTTGCTCATGCCCTCGCTTGTCGAGCAGTTTTATCTGCAGGTACTGATGTGTGGTTAGAAGATCTACCACCAGATTTGGATGATGTTTTTCAGCTTGATTTTCCGTAATAAAGTGTTTTTACCTTTTTCTCAAAAAAAAAAAAAAAAACTTAACAAAATAAAATAGTCATAAGCTTATAGCTACCCACATTGGCAATAGATACTCATAACAAACTATCATTTAACATTCAAAATTTGAAAACTTGTAAAATAAAATTGTAAAACTTCACGTATTATTATTATTATTATTATTATTAGTCGATAACTCGATATATTCAAGTTTTTTTTTTATTAAAATTTTTTAATGACCCCCTAAACAAAATTTTTAGAGTAGCCACACTGGTACCATTAATGGTTTGGTTGGCATCCTATTTATCGTACCAGAATTTTACAGTAGCTTTTCTAGGCAGATAGAAACAAGTAATGATAGGAACGTTGTCAAATAATTATCAACTTTTGTTGGATCCCTATCATTACTCAAGCTAGAAGATTTTAAATCCCTACTTATAAACGTAAGAACTATTAATGGTTTGGTTGGCATCCTATTTATCGTACCAGAATTTTACAGTAGCTTTTCTAGGCAGATAGAAACAAGTAATGATAGGAACGTTGTCAAATAATTATCAACTTTTGTTGGATCCCTATCATTACTCAAGCTAGAAGATTTTAAATCCCTACTTATAAATGTAAGAACTAACTACAAAGTAGAGCTTAGGGTCCGTTTAGATAAAGCTGTAAATTGAAAACTGAAAAATACTGTAGCAAAATCATTTTTAAATGTGTGAATAATATCGTAGAACCAATTTTTAATAAAAAAAGTTGCTGAAAAGTTAAATTTATGGATTCGTGAACAATAAAATTTGTGCTGAAAAGTCAAACTTTGCGGCTACTGTTTAATGAACAGTAGCTGCCACAGTAAAATTTTGACTGGGAACGCGTTAAAAAAAAAAAAAAAAAGGTGAAAACGTAGACACAAATCGTGGACGCGCAAACCAAACGAAGGCTTTAGTATCCTTAACATCATCTTACCTGATTATATGCTAGGTTTAATTTCCATTTTGGCTTCTAACATTTATCCGACGTGTCTAAATGTTCTCTAATGTATTAAATGTATCAGTTTAGTTTCTAATATTTTGGTATTGTATCGCTATAAAAAAAAACTGGGGCTATATCATTCAACATTAAGTAATGGATAGAAAAAGTTAACGTGAGTCTATGATAAATGGGATAGTAAAAATTTAATTGTTGTCAATGCAGGTGCAGCAAACAGCTATGAAGATCTTGTAGGAGATGAATAGGAGGTCAAAATTGGTGAGTTGATGGGAAGCAAGTTTATCGGAGTGGGGATGAGAGATCGTTAATTCGGTCATAGGTGTGGGTTTGGTAGGCATTGGTAGTGGAAGAGTTGTCTCTCTCATGGAGTGCCTCGATAGCCATTAGTCTAATCAATTTATGTTTGGTTTTTGAGCAAACTAAGGAAAAGAAAGCTAGATATTAAGTTGTGTGTGTGTGTTTTTTAATATTTTTATTTGCGGGAAAGAATCAGTGTTTATGTTAGGTTTTTAAGCATGAGAAAATCATAAGTAATTACATATTCTAGTTTACTTGAGTTTTTATTTTTATTTATTTTTATATATATAAATTTTATTTTTTAATTCAAGCCACGTGGAAGCCGTGCGAAAGTTAATTTACATGGAATAAAAATTATTTTATTATCACCATTGGTTACTTTAATTTTTTCTATTCATCACTTAACAATATAGACTATTTTGACATAATACCAAAAAGCTAGAGACATGATTGACTCAATATAGTTGGGAGCCTAAGGTGATATTTGTAAGTGGACCTTTATATTTAAATTTCAATTAAATAAATTTATTTAATACTAACGAAACTAAGGTTTATTTGATGAATCAAAAAATAATTTTATGAATCAATATTAACCAAACAAAAATTAAATTTATATCAAGAATAAAATATCATGGCTCAAGAATAAAATTTAACAAAAAATTATTATTATTCTATTAGAATAGAAGTTTACCTGACCTTAGTTACGACAATGGATTGTAATAAATTTTTAATAGAGATTGTTTGGTATGTAGCCATGTGAAAGATTAGATAGGTAATGTTGATAATCTATTGTGTAGAATATTGGCTTATAAAACAAAAGGACAGTGTAGACCTTATACTTTCAGTAACATCGTCTGAATGTCTTCATCTTTTCGTCTGCATCAACCTAAGTGCACCAAGCATTGCCATTGAGCCAATTGTAGGGGAGTATCTCGGGAAACTACTCAAATAAAGAAAGTCATTTCTCTCTTTGGCCGGGGATACCAAATTAGGGGAGAGCGAGCTTCCGAAAATCCATTGTTAATTTAGAAAAAGGGAAAAATTTGGTTACTGTCTCTTAGCTACTGTATCTTATGTTCCTCAATTAAATTATTTGACATATGTAAAGTACGACAACTAAATTTCACAGAAATCTTAAACTTTAGTAATCATGTGCAATAATATCAACAAAATTTTTAATATGTCATAAGTATAATATATAGTGGATGATCGCTTCCACCGATAAGATTACAAATTCAATCAAACATTGAAGTTGTAGTGTATGTGATGATTTTTACCATCACGTGGTATGGAGTCAACGGGTCCTATTGAATATTTTTTTTATTCCTAGTCGACAAAAAATATATTTAAAAAAAAAAAAAAAAAAAAAAAAAAAAGCAAAAGCTGTGCATGAATCATTGAGTGCGCTAGCTGTAGGGAGGTTTTCTTTCTGATCTGTGCAAAACTATTCTTGCATGACATAGGTAAGTGATTACGTCGTTCATCAAAAAAAAGGTAAGTGATTACGTCAGTAATCAGCATAAGTAAACAATCTTCTTAGTAATTTTTTATACAAAGTAGACAGGTTTAACTAATTGGATAATTGCTTTTACAGCAGTTAGTGCCTTGCATCATTTACTTTTACATCCAACTTCAACAGTTGACAGCGTACTAGCAGTACTCTAGCACTGAAGCCTTTTCACTGATGTGCCAAAACAAAAAGCCTTTCACACCCGTTCATTTTTATGGTAACTAAACGAACAAAAGTTAATGTGTAACTTGTAAAAGTATTTCATGGTAGATTCATAATATGATAAGTCCTGGAAAAGCCTAATCTCTTTGACTCTGTCAATTAAAAACAAACCGAAAAAACTTTGGAAACTTATTAATGCTATATATACATACGTGTCTGAATTCATTCTGTTCACCTCAAATCCTTTCCTGCTACAAGTTTTTAGTGATATAAGCCTCATCTCTATCTCTCATGGAGGATGGTAAGCAACCACTTCTCTCCCCCGCTAGAGAAGATGGGCAAGAGCAAGAGCAAGTACACCAGCTACAGTCTCTTCCAGTATCAAGACACACTTCCTCTGCTGCTACCTTTGTCCCCGATGCCTCTGACATCGCTCCCATCACAGGTCCTGTCGATTTCTACAGAGCGTTCCTTTCTGAATCAAAAAAGCTCTGGTACCTCGCCGGCCCCGCCATCTTCACCTCCATATGCCAGTACTCTCTCGGCGCCATCACTCAAGTCTTCGCCGGCCATGTCGGCTCTCTCGACCTCGCCGCCGTCTCCATCGAAAACTCCGTCATCGCTGGCTTCTCCTTCGGCGTCATGGTACACTCTGTTCTTAATATTACAATACAAACTTATTGAAATTGATTCTTTGTTTAAAAAGAAAAAAAAAAAAAAAAGGGATTTGTTTTTGTGGCTCTAACAAGATTGGATTTCAATAAGCTTGGAATGGGAAGCGCACTCGAAACGCTATGTGGGCAAGCGGTTGGAGCAGGACAGATTGATATGCTAGGAATCTACATGCAAAGGTCATGGGTGATACTGGTCACCACATCTTTGCTTCTGAGTCTTTTATACATCTTCGCGGCGCCACTGTTGAAACTGATTGGACAGACCGAAGAAATATCTGAAGCAGCGGGAGTGTTCGCAATTTACATGATTCCGCAGCTATTTGCTTACGCTATGAATTTCCCGATCGCCAAGTTTCTGCAATCGCAGAGCAAAATCATGGTGATGGCTTTGATTGCGGCTGTGGTATTGGTTCTGCACACACTGTTTAGCTGGCTTTTTATGTTGAAGTTAGGATGGGGTCTGGTGGGTGCGGCTGTAGTGTTGGATGTGTCCTGGTGGCTCATCGTGATAGCGCAGCTTTTGTATATTTTCAGTGGGACTTGTGGTCGAGCTTGGTCTGGGTTCTCATTGAAGGCGTTTCAGAATCTTTGGGGTTTCGTTAAATTATCTCTGGCCTCGGCAGTCATGCTCTGGTAAGGAATCTTATCGTTCTTACATGCTTTACATGCTTTGGAAGCAATGCTCCGAGTTCAATGCTTTTTCCTCTCACGTGAGGCCCTTCTCATAAGGAGGGAGCATTATTCCGTACATCTAATTTTTCCCATATTTGATATCTTTGTTTACATTAATTTTTTTAAAAATAATTTAAGAAAAATACTAATGAACACTCTTAGAATATTCGTTAATAATCTATTTAAAGAAAGTTTTTATAAAAAAAAAAATAATTAATTTTTTGATAATTTTTTTTATTTCTCATAAAAGTAATGTCAAAAGTATAACCCATAATTTAATAGCAGGAGAATGAAAATATCTGAGTTAAGTTAATTAAGTTATAAAGCTTTTAATGATGTTAAGCTGTTTTGTTTATAAAAAATAATAGTAATGGTCTGCATTTTACATGTAGTGTGTGTATAATCTAGATTTCCTGTGGTTCCAATTTGTTGGTTTTTTATTCCATTTTAAAATGTCTCAAAATAAAGTATTTTTTTTAATTAATAATTAAAATGTCTATTTTATTATTTAATTTATTTAAAAAGTTAATACTATTTTTTTTATAATTTAAATTAATGAGGATAGTTCTAGAAACTTATATATTTTTTTTATAAAACATATAAAATAATAAATAATATTTTTTTAAAAAGTTTGATTTTTAAAATAGGACAAAGACGGAGATAATAATTTTTAGGTGACACAATAATGGTAATGGGGCTTAGTATGATACTCCTCTCCACTATCTTGGCCAGAGGTTCAACTTGTGTCCAGTGAAAGTTTTCACTGGACACGTTGGATTTTGGATATATGTTTACTCTTGAACATGTGTTCAAATCCTGCTGTGTCTAATAAAAATTTTCCTTGGGCACAAACCTTGCTCCTTGGCGAGATGTTTGTCAGAATATTTTAATTGTGTTCATGTTGTCTCAAAAGCATAAAAACACCATCCACCAAAAAAGCATAAAAACACCGAAGAAAACACAAACTTGTAGCCTACGTTAACAACAATAGTTGTCAATAACTCCTTAGTTTGCAGTTTTTTTTTTTTTCCTTGTTAGTGTAGAATTTACCCTTTTCCTTATAATGATTATTAAAAACGTCATTTAATATTATAATATATATACTTGAAACTTAAGAACTGTTTGATAGTGTTGTTTAAATAATATAACACGTATTTTTATAACATTTTTTCATCCACACATATTTTTATAACAATTAAATAAAATTATTAGAATAATATTACTAAACGGACTCTAAATTTTTAGGACACTAATTGAGGAAGATAAATCGTTTTTAAAAGAAAAAAAATTTGACGGAGACAATTTAAAATATTAACGGGTAGAGCACCAGAGCTATCTACACCAGTTAATTACTTACTTTCGGTCGTGTCCTCTGCTCCATCCTTGGCAGTATTGCAGGTTGATTTGTGGCTCCTATAAAAACGACCTTACAAATTCTGTATTTTTATAGATATGGATATCTATAAAAACTGTGAGTGACTTTATAAATAGGAAAAAGTCAATAAATGCAGCGATAGTTTAAGAAATTTTTTATGAAAAAGAAAAAAAAGCAACTAACTTTATAGACTTTTAAATTTTTTTTTTATTTAAGAAAATAGTATTAAAACATTTCTAAAATAATTTTTAAAAAAATTTCTTAAGACTTAAGAGCACTCATTAATAAGAATTTCTTAAATATCACATTGTATAATTTTTTGGAAATAAATCAAAAATATTATTCATTTGTTTGAAAATTTCAACTTTTTGAGAGAATTTTAACCTATAGTGTCTATTCTTAATGATAGTACTTTATCATTAGACCAAAGATCGGTTTTAATATAGATGTGGATTAAATCACAGATATTTTATTTAATCATAAAAAACTTTACTAATTGAGTTAACTGAAATTCATTGGAAAATTTCAATTTGTGTCACTTTAAAGGAAAAGTAGGTGCATGTGTGTATCAACTCAATTAATATTCAACCCACCCATAATGAATATCCCTCTGTTTATTTATAATTATGATCAGTTATACTATAATTAAAATTAAATCCAAATTGGACCAAGAAAAGCATAAATACCTTGAATTTATTATCAAGTCCATTGGATACAAGTTAAATATGTTTAATACTATATTAATTTTTTTTCCAAAAAATATTAAATATCAAACTGTACATAAATAAAAACCGGTACAATTATCTTGAACTTTTGCCCATAGATAATGAACAATCAAGATTAGTTCAATTTGTGGGTTCTAGATAGCTCAACTGGTAAAATCTCTGATAATTGAATAAGAGATCTGAGGTTCAATCCTCGTTTATACCAAAAACCGATTGATATCTTAATCTAATGATAAAAAACTATTATCAAGAGCAGATACCATTAGTTGAAACTCTTTAAAAAAAAGATTAGTTCAATTTATACCTTTTTTTTTTTTTAATGTTTTAAGTAGAAATATTTAGATTCAACTTATGTGCATCTCTCTCAAAAAAAAAAAAAAACTTATACTTTCTCTTCTTAAAAAAAAAAAAAAAAAAAAAAAAACTTATACTTGTGAGTTTAGTTAACTCAACTAGTAAAATCTATTGTTATTGAATAATAGATCAAGGTGCGAATCTCACTTACATAAAACTTTGATCGATGTATTTGCTTGATAATAAAAATCATTATAAAGCAGACGTCATAAGTTGAAATTTTATGATGCATATACAAAAAAGGGTTACAGTAACGAGTGTTTTTAGGGTAATAGTTAACAATTTATTTTAGGAAAGTTTTGACACCACTTTTATAGGAGATGGAAAAAACTGTTAAAATATTAATTTTTTTTCTCATAAAAACTTTATTTAAATGAATTGTTAACCATACCCTAAAGGTATAACACATTTTCCTAAAAAAAAAAAAAAAAAAAAACTTTCAATTCTAATTAGTATTAAATTATCAGGGAAAAAAAAATCATTATAAGTAAATATTTTTAAAAGGACCACATTTGTATTGCAGTTGATAATTACTTAAAAATTTGTATGGAATCTTGATAATTATCCGTAGTATTAAATGCTTTGTTCTTTCGGGTCAATGGATTTTTTTTTTTTTTTTTTTTGGGGGGGGGGCCGGGGGCCGGGGGCCGGGGGGGACCGTTTTGGCACACTTTATTTCTTTATTTTTATTAATCACAGGTTTCCTCCCCCCACCAGGTATCGAGTTTTAGTATACTTGTCAGGCCAATGAGAAATGATTAGTAATGAATGCCTGCTATCACGCTCGCGAAAGTAGGTAGTATTAACAGTTAGGAATGAGAGATTTGATTTTTTTGACTATGAATACTTCTGAAAAAATAAGTGTCAATCAAATAAGTTATAAAATTTATTTTTTATTTTAAATAAGAAACAATACTTTTTATAATTATTAAAGTTATACATTGTTATGGGTCAACTTTAAAAATAATGTCTGAAAATAATGTTATACTAATCACAACTTATTGTTTTAATAAAATGTAAAAATTTTGTGAATTTGAAGCTTCTATAACATTTTTATTTTCTGAATAAGATTGTAGTTTAATCATTCATGGTTTTCTATCTTTGATGTAAAAAAAAAAAAAAATCATTCATGGTTAGAAGATAAATCGAATCTTCACCATAATTTATACCATTAAAGGTACGTTTGGTACACTGAATATAGATTACAATAGGAATAATAATCTTTATTACTGGGAATAAATGATATTGTAATGGAATAACTATTACTATTCATAAATTTTGTTGTTACATAAGAAAAGTTTGTAAAAGGTGATGTATAAGAAAATTTTATATTTTTGGAAATATATTAATTTTAAAATCTATTATATGCACTAAGGAATAGCTATTACATCCATTTTAAAGATGAATAGCTATTCTTCAATTTAAAGAATAGTTATTCCAATGTAATGACTAATTCATGTAATAAAGATGTAATCAAATGACTGAATTGATATTACACATGAATAACTATTCTATTACAGGACCTATTACAGCGTATCAAACGTACCCTATATGTTATATCCTTTCTGGTATAGGACTAGGATAGAATTAAAACATTCTTTTTCCTTTCTCACCTAAAATTGAAACGAAAATGTCTATCACGCTCATGAAAGTTTGTATTAATTGAATAAAGCTGTTTCGTGTTTACCGTACATTATTCTTAGGTTTTATTTTATTTTATTTTATTTTTATGGGAACATTATTATAGTTTATTACTATACTTTCCAAAAAGTATTAGAGTATTATTACTTAGCAGGGTATGATGGGTCACAACATGCACCCAAGTGAGATCTATCCTTTTTTCGATTGGTTCATACTAAAATATTGATTTGTGGGTTCACATCATTCAACATTCAATTTTAAATCTAATCCTTAAATTGACGAATATATCTTCAAATTAATCTTGTGCAGCTTGGAAGTGTGGTATTTCATGGCTTTGATTCTCTTTGCTGGATATTTGAAAAATGCAGAGGTTTCAGTGGATGCCTTGTCCATATGGTAAGTTTCCTTCTCTCTCCACCGTACCATCCTCCAAATCACCTCAATCTTATAAAATTATTAGGAGTATTATTTTTTTTTTTTTGATGGGTTATAAAATTATTCAATACATTCATTATACATTTCTCTAATAATATAGAGGTGGATTCCACACATAAAACTTATAATTTTTTTTTATGAACGACATAAATCTTATGTTGGATGTACATGACCTTGGTGGAAGCTAGACATGCCATAACAACCACCACGGTAGGGGAAAAAAGTTTTTTTTTTTAAATTTTTTATAGGAAATTAAAAATTTTATTAATTAAGAAATAGAAATAATATCATGGATAAAAAGTTTGTTCAAGAAAATAAGGATTTTCTTCTCTTCAGTCCGTAATAAAAAAATCATCAATACCAAAAATATGTTTTGTTAACAAATGTGTAAGAAAAAAGTTGGTGTCTATATATATATATGTATATATATTTGGTTCTTGAAGTGTCCAAACCATATGGTATCCACATTTATAGCTGGTAGCCACCACATTGGACCGAGAACCCAAAATAATAATAACAATAATCATAATAATAATAATCTTTTTGGTAAACATAATAATAATAATAATCTAAAAAGATAAGTTTCTAAACTGCAATATGGACCACGAGTGAGCCTCTGAATTCTAGTACGTCGGCAACCTCGTGGCATTTTCAGTGACATAAATTAGATTAGGATGATTCATTTTCCTCACTTTCACATCTTTTTCTGAGCAAAACTCAGACTCAGTCACCCGCGTTGAGGAAAAAAAAAAAAAAAAAATAGTGTCTAATACTCTAATTACTAATTAGTAATTTGAATATTCTCTCCATTCGCCTTAATTACTGAAAACTGTTAGAGATAGCAGTTTACTGTATGGTAAACCAAAAAAAAAAACTTATTTAATGAAAGTTATAGAAAAAGACTTGAGTGGTAAAAAAAAAGAATATTGTCAAGTGAGATGTTAAAATAGATAAAATAGTCTCTTAAGTTGTTAAAAATTAAATTTTCTAGCACATTTGATATCGAATGCTCTACTGTTATACTACCATGATGCAAATAGATATTCAATATTGGAAATTCAAAAAGATCTTAAAGTACTGGTAGCAATTTAGTCTTACACTCTTGGAATGGTTTTGCACTATTTGATTGGCAACTTTCTTAAAATTCAAAGGCTATCACTTTCCCAGTCTTGTGGTGCATGGTCTAATTTGTCTTGTCCTCTGTAGGACAAAGTCTCTGTTTAGAATTCCCTATGTTTCCCGTTGATTGTGGGTGTCGCATTCAAAATGTCTCGAATAAGCTAAAAATTACAAAGAATTTTGGGTTTTGAAAATCAATTGGCTTGTTGCGATTCATGTACTGATTATGAAATTGTTTATGCAGGATAACTTATTAATTAGGGGAACTTACTAGCAATTTGTTCAATCTATTTTCCTCCTCATGAGTATAATGTCATTATATTCATTATTCTCTTAATAATGATAAATCTCATTAATTAAATATACAATAAGATCCACCATACATAAGAGATGAGAAACGTACTACTATTTTACATATTTCATGGAATTGCTCTTATTTTCTGTTGCAAATACAATTGAACAATGAAGGGAATGGAATAAGTCACTCTTCCTTGGAGTCCAAAGGATCCCCAATTGTGCAATAGTATATTGGGTAATTCTCGTCTTTCATGCATGTAAGACCAAACATTAGGACTTCACATGGATGCAGAGTAATGTTACATATACTTGTTATAAAGTCTAATGAAACTTTATTTGTGTTTGGAATAAAGATTGCTTCAAGCAGAGAAAAAGTTAATCGTTATGAATTTTTTGTTTTCATCTTAAGAGCCAAAATTCATATAAAATTCCGTCCTCCATCACTTCTCATTTATATATCTTCATTTCATTAGTCCTCGCAATATTATTTGTAAGAGTTTGCTAACAAATGTTCTATTTAAGAAAGACTTTTAGAAACTTTTAATGAGAAATGAAAAAAACCAACTGATTTTATTGATAACTTTTTATATTTTTCATAAAAGTAGTATCTAAATTTTTTAAAAAGGTTTTACTAACAAATATTCTAATAATGCTTGTTAACCAAACCCTTAATTGTATGAACTGAATATTTTATGAAGACCATGGCAATCTGAGACCACACTCCCTCCTCACACAGGAGTGCATAAATTCTCGTGCAACGCATGAATCTAAAGCTAATTACCAATGTGCTTTGGATATAATTTATTTTTGATTGACCATTTCCTATTTTCTTGCCATGCCAATGATGTCGCAGCATGAACATCTTGGGCTGGACAATTATGGTAGCTCTTGGGATGAATGCAGCTATAAGGTTAGTGACAGAAACACACCCCCACCAAGCTATTTTTCTATTTCTTGTAAGTTTCAAAAAGACTGAAAAATTAAAAACCGAAATATTTTGCAGTGTGAGAGTGTCAAATGAATTGGGAGCAGCTCATCCAAGAACAGCCAAATTTTCATTAGTGGTAGCCGTGATAACCTCATTTTTTATCGGTCTTGTCCTCTCAGCTATTCTAATTGCGACACGAAACGAGTACCCATCCTTATTTTCGTCTGATACAAGTGTTGAAACGCTCGTTAAGGAGCTTACACCAATATTGGCTCTTTGCATTGTCATTAACAATATTCAACCTGTTCTCTCTGGTTAGATTCTTCTTTCCCTTACGAGTGTTTTTACTAACTTGAGTTAATTCTAGCAAAAAAATTTCAATCTTTTGTATTTATTTCACACCCTCTTTAGTCTTTATATCATACAAGTGTGTAACCCCATGCATATATACAATTATAAATTATACATAGTATCAGCTTTACATTTTTTTTTAAACTATACATTTATAAAATATGTAATGGTTTCTCATTATATATATATATATATATATAAATTGATTTTAGACTTTTCGGTTTTTACATTCAATAATTCATTTGCTACAAAAATAAAAAATTTAGATAAATATGTGGCAACAAATTGGACTCCAATTGAAATCCAATTTAGTATATAATTATATTTGGACTTTTCAATTTTTAGACTCAATTATTCACTTAGCACAAAATTAAAAATTAAATAGAACACGTGCTCAGAATTGAGAATTTAGTTAAAATCTAATTTTCTCTAAATTTTGGCAATTATATATATATATATATATATTATCTTCTTCATAAAATACAATTCAGTTACTCAAAAAAAAAAAAAAAATTCTTGAGGGACAAGGAAATATAGAATTTAATAATTGGATGAATAATTTTTTTTACAGGAGTGGCCATTGGAGCAGGATGGCAAGCAGTTGTTGCTTATGTGAACATTGCTTGTTACTACCTTTTTGGGATCCCTTTGGGTCTCATATTGGGTTACAAGCTTGATTGGGGTGTCAGGGTAAGTCTTGCTCTACTTCCTTCCTATTTTTGTTTGTTTCATTTCTATTATCTAGTGAAAATAAGCTTCTTCTCTTCCCACTATTGCCTAACTCCCAGGAGATAAATGTTTAAAGTTCAATAATTATGAGATAAAATTATGAAAAGAGAAAACAATCACAAACGTGTAATTCTCAAGAGGATCTTATTGCATCAGATAAGCCATGTTAGTCACCATGTAAATGAACTTCTTGTCGCTTTTTTTAATGTGAAACATGAACTTTTGTGCCATTCTCAATTTTGCAGGGGATTTGGTACGGCATGATGACAGGAACAATTGTACAAACTTGTGTCCTCTTCTTTATAGTTTATAGGACCAACTGGAACAAAGAGGTAAACTTTTTTTCACATTTATTCTATGTATATGTGGCTTCTAATGAAATTATTTTTACACCAAAAAAAAAAAAAAAAAATCGAAAACGAAAAACAGTTGTCTTCAATCTTTCTAACTGGAGTGATAATCTTAAATCAGTAAAACCTATTACACATGCCATTTTGCGCATACGTCTATACACAAGTGAATTTGAACTGAAATTGTGTGTGTAATTAACACACGTGTGCAAAGTGGTGTGTGTAATTAACACTACCCATATTAAATAGTTACATTATACAAACAATGCTCAACAATTAACCCGTGTTAAGAATGGAAGGATTGACTAAATTGGTGTGAAATGCAGGCATCAATTGCTGAAGACAGAATAAAGAAATGGGGTGGGGCTAAAGAGAATGATGTAGACAAAACAAACGACAATTGAGAGTTCAAGGAAACTATAGCTGTGAATTTTTGCGGAAATTATTTACATTCTTCAATAAAAAAAATATATATATATATATATTTTCCTTGCTCAGCTAATGAGTAATGAAATAAATATTTTAAAGCTAATTAGCCTAAACCTAAGCCATGGGCAGAGCCAGGGGGCGAGAAAACAAAATGCAGCCCAAGAAACAGCTTTGACAAGGGATAAAAAGGGAGAAGAGTTGCACAACAATACGGCATTGAGAGATTCACCCCACTTTTTTTCATCAAGTTAACAACACTTATGTTTAGAAAGATTTTTATCTTGTGTCTTGTGATCTTGTTCCACAATTTTAGCATGTCACTGTTCATCACATTTTGTACGTTTATTTTTTTTTTTTTTTTAATAAATTAATTTCAGTGAATTTCAATTGGCATGGGGCCTTATGTTTTATTCAAAAATATTAAGTGATGTAACATTGTTTAAAGTTACACTTGGCGTAACTTTAAACAATATTACATCACTTAATATTTTTTAATTGAATGCGAATTTTAATAAATTTAATGTTGGATTACATTATCTTTGTGCATTCTCCATGCTTGCAAAATTTCAAGATAATTAAATATCAATAATAATGTCATCAATCAATTGTTTAAATTCAATTTTTTTTTAGTTTAAAATTGATGTTACTTAGAAATCAGTGGATTGAAAGTCTCCGGACTTTGGCGACCTTGAAGGTTAAATCCTAAAAAAAAAAGTAAACACAATCAGGGAGAAAGACCGGTGGAGGCCGGTCTATGGTCCTCCGATAGTCAAGTCAGTCACTTGGAAGAAAGATCTTTTTAAGGCTTCGTTTTTAGAGAAAAGTCTGAATGCCTTACCTCTTCGTAGAAAAGTGCTTATATAGTTCGCATGGAGCGGTTATTCATTCTGAAAACCGTTCCTATTGTTGAGGGAACTATTAGAGCATAAAATAACTTCCATAACTTCCATGGAAGTTATTTTATCTAGAGCGATGCTTCAAAGGAGGTATTGGTTCATGGGTAGAAACCCATTTCCCTGTAATCCCAAATTTAGCCGTCTCTATTATTTGCCTCGTCCGTCACTGGGGACGGACGAGGCTATGCTCGTCCTTCATTAACGATGGACGAGCCTTTGACGGGGATGCTTTCAAGTAGTTCATTCCTCAGGGACGAATCACATGGACGATGCTTTGGAGGTACTTAATATCATCATCAGTAACTGATGTTACTTAGAAATCAGTGGATTGAAAGTCTCCGGACTTTGGCGACCTTGAAGGTTAAATCCTCTTCGTAGAAAAGTGCTTATATAGTTCGCATGGAGCGGTTATTCATTCTGAAAACCGTTCCTATTGTTGAGGGAACTATCAGAGCATAAAATAACTTCCATAACTTCCATGGAAGTTATTTTATCTAGAGCGATGCTTCAAAGGAGGTATTGGTTCATGGGTAGAAACCCATTTCCCTGTAATCCCAAATTTAGCAGTCTCTATTATTTGCCTCGTCCGTCACTGGAAGTTATGGAAGTTATTTTATGCTTTCAACTGATGATGATATTAAGTACCTCCAAAGCATCGTCCATGTGATTCGTCCCTGAGGAATGAACTACTTGAAAGCATCCCCGTCAAAGGCTCGTCCATCGTTAATGAAGGACGAGCATAGCCTCGTCCGTCCCCAGTGACGGACGAGGCAAATAATAGAGACGGCTAAATTTGGGATTACAGGGAAATGGGTTTCTACCCATGAACCAATACCTCCTTTGAAGCATCGCTCTAGATAAAATAACTTCCATGGAAGTTATGGAAGTTATTTTATGCTCTGATAGTTCCCTCAACAATAGGAACGGTTTTCAGAATGAATAACCGCTCCATGCGAACTATATAAGCACTTTTCTACGAAGAGGTAAGGCATTCAGACTTTTCTCTAAAAACGAAGCCTTAAAAAGATCTTTCTTTCAAGTGACTGACTTGACTATCGGAGGATCATAGACCGGCCTCCACCGGTCTTTCTCCCTGATTGTGTTTACTTTTTTTTTTAGGATTTAACCTTCAAGGTCGCCAAAGTCCGGAGACTTTCAATCCACTGATTTCTAAGTAACATCAAAAATAATGAATAAAATGTGAGTTTATGGATCTAATGGTAAATAACAACTGATTGGCATTAATATTGGTATACATGTTAAGAATATATAGAATATATAATCCAATGGTGAAATTTTTAAAATATGAATTCAATAACAAGTTATTGGGTAGTGTAACATTGTTTAGAGTTACACCAGATGTAACTTGAACTCAATCCAATATATTTACATATATATATATATATATTTGGATGCATCCAAATTTAATTAAGTACTTTGAAGAATAGAGAACAAAAAGGTTAATTTCTACTTCTTTAAAGCAATCAAACTAGTGAGATGTGTATACAAGTACAGAGATATATCGCTATAATCTTAGTGCTTTAACACTTGTATATTAATTTGTTTGCTCAATTTATTTTAGAGAATAAATACGGCCCGGATGTGGCATAGAAAGCCACTTTTACGCCCTCCAATAATAATGTGCCAGGTCATATTTTTGCAAGGCTCACCAACAAAGCAACAACCATTTGTTTCAGCTCTCTCTCTAATCAGACCAGCCCATAACTGATCTTCTCAAGCTCCCTCATCTCCCTCATGTATGAATTATAAAATGTTATAAATAAGGATAATAAATGAGATCCTTATTAGAATGAATATCAGCATTAATGAGTGCATTTTTTGACTGTTGGATCTACTTAAATCCAATGGTTTAAAAAATGTATAACTCTTTGGAGTTACACCAGCTGTAATTTGAACTCAACTCATATAAATTTGTAGTTAATTAAAATTATGGAGAATCCTAAGCATAATAACTGAATCTAGATTTTACAAATCTTTCTATAATCCCTCTTTAGGAAGAAGAATTTCAGAAAATATGAAAAAGAAATTGAGGGCTATTGATAAAGTTAAACTAAATATAAACAAATAAATTATAGTTCACGTATATAATTTTATATAACTATTATAGTTTTTTTTTAGTAAAGAGTAATACTTATTAAAATACACACGAAAATAGTAATATTAGTGTTTTAACCAGATATATAATACATTACATAACTGGCTATGTATATTTTATTTTAATATTAATAATGTTTTTAATTAGGTTATTTATTTTTTATATTAACCTTAAATCTTGCTCCCTTAATTAAAATCCTGACTAAGTAATTGACCTAAGTGGCTAAGCAGTAAATACCACAACAAAACCAGCCTCCTTGATCTTCTTCTCCGTGATGATCGATGCGAGCTTGGCTATAACAACACAGGGAGAACACTCCTGCCCAAAACCTTGAATTACCAAACTGAGTAACATCGATAAACAGAAAGTTGTCGTTTGAAGCCTTGTCCAAAAATCAAAATTAAAAAATTAAAAAAAGAAAAATTGTAGCTGTTTGGCTCTTTTGGTCTCTCTCTCTTACCTTTGATAATTGATTGATAACCAACATTCTTGAGGAAGCACTAAAGTGGATAAGTAGATGGGTTTGACTTATAGACTTGCCGGCATAAAGGTTTTGAAGTCCCTTTTTACTCTTCAAAGCTAGCAAACACGAAAAGTTGGAAGCATGTTTTTTTTTTTTTTTTTGAGAATCAAGAGTTGGAAGCATGTAGTATCTACTCAGAGGCCAAAAAAATTGGTACAAGGTCCAATAGCGTTGCAACTATCATAACACAGTTCTTCAGAAAGTACAAGTTCATAGGGAATTGTCCTATTTGCTTTTGTTATTATATTATAATTTTGGAAGAGGCTGGTAATTCTGTGTAAGATAAACACTTCAAAAATCAAGTTTATTTGAGTGTGTATTGTTATTTTTTTTAATAATTGTGAATAGTAAGTTCTCAAATATACTATTTATTATTCATGGGTTGTAAACATTATATATATATATATATATATATATTGGAGAGAGAGAAAGAGAGAAGTGTTTTTTCTGTTTTCTACCTTTTTTTTTGACCTTTTGGTTGTTTTCAGTTTTCAATTTTCTGTTTTCAATGGCATTTTTGTAATTAAATACATATGAGGGACCCACTAATCATAAATCAGCCGTATCTTTTGACCAAAACAACCATTCCTTTTTTTTCTTTTTTCTTTTTCCTTTCTTCTCTGGGTTCCATGTTCTTCCTCTTTTTTTTTTTCTTTTTTTTTCCTTTCTTCTCTGGGTTCGGTCTCCGTGTTCTTCCTCTATTTTTTTTTTCACTGGGTTCAGTGGGTTTTGAAAAAAAAAAAAAAAAAAAAATCTGCACCAATGACAAGTATGAGACCCACAAATAGTGTGAAAAATATTGAGTGATGGAAATTGAGTGATGGTGCCAAACAACCTAGTATTTTAGAGTAATGAGTGATGAGTAACGAGTGATGAGTGATGAGTGACGAAAATTGAGTGAACAAAAAAAAGTCATCCAACAGGCTGTAAAAGTTTCTCACTCTCTAAAAGTGGTAGCAAACCAAAAGTTTGAAGTTAAACAATATTTTGTATTTATCTTTTAGCAGCTAACGTAAAAAATAGATCCCCTGACAATTTTATTTTATTTTATTTTTATTTTTATTTTTTTTGTGTAATGACAAACCACCTAACTTTCCGTTGTGACATAAAAAATGTCCGAATCATCCACGAGGCAGATTTTTTTTTTTTTTTTTTTTTTTTTGGGGAACTTTTGTCGTCTAGATATGCTAACTTTTTTTTCAACCAAGAAAATGAGAGTTTAATAAGATTTTTTTTATTAAAAAAAAATCCGGAGCTGGTCCAGGAAAATCATATCTACTATTGCTAATAATGAGTTCAATTTGAATGGAGACAATATGGTATGCACGCTGTGGCTGACTTGCCCTTGTTGCTTTTGTTATAAATTAATCTTAGCTTTGGATACTGAATGTAGATCTTTTAATTAAGTTTATGGTGCATATCATAAACTATGTATTAAGTTATAATAGATAGTTACAAACAATTGATCCTTAAATATCATGTAATGCACGAATTGATCCTTAATTAATTGTGCATTACATATATAATGGATTGAGTTAATAGAGTAATAGTTATTCCAAGACTGGAACTTTTACCACGCTCTTTCCAACAATTATCTTATGTAGTAAATTGTGACTGATTGTCGATTACTTTCATATGAACTAACCATTTTTTCTTCATCACTCATAGTTTGTCAAATATAATAGTTATGAGAAAGATAGTGATCATAGCCTTTTTTTAAAAGCAAACAATCTTAATAATTTCTTTTATATCAGTAAACAACCTCATACCAATTCCTTTTATGATATATCTAAACAAAAGCTATCTCACAATAAATTCACATTCCAATAAATCTTATCTCTGTCAATAAAAACAAACTAAAATGGTATGACTCAATAATATGAGTCCTTATAACGCTTCACATGATACTTAATAGTAGTTTAGTGGTTTGAGTACTTACACTTCAAGGAATATGTTGTGTGCATAATGAAAAGCCCATAGAGAACCCCTTAAAAAAAAAAAAAACCCATAAATGTACGGAGCTTAAATTCTATATATGCTTGTCTGAATTCGTGTTCAAATCATTTCCTATAAGTAAGTCCTTCTCTCCCACTTATAAGTCCTACCTTCTCTCGTTCATCAACAAAAAAAAAAAAAAAAAGAAAGTCCTATCCCTCTCTCTCTCTATCTATCTCAACTATGGAGAATGGTAATCAGCCACTTCTCTCGTCCGCCAGAGAAGGGGACCAAGAGCAAGAACACCAGCTAAACTCCCTTCCAGTAGCAACACGCCCTTCCTCAACTGCTACCTTTAGCGCCGACACTGCTGACATCGCTCCCATCAAGAGTCCAGTCGATTTCTTCAGAGCGTTCCTTACTGAATCAAAGAAGCTCTGGTACCTCGCCGGCCCGGCCATCTTCACCTCCCTATGCCAATACTCTCTCGGTGCCATCCCTCAAGTCTTTATGGGCCAGGTCGGCACACTCGAACTCGCCGCTTTCTCCGTCGAAAATTCTGTCATCGCCGGCTTCTCACTGGGCATCATGGTATCCTCTACTGTTAATTTTACAATACACAGTTAACAATATTGATTCTTTGTATCTCAATTGGTTTTCTTTGTGTATCTACTCTAACAAAATTGAATTTCAATAGCTCGGAATGGGAAGCGCACTCGAAACACTATGTGGGCAAGCGTTTGGAGCAGGACAGATTGATATGCTAGGAATTTACATGCAAAGGTCATGGGTGATCCTGACCTGCACAGGTTTGATTCTCAGTCTTTTGTACTTCTTCGCGGCGCCGCTGTTGAAACTGCTTGGACAGACTGAAGCAATATCGGACACAGCGGGAGTGTTCGCACTTTATATGCTTCCGCAGCTATTTGCCTACGCTCTAAATTTTCCGATGATCAAGTTTTTGCAATCACAGAGCAAGATCTTTGTGATAGCTTTGATTGCGGCTGTGTCATTGGCTCTGAACGCACTGTTTAGCTGGCTTTTCATCTTGAAGTTAGGTTGGGGTCTGGTGGGTGCGGCGGTGGTGTTGAACTCGTCCTGGTGGTTCGTAGTGATAGTGCAGATGTTGTATATTGTAAGTGGGACTTGCGGTCGAGCTTGGTCTGGGTTCTCATTGAAGGCGTTTCATAACCTTTGGGGATTTGTTAGGTTATCTCTGGCCTCCGCAGTAATGCTCTGGTAAGAAACTCATGCAATGTCACTGTTAACACTATTTTGTTTAGGAAAATTATTACTTCCCGTTTAGACATCCAAGTATCAACATTTTACATGTAACTTAGGAAGCACAAATACTTCATTTAAAATGTATATTCGTGTCATATTTGTATCGTACTCATGTCATATCGGTATCGTACCAGCTGTTTTATGTTATAATTTTTTAGAAATTGTTCATGTTACCATGTCATACTTATAATCGTACCCGTGTTTGCGTTTTCTCACATATATCATATAGTATGTACGGTATACATAGGCTAGATTTTTTTGATGTGAAATAATTATGGTTATGGGTTTCATCTAATACTCCTATGCATTGGACAAGAGGATAGGCACAACTATTTTAGTACTTTATATCTTTAAAAAAATGGCCATACTAATGAGTGCCCTTAAGGCACTTATTAATAATTCATTTTAAGAAAGTTTTCATACCATTTTTATGGGAAATGAAAAAATCTGTCAAAATATTAATTACTTTTTTTTTTTTCATTTTCCATAAAAACTTTCTTTAAATGGATTATTAACCAGTACCCTAAGAGCATTTGTTAGCATTTCTCTTAAAAAAAATTATGATAATTTTAATAATTTCTAACCTTCCCTAGCTTACTTTGAAAACATGAGTTGTTACTTGTCAATGACTCATTGGATTGCAATTAAGTTTTTCACGTGTTTTTTCAATACGTGTAGAATTTAATATTTTAAAAAAATATATAAATATTAAAAACATTATTTAGTATAATATTAAATATACCTGAATTTTACCCCCAAAAAAACCTGAACTTAAATGTGTAGGGCACTAGTTGACAAAGACAATTTAATGCGTAGGCTGTCCTTACAGGTTCATTACTTAAGTCTTGAGTTCTTATCTTTTTCCTTCAATTTTCAACAATGGTATCATTGCACACTTTTTGTGTGATGATCACTCTATAAATGTAAGTGTTTATATGGTGTAGGGGCAAAGGTCAGGGTACAAGTCTCAAGAAGGAAGTTTCACACACATATATACTTAGATTAGGTTAAAGTAAAATTTCTATCTTATATCAAAAAGTTTTCAACATTGATTATCTTCTTCTAATCATGTTTGGATATCCTATAAAAATGGCCTTTACAAAATACTATGTTTTATTTGAGAAAATATACTATATGTTCAAAAATTGTGGGTGACCTTATAAGTAACACATTGCAGTATTTTCTGAAAATATTGTACCTATGTCTGGAAAATTCTAACTTGTGTCGTATTACTCTTTTTCTCTTCTCTTTCTCTTTCTCTTTTCTATTATTTTAATGAAAGGTTAGAAATTATTTATTAGTATATTACTGTACTTTCCAAAAAGAATTAGTATTATTACTTGGCATATAATCTTATCGGTAAACAATTATCCTATATGATTTTATTACTAAGAAAGGAGTATTCAGCCAAAAAAAAAAAAAAATCCATGATGGGTGACACACACCCAAATGAGATCTCCCTTTTTCAATTGGTTCATATGATTTTACTTCGATTTGTGGGATTTACATATCATTCATCATTGATCAATTTTAAATCTAATCCTTAAAATGATGTATATGTCTCTAAATTAATATCTTTGTGCAGCTTGGAAGTGTGGTACTTCATGGCGCTAATTCTCTTTGCTGGATATCTAAAAAATGCGGAAGTTTCAGTAGATGCCTTGTCCATATGGTATCTCTCTCTCTCTCTCTCCCCGAATCCCTAATTAATCATATAAAATTTTTCAATGCATCCAATATATCATACATTCCTTTATATAGAGATAGAATCCACATGTGAATTCCACACATAAAATCTACATTTATGTGAGAAATATCTAAAATACCGAACATACAATTTTCACTTACCAAGCCATACATACCACACACAGTGCTATGCAGCCTAGACTCCTTTTTGTAATGGTTTTAGGGCTTTTTTCATCTCCTATATATCAATCCACATCTTGGAGGTATAGACTCGGGGACTGATCCCTTTTTTACTTAATAAAATTTATTGTTTAGCCATTAATAAAGGAAAACGATACATATCACACCAACCATCACTGTAAATCTTATAGCTGATATTATTTTATGAGAAATGTTAACCAATGCTTTTATGGTATTGGTTTTTAGAAACATTTTATTGGGAGAATCAAAAAACAATAAATGTTATTGACAACTTTTTATATTTTTTATAAAAATTGTTTTAAAATTTTTCTATTATAATTTATTAATAATTGCTTTAAGGGCATTTGTTAACATGACCTTTGTTTGATATACATCAAGAGTCCACGGGCAATCAGCATCAAATTCTAATATGTCAATGATCATTTTTTTTTTGATAATCAATATGTCAATGATCATATCGCTTGTGACATATGCAGTGACATAAATTAGAATAGGACGACTTTTGAACTTAGTCACTTCAAGTTGAGAAGACAAGAAAATACCGAAATAGTGTCTAATACTCTAAATTAATAATTTCAATACTCTCTCTAAACGCAAAAAGATGACAACCACATTTTATGCAGTTGGATCTGTCTATGTCCTATAATTTGTGCTAATCATGCATGTCTGTTTTTTTTCCCCTTAATTTTCTTCCCCTCTAATAAGAATAGGAATAAGCAATGCTTTTACTTTCTAGAAGCCCTTGTGAGTTGTGACCATATATCATAAAATCTATCTATTCCCATTCTCCATAATATCTTCATCGTCAACTTCACCAAACAGTCAAAATAATAATAGATGGTCGTCGATAATCGATACTTGAAACCACAAACAATTAAGGCATTGGTTGTTGCAACAACACAATCTGACATGACCATAAAATGCCAAAATCAGAGGAATTCTCTTCTTTTATTTTTGCGTACATCCCTCTTACCCATACATGTTTCTACCTAATTTGCTTGCAAGTATTTAGTTCGGTCTTCATCATTATTTCTTATACTTTCATCACGTTTCTCATGCTGTCCTTACTTTTTTTTGGTAAGAAATCGTGCCACCAGCAGCTCTGTTTTTTTTTAGGGTACATTAGTAACTAGTAAGAACTCGTGCTAGCAACTTTCCTTTCCTTTTTCCTTTTCCTTTTTTTATTTTTATTTATTTTTATTTATTTTTAAGCAATCATGTCAATTGTGGACAAGTTCTCGTGCTAAATGCAGTTCAACACAATGAGAACAAAAAGGACAATAAATCAGATCAAGGTACATAGCACAAACAAAATAATAAGTTGTGAAAGTTTAAAGAGCGGACCCATTTCCCTTTTTCTTGGAGAAACAAACCTACTGTTCAGCACGAAGAAAACGAATGAAAAACTTTCTTAAGATTAAATTAAAAAAAAAAAAAAAAAAAAAAAAAAAAAAGCACCTTCCTTTGGGAGTCGAAAACTCACTTATTTAAAAATTAAAATAAATAAATAATTCTTTCAAGTTGCAACCAATATTTGACAAACATAACATAAAGGGAAAAGTTAATGGAAAAAAAATTTATATTTTTTATTCTTGTGAGAAATACAACCCATAATTTCAAATGTGCCACTTCAAAGTCCACACTTTCATCATTGTCAAAAGCTTGAAAATTTTGAAACGCTTGGACCTTATGCTATGTGGTTTTGTTTGGTACAATCATTAAAGTAGGAGGTTTAAAGTAACAAATTTAGAAGTATTATATTTAATTTTTTAAAAAGAATAAAATTATAGATTTTCATTAGATTGAAGCAAATAGTTGTGATTTTTCTTAGTTGAGAGAATTTTAACTTATGACGCTCTTGAAGATAGTTTTTTATCATCAGATCAAGACAACAATTAGTTTTTGGTGTAGACAGGGATTGAACCTCAAATCTTTTATACAATCATCATATACTTTACTAGTTGAGCTAACTGTAACCCACCTTAAGCACGTACAAATATTAGTAAATATATAAATCTATTTTTTTATTTAGTGTAAGGAAGGAAAACTTCAATTTTATTTTATATATATATACACTTTTTTTAAAAAAAGAATTTTTTTGAGGCGTACTTTTCTGTTATGTTTTATGAGGTAATATATTTTTTTTTATCAATTGGTGACAAAATTTCAATCTTTAATTCTTGCCCTTGGCATTTTCAAATATGTGCATTCAATGAGTAGAATGTCAGAGATTGTTTGATTTTTTTTTTTTTTATTTAAACCAAATTTTATTTGTGTTTTCTTAATGAGATGTTGTTCTAATTTTTTGTATCAACTTTATTAGTCCTTACAATATCATTTGTATAAAGTGTAAGAAAATATTAGTTACGTTTTCTTAATAGGATCTTTTTATTAAGTCTAAGAAATTAATTCTATCATTGTGCTTTGAATATAATTTATTCCAAGAAATTAATTCTATCACTGTGCTTTGAATATAATTTATTTTTGATTAACTATTTCCTGATATGCCAATGTTTGTCGTAGCATGAACATATTGGGCTGGACAATTATGGAAGCTCTTGGAATGAATGCAGCTATAAGGTTAGTGACAGAGAAACACACCTCAACAAAGCTATATATATTTCTGTACTCGATCGCAAAATGTCTGTAAAATTAAAACCAAAATATATATTTTGCAGTGTGAGAGTGTCAAATGAATTGGGAGCATCTCATCCAAGGACAGCTAAATTTTCATTAGTGGTGGCCGTGACAACCTCATTCTTGATCGGTGTTATTATCTCAATCATTCTAATCCTGGCACGAAACGTGTACCCATCTTTGTTTTCGAGTGATGCAAGTGTTGAAACTGCCGTTAGAGATCTTACCCCAGTATTGGCTCTTTGCATCGTTGTTAACAATGTTCAACCTGTTCTCTCTGGTTAGAAACTTAGAATTTTCTATTTAAAATTTTTTGATCTTTTGTTTTATAACACATCCGCGTCTTTAGTCTTTATATCATATTATCTTCTTCTTTTAAATAAAAATTCAGATTCTTGAGGGAAATGGAAATAGATTTTAATTAACTGGGTGAATAATGTTTTTTTCACAGGGGTGGCCATTGGAGCAGGATGGCAAGGTATTGTTGCTTATGTGAACATTGCATGTTACTACGTTCTTGGGATCCCTTTGGGTCTCATTCTGGGTTACAAGCTTGATTGGGGTGTCACGGTAAGTCTTGCTCTCCTATTTTTTGTTTATTTCATTTCTATTACCAAGTGAAAATGGTGGAAGTAGCAAGCAAGCATACTAGTAATGTTTAATAATTATGAGACAAAAATGAAAAGAAAAAACAATCACAAACTTGTAATACTCAAAGAGGACCTCATATTGCTTCAGATAAAGCCATGTATCACCAAGTAAATGAATTTCTTACCCTTTCTTTTTTATGTGAAACATGAACTCCATTGTCATTCTCAATTTTGCAGGGGATTTGGTGCGGCATGATGATTGGAACGATCGTACAGACTGGTGTCCTTTTCATTATAGTTTATAGGACCAACTGGAACAAAGAGGTAAACCTTTTTCTCACATAGCATACACTAGCAAAACCATCCTCAATGAAATTCATTTTACCAAAATAAAAATGAAAGAAAGAAAACAATCATCTTCGATCTTAAATATATAGTTGCATAACACAAACAGTGTTCAACGATTAGCCCATGTTAAGAATGGAAGGATTGACTAAATTGGTGTGAAATGCAGGCATCAATTGCTGAAGACAGAATAAGGAAATGGGGAGGGCCGAAACAGAGTGATGCAGAGAAAGCAAACAATAGCTGAGAGTTCCAAGGAAACATGCCTGAGTTTTTTTTTTTTTTTTGGCAGAATAATAAGATTATCATTGTTCAGCTAATGAGTATTTGACATCAGCATTTTGTAGCTAATTAGCCTAATTTTATTCAACTTTTTTGGTCTGGGCCGAAGAGCTCACGATTTCACTTTCCTTGCTAGAAGCAATAAAATTTCTTCGTATTGCCTGACAATCTAGATCAATTTTAAGATCGGCTAATTTCTAGTGAAGCTAAGCTAAAAGGGGTTGGGTTTTTGTTAGCCTATACCTTTTTCCAACTGCTAGTGTTTGGTTAATCCGGGTTGCCAATTCAACCCCCTCCTCCTTCCTCTTTCTGGCAAACACAACAAAAGCAACATAAATTCATAACCATGTACTAAATTACAAAACTGGAGCATACTCATGCAAATATTCTTCAAATTAAATTTCCGTATTTAGCACCAGTCCAATTAGACTACAAATCAAAGATGTATCTAGCACTAATTAATCCAATTAGACTATAAATCATTAAATCAAGATGTAGAACAATGTCCCATTATTACTCATTCAACAAAATATATATCCTCAAAAACCAAACCACCCACCCACCACCCAGGAGTAATTCTAGTGCCACATAAAAAATCACAACTTTTGCCACAACTATCTTATGTGATAGACTATGACTAGCTACATAATGTCACTTTCACATGGTCCCACAAGTTTTTCTCTACCACTCACAATTTGTCATGTGGACAGTTATGACAAATGTTGTAATTTATTATGTGGTTTTAGAATTTTTGATCACCCAATAACCAAATCACTATCATCAAAAACTTAAGTGATGTCTAGCTAGCTAAGGCAACAATCGACATTGCACAACACACTGAACTCAAATCCTACTGGCTACTGCTATGGAGACAATGAGATCAACAAAATACAAGGGAAAAAAAGAGAGAGAAAGAGACAGCAACAAAATGCAAGAGCATTAGAAATAGATTAGACATCCTCCTAATCTAGGCAAATTACATCGTACAACTGAAGAAAGGTCAACACTAAGAAAATTGTTACATACAGTGTTGGAAAAACTAGTTTTGCATCTCATACAAAACCCGTAGTGGAAGCAGCACAAGGAACTACTTCAATCATAAGAAATAACATATAGTCTTGAATTCTAGAACAAAGAACAGAAAGCGTATCTTAATGCAATGAAATTCAAAAACACGACTTGAGAAGATCTTAAATCTTCACCCCAATTCCACATGGTGCCCAAGATAAATAGTCTTTCAATCAGTTTTTAAGTACGTTGAATTTTCTTTGGAAAAATGTATTCAAAAGATCTTGCAGAGAAAAACTATTTTTCTCTTCTTTTAATCATACGTACATTTTTAATTGCCTAGGTAGTTACTTTATTTAATAATTCTTATTAAATAAAAACTGATTATCTAATTGGGTTAGCCTTTTGCGCCAGCCCAATTACGCTTTAGTATATGGCTTGGGATGGGACCAAATGGACAAATAAGGCTCTAGCTCTAACGGGCCTTGGGCTTATTTGTCAACTCTTGACAAGTCTAAAATTATCATTAATTATATAACAAGTACTACTATGGAAATATAATTGCACTCTAGGCCTTATTAATAAATTATATCCCAAGACTCTAATATGATATCATTTGACCCCTCTATAAAATATCCATAGTGAACAAAGTTATAATGAACTATCACTTTATAAACAACTATTTTATTCCTTGAGTCCCCGATTTAATCTTTTAGTTATTCATATTTATGAAATCTAATTTCATTAAATATAAACTTTAGTAACTTCTTACTAAAGTGGTAGGCCCTAAATAACTAGCTCCTATGAAACTTATCTCAAGGGGATACTTCGTATCTTTATAGAAAGAGATTATGGATTTTATCTTGAAAATATGTGTTCCCTCAACACTACATGCAGTTACCTAATATACTGAGGTTTTGACCGTTAAATTATATCTTACTCTTGATATATCAAAGTAACCTACACTTCATGATCGGGTTCACTATTCTCTTAGGGTTGAGAATCTATGAAATTGGAAGTCGTGAGATTTATTATTCAGGTGACAATTGTTAATTGAATAATTAATCTCACAGTGGTCTAATTCAATATGTCTTACACACTTAAGACACATCAACATATCAACTAGAAGTCTTCACTTCCATGATCAAGACAAACCATCTTAGCTGATGTGTTATAATCTTCGCAAATGATTTTATCACCGATTACAAACTACATTTTGAGTTTACAAGGTACTTGTAATTTATATCTTTTGTAACTAAATTACATATAATACATCCCAAAGACTATGATAATGTCCAATTAGTTCATTTACAAATAGTTTTATATAATTAAACAATTTAATTATTTATAACATGCCAATAAATTAAATTTTAGGGCATAACCCCTAACATACAGCACATGGTCAAACCTAACTAGCACTGTATCTTCAACAAGATCTACACCAATTAACTTAATTTTGTGAGGTTAGGATTAGGGTTGGACTTAGATCAAGAGGGACAGGAATGTTGAGGAAAAAGGCAAGGAAACAAAATGATGCCTAGTTTGGCAGAGTTGATGAAGAAGAGGCACAAGAGTTTGTGAATAAAATATATATATATATATATATTAAAAAAGAAAAGAAAAAGAAAGTAGTACTTAAATAGAGTAGTAAAAAAAAGAGCTCAACACAAATGGAAGTGAAAAACAAACTGCATTAAGTAGAAAAGTGATTTTTTCCGTTAAATTTGAATAAAATTTTGCTCAGGGCTAAGGTTGTAAACGAGCCAAGTTTTGTCGAGTAATGCGTGTTTGAGCTTGGCTCGTCAATAAAAATCAAATTCTCAAGCTTGACTCGAGCTTAAGACAAGCCTTAAAACAATATTTGAATTCAAACTTGTGAGAATGCCAAAAAATTTGAACTTGACTTGGCTTGGCTTAATGAATTAGCCAAGCCAAGCTTGAGCTTAATATCAAGCTTAAACTCAAGTTTAAGTCAAGCTTTTTGCTTGGATCCAAAAAATTTGCATCATCAAATGCTTATATAATCAAAAATCAAGTAAACACAAAAAAAAAAAATAATAATAATATACTCATTCTTTCATGCTTCTAATTTCACCCGTGATTAGAAATTGTTCAAATTACAACTTTACATAATTAAATCCATCCATTCATCATTCATTGTCTACAGCTTGAGTAATTGTTCAAAATACAATTTTTACATCCACTATTGTCATCCGTGCAACTATAATCTTCACAAATCTAAATAAATTAACATTTCAAAACATATATGAATTTTTTTTTCTTTTTTTTTTTTGAAAATCAATACTGTGCATTTTATTAATCAAGGCTTTGTAAGTCAGCCTAAATTACATCAACAAGTTCTGGTGGTACATCTTCCATCTAGACTTGTAAAAAAAGGGAAAGGATTGCTCGTCTCGCAAGTGAGTGAGTTACAGTATTGCATTGCCTACGTACATATGTATTAACTTACATCTGAAAAACTAGAGGCTAAATACTGTATATCCTGAACAATGTGTTCGAAGTGAGCTAGGGTGTGTGAACCAGTTTTGAGAGTAGTGATGAGGGTCTAAGAGTCTCCTTCCAACACTACTCGGGTGAAACCAGTTTCCTGCGCTAGGATTAATGCTCTTCGTGCTGCCAATGCTTCCACTTCAATGACTATCGAGGGAAGGGAAATTTGTTGAGAAAGGGACACCATAACCTGCCCACATCCATTCCAAATTACAACTCTTATTCCCGCACAGTTGTATGCCTGAAATAGAGCACCATCAAAGTTTATTTTGTAATGCTCATTATCCAGTGGTGTCCATTGTGCTGGTGTTCTTTGCATAGCAGAGGTCATGGTAGTGTTGTGCAAAGAAAATTCCTTCAATCTGTTTTTGGCCTGTGAGAATAGCTATCCAAGTGTACCATAAGCTTTCCCGAGCCGAAGGTCATTCCTCCTCTTCCACAATGCCTATACAACCATAGAGAAAAAAGTCGGATCTCTATTCTCTGTCAGAATACTGTCTATCAGATCAAGAAAGGAAGTTTTTTGCTTTAAGCTACTATGGTTCCATAACGGATTTAGAGACCATAGTTCTTCAAGCTTTGGGCAACAATAAAGAGCATGGAGCACATCTTCTTGTTGCATCTGACAGATTTCACAGCAGTCATTTGCAATAATTTTTCTCCTCACCAAGTTCATCTTCGTAGGTAGTGAATTTTTGGATGCTTTCCATGCTAGATGCTTGACCTTACTCGGAAGCCAAATTAACTGCCAAAGCGGTTTCAAGTTCTCATAATCCGATTGCCCAGGTCTGTTGTGTGCCTTTTCAAGTTGCAAAAATTTGTAACCCGATTTTACTGAATACTCTTCATTCGGGTTGTGTGGCCAAATTAATTCATCTGGTTGGTCTGTGTGGCAGAGGGGTATCGTGCTCACCATAGCTGCTTTAAACCCCATCAAATATGACTCTAACACATCCATCTTCCAGCACCTTTGGTTTTGATCAATGGGGCTTCAAACCTTTGCTGCTGGCCCCATGTTCCTCCTTGGTGACATAATTTTTGGCGAGTGCTTGAGGGGTAGCCATCTATCTCCCCATATATCCACTGATTCCCCATCTCCTATTCTCCAAATCGCCCCTCTCTGGATTACCTCCCTCCTTCTAAGAATGCTTTTCCAAGCATAAGAAGCTGAACTTGGGGTGGCTGCTTCCATGATTGAACAGTTGGGGAAGAATTTGGCCTTGAACACTCGGTAAAACAGTGAAGTTTTGTCATGCAGCAACCGCCACATTTGTTTTGCGAGCAACGCATCATTAAAGTGAGACAAATCTTTAAAGCCCAAACCACCATGTGACTTCGGCTTACAATCTTCCCACCTTATCCAATGTACTTTACATCCATCCCCCCTTTGTCCCCAAAAAAACCATCGGATTAGAGCTTCAATATCATAACACAAACCACTTGGTAATTTGAAGCAAGACATGGTATACGTAGGGAGCACTTGGGCCACTGCCTTGATCAAGATCTCCCTCCCTGGTTGAGATAAGAGCTTTTCCTCCCATCCTTGGAGTTTCTTCCATACCTACTTCTTTATATTATCAAAACTTTCCTTCTTCTCTCTACCAATAAAACTTGGAAGACCCAAGTATTTCTCATATTGTTGGACAACAGGAACACCAAGAGCATCTTTGATAGCATCCTGCACTCCTTGAGATGTGGATTTGCTAAAGAATAGAGTTGTTTTATCTCTATTTATTTGTTGGCCTGATGCTCTTTCTTAAGTGGCAAGGAGCTCCAACAGCTTTGCACATTCCTCTGTCTTAGACTTACAAAAAATAACACTGTCATCTGCAAGAAGGAAGTGTGATAGTTTAGGTTCGTTTTGGCAAATTGATACAGTCCTTATATCTCCCTCATTTTCCGCCTTTCTAAGTAGGCCATGAAAACCCTCAGTACATAGCAAGAATAAATATGGAGAAAGAGGATTGCCCTGGCGTAGACCCCTAGTTGGTGTGATTTTCCCATGTGGCTCACCATTAATAAACACAGAGTAAATGGCTGAGGAAATGCATTGCATCATGAGTTGGACCTAAGTATCACCAAACCCCATTTTTTTATCAGTTTCTCCATATATGGCCACTCCACCCTATCATAGGCTTTACTCATATCTAGTTTGAGTGCCATATAGCCTACCTCCCTCGAGCTATGATTTCTCATGTAATGAAGTGTTTCAAAAGCCACCATTATATTATCTAAGATCAACCTGTCCGTCATGAAGGCGCTTTGTTGTTCGGAGACTATTTATGGTAAGATTTTTTTCAATCTGTTTGCCAACACTTTTGAGAAAATTCTATACAATACATTACTAAGAAAAATAGGGCGATATTGAGAGACAAATTCTGGATTTTTTTCCTTTGGGGATTAAAGTAATAAAGGAATGACATAATAAATCAAGGAGGGTACTCGAATTTAGGTAGGACAAAATAGCTTCAATTACATCACTACCTACCAAGGACCAATAATTTTGGTAGAACAGAGATAGCATACTGTCCGGACCCAGTGATTTCAATGGAGCCATCTGTTTGAGAGCTATTTCAACCTCATTAGCCATGAACTCCCGAGTTAATTCTTGGTTCATATCCGTGGATACCACCTGTGGAATCTGCTCTAGAATTTCCTCAAATCTATCCGGGCTAGAAGTAGTGAACAACTCTTGATAAAACTGCAAAATGGTGTCTACAATTCGGCCAAGATGTGTATTCCACTGTCCCTCATGATTATACAGCCCCTTGATGTAATTTTTTTGCCTTCATTGTGACGCCTTGCTGTGACAAAATGTAGTGTTTTGATCCCCATCCTCTCGAATTAAGCCAATAACTTGCGCTTCATCTCTAATTCCTTTTGGACATTCCCAAAGTTTTTCTTACTCTATCTAGTCAATTCCTTTCCACATGTTTCAATTTTCTTCAAGATTTTCCTCCCACTTGTTTCTGAGTATGACCCTTGCCACACCGTTTCAATGGTTTCCCCACATCCACTCTTACTCATCCACATTTGCTCAAATCTAAATGGCCTCTGTTGTTTGCATTCCTTTCCCTCCAGCACAATCCATAAAGGTTTATGATTAGAAGTGGTCACATCTAGGTGGTAGATCTTTGTATCCGAAAATTTTGAGAACCAATCATTTGTTGCCATTGCCCTGTCCAGCCTCTCCAAAACTGTATAATTGTCAAAATGTTTATGCCAAGTGAACCTCGACCCCACATAGCCTACGTCCAAAAAACCACATTCGTTTATAATGTCATGGAAAGCTTGCATCTGCCCATGAGGTCTGATCCGAGCCCCTAATTTTTCTGCTTGTTTTGCAATCTCATTAAAATCCCCCACACAAATCCATAGGGCAGCACTTCGATTTTTCAAACTTCGTAATTGCGCCCAAGCTTCATGTCGAAGTTGAGTATTTGGCTCCCCATAAAACCTGATAAACCTCCATTCCTCAGTCTTATTTTTGTTGATTGTAGCATCTATGTGATTCTTTGAAAAAGTTTCTATTGTTAAATCAAACTCTTCCTTCCAGTAAATCACCAACCCCCCTGCCTTATGTCTTCTGGGTGCCACAAATTTATTTTTGAATTTCAAACGATCTTGAATTTGAGTTAGCCTTGCTTTATCCGTCCATGTTTCGGCTAAGAACACGACGAAGAGATCTTTTGCCCACACCATATCTGCGAGCTGGTCTTCTGTTTGTTGGTTCCCAAGCCCTCGACAGTTCCAACATATTAGACTCATTGGTTCTAGCAGGGCTGAGATTCAGCCTCCGCCAATATCTTTGTGTTGTTCTTGCCCCCCTGAGAAACAGTTTTTCCTTTTTTTGTAACTTAGGTTGGCTCCCCATGTTGCTTGTATTTCTCTTTAACCCCATTGTGTCCTCCATAATAACATTTATCCCTGTATTAATTCGGTTTTGGCGCCTCCACGTAACTGTGTTCATGACAGGTATATTTGATACATAGGGTACATGTTAGAGTGGTGTGCGAGCTAATTGGTGTGGTGGCTGACCACATGCTTGGGATCTGCCCAATTCAAAAATCTCATTAATTGATAAATATTCAAAATTATTCTCCTTACCCATGCATGATGTATTTTTGGTGATCAGTTCTAGCGTTGGGTCATATTTGTGGATATCACAGTCTAATTCCTGGATTAACATTCCAAAACATATGTGTAATGTCATAATAATGAGTTTATTTAATAAACATTAAGCACTATTGTTCACAAGCTTGTTCACGAACAATATTTTTGCTTGGGCTCAGCTTGTTTATCAAACAAGCCTAAAACTAAAGCTCAACCTTAGCTTATTTATAAACAAATGAACATGAACGAGCTTTTTATCGAGTCAAGCCCGAGTTGTTCATGAACAACTTAGTTCGTTTACAGCCCTACCTCAGGCCAACGTGAATGATCTAAATACCATGTTCCAGATAGCATCCCACCACGTGTTTGGTTCTATAATTTGACTAAAATTTTGCTTAGGCCAACTTAGGTTGCTTGGTTCTTTTAGGCAGGTTATGTTATATCCTACATTACTTTTTCCCCACTTTTCTGATTGGACAACTCCACCCAAGCAACAACAAATTACCAATGCTCTATTGCCTATTCCAACATCACAAACACAATAACTTCAAGAGTCCATGATCTAAAAGTACAGAACGATACCAATCCAAATCTAAAAATACAGAATGATATCAATCCAATCATGCCTCATCCCCGTGACATGATTTCTTAATATCACCAAGAACACTAGAATAATGGTGGAAGAAGCCACAAGTAATTTTTCCAACTTTAAACAGTTGGAAAAATTACTTGTATAGTCACATGGTCACTGTTTATCAAATGCTAGTCATAAAGCATCTTAAGCAGTGTTGGTAAAAAGGAGGGGCGCACTTGTGCACAAATAGGAGCCAAAGCGTAAGCAAACACCTGGTTGAAGTGAAGCACATATTTTTATAAAATAATTTGAAAATTATTATTAATATGAAATACAACAATCAAATTATTATATAAATTGAAATATAATTTTTTATATAATTCATATAACATTTAGATAAGCCCTACTATTGCAATTTTAACACAAAAATTGCAAGTCAAGTCATTTTATTTTTTCAGATAAGCTAGATATGAGTCATATCCTTTCTTAAATCACCAATATCCATAATGCCCTATGACTAATTAGTAATATTACTTAATAATTTAATCACTTAATGATTATAAGTTTATAAGAATTAGTCTGATATGTTCAACATCAACCACTAAAGTAACTAAACAATCAGCACAAATATATTATATCATACTTTTTTTTTCATGATTGAGCTAAGAATATGAGAACATAGCAATATGGTAATTAATTACCAGCAAATATCCAAAAGGGGAAAAATAGAATAAGGAGAAGCTGAGTGGGTTACAGTTTCAAGGAGAAAAAATCAAGAAAAAATAAAATTAAAAATAGAGAAGAACTCAGGTTGTGGGTTTCAAGACAAGTTACACTCAATTTTTTTTTTTTAAGTTGCACTAAAAGTATGTCAAATAAATGGTTTATAACAATAATGTCAAAATCCTATAGTTTTAATTCAGTTTTGTTTTGGTTTTTTTTTTTTGAAAAATATAAAAAAAAAGCACCAAAAAGTGCGCTTTGAGCTTTTTTGAAAAAGTGCCACTAATGCGTGCTTTAAATGAGCCTAGCTTTTGAGGCAAAAAGCATTCAAGCCTTGGGGCTTCACGCTTTGAACTTAAGCATACCAACAATGATCTTAAGTGAAGCACAGATTTTGGAATGAAAATGCCGAGAATGGCAAAAAAAATCACTAGTTGAAAAAAGAAGCCCGTGGTTGATAGGCCTTGGTATACTGTGTAGGCAGATAATTTTTCATGGTAGGTTGACCTCATGGAAGCAAGTGGAAAAGGAGAAGTGAGCGGTATCAATGAAACTTGCGGACTAATCACTAAATAGATACAAATAGGTGCAAATTCTGGCTGATGGATTCAACTAAAGGCCACAAGAAAGCAGAGAATTCCTATTAAAGCAAAACTTAAAAATGGCCAAAAGAAAGCAGAGAGAAAAAAGTAATCCAAGGAAAAAAGCACAAAACAAAAGGTTGAGAAATGAATTTGAGTATGTAACTATGGCAACAATGAACTTCATATCTTTTAGTTCTATCCCACAAGCAATGCAATACAAAAAATTACAACCTTCAATAGCATGACAATGCATCAGAACTCATGTCACTACATGGAACTTACACTAATTGATGCAGGATATTGATCCCATCACATAACAGTATCACACCCTAATCCAAAAGAACTGTCAGCAAGTCAACATAACATGCCTTCTCCCATTGGAAAGTTACACAAATACCTAATTGGTTTTGAACCCGCAACCTCACCTCCCACTCACATTCTTTAGAAAAGGAGGTAACATTTAAGAAAGGGCTCATTGACAAAATGTAGCGTAGGTCTTTAAGAATGGCATGTTAATAAAATAAGAGTCAGAATACACAAATTGCACATGAGCAACAGATTCAGAGTAAAAACAAGACAAAAAAGATTGAAATGAGAATTTAAGACAGAGAAATAAAGAGACAAATAGGAACAATTCCCCCGAGTTATACGGAAGAAACAATTGAGTGGCTGAAAGAGCTTTCTATGGCTAAATGCAATATCATAAATCCATCATTCTAGCAAAAAATGCAGCACAACACTTCTAGAACCACACTCATTACACACAACAATCCTTACAACTTTTTAAGTGCTCAATCCCAATTAAACAAACTCTATACCAATATATTTCTCCACAAATCTGAAACACCATGACCCATGTACCCTAAAGCATATACTCTTACAGGAAAATAAAATCCCCACTCACCAAAGTGCCATCATCATCGCATCAATCAACCTGAATTAGATAGAGCCCAACAAAATCCACCAGTACAATATCACAAACCATCTTAATATCTCTACTCAGTACTCACACTCACCAAACCATCATCATCATCAACCTACCAAAATCAGATATGAAACATTAAGAATCCTAAAAACACTACCGTATTCATCCATTTCTAGCAACTCAAAACAGCTAATACAAAGCAAAATGAAATCTCATAACATAAATCACCAAGCCAATAATCCAGACCAACAATAAAATATCATATATCATGCATAATAAACCGATTGAATCTACCATGCCAAAAAAACAAACATATAACAATAATCCCATGATTCAAAACTTTCATTAAACAGATAACAATAACAATACCAAACACGTCTCAAAAGGGTTCGCGAATAAACCAAAATTTTCATATAAGAACCTAAAAAAGTACCGAAACCTAAGCAGTGAGTACCACAGCACCACCGGCCTCCTTGATCTTCTTCTCTGCGATCTTCGAGATGAGCTTGGCTTTAACAACAACAGGCTTGTTCTCGGGAAGAACACCCTTGCCCAAAACCTTGAAGTACCCAAACTGAGTGACATCGATCACAGGAGCGCTGTCGTTGGAGGCCTTGTCCTTGACATCGTTGGGGAGGAGAGACCAGAGCTTGTCGACGTTGACGATTGGGCAGTAGAACTTGTTGCGAAGCTTGTGGAAATAGCGCATACCGACTTTGCCGAAGAACCCAGGATGGTACTTGTCGAACAAGATCCGGTGGTGGTGCATGCCTCCGGCGTTTCCGCGACCTCCAGGATGCTTCCTGTGCTTGCCGATACGGCCGTGTCCGGCGCTCACGTGTCCGCGCTTCTTCCTGTTCTTCTTGAAACGTGTCGCCATTGTTGGGATCTCTCGCCCTCGCTCTCGGTCACTCTGTGTGTTAGGGTTTTCGGCGCGCCTCAGAGTCGAGTGAAAGAGAGAAGGGGGCTAGGGTTTGGGGATTTTATGTGAGAAATGAGGGGACGGGTTTTTTGGGGTGACGGATTTACCCTTAGGGTTTGGGGGTGAGTGGGGGTAGTGGTGGAATTTTGAATGGGTTGAAAATGGAGAGAGTGTTGGGTTGGGCCCGAGAATGGCAGCATTGGATATTTTTGGTTGGTCCAATTAATATAAGGTTCTGAGTTTCCTAGACCCAAGAAAAAGCCCAGATAAAATGAAGGAAACTAGGCTAGCTTTTTGCTCATGTGTATATTATATAAAACCTACTAGAGTTTGAAAGTATTTGAATTTTACATATTAACATTTCAAAATTTAGATTTTACCCCTTAAAGTTTGAAAATGTTTGAATTTTACACCTCTAAGTTTTGAAATTTTAAGGTGTAAAATCTAAATATTCCAAATTTTAGAGGGGAAAATCCAAACATTCCTAAAATTTATGAGGTAAAATCTAAATTCTAAAGCGTTACAATGTAAAATTCAAACACTCTCAAATTATATGGGGTAAAAACCAAATGTTGAAATTTCAAGGTGTAAAATCCAAATACCCTCAAATTTTAGATATGTAATTTGCAATTTACCCTAATTTATTTACAAAAAGTTAATGTTTAAATTATATATATATATATATATATATACTATGAAACCACTTAGGGTCCGTTTGGTACATGTGTTTAAAAACTGAAAATTGTTGTTTGAAAACATTTATGAAAATACGTGTAGGTGAAAAAATATGTGAAAATACGTGAAATATTGTTTAAGAACTAAAAATAGTTGTTTGAAAATACTCACCAAACATCCCCTTAAGATTTAATTTTCTTTTTAAAAAAACAGTCAGACTATTTTATGATATCTCCACCTTTCAACCAAAGCCTCAATGTACGCACAACGATTTGCCTCTCTCTTTCTTTTATTTTCTTCTCACAAAACCATCAAACTTCTAATCCACTTCTTCCTCCGGCAATGTCTCCGTCTGCTCCTCCTTCTCCTCACCTCTCTGACCGGCCTCCGCTCACCAAGTTGAGTTTTTTTTTTAGTGAACTTGTGGCTTTATGGGTTTAGTATTTAATTGGGTTTTATGAGTTTTGTGTGTTTGTAGTGGAAATTTGAGGTTTTTAATTCATAGATTTACTCTGTTCGTGAAGGGAATTTGTTAGTGCACTTCCACTTTCATTTAAGTGCTTCTTGCTTATTTTCACCAGTTAAGATTTACAGTGAATTATTTAATAGTTTGATTAGCTTAATTTTTACTTTAAAATATAATTGAACAATTATGCTTATCACCTTAAATAACCCCTAAATCCTAGATCTCTACGGTTGATTTGCATTTGACTTTTTAAATTGATTTGCATTGCATTTAGGCGGTTTGAATTAGAATTCAACTCACATTTTACATATAAAGTTGTATTTATATGAAAACCATTTTACTAAATTTAGTTAGTTGTATGTTTATTTAGAATTCAGATAGTTCAAAACAATGTGTACATTTTTTTTATTATAAAATTTTGTTCTTCTTAAATGTTGTTAAACAATATATTTATATATTGGTTGGCTGCTGCATCATGTCATAAAAGTCATTCCAATTGAATTTTTGGCAGCCACATCTACTCCCTTAATTTTGAATATCACATAATAACATGTTTAAGCTACAATTTCTATAATGTGTGAGCGGTGATTGAAGTCTGCAAGTTTTTTTTATAGTCACTACAAAGTTAACAAAAAACTTTAAAAAAAAAAAAATTGCGACATTGGGTTAGATGTTGTGCAAACATGATTTTTTTGATATGGAAATTGGTTCAATTTGGTTTCTATTTAGAGGTTATGCAGATTTATTTAATTTTTTTAGTACTAGGTTGTTGCCTACTATAATAATCTGATGTTAAACAAGACTTTGTTATGGTGGTTATGTAACAAGGATTTGGTTCTAAGAAGACTGAAGCCGAAAATATGTAAAAGTATGGTAGGGGTGACATCTTATAGTAGAATCAACGGTGTGGATTGTGGAGTAATTGCAAATTTATTTGGAGGGTGTTTGCTTTTGTGGCCAAATGTCAATTGGACATGAGGTTATGCAAAAGGCAACATAGCAAGGCTTCTATTGGATTATTTTCTCAAATAGCAATAAAGGTTGAGGGATATGTTTATATGTAAGAGGCTTTCTGTCACGCCCCAAATCCAGTACCCGGATTTGTGACCATGACCGGCATACTAATATTAAGCTTAAACCTGATATTAACAAGAACCAACTTAACTTTTACAAAACTTTTACAAAAACTTCCCTCTTTCTTTTCATTCTTGTTTCTTTTCTTCTTTATATAACTTTTCACTTGATATTTAGAGCATCTACACTGTACCCAAAGAATAACAAAATCCACCTATCATTCAATTCCCACACTTTCACATAATACATCTCTTAATGCTTTAAGGTACACATCTTTCATTAGATCCTAAAATACACAATATTGCAAAGCTAAACATCAAATTGCTAATTTGAGATCTATACTTTTAAAACTAAAACTAGCTTATTCCAAAACTCAACTAAGGCTCCTTCTGTTCCAAATTAAAACCTGTTGACTGAAAGAGTGGAAAGGGGTGAGCTACACAGCTCAGTAAGGGTAAGGTACATAAAAATTTAATAAGAATGCATGTAAATCAATTCATTTCATTTTATAAACGTTCAGATAGGAGAACATCTTTTCATGCATAGTATTTTATACTATTTATAATAATAACAACTTATATGCTCTTCGTAGGAAAATAATTGTTCTCCCTTTTTTTATCAGGACAATTTTACCAAAACCTTTCGGATTGATTTTCTTTCATTTCTTACAAAGTCACCAAATATAATATTGATTGTTTAATATTCTCGTTACAAAATAATCATTTTAACTTAAATCAGATAGTTGCTAACTTTGTCTTAACTAGAAACATTTTGACAAATAAGAAAACTTTTCTTTATAATCTTCTTCTCATAAAATATTATAACTTTCATAGTACTTGACATTTGGTAAAGAACAGATATCTGATAACTTTTTAACATAACTTGTACTTTCTTCAAAAGTTTTATCTTTGCAGAACACTAAAACCTGTTCATCAAATTCGTTATCTTTAAAGCACAACAGAACTTCATAAACTTTTACCTTTAAAGAACAGCTTTTCTTTTCACCAGATTTTTCTTCTTTTCATCAGAGCTTTCAACTTTTCATAATGCATTTAAACAAAATCAGTCTCTCATGATCAATAACACAATATAGTTGTTCATAACATATTGGTTATTCTATATCTGATAAGTTTGTACAGAGAAGGCCTCATCACATTTGGGTGCCCTCGTGTGTATGATATTGTCCTCTTTAAGAGGCCTGATGGCACATCCCCTCAAGGTTTTGTTTCTCTCCGCCGTCTGTACACATTGGGGAGAAGGCCTTGTTCAAAAATAAGAGTCTATAGTTGCTAACAAAAGTGGAGAGATCAGGTATAGTGTCAAACTACATGTATGAAAATGTCATGTTAGTAGAAGTCTAAACCATAACAACCCTTTACCAGTGAATTTGCATTTTAGGCTTGGCCATTGAAGTGTTTTACGTTGGTAATATTTCTACGAGGGTTTTCACTTCATGGTCAAATACTGCCTCTTGTGTGATTTTGATTATGCTTAGTTGTTCATTATTTGATTATTTTGGAATGTGTGCTAATAACTACCTTGAGTCATAATTTAACTAATTCATTAAAATTCATAAGTAAACTGTAATGGGTCTAAACAATGTTTTTTAAAAATGAAATGCATTTGACCAACAACACAAAGGGCTTGAGATTCACCTACACTAATCATAGACCTACGCGATGCAAGAAAAATTTTACGATTTATTTTTTTGTTAGTAAAAAATAAAAATAGTAGGTGAGACTTATAATGTTAGTTTTGAACCCGTTCTTAAAATGATGTAATTACTTTATAACAAAGTATATAGTTGATACTATGTATTATATTTTTTTTTCTCAAAAAAAAAAAAAATTTATATGGCATAATGCAATAAGTTATTTTTAAAATGTAGTAAGTTTTTTTTTTTTTTTTTTAAGGAAACATAATTCATTTTACTTTTAATTATTATATTGATAAGTACTTGTGTAATGTGTAATTGTGTAATTTTGTACTTGTTTGTAATTGTGTAATTGAATAGTGGCAATGCTTGACAGCTGGCTGTGTTTAGTCCGTTAGGCAATTAGGGTAATTAGTTACGGATTGGTGTACTGAGATGGGTTGTATAAAGGGGGGGCAAAGTTGTGATTGAAGGAAAGAAGCTTAATAAGATTGAATTACTCTCTTTCTCTCTCAATCTCTGTTCTTATCCCTATCTTTTTCTTAAGGAGGTCCATATCCCCTCGAAGAGATCTACCATAATACATGAACCTTGCTAAATTCTCAAGGTGCTTATCATTCAGTATCAGAGCCTTTGATCCATCTTTCCCACCATGGTTGAAACTCGTGCCCAGTCTCAAAACTCAGAGAAGATTATTGCTCTGTCTAAAGTTTCAGAACATCATGAACAAACTCTACAAGAAATTCAGAAGCAATTGCAAGCCATTAATGTGTTCATGCAAAGAATGGTTGAAGCAAAAGAAAAGAAACAGTAGAGCCCTAATTCAAGCTCTAGAGCTCTTTTGATTAACAATCATTTGGGAAACTCTGAATCTTCTTCGATGAATTTGATTAAGAACCTAAAATTAGAATTTCCACTATTTCAAGAGGAAGACCCGTATCGTGCAAGGTAGTTCTTCTCTAACAACCATACCCTAGAACATCAACAAGTAATGATAGCTTCATATCACTTAGATGGAGAAGCTTTGATCTGGTTTCAGAATGCAAAGCAAGCTGGAGGGTTTACTAGTTGGGAAGTTTTCATTCAAGCTTTACAAACCAAATTTGGAACCACGGCCTATAATGATCCTATGGATGCATTGACTCGTCTCAAACAAACTTCCATAGTGGTAGCATATAAAGGTAATTTCGAAATCATTTCTAACAGAATTATAGGACTATCTGAAGCTCATAAATTGAGTTGTTTTCTAAGTGGCTTAAAGGATGAAATTAGGTTACTTGTAAAAATGTTAGTGCCTAAGACCCTTAATGAAGCATTTGGTTTAGCAAAGATTCAAGAAGAGTACTTGTTGAGTTGTAAGAAAGGGTTTAGGGCAGTAGTTGATAATGGGAGACCTTCAATCCTAGGTTTGCCTAAGTCTGAGGGAAAAGTTGAATCTAGGATTAAGCTTCCATTACAGAGATTGACTAGCTCTCAAATGGAAGAAAGAAGGAAATTAGGTCTCTGTTACAATTGTGATGAGAAGTGGCAGAGTGATCATAGGTGTAAGGGAGCTAAGTTGTTCTTGTTAGAAAAATTACCTATAGAAGTTGAGCATAACCCTTATGGGGTGCAGTTGGTTGAAATAGAGGATGATGGAGTGTTGGTGGAACAGCATGAAGAAAACAATAGAGTTGCTAGTATCACCTTATATGCTTTGTGTGGTAATCCCTCTTCCACAACTATGAGGGTTAAGGGAAAAATTCTTAATCATGAGGTAGTTTCACTTTTGGATTCGGGTAGCACTCATAATTTCATTGATGCTGCTATCCTACCAATCTTGAAGTTGCCCCTTGATTCTTCTCAATTGTTGGATGTTAGGGTGGCTGATGGGAATGTCATAAAAACCTTAGGGGTTTGTCATGCAATGATTCTTTTGATGCAAGGGAATAGGTTTACTATTGATTTTAATGTCTTGCACTTCGGGGGCTATGAGGTAGTGTTGGGGACTTAATGGTTGAGAACCTTAGGGGTAATTAGTTGGAACTTTCAATTAATGACCGTGGAGTTTTATCTTTTGGGTAAAAGGGTGTTTCTCCAAGGGTTAAAGCCTACTGGTTCTTCTTTTCAAAAAGCTAACAGGTTCTTTAATAGTTCAGCTAGGAAGGGACTGGTCCTTTAGATTACTAATGTCAAGACTGTTGCTACTGACTAGTCATTACTTCCAACAAATCTCTCTGACTTGCTGGATGAGTATTTTAAGGTTTTGAGATGCCATCTGGTCTACCCCCTTTTTGAGGACATGAGCATGGCATTATACTTAAGGAAGGTTCCCAGCCAGTATGTGAAAGACCCTACAAGTATCCCTACTTCCAGAAATCTGAAATTGAAAAGATAATTGATGAATTGCTTAGTTTGGGGTCCATTCAACTTAGTCAAAGTCCCTACTTTTCACCAGTTCTTTTGGTTAGAAAAGCTTATGGTAGTTGGAGAATGTGTGTAGACTATAAGGCTCTTAATAAAGCTACTGTTATAGACAAATTCCTAATTCCTGTTGTGGATGAATTATTGGATGAATTAGCTGGTGCATCTATTTTTTCTTAGTTGGACCTTAGGTCTGGCTATCATCAAATCAAGATGAAGCCTGAGGATGTTCTTGAAACAACTTTTAGGACACATGAGGGACACTATGAATTTCTTATAATGCCCTTTAGGTTAACCAATGGCCCCTCTACATTCCAAGCCTTAATGAATGCTATTTTCAAACCTTATTTAAGGAAGTTTGTTTTGGTTTTCTTTGACGACATTCTGGTCTATAGTTCTTCATTATCTGCCCATCTAATTCACTTAAGGATTGTGTTGAATGCTTTACTCTCACACCAGTTGTTTGCTAAGAAGTCCAAATGTGTGTTTGGATGCTCTGAGGTGGAGTATTTGGGGCACAACATATCAGGCAAGGGTGTGCAAGCTGATCCTAAAAAGACTTCTGCCATGTAGCAGTGGCCTGTCCCTACTTCTGTCAAGGCCTTGAGGGGTTTCTTGGGTCTCACAGGGTACTACAGGAAATTCATCAAAGGGTATGGTTCCATAGCTCAACCCTTGACTGATCTTCTTAAAAAAGATTCATTTCATTGGAATGATAAGGCTCAGCAAGCATTTAACAGCCTCAAGGATGCAGTTTCTCATCCTCCAGTCTTGGCTTTGCCAGACTTCTCACAACCGTTTGTTATTGAATGTGCATTTGGGACTGGCTTGGGAGCTGTTTTGATGCAGCACAATAGGCCAATTTCAATTCATAGCCAAGCCTTGAAAGGGAAGCACCTAAACTTGTCTGCCTATGAAATTGAGTTGTTGGCTTTAGCAATTGTAGTAAGGAAATGGAGGCCTTATTTAGTGGGTAAACCCTTTGTGGTGAGGACTGACGAACAAAGCTTGAAGTTCTTACTTGAGCAACGCATTGCAACACCTGCTCAGTAGAAATGGTTGGCCAAGTTGTTAGGGTATTTGTTTGTGGTGGAGTACAAGAAATGTGTGGATAACAAGGTTGCTGATGCCCTTTCTAGACAGTTTGAAGCTAGTTCTGACACTAGTTTTGACCATTTATGTAGCAATGGTGCTTTTGTGGGGTGTTTGTGTCTCTTATCAGTTTCAGATCCAACTTGGTTGCTCATTCTCAAGGATAGTTACTCCTCTAATGCTGAAATTCAGCATATTATTTAGTTAATTTAGTTTGGAGCTCCTCCAAAAGGCTTCGCTTTCTAAAGTGATTTGCTGTTTTACAAAATGAGGTTTTATTTGGGTTATAATTGCCCTTTAAAGGTTCAGATTCTACAACATATGCATAGTAGTCCCTTGGCTAGACATTCTGGCTTCCTTAAGTCCTATCAAAGAGCTAAAAGGGGATTTTTTTTGGCATGGCATGAAAAATGATTTCAAGCAGTTTATTAAAGAGTGTGATGTACGTCAGAGAGTGAAATCCGAGACTTCTGCTCCTACTGGGTTGCTACAACCCTTACCCATTCCTACCACTCCTTGGACTGATGTCAGTCTTGATTTTGTGGAAGGCCTTCCTAAATCAAAGGGCTTTGAAGTCATTCTGGTGGTGGTGGACAAGTTGACAAAATATATTCATTTTGTGCTTGTTTCACATCCCTACACTGCTGCTAAGATTGCATCTCTATACATGCACCACATCTTCAAGCTTCATGGTATGCCTGTGTCTTTGGTGAGTGATAGAGATGCCACCTTTACCTTTCTCTTTTGGAATGAATTGTTCAGGTTACAAGGTACTGATTTGGCCATGTCCACTGCATGCCATCCCCAATCTAATGGCCAAACTGAGGTGGTAAATAGGAGTTTGGAACAATACTTGAGGGCTTTTACTTGTGACAAACCTTATCAGTGGGCTGATTGGCTTCCTTAGCAGAATTCTGGTTCAACACCAACTTCCACACTAGTCTTAAGCGCACCCCCTTTAAAGCACTCTATGGGGTTCCACCTCCTAAATTGCAAGCCTACATACCTAGTACCACTAGGGTGGATGTTCTAGACTCTTTACTTAGTCAAAGGCAGGAAGTTTTGGCTATTCTAAGGGGTCACCTTCTGGCTGCACAAGAAAGGATAAAGATTCATGCTGATAAACATAGGGTTGTAAGATCTTTTCAGATTGGTGATTGGGTGTATCTCAGACTGCAACCATATAGGCAGCGGACCCTTGCTTATAAGGGGAAGTGGAAGCTTTCACCTAAGTATTTTGGGCCTTTCCAGGTGATTCAATTGATTGGTCATGTGTCTTACAAATTAGCATTACCTCCTAAATCCAAAATCTATCATGTTTTTCATGTTTCATGCTTAAAGTTGAAAGTAGGTAAGCATGTGACTCCTTTTCCTACACTGCCACCAGTGGATGATACAAGACAGCTTTGCTCGGAGCCAATTACAATCCTTCAGACCAGAACAAAGAATTTAAGGACTCGTGTTGTTACTGAAGTGTTAGTTCATTGGTCAGGCTCTACTACAGATGAAGCTACTTGGGAGTCCCTGCATCAGCTTCAACTTTCTTTTCCTCACCTTGTGGGCAAGGTGCTTTAAATGGGGAGGGTAATGATAAGTACCTGTGCAATGTGTAATTGTGTAATTTTGTACTTGTGTGTAATTGTGTAACTGAATAGTGGCAATGCTTAATAGCTGGCTCGGTTTAGTCAGTTAAGTAGTTAGAGTAATTACTTACGGATTGGTGTACTGAGATAGGTTGTATAAAGGGGGGGGCAAAGTTGTAATTGAAGGAAAGAAGCTTAATAAGATTGAATTACTCTCTTCCTCTCTCAATCTTTGTTCTTATCCCTATCTTCTTCTTAAGGAGGTCCAGATCCCCTCGAAGAGATCTACCATAATACATGAACCTTGCTAAATTCTCAAGGTGCTTATCATATATATGGCGAGATATTTTTATAAATAATGTAATGTGTGGTTGAAATTTGTTTCCAGTACTTCTTAAAATGATTCATCCTTTCTATAAATCTTGAATGACCTAAAGAGAGAGTAGATATATGTAAATCTATTACTTATTTATATATATATATATATATACATATATAAAAGACTTTAATAACACAAGAAAATTGTAATTTTATTAAGAACATGAATGGACCCAGGATTTTAAACTAATGGGGACCGGAGTATAAAAAAAAATTAAAAACTCCATATGAACATCCATATAGTATTAAAAAATTATAAATACACAAAATCGTTGTTTTAAATACATTAAAATGCAATTATCTACCAAAAAAGATAAAAACAAAAACAAAATAATGTCTTTTTTAATACTAGGCTGGTTATGATTTTTTTTTTTTTTTTTTTTAAGTTAGAGCATTCACAATGGTAGTGCTAAAAATTTTAGCTTTTAACACCTCAAAAAGTTATTTTATCTATTTTATCACCTCACTTTACAATACACCAAATATCAAATGTTCTATTTTTTTTATCACTTCATTTAAAATAATATAAACAACTCATTAAAATAATAAGGAAGAGAAAGAATTTGAGTTTTTTAATTGAAGGAAGAGATATAATCTTAATAAAATATTTTATTTTATTTTTAACAACTTGCTACAGTCAACTGGTATTTATACCAGTTTACTGTAGTTGCAAAAAAATTAGCTTTAGCTTCTCCAATAACACATGATTTTTTTGTTCTTTGGTGGTAAAATAGGTTTTTTTTTTTTTTTTTTTTTTTTTTTTTGCTAAAATACAATCACCATTGTGAATATTTTTATTGTTTTTGTAAGCTTTTGGGTTGAATAGTTGCTATTTGGGTTAGGCTAGCCAAACTAACTGGGGAGAAGGGGGCCCAACTACAAAAGTGAAATATAGAATGACTCAAAAAAAAAAAAAAGATTGGAACTAGGGGGGCTCAAGCCCCCACCTGAGTCTGTTCCTGATTAAGAACCTACCAACATTAAGTTGAAAATGAGACATAATTGTCAATAAAGCAACTATTTTTTCTACACAAATCTCTCCCCCCAAACTATCATCAAAGTGGACCATTGAACTGGACTAAATGACTGAAGTGGAACAAAATAGTCTGAATACATCGAACTAAATCGAAATGCTACGCTAATATGACTCATAAGGAGTGTGTCAATAATAAATTCTTTCTAAATATTAAATAGATGATTACAACATCTCACCTATACTTGATCTATAGGAAAAATGGCAAGCATTTCACCAAATGTAGAGTTTGTATAAGATCTTGTGTACAATTAGAGGAATGACAACTAGTTACAATTTTTTATATGTTATATCTTACATTGCTACTTAATTAATAGTATAGATAGTTTTCCCCCATCATTATTGTGGATTAATTATAGGTGGTGAATGATAACATGGAAAGTATAACTACTTTCAGATGCTAGGCTCATAGATTAAGAATTATTATCAGTAAGAGTTGCTTTTACAATTTGAGTAATGAAATTACCGTTGGATTTTTTTTTTTTTTTTGATAGTCAAGATTATAATATGCTCACAAACGTGCTAAAAATAATATGGGTTTGATTTGATTAGGTGTTTTGAGAGTTTAAAATAGCGTTTTAAAACCAATTTACACCTCAACAATGAGTAAGTCAAATTATATTTGACAATTATTGGCTAAGTTCCATCATGTAAAAAAATGGTTGAATTAGAGGGCTGATGTTCATTTAATCATCCACTATCCACGTACATTAGCCATGCAACTAATTTTATTTTGTATAAATACTTTTAAGATAATATGTAATCTGTATATCTCTGTATATATTAAGAGGATTCCAAAAGTTAGTTATTATTTTTTTTATTGTCAAAAATACCCTTAAATTAATTAACTTAAAACTTAAAAATGAGGTTAAAATAGTAAATTAAGGATTCAGAAAGTTTTTTTTTTTTTTTTTGAGAAAAAGGATTCAGAAAGTTAGTTATTCCTTTTTTACTGTAAAAAATAGCCCTAAATTGATTAACCTAAAACTTAAAAATGGGGTTAAAATAGTAAATTGACAAAAATAATAAATTCTTACTTCTACGTTGATATAAATTCCTAAAAAACAAGAAATAGGATCCCCTAAAAAAAAAAAAAAAGAAATAGGGTTAAAACCGTAAATTGACAAAAATTAATAACAAAAAAGTGAAAAAATAAAAACTCTCCACAATCCCCACTTTCTCCTAAAAAAAAACCATTCCACCTTCTAAAACAAACCACCCTAGGTTTTCTATTACAAAAACACCTATCCTAATTTCTGTTTTTAAAAAAATAAAACTACCCCACCTTCTTTAAAAAAATCCCACCCACGGTTTCCTATTAAAAAAAATAAATAAATAAACATATTTTAATGTTATTTTGTGTTCGTTTTTTAGAGCTAGCCTTATTTTTTGGCCATATTAGTGGTTCTAAACCTACAATTTTTGTGGAAAAATAAGTGTAAATCTCATATTAAAATAAGTAAAAAATTATAATACTAATCCAAAAAAAAAAAAAGTCTCATCGCACGCGCAGAGCGCGTGTGATGAGGCTAGTATGTATAAATATTTTTTCACGTCATTATTATTATTTCTAATATATTTAGTTGTCTGGTAAAAATCAATATTTAATTTTTTTTAATTAAAACATATTTTTAGTATTTACAGTTAGGAATAGGGCCAAAATGGCCAAGTACCACAATTTGGCAAAATGTGTAGGGATCTATCACTATTTGCAAAATAATTAGAAATCTACCACTTTTTTAAAACTCGAGTTTCACAAAATCGAGTTTCATGAAAAATAGCCACCAATTTTTTATGTAACTCAAGTTTTAGGAACTCGAGTTTCATAAAAAATAGCACGGCAAACTTGAAGACTATTTTTCAAAGAACTCGAGTTTCTAGAATCGAGTTACACAGCAAACTCAAGTTCCAAAAATGTAGTACATCCATATATATTTCAAAAACAGTGATAGATCCCTAAATATTTTGCCAAATAGTGGTATTTGATCATTTTGGCCTTAGAAATAGTGTCAAACTACCATGTTGATTTAAATTTGTTATCTTCTTTTCAATAAAACAATCAAATAGTAAACAAAACTCTATTAAATTAGATTTGATATTCTTTTTAAAAATTCTAACAAAATTAGGTATGTTATTTAAAAAAAAAAACATCTTTAAATTGAATTTAACTTAATAATTAAATATGTAAGATTTTTTTTTTAATTTATTTATGAATGCATGGATTTTAACGACCGCAAAAAAATTATTTTAAAAATTATGTGATTGATTTTATTTTTGTTTAGAATTAGAAGTGAATTTGTCCATTTTTTTTGTTTGTTCGACTATTTATGACACTATAAATAATACTAGTCTCATCACATACACTTTGTGCAATGAGGCTTTTTTTCTTTTTCTTTTTTAGTATCATATTTTTTCATTCATTCATCTCTCACTACAAAAAAAAGATCTTATAGCCACATTTTTAAAACGCGGCTATAGGTTAGAAAGACGTGGCTATAGGCCGATTTGGCCTATAGCTGCGTTTTTAAAAGAAATTTTGTTTAAAATTTTTTTTTTTTTGAGTTTGCTGAATGCTTAAAAAAAATTTTGTTCAAAAAATAAAATGTAAAAGAAGCAAGAAAAAAAAAAATAGGGTGTGTAAAAAAGATAAGAGATCCACGAGGAAAATAGAGCGTGCATATGAGTTTAGTAGGAGCTTTTAAATTATGAGCTTTTATTTAATATTTTATGTATTTAATATGATTGAGAGGGTGTTGACGGCCCAATATCCAATTAAACAGAAACAATCTAACCCATATAGGATTTCAGAGGAAGAATTGGGAGGAAAAAGAGTTCGTTCATGTTTTTCAATAGTGCCATGAAGAACACACTCTAATGACTGCGTCAGTGTTTTGGGTGGTTTAAAACTCTTTTTTTTTTTTTTTTTGAGAAATTGTTACAAGTTCTTTATTCATTCGAGAGTCAGAAGAATATAGGACTATAATTCAGCAAAAAGAGGGGTTTCGGCTATACTGACTCAAATTCATTCTACTTGAATGACACGTTTTTAATTTTTTTTTTTTTTTCTTAAGCTGATTAGTTTTTATTCCTAGTCCTACTCGAAAACTAAAGTTCGATTTTCTCACTCATAAATAATACTAGCCTAATCAGTTAATAAACAAATTAAATAATTAAATAATTATTTAAAAAGTTATTATTTTTTAAACTAAGTTTTAATCACTTTTAACCGCCCTTTATCCCAACCGCCCTAAGTTGCTCTATATATATATGATATATCTTAATTTTTCTAACGTAGTTCTCGTTTGAGACTTTCTACGCAAGGCAAGAATTCAAGAAGAGGGTTTTGTTTATTTTATCAGTGAAAAGAGGGTTTCTTTGGTTTCTTGAAATCTTCTTTTGTTTTGGTAGAAAGATGAGTGTGGGTTTTAGATTTGATCCCAAGGATGTGGAATTGATAAACATTTTGAATAGCAAGGTAGACGGTACAGAACACCGTCGCCTAAATCATTGTGTTGTCAATGATTGTGAGGTATATGGCAAAATTCCTCCATGGGAAATATATGATTCTCATTCGTACTATCATTTACACACCTTCCAACGCAAGCTCTACGTGTTCACCAACCTCAAAACAACCGGCAATCGTGTGTGCAGGGCTGCCTCTTGTGGAACCTGGCTTGCAAAAGGCAAGCCCAAAAGAATCCATGATTCTAAGGGCGATCTTATTGGGATCGACAGGCTGCTCTCTTTTAAGGCCAAGGATGTTGGTTCGGGAAAATTCAACAAGACTAATTGGATAATGCATGAGTTCTCCCTTGCTGGCAAAACAGCAATTCAAGGATCTGCAAGACTCAACACAGTCCTTTGTGTCATCTATAAACAAAATAAAGGGTCGGTTTGTGAGGAGGACTACGGAACAACTGCTATGATGTCACTTGATGAACATGAAGAAGCTCAAACCCAAGAACATACAAAAATACGGTTTGAAATGCCAAGTTGTGAAAAATTTGTTGCATGGAATATTGCTGATCAACAAAATAAAGGTTCAGTTTGTGAGGAGGCCAAAGGAAGAGGGTTCAAAAGATGTTTTTATTCTGCTGCTGCTGCTGCTGCTGAAGAGGCCTCAAGCTTCAATACAATTGCCGTGATATCACATGAACAAGTAGATGCCCAAGCCCAAGAACACAGAAAAAGGCTGCGCCTTGAGCCTGAGATGCCAAGTTTGGATGCTGGTGTTGATGATGACGAGTTTGCCGGATGGACTGCTGATCTTCCATCCCCAGATGAAACGTTGAGTCAAATATTTTCTGATCTAACACCCATGGTTGAAGTATGTCATCAATCAAAATCTGACCTTGCTCTTGATGCTGACATTGATAAAGAGCTTGATGCATGGATGGCTAATCTCCCACCCCTAGATGAAGCATTGAGTCAAATATTTTCTGATCCACCACCCATGGTTGAAGTATGTCATCAATCAAAATCTGACCTTGCTCTTGATGCTGACATTGATAAAGAGCTTGATGCATGGATGGCTAATCTCCCACCCCTAGATGAAGCATTGAGTCAAATATTTTCTGATCCACCACCCATGGTTGAAGTATGTCATCAATCAAAATCTGACCTTGCTCTTGATGCTGACATTGATAAAGAGCTTGATGCATGGATGGCTAATCTCCCACCCCTAGATGAAGCATTGAGTCAAATATTTTCTGATCTACCACCCATGGTTGAAGTATGTCATCAATCAAAATCTGACCATGTTCTTGATGCTGACATTGATGAAGATTTTGATGCATGGATTGCTAATCTCACACCCCCAGATGAAGCATTGAGTCAAATATTTTCTGATCTACTGCCCCTGGTTGAAGTATGCAGTCAATCCAAATCTGACCCTGTTGCTAATGCTGATACTGATGAATAACTTGCTGCATGGTTTGCTGATCTCAAATCCCTGATGAAGCATTGAGTTGATTATTTTCTTTATGAGTTGTTATGGCCTTGGACAGATTCTTTTTTTGGTCTTGCGCAGATTCTTTGTTCTTCTCAGTTTTAATTCTTTATTTTTTTTCTTTCCATCATTGATGTAACCAGATGATCAATCTTTGGAACTCTGGCATATTTGTCAAGGAGTCAATAGTTAGCATGTTGATTTATCTTCATGAAATTTAAACATTCTCAATGAAATTTTCTCTTTTTAAGAATGCTTTCATGAAATTTACAAATTCTTAATGATGCACACCCATCTTAGCTGGGTCTTGGCATGGAGTTAAGAGAGAAGAAGCCTGTGAAAATATATTGATATATCTAAAATGCATATTAAACTCAGAAATATATTGTTACATGAAACTGTAGAAGAAGAGTATTTTTGTTTTAGAAAACAAAGGTAAGCCACTTTTAATGCGAAAACAGTTGCCTCTAGAAAAACAATAATCTGTTTATTGACAATTGTATTGAGTATACTTTAGTTGGCTAATTAGCATGATGGAATTATCACCGCAATAAATTTATATTTTGAGGCCACTCTCTTGCAACTAGTTTTCTGTTTTTTTTTTTTTTTTTTTTTTTTTTTTAATATTTTTTATTGATAGTCAACATTATAGTATGTCGCATTTTTTGTATACATCCATATATATTTGCACCATTAATGCATCATTGTTAACAAGGTCTTATAAAACCAATTACATTCTCTGTGCCTCTGTGGAAACAAAGGGCTCAGCCGTGAGCCTTGAATGCATGAATAGGAGGACAACTAATATAAAGTATTTCCATAAAAAATAAAAAAAATAAAAAAACCTAAAATCTAGAGCAGAAAGAAAACAATCCCAAAATATCAATCATTTTTTCCATATAAAGTTTGCCGCAGCTTATGCTTGAAGATGGTGTCCTCTAATACTCCACTTTTTTTCATAGCCTACCGAATCATTCATCGAGCTCCAAGGGCTTGAAATATTTCCCGTCTATGAGATACGTACCAATGGTAAGACGAACTGCCCATACATCTTTAGGCTTTCTTGACACAATCCTGCAAAAGTCTTACCTGAATAAGAATGTAATAATATGTAGTGTGCATCATATTCACACATTGATGTAGTTTTTTCACATTCATGTTGAAAAAACTTAAACTAAGAACCACACAAAAAAAGCCAACAATTCACACATTGAAGAGATAGATATGAGAGTACCTTCCCACATCACCAGGCTTGACTAAACCAGAATTCATCCTAAGGCATGGAACTGATGCAAAAGTCTTTATCATTTTGGGAGCCTCAATGACAATAACAGGTGACCCTATTTCAAGTTTTGAATTTCTTCCCGGCAGCCCTGCCTCAGCTGGTGGCTCTTTCGATTCACACACTGTTGTAAATGTAACCACACTTGGACGGCGAATCTGACTGTTTAAGCTGTCAAATTGTGATGTTGAACAACTACGAAACTTAGAGCATGGAATAGAGGTAGTAAATGATAGAGATAATGCTGCCATGAGCAGGAAATCTATCTGTCAAAGAAATAGGATATTTTGTATGTGGTTGTCAAAAGAAGCTAATGTTTCAACTTTTTATACCGCTCATACCAGAGTCTTATAATATCTGCAGTGAACAACATATTTTACAGTCTTTTATGTTGTAAATTTGGCTAATTTGTGTAATTTCTTTATTTTAGTTATATATTTAAATCCTACTTTGAACTTTGAATAATCAAATCCGAAAGAAATTTTTACTACTTTTTGGTATGGAATCACTTTGACTCCGATTATAAAACAGTTGAATTTTCAGTTAAAACTCAAAAGGTTTTTTGGTTTTCTTGGTGAAATGTCATTTTTTATGACACCCAATAGTATGAAATAGTTTAAGAAAATTAGAGCTTCAAAATAGGGTGATGACAAAAGGGACTTGGCCATCTTTAACCAAAAGGAGTGGTTTTTGATTTTCTAGCCTGATCAGTTGAACCGATCCGCAACATCAAAAACAAGTAAATCACTGTTTTATTCAATAATACAAATAAATATAACAAATAATATTTTTTACTGAAAATTATCTAATAACAAATTTAAACAATTTCCACTTAGTTTTCATATCTTATATCCAAAAATAAAAACAAACAATAAATCATAACTAAAAAAATTAACACTCCAAAAATAATAATCAATTAAACAAGATGTAACAAAAACTCTCTTCAATTTGCTATTAATTTGGCAGTATTAAATTTTTTATTATTTTTTTTTATGAGAGGCAATATTTAAATTGAAAGGGAGCTATTTAGAATTTTAAGCAATCACGTAAGGTTAATTGAAAGTGAGTCATTCACTGACTGGTATGGGTTGGAAGGAGGCCTGGTTAAGGGACCATACTACCAAGTTGTGCCAAACAATGATTTGTGTATAAGCAGTTAAGAAAAAAGTGTGTTCATGAGTCTTAGGCTGATCAATGCATCATGTGCTAAGGGTATTGAAGAGTGAAGACATTGAACTTACTGCCTAATGTCATGTAGTTGGGAAATTTTCCCCAGTGAGGAGCCAGAGAATGAATTTGAGTCTTTTAATTATTTTGAGCCTCCAAATTTGGATGATCCATGGGAAAGGGCAAAAGAGGCAACGAAGGGGATCCATGGGGATGGGACTTTTTACATATTTTTATGGTGATACTATACCCAACCAATTGCATTATAAATTCTCATTTTTAATGGTTAAGAGAAGAAAAAATCATTGGCATAAATAAATTTTGAGGGAAAAAATCATTACAAAAATATATATTGAGCTACAGTACCTTGCCCGATGGAACGAGAGACTGTAAATTTCACAAATTTTGGGCTTGGGATTTGGAGTCTGTTGTGAATGCCCTAAGCATTCCTTCACAAAATTGGACAGTCTCTTTGAAGAAGTTCAGCCGTGCATCAATAAAGGTTTCAGGGATGCTAGTGTTAGTAAAGAAGGAACTTGTTAGAGTAGATGAAAAGAATACACACGTTATAAGAAAACTAAGATATAAACAATCTTTCTATTTCAGACATACAACTTTTTCACAAAGACTTGGGCATAAAATTACACAAAGAACTTAAGAACAACTACTATAATTTTGATTGGACACATACGATGAATTGACAAATACAAATGACATATGTAAGTATGATCTATCTCTGAAGAAAGATGACAGCTCCAACCAAGCCCAACCATAATGTCAAAGCTGCCCAGAAAGCTCCATTTTTCTCCAATCCAATAGGAGGTCGCCAAACCAGAAAGTCACCTAGATAATCTCTAGATGATGGAAGTTGATTGGTTGTTGAGCCAATTCTCCTTTCATCCTTGTTCTTGTATTTATCAGTCCATGTTCCAGCGTAGCTAAAATAATCACACAAAAGAACATATCCAATTAGTTTGGAATGTACTCAAAGTCACAAAAATCAGTATCTGAAATATGTCCGGTCAGTGAACGTGCATTCAAATACTTCTCAGATGTAAAATGTAGGACAAAGTCATGGATGGCATTAATCGAGGCCAATGTCATTCAATTTATGAACAAGCAAAAGAACTGATGAAAAGTATTTGCAAAAGGTAATATACGCAGATTCTCTATTTAATAAATAAACTCACCCAAAAAGAAAATAATGTTTAAGTTCAGTAATCTTACAGCAACTTTGATCACCAGTCACCAGGACAACCCCCACCCCATTCCACAGAGAAATAAAACTCATACACGAAGTAACTTAGAAGTCATCGCCATTTGCTCCTCCTGTTCGCAGTAAATAATCCAAGAACGTCGTATTCGCTTATTCATCACATGTCTTAACGTTAGATATAAATTGCAGATGGTCCATAAAAATGAATTTGTTTTTCACTAGAAGGCATTATAGTATCCAAGTAACTGGGTAACCCTAAGATGAGTTTATATCATTTTTGGAGCCACTTGAAGTCCTTGTTTTTTAATTTTCATGCTCCATTTTTGTTCAATACTTCCATTCTTTCACAAAAAGTACACTTTCTTTATTCAAATTTTCATTAAATTTTGATTCTTTTTGTGGGTTTTTGTCTGGGTTTTAAATGATTTATGAAATTCATCTTGAAGCATTAGTATAGGATAATTGCAGCTTAAGCGTTTGATGAAGTTCCCCAAAGAAGCTTGGGAGAAAAACACACACACACACATATATATGTATGTATATATTCTTTTATAAGTTGTTTGGATAAAACACATGGTTGTCTGTGGGTTATAACAAATTTTTTAAGCATTTGGGTTTGAGTGTATCTCGCCTCCCCTCATTTGAAATCCTAGTTCTGTCCCTGGTTATGGTGGCTGCCTACAAACACTGTTCAAGTCAAGTAAACACATATCATATACAGCATATCTTCTCACAAAATAATACCAACAAGGAACAGCATCTCTCATAAGAAGTTCTAAAATTGATGGAGCAAGCCTCTGAAATAAACTGGTTACATATTAAGTACTTTGACTGGTCAAGGACCTACATACCATAAGAGTCAATCGAGACAAGATGGGCATGTCAATGAGAGGAAATTCAAGAGAGAGGGGGGGGGGGGGGGGTGGGGCGGCGCTTCAGTTAGCTATTTTAGCACCACAAAATTTCTGTTTCATGCTTGACGATTGACAGGTTGATCAATGACAATGCTATCGATAGACAAATGAGAGCACACTAGGGAATTTTGGGTAAGACAAGTAACCTTCAGTAGGCAACTTAGGCACAGCCATTGCCCAATAAATATGGAACAAAATACAGAACCTAACTTACCTGTCATAACTAGAACCAACAATAGTATCATACAGTGCATGTGAACATTTTGGTATTATAGAGGGTGATCACACCGTAACAATATTGCACCCTTCTCACACTAGATTTCCAACTCTCTCCTAAAGAAATGGTGATAATTCCCATGCAGTGAGTTTCTTTAGTAAATGGATGACCCTTACAAGGGGTTTTATTTGTTCCTAGAGTTGCACCCTCTTTAAGGGTTGCAACTCTTAATGAAAGGGTACAAGGGTGTCTATAAATAGACCCCAAGTCTTCAGGAAATTTTATTCTTACCCCTCTCATTTATAAAGAAACTCATTGCATGTGATTTCCACCCTCACAAGACTTCCATTTCTCTAGGATCAACAGTGGACTTAGAGTATCAGGTTTCAGATACAAGGTCTTTAACAAGAATTGTGGCAACCATGAATTTGTCACCATGACTGTGCATGTGTCGGTAATGCCATCAAGCATGTGTAGTGAAAAAGTGGATGAGAGGGGCAATTAGAAGAAGATATCATAAACCTCAACCGCAAAACTTTTGCATGGTATTCATGACAGCACTTTATGACAGAGAACATGTGAATAACAGCTGTCCTAATCTGTGAATTCAAAAGGCACCATAAATCCATGGGGTTGATGGGCATTGGTGGAAGTACAACAGCCCTTGACTCAAAGTGCCGCCTGGGGTTCAAGTCTGGCGAGACAGAGAAAGGAAAGAAGTGGACCACAACCAATGGAACCTATGGACCGTCTAGAACGATGTCACGATGGTGTTGTGTGATGATAATGTTTGGAGAAGATGATGAAGAAGAGTGTAGAAAAATAAGGAACAAGTATGGAAGCAACCATTTCAAATGCTGAAAACCACAATCATGTAGGTTGAAGTGCTTGTGACGAATCCTGCGTGGCACTCACAAAGGCCAAGAAGAACACCACAATGGAGAAGGGCATAACAGTCGCTTACATAGTGATGGTGAAGACACAACAATGCTTGAGAACTGGTGACCAACAAAAAACCGGTCTTGAATTATGCTGGACTGATGAAGTAGAAAGGCCAGTTAAAGATGAAGAAAGGAGGCAAGCATGGGGAGCAGGATGGTAAGACTGACTGATGGAAAAGACGTATTGGCGATGAACGACATAATAGTACATACATAAGAAAAGAAGAAAATGCTCAAGAGTACACAACCGAATTGGTTGGATGCTTTGATGAACTGACATGCCATTTTGATTCATGGGTCAACATTTAAGTCATTGGGCCATGTTTGTGAAGTCTTACAAAATTGGATCCAATCAATATTGATAAAGGGGGCACATTTGACTCTGAATATGGAAGTTCTTTCTAAGCCCAAAGTTTTTATTTTAATTGGCAAGAAAGATTTTATTAACACGCTGAAACCAGAAACAAACAAACAGTTATAAACAAGTTCTCATTAGATATCCTGTGAGGAACAAACACAGCTACAAAGGCTATCTTCCATTTCTTACATAACAAATCTAGCAACCCCATTTACAACAAACAATCCTATTATAATGAGACTCTGGCTAAGGACCACTTCCCTCTATCTTTGCCTATATTTCCTGCTTAAATAGCAGCTACCTCCCTCTCTTCAGAACACATAGACCCTTGATAGTTAATAGTGCTTCTCTGTTTCCAGACAATAGAAATGACAGCACCTAATCTCAACCTGCAGACCAAAGATCTCAAGTGTTTTCCCTTCCAGGTGTTAACACCCCACTCAACAAGTTTCTCCCAATCAACCTTAGGGTCCTCATGAAGGCATAGATGCATCACTGCCTTCTGAATTCTCTTAGAAAAAGGTCACTCAAAAAGAAGAGATGGTTTCTATTTTCCATCTTTAATCTGTAAAATACACACAGCAAGTCACCCTTATAGCCCCAGGCTGCCAATCTACCCTTTGTTATAAATTTTTTCCTCACTGCAAGCCAACAGCTAAACACATGCCTTGGTATTGTTTTGGAAATTTAGATCATCTTCCACCAATTAACCACAGGGGCTTTAAAAGGAATCTGCTCCCAACCTTCTGCAAAAGAAAAATCTCCTGTTTTGGAAGTCATACAAATCGTCCTATCAGATTCCCTGATTGGCACCATTGGGAGCTTGCTTTGGATAATTACTAATGCTTCTGAACTTACTAGCCTCCACATCCAAGCTCAGTTCTGCAGGACACTTGACAACTTTGCATTAAAACTGCTAGCCGCATCATAGATCACCTAACGGTCATATCTGAAATATAGGACACCATCTGGTGCCAGTGATCATGCCAGAGGGATATGTTGGCCCCATCACCAACCTGATACATTAGGAAGGACCTAGGTCCTAACCTACTCCCTGAGATTTTAGAATTTTCCTCCCAACCCCATGACAGTTCTGTGGTAACACACCAGAAATTTGGTTTTCTAACAACCAAATTTTAACCTAGACAATTCAAATAGATTCAGGCTCCAGCTTGTGAAAACAAATGTGCGTCATGATGACCACCTCGTTCCAATCCCCCAATCATTATAAACCTAAACCACTTCCTTCTTTGGGCAACAAACCACACTCCCAGCCACCTTAACACTAGTGGTCATGCCATCTGAGCATTCAAAAGAAAAATACAAAAAATTCTGCTCCATGTCTTTAACAACCAGCTTTGGGAGACCCATCATGGTGCAGCCTAGTAGTTGGAGGCTTAGAATGAGCTATAGACCCAGACATCCTGACTTTGATCCCCACTAAGACTTTCCTTAGATTACCTGATACACAGTTATGGCGGATGGGGTCGTGTGTGTGGTTTAGTCCCCAAGGGTGGGTCCAAAGGGCCCTGCCTTGGTGAGGTTCCACAGCATCAAAAAATACCCTCTTTGAGAGCAGAAAGACTGATCTAATAGAGTTTCATACTATTCAGCAATAAACAAAAACAATAGACTTGAATACTAAATAGAACAGATTGAATCTGATGCAGGAGTATAATGCATAACATGTTTAATGATGAATTGGCATGGTGACATGGCACAAGGGAGTGAGGGGTGAATTTTACACGTTCCATATGATTAATGGATGGTTGCATAGTTGGAGGGATCCAAGGATGCTTGGATGAACGATTGTATGCATCTTATATGGGGGGACATAATTGGCCAGTTAAAGGCAGAAGGACACTGAAGGAGTACAGATTTCACAGATCACAAGGATTTAAAGTCCACTAATTAAATTATGATGATACTGGATGATATCTAAGCCCAAGCTGTGCCAAAGTCATTGATAAGGTGTTCAACGAAACCTTTTGTCAATTGGGCATTAGAGGAAGTACTTGAAAAACAGAAATAGACATGTAGCTTGGTGTGTAAGACTAACTTTTTTTTATTCTTGTAAGAGTGTGGACTGTGTTCTGTTGTGGACTTATTATAAGTGCAGTAACTGGTTGCAAGCTTTTAATAGGACTGAAAGCCGATGTTGATCGCTTGAAAGATAGTGATTTGTAAGACATCCAAAGTATGCCATTAGTAAAATAAGTATATTAGAAAGGTCGCAAACAAAACTGATAATAGTATGCACATGTATGGCCTCTGTCACTATCCAATGCCAATCTATGATGAGTCATAGATAAGAGTTAGCATTTTCACCTAACTGGTATCAACGTATTCATGCCAACCAAATATAGTTTATCACCTATTGTTATAGTGTGATCAAGTGAGAGATGTTTGTATTATAGGGGTGATCAGCTATCACACCATAATAATAGTGGACCCCCTCACACTAGATTTCCTGCTCTGTCTCTTAAAGAAGTGGCGATAACTTCTATTGTAGTTTATTTCTCTACTGAATGGAGGTGACCTTTACAAAGGGTTGACTTGTTCCTAAACTTGCAACCCTTCATGAGAATAAAACTCTTCGTGAATGGGTACAAGGTGACCAATTCATTCTTATCCCTCTCATTTCTAGAAAAACTCTCGAACGTGACTTCTAGCCTCACATGATCCATTTCTCTAGCACCAACAAAGCAAAAACACTAGAACAAATCCTAACAATTAGCCCAACCAAAAAAAAAAAAACCAAACAAACCTGTCATAAGTAGAACCAATCAGAGGAATGGTAACCATCTCCTCTTGAGTTATCTTAAGCTTTGGTGCCTGCAAAATGTAGCGAAGTTCTGAAGCTTGGCGTCGGATGCTGACACTGGGGTGCTGCATCTCCAATTGCTTGTAAAGAGCAATGCAATCCGCGTGGCGATTATTGGCCTCATAAGCCATAGCAAGCCATATCTGAATCTGCAAAATGGAGAAACACGAAAAAAAAAACCGCAATCGAAACACATCTTTTGGTTATCAGTAAGGTGATCATCAAACATCTCAAAACCCAAAAAAAAAAAAAAAAAAAAAAGAGATCCGTAGTGGGTATCAAATTATTCAAACCAACCTCACCACCAAATAGTGTGGGCCTAGGGATAATAGTGAGGGCACCTTCAAGAAACTCAATTGCCCGTCCGTACATCCCTTTCCCATAAGCCTTTTGGCCCAATTCGAACATCAACTGTGCCGTTGCTCTCCTCTCTGCCTGCTCCTTAGCCACCTGCAAAGAAAAGACATAAAAAAAGACTCTGAATTTTACTTTCTTTTCTTTTTTCTCGCAATTTTTTTCTGAGGAACCAAACAAAGCGTAAAGAGGAATTTAATTTACAAGCTAGCTAACCTTTTCGAGTTCTTTTCTCACTCTCGCTCTCTTCTCTTCCTCGGTCTCTTCCTTACCTTCGTCGCCGCCTTCACCGCCCTCCTCCTCCATTCGACTCTGCAACTCCTCGGCTTTCTTCTCCAGCTCCTTCCTCTCCTCGATCTCCTTCACTCTCCTCCGCATTTCCTTCTCCCAATCGAAACTCTCCTCGTCTCCCTCCCCGTTTCCATTCCCTTCCTCGTCGCTCGAGCTCGCGTCGAAGTCCACGCCGTTCACCTTCGAGTTCGATTTCCCACGCGCCACCACTCGCTGGTGCCGAGCTTCGCCGTCGGAATCGAAGCTCTTGGACGCAATTGAAGCGTAGTAAGCTTGGTGGTGGTGGGGGTCTCTCTTCGGCAAATTCAAAACGACGTCGAGCGACACCGGACGAGTCTTACGGTCTAGTATTACGGTACGAGGCGAAATCACGTCTAGTAACAGAGCTAGATTTCCAATAACCACGGCCATGGATTGAGAAAAGAGAGAGAGTGAGTGAAGGGAGAGAGATGGGGTTTTCCCGCTGAAAAGACAGTTGGGGTAGATAATTGGGTAGTTGATGAAGTTCGAAATTACTAAAAGGCCCCTTTTTTGGCTTGCAATGGCTTTGGAAATTGTGGATTTGATAAGGGTATTATTGTCTTGATGAGAAGGTTAACGTGGCGTTATATAGGCGAGACTTAGAGAGAGCCGTGTGGCGAGCGGCAACTGTTGCGGCCTTTGAGCTTTTGTGTTTACGGAAACGGAAGCTTATACTATTACGTTGAATGAATTGAACACGTCACTGTGGAAGTGCGAATCGGACAAAACGACACCGTTTTAGGCAGTGATGCATCGACGTCGTTCAAGTGTCATGAAATGAATAGTCTAACGATCAAGTTTGACGCGCCAATTGCTTGTGTGCGCGCCGTCCCGTGATTGATGATCCAGTCCCTCCCGTGTTTGATTATTCCTCACATTCCAAATTTTACTGGATGCTCACAGAGAGACTATTTTTTAAAGAGGAAAGAGGGACGGGGCGGCTCCACTTGGAGCCCAGGGGTTCAAAACTTCAAATGAACCCCTGAATTGGACCCAAAAAAATTCATTATAATATTTTTTTATCTTATTTTTCCTGTTTTGACACTTCAAATAAAAATTTAAACACCCTAACCTTAAGCCCAACTAAAATAAACTTAAATATGATTATCTTAATTCTTTACAATATCTTAACCTTTTTAAACATAAAGAAAAACTCAATAACAAACCAAGTTGATCTAAAATCTGAGAAAAAATTTTAATTAGCCCAACAACAAAACTAGAATTTGCTAATCTTAAACCTTAAAAAAAGCTCATTTAGATCTTAACAAATTTTAAATAAATCAATCAAATAGGAAATTAGTAAATGAATGATTGCTTGACTATGTACATTGAAACAAATGTAATTAGTAAGATTGATAATGAAGATATCTTGCAACAATTTTAGAATACGAAATATTGTAGAAGACAATTGTAAAACTTTATGTATTAAGATTTTTTTTTTTTTTTGTGATGTCGATATATTTAATTTATCTTTTATTTGAAATTTTGTATAATTTCTCTTCAAAAAAAAAAATTGTATAATTTATGTTTCTTATCAAACCCCCTAGAAAATAATCTTGGAGCCACTACTAAAGAGGGACCTCTCTCTTTATACTAGTAAGATATGTTAACGGGTATTTGATTGCATTGAAAGGTTGTAAAAGTTCATAAAAAAAAATACTGTGGGGTAAGGGGCTAAGGGCCCAAAATTGTATATTGGGGCTTTGGGCCTTAGCTGAGGATGTTGGTTGGTCCGAGGACGGATAAACAGTAGTGAGGGTATTAGGCTCAGAATCCTATGAGTAAAATACAAACGGAAAGGCTAGGGAAGGTGGTCCGAGTAGCTCCTTGGATAAGCAAAGCACTGATCAAATGTATATCCTATCGTTCAAAATGACCTTCCAGGAGGTTCTACTGATAAGAATGTGTATTATAAACGTACAAGAGTGATGGAAGTTCAGAAATATCTAAGGAAAAATTGATGCCACCGCATTGAATGCTCTGCAACTAACTCTCTGGCCGCATTTATATAGAGAAGACCCCTGAACAGTGCTGTCTTGGCTATCCTAACTCACAGAGGGCCAAAGAGGGTATCTAATGGAACAAGCACTCAAGTAGTGGCCTAGATGATCAACAAATTGAGGGCCAAAATAACTAAAAGGAATATATATAATGTAAGAAACTTCTAAGAAAAAGAGGAGGGGGGGAGAAAAGAGAGAAAAAGACTGTAGTAACTAAGAACAAAATTTGTAATTCAATTTGAGGATCAATACAAAGGAACCAATCTCCTCGGACTTCGCCGATGACGATTTTCTTAAGTTCAAACTTGCCCATCTTTATTTGCTTGTCATCAAGATCCGTCTTACTTGTTGACTAATTTACTAGAGCCCAGTTCTTCAACCCACTCTCTACAAATTCATTGTTTTGGATTTTTTGGGCTTAAGTCCAACCATCTTTTGGGCTTGGGATTCAAATCTGGTCCTTACAATTGGTGTCGTCTATGAGAAAGATCACTGAGGTGATAGTGAGTGCGACGGTTAACTATGGTCGGATCAAGTCAATCCCCATCAGCAGGAATCCATAGGGTCCCAACACCAAGATGATTTCCTTAATCTTGAACAAAGGAAAGATTGAGAAGGTAGCATGCACATTACACAAATAAATAGAAGCCACTCTCGAGTTGGAAGTTACGTCTCTCAAAAACAAAATAACAGAGCCATGCAACTGGAGATTGACCATTTAAAGAAGAAGTTGCGCCATGCAAGGCAAAAGCAAACCCCCTCCAACTCTAACGTTTCCTCTGATGATGGAGAGGACGCTAGTTATAGGCGAAGGTCAAAGACCCCACCCAGCGAATCTTTCTCTTATAATGAAGAACACCATCACAAACGTAGATATAAGAGCTTGCCTCGCAAAAGCTTGGGAAATGACGCTATAAGCAAGGCGTTGAATCAGATTTCCAAGTCGCCCCCACCCGTAAGATTGAAGGGGCAAGACTCCCTCAACGATTCAATTAGCCAACATTTACCATCTACAATGGTCGAACGGATCCTGTTGAGCATGTGAGCCATTTTAACCAGAGAATGGTTGTCCATTCCAAGAACGAAACCTTGATATGCAAGGTGTTTCCATCCAGTCTAGGGCTCATGGTAATGAGATGGTTCGATGGCTTAGGGACGGGTTCCATAAATTCCTTCAAAGAGCTCACCCGGGCATTTGACTCTCGTTTTATTACTTGTAGTAAAATTTCTTGGCCCTTGGATTCCCTATTGTCCTTATCCATGCAAGAGAGGGAGACCCTGAAAACATACTCGGATAGATACTAAGAGATATTCAATGAGATAGATGGTGACTTTGATGACGTGGCCATCAGTACTTTCAAGGTTGGCCTCCTAGCCAAGCACAGTTTAAGGAAGTCTTTGATGGGAAAACTTGTCACCAGTATGCACCAACTTATAGACCGGATTGACAAGTATAAGAAGGTTGGGGAAGACTAATAGTAGGGGAAAGGTAAAGTTAAGGTTATCCCTCAAGAGATGAGGGATTTCAAGTAGGACCAGTATAATAACAACCGACCTCAGAGAGAATTTGTTAAGCAGCTAGGGTCTGCCAATACTCAAATGGTTAATGCGGTGTTCCAAGAACTTGTGCACCAGATTCTGGAGAAGATCAAGAATAAGCCGTTCTTCAAATGGCCAAATAAGATGACAGAAAACCCCATGTGGCGCAATCAGAGCCTTTATTGCCAGTACCACCAAAACTGGGGACACATTATGAAGGACTGTAGAAATTTTTGGGATCATCTGGACCAGCTGGTTCGAGAAGGAAAATTAAGGTAGTTTTTGCATCATTCTAATGGTCTGCAGGGTCAAGCAAATTCAGAACCCTAGAAAGATGCTTCTTTAAGACCTCATTTAGGAACGATAAATGTCATCTTTGCTGCTCTAGGGAGGACTGGTTCTTGTCCCTCCAAGGTGATGTTTATGGCTCGGCTGTCCACCCAGGACACTAATCCGGAGTCAAAGAAGGCGAGAGTGGATATCCAACCGACACTAAGTTTTTCGGACGAGGATAAGATTGGAACCATACAATCCCATGATGATATTTTGGTGGTTACGCTTAGGATTGAGGGGTATGACGTGAAGAGGGTGATGGTAAACCAAGGCAGTGGTACTAAGATTATGTACCCCAACTTGTATAAGGGGCTGAACTTAAGACCCGAGGACTTAACAACCTATGATTCTCTTTTGGTGAGTTTTTATGGGAATGTTGTCATTCCAATGGTTCAAATTAGACTACCAGTGCAGATTGGTTTAGAAGTGGTGAAGGTGGACTTCAATGTAGTGGATGTTTATTCCCCTTACACGGCAATTGTGGCCAGGCCCTAGCTTCATGCCCTAGGAGCCATCTCTTTTGCTCTGCACCAAAAGTTTAAATATCCATCAAGGAGCCAGATTAAGGAGATTGTTAGGAGTCAATCCACGGCTAGGCAGTGCCTGGTGGCTGCCATCTTACATCAGCCCGAAGCTGAGTCCTCGGCCTCTGCTAAAAGGAGCTTATAGCAATTAAAAGCTCCAGTATTGCTTGTCAATGGATTAGCTATGGAGGCGAAATGTGAAGATTTAGAAACGATTGTTGTTGGTGATGATTTGGAGAAGTTCTTCCAGATCGGAGCTTAGCTGCCTCTTCTAGAGAAGGAAGAGCTGATAGAGTTTTTTAGGAGAAATGTTGATGTGCTCGCATGGAACACTTATGAAGCCCTAGGGGTGGATCCGAGCTTCATCTGTCATTATTTAAATGTTAATCCATTTGTCACCCCCAAAAAGAAATTACCTCGGCGCTCGTCCAAGGATCATTCTGATGCTATAAAAGACGAGATGATGAAGCTTAAGCAAGTAGGGGCTATCAAGAAGGTATTCTACCCTGAGTGGCTGGCCGATACTATGGTGGTGAGAAGAAGAATGAGAAGTGGCAAGTGTATGTGGACTTCACAGATTTAAATAAGGCTTGCCCAAAGGATCCCTTCCTTATGCCTAAGATTGACCAGCTGATGGATGCAACCATAGGCCATCCTTAGATGAGTTTCTTAGATGTCTTTCAAGGATACCACCAGATATTACTAGCCCGAGGTGATCAGGAAAAGACAGCTTTCGTCACTCCCACTGGAAACTACCACTGCAAAATGATGCCCTTTAGTTTAAAAAATGCAGGGTCTACCTATCAAATGATGATGACTAGGATGTTTGAACCACAGTTAGGCAATAGTATTGAGGTCTATATAGACGATATGGTAGTGAAGAGTAAGGTGGTGTCCGAGCATATAAGAGATCTCGGGAACATTTTTGAAATTCTGAGGAAACACAAGTTGCTCCTTAATGCTTCCAAATGTTCTTTTGGTGTGGGATCAGGCAAGTTTATGGGCTACATGGTAACTCACCAGGGAATCGAGGTTAACCTCGCCTAGATTAAGGCAATTAATAGTTTACAACCACCTCAGAATTTCAAGGAAGTCCAGAAGCTAACCGGAATGACTACTGCCTTAAATCGGTTTATCTCTTGGTCAACAAATAAATGCAGACCCTTCTTCCTGTTAATGAATAAGTGGAAAGGATTTGAGTGGACTGAGGAGTGTGCTTTGGCCTTCCAGTGGCTTAAGGAATATCTCTCTTGGCCACCTGTCATGTTCAGTCTTGAGGTGGATGAGGTCCTGTTTGCTTATATTGTTGTGGCCCCTCACGCTATAAGCTTGGCGCTGGTACGAGTTGATAACGGCATACAAATGCTAGTTTATTATGTAAACAAGTCACTACATAAGGTCGAGGTCCATTATCTGCCACTGGAGAGGGCCATTTTGGCGATGGTACTTGCTACACGTAAACTCCTCCATTACTTCCAGGCACACACAGCTGTTGTCCTAATTCAGCTTCCACTCAGAGCCCTGCTCTAAAGTGTGGATTACATGGGGAGGATTGCTAAATTGGGCACAATTCTAGGAGCTTTTGACATCAAATATATGCCTCATACCTTTGTCAAGAGTCAAGTCCTCACAGATCTGGTAGCCGAGTTTGCTAAATCTCCATTGAAAGTAGAAGCAGAGAAGCAAGGCATGGATGGAAAATCAGTTAGCATGATCTCTCTACAAGATCCTTTATCCTGGAGAGTCTGCGTTGATGGTGCAACAAATCAAAGGGGATTCGGAGTGGGACTAGTTCTAGTATCGCCTAAGAAGATTACTATTGAGAAATCATTGAGACTGGACTTCTTGGCCACAAACAATAAGGCTGAATAAGAGGCCCTATTGATGGAAATGGCCATGGTGCAAAAAATTGGCTGAAAGGTAATAGAGATATTCTCGCAGTCAAGATTGGTCGTAGACCAAGTGAAGGGGGAGTTAGAAGCTAAGGACGTGAGAATGCAAGAATATTTAAATCAGGTTAAGCACTTGCAATCAGGGTTTGAATCTTTTAGTTTGATGCATATCCAAAGAAGTGGAAATACACATACAGATTTCTTGGCTACTCTTGCAATCTTCTCGACACAACATTTGCTTCAGATCATACTTGTTGAGGACTTGTACAAGCCTGCTGTGGTGAGAAGAGATATGGTCAAGATCCATTAAATCAGGGTAGGGCTGAGCTAGATGAATCTTATAGTGCTATTCTTTAAAGAGGACATCTTGCCCGAGGAGAAATCAGAAGCGGAAAAAGTGCGAAGAAAAGCTCCTCAGTTTTAGCTGTCCGAGAATCAAAAGTTATACAAGCACTCCTTTTCAGAGCCATACTTATTGTGTGTACATCCTGAGGCATCAGAGCTACTCCTTGAGGAATTACATGAGGGAATTTGTGGAAGTCATACAAGAGGAAGATCTTTGTCTCACCGAGCCAGCACTCAAGGATACTAGTGGCCAGGTATGCAAAAGGAAGCACATGAATATGTTAGGAAGTATGAACAATGCCAAATATTTGTACCAAATATTCACCAATCGGGAGGAGTTCTCAATTCTCTGTCTAGCCTTTGGCCATTTGCTCAATGGGGCCTGGATATTATAGGTTATTTCCCTAAAGCAACAGGAAATAAGAGATATCTACTGGTCGACACAGATTACTTTACCAAGTGGGTTGAAACTGAACCATTGGCTAATATCAGAGATGTAGATGCTAAAAGATTTGTTTGGAAAAATATTGTTACTCGATTTGGCATCCCTCACACCCTCATCTCAGATAACAGCCTACAGTTTGATAACAAGGCCTTCTGGAGATACTGTTGTAACTTGGAGATGACAAATAGATATTACATCCCGGCTTACCCCAAAGGGAATGGACATGACGAGGCTGTCAATAAAGTCATAGTGAATGGACTTAAGAAGAAGTTGAATGATGCGAAGAGAAAATTGGTGGAAGAGTTATCACACGTCCTTTGAACATATCGGACTATGCCTCACAAGTTAACAGGAGAGACGCCATTTTCAATGACGTACGGGGCCAAGGCCATTGTTCTTTTGGAGACTGGATTCCCAACACTGAGGACGAGTTCTTTCACTCTGAACAACAATGATGAGCTATTAGCGAATAGCCTAAACTTAGTTAAGGAACAAAGAGAAAATGCGATGGTCCAATTGGCCTATTATCAACACAAGCTCAAGCAGGGGTATGATGCCAATGTGAAGCTGAGACCACTGGCACAAGGAGATTTGGTGATAAAAAAGGTTTTGGATACTGCCAAGAACCCAACCTGTGGAAAGCTGAGGCCTAACTGAGAAGGACCGTATTACATCACTTCAGTGGCAGGAATAGGTGCATATTATCTAGAAGATCTAGATGAAAATACTGTACTTCGTCCCTGGAATGTAAACAATCTGAGAATGTATTATTATTAAAAAAAGTTTCCTTTACTATGTTTTGATTCATTATATTATACGTTGTGCATTTCATTATTTATCTAAGTATTAAACAGAACCTTAGACATGCCTGACTCCTCGAACCACATGTTTTGAGAAAATTAATACTTAATGGCATTTTCCTCAGTGATTAAACAGAACCTTAGTCATGCCTAGCTCCTCGGACCATATGCTTTGAGAAAATTAACACTTTACGGTATCTTTCTAAGTAATAAACAGCACCTTAGACATGTCTAGCTCCTTGGACCACATGTTTTGAGAAAATTAATACTTAATGACATCTTCCTCAGTGATTAAACAGAACCTTAGTCATGCCTACCTCCTCGAACCACATGCTTTGGGAAAATTAACACTCTACGGTATCTTTCTAAGTATTAAACAGCACCTTAGACATGCTTGGCTCTACGGACCACATGCTTTGGAAAAATTAGTACTTCCTAACATCTATCTAAGTATCAAACAGAACCTTGGTCATTTTTGGCTCCTTGAACCACATACCTTGAGTAAATTTATATTTTTTAATCATTGTTCTAAGTATTAAATAGAACCTCATTCATGCTTGGTCTTTCGGACCACATGCTTTGAGTAAATTAGCACTTTCTATTTATTTTTCTAAATGTCAAAATAGATCCCAAGTTATACCCAACCTCTCGGATCAAGGGCTTTAAGTAAGTTAATGTTCTTAGACATTTATATAAGTGTTGAACAGAATAAAGGTTATCATTTTTACAAGATACATTATCCATCTCCATAAGATTTAGCTTTCCTTGCAGAAGACCCAACTCTCAGTACGAGTATGCGATAATTCTCTTTATTGTTGGCACTTGTCCAATTTATTTAAGTTAGCAATAATACAATACTTTTAGCTTTTGTTAAAGTATGAGTAATAACAATCCATTATTGTTAGCAATCTTGGTTAATACGGATAAGAAAGTAAAGGTTACAAGGAAAAAGAAAGATTCATGAAGCAAAAGGTAAAGTCTTTTCATTGATCAACAAGAGAATCTATTACAAATAATGGTGAAGTACCACAACAACAACAACAAAGGAAAAAAAAAAAAAAAAGAACGTACATGCAGAAAGATAAAAAAAAATTAAAAAATAAAAAGAAATTCCTATAGCTAGGCCTTTGCTAGGGGAGGGTTGTTCTTGGGATTAGCTGCCTTTGATTGGGAATCCCCAGCCTCGGACTTGAGCTCTACTTCCTTAACCTTGGAGACCACATCCTTGATTGTGAGAGCATCCTTGGAGTGTTTGGCCTTCGTTAGTGGCTGAACCTCCTTACCCTGCCCAGCCCCTGTTGAAACTTCAGCATCAAGAGGAGGGGCTTGGGTGGTGGGGAGCTGCTTAGGAGGAGGGAGAGGATCAGCAACAAGAGGGAGCGTCGCTAGAACTTCTTGGATGTCCTCTGGGAAGAAGATGTTCTCAACCCTTTTCAGCTCGGAGTTAACAGGACTCCCGTCGGGTTAAGCGCTTCTGCCCATGTCTCGGCACAGTAATCCCTGCACACTCCTGCCACCTCTTCTGCCAATCAGGTCTTCGTTTCTTGCACCCCACGTTCATTAGATGCCGTCTCTATGGCCTTGGAAGCTTCCCAAGCCACCCAAGTTGCATTCTTAGCTTTCTGCAGCTCAGCCTTAAGATCCAAGACCAGCTGTCTCTAGGTGGCCAGTTCTATCTCGGTCATGTGAAGCTGTTTGCGCTGGTCCTCGGCCTAAGTCTCCGCGCTCTTCAAACCAGATTCAACATTCAGATGTGCCCTTTCTGCAGCAGTGATCAGCTTTTTCTTGCTTAAGGGCTTCTAAGGATTTCTCAGTCTCGGCACGGGAATTGGTCTCAACCTTAACCTCACTACGGGCATCCCAGACCCACTCCTCAGCCACGAAAACTTGCTGAGTGACCTGTATAAAAATAAAGTAATCCCATATTTAAAAAAAAGAAAAAAGAAAAAAGAAAAAAAAAAAAAAGGAGAAAGAATGAAAGTGTAGCTAAGCATTCAATTGAAAGATATGTTAGATTACTTACCATGACTAGGTCCTTCTTTAGGGACAGGAAGAGGTCAGGTTGCTTGAAGTGCCTAAGAGCCTCCATGTCTTGGGGGAGGAGAAGAGGCTGCTCTAGGGCTTCAGCAATGTAGCCTAAATGCCCTTTCTGGAACTTTCAAACCGAAAAGTCCTAAGGGATGGCAGTGCCGTCCAGCTTTAGCTAGGGCGCCCAAATGTGCTGCGATCGGGTCATTTCAGCCCCAAGAGAGTCCTTTTTGCTTTCCACGGAAGAGGCCCAATTATCTCTAACAGTTTTCTACTGCTTCGAGTCCTTTGAGGGCCAATCTCCCCCTCTTCAATGTCCCTTCTCTTCCTCTTTTGTAAGTTGGGATTAGGGTGCAAGCCGAGAGGAGAGGGAAGAGGGGGAAGGGGGAGATTAGGAGGAAGCTGAGTCTGTGGGGGCATCCTTGGATGATGACCCCTTTCTCCCAGCCACTAGATCTTTAAGGCCTCTCCTAGGATTCAAGGCCATGTTCTCCTCCTCCTCGGAGCTACTATCTACTCGGGCAACTATTAATTTGGGGGAATAAGCTGCAGAGGCTCTGTCAAGCTCGCCCTTAGAGTCCAAGATTTCAAAGGGCTCTTATTACACTTCTCCTTCCTCCTCAATTTGAAATTGGTCAATCTTAGCTTCCAAAGGCAGGTAGGAGGAAGCAATCTCTTCCCTCGAAATTACTGTTGCAAGCATAACGCGGTGAAAGGGCAGTTCAACGGGTGGGAGATCTTTTCGGGATAGGAAGCCGGGGATCGAAACGTCTATCCTTTGCAGCCGAGGATCACCTGCCCTAATGGCGTTGCCAATGTCCTGGAAAGCGTCCGAGAGCAGCACGAAATCAGGGATGAGATGGACTGCTCTCAACTGCCCGTCCTTACTAACGAACACCTCGGGCCTTAAGATTTTGTTGAGTGCTGGGACGTTGACTAGGTTGAGTCGAGGTGTTACGTGCTGTTTATCTACAAAATAGCCGAGGGGTAAGGACTTGGTCAGACTAATACAATTTTATCATCAAAGGAAAATGAAATGTTAGAAAGAAGAGTAGCAAAGCGAGAAAAACTAAATCCTATTTCATGGGACCTAACTCTAGGGTACTCCACCTAACTCTCCCTCCTGAGTTGGGCAGTGAAGACCGTCGTGCCATTTCTCGAAGGCAATGAGGTAGTTATCCTTCAAGCCCTTGTTGGACTTAGGAAGACAGGAGACAAGCCTAACAACAAGGGATCTGGACTTGAGGTAAAACCCCGAGTCGGTAAGCAAGTGACACTTGTACATATAGATGATATCATGCCAGGTGAGTCCTAAACCCATCTGCTCATTGAGAGCATCAACGCTACCCAAGACTCTATATAAGTTAGGCGCACACTGATAAGGACATAACCTATAGTTAAGAAGATAGTCTCGGGTCACCCTACCCATAGGGAGCGTCATTCCTCCTTCTATGAAGACGATCATAAGAATGACGACTTCCCCCTCTCTCCTACCTGTAAGTATTTGATCGGGAGTACAATACCGTAGGGCAACCCCTTGGGGAATGTGGTATTTGGCCCTAAATCCCTCCATACCGATGAGAGAGTTTACGAGGTGCTTAAACCTACCCATTTGGTTAAGTTAAAAAGAAGTGGATGAAGTTTTTAAGGAAAGGAAACGAAGAATAGAGGGCTGAGGAGACTGGCCGTGGAGAGTAGAACCTAGAAAAAATGAAAACTTTTAAGAAAGGGAAGGAGTAACACTACAAGAACTTCTTAAAAGTTGGGAAGGTTGGAAGTTCTTGAAAGCTTGAGAGTTTGAGAATTCTTGAGAGTGTGAGAGTCCTTGAGCATTTGAGAGTCTTGTAAAGTGAGAAAAATGAGCCCTCCATGTGCCTTTTATAGGGAGTGAAACTGAGTGGGAGTTATCCCGCTCAAAATTCAAGGAGAAATGCCTACCGTTAGATCTGCATCTCACCGTAGGATGCGGGGAACAAAGTACCGCCTGGAGCAATTAATGACGCATCGCGGGCTTCGAAGTGTCAGGAACAATTATGAGGCACGCGAAACGGTGTTCTCACGTGTGCAAATCAAATAAACAAAGGTACTTAACTCTTAAAAATCAAAACTCCATTTTTTTCTCCTCGGATAAGAGGAAAAATCGGAATTTTAAGGGGCTATTATAAGGTAAGGGCCCAAAATTGTATATTGGGCATTGGGCCTTAGCTGAGGATGTTGGTTGGTCCAAGGACGGATAAACAGTAGTGAGGGTATTAGGCTTAGAATCCTCAGACGGAAAGGTTGGGGAAGGTGGTCCGAGGAGGAGTAGCTCCTCGAATAAGCAAAGCACTGATCAAATGTATATCCTATTGTTCAAAGTGACATTCCAAGAGGTTCTACTGATAAGGATGTGTATTATAAACGTACAAAAGGGATGGAAGCTTAGACATATCTAAGGAAAAGCTGGTGCCATTGCATTGAATGTTCTGTAGCTAACTTTTTGGCTGCATTTATGTGGAGAAGACTCCTGAATAGTACTGTCTTAGCTATTCCAACTCACAGAGGACTAGAGAGGGTGTCTGATGGGACAAACACTCAAGTAGTGACCTAGATGATCAACAATTGGAGGGCCAAGATCACTTAAAGGAAGATCTATAATGTAAGAGACCCCTAAGACAAAGAGGGGGGGGGGGGGGGGGGAGGTGGGGGAGAAAAGAGAGAAAAAGACTGTAGTAACCAAGAACAAAATTTGTAATTCAATTTAAGGATCAATACAAAGGAACCAATCTCCTTGGACTTCGCCGAGGACGATTTTCTTAAGTTCAAACTTGCCCATCTTTATTTGCTTGTCATCAAGATCTGTCTTGCTTGTTGACTAATTCACTAGAGCCCAGTTCTTCAACCCACTCTCTACAAATTCATTGTTTTAGGATTTTTGGGCCTAAGTCCAACCATTTTTTGGGTTTGGGATTCAAATTTGGTGCTTACAAATACCTTTTTAATTGAAAGTTGCTTGAACCTCACTATCCAGATTCATATATAAAAATTTGATTCGTAAATGAGTAGCTTGTGGTTTAAAATTTTTTTGTATATAAAGAGGGACTTTTGTCTTGGATATGATTAGTAGATTATGAATGTTGAAAATTGAAAAACTCTTACACCGTAGTATCCTTGAATCCAAAGTCCAAACTATAAACAGTAGCATGTTTTGAAATCGAAGGAGATAGAGGGAAAAGAGTAGATAGGAATCTGGTTAGAATATATTAAAATTTAGTATATTCTAGTTATTTTTCATTCTCTTCCTATCTACACTCCTTTCATCTCTTTACATCCAAACATAGGCTAAATCTCATTTTTAAAAATTATAAAAATGCCATGCCATTATTAATTTAAAAGATATTAAAAAATTGGCATTTTTTCGAGTTAAACAAACAAAAAGTATTTTAGATGAACATATAAGACGTTTATGTTTTAATATTAAACGTGGTGTTTTAAATGGTCCACTTTAGGGTTTCAAAAAAAAAAAAAAATGGTCCACTTTAGACCACATAGTTTGCAACTTATTTAACATAGTAAGAACAGTAAGTGCATTGTGTGTTTAACTTGCATATGGGAGAGAAATCCTTGGAACATTTATTATTAAAATGGCTTTTCTCAAGAGCAACATGGTGGGATCTGATTTAGCATTAAGGATTGATATGTTCCACTATGAATCCTTAAATTCATGGCTGGAAAACTAGTTGCGCAGATAAAATTTGACTGGCCAGGATTACACCTACGCAGCACAACGTTGTGATAAGTATGTGGGTTTTAACTTTTATGGTTTAATAGAAACCAAGTTGTCCACAAGAGAAAAATGTGTTCAACTATAGAAACGTTATTAATGGCCAAATCTTTGATGGATAGGTACTCATCGGCATATATAAAAGTTGAAATGGATAATATTATGCGCACAGATCCAACAAAATATGCAGGGTTATGAAATAATGGCAAGCATTCACTATGGAAGGAGTTTTGGTAGGATGGATGCTTATGAAATGGGGTTGGTTTGTTGCTTACTCCGTTGGTGGGGAACTAGGAAGACAATTGAAATGTAAAATTTGGGCTTTTTGACTTTTGAGGTCTAAAAATTGAAAAATTATTTTTTCACATCTAAAGTTGTGTATAGTTCAATTGAAAACGAAAAATATTTTTACACATTTACAAGTGTTTGATTGGACCGAAAATCTAGTCAACTTGAAAATATTTTCTCTTTGACTGTAAAATAGAGTTAGTTTTGGTGTGAAATGAATTACACTTTTATTTTCCTACCTTTCATTTTCAACCTCACTTATCACACTCACGCTCTTACACACCCGAAACAAAGAGAGAAAGAGCAGAGAGGAGGGCTTGAACCGACACCCACCTCCACGCCGAACGTTACTCTCATCCTCACCGCCAAACGTTGCCCTCATTCTCGTTGCCAAAACTTTCCAACTCGCTTTCTCTTTTCTTTTTTCTTTTCTTTTTTTTCCTTTCTCTCTCTTTTCCTCTCTTTCTCTTGAACCTACGAAGCCCCAAAGCTCAATTTGTGCAAATCAAACTAGCAAGTATCAAAACCGAAGTTCTCTCTTGCTGATCTATTGAACTATGTCACCAATCCAGTATTTTTTGTGTGACCAATCCACCCCCCCCCCCCTCTCCCTCTCTCTCTCTCTCTTACAGCCAATTCTCTCCCTTAGGATTTGAAACCTTAGCTCAAATCTCCATATGTTTCTCATAACATTAGTCCCAAAAATAAGGCTCCATTTGATACACTCACTGAAACCCATGTTTTTAGTTTTTAAACAAGAGAAATGATATGTTTATAATATTTTCATAATATTTTTACAACAAATCTTAAGTAACTGATTGTTACTGGTTGTTATTATTAGGGCAAAAAAATAATCTTAGTGTAAGGTTTAAATTTGAACTAATAACAACTGACCACCTATAATTTATTGTAAAATTATTATAAACATAGCATATCTTTTTAAATAATATTATACGTACTTTTATATACTTTTTCACACGTGTATTTTCATATATGTTTTCATACATATATTTTTAATTTTTACCGGACACTCCCTAAATTTTCCTAAATTAAATAGTAAACGGGTCCAAGCAGGCCACGTATTTCTCTTTTTAAAAAAACCAAAAAAACGGAGTCCATTCAACCTTTCCGCCTTCAGAAAATCTTTCTGGAAACAAAAGTAAGCGCAAACAAACAAACGTTCCTGAAAAAAATTGTAAAAAAACCAAACGAACCTCAAAAAAGTCACTCCATCTTCCCTTCGTCAAATAACACACTGTATGTATATTGGCCCAGAATATAGGACCGACCAAATCCCCGGGTCCCCCACTCTTGCCTCTCTTCTCTTCTTTTGTAGCTACTGTCGCGTGAAAATAGTAGCAACTAGCAACCAAACTAGCAATTCTTGCACGCCAGCAATTCCTCAACCCAATTTTCTTCTTCTTCTTCTTCTTGCGTCTCCGCCACGCCTGCCCCAATATCTCCTCTATTCTATATCTCACTTTTCTTCGCTCTCTCCACCTTAACTTCCATTTCTATTGCTTCACATTTCACCGGCTATGGCTCTGCTTCTCTGCAATATACACCTCGCCGCCCCTTATTCTTCTCTTCCTATCTTCAAAACTCACCACAAACGTCACCGTTTTAAAACCACCAACAACCTAAAACCCTGTCTCTCTCTTCCCAACCCCAATTCCTCTGCTCCAAAACGCGTTCTCTTACCTCCTCTCAAATCGGCTTCTTCAATCAACGGATTCCCCATCCAGAACGCTCCGGAAGTCTCCAGAGACCGCCGAAATGCCGAGCTATTCGAGCGAGTTCGGCGGTGGATTGGCTCCGTATGGACAGTCCTCCCCGGCGGCAGCTGGTGGAGATTCTCCGACGACGTCGACGTCAAGCTATTGGCCAAACCGGTCACCGTGTTGCAAGCTCTTATTCGAATGTGGCACCTCGTTGCGCAAGACCGTTGGGTTATTTTTACAGCTTTTGCTACCCTAATTGTCGCAGCGGTGCGTGGTTTCATACTTTTTTTGGTTTTTGTAAATCGTTAACATTTCTATTAGGAAAAATGCTTGGAATTGAATTAGTATAATTTGTGTGGTGGTTCAGCTTTCGGAGATTTCGATACCGCATTACTTGACTGCCTCAATATTTACGGCACAGAGTCGTGAAATCGCGGTGTTCCATCGGAATGTGCGTCTCTTGATTGTGCTGTGTATCACTTCAGGAATATGCAGGTCAAAATCTTGTATGGTCAAAGTACCCTCTTCGTTGTTTGGTCAAACTACTGTTTTTTTTTTTTTAATTAATTTTTTTTTTTTTACAAATATGAATAAGTTTTTCTGTGTCAAACCCAAGTTGTTTATGAATAGCTCAACGAAGCATGGATATGGATACGGGTATGACACAGCGACACAAGCAATTTTTGAAAAATTATAACATGAAATAGCTGGTACGACACCGGTATGATATGAGTATGACACCCTAAATTAAGTGTCCTTGCTTCTTAGTTTACAACCCTACTAATGATTTGATTTGATGCATGGGAATATTCTTTATGTCATTATTTTATGGTACACTTTTTTTTTTTTAACATGAAGTTATATACCATACCTACCTATTCTTATATGTTAATTTCTTTTATAATATAAAAAATATATATTAAATATGAAATTTTAGTAAGTTAATGGTTAAGATTAGGTCAGTATGATTCAAAAAAAAAAAAGTGTGTACCGAAGAACATTTCTGCAGTTTTTTTGGATTTTGAGCCATCTTGATGAATGATGTGACTGAGCTGCTGACCCATACTCTGTTTATTTGAACTTCAGTGGTGTCCGAGGTTGCTGCTTTGGCATTGCAAATATGATTCTTGTGAGTCTACTATAACCAAAATTACCATATTTTTTTATTTATCCAAGAAATATTCAACATTGTACATTGCTATGCCATTTTTTGTTCTTAGTGCAGTCATGTATAAGGTGATGTGAAATGAATTAAGTTTCTGTTTTGTTTCACTTTCAGTCTTACCATCACTTGCTACTTGTGTTCAAACGTTAATTTTTATTATTGGCTCGATAGTGACCAGAGTTTTTATAACATTCCACAGGTCAAGCGAATGAGGGAAACATTATATTCTTCCCTTCTCCTACAGGTTCTGAAATACGCTGTCATTTGCACCTATCAAGCAAGTTAGATCTGTTTAGAGTTGGCGTAGTTTAACTTATTTTGGCAGTATCTTTCTTGTAGGATATATCCTTTTTTGACACTGAAACGGTTGGTGATTTGACAAGTAGGCTTGGGGCAGATTGTCAGCAAGTGTCACGGGTTATTGGGAATGATCTTAATATGATATTACGCAATCTCTTACAGGTTTTTTTCGCTGATCAAAACATTAATGCCTTTCAGATTTTGCATTCAATTTGAGGATTAATTTTTTGTTTCTCATTATTCTGTTTTAGGGAACGGGTGCATTGATTTACTTGATAATTCTGTCTTGGCCACTTGGTTTATGTACATTGTTGATATGCTGTACTTTAGCAGCAATTATGCTGCTCTATGGCGGGTAAGGTTTTATTTTGTCTTTTGAGATTTTCTAAGTTGAATGTGACCTTACCTTAAAGAATGTACTTGTAAATAACATGGTGTGATCTGAATGAGTTAGGTGGGAGCATGTCAAGATAAGAAAATACAAAATTAGAAATGACCTATGTGTGTAAAGGACACTAGAATGTTCCAGTTTAAGGTGTAAATTTTCTACAAATTATAGGATTCCCAAAGAGATGGGAAGGGAAGGCTTAGGAGAAAAAGATGCCCATTGACTTTATGGAAGATATTGATTGAACATGCTGAGACACAAAACACCTGCACACACTTATCTGTTGTTTATTTCCTTCAATGTCTCTCTCTCTCTCTTTCCTTTTTTTTTTTGTTTCTGTTTCTATGGAAATTTTGTTGACTTTTCATGTGTCCTTTTTGTAGTTACCAGAAGAAGGCAGCAAAGTTAACCCAAGAATGTACTGCTTCTGCTAATGAAGTAGAATAAGACTCCTTGTCTATAGTTTGTTATTGAAAATTCTGCTTCCTCAATGATTTCTATAAAAGCCGCATTTCATTATCTATTTCAGGTTGCTCAAGAGACATTCTCTCTAATGAGAACTGTTCGCGTTTATGGAACAGAGGAAGATGAACTTGGAAGGTAAAATTGCTATTAGTGGTCATGTCTTTCTTCCATAGCAATTCCAAACTTTATATTCTGTACCACAGTGCACTTAAACGTTTTAATTGGAAACATATGGAAACATGCATGTGCTGTATTGTTAACTGATTTTGACAGATAATTATCCAAACACATGTATAGGTACAAGCATTGGCTGGGGAAGTTAGCTGATATAAGCTTGCGACAAAGTGTTGCATATGGTTTTTGGAACCTGAGCTTCAATACTCTTTATCACTCAACACAGGTCTTGCTTTCTGAGTGATTTTCAAAATTAAAAGATTTTTAGTGTTTCAGATAATCACTTCTGCATGTTTTTCCTGCTCAAAATTTTCAAAGTTCTTGAATGAAAAGTTTCAATTGACACTCAATAATCTATGTGATTTAAATGTAAGTCTTTGCTTTCTGCTCTGAATTTTGGCTTCAAGTCAGATTTTCTTATTGGTACAGATAGAGCTATGATGCAGTATTTACCAGCTAATATGTTTTTGTTTTTATTGTCTCTAATCGTGTTTTAAGAAAAGTGTTTCTTGGATCCAAGAAACAATTTTCTGCTGCAATCTTTTGGACTTAAAAAGAAGCATGCATAATTCGCCATTAGTGCATAAAAAATCAAATATTATGAATGAATGGATAGTTTGATGGATAAATGCTTAAGCTTTAGCAACTTTGGAATATTACTAATTATAAAAATCAGATGACTCAGATGAGAATTTTATTTTCTGTGTTTTTGGGTCCATTTTAAGTTTTGGTACTTATATTTTCATTTGCAAATTTTGATTTATAGGTTATTGCTGTTCTGTTAGGAGGAACATCTATTCTAGCTGGTCATATAACAGCAGAGCAACTTACAAAGTTTATATTGTATAGCGAATGGCTAATTTATTCAACATGGTGGGTGGGGGACAATTTATCATCATTGATGCAATCAGTTGGGGCAAGTGAAAAAGTCTTCCAATTGATGGATCTCTTGCCCAGTAATCAATTCGTATCAGAAGGTAAGGATTTTATGGAGTTAAATGGAAGATCTCACATAATTAAATTGTTTTTTGTTGAATTAGTCCATTTTCCATGCTTTCTTTAATTCATTTATTGACCTATCTTTTATGAATTGTAGTGTTAAACTGCACATGCATTCTTAATTCTTCCTTTAACTTTTGTATCGCAATGGTTTTTCAAATTGAGGAACAAATGCGCTGTTAATGCATTCGTTTAACATGTTTCTTAACGACCACTGTGAAAGTATTGGTGATTGAAGTATTTTCCAACTAGGAATATGTAATTATTATGTAACTGTCAATTATATTTAAGTTTTCAGTTTAAACAGTCTTTTTTTTTTCATGGTCAAAAAGTTGTTTCTTCTGAAGTTCTTCAAGTATTTAAATGTAGACTATCATGTAATAGTCCTGCCTTAGTTAAATGCCATTATAGCCTTATCCTATAAATTTTGGATTGGAATATTCCTTTTGCATTTTTTGTTTTTCCGCTGGAATGTGTACGTCTCATGAAATATTTCCTCATTGCATGTTCCTTGGCAACATAATTTCTTGAACATCAAAAACTCAAAGATGGAAGGCAGCCCTACAGCTATAGGTCCCAAGATTGCCTAAGGCAGGACATGATAAAGGCACTTGCATGAATGAAGCAGGGAACTAATATTTAAAAATAATTTATAAAAGATATAAGAAGGAAGAAGATAACATGTGAATTCAAACAATATAAGCTTACTAATCAACATTATTTATTTATTTATTTTTAAATTTCATGTTCAAAAAGCTCTATTTCTCTAATTGACCTAGTGCACTGAACAACATTAACTTTATTTATTTATTTAATTATATAACTGTATTTAAACAAAATAATTTTGCTGCCATTTAGACATGATGCTAACTTATAATGGGATGTTTGAGGTGACTATACTTCATTTGATGTTTGCACATGATGCTTAAGATTACAATTTGAATATTTATCTCAGTAAGATGATTCCAGTAAGAAGACTTATTAGTAGGGTACTTAATATCTTGGTAACAGGAAATTGAGGCATGAATATGGGAAAAAACAGAGGCATCAAAATTTTAATTTAATCAATTGAAAGAAATCCTTATTTTGTACTTACAAGATTTTTTTTTTTTTTTAATAGTGAAATTTTGGATTTTAATGTCATTTTTTTACAGGGTTGAAGTTGCATAGGATATTGGGACATATTGAGTTCGTAAATGTTTCTTTTCATTATCCTTCAAGGCCAACGGTACTTTTCCCATGCTCAATATTATAAATACTCCATCTAGCTTATGATTTTCGAAACCCCTGTTTTCAATAACATTTCTTATGCTCTACATCTTTGAGTTTGAGGTGCTAGAGTAGAAAAGAATACTTGCGTTCAGAAGATGTTTCCTAGCCTATGGTGCAGGAAAAACTTTAGTCACATGGTAGAGTATCTCAATGTGTTGGTTGTCTTAGGAACATGTATTTATAGCCAATATCAAGAGGACTTTCTTTAATTATCTAGGAGTTAATTAGCTTTTCATGTCGCTTGTAAGGCATTTCCAATAGTGCTTTAGCATGCTATCTCATTACTTCTTGTTGCAATGCATTTAGTGGGAAGAATTCCTATCATAACAGTACATAGTTCATCTGGCACTAGCCTAGTTCAAACTAGCTGATGGTTAAATCCAATAATTCAGGCTATTAGAGTCTTCTACTAGCACTTCTGATGCTTCTTGCTTTATTTGATTAGGCTACCTGATCCTAATTGGATATATGATTGGACTTTTGCTCAAAAGTGCTAGTGTGGCTACTTCAGAATGAACTAATAATTAGACATCTATACAGGTACCTGTGCTGCGACATGTAAACATTTCAGTGCATCCTAGCGAAGTAGTTGCAATTGTAAGAAAGTGCTTCTATTTGCGTTATTTGATCCTTTGTGTCCCACAATGATCATAAGAAATAAACTTATACTTGTTTTAATATTGATTAGGTTGGTCTTAGTGGTAGTGGGAAAAGCACACTGGTGAATCTTTTGCTCCGTCTTTATGAGCCAACAAATGGTCAGGTAATTTCTTTAGCCATAGTAATATTTATCACTAGCATATATATATGTATATTTTTTTATTTTGATAGTTATTTATCACTAGCATATTTGATGAATTACGGATTGTTCTAAAAGCTTTAGGATCCGTTTGGTACATGTGTTTAAACACATGTTTTCAGTTTTTAAATAACATTACATGTATTTCCACACATTTTTTCACCCACACGTATTTCCAAAAAATATAAACAATGTTATTAGAACAACGTTACCAAACGACTCCTTAACTGTTAGGAAATAATGGAGATTTAATCACTTAACCATAACTCTAGCCATTTCCTCAAGAGTGAATTTAGACTCCCCTTAATAAGTGGGGCTCAAACAAGGTATTCAAAAGCGAAAAGCAAGCTTAAGGCGCCAAGGCCTTTTATTGCCCGAGGCATGAGGTGACCAAAAGGTGCTAGCCTGAGTAAAGTGAGACACCAAATTCTAAATATATTTATTATACATATACCACTCCTAGTGTATTGAAATATTATAATAAAGTGTTTTTGAATATGTTGCGTGAAAAATTAGGTCTATCAAATGATTTCAAAGTAGGATTAAATAGTCTAGGCTCTATTAGTTATTCTAACAGTAGGTTTTACAACAAGCTTCTGCTAGAAATTAATTAATCTAGCAATAAGTTTTACAACAAACTCTTGTAAATTAATTTATCTATCAATAGGTTTTATAACATGCTTTTTAAAATTAATAATCTAATGATAGGTTTTACAACAACCTTCTATTAAAAATTTAAAACTAAAAATAAAAAATAAAAAACAACATTGAGGCTCTTGCCTTAGCACCTTTTTTATGGCTTAAGGCAATTGCCTTGCCCACCTAGGCTAAAAAGGCGAGGGCCTCATTAAAGGAGCCTCACCTTAGAGCCTTTAAGGCTCCTTAGTGGCGCCTTGCCTCACCCGGGCATCTAGGCTAGCACTTGGCTTGCCTTTGACTACACTGTGCCCAACATGTGGGATTTTTTTTTGAACTCAAGATCACCTAATCTGATATCATGATAAATTACTAATTGTCCCAAAAGCTTAAATTATTGTGAAATGTTGAATTTAATCACTTGACCACAATTCTAATAATATCAAATTGGAAGGATTTTGTGTTTAAACAATTGCTTTGTGTTTTTAGGAAAAGGTCTAAAAAGAAAACAAATAATTACCTGAGGATATGGTATTTATGCTAAATATTACTTCTTGAATTATTTAAGAGTAAGTTGTTGAGGATTACCCTTGGCCACAAACATATTATTGTCAGCTTCTCAACTAAGTCATTACGTATAAAATTCTTGGACCTAACTTCAGCAATGAAGAACGGGTTTCTAAGTATTTCCTATTGTATGTAATTGCGCTTGGCTCTTTTGCATATGATGGTCTTTTTTAATTATTTATTTATTTTATTATATATTGGTTAGAAATGTCCTACTACTACACGAACCCTTTAGTCCCCAAGCACTTAGTACTCGGGGAGGTACCACTTGAACTAGAGAGTTCAGTAATTTCATCACAGGTCTTTGCTTTAATCAGGTTTGTAACAAAGCTTTTTTGTCTATTCTTTTTGAATGAGAGAGTAACATTGGGTGTACTGGGGTTTTGGGATTGTGAGTATCTTTTTTGTGAGATTGTTAGTTGGTATGGATAGTTTGTTTTCAGTGAATTGGGATTTGGATTGTGTTTGTGAGAGGTTTTAAGTGTGTTTAAGTTTATGAGGTCTGTGAGTATTGTTTGTGAGTGTAGCTTCTGAGGTTTGGTTGAGTGTAATTTTAATCCATAAAGTTGATAGTTGTTTTTTTTGTTAGTATTACCCGTGGATTCAGACGTGGATGAACTGCATTAAACTTTTTTGTTTTATGTGGATGTTATAATTTCTTATTTGTGTGAATACACCTCCGCTAGTCCCAAATTCCAACATTTCTTTGTTTTTACTTACACTCAAGTAACCAGGGTGTGGATGTCCATCAGTTAAACCTCTAATTACCAGTTACTAGTAATTCTAGATTTTGATTGCTGCTCTACTTGGAGGGTTTTAGGATATAATCGTTGGTAGCCATTTATTAATCTTTCTTTATAATAGTTGGTGTCCAGATGCCCGTCAGTTGATTCTTTCAGTTGTAATTGTGATTTTAATTGCAGATTTTAGTAGATGGTTTCCCTCTTAAAGAGTTGGATGTCATGTGGTGGAGGGAAAGAATTGGATTTGTGGGACAGGTTCTGATCTAATTTCAACACAAATAAATTCAGTTAATTTTAGATATTTTCTTCTTAATAAGAATTTTGAACAGGAACCCAGACTTTTCCGTATGGATATTAGTTCAAATATCAGATATGGATGTACTCGAGATATAAAGCAGGAGGATATCGAGTGGGCTGCCAAGCAGGCATATGCCCATGACTTTATCTCGTCACTGCCTAATGGTTACCAAACACTCGTTGATGATGATTTGCTAAGTGGGGGACAAAAGCAGCGAATCGCTATTGCTCGGGCCATTCTTAGGGACCCTACCATATTGATCCTTGATGAAGCCACTAGTGCATTAGATGCAGAGAGTGAGCACAATGTCAAGGTAGCTGCATCTAGCAATAACTCCATGTCAACACATGCACACACTCAGATTCTCACATGGAGGAAAAATAAAGAGAGATATTTCTGTATCATTACCTATGAAAAAATGGAGCAAGATATTGATGTATCATTTACCTTTGTGTCTAGGGTGTTCTTCGTGCTGTCAGAAGTGACATATCGACAAAGAGAAGTGTTATAGTTATTGCACACAGGTGCGTTCTCAAAAGTGCTCATTTCAAGTGTTTTAATTTTGAACCTGAATTTTTATTACCCATTTTGTACAGGCTTTCTACAATTCAAGCCGCTGACCGGATTGTGGTAATGGATGGTGGTCAAGTTGTTGAGGTTGGTTTTCTGTCCATTTATTTTGAATCTCTAAAACAAAGCAGAGCTCACCCAAGGGAAACCTTGCTTAAAGGGTATCACTACTGTCCATTGAGGCACAAAAAGCCTTATTGGGAATTGATCCCGCACTCCCCCGTTCCTAAACATGAGACAGATATAACTGGACAATGAAGCCAATAATTTGTGTCAGTCCTTTTTCAGTGGATATGGAACTCATATTAGGGTTGCCCTCTTATAATATAATAAGATTGTGTAAAGAGTTATAAGCATGAGCTACATGGCTTTACTGTGAGATTACTGAAAAACTGTGATGGCTTGTCTTTTGTGCACATTCTATTCTGCTCTGTAGTGTAAGCTTTAAATTTAATGTGCCCCTGTCATTCTCTCCCCCAAACCCACCTAAAAAAAAGTAAGCTGTGAATGTAACTTCTACCTCTATTCCAATGCTCAGATGGGCAGTCACAGGGATCTTCTCCTCCAAGATGGCATATATGCTAGACTGACTAGAAGACAGGCTGATGCCGTGGCATGATCTTGGACTGTGTTAGATGTTCCCTTTTTATTTCTACACAGGCTTCTTTGATGTGGCATAGGGTTCAAGCATCATTTTCACTGTTGACATATATTCATAATATTCCAAAAGAAAAAACTCGGCATGGTTTGGAAAAGAGGAAAGGAGTGTATACAAATGTATTACTGAAGCAGTTGCAGCTATGCATTTTTTGCCTCCATAGATTATGGGAGGCAGCTTCAACAGAATATGCAGTATCATATTCTTAATTCATTATTTATGATGCCAAGGTAAGAAAGCCAGGCAAGACAAGTATGACAGTCAAATCTTGATTAGCAGCATATCTATCAGGCGTATGGGTGCTGATAAATGTAATTTGGTCCCTGGATCATGCTTTCATTGATTTTATTGCACTGTCATTTTTTGTTGTAATTGTATAATCATACTTTCGACTTCCATTAGGCTTTGTACATCTCTCACTAGTCACTGTGGAAGCTTGTCTGAGTAATTAACGTAGCTATTATACAAATGCTAAAAGTTCATATGATTGGCTGATTGTGGCAATCTGGTTTTGGCTCATGGTCTCTTTCTTTCAGATATTGTTATCAGTTTTAATTTGAAATGATTTGATAATTTTGTGGACTCAAGTTTTTTGGTCAGATGTTCCAGAATCAGCACACTATGATTCTTTGCCATATTTTGATAAATTTTTTAATTAGCTATTACAACTTGTGATAAATTATGAAATTTCGTGTAGATACACTTGGAATAGATCAGTTGCTTCTTTATCCATAGCACAAACATTTTCTCTTCCTTTACGTCAGCCAAAATTCCCAAATGAATCGGCGAGCGTGTAAGAAATTATTTGTGGAATCATCCCATCAATAGTCAAGCCGCTTTAGTGATCAGGAAATGTTTTTTATTTTTGGTTTATGAAAGTGTGAAACTAGTGATCCGGAAACGTGGTTGCACATATTATTTGTAGTTTTTTTATTTTTTGGAATGAAAAGACTAATATTTTTATTAAGATGAAGATAAATTCAATACATCCTGAGTCAAAGCCGACTCAATGACAATTTAATCCTCCTCTACCCAAGTTAAAAAACTACTAATGCCTTTGGTATTTTGAGCTAAAATATGCACGGGTTTATTGACGCTATTTCTAACATGGGAAACAAGCACAGATCTAAAAACTTGCAGTCTATGACAAATCCTTGTGACAACATTAGAGATGGCTACTGGTGGAATACACAGACCTTGAATAGCATTAGAGAGTATGAGTCGCTCTCAAAGTGCGCATCCTGAATACCAACTTCCTAGGCAAACCCCACAACTTCCTCCATTGCTTTCGCTTCAACTTCTAAAGGCCCCAGAGGGTAATGAAGCTTCTTGCTTAACACCGCCTCCACCCTGCTTTCATGATCACGAATAACTATGCCCACACCCGTTGCATGCTGCTGAAGAAAAACCGCTCCATTTATGTTGATTTTATACCATGGAGGTTTTGGGTTGATCCACAGTTCCACTTTTTTCACAGATGATCCTGAAGGTCGAAAGTTTGCCACTTGAAATTCCTCAATCACTGATCTGGCTTTGCGAATAATCATACTAGCCGATTGATCAGCTTTCCCTTGCCGAACTTGATTTCGATTGAACCAAATGCTCCAAGCAATAGTGATGACTAATTCCAGGATTTCATCAGCAACATGCTACAAAAACTTTAAATGCCATAAGAGATGAACGAATTCATTGAAATGTACTCCACTTGAGTCAATCGGAATTCCAGAGGTTGTCTATATTTCTTGAGCTTTGTCACATTGCCAAAAATAGGTGCCCATTGCTTTCTGCTTCCATTCCGCAAGCCTCACATGTTGGATTGTCAAAGACTTTCCGATGACAAAGGTTGGCTTTGGTTGGAAGTATATTACGGCTTGCACGCCATGCAAAGTTTTTAATCTTGTTTGAAACATTAAGGCCCCCAAAGATTTCCAGAACGCTCCACTGTTCAGCCCATTAGAAGGTCCAGGAACCGAAATAGAAGTAGAGGATAAAGTAACCTTGTATGCACTGTGAACTGTGAAATTTTCTTTGGTGGAATAAGCCCATACTAATTGATCAATTGAAAATCTAGCACTCAGGGGGATGCCTAAGATTGAGGTGGCATCTTTAGGAGAGAAAGTTTGTCTAACCATGTCTGTATGCCAGCATTTATCTAAAGGGTCAATGAGGGAGCTCACCGATGCATCAAAAGGTAGTCCAATTGCTGGTGAAGTGAGCTTGAAAGTGGATGGATTTGGAAGCCATCTGTCATGCCAAACCCTAATAGATTCCCCATTCCCCACCTGCCATCGGTGACCATTACGGACAACTGATTGAGCCGAGAAAATGCTTCTCCAAGCATATGATGGGTGGTGACCTAATTCAGCAGATAGGAAGTCACTATGAGGGAAGAAACTAGCTTTAAACACTCGATGAACCAAAGAATTTGTGCATGTTTATAAACACTAGCCTTGCTTCACCAATTAGGCCGTGTTGAATGCCCTTAAATCTCGAAACCCCAAACCTCCTTCTTCCTTAGGTAGACACATCTTGTCCCAACTTAGCCATGCCATTTTAGACCGCTCCTGATTTTGCCCCCACTAGAATTTACGAACCATTGAAATCATCTCATCACATAGTGCAATTGGTAACGTGAACACGCTTGTTTGTAGGGATATATATGTGTGCTTTTGTAAGACTTGTAATTGAGGTGATAAATTGATGAAAACATCATTTCTCTTTAGTGAGTCACGTTTTTACTAAGACAAAGAGGGGTAAATTTTATTTTTAATTTTTATGGGAAAAGAGGGGTAATTTGGTTTCTCGATACTAAATCATGTTAGATTTAACATCAATTGTGTTAGATTTAACATCAAAATAAAAATGTAGGGAACATTAAAATAGAGTTAAAACTTTAATTCTATAAATTTTATTTTTTATTTTGTTTTTAAAAGATATAATTTTGACTTATGTTACTCTTGATTGTTTTCTATCATCACATCAAGACATTTGGTTTTGGTGTAAGTGGGAATTGAATCAGAATTCTCTTATTGAATAACAAGATACTTTACTAGTTAAATTAATTAGAACCCATATAATTCTAGAAAGTTAAGTGCAATGAGGTAAAAGATTATCATGGATAATTCTTTTTTTTTTTTTTTTTTTTGGTTGAATTGTGGATAATTCTAGAAAGTGGGTTTGTTTTGACAATTTATTTAACTGAATTTTTTTTTTGGCTAAAAATATTATAGATAAAAACAAAAATTAGCTGAAATAGTATAATAAGGCCTATGAATAATATCAAAAATCGTAAATTTTTTTTTTTTTTGGTAATTGGGATAAAACAAAGAAAAACTACAAAAGCAAGAGATCAGTAGGACATCGCCTACTTACAAATAAGCCAGATTGATCGTGGTTTATAGCGGAAATTAAATCCCCAGGAGGATAAACAAGAATGCAGAAGTCTTCATTTTGTCTCGCACCTTTTCTTGCGAGATGATCAGCACATTTGTTAGATTCGCAGTAGCAATGATTGAATTGAATACGAGGAATTTGAGATGCTAGTTGCTTGCAATCATCCAGAAGGGGGGAAGTGATAGAATTTGTTTGACCGGGATTATTAAGCACATTTATTATAGCTTTTGCATCCAGCTCTACTTCAACAGATTCAAAGTTCTTGTTCAGACAAATGGTAAGCCCATCCCTTAATGCCCATAGCTCTGCTTCAAAGCTTGAAGTAAGAGCTATGGGTATTAAGGGATGGGCTTACCTTAATACCCATAGCCCTTACTTTAAAAATTATAATAAGAGTTATAAATAATAACAAAAATAAACTGAATAGTAATAAAAAAAAACTAAATAATAAAATAAGCTTACTTACACTCTGAGCCCAAACGCAACTTAAGTGCAATTGGGTGAAAGATTATTACGGAAAAAAGTAATTTGACTTTAATTCAATCAATCAATCCTAACTCCAAGAGGTGATTATTCGATTCCAAAAAATGGTCCATTGACCTGTTAGGCCTAAAAGTCTGTAAAAGAGTAGTAATTCCAAACTGTAAACCTTACTGAAAACTTCCCTACTCCCTCACCCCCTAATATCCCTTTTGCCTTAACCTTCGTTGTTTCATTCATCCATTCACCACCTGCACTAGCACTACCACTCCTGTAAAAACCCTTCCCTCCAAGCCATCCCATCCTACTAGTATAAAAAAAACTTGAAACCGCATGGACGCGTACCAACAGTCTCAGATGTACATGAATATGAGGCCGCCACAGCCACCACTTCCGCCTTCCACGTCGGATCCCCACCACCAACACCACCACCACCAACACCAACAATTCCAGCCGCAAAGGCCACAAGCCCCGTGGTTCCCCAACCAATTCCAGTACCACCACCCTTCCCAGTCCCCCTCGCCTCCGCCACAGTGGCCACCACCTCCTCCTCCTCACTCCGACCACCTCCCTCCTCCTCCTTCTTATCCTCCACCTCCACCTAACCCTTATCCTACGCACCCCTCCGTCCACCACAGCCAGTTCCCTCCTCCTCCTCCTCCTCCTCCTCCTCGTCCACATCTCCCTCCTCCTCCTCCTCCGCCACCTCATTCCCAGGTTCCTCAGTCTTATCCTCAGGCCAATCAGGTACTTCCTGCTTTCTCTTTTAAAGTCTTTTTGTCGTTTAGCCTTTGTTTTTGGTTTTGGTTTTATTCTAATCTTGCCTTTGTGATTCTCTTTCTAGGGTTTTAGTTTTCTTTACCAGTTTTCTTTTTTCTTTTATTTTCTTTTCATAATGCTACGTATGTTAAGGACTCTGGTGTTGACTTGAGTCTGTCATTTATATCTATCAATCTCTATACTTTCATGTTAGATAAATTGATTATGAACTTTATTGAGCTGTGGTTAGTTGCCATTTTTTTAATGGTAGATTTGTTAGTTCTTATAGTTGAATAGTAAGTAATTTCGCGTATTGACTGGTTTTTAACTCATAATCTTGTTTTGTAGGAATGGGGCACTTCAAATTGGGGTCAACAACAAAGTTATAATTATCCTGGTAAGTTGTTGTATACAAGTTAATTCGTCATTTTCACATGGAAATGTATTGCTTTTTTATTGTTTGTCATGTTTTTCCTTTGACCAAAAATTGTGGAATTATCCTGGTAATTTGTTGTATACAAGTTGTTTCGCCATGTTCATATGGAAATGCATTGCTTTGTTATTGTTCACCATGTTTTCCTTTGACCAACTTTCAAGTTACTGGAAAACATAAATTTTGGTGTCAAATTTGGGCCCTTTGAGTAACTTCGCTATTGGGTTGTCTCAAGTCTTAACTTTGCATCTGGACTGATGTGTTGGTAGCTTGTTCTGAAATGACTGAATGATAGTTGTTCTGTTTTGAATGAAATTGAGAAGGTGATGGCTGCATCATTTGAGATGAGTGTCAGTGATGTATATAAAATGCGTGACTGCTAAATTGGCATCTCTTTAGTTGGGTTGATATCTGTTGTTTTTAAATTTGTAATTGGTTATGTAGAAATGAATGATTGACATATTCTGGTACCCTTTCTTTTCTTAAGTTTTAGGGGTATGCAATGTGTCTAAGGTGTTGATGGTGGGCATATGCACTGCACCAATGTTATCAGAATTTCTAGATGTCCCTGATTTGATGTAGGACAAATAGGGAAAGGGAAATTTGTCTTTGTGTGCTTGGGGTGGAATTAGGGTTAGGAGAACTTGTGGGTCTAAAGTTTAGTATTGTGAAAGCTTGTGTTTTTGTGGTTGTCTTAGGAATTAATAAGTGGTTTGATGAGTTATTTGATGTTTATGTGGTAGAAGGAAGTATGTGGGGTTTTAGTTTTTTGATAGGTAAAAGAGAGGGCTTGATTATTAAAGTGGTGATGGTCATCATACACGTTACTTTCTATAGGTTCTCACAGTGAGAATCCTATTTATCAAAAAAGAATTTCTATCACAATAACCAATACATATAAGTGGTTTGACCTGCAATTTGTTAGACTCTTAATGTGAAACAATTATCTAGTTCTGCTAGTTATGGTTTGAGGGTGAGCCATATCTTACCTTTTAAGTAATATTTTTATTAGGTTTATCTCAAATTGAGCATCCCCTTCTGTGTGTCAATGAAATTGGCTTTAACTTTTCATGATCTTTATAATGACAGTCCATAGCAATGAAGAAGATTGGGCTGCTAGGGCTAGAGCGTGGGCAGATGCTAAAACTGCAATGGAGAATCAGCATTCGCAGTCTCAATTTACACCAGCTGGCAGGATAGAAGACCAAAGTCATTATTATGATCAGTACCCACAATCTGTTGATTCTCATTATTCGGATATTCAAAATCAACCTCATCCTGCATCAAGCTATCAACAGTTTCCAGTATCAGGTGCGCCTCTACTCTGGCCATCAGTACTTCATACCCAGGAGAATGCATTCAGTTCTGAACCATTTTCTCATGTTCCAGATGCACATCTGTCTTACAATGTTAGAGACGGGACTTTGGCTGGAGATTCGAGTGCTATGTTTCAGCAACAAGGAAATATGCCCGCAAGTTCATCTGTTCATCAGCAGGAGGTACCTTCTAGTTATTCCTCTATTACAGGTAATAATTCACTAGCATATTGAGCTTGCATGTGAAACTTGTTTTGAAAAAATGCTGCTATCACTAATTAATTCTATATTTCCAATTCTGTCATTAATCCATAATTGGGGACTTTCATAGAGCAATCACTGAAGCACATGAATTTTTTGACTTTCAAGACTCTTATCTGCATGTATGTTATATTTAATTGGAATTTCCTTTCACCTTTACTTTTGGTGGGTTTTGGAGATGGGGTGATGTTGGTTCTCCTGCTGTAGTTCCTTCTATCACCCCGTCCCTTATTTAATATGGTTATTGGCAAGTGGTTGTTTAGCAGATATCTAAGCTGTGGTATGAAGTGTTTCTTTCTCAAAGTTTGTTTGAAATAATAGTTCTCTGTTACTGTCCTAAAAACTTGTGACACTTGCTTTTATTGAATGATTTGCATTAATTTTAGTTCTCTTTGTGCTCTCTGTATGATTCATGCTCTCTTCTTAAATGCAGTTTTACAATTGGAAATTCTTGTAGAATAATTTATACCAGTGATATCATGTCATCCAGTGCACTGTGATGTTTTACATTGACATACTCTTCTGCAGGTCTGCGTCCCATATGTGGATTCCTTTTTGTTACAATAATTTAATAATTTTACTTATAAAAAAAAAACAATAATTTAATAATTTGACAATTTTTATTTTGTAACAAGCATTGAGTTTGTTAACTGGCATTATATTAGAACATCCAAAGTTGTGAAGACTGATCTTTGTTTCTAGAAAAAAATTATCCATGTGGAATTGACTCAGCTAGTGTGGTGCATTAGTTTTTTTTTTTTTTTAATGGAAAATTGCTGTGTTTGATGCATGGCAATGTAAATGGGTTATACAGATTACAGAGACCTGCCTTCTTTTATAATTATTTTATGTTTGTGAGGCCTGCTCAAGCTTGGGAAGTGGATTTGTGCCAATTTCTTTTAGGTGTTGTATTCAGCTTGTGCAAGAATAGAGAGGAAAGATACGTGGTGAAAGTTGAGCAAAATTGGCTGTTTTAGTGTTTGATCATAGTATGAGGTGCTAAGAGGGTTTGACCCTATTAGATTTTCCATGGAAGGCAATATGGTGTGTGAAGGTTCCTTCGAGGGTAGCTTGGTGGACTGCTTCATTGGGGAAGATTTTAACTATAAACAAGCTTGTCAAATGGGTTATGCCTTTAGTGAATCATAATTAAAAAAAAAAGTGAATCATAGTTGTATGTGTAAGTAATGTGGTGAGATTGTTGATCATTTGTTGTTGCATTGCTCAATAGCAAGGGAGCTATGAGCCTTTGTCTTTGTAGTTTTTGGAGTGAAATGGGTTATGCTGAAGACTGGTTTATGAATTGCTTCATTGCTTTTGTTGTAGTCCTAAATCTTTCAGTAGTCGAGTATACAATGTGGTGCCATTGTGCTTGATGTGGCATATTTGGAGGAAGAGGAAAATGAGGATTTTTGAGGAGCAAGAGTTGTCTGTAGAGAGATTGAAATCTCAATTTGTTTGGTCTCTTTCTTTTGGATATCTTTGGATGGGGGTAGGCCTCCAACTTTGTATGATTTTATTGACTCTTTTGTACTCTTGACTACTAAGGGGATCTTCTGGGTATATATTTAATATATTCCATCTGTCCCATTTTTTTTTGTTCTGACTTTACACTTATAAAAGAAATTATTTTTATGTTTCAACTTTAATTACAACTTTTGCTTTCATTATGATGAGAAGCAGTGTAAGCTTCTATTGGTCTACATCAGAGAATTTCATTAGAGGATGGTTACTTCACTCATCTTTCAATCACATCAAAATTTGAAGTCTAAAAAAGCCAAGATTTGTCTGCATTACCCTTAAGTTTGTGATTCTTGATAGCCGTTTGAACTTCAATCCCCCATAACTCCACCCAATACAGGCACGTGCACACACTGACACTTTTTCTTGTTTGCTTTTTGACTACTCACTTAATTGGCAGGTAAAGAAGATACTGCAGATCAAAATCAGCAGTCATACAAACTGTTGCCTCCCCCAAATTCCTCATCTCAGGAGGGACAGCACCATGTGCATCCACTGCCTGCACCCTTCATGTATGGCAATCAGTTGGCTGATTCCACAGTTAATCCTGCTGATCAGCCTTTGGATTTTGCGCCTAGGTTTAACCATGATTATGATTCACACATGCAATCCAGTTATGCTCATCATGATTCAGTTGGACCTGTAAGAGGTGTTGACCCTGTTGCAGCAGGGCAATTAAATAATTGGACTCCCCCTGTTACACCTGGTTTGGTTTATCCTTCAATTTCTCCAGATATTGCATCAGGGGCACAGGTCTTATTCTGGCTTTCTGAGTTGTCCTTCAATTCTAGACTCTAGACTCTAGAACCTTCGTATCAAAGAATTTGCTGACATTTGTTTCATGTAGCAGCATGATCCTTCCATAGCCATGCATTCCTCCATTCCTGCACATGCTGCACCACCATTTGGAAGATTCCCTGGACCAGGTCAGCCTACAATTCCATCTGGTGGTGCACCCTTTGCCCTAAGTGCTGGAACTGCACTTCATCCTACAACAGCCTTCTCTGCTGATGCATATGGAATTTCAACTATTCCTGAACGCCCTAAAAAGGTAATTTTGTCAGTGTTAATGCTTTAAAAGTGGCATAGCTGTTGTTGAATTTTTCTCACTATTTAAAATGTTTTGGAATTGTTGCCAGCCGTCAGTGCCTAATTGGATTAAAGAAGAAATAAAGAAAGCAGTCATTACAACTTCTGTAGACCATCTTAAGGAGGAAACACAATCCAATGAGGATGAAGGCATTGATAAATCTTTTGGGAAGGCTGATCAGGCAGATAGTAAAAGCATTGATTCTTCTAGGTCAACCGAAGAAGATGATGATGATGAGGTTTTATTTTACATGTTTTGCCTTGTGATTCTCCGTTGTTTATTTATATTAAATAAGACTCCCTTGCTTTCCCCCTCCCCCCCTCTTTGGTTTAGGGTTTTTTTTTTCCCTTTATAATATAGTTATTGGTTGCACTCATTAGTCTTTTGTTATTGATTTGCCGTAATTGCTCTGCAGGATTATGTGGAAGCAGCCAGAACTGCAGCAATTAACCAGGAAATAAAACGTGTTCTAACTGAAGTTCTTTTAAAGGTTACAGCTGCTGAGAGTGATGTTTGTCTTTTTTAATATCTTTCTACCGTAGTGCTAACTTTAATGTTTTTTGTTAGGTTACTGACGAGCTGTTTGATGAAATTGCAACTAAAGTTCTTAGTGAAGATGATCTAACAGCTGATGGTAATTGTATCATGACCTCTAATTTTTCTGTCAGTTTCTATATATCTTTGATGCTGGATTTGAAGTTCTCTAACTCTGCCATTTAAAAAGAAATAATGACTATGATGTGATTTTTTGTTGTTATAGTTGACCAGAACACTGTCACTTCCAATCATAAGGTATCGCCATCATCTCACCCAGCAGTCCCAGTTCCCAAGCCATCTGCAAAAGTTCTAATTCCCACCCTAGCAAAGGATTCTGACACTAAAAGTGTCAGTGAAAAATCTAGTACCAGTTCCCCAGGAAATATTTTAGGTCTTGCAAATTATGCTTCTGATGATGATGATGGAGATGATGAAATCAAGAGCTCCAGTGTACCAAATTCTAATCCTGTTCTTCTGCAGTCAAGCATTGAAAAGCTTTCAGAAGATGCACATGGTGCCGCTGAGAATGGAATTTCCAAGGTAGAACTGAGAGAGGACAATAGAAGTCACAAAACAAAGGAGAGCAACAATGGTGATACTATTAGTGAGATGAATAATAATAGGGTGGATAGAGATATGGGACACTCATATTCTTCCAAAGTGGTTTCTGAAGATACTGATGACGGAATTAATGTTAGTGGAAAAATGCTAGATGGAACCAATTCCTCTAGATCGAAGAACACTGCAGGAGTAATGGAATCTGAACATCCTGAAGAGTATGTCAATGTTAAGAGAGCATCAACAGATGATCCCCACCACAGTGAAACGAGAAGGAAGTTAGATAAAAGTGATCGACACGAGAGTAAAAAGAGTTCTGGGAAAGATGGTAGTAAGATAAGGGCAGATGAGAATGGAGATGAACGCAGGAGACAAGATGAAAGGCATTCAAGAAGGGAAAAAGAAGATGATGGGTCAAAGGAGAGAAAGAAAGATCAAAGTTCTAAGCCTGGGGAAAAAACAAAGGATTCTGAGTCAAGAAAAAGGTCTGACCGTCTTGAGGTCAAGGATGGCAGAAAAGAAACAGAGAGGCTCCATAGAGCTAGTGCTAAAGAAGATACCAAAAGAAAACAAGAACGCAGAAAGGATGAGGAGGAAGATAGATCAAGACATAAAAATGCAAGCGATTCAAGCAGGCACAAAAGAAGGCGTTCTTCTTCCATCAGCAGTAAGGGTAGAAACAGTAAAGACAACTCAGTTAGTCATGCCAATGATTCAAGTGATGACGCCTCAGACAATTCTAAAAGGTTCACCATTAAAATCTTCTGATTCTGCCTCTCTTCTTTCTGTTTTGTTATATGGTCCTTATACACGATCATATACTGCAGGAAGCTGCAATCGAGAAAACGTAACTTATCACCATCACCTGTCAGGTCTAGGAGAAGGTATGTATTTATTAAGATCTCTTTACTTTTTATCCAGGTTTGCATTGTGAAACATCAAGGGAGTGTTTGGACATCCTATGAATATCAAATTGAGCCCATATTTTAAGTAGCTCTAAAAACAAAAAACTTGATTCTATGACATGGAGCTATTATCATAGTCACCAAGTTAATTTAAAAAAGGGATGAATAGCTTTATTATTTGGTATTTTTCGAGGAACCAAAAATGCAATGGTCTAGTTCAACATCTGTTCAACGTTTAAATCCAGCATATTACTTAATTTATGCACAAATTCTTTTGTGGTTTCAAATTGGGAAGTTAACTGATTCGGTACATTTATTAGTGGTAATACACATTCAATTTTCAATAAAGGTTATTTTTTAAATTCTATTTAAAGGCAGATTTATCATTAGTTTATGATATCAATCATGTTTTCTGTGGAGGCAGCTAGTGGTGCAATCTTGCGTAGAGATACATTATAATGAAAACAAAATTATTGGTCTTTCAGTTTTTTGTTATCCGATTTGTACTTATAAAAAAAGAAGTTTTTGTTATTTGATTTGTGAGAATTGTGAGGTTTGTGCTATAAGACTTTCTTTATGCCTAGTTTTAAATGACTAAGACCTAGTTGAGTTGACTTAACCATTTTCTTGTATCTTATATATTTGTTAATTCTGCATAAGGTGTTGTCAAATCTCTCTCTTTCCCATAAATATTCCCTCCCCCCTACCTCTCTATTTTTATTTGGTTGCAAATAGTGACCCATGCCCTTCTGTTTATATATAAACACTCTAACATTAATCTTGAAATTCTAATTATAGCTGTTCAATTATAGACCTGAAACTTTAATTATTCAAATCTTTATTTGAGTGGATGAACGCTTCAGGGAAAATTTTCTTCTTCAATTTACTAGAAATGCTTGTTCTTTGTTATTTTTTTTCTTAGTTTCTGGTGTATATCTTGTATAGAGTGGACTGGTTTTAAAAACTGGACCAGACAAAGAACTGGAAAATAGAGTGGCTCTTGGTTTTCTGGTTCAACCAAGATTGGTGATCGAACCGGTGATGTCATAAATAAAATAATTTAATTAATAATTAGTAAATAATTCTATATTAACTAAATACTAACTAATAATATTTACCAAAAAATTCAAAAACTTAAAAACAATTTTTAAGTGAATCTTAAATCTTATTAAATTAAGAAAGTGGAAATAACAAAACACTAACTATAAATAACCAAATTATCATTAGAAAAATAATATATATTTTTAATTCAATACATATATTTTAACTGTCCAAATAAAGAAAATGTGGCAAACAATAAATCCTCATTTATTTTAACCAAAAACAAATATATAACAAACATATTTAAAAAATATTAAACAAATACAATATCATCCTAGTCTCCACCCTCCATTCCCACTTCGCTCCTATCCAACGGCCAATATAAAGCCACCCACAATAAGACTTTAGGTTAACTTCTTTTTAATTTCCAGAGATGCCACCATTGATTCTTTGAATGTCACAGTGCACAGATGCACTCCACAAAGCATGCTGGTAAGCCGCCACCACTATGGAAGTTGTGGGATTGTCACCACTGAGAAAGGTGTTGCCAATTAACAGATCCAAGAAATCTCTAGTAATAGCAGTTAATTCTCCTCTGGATCGACTCTTCAAGTGATGGTAGTCTCCATGCAGTTGGGATTGACTGATTTTCTTGATAAGGAGGGCAAGACTTTACTGACTCTCCACTGGATCCTCACTTTAGGTTATCTGATATTTTCTTAGTTATCACTCTCCCTTGACAACCTGTTTGACCTGTCCAGTTTTCGGTTTTGATGATTCAACCATAAATTCTCCTGTTCTCAGCGATTCTGAGATATTTCTGATTTTTATTGATAATCGGACTGGAATACTAGCTGGTTAACAGTTGAACAGGTCAAACTGGTGGGTCCAGTCCTCGAAACCATGGTTATGCCCCTTTTGCACTTTTTGCTGAAATAATTTACTTAATATAAAAAAAATTTCTCATTATAGGCATGAGGCCAGTTTCCCTCTCATCATTATAGAGGACACTCTTTATTTTTTGGTGAATTTGGGGTGTTTCTCTAATCAATTAATCTCTTATTATTATTATTATTATTATTATTATGATTTCTACCACTCTTGGTGCTACTGATTATGGTTTTACCTTTTCACTACATTCTTCTACTTAAAAATTGATCATCATAAATTTAGTGATATGGTCAGGTATGGACAACATTATATCTACAGTTATGTCATTTCATTTTGATGCATCTGGCACATGCACATGGTTTATTCTGTCTGATAATAAATGGACAATTTTTTTTATTGGTAACTATACACACATGTTTAAGTTTCAAACCTATGACATCACCCTCACCTTGCTCTTACAAGGGAAGGAGGTGTCATTTGTGCTTGAGGCTAAAATATATGGACAGTTGCAAGTGAGTGCAATTCTTAGTAAATGTGAAAGCTGGATTCTATGGAGCAAATTTCTCATGTTTTCATTTGATTGTTAAGCCAAAAATCCTCAGTAGGTGGATCTACAGTTCTTGTCCAGGATTTGGCAACATGCTCCCATTTTTCGTTTTGGTGTTTTAATTATATTTCTCCAGTTTTATATAGTTAGAAGCATAATATTTTTATGCTAACTGGAAGCTGCTTATCAAGTTTGACTATGCAAAAGGTTGAACATTTCTCCTCTGAATACATTTAACTCACCAAATCAGTATGATGGGTGTTTTCATTTCTAGACAAGTTTCGCGGTCCCCACATAGCAAGCATTCTCAGCGCAGGCATTCTCCCTACTCTTCTCTTGATAGCACCAGGTATGTTGTCTCTTAAATTAAGATTGTGATATTTTTGTGACACACACACCCATCATCATAACAATAAGCAAATCAGGTGTAAGTGTTAGGCTTCTGAATTTTAATTCTTAACATCATCTAGTCTATTTATGCTACGAATTTAAATGCAGGGGAAGAAGGTCAAGATCCAGATCACCTGTTCGACGGCATAGATAATTGAAGAAAAGGAAGATTATGGGCTTTGATGGGAATTTCTGGTGGAAATATTTTCTAGATCAGCCTTGAAGCTCGAGTTGCACTTGTAAATCTGGCGCGCATCAGGGGTTGAATGATGTACTTGGTTGACATCATGTGGGTGTATGTGAGGGAACTTGAATGAGTCCTGGTATCCTGTAATCTTTAGTTGGTAGTATAATTGCATGAAAATTACATTTTAGACAGGTTAATGATGCATCAAGGTAGGCAGATGTCTTATCTCTTAGCTCTCCTACTTCTGGAGAAACTTGTATTCCAGTTTTGTGGTCTTTTAGGATTGCACTTTTTTTAGTGTTTTATCATTTGTAACTGTATCTACAGCGCGGAAGGCATTCCCAGAGGTTTTTGGTTATTGTATTTCCATTTTATTTTGATTTGTTATGTTCTTAAAAATTGTTCTTGAAGGAGAAAACCAACATTATATGCGTGGGTCCGTTTGGATATAGCTTATTGATGCTGAAAGTTGTTAAAAACTAATTATTGCTGAAAACACTATAGCAAAATAATTTTTAAATGTATAAATACTACGTGAGACTTAATTTTTTATTTTTTTAATGCATGAACAGTATTGTTACAGTACGTAAACAGTGCGCTATAGTGCGTAAACAGTAGTAATTGTCTCTTGCATAGTGATTTTACTGTTCATGTGTTGAAAAAAAAAAAAAAAAAAGTGTTATCCAAACACATACTGTGTGTGTGGGTGTGTGTGATTAGGACAGGACATTTTTTTAAGAACAAAACACAAAATTTGTTTTGATTCACAATCATTATAATTTTTTTTTTTTTTTGGCTTCAAAAAATCATTTCATTCAATTTCAATCGCAATTACTACGTCCATTTTTGCGACCCATGGTCCACGCCCTATCCAAAACCCCTCTGACCCAACTTCCCGGTACTTTCATTTCTCTCCAGTCTCCCCTCACCCACCTCTGCAACACTACAATGCCTAAAGGGAAACTGCGAAATGAATGGAATGAAATACTACAATGCCTAAGGGGAAACTGCGAAATTGAATGGAATGAAATGAGAAATAATTATTAGGAAATAGTATACATATATTTCATTGTATGAGAATTTTGTCGTTTCCCCCTCATTAATTGAGAGAAAGTAATCAAATTATACTTTTATCCTTGTACTTTTAAATCCAAATGTAAAGCCTCCATAAACACGAAAGGAGGGTGATCATAGGCAATAAAAGATTCTGGTTGCCTAAAACGAATTCTGGCAAGGGCATCAGCAGCCTCTAACTTCCCTCTAGCAGTGCCGGAGGTCGGCTTCGTTAAAAACTTGGACAATGGCCTTGCAATCAGCCACAATAGACTGGGCTAGTAACATTGGTAGCAGATACAAAGGACAATGACTTCAAAATCATCAGCATTGACAATGACCATAATGGTAAAAGTATATACTTATTTACTTTCATCTCCTTTTATAAATTCCCTTACACATACAAAATTGAATATATCATCTCATTTCATTCTTCAATAATTTATTCATTCTATTCTTCTATGAAGATATTGTCTCAAAATTGCACATATTTTAGGATTCACTGAACACAAACTGCTGTGTTTCAATTAAAATTGTGTTTTTTTAAAACACAAGTTCAAAATTTCACAACTTTAAAATGATTTTACAAAAAGTGTAAGACAGTGTGCAACATGAAATGTGTAAAAAGATTTATTTATTTATTTTTTTTACAAGATAGAATTCTACTCTAGCCTAATTTAAGTGTATATGTGTGTGAATTTCCTTCTTGGAGGCTTGAACCTCGGCCCTTGCCCCCACACACTCCACAAGCACTTATACTTGTGAACTGACCATCGCATTAAGAATCTGCGGTGGTAAAAAGTTTTTTTATTTTTTTATTTTAGGAACTATGTAAAAAGATTTTATTTTTTGGGTGTAAAAAGATTTAGTATTAGTTTTTAGGTAAAGAAGAATCGAACACATTATTTTCTCAAAAACAGGAGCTATTTTGTCAAAAACAAGAGCCGTTACCGAACTTCAAACTTGCTCTACCTCTTAAACAAGAACAATGCTAAGATCACAATATAATACACAACTTTGCCATAATTCACCCATGCGGTGAATTGTGAGTGGAGTTATAGACTTATTAATTTTTTTTCATCACTTATAAGTCACAACTTGTTACGTGAGGGTTGCGTTAAAAGTGGTGTATTTTATACAATTTTTTCGTCGGCAAAAAAATCTGTGTGTCTCAAACTTTGTTGATGCAGTTCGATTATTCAATTGAAAAAAAAAGAAAAGAAGGTTCACTTTTCAATAGAAAGTGGAAACTGACGTGTCCACAACGACAAAGCCCTCACATGGCTCATGGTCTTCCCGGACTTGGTGGCGCTGATAGTCATAGTACCGTAGTGGCAAGTTCGTTACTAGTGCATTTTGTTTCCTTCAGTTAAAGTTTCATTTCCGTATCTCTCTCTCTCTCTCTCCCATTAACTCAGCACCGGCTTCATAAATAAACTAAACAAAACAAACCCATCACAAACTTCATTTCATTCTTCTCCATAATACAACAATGAAGGTTCTCTCTCTTTTCACTTCTCTCTCTATGTTTTTTTTTTTTTTTTTTGTTCATATGCATTGTTGCTAAGCAGTTTGTTTTTGTTTCACAGGTATTCCAAGTTGGACTATGCTCAATTTGGCTATCTGGGTTTGTGTTGATTGCTCTCTCCCTCTATGTTACTCAGAGGTTACCTTCTCTCAATGATCGGATCAAAGTGTCAAAACTCAATCTTGGTGATCTGGGAAAACCCAGAATTACCATTTTCTCAGCTCCTAGCCCATTTAATGGCTCTGTTGGGGCTAGGCAGAGTCTAGCTATTCGGTCATGGCTTGCTGTGTCCCCACAAATTACTGTTGTTCTCTTCAGCCAACACCCTTCTGTTGTTTCCTTCGCTGGTGATTTCGGTTCACGGGTTTTGGTTGAACCCAACATTGATTTCACGTAAGCAAATGAGTTAGTTTTTGATTTCTTTATCCATCAAGTTGATTGACTGCATTAATTTGAAGGCAATTGCTATATGTATAGAGCTTCAATTTGGTATCTTGTGCTGGGCTTCAGAACAACTAGATGAGTTTATATATGGATGTAGTTTCCTCTAGTTGCTAACATAGCAGACTGCTATCTGACTGGGAACAGTATAGTGTTAAAATGATGGTGATTAAATTAACTACATCCTAACCGCTTAAGTTTTTGGGACAATCTGTAATTTGTTCTAGTATTATAAATGATTACATTTACCAATTCTTAACAGCTTACACTTCTAGGATAATTGGTATTTTATAAACGGGAAAGTAATTTGTTTTCCAGCACAAGATTTTGGATACCTTTTTTTTTCTTTTTGTCAATGAATATAGAAGTTGATATTATGTACATCAGAAGATTCAAGATAAGATAAAAAGCCTTTATGTTTTCTGTAATTCCTGGTGGAAATGGTATTAGACATGTGCTTGACACAGATAGTCTGCTGTGGTTGCTTTAGGTTGTTTCTAAGGTTTCATTAAAGACAAAGCAGGCACAGCATTAATCTGTGGTCCAAATATGGGTAAACAAATATCTTTGATAGAAATTTCAGCATTAGGATCTACATTCAAAGACCCTAGTATATACATAAAACAATTTGGCGTTGATATAAGGATAAACAAATATGGGTATATAAGAATACTAGGGCAAAGTAGTCCATGAGAAGATGTCTGCAGGTAGCATGTTTAAAATAAACTTGATTTTGTTCAATATTATGACATTACTATAGAGTTATAATTTTAAAAGCCTGTTGGTGCTCAGATTCTATTGCACAATTAGTTTAACCTTGTGTCATTTTGAACTAAAATTCCCACCTGTTATGTAATCCACATACCAGAAAATTTTTTTTCTACAAATATATATTGTTTTAGGAAAGATTATGTTATTGATTTAATTTGATTTCAAATACATGAAATGTCTACAAACAATATATCCTGTGAGCAAGTCTACCAGACGTATGAACTGAATGTCCAGATGCTTATATTATACAATCTTATAGACAATAATGAACAGCATCCTATGAGATTTTCTTTACAAAAAACATTTTTTTATTATTATTTTTTATTTTTATAATTAAACTTTACAAAAACATTTTAAAGAAGATATGATAGATAATGGTTATGATTTTGTACTCTTGCATGTTAGTGAACTGTTTCTTGCCTTATTTAGAAGGAAAAACGTTGAATACAATGCCTTATGATCTACCTATATGTGTCTAGGTTTCTTGGTACTCCATTCTTCCATTCCATGATAATGGTTATGATTTTGTACTCTTGCATGTTAGTGAACTGTTTCTTGCCTTATTTTGAAGGAAAAACGTTGAATACATTGCCTTATGATCTGCCTGTATGTATCTAGGTTTCTTGGTACTCCATTCTTCCATTCCATGATAGCAAGATCACGGTCATTCGCATCAGATATTTTTGTTCTCATCGATCCTGAGACCATTCTTCTCAATGACTTCATTTCCACTCTTAACTATGCTTATGAACTTGACCGTGATTGGCTCCTAGTTGCTTCTTCACGAAATATTTCCCACTTCCCATTCTACTTGGATGAGGCTGGGAAACGTTGGCGAAGAGGGGATGGCAAGTGGATGAGAACCCAGAAGGTACAAAAAAGCCTGTTCCAGATTGAAAGTTGCTGGGCCATATGAGACAACTCCATTTAATTTTACTCTGTTCATTCAGTTGCAGGAGATACTATGTCAAAGTTGGCAGTGGAATCATTGTAAAGGGAGAATGCTTATGGCATGGAACAGCGGGGATTTGCCCTTACATACTGGAGTTCTTCCTCCTTTCTTGTATGGGAAAGGGATTCACAACAATTGGCTTATTAATGAGGCCATGTCATCTGATTTCAGGTTTGTGTTTGACTCCAGTTGGACCATCTCAAGTTTCCACCTATATGATCCAGAGCCTTGGTCTAGTGGAGTAGTCGGAAATTCCAAAGTTTCAGGTATTGAGATGAGAAGCTGGGAGAATGTTGGAAATTCCCATATTGGGGCACTGTATGGATCCTCGTTGTATCATGAAGCTAATTATTCTAGCCTTGTAAAACTATTGAAGTGTGACAGAAAATATATTTTCTTCAACCCAACGGAAAACTTTGTTTATCCATATGGATACCAGAGTTCATTCAGATTATGGAAGGAAAGGATCTTGCATCCCTGGAGGAAAAGGAGGATCATGGCTTGCATTGATGGTATTAATTCACTGGAAAAAATACCGGATTGCCCTCTGAAGGATCATATGAAGCTCTCAACACCATTAGAATTTTCATTCTCCTTGGAGTCGCTCCTTCCTTTTATTGCAGACAAGAACAAGACAATTGTTCTTGCAGTTGCTGGATATAGTTACAAGGACATGTTAATGAGTTGGGTGTGCAGGTTACGCCGCCTCATGATTACAAATTTTATGATTTGTGCTCTTGACCAGGAAACCTATCAGTTCTCTGTCTTGCAGGTATTTCTGCTTCACTGCTGTTCTTTTTATTTATTTATTTATGCACTTTTTTGATAATTAAATTTAATTATTTTGCTAATTGACTTTCTTTTTTATCTAACCAACTTCTTTTGTTGCACGTGTTTATGTACATGCATATGCACATGCAAATAAAATAAGGAATCTAGTGTATTCATCAAGTAGAGTGAGTTTGGTTAACAACACATTGCAGCCAAGTCTGGGGAAACTTGTGTATTATATTACTATGAGCACTCTGCTTGATCTCACATCTTGAAGCTTGTTTGTGTTGTTGGGGCTTGGGACTAATCTCCATTTGTTTTCATATTTTTAATAGAATCTGATGTTTGTAATCATTGCTAAAGCTGTTCTTACTTTAGTGCTGTATCTTCACGTAGTAATTGCTCTTCTTTTTTTGGTTGGGGGGGAGGTGGTTGGGGGGGGGGGGGGGGGGGGGGAATAGCTTCTAATGGGTCCAAATGGAATAGCTGAGTTGTGCCTTGCATTCCATCATGCTGTTGGAAGATTGCCCCTAAGGTGTGTGAAATCTAAATTTACATACTTTGTATTTACTGATAGGGCCTGCCAGTTTTCAAGGATCCATTAGCTCCCAGTAACATCAGCTTCAATGATTGCCACTTCGGAACAAAATGCTTTCAAAGGGTGACCAAAGTGAAGTCCAGAATGGTTTTGACGATACTGAAGCTTGGTTACAATGTACTGCTTAGTGATGTGGATGTATATTGGTTTGAAAATCCATTGCCATTGCTTTACACTTTTGGCCCTGCTTTTCTTGTGGCACAGTCAGATGAATACAAAACAACAGGTATACTCTAAGCATCTCAAACTTAAAATAATCACTCCTTTTCTAATGGGTAAAAGGTACAGAATACAAATATACTGTTAAGGGAGGAAAATAATAATTGATTGGATAACTTGAATATCTGGTTGACATTGGTGTGATCACTTACAAATCAAATTTCTTATTTTTTTTCTTCTATTGTTTGGTAGGTTTACAGAAATAAATGGAGGTTTTTTTATTTATTTATTTTTATTTTTATTCTTCATAGTCTGAAATATTTTTTATTGGGATCACTTTTTAGTGATTCTTCCATTATGAGGATTAATTTATATTCAGTGTGACATGCTCATCCCTCTTTGCTAATATGCAGGACCAATAAACTTACCTAGGCGCTTAAACTCTGGTTTCTACTTTGCTCGTTGTGACAATTCAACAATTGCTGCTATGGAGAGGGTGGTGAAGCATGCAGCAACTTCTGGCCTCTCTGAGCAGCCAAGCTTCTATGACACGTTATGCGGGGAAGGTGGATCCTATCGTGTGGGTGACAATAGATGTGTGGAACCTGAAACAAATCTGACTGTTTATTTTTTGGACAGAGACCTCTTCCCCAATGGTGCTTACCTAGATCTGTGGAGGAAGAAAAATGTTAAAGCTGCCTGTGTGAAGAAGGGTTGTCTTGTTCTCCACAACAATTGGATTAGTGGGAGACTGAAGAAGCTGGAACGCCAGGTATTGTCAGGCTTATGGGATTATGAGTCTGGTACAAGGATGTGCTTGCAAAGTTGGCACAATTTCAAATTGACAAGCTAATGGGGCCTAGGTGATGCTTTATCATCCTTTATACAAGGCTCACTTTTGGTTTTCACTTCCAAGAAGAGACAAAAATTACTCCAAGAAGAGATACAGATAAAGCCGTTCCTTCTTCCATGTTTTTGACTTTGCTGAGCCTTGGTTTCATCACTGCTGCCTATTGGAAATTATTAATTATAAGAGCCGGCCATGAAAAATAAAATATAATATACATTTGTCAATGCTCATTGGTGTTAGTATACCTCTGGCAAATAAAAGTGCTCCGTATTCCCTGCCAGCGGAATATAATGAAACATTTGGATATATGACATTTGATTGCTGGCTATGATGAAGGGGTGTATTCAGTTGCTGGGGATGGGTCACAACAGAGAAACTAGAAGGAAGAAATACTTGGAAGGAGCTTCCAAGGACACAGAATTTAGAAGAATATTGGTAGTTTCCATATCATTGGACATTAGCCTACAATCAAAGAATATTTTTGTGAGGATAGTTCATGCAGGTGGGCGAGAGGAACGGTATCAAGATGTGGTTCCTGCATCTCGATTGATGGAAAAATATCCTGGGATGTTTGTTGCCAGGACAGAAGTTTTCACAAATCCACATAAGTCCCTCTTACACCCAGAGGAGAATCTCTTGCCTGGTCAGAAATATTATATAATCCCATCCAGGACCGTACAGAAACTGAAGCATAGATACCCAGAGAAGGCCTAAGTCAAAGAAATTTCCGAAGAAGAAGAGTGGGATTCAAAGATCATCATTGATGCAGGTGAAGTAAGTATGGAGGAATCTGTTTGTTCCGCAAAAGAATTTTATCTCTCCAGGGAGAGGTGGTCAAAATGTTCAAAGAAAAAAGGTATAAGAAATAAAACACCTTTTGTACCCCCCCTCCCAAAGGCAAAATCATTCAGAGGATTTCCTTGGGAGCCCAGCCTAACTTCTGTACAGGAGCTCTCTCCATGACTTGGTTCTATGAGATGCTTCTCCACATGTGGTACGTGGTCTTTCCAAGCAAGTGAATTGCTAATATAAATGTGTTGATTGCATGGAGAAGGTTATGAGAGCTTTTATATGTGCTTTGTGTACGTAAGGAGTCTCCTCTTTTGAATAAAATTCTGATTATTTATACAGATTTTTTAAAAAATGCATGGAGAAACCTGAGAGGGAAATGTACTCACTATGATGAATTGAAAGTTCACTATTTTCAGTGCTATAATATGCTTTAAGGTGCTGTACCCTAGATTATAGGACTCATCAGTATATTTCTAAACTCTTTATTTATTTATTTATAATATTTATTACTATATTTCTAGACACTACGGATAAATTTTGTCAAAATCTTCTGGTATCCCAAAATTTCACTGGATCTCTAAGTGTTTATTCTTTTTCTTTTTGTTTGATTTTCCTCTATTTGGTTTCATTTTGTTCCTATGATAGTTCTTATATAACGCATGTTACTAGTGTTATTCCTTGTCTACTTATTCTGCTTGTCCCAAAAAATATAAAATGGAGTGTTTAACAAAAATTGTTATATAGTGAAATTCATCATTTCCTAATAACTTAAACTTTTGAGATTGTGGTATTTTATCATAGTATTAAAGTAGGAGCTTAAATTTTTGGACCAAGAGGTAGTTTATCTAGTAAAATTAAATTTCTGCCTAGGATGAAAGCCTTGTGGCTATGGCTTGGCTAGTTGGCTTCCTAGTGTACTAGCTTCTACTAACTAGCTCATCTCATTTAGGAATTGTTCTCTTGTACCATAGTTTGAAATATGGTCCTGCAGCATGGCTCCAAGGTTGCCTATATTAATTTATCTGAGTTCAAGAAACGTAAAAGTAGTCCAAATATACGGAAATTTTGTTAAGAATTTAGATCATTATTTAATACCAAGCTTTACTGGATTTTAATGACATGCAGTTTAAAGATGCTTAGCAACAGTGATCACAATGGTTTCTCTTTGTGAATAAAGTAGGGTTTTAGCAATGATAACATTGTTGAGATAGTACTTATTTAACTGCTCCCAGTGGCTTCAAAATAAAACTTCAAAAACTACATTCTTAGCTCTACTGGCCATTGAACCCGCTTGCTCTGCACCGTTTATAGAGCATGAGCTAGCTGAAATCAACTTGTAGTTTAGAGATTACTACTGTCTCTGATAACAACAATTATCCTCAAAGCACCATACTGCTGCTGAAACCCTTTATGTGGCTAGGTCATAGTTGTACATAAGTCGAAGAGAAAACAAAGAGGATTATCTAAACAGGAATGAATGAAACTTAGACGCTGTCTGACAGTCATTCCTCTTGACTTTAACCAGTATTTGGAGGCTAAAACAGAAATGAATAGATACCTCATCTTACCTATCAGATACTTGAACACATTCCTTGCTAGATTGATAACATACCATGTAACATTTATGGATGTCTTATCTTCTTAGTCCTTAATTTCCAACATATGTAATGTTTCGAATGACAATTTTAGACAGTTATAGCTATTATATATTGGTAGCTTTCATATATATGTGTGTGTGTGTGTGTGTGTGTGTGGTCCTTCAAAAGGTGCTCGACATATAGGTATATCACACAGTGTAGGATATGAAGAACAGTTTTTGAACACATTATGCAAGAAAACCAAATTTGTTACTCAGTTCCAAATATATAGCGACACTTGACTTCCATATGGAGGAAAGCATGTTAGCTCAGACAAGGACATTATTCTACAAATCACTGGAAAAAAAAGTTTTTGTAATTTAATTAATCACAAAGGTAGCTTAAAATCTTTTGAATGTATGCTCACAAAATATAAGACAAAAGCTTGGTCAAGATCCATGTATAAAGAACAGAAAGAATAGCACCAACTGGAATTGTCACAGCCCAAGAAACCACAATCTCCCTCACTGTTTCCGCTCTAACACTGTTAAGTCCTCTTGCAAACCCCACCCCCATGACTGCACCCACTAGAGTATGGGTTGCTGAGATGGGTAGTCCCAGCTTTGATGCAAATAGAACCACAGAGGCTGCAGCAAACTCCGCTGCAAATCCCCTAGTTGGTGTGAGTTCTGTTATTTTCTTCCCAATTGTTGCAATTACTCTATACCCCCATATTGCAAGCCCTGCAACAATACCAAATCCTCCCCATGCAAGAACATCAAGTGGAATAACAATCTCAGTTCCACTGGCACCTCCTTGAAGTATGGATAATGCAGCAGCCAGAGGACCTATTGCATTGGAGACATCATTTCCTCCATGGGCAAATGACATGAAGCAGGCTGATAGTACCTGCATGTACCCAAAGACCCCATATACTATCTCTAGCTGGGTACCCTTTGGACCTGCAATATCAGAGAGAAACCCTATATTTTTGCTGGGGACGGTTCCCTCTTTTGGCTCTGCTAGTGATGTAGTAGGCTGAAGAAGGAGATGACCTAGCTGTTTTCGGATAATCCTATTTACAAGGACCGCCCCAGCAGTTCCAAAGGCTAAAGCCTGAGTCGTTGCCAAAGGCAAGCTCTTGCTAAGAGGGAAGGCTGCAAAAGAGATTCCAGTTACACCAGCAAACACAGCAACTGGTGCAGCTGCAGCTGCGGCTTGTCCTGGATTTGGAGCACTGTACACAAACTGGAAAAGAAATTAGGATTGTAAGAATGTAATTATTTTGTCAACAACTCATGTTTTAATGCAAGCTAATAGCTGCTTATACATACTTTATGATTAAGGAGTAGCTTCTTTATGTTTGGCTTGTGCTGCTTGTTGAAAGTTATAACGAGGAAGAATAAGGTACAACAAGTCACCCACAATGCTTATGGATTATGATTTTTTTTAGGAGTCTTAAGATTCAAGCCTCTTGTCATTTGATATATAATTTTTTTGTTGTTGACAAAGTATCTCCATACAATGCCTAAAATGACTCCAGGTTTCAAAGTCAGCAAACTAAGAAGCAGGATTTATGCTTCCTTACAGAAGCGCTGTAAGCAGGTTAGTCAAGGTAAATCCACATAGGGTGTAAGGAAGTGAGCTTTCTTATTATCTAAGTCCCAGAGATTGAGAACATACCCTACGGATGCATTTGTAGACAAGAAATGACACCAGTGCTCCCATTAGCGGTGAGATCACCCATGAAGAAATCACCCTTGCCAGTGAACTCCAGAAAACGGCACCAACTCCTCCATATGTGAGTCCAAATCCGACCATTGATCCTACTATACAATGTGTGGTAGAGACCGGCCATCCGTAATATGATGCAACCTGCATAACACCCGACAAATAATTATAAATCAAAGACTAGAGTTCAACTGTAAAACTAAAGAGAAGTCGTATTTAGCATATCCCATGTGACCTGACAAGCAAGTACACCTAAGAGCAAATTTTCTAATTTAGAGAAGTCTCTATGTTGATCTGGTGAGTAATGCTGAAATGAACAAATTTTATAATGTTTTGTGAGTCAGGAAGCGATTGACTATTACTGCAGTTCCAATAACTATTTATCATGAAATTTTAGGATGTTCTCCTCCTTCGGTACCATTAGTTCTGGATGTTCTATGGAAAAGGAACTATAGAATGGAAATACAAGTTTAATATAGAATTTAGTAGAATGTTATTCAAAGCCGGAGTCTCTGGTACAAATGCCAGTGTTGAATGTTGAAAATTATATTCTACTTTCATAAAGTTCAAAGATATATTTATATATATATATATATATATTTTTTTTTTCCATTTCTTAAAGATAACATACATGCAGCTTTGGAGAAATCAATCTGCAATTCATATCCAAAATAGTGACTTGCAAGGCCACGATGAGATTATGAAACTCCTAGTTCCCTTGGAGGAATTTTGAATAGGGACATATCTTGCTAAGAAAAACATGCTGTACTAAGCAACTTGTTTAGATCATTTAACCAAATTTCATTGTTATTCCCGTCTGTCTTCAGATGTAGATCTCAAGGAATTTTTCATGCTGATGATTTCAAGGGAGGAAAAATGCATCTTAGTATCAGGATGCTCCTTTCTATGGTCTTTGCCTATAAATATTAAATAGTATACTAAAAATAAATGCAAATGCCCTCAGATGAAAGAAATGTAAACTATTTTAGTCTGTTACTAGAGAAACTTTATATTCTAAAGATCCAAATATCTTTAAAAGGTAGATACATTTTTTTTTTAATGGAAATTGAAAGGAAATGCTCATTTAAGGAATTTCAGACATAGCTGGAAGACTAGCACCACATATTACCTTCACTATAATAAACTCCTGTGCGCACACATATAAATAGACACGAATTCCTAGTAGTTCAACTACTGTGTTTAATCCCATGGAGAACAGTTTTATATAACAAAATATTCTTAGTCAGGCATAGTTTTTGTTCCCATTTAGATCTGTGCCATATTCACAAAGACTTATTGATATTATATTATTATATTCACTTTCTGTCTCGTTGAGTGATTAGTTAAATTAAGTTAAGAGCAAACGAAATGGCCTAAAACAGAGTCAACCTAACCAAACTGTGAATAAGTATCTAACGATTAACATAAACAACAACAATCTAGGGAATTGTAATGAAAAAAATACTAAAATATGATAGAATTTCAACCACCTAATACTATATATCATACTAATTTGAACAAGATACTAATATGATATAGCATGATTGCACGTGTGCAGGCACTTTTAATGATTTCTACAAATATATTCTGATTACTAGGATAAAATTTAGGTTTATACATTAGATTTTTCAATTAAATTCAAATATAGTTGCATTGACCAATGAAACATGAAAAGTATTGCATTTTCAATAACAATTAAATTCAATGTAGTTATGTGTTTACAATCATATACTGTAGACATTAGACTCCCATAATCGTTTATAAGCATTTATAGCCTGAAAATATAGTATTGGATTAACTTAATTTCCATTGCCATGTTTGGTTGGTGATAGCCGTGTATCATCCCAGAAAGAAAGTAATTAACAACCAACAGAACTTCAAAACTAAATTGCAAAACATCGTAACATACTTTAAAAAACCACAATATATATCGATGTACCTGTAACCAAGTACCAGCAGCAGCCAAAGAAGACAGCAAGCCAGCGAAAAGCAGAGTATCCTTTCCTTGAAACATAGTAGCAACAAGAATTCCTTTCTGCATTGTACTTGTCACATGTGTGCCCATCAACAATGCCCCAGAGAATTCCAACACCGCAGCTGTCAACACAGCCTGCCGAAGTGTCAATGCCCCTGAACCCACCGAGGTCCCCATAGCATTGGCCACATCATTGGCTCCAATGTTCCAAGCCATGTAAAACCCAGATAGCAGAGTTGCATAGGATAACAGCTTGGTCTTCAGGGACAAACCCTGCCCCAGAGACTTCATGAATAGTGGAAGACTTAGAGCCATAAATGCTATGCATATAGCTATAGCAGAAGCAGTGCTTGAAGATATATGAAAGGCCTGAGCCATTCCAGGCAAGTCATCCTCATCTTCCTTTGTACTTTTCGCAACTTCATGACGATGTTCGTTAACTTTGATTTCTTCTTTTTGTTCTTCTTCTCCTTCAGCTTCAGCAAAAGACGATATGCTTGCAAAAGGGTGTATGAATTTAGAGTTTTTTAGCCTCAAGGTGGGAAAACAAGACTTGGGTGATAGTACTTGAGGTTTGAGAAATAAAGTCTCCCTCTTGGGGAGTTGGGTTTCATTGGGAACCAAGAGAGACCGATGTTTGGGAAGGTAGAGATGAGAATTATGCAGAAATAATGCTGCTGCTCCAGATGTAGTACTGTTTCTGGTTGAAGATAAGCAATAAGAGGGAGTCATTTCTCAAAAGATAAGTGGATGAGACAGTGGAATATTATGGAAGGTTTTATTATTCGGGTAGATTCTTGGCCATGGAGTTTGGTAAAGGGTTAGGTGGTGGAATAGGAATGGAGGACTGTACATTTTGAATTGGATTTCTTTCTTTTTTCCATTTTGATTCTCTTTGTGTGTGTGTGTGGAATGGGAGGTAGAAGTGAGTAGATTTGGCTGCTTGCTTTTGGTCGATTAGAACGAGTGGTGGTTGTTTTTCTTGAGAGCCTCTCAACCAATCACCACCACAATCCACACGTCCATATTCTGAAAAATTATAAAAGAAAATTGAGAACTGGATACTAGTCTATTAGATACCATATCCACTAGAGAAAAAAAAAAAAAAAAAAAACTGCTTTATCCATAGTTACGTACATACTATTTAAAATTAAGTGATTAATTGATTATTAATTAAAAGTTAAGAAAGTAAGATGATTTGTATGAAAATATACTTTATATAGGTGTTTAAGCATGGTATAACTTTTGAGAGGAATTAAGGTTCGAATCTCTCCTCTCTACTTAGAGTAACAATTAATTTATAAAAATATAAAATAAAACTTTTGAGAAAAAAAGAACCAAAAAAAAAAAAAAAAAAGCATGTGAACTGTGGGTGAGAAAGCCCGACGTCACAAAATGGGCCTGAGGCCCAGTTCAAATACGACTCAATGTCCGAAGAGATTAAATGTATCAATGCTCAGCCATCCTGCGGAAGCACAGCCCGTTGATAAAAAAACTTGGTCCGAAGACAACCCAATATGGCCGAAGAGATCCTACTTGAGGGAGCAGCCCAGAGCTTGATCGGGTAGCCGAGCTGAAGATCTCCCTCCCAGGACAGAATTTCGAACACGTCTGACTGCGTAGCTATCACAAAATGTCTAGCCAAAAAAGCTGTCACCGCCACATTTAATGCATTACAGCAACTTTCCTGGCCGCATTTATGTGGAGAAGACACCTGAACAGTGCGTCTTCACCCACCACCACTCACTGCAGGTTAAAGCAGACGGCTGATGTGACTAGTACTCAAGTGGGTGTCTGGATGGAGGACAAGTGTGCGGTGGAGATGGGAAAAGGGGGTCTATATAATGGAAGCAAGTCTCGCAGAGTGTGAGGAGGAAGAAATTGTATTTGACTGAGCATTTAAATAAAAACAGACTCTTCGGACTACAGGGGTTCATCTCGTAAAAGAACTTGACTCAATCTGTCTTTGTTATTAGTTTTTGTTCATCTGGACCGTTGCTAAATCCACCATTAGCCCATTTGTTTGGCCCATTCTCTACAAATTTATTGTGGGAAATTTGGAGGGCTCATCATATAAAAGTCTTGGTGCCTAGCCCAACAAATTTTGACCCTACAATTGGCGCCGTCTGTGGGAAACAGCTGGAGCAAAGGTGGAAGCAACACCTCGGAAGATGGCCGAACCAAGGCAACGACCAGCTGAATCCAGGTCGTCTAAGAACACCGATCCCTTTCTTCGTCTGGAGCGAAGGCAGAATCGTGAGGAAAGTGTGCACACCGCACGTAACGACCAAAACCAGTCGCATGGGGAGAGCCACATGTCTCATGCAGAGAAGAACGAAGGCATGCAAAGAGAAATAGACAGGCTCAAAAGGGAGTTGCGCCATGCAAAGAGGAAGCGTAGCCCCTCGTATTCTGATGAAGACCTTGAGGACGAAGGAGATGCTGGCTACAAACAGAAGCATCGGACACCGGCCAACGAATCCTTTACCTATGAAGAACTGCGTCATGATGGGAGGGGCTTTCAGGATCCCTTACTGAGGGGCGCAGGGAACGATGCCATGAGCAAAGCTCTAGATCAGATCTCCCGGTCTCCTTTTACACGAAATATCGAGGGTGCCAGACTTCCCAAACGTTTCCACCAACCCACATTCACCATCTACAATGGCAGAACCGACCCAGTGGAACACGTGAGTCATTTCAACCAGCGAATGGCAGTTCACTCCAGGGACGAGGCCCTGATGTGCAAAGTTTTTCCATCCAGTTTGGGACCAATAGCCATGAGATGGTTCGACAGTCTGAAGGCAAACACTATTAGCTCTTTCCAAGGGCTAACCCAAGCCTTTGGGTCTCGTTTCGTCACTTGCCGTAGGGTGCCCCAGTCCGTGGCCTCGCTGTTGTCTGTCAGCATGAAAGGGAACGAGACACTGAAGTCATATTCAGATAGATTCTGGGAAACATACAATGAGGTAGAGGAAGACTGTGAATCGATGGCTGTTAGCTCTTTTAAACTAGGCCTCCCCACTGAACATCCCTTGAGAACGTCTTTGATGCGCAAGCCTGCCACCAGCATACGCCAGTTGATGGACAGGATTGACAAGTACAAAAGAGTTGAGGAGGATCAGCAGCAGAGTAAGGGAAAGGAGAAGGTTATCCCTCAGGAGGGGAGGGATTTCAGGTCGGACAGACAGAATCACAATAGGCCGAGGAAGGACTGGGCCGGGCAAAGCACAGCGAACTTTCAGACGGTCAACGCAGTTTTTCGGGAACCAGTGCACCAAGTCCTGGATAAGATAAAAAACGAACCATTCTTCAAAAGGCCGAACAAGATGGTGGGAAACCCTGAAAGGCGCAACCACAATTTTTACTGTCATTATCACCTGGACCACGGCCACACCACTGAGGACTGCAGGAGCCTGTGGGATCATTTGGACCAGCTGGTTGGAGAGGGCAGGTTGAAGCACCTCCTACACCCCTCATATGGCCAAGGAAATCAAACCAGCACGGGGCCCAGAAGGGGTGATTTCGTAAAACCTCCTTTGGGAACGATCAATGTCATTTTTGCCGCACCAGGAAGGACAGGGTCTTGCCCATCTAGGATATTGTCAGTCGCTCGGATACCCTCGAATAAGGTTAACAGAGAGCCGAAGAGGTCTAGGACAGACGTCCCGGTCTTGGGTTTTTCGGAGGAAGACAAAATAGGAACAATACAGCCGCATGATGATGCACTGGTAGTCACCCTGAGAATAGGAGGATACGACGTCAAAAGGGTGATGGTGGATGAGGGGAGCGCTGCAGAAATAATGTATCCAGATCTATATAGGGGGCTGAACTTGTCCCCCGAAGACTTGACTCCATACAATTCACCTTTAGTCAGTTTCGATGGAAACGTAATCGTGCCGAAGGGGCAGATTAGACTGCCCGTGCAAACCGGTGCTGAGATTGTGGAGGTAGATTTCATAGTGGTGGATGCCTACTCACCCTACACCGCCATTGTAGGCAGACCTTGGCTTCATACCCTTGGGGCTGTGTCTTCCACCCTACACCAGAAGGTTAAGTACCCCTCTGAGGGGGTAGTTGAAGAAATTCGAGGGGATCAGGCTATGTCCAGGCAATGTCTAGTGGCAGCCATCCAGCACGAACGGCATGCCGAGCCCTCAAATGGTGACAAGGGAAGTTTATAGCAATTAAGGTCTTCGGCGACGGAAACCGGAACCTCGGCCGGAGAAGCAGAGTGCGAAAGCTTGACAAGAATAGTTGTTGATAATAATCCAGAGAAGTTCTTTCAGGTCGGATCTATGCTGCCTCCTCAGGAGAAGGGGGAGTTGATAGAGTTCCTCAGGGGGAACATTGATGTATTTGCATGGGATCCTGCGGAGGCCCCGGGGGTAAGCCCAGATTTCATTTGCCACCATCTAAACGTAGATCCCACCATCATCCCCAAGAAACAACCGCTCCGGCGGCCATCGAAGGAACACGCAGATGCAATCAGGGAAGAGGTAACGAAGCTCAAGCAGGCAGGGGCTATCAAGGAAATTTTTTACCCCGAATGGCTGGCCAACACAGTGGTGGTAAAAAAGAAAAGTGGGAAATGGCGGGTGTGCGTGGACTTCACTGATCTCAATAGAGCTTGTCCCAAGGATCCGTTTCCCATGCCGAAGATAGATCAACTAGTTGACGCTACCGTTGGGCACCCTCGGATGAGTTTCTTGGACGCCTTTCAAGGCTATCATCAGATACCTCTGGCACTAGCCGACCAGAGCAAAACGGCTTTCGTAACCCCTATAGGAAATTACCACTACAAGGTAATGCCGTTTGGCTTGAAGAATGCTGGAGCTACCTATCAGAGAATGATGACCAGGATGTTTGAACCACAGCTGGGCAAAAGCGTGGAGGTTTATATCGACGACATGGTGGTTAAAAGTAAGGTTATCACGGAACATATTGGGGACCTTCGGGACATCTTCGAGATTCTGAGGCGACACAGACTACGCTTGAATGCCTCCAAATGTTCGTTTGGCGTGGGGTCGGGCAAGTTCCTGGGGTATATGGTCACCCATAGGGGAATCGAAGTTAACCCCGACCAGATAAAGGCCATCAACGACTTGCAAGCCCCTCGGAACCCCAAGGAGATCCAGAAGCTGACTGGGATGACCGCTGCCCTCAACAGATTCATTTCCAGATCAGCCGATAGGTGTAGGCCTTTTTTCTCGTTAATCAATAAGTGGAAGGATTTCAAGTGGACGGAGGAATGTGCCGTTGCTTTCCAGCAACTTAAGGACTACTTGGCTAGACCTCCCATCATGTCCAGCCCCGAGCCAGATGAAATCCTGTTCGCCTACATCGCTGTGGCTCCTAGTGCCGTTAGCTTGGTGCTGATCCGAACAGACTGTGGCGTGCAGAAACCCGTCTATTATGTGAGCAAATCGCTGCAGGAAGCTGAGACTCGTTATTTGCCCCTAGAGAAGGCGCCCAAACCCATGCGCACACGTGCAGAATCAAAAATCCAGTGCCTCCACTTGTCAAAGGGTCAAAACCCCACTTTTTCTCTTCAGATGCGAGGTAAAAAGTGAAATTTTGAGGGGCTATTGTGGGTGAGAAAGCCCGACGTCACAAAATGGGCCTGAGGCCCAGTTCAAATACGACTCAATGTCCGAAGAGATTAAATGTATCAATGCTCAGCCATCCTGCGGAAGCACAGCCCGTTGATAAAAAAACTTGGTCCGAAGACAACCCAATATGGCCGAAGAGATCCTACTTGAGGGAGCAGCCCAGAGCTTGATCGGGTAGCCGAGCTGAAGATCTCCCTCCCAGGACAGAATTTCGAACACGTCTGACTGCGTAGCTATCACAAAATGTCTAGCCAAAAAAGCTGTCACCGCCACATTTAATGCATTACAGCAACTTTCCTGGCCGCATTTATGTGGAGAAGACACCTGAACAGTGCGTCTTCACCCACCACCACTCACTGCAGGTTAAAGCAGACGGCTGATGTGACTAGTACTCAAGTGGGTGTCTGGATGGAGGACAAGTGTGCGGTGGAGATGGGAAAAGGGGGTCTATATAATGGAAGCAAGTCTCGCAGAGTGTGAGGAGGAAGAAATTGTATTTGACTGAGCATTTAAATAAAAACAGACTCTTCGGACTACAGGGGTTCATCTCGTAAAAGAACTTGACTCAATCTGTCTTTGTTATTAGTTTTTGTTCATCTGGACCGTTGCTAAATCCACCATTAGCCCATTTGTTTGGCCCATTCTCTACAAATTTATTGTGGGAAATTTGGAGGGCTCATCATATAAAAGTCTTGGTGCCTAGCCCAACAAATTTTGACCCTACATGAACAATATAAAATATTTTAAAACTAAGTAAACTTTTGGCTCTTAAAGTTTGGAGTTATTTTCATTTTGGCTCTTTACGTTTTAAAATTTTTATTTTAGCCCTTTATATTTGATTCGTTTTCAATTTAAACATTTATGTTTCAAAATTTCCATTTTGGCTCTTTATATTTGGTTTAGTTTTACGTGTGACATTTTTTGTTTTAAAATTTTCATTTTGTGAATGAACAAACAAAAAAACTAAATCAAATGTAAAAGGCTAAAAAATGAAAAAAATTTGAAACATAAAGGGCATATGAATATGAAATAAAAAATTAATTAAAATAAAACATGACATGTGAGACCAAACTTTTACTATTAACACAAAAACTTATGAAAATTAATAAAATAATTTAAATTGGAATAATCATTTTCAAACTTCTAGAAATTTGATAATAGAGTTTCACTTTGAAAAACAACTTTATTAATAATTTTAATGTATTTAAAACTTATATTCTTATAATGTACTGAATTTATTGTTTTCTATAAAATAAATAATGTAAAAAAATGCTGAAAAATAGAAGAAGAATTGAGGTTATTTTAACATAATTATAATATAGAACATAAAATTTATTATATAATTGTGGAGGTAAGGGCCCAAATTTGTATATCGGTCCTTGGGTCTTGGCCGAGATCTTGAGTAGTCCGAGGACGAACGAATGGTAATGAATGGTTTAGACTCATGACTTAATGAGCAAGATACAAATGGGAAGATGGTCCGAGGAGAAATATCTCATTGGATAAACTGAATATAGATCAGATGTAGATCCTAATGATCAAAGTGACCTTCTAAGAAGCTCTAATGATAGGGATGTGTGCCATAAACGTACAAGAAAGATGGGAACCCAAAAATATTTAAGGGAAAGCTGCTACCACTGCATTGAATGCAATGCAGCTACTTTTCTGGCCACATTTATGTGGAGAAGACATCTGAATAGTGTTGCCTTGGCTACCACAACTCATAGAAAGCCAAAGAGGGTGTCTGATGGGATAAGTACTCAAATAAGGGCTCAGATGATCAACAAGTGTAGGATCAAGATGGTCCAAAGGGAGCTATATAATGTAAGAGACTTTTCATGAGGAAGGGAGGGGGAAAAAAATAGAGAAGAGGCATTGTAGATATCTAAATTGCACTTGTACTCTGTTTAATCAATTTATATGAAAACTTACCTCCTCAGACAATGAATTCATTCAGTTCTATGTTCCTTGTTCTTGCTTAATCATCTTCTACATCCATACTAGCCGTTGTCAAATTCATTAGTGCCTAGTTCTTTAACTTACTCTCTACAAATTATTGTACTGGGCTCATTGGGCCAATATCCCATACATCTTAGGTTTGGGCTACAAAACGTGTCCTTACAATTGGCGCCGTTTGTGGGAAAAACTTGTGTATTAGTGAGTGCAACGGTCAACTATGATAGGCTCCACCAAGCAAAACCCACAGGTTCTCTATGACAAGATGATTTTCTTAACCTTGAGCATGAAAGAGATCGTGAGTATGAACATGTTTGAGAAGGTAGTGGTGCTGAGATTATGTACCTCGACCTGTACCAGGGGCTGAAGCCCCGGGGCGGATTCGAACTTCATCTGTCATCATTTAAATATTGACCCATCCATAACTCCTAAAAAGCAATCACCTCGGCGCCCATCCAAGGAACATGCAGATCTTGTAAGAGATGAGGTGATGAAGCTTAAGTAGGCAGGGGCTATCAAAGAAGTGCTTAAACAGAACTTTAGTCATGCCTCGGTCCTTGGACCAGATGCTAAGAGGAAATTAACACTATGACATTTTTGCAAGTGCTTAAACAGAACTTTGGTCATGCCTAAGTCCTCAGACCAAATGCTAAGGGGAAATTAACACTATGACATATTTACAAGTGCTTAAACAGAAACTTAGTCATGCCTTGGTCCTCGGACTAGATGCTAAGGGGAAATTAACACTATGACATCTTTACAAGTGCTTAAACAGAACCTTAGTCATACCTCGGTTCTCGGACCAGATGCTAAGGGGAAATTAACACTATAACATCTTTATAAGTGCTTAAACAGAACCTTAATCATGCCTCGGTTCTCGGACCAGATGCTAAGGGGAAATTAACACTATGACATCTTTACAAGTGGTTAAACAGAACCTTAGTCATGCCTGTCCTCGGACTAGATGCTAAGGGGAAATTAACACTATGACATCTTTACAAGTGCTTAAACAAAACCTTAGTCATGTGTAGGTCCTCGGACCAAATGCTAAGGGGAAATTAACACTATGACATCTTTACAAGTGCTTAAACAGAACCTTAGTCATGCCTAGGTCCTCGGACCAAATGCTAAAGGGAAATTAACACTATGACATTTTTACAAGTGCTTAAACAGAATCTTAGTCATGTCTCAATCCTCGGACCAGATGCTAAGGGAAAATTAACACTATGACATCTTTATAAGTGTTTAAACAGAACCTTAGTCATGCTTAGGTCCTTGGATCAGATGCTAAGGAGAAATTAACACTCTATGACATCTTTATAAGTGCTTAAACAGAACCTTAGTCATATCTAGGTCCTCAGACCAGATACTTTGGAGAAATTAATACTTTATGAAATCTTTATAAGTGCTTAAACAGAATCTTAGTCATGCTTGTGTTTTTGGACTAGATGCTTTGGGGAAATTAACACTCTATGACATCTTTCCAAGTGCTTAAACATAACCTTAGTCATGCTTATGTCCTCGGACCACATGTTTTGGGGAAATTAAAACACAATGACATCTTTCGAAGTGATTAAACAAAACCTCAGACATGTCTGGATCCTCGGACCCATGCTTTGGTTTTTCACAAAGTGTCAAAACAGAACCTCAAACATCCAGCTTCTCGGATGGCTAGCTTTGAGTAAATTAAAGGCCTCAATTATTGTGAGATCAAAACCCCACTTTTTCTCTTCGGATAAGAGGGAAAAACTGGAGTTTTGAGTGGCTATTGTGGGGGTAAGGACCCAAATTTGTATATAAGGCCTTAGGCCTTGGGCCTTGGCCGAGAACGTGAGTAGTCTGAGGAAGAATGAATGGTAATGAATGGTTCAGACTCAAGACTTAATTAGCAAGATACAAATGAGAAGATGGTCTGAGGAGAAATATCTCATTGGATAAGCTAAATATAGATCAGATGTAGATCCTAATGATCAAAGTGACATTCCAGGAAGCTCTAATGATAGGGATGTGCGCCATAAACGTACAAGAAAGATGGGAACCCAAAAATATCTAAGGAAAAGCTGCTACCACTGCATTGAATGCACTGCAGTTACTTTTCTGACCGCATTTATGTGGAGAAGATCTCTGAACAGTGTTGTCTTGGCTACCACAACTCACAGAAAGCCAAAGAGGGTGTTTGATAGGATAGGTACTTAAATAAGAGCTCAGATGATCAACAAGTGTAGGATCAAGATAGTTCAAAGGGAGCTATATAATGTAAGAGACCCTCCATGAGGAAGGGAGGGGAAAAAATAGAGAAGAGGCACTGTAGCAATCTACACAACACTTGTATTATGTTTAATCAATTTATATGAAAACTTACCTCCTCAGACAATGAATTCATTCAGCTATATGTTCTTTGTTCTTGCTTAATCATCTTTTATATCCATACTAGCCGTTGTCAAATTCATTAGTGCGTAGTTCTTTAACCCACTTTCTACAAATTTATTGTATTGGACTTATTGGACCAATATCCCATACATCTTGGATTTGGACTACAAAACGTGTCCTTACAATAATATTTCATTTGTATTATTAATTTTTTGATGAGCTTTTTGAAAAATAAGCTCTTACTTCCTTAGAGAGAGTGAAATCATTGTCCAAGTGACATGATTGACTTTGTTACATTGTTATTGGGCTAGATGCATGTATCCATGGGAAGCCTCATGCACACAGTACTCATTCCATTGAGTCTTACGTTGATGATCCTTTGCATTTGATTTCAATTCGTTTCAGGATCATGGTCGACCCCAAGAGATCTCGCACTAGTGCATCTTCTTCTCATTTCGATGGTAAGGTTTAGTGAATGCCAACATCGCCAAGGCACTTAGTGATTGTAATGGCTATCGTCGCATCACTCGCATGCACATTCTGCTAGAGAATTCATTGAGCCTGCCCCGTCCTTGTTTTAGAGTTCTTTTCCAATGTGCACCATGCTACAAAATCCACAAACTCTTTTTTTTTTTATTTACCAAGAATAAGAATAAGTCTAACTAGTACATGGTCCAATATCAAAGTTAAACTATCATTTTCTCTCAAAAGTTAAAATTGATGAGAAATGATAATTATGATTCATAATCTTTAAACTTTTAAAATTTTGTTTTTAAGGGTGACATAATATTTAAACTTTAATGGGACTTCAAATGAGCGGTATGTTGTAACCCCATGTGAGAGGCCGAAACTTTGGTTTGGTGGTTCCTTTCTAGCCAAACTGCCCTGAATTGGTGAGATCATGTTGGTGCCCCTCAAAATAGCAGTTCAAATAATTATATTTTCCCCTATATTGAGGGTTTTACATGGATTTATCACTTATCTATACAATACTAAAAGCTGAAGTATAGCATTTAATGTTGCTATGCTCATGTTGAGCCACATCAGCAGCCATATCATTCCCATTTTATTTTTTTGTATTTTTCCTACAATTTTAAAATAGTTTTTATCAATTTTAAATTACTCACAAATACAAAATATTTCCCAGTCCTATCTCCCACCTAAAGCCCACTTATAAATTTAATTCCACCATAAAGCCCAAGCACAACCCTTTTCAACCTAAACCCTTTGGAGAACCCTTTGAGAAACACGATTTACTCAAAATTTCAGTTTTCCTTTTGTTGCACGTTTTAGGATCCTTCCCTTTCCCCAACGACCATGGTTTCAATATCTCTGTTTTCCTTTTATTGCACGGTTTCAGATTTCCTTTCGTTGCACGGTTTTAGATTCCTTCCCCTTCCCCTTCCCCACGTTTCTATTCTACGGTTTCACCCCTTCTAACAGCAGCCTCTCCGCCTTCCTTCCTGATTTCCTTCCTGATTTCCTCACCTCACAGTACATAAATATTGACAGAAGCTTGATGATTCAGTTTAGGTATCTCTAAATCTAGTTTTATTTAAATGCAAAGAAAAAAGAAAAAAAGAACACCATAGGAAAAGAGTCATTATTGTTGATACGATATGTTAAGTTATAGTTTTTACATAACATTTATATTGGCTTTATTCCGTAACAAAAAAAGTTGTAATTTCATTAATTTATTTCCTTGTATTTTGTGGGATTTAATTGTAATGAGTTTAGTCTTTAGTGGTGAAAATTTGATCAAGACAGTTGAAGGTCACATGGGGAGCACATGTCAGAAGCTGAAGAGTTAGTGTATCTCACGAGTAATCTCGCGACTTGGCAAACTCGAGAGATGACCTGCGAGATGCACTGATAGCTGAGATTTTAAGTGTGACTCTTATACCCTTCACTCATACTATATACCTCCTTATTACTCACAAAATTGTAAGGAGGTTATTAAAAAAAAAAAAAAAACCCTAGAGAGAGGGTTCTACAACACCCACCATTTTAAATAGAGTTACTCATCCTTAAGTGAGAATTCCTTAATAATCTCTTCTCCTTCCCTTTTCTCATTGTTATACCTTGAGAGAAGATTTGTATCCAAACACAACACACACTCATTTAGAGTGTAGAGAGTGTTTTGGAGCTTGGGAAGCATTAGGTCTTTGCCAAAATAAGCCGATGAGTCTTGGCGGTGCAATCGAGAGTTATTGCGGGATCCGGGAAGTAAGTGAATACATGACTCAGTGAAGTTTGTTGGTAGCTAGAGTTTGGAGGGTTCAAGTACTTTGGGTAGATTAAGCTTGGATGGTCTTTTTGGTATCCTTGTACTCCAACTTGTTTACTAGTGGATCATTTCGGCTTGGAGGGCTGCAGAGAGGTTTTTACGTCGAGTTTTTTGATTTTCCTCTTTGATAACACATTATCGTGCTATTTTAGGTTTGCTATCCTTTTCCCTACTGCCTTTTATATATTTTCCTTGCACCTATTTGTTCTTCCCTGCAATTGTTGAATGCTTTGATTAATTAATTTTCTAATTATGTATATTTCACATTAAGTGTGTTTAGATTAAAATTAATCAAATTGTAATTAATCTTGGGGGTTTAAACAAGCTCTAGTAGTTTTACACTATCATTTAGACTATTGAGTTTTCATGATAAACATCTTGTTAAATATAACTATATAAAATTACATGCCTTTAGTCCTAGATACAATTTAATAAAAAAAATTACACGGTTTTGATCCTAGTTACATTTTAAAAAGACAAAAATTACATGGGTAGGAACTAATCTAAAACCCTTGATTTTTAAGTTTGAAAGCTAAGTTATAAGATGAGAAGGTGTTAAGCAACCAACTTACTCGATAAAAACCAATCTTTTGACTATGATGACCAATTGACATGTCACATCATCCAAACAATTAATATGTCATGAACAATCAAGAGTGTGTCATTTTTTATTAAAATAGATCGAAACAGAAATTGAAGAAAAAAAAAAAAAACAAACAAACAGGTGATTGAGTGCGATTAGTGATGATCTTAGGTCTAACATGTAATCATGTAATGAAAGTTGAAATATAAACGTAGTGATTGTGTGTGATTGGTCTTGGTCTTAAATCTAGCATATGAGAATGAAACTAACATGCATACAAATCCAAAAAAAGGGGAGGGGATGTTTTTTCTAGAATCCTAAAGGAGAGGCAATGAAACCCTAGTTGCACTCCGAGACATAGGAAGACTGAAGGCATGATGATTTTTCTTTGCTTCCTTTAGAGTTTTAAGGGAGTGAAGTGCTTTGGAATGAGGTTTTCATCTCTATTTAGAGTGAAATGAAAAGGATCCAAGAGTGGGTTGGCATGATTACAAAGACTTATGATGTTATATTCATTTCTGTCTTGTTGAGTGATTAATTAATTCCATTAAATTAAATAGCCAACGCAATGTCCTAAGACAAAAGTAACCTAACCAAATTGGAAATAAGCATCTAATGATAAACCTAAACAACAACAGTCCAGGGAATTGTTGTGAAAAAGATACTAAAATGATATAGCAGGACTGCATGTGTGCAAGGCTGGCTCAAGATAATTTGAGGCCTAAGGTGAAAATTTTAAAAAGGTCTTTTTATATCTAAATATCACTTAAATAATATTTAGTTTACTTTTTTTTAAATTTCAAATCTATTATTAATTCTTACTTATTATTAATATGAGTAATTCACCCAAAGTGAGCTAATGATACTTATTATATAGGTTTTACAAATTAGTTTTAGATAATTACCCATTCATTAAAAGCTTAACAGGCCTCTCTTTGACTTTTATCTAATTGCCCATTCATTGAAAGCTTATATGTGGAAGGCTCGTGGTCTCTGGAGAATTTAAAGACTTCTGCCCTTTTGCACAAGCTAAAGCATTTAGAGATAGTATAAACTGCGTCCATTTCAAACAGATTGAGATTCATGCTATAAATCTTGTTTCTTTCAAATATTTTGGGCATAAGACATTGAAGGCAGTTCTAGGTGATGTTCCCAATTTTGTTTCTCTGACTGTGATGTCTGACTATGCTCAATATTTATTTAAAAATGATTGCTCAATTTCACGTTCTCTCTCAGCTGGAGACACTTGATATAAGCTACATTTTGGTTAGTCATAAATTTGATAATTCTTAACTGCATTCTATTTTTCTTTCCCATACATCAATGTTTGTTTATGAATGTGCTCTTATTTATATCTTGGTTCAATTGTACAGGAATGCCGGTTCCGCAGAATTCCAGAGTTAAGAAATCTTAGGCAACTGAAATTGGGTATATACAACCATTTCAGGAATGGCCTCCTTAATTGCACTTCCTTTCTAATGGCATCCCCTATGTTGCATAGATTTGTGCTCAAGGTAACTCTTATAAATTTAGAGTTGTGGGATTTATTGTGCAGACATTTTATTATCTACATTTTCAGTTAAGTTGTATATTCTATTAACTTAGTATGCATATGTATTCTTCTCAAAAAAGAAGAAGAAGAAAGTATGCATATGTATTATGTCACCAAAGATTTGCCTTGCTATCAAGTATCAACAGTAGATAACTCACACGTGATGTTTTATTGTTGTTTTAATTTTTTTGAAAAATATACACACACAAAAAAGAAAAAAAAAATCATTATAAAATTATTTTTATTAAACTCCTTTTGTTGTTCACTTGTACAATCCTTACCATGTCATTTTTATTATGTGTTTTTGGCTGTCTATAGAGGTTATTGGCTTGGTTTAAGTCACACTTAGTGTAACATTTAACATTGTAAATATCACTAACATTTAAATGAATATGTTTATTGACAAATTCATAATTTTTTTAGTAAGTAACAGATCGATAGTTAGATAATATTTATTTGATTAAATCATCCATGCTTGCAATATCAAAGTAATTAGAGTTAACTAATTATAAAATTATGCTTAGAACATATTAAGAGTATAGTAACTCAATTAGTAACTTTTGGTATTTCCAATGGTGATGTCGAAGGTTCAAATCTCACTTTCCCAAATTTTCAAATTATCAAAAAAAAAAAAAAAAAAAAAAAAAAACCATAAAACACGTATTTATGGTTTAGATAATAGATAAAAAGATGATTAACATGACATGCATAACATTGATAAAGAAATACATTCTATGTAACTTCGTTCTAACCATTTATATATATATAGGTGTGTGTGCAAGTGTGCTCCACCCTTATCATGTATTGTGAACCATGTCTTGTGGAAGAACAACTATCTAACTCAAGGTGTGAAATTTTTGAGGCTCTCACTCAACGGGTTTATTGTGTGAGCATCATGTTTTAATGTTTTTTGAAAACTTTAACAGTACACAAAGAACTTGCAAGTTGTGGATCGTTCTCTCTCAAGATTTTTTTTAGTGACCCAGTGACCATTGCAAATAAGATCAGTCCATTCTTTATTGGACAGCATTCAATGTATAGGATAAAAATGATAAGCCTATTTGAAGGGTTGTTTTGTTTTTAGTTTTTTGTAACTTTTGATTGGTTGAATGTCGTATAGTTTCTGGGTCATAGATTAGCAGAGACGGACCCACGTTGGGGCAGAGGAGGGCCATTGCCCACACACCCCCCCCCCCCCCCCGGGGGCCCCATTTTGGAAAAAATATAGCATTGTATGATCTCTATGATGTCTATCCTCTCTTTCTCTATTTTGCCATTGTGATAGACTGGTAGTACAATGTGTTTTGTGTGTGTGAGTTTACTGTGTACTTTTTAAGTCTCTATTTTGCCACTGTGATAGACTGATAGTACAATGTGTTTTGTGTGTGTGAGTTTACTATGTACTTTTTAAGAAGTCATCCTTTGTAATAATGATTGAGTCTTAACTCTTGAATTGGAAAAAAGAAATGGTCAAATAAGGACAAATGAGATAAAAAAATAAAAATAAAAAGAATAGAAAAACTTGGAACTGGCAATCAAAAAGTGAAGCCTATGGAAACTATGAATCAAATGTATGCAGTGGTTAGTAATAAATATTATTAATTGATAACGCTTGTTTGTTAGTTTATTTTATGAATTATTAACTATTTTTAGAAAATAATTTATTAACATTACTGTTGTTGTAACTTGTGGAGTATGGTTTGTTTGGTTTATTTTTTAGACTAAATTTTGAAACTATAGAGCTATATGATATGAAAATAATGAAACTTTTATTTGAATGGTTGATGATGGGAAAATTATTATAATATTTGATTTTTTTTAAAGAGAAAAAATTACAAGTAATTTAAAGCTGATAATGCATCATTGCCTCTAGTGTTGATGTCCCAATTCATGAAAATTTTCAAACAAAATTCCAAAAAATTACCACCGATTAAATCAAAATCAATTATAATGTTAATAAAGGGGGTGAAATTCGACAAAGCTTGAGTAGATGTTAGTTTTGATTTTCATAAACTTTTTTATGTTTAAACTTTGGCCCCTCCCAACTTCGAATCCTGGTTCCGTCCCTGTAGATTAGGTAAGCTACCCTTGTTAATATTAACAGCAGTATGCTTATGTTTTCCTTCTGTTGTAATGATATTTTGATGTTCATTTGCAAATAAACCCGATTACAAGACTTATGGAACCTACAATGGTCTCAGTTGTCATTGCATGGGTGATGAAGTACTTATATTCAACAAATATATATGGAAATATAATAAAGATATTGGCTGTTTTACTGACATGCAGCTTGCCTTGTATGTAATCAACAATTATTCATACGAAAAAGCTAAGTCTGGGAAAAATATTTTCTGAATGTACTCTTAATTTAACAGCTATAAATAGTGCGAAAGAAATAGGAACAAGATTAGCCCCAAGGGTGGAATTGGTGATACTATAAGAGATCGTTTATTTCGTTTTAATATGGTAAACATTACAAGATTGATTAATAAGCCAAACTCAGGGTAAACATTAAGTCATGATAAATTTTAAGGAAGGATAAGGTAAGTTGTATTACAAAACCATGCACTATCTAAATACTTATTAACATGGAATATGAGCTTAAAGGAAATCAAATTTCAATAAGAGCCTAATTAGAGTAGCAATAATAAGCTAAAAATTGAGAACATAAAAATAAAGACAAAAATTATTTAGAAAATCATGTTGGAAAATCACATTTAAGACAATAGGAAAACTATATGCAAAGGATTCTAAACTTTGTAAATTTAGCTAGCTCAAAGGAAAAAACCTAAATTCAATTATGCAGCAACAAATCTATATGATTCATGTAGGGTTTGGTTAACAGGTATGTTTAAGACATTTGTTAAAACACTATTTTATGAAAGTTCAGATACTACTTTTTTTTTTTTTAAAAAGAAAAAACTATTAAAAAAATTTAGTTAGGTACGATTAACAGTATCATTAATTTAGGGTACGATTAACAGGTGCCTTTTGGGTATTTGTTAATTAAAGAACTATTTTAAGAAAGTTTTGAAACTATTTTTATGGGAAATTTAAAAAAAAATGTTATAAAAAAAGGGGACACAAATTTGGATGTAGCTTAATTTGGATGTAGCTTAAGGTTACAACTTCCTTTAAAAATATTAACATTGCCATATATTTTGAAAATCAAATTGTTGGATTGCATGTTATATTATGCTCTTAACACACATATCAAATTTTGTGTCAAACTGTCAATCAGATGTTATTTACTATACGATCAATAAACTTATTTTTTTATACATAATTTTAGATTATAAAAACTTGTAATTGAAACAATTGATTGATAATATAACTATTGATTTTTTATTATCTAAAAATATTATAAGCATGAAGGATATAAGAAGAAAATATAATCTAATGGTACATTTTTCAAAATTCATACCCAATAAAAAGATATTGAATAAAGTTATAACCTTAATCTACAACCAAATTTGACGCCAGACTTAGTCTTAAAAAAAAAAAAAAAAAAAAAATCATAAGTGAGGTTTGATATTACTGGCTTTCCAATGAGACTGTTTCTGAATTCAGCCGCAGAAAGTGTGAATTAGGCCTTGTATCAGAATAGAGTTTGGACTTGAAATTTAGCCCATATTTTTACGTAGTGAGCAGAAATGCAGAAACTGAATTGTATTGGCACCGAATTAACGTTTGTCCACATTCAGATTTGCTTCACATAGCCACCGGAGCAAATCTAATTCGATAAATTTCTAAGAATCAGTCAAAAGAAATATATATATCTAAGTAATTTTACTAAAATTTGTGATTTTTTTTTACTAAAAAGGGCTGGTGCCAATTTTTTTTTTACTAAAATATAAAGGATCAAAGTGCTTATGCCTATTTTTTTGACAAAAGGGCCCAATGGCAGATGAAGCCCAACATTATGAAAGAAGTGGAGAAAGAAAGCAATAAAATAAAGCCATTAGGTCAGAAAGGTAGGAATAATAGTCCACAAGCTCACAAAATAATAAGTGGCTTCAAAGAAAGCAAACGGACCAAAGAAGCCCAAAAGAATGAAGTGGTAAGCCCATGAGAATCATAAGAAAAAAAAAAAAAAAAAAAAAAAAAAGCAAAAACGGGCCAAAGGAGCCCAAAGAAAGGAATTAGTAAATGAGATTGGTTTGGAGGCCAACAAACTTAAAGACAAAGGACGTGGTAATTGGGCCAGGGAAACCCAAAAGATTTAGCAAAAGCCTATGGGAATGAAAGAGGTAGGAAAGAATGAAATGGGCCAAGGATGCCCAAAGAATGAACGGATCGAGGATGCCCAAAGAATAAAATTGACCGAGGAAGCTCGAGGTGTTGAATGGACTGGCCCAGCAGGAATGCTGGGCAGTAAAAATTAAAAGAAGGAATAATATGAAAAATTGGTATGGCAGGCACTTTAGCTTGCAAGCTTAGAAGTAATGACAAGACAAAAAATGGGTGACTGACATCACAACAAGAACAATGTAGTGGTGTGGCAGGAGCACCAGCCAGCCCACAGACAAAAGATAAAAAGAGAACATGGGTCAAACTAAAGAAGAGAAAGCCCACACCCAAGCAATGCCCAGCCCGAAGAAGGAATGAGATACAGAGAATGAAAACCCAAAAACTCATTCACGTCGTAAGAGTTAAACAAACACTAGAGCGTGCAGCAGAATCAGACAAACTTGGAGGCAATGGCAAACATGTGAGAGCCAAAAAGCAATGGACTTATATGGAAGTGGAGCATGCACACAAGGCGCAAGCACCACCTACCTGTACCTAGCCAATACAGGGGAGATAGGCCATAGGTTAGAGATAAGACAGGGTGTGGTCTGGCGGTAGTAAGAAATAGGGAGTCTATTTTAGGGTTTTCATTCAAGCTTTTTTGGGGGAAATGTCCTGTTGGGATGACATCTCATCCAAAAGAGGTAAACATAAGCTGGAATCACTAGGTGCATGCTATAAAGGTTGGTAAGCGAGAAGTTTAACCATTATCCGGATGAGAGTATCAAGGGGAAGTAAAAAAAATAAAACAAAACCACTTTTTTTCTGGGAATGAGGCATGGTACGGCCAACACAGTGTAGTGGTGGTGGCTAGACAGCTGACAGACAAGTGGGCAGTCTTAGAAGGACACCCACAACAGGCCAAAAGCGGTTAAGGGGTAAAAATGACAAATCTTGTCATGACAGATAGTATAAAAGGTCATAGACATGCACAGTAAAGTGGAGGAAAAAAAAGAGGGAGAAGGAAAAGGAAGAAAATAGAGAAAACGAGTAAGAGGAAGAAAGAACACAGAAAACCAAGAGTAATGAAGAAAAAGATGAGTGATAGGAGTAAAAGCATGCATCAATAGGCTACCCACTTCTCACCCTCTCAATTGCCCACTCTCTAATGAGTCAAGAATCTGAGATTAAGCTATCTCGGTCCATTTTCCAAAGTGAGTAACTTTTACAATTGGACTTTTCTCTGAGGTTACCCACATTGAAAATTGGTTTCCTTTTTGGACTTAAATCTGCTAAAGAGCCAAGCCCATTCCTTTAGCAGACTAATCTTCTTTCCTTTGTCATGGTTGATTAATGACTAATCTGACATCTTGCCATTAATCTATTTCTGCCGTAATCACGTTGTGATATCTTTTTTTCTTTCGTGGAATTGTTCATGTATTATTGTTGTTAGCAGAAAATATTTTAGTTTAAGTGTTTCAGATATCCTGCTGTATTGTGTTTTCCTACTATAACACTTGTAACAATTTTTCCTCTCGTGAGCATGCGAATACGCTCGAGATTCCTGCCAAGAAGCTTCAACACAGAAAGAAGGGCGGACAAGCTGGCCTAAGGTGTGTCTTAGTTAGGCCAGTTTCGACTCTCCTACCTTAGAATCACAGGGCCGTGGTATAACAGGAGCAACTCAACCCAATACGCAAAAAGGCCCACCCCACAAAGTATGAATAACACTTAAAAGTCCAAAAAAAAAAAAAAAAAAAAAAGTTTAGCTACAAAATTGGTTAGTCTAAGGTTACAACCTTACTCAATATCATTAAAACTACTATATATTTTGAAAATTTAATCATTGGATAACATGTTCTTTATACTCTTAATATACATGTCAAATTTTGCGCTAGTCGAATATTATTTACTATATGATTTATAAGTTTATATTTTATGCATAATTTTAAACTACAAAAACCTGTACTTTAAAAAATTTATTGATGACATAGTTATTGATCTTTAATTTTCTAGAAATTTTGCAAGTATGGATGATATAAGAAGAAAAAGTAATCTAATAGTGGATTTGTTAAAATTCACTTCCAATAAAATAATATTAAATAAGATGGTAGGTTATAACCAATTTTGTGGTTAAACTTTATTCTAAAAAAAATTGAGACAATATACCTATGAAAACAACCATATAAAGGCAGATGGTTTTCAAAAGCCAATCCCCACCCACCCAAAATAAACACTCAACCAATGAAGCCCATGGTTCAGTTTTACAAAATATTAATATTATTAGAATAAAATTCCTCCTATTTGAAAGCCACTAACAATTCAGTTGACTCTCTTATTAGATTGGATGAGGGTATTTTTTTTTTAATTTTTTTATGTGGGTTTGGAACACTCAATTAACTCGTAGTAGGAAACACCCTCATATATTATATATATATATATATATTTTTTTTTTTTTTGCTGAGAAGGCTGAAAGCATTTTTTTTTTTTTTTTTAAATGAGGCTGAAGCATCTTTAAACATTAAACTTTGGCAAGAATGCATGTTCGTACTTTAAAGTAAGTATGAACATGCCAATAAATTGTGCAAAAAGAAAATGCCGAATAAACCCAATGGTTTTATACTTTTATTCTATCCATTTCTTCAATCAAAGAGTTCTTTATCAACGCGTAGAAGCGTGGAAACTAAAACATTATAAAGTTTCACAAGGTCTTCTTGACTCTATTGCTTTCCTATCATTTTAATTCAAAACTTTGAGCCATGAAAGCTCAAATATTGACGAGTCCATTTGTAGCCAAATGGGAATGAAATGAGCAAAAAACCCACATATTTTTTTTAATCCTTTGTTAAGCAATTCAACGTGTTTAGCTAAGGTAGATATGACCATTTTATTTTGTAAAGTTTGAATAACATTATTTATTTTTATGCAGTTGTTATTATCTATCTGTCATTATTTTTATAAAATATTTAAACTGAATGATAAAACTCAACCCATGTGTTTCGTATTAATTATTGACCTAAAGAACCGCACTCATCTATACATATATAAATAATACACTATGTGTTTACTTAACCAATTAAATACTTAAAGAATCATTAACTTTACTAATTTTTTAATTACTAACTTTATATGTTATTATAACATGATAACTATACACACACATATAAATATAATAAACTCTCCATATTTCTATATTTTAAAAAGTCAATTAAACTAATAAACTAATATTTTATACCTATATATAATGCTTTTTTATCAAGTCGTTGAACCCCCTGAAGCATGAGTAATGCTGATACAAATTTTTTATCAAATATTTAGGTACAAGTGGTGCACGCATAATATTTCAACCACAAATTGGTGTTCGACATCCCAAATTCACAAAACTCAAATTTGAAGATAGAATAGTCAGTTATTGCCATTTCTTACATAATTTGCACGCCATTAGCTAGCCAAATGCGCTGTTAAATGTTATGGTTCATTCCTAAAAAACATGGTTATTTGAAAAAAGATGTTTAACTTGTTAGGGCAATTAATGTAGCCTCCAAACAAAAAAAGAAAGAGAAAAGTTAACCAAGGTTTTTTTTTTTTGAGGGGCCAATCATGGAATTTATTTTATTGAAATAAGCCTATAGAATCGGCTTGAAGTACATTTTGAAATTGTGATGGAACTTCCTCCATCCATATTAAAAAATCTGGTATGCTTACGGCATATCTAGCCAGATTATGAGCTAAAGCATTACATTCCCTCTTTGTATGAGAGTAACATAATTCATCAAAACTGTGTGACAATCTTTTTGCATCCTCAATTAGTAAACCTAGTGGGACCAGCATTCTTTCCTCCTCCGTCAGACCTTTAATAACACTCAAAGAATCTCCTTCCAAGATGGCTCGTTTAACACCAACCTCCAGCTCAAATGAGAGAGCACAACTAGCTGCCAGCGCCTCAATCTCGTTGCTACAGAGTTGTTGATGTACCGGCTTTGAGCAAGATGAGATGACCTGGCCTTTGTGACCTCTAATCACGACCACAACACCTGTTTTCTTCTCAAGTGGAAAAACCGCACCGTCAAAATTAATTTTGTAAAATTCCAAAGTTGGCAGTCTCCACCGATTCTCTAAGCGATGGACCTGATGCACGTGTGTATCCGGGATGATCAGCCTGCCATGGTAACCATCCAACCAGACCTTGGAGAGGTGGGCAAGCTGGTGAAGTGCGTCCGCTGGCTGGTTAAGACGAATGGTTCCACTGATTCCATATTGTCCAGGCTGTGACAGCGAAGAGCTCGAGCTGGTTTTTGTTTTTTATCTGCCACGATAAGAGTGCTTTGAAGTCCACGAATTGCATTGAACCTCTGTTGCTCCATAGCACCGTATCTGACCACACCGAATCAAGTTCTGTGCAAGACCACAAGGCGTGCAATGGAGTCTCGGCTGAAGCTTGGCATCTGACATAGAGAGGGTCCGACGATATTTTGCGGTAGAACAGAGCACTCTTTGTGGGCATGGCTTCACGGCAAGCACGCCACAACGGAGTTTTTAGCTTTGGTGGAACCTTCATAGACCAAATCTCCCTCCAAAACTGCTTGTCTTCGTTTGTCACCTCCCTTGATTCCACATTGAGCTCCTCTTCCTCCTTCAAGAATCTATACCCGGTTTTACAACTATATCTTCCATCACAAGAGCAAGGCTAGAATAAGATATCCTCAGCTGCTTCCTGGCTTAAGGGAATACTCTTTATTATTTCTGCTTCTTCAGTATTAAATAGCCCATCTACCATATCTCCATTCCATTGCCTACTCCTTGGATCGATTAAGATATCCACTGTTGCACTTTCAAAATCTGCCAAGGGACAAGATAGTGCATGTGGAGGGTGCTTCCTTGGTAGCCAATTGTCTTGCCAAATTCTAATTTTTTTTCCATTGCCCACTCTCCATCTAGCCCCCCTTTGAATAAGATCCCTTCCTACAAGTATACTCCTCCAAGCATAAGATCCCATCCTTGACTCCTTTGCCTCCATGATGGTTGAATTAGGAAAAAACCGAGCCTTGAAAACTTTGTAGAAAAGGGAATTTTGATTATGTAAAAGGCGCCACGCTTACTTTGCTAATAGAGAGTCATTGAATTTTGCCAAATCTCTAAAGCCCATACCACCTACATCTTTGGACTTTGTCAACTCATCCCATTTAATCCAATGGATCTTCCTTCGGTCACCTCTTTGACCCCACCAAAATTTTTTTATCATAGCTTTGATCTCATTACATAGACCCATTGGAATTTTGAAGCATCCCATTGTATAAGTGGGAATGGCTTGGATGACTGACTTTATCAACACCTCTCTACTTGCTTGGGAAAGTAGCTTCCCTTCCCAACCTTGGATTTTTCACCACACCCTCTCCTTGATATAGTTGAAACTTGCTTTCTTCCCTCTCCCCACGAAGGATGGCAGCCCCAAATACTTCTCATATTGCATGATTTCTAGAACACCCCATGCTTCTTTGATTTGGTCCTTTGTAGCACCGTCCATAGCTTTACTAAAGAAAAGTGCTGTCTTGCTCTTTAATTTTTTGTCCGGAAGCATCTTCATAGTCACTTAACATATTCAACACCTTGCCACACTCTTCCATTGTAGCCCTGCAAAAAAGAAGACTATCGTCTGCAAAAAGCAAATGTGTTAGTTTAGGGCTTCTTCTACAAAGAGAGAAGCCATGGATATCCCCATTCCTTTCCGCTTTTTTTATATTTCTCATGAAAGTGGTGTCAAAGATTTTTTATTATATTTTATTAACAATTGCTCTAAAGACATCTATTAATATGACCCAAAAAGAAATAGTAGTAGTCAGGGTCGGCCCTAGACTTATGCCATTGTCTAAGGCCTCCTACTAGAGAAAGGCTCCCGAATTTTGGGGTAAAATTTGATAATTTTTAAAAAAAATTAGGAGAGAGAGAGAGAGAGAGAGAGGCATTTTATTTAACCAAACTCATTATATAAACCAATACTGAATATTGAAACTCAAATTGCCTTTTGCTGCAAACTTTTCTGCTCATCTCTATCTGATAACACGGATGGGAAGAAAAAGGAGGCATTAACAGAGATTGAGAGACTTACTGCAAAGGTTGATGAAGTACAAGAGAACATTTTGAAAGAGATCTTAACTCAAAATAGTGCAACCGAGTATCTTATTAAGTATATGAAAGGATCAAAAAATATGTTGGAGTTCAAGCAAAGTATCCCTGTCGTTACTTACAAGGCTATTCGCCTTTACATCCAAAGAATTGCTAATGGTGAAGATTCCTTTCTCATTACTAGCCACCCTATAACTGAAATGATAATGAGGTCTTACACTCTCTCTCATGAATTCCTCATTTTTTGTGGGTTTTCAATAGTATTTTGTTTTGTGAAGTAATTAATTTGTGTCATGGTATTTGCAGTACAGGGACTTCAAAGGAAAGCCAAAGTTGATGTTTCTTTTAAAAGTTGTTGAGAAAATTTACTTTCACTTACTATTTACCTTGTAACCCGTGCTTACACATAGGCATGTTCAATTATAATGGTACTATTGATGTTTTATATATATATATATATATATGAGTTGAGTTCAAGTTACACCTGGTGTAATTCTAAATAATGTTACACCACTCAATATTTTTTAATTGGATGCAAATATTGACAAATCTACCGTTAGATTACATTATCTTCGTATATTCTTCATGCTTGCAAAATTTCGAGGTGATCAAAGATTATTAGCCATGTCATCGATCAATTGTTAAAATTCAAATTTTTGTAGTTTAAAATAATGCATAAAAAATGAGTTTATAGATCAAATTGTAAATAACATTTAATTGATATGAAAATTGGCATGCATGTTAAGAACATATAGAACATATAATTCAACGGTTGAATTTTCAAAATATTAATTCAATAACAAGTTATTGAGTGGTGTAACATTACTTAGAGTTACACTAAGTGTAACTTGAACCCAATCCTCTCTCTCTCTCTCTCTCTCTCTCTCTCTCTCTATATATATATATATATATATATCCATTTCATATTCATGTAGACAACATAACATTTTAAAGAATAAAAATAAGAGATTAAAAAATGAAAAAATACCTTAGAATTTTGCCAAGTAGTAATGAAATTGAAACATAGATCTAACTTTGGATTTGAAGCATGCACAACTATTAGGTGAAGATATAAAGTTAAAAGTAGACTAGCATCAGTTAGAAGTATAAATGACATTTGGGTTATTCTTTAAAGAACTATTACACCAGTTCATTTTCTTATGTAAAACATATATAAACGATGAATGGAATACAAAGAGATATCTATGAATAATAAATGGGACACATTTTTTAGGTTGCTCATCTCTAGAACAGTTGAGTAATAAGTATTGTATTGAGATTGACGCAATGACATTATTGTGGTTCACCAAAATTTTAAAAGCTCAATTGGACACTTCTTTTTTTTTTTGGTCAACGAATTGGACACTTAATAGTTAGTACAAAATTAAACTCCAATTAAAATCTGGTTAGATTTTTTCTAAGTTTTGACTTTAAATCATTACAATCATAAAACCACAATCACAAGCTTGCATTGAATTAGATTTCATAACAAGTTATTAGTTATAACCCACACAACTAATTAAGGTCAGGTTAGCTATACAAGAATACATCTTGTTTCTAATTAAGCATGTGTGACATTCTAATTCCAGGTATGTCCCTGGTGTTGACGAGGGCAAGGGCATGTACTTCTACTTTGTCAAGAAAGAAATATCCACTTCTTGCGGTTTACCAGCTTGGACTGCGATCTCCAGGCTCCTAAAGAGCAAACACTTCAAACGCCTAGCACAGGACCCTTCCAATGACAACAACACAAGCCCAGACCAAGCCCTTTTGTGCAGTGATATTAGTCAAAGCATATATTGCCAAATTCTAGCTGGTCTAATCTACCGCCACAAAGTCCAAAGGCTAGGAGCTGCGTTTGCCTCAGTTCTCCTCCAAGTCATCTCTATCCTTGAACGCAATTGGGTTCGTTTCTGCAATGATATCCGTACTGGCCAACTAGACCCCATCATCACAGACCTTGAGTGTCGTTCATGTATGTCTACTTTGCTTTCATCTCCTGACCCATGTCTTGCTAATGAGATTGAGGACATTTGTAGCCGTGTGCCATGGAAGGGAATTTTTTGCCAACTTTGGCCTAGAGCGAAGTTCATTGAGGCTGTGATCACTGGCTCGATGGCACAATATATACCGACCCTAGAGTATTATAGTGATGGGAAATTGCCATTGGTGTCAAACATGTATACCTCATCAGAATGTTTCTTTGGGGTTAACTTGAAGCCCTTATGTGACCCTTCTGATGTAGCATATACCCTCTTGCCCAATATGGGTTATTTTGAATTTATACCCTTGGGAGAGAATGGGACAATGTTGATGAACGTAGGTGAAGAAGATGAAGTACCCAATGATAAGCTTGTCGACCTTGTACAAGTTAGGCTTGGCTATTATTATGAATTGGTGGTCACTACCTTTGCTGGTGAATCTTTACTTGTAAAATGCTTTTTTTTTTTTCAGCCAAAAAAAAAAAAAAAAAAAAAGGAACTCGCAGATAAATTCACTTCCCCTTACTCACTTAAACCCTACTTATGAATAGTGTGGAACTATCATCATGACATGAAAGTCCTTTTCTTTAAATTAAAAAAAAAAAAAAAAGATTCAATTTCAAAGTCTCTCTTAATACCAATTTTGTTATTTATGCACTAATATATACATTGGTGTAGACCATTGGTGTTGTATTTTCATTAACACTAAGCTTTTTAATTTCAACATGTCTCATTAGGACTATATTGTCATCATGTTGGTGACGTGCTACAAGTGATCGGATTCCACAATCGAGCCCCACAATTTCGATACATATGTAGGACAGACGTCATTCTCAACGTAGAAGACGACAAAACCAACGAAGAGGATTTGCAAAAGAGCATCAATGTGGCCAAGAAATTGCTAGAGCCTTATAGTGCTCTACTCATGGACTACACTAGCTATGTGGATGCATCAACTATGCAAGGAGGCCTAGGACATTATGTATTGTATTGGGAAATTCGATTTCATGAATCATCGAAGGCAGATGATCAGTTGGCTAATATTGCAGCACTCGATGACAAAGTGCTACAAGAATGTTGCATTACTGTGGAAGAAGAGCTTGATTACACATATCAAATATGCCGTACACATAACAAGTCTGTAGGGCCCCTTGAGATTCAAGTGGAGCCAGGCACGTTTGAAGAATTGATGGACTTTTTCATCAATCAAGGGGCCTCGATCAGCCATTATAAAACACCAAGGTGCATCAGGTCTGAAGGAGCTCTTAAGTTACTTAATTCTCATGTGAAACTATCTTTTATTAGTCCTAAAGAACCAAAGTGACTCCTTATTTAAAGTAATTATAGGTTTACATTATACTTGCAATGTAAATCTTACATTGTAGACTCAACAAATTGTGTATAATATAATATTTACATTGCTAGTACAATTTAAACCTATAATTAGTCCCTTAATTAATTATAATGTTTTGCCATAGAAGAATCAAAACTTTGTTGGCTAATAAGTTTCCCTTTCTTTGTAGTCCTCCTTATGTTTTGAAGTTTAAAGGGAATGCCTTTGCATGTGGATTGATTTAATATGCTTTCTTTTTAAATAATGAATAATATATGCATTTTTGGAGAACTTGTATTAATTCATCATTTCAAATGGTGGAACAAGAATTTTGGATATGGTGTGATATTGTATTGTATAACAAGCAATTAGATAAATTTGTTTAGGAAAAGAGATCAACCATATTCACATGGAGAATAAAAACGATACTTTGGCGTGGCTAAATGCCGTAGCTAACTGTTGCATGCATGTGTCAAGCAATAAAGCTACTACAACAAAATGTATTTTTAGCGACGAAAATTAGTGAGGAAATATTTTTCGTCACTAAAAATACAGCTTTAGTGACGAAATATGAATTTCGTCACTAAAAGTTAAAAAAATTATAACTTTTAGCGACGAAAAATAAATTTCGTCGCTATTGTGATCTGAAAAATAGGTGCCCGTGGAAGGAATTTTTGGCGCAAATTTAATTAATTTATAGCGACGAAATATTTCGTCACCAAAAGTAAAAATTTTTAGTGACGAAATATTTTGTCACTGTAGGTATTGGTGTGGATAGTATTAGTGACGAAAATCCTTTCGTCACTATAAGGAAGAATTAGCGACGAAAAATATTCGTCACTAAAAATACTAATAGTTTTGCACTTATATGTTTTTAGTGACGAAATCACAATTTGTCACTAAAAGTATGCTACAGCGACGAAATTTGAATTTCGTCACTAAAAATCTTAACAAAATATGGTTTCTTTAGTGACAAAAATATAATTCGTTGCTAAAAGTGTAACAAATTCTGGGTCCTTTTGTGACGAAACAGAAATTCATCACTAAAAGTGGGAAATAGCGACAAAAATAGTTCGTCGCTAAAGACCACTTTGTGACGAAATAGAAATTCGTCACTAGAAGTGGGAAATAGCAAGGAAATGGTTTCGTCACTATTTCCCACTATAAATACTCCCAAACAAAAGCAGTGCCCATTCACCCACTCAGAAAAAAACATTCACTGTAAAAAAAGAGAGACCCACTCCGCATCGGCAACGCATCAGCTTCTCATTGGTGACGCATTCATTGGCGACGCATCGGCGACACTTCGGCGTCGCATTCAAGCTTCGATCTCTTCACCTTCGCGACGCTTCCTTCTGCGTCGCTTCCTTCAACTCACCGGCGACTCTTCGAGCTTCGATCTCTCACCAGCGATGCTTTGGCGACGCTTGGAGCTTTTCTTCACCGGTGACGTGTTTCTTCCTTCTGCGATGCTTCCTTCGACGCACTGGCGACGCTTCGCTCTGGTGACGCTTCGATTTCCTCCGCTCCAGCGACGCTTTACCTCTCCTTCGCGCCGGCGACGGTGAGATAGAAACTTTGAGATCTTTTTTATTTTTATTTTCTTTTTGTTCTTATAGATTTTAATGGTGTAAATGTTACTGAGTGTATATTGCTGATAGAAACCAATCAAATATGGTTTTTGTTTCTCCAAATTCATGGTGTAAATGTTATGTTTGTTGTTATTTATTGTTACTGAGTGTATTACTAATATCCAAGCATGATAGCAAAGATGTAAAAGTTTAGGTTGTTAATTTCAATGAGATGGCTGTTGGTTTCAATGAGATGGGTATTTGATCTCATTTTCTATTTGATTGGTTTTAGGCTGTTGGTTTCAATGAGATGGCTGTGATTTTTTTGGGATTTTTTTTATGGTTGAGAAATGGGTTTGCTTGATTTTTGGTTTTCTCCAGCTTTGTGCTATAATTTCCTACATGCTTTATAAATGGAGGTGAAATCATAATGGAGGCAAGGCTTGCTAAATTTTGAGTTGTGGGTGTGTTTGAATGTTAGTTTGTGGTGAATTAAGAAATGGGTGTGTTTCATTTATGTTTTGTTAATTTATATATATATTTTTTAAACTTGGTTTAATTTGCAATTTCTGCTAAACCAGATCATGTGAAGTGTTTAATTTGGTTCCTTTTTGTGGTTTATGTATCTTCTTGTTAGGATTTTTATTTATTTTATTTTTTACATTATTATTTGGGAGTGTATCGTGAATATAATCGGTTAGTCTAAGATTTTGAGTTGAAGCTAAATGCATTTGTTTTGCAATGTAGATCAGCCTTTATAGTTTAGTATATCTGATTCATATATTTATTGTAATGATGCCATTTCTTTTTCTTTAGTAATTATGGATGCTAGAAATTATAACAGGTTAGTTTAATGATAGAGGTTCATTAGTGGAGTACGCTGCATTAAAAATTTTTTTTTCTTTTATCTCCAGCTCTCTCCCTTTTGTGGCTGAAGAAATTGTGAGGAACAAGGTGAAGAACACAAGTTAGCTTGAGCAAAGTAAGTAAATTCTAGTTATCCTTCTTTATTAGACTATGACTTTGGAGTAGGATAAAGGAACTTTGGTAGCACATTGGGTGTCAAAATTTAAAACTATTTCAGCTCTGGCTGAGGAAATTATTTTTCTTTTGTCTTTTTAATTTTAGTTTCAGCTCAAGTGCGGCTATGAGCTTAGTGATCAGATTGAAAGGTTTGATTTTGAAAGCTGTTTACGGCCTTTTTTTGAACAGGTTTGGAAAAAAGGCTCAATCTCTCTATTCTTTGTTTAGCGTGTGCTCATATAAAGATTGATTAGTTCATATTATGTTAGTCTTGGACCTCTTTGTAACTATGTGGTCATTCTTGGGGGTGTTGGGATGCTTATTATTTATAATGGAATGTAAAAAAAGAAAAGAAAGAAGAAGAAAATTAGATTATTAATATATATATATATATATATATTGTTTTTTTGAAGCTTTAGATATTGGTTTTTTTTTTCTTTTGTATGTGGGCTAAAGCTAAGTAAAAGTTATATTTCTTTTATCTCCAACTCTCTTTCTCTTTTGTGGCTGAAGAAATTGTGAGGAACAAGGTGAAGAACACAAGTTAACTTTGGATTTTTTCTGAAAGTTGTAAACTTAGCTTGAGCAAAGTAAGTAAATTATAGTTAAAAACTTATAAAACTCTATATATACTTGTGATGTTGGAAATTTGTTTTGTGGTGCGTTGTTGTGTTGGAGCAAGCGGGTGGCTTGCATGGTGTTATAAAGTGGTTTAAATTCACATTGGGAGTGTTTTTAATTTCTTGCAAATGTGAATGAAACTTGTTGATTAGTAGAAATTGTGTTCTTTTATTCGATTTCAATACTTGTAAGCATTATAGTTGTGATATTTGTGATTGATTTTGTGGTTGGTTGTTGTGTTGGAGCAAGCGGGTGGCTTGCATGGTGTTATAAGGTGGTTTAAATTCATATTGGAAGTGTTTTTAATTTCTTGCAAATGTGAATGAAACTTGTTGATTAGTAGCAATTGTATTCCTTTATTTGATTTCAATACTTGTAAGCATTATAGTTGTGATGCTTGTGATTGGTTTTGTAGTGGGTTGTTGTGTTGGAGCAAGCAGATGGCTTGCATGGTGTTATAAAGTAGCTTAAATTCATATTGGGAGTGTTTTTAATTTCTTGCAAATGTGAATGAAACTTGTTGATTAGTAGCAATTATGTTCCTTTATTCAATTTTAATACTTGTAAGCATTATACTTGTGATGTTGGAAATTTGTTTTGTAGTGAGTTGTTGTGTTGGAGCAAGCGGGTGGCTTGCATGGTTTTATAAGGTGGTTTAAATTCAGGCAAACATAGATGCGGGACAAAGGCACTTGCTGTTAGGGTTGATGAGGAGGTGCGTGTTTTTTCATTTTCTTAAACCTTAGTATATTACATGTTGTGATTAATTAACTACAAATAACTAACACTCGAATGTTAATTAATTAGACAAATAATAATGGCAGTCAAGTTCTTGAATTGGCAAAGGTCTACAAAGATGTTCATTTTAATCCAAACACAAATAAGTGGATACACCATGATGATGAAGCGACATGTGTATGTGTATCATTCCATCCCTATTATTCCATCCTTATCATGTTTGTAAAGCTATTACATATGTAGTATTAATGTTGTGATTGTTGTTTTTTTTTCCTCTTTCAAATGGTAGGAAACTATTCTCAAAGTGCAAGAGGATCATTGTCAAGATCCTAATGCAATTCTCCTTACACAAGAGGCGCGAGCTAAGGAGCAAGAAGCGCGAGCTAAGCAAGATGAGATCCAAAAGAATATTCTTAATTTTTTGAGGAGCAAGGGTTATGATGACGGTTTTAACTATGGGGGTGGTTCATTTTCAAGTTAAATCACTTATTGGTTAGTACTTTATCTTTAAGTTAAAACACTTCAGTTTTTATATATCATTTGAAACTAATTGTTAGAAATGTTTTTTATAACATAGTTAATGTTTTCACTTTATGATTTTAATGTAGTAGTGTTTTTATATTTGTGCAGATTTCTTATTGGTGGCTCCAGGGGATTTACTTTTGGCATTATTTGAAGACATATGAGGACATCTTTTGGCTTTAGGGGGTTCTAATTATATTGTGCTACATTTTTTGTATTGTTATAAAACATCTTAAGTTATTGTATGTGTTGCAAACATTTATTGTATGGAAGGAGTTTGAATTTGATACTTGTTTGAATTTTAACTTATGGAATGTATGGATCGATTTTTTATAAATGTGTTGTTGAAATAAATGTGTTAATCAAATGTGAGGTTTTAATAATGTAATGACAGGTTACAGGTTAATATCAACGTCATGAAAATAATAAAAACAGAAAATAAGTTTTAGTGACGAATTTTTTCGTCGCTATATGTGCATGGATTTTCTTAAAAATAGTTTTAGTGACGAGTTTTTTCGTCACTATATGTACTCGAAAATAGTTTTAGTGACGAAATTGTTTGTCACTAAATATGATTTAATATACTGAAATGGTTTTAGTGAAGAAATATTTTCGTCACTAAATACTGTTTTTAGCGAGGAAAACATTTAGCTACGAAACGTTTTCGTTGCTAAAAGTTTTTTTTTTTTAAAACAAATTAGACTTTTAGTGACAAAATTTTTCATCGCCAGGACTTTTAGCGCCGGGGCTATAGGGACGAAACGAATTTCGCCACTAAAAGTCCAATTTCGTCACTAAAGGTTCTTAGTGACGAAAAACTGGACTTTTAGTGACGAATTTTTTCATCACTAAAAATACATTTTCTTGTAGTGAAGTAGTAAGAGTAAATCTAGTATTACAAGCTAAGCTACAACTTTTATGACAACTATATTATGTGGCAAACTGTGATTAGTTGCTTGTCATTTTTTGATTTTCACATGAACACTATTTTTTCTCTACCGAACACAATATTTTATGTGCCAGCAGTTATGCAACATAGGAAACATGCCGGATAATCTGCTGCATCATTACTCAACATTTCTCATAGTCAAATTCGAGATCCATTTGATTTGATATTTAAAGGACGTTATAATCCATATATAGTGAGGCTTTTTAGAGAGATAAATGTTTGTTTGTGCAACTAAGGTTTGTGTAACTAAGTTTCTTTCAATTTCACCATACCAAATCAAAACACAAACACAAACAGCAAACCCACCCAATAAAATCCAAATTACAATACCACCAAATAAAAATCCCAACAAACTCATCCTCTCCCTTGTTGCCGTGACTTACCATAACACAAAACCCAAATCCAAAGACAACAAAGACAACCCCAACCTCCCTTTTAAGTTAAAGCAAGCGGTGGAGAAGTCAAGGTAGTTCAACGAAGTGGTAAGGTGACAGTGGCAGTGGCAGCAAATGACGAATGAGTTGAGAGTCATGGTGGTTGGATTGGACAGTCTTTGGCTTTGCCGATGAAGCTCAACCCTTTCACCTCCAAGCTCGCCTTTAATACCATATTTGAGCTCTCTCTCTCTCTCTTTCTCTCTCTCCCATGAATGTTTTGTTCATAAAAAAGGGGTAATATATCACTTTTTAAAAATACTAATAATAATAATAATTCTAAGCTCTAGTTTGTAAATCATTTGATTATGTGCACTCTGTTGAATATTGAAAGAGAACCCTTTATTGTTTAAATGCTAGTGGCCTACAAGTAGTGTCCAAGTTTTTTTTTTTTTAGAAAAGAGAGCATCCGAGTGTGTGTTTTGGGGTAGGGGATGTGAGGGAGAAAACTACTATTTTTTTTTAGAGTTTCAACCTATGACATTTGCTCTTGATGATAGCTTTTTATCATCAGACCAAGACACCAATCGCTTTTTGATATTGATGAAGAAAGGGAGAGTAAGAGCATTAGTACCTGATCTTCTAATTTAAAAAAAATTTACAATTATGCTATAGTACCATCATAAATTTATGATTGTATCGTAGCAACATTTTAAAACCCAAATAACTTTTTTTCGTCCCTACCTGCAAATATTTGCCTCTTTCTCTCTCCTCATTGTCTCATTTTCTATGTTTGTTTGTTTGTTTGTTTGTCTGTCTGTCTCTGTCTGTCTGTCTGTCTGTCTCTCTCTCTCTCTCTCCAGAACATGGCTTCTCTCTCTCACATCTCTCTCATGGTGGTCGTTTTTTCTTGGTGTGGGTCATGGTTCCGACGTAGGTCTAGTGGTTTCGGTGACATGGTCCTGTGATGGAGGTGGTCAAGCTTGCCTCCGATGATGGGTTGCTCAACCTTTCCTCCAATGATGGGATGCTCAACCTCACCTTCGATGATGGGCTCAACCTCGCCGATTATTGGATTTTGGGGTATTTATTTGAAATTTATGATTTTTTTGCTTTACTTTTAATGGGTTTTTGTTTTTAAGTGTTTAATTTAGTTGTTGGAGTTTTTTGATTTTAAGATTGAGTTTTTGCTTAATGGGTTGAAGGGTTTTTGTTTAAATGTTTAATTTAGTAGTAGCTTGTATGAGTTTTGGTAGCTTTTTTTGGGTTTGTGCTATAGTACCATCATAAATTTGTGATTGTATTGTAGCAACGTTCTAAAACCCAAATAATTTTTTTTCATCCCCACCTACAAATATCTGCCTCTTTCTCTCTTTTCATTGTCTCATTTTCTCTGTTTGTTTGTTTGTTTGTTTGTCTGTCTGTCTCTCTCTGTTGTCTCTCTCTCTGTTTGTTTGTCTGTTTTTCTGTCTGTCTCTCTCTCCAGAACATGGCTTCTCTCTCTCACATCTCTCTCATGGTGGTCGTTTTTTCTTGGTGTGGGTCGTGGTTCCAGCGTAGGTTTGGTGGTTTCGGTGACATGGTCTTGTGATGGAGGCGGTCAAGCTTGCCTCCAATGATGGGTTGCTCAACCTCTCCTCCAATGATGGGATGCTCAACCTCACCTTCGATGATGTGCTCAACCTCGCCGATTATTGGATTTTGGGGTATTTATTTGAAGTTTATGATTTTTTTGCTTTACTTTTAATGGGTTTTTGTTTTTAAGTGTTTAATTTAGTTGTTGGAGTTTTTTTTATTTTAAGATTGAGTTTTTGCTTAATGGGTTGAAGGATTTTTGTTTAAATGTTTAATTTAGTAGTAGCTTGTATGAGTTTTGGTAGCTTTTTTTGGGTTTGTTCATTGTCGTGGTGGTGGTTGCAGGTGGTTGCAGTGGCAATTTAGGTTTTGAGATTTATTTGGCTACTAGTTTTGAGTTTCTGTTTGGCTAATTGAGTTTTTGTTTTGAGATTTATTTGGCTTTGTGTTTCTGTTATGGTTTGAATCGATAGCTGTGCCGGTGGGTGGTGCTATGCTATTGGGTTGCTCGGCGGTAATAGGTGGTCGAGAGAAAGAAAGAGAGAGACAGACGAAGAGAGACAAAAATTAGAAGAGTAGAGAAATGGGAGAAAATAGAGATGATTTTGAGTTATATTATTTTATTATGTAGATATATTATTTTAATACATTATATGGTAAAATAAAAGTTGAGATGTTTCTGTCAAAACTTTTAAAATTTTTAGCATTTAGCATCTTAAAAAATCACTTTATCAATTTTCACAACTCATTTTACAATACATCTAACGTCAAAGGTTCTATTTTTTTTTTTCATTTCGTTTAAAATAATATAAACTACTCATTAAAATAATAAAAAACAACTACACAAATCACCTTTCCCACCACTAGCATTCTCAATGAAAATGCTCTAACACCAAATAAATAAAAAAAATTCCCTCTTGTTGTTCAGCGCGGCACCTGCTCCAAGGTCGATAGACCCTCTCTCGCACTCCGCCACCTCCGGTGAGTGAGTCCCTATCTAAATTTTTTTCTTTTAGTTCTTTGTTTTTTTGATTTTGATTTTTGTCTTCTTTCTATCTGCTTGCATGTGAATCTAGGTTCCGAAATTGGTGTGTTTTTATTTTTTTTATTATTATTATTTTTTTTAATTTCTATGCCTTCTTTGTTCTTCTTATAACTTTTGTAGTTCTTAAAAATCCTGCCTTTTTATTTTCACTATTATATTTTGATAGTTATTTTTTCATTACTTAATTTTAAACATTGGATGTGCTAACAGACTCTGGTCTCAGCCAATATCGACTAAAGTTTTCATCTTTTCCTTGCTCTGCAGTTTTTATTATATTTATCAAAGTCCTATACTAGATGGCGAAGTGACAGACTAACCTGGCAAAGATAGTTCATCCCAGCTCTAAAATTACAAACCAAAAGGTGATAAATTTCGTTACCCGAAGTCAAAATTTTATTTACTCTCTTTTTTTTTGGTGATTATTTGATTAAAAGTTACAAAAATATGTTATATTCTTTGCTAATATTCACTGCCTCTAATATTCAGAGAACCAATTTGTCCCAAGATCGGTTAAGTGACTTGCCGGATGAAATTCTTGTCTCGATTCTGTCGTTATTGAAGTTGGAAGAAAGGCAGAGAACAAGTATCATGTCTAGAAGGTGGAGATATTTGTGGACATTTGTGACTTGTAACTTGGTTTTCGATAAATCAAGGTTTCAACCTGTGTGGGAGAAATTCAAGTGTCATGAGATTTCTATTGCTGACTTTAGGACGGCATTGTCTTCTGAAAGATCTAAGTTTATTGTTTGGGTGAATGATGTATTGGAATTGCATCAAGGTGATACTATAGATGAGTTTAGAGTTTTCTTTGACATGGATGGGACATTCTCGGCGGTACTTGACAATTGGATAAGATTTTCAATGAGAAAAAAAGTTAAAAAGCTTTCATTGAATTTGTTGACGTTTGGGCGGCATAAATATTCTCTTACTAGTCAGCCTCTTCAGAGTTACAGTCTTGAATCCTTAACAGACCTCTCTTTGACTTCTGTGGAAGTGACTGGGGAAGTTCTCGAATATATTTTATCTAATTGCCCATTCATTGAAATATTACATGTGGAGATATCAAGGTCTCTAATGAATTTAAAGATTTCTTGCCCTTTGCCCAAGCTAAATCATTTAAAGATAATATACTGCCAATATCTCAAACACATTCAGATTCATGCTATAAATCTGGTTTCTTTTGAATATTTTGGTCGTAAGACAACGAGGATCCTTCTAGGTGATGTTCCCAATTTTGTTTCTCTGTCTGTGATGGGTGGCTATGTTGGCTATTTATTTAAAAATGGTTGCCCAATTTCACATTATTTCTCTCAGCTGGAGACACTTGAATTAATGATTTTGGTTAGTCAAAAAAATTTTGTGATTGTTAAATATATATATATATATATATAATTTTATTTTTCTCATACTGATAATGTTTGTTTATGAATGTGCTATTTTTTCTTGGTTCAATTTTTCAGAGATTTTTCAGGTTCCCCAAATTACCAAAGTTAAGAAATCTTAGGCTACTGAAATTGGATATACATCGACTTTTCATGGATGGCATTCTTTGTTGCACTTCCTTTCTTACGGCATCCCCTATGTTGCAAAGAATTGTGCTCAAGGTAACTCTTATAAATTTAGAGTTGTAATTTTTATTGTGCTGACATTTTATTATCTACATCTTCACTTAAGCTGTATGTTTTATTATCTTAGTATGCATATGTGTTATGTAACCACATATTTGCTTTGCTATCAAGTATCAATTGTAGATAAGTCCCACGTAATGTTTTATTGTTGTCTCAATTGTTTATCAAACTCCCTTTGTCATTTACTTGTACAGCCCTTACCATGTCATTTTTATTATGTGTTTTTTTGTTGTCTATAGAGGTTATTGGCTTGGTTTAAGTCACACCTGGTGTAACATTTATCATTGAAATATCACTAACTTTTAAATGAATGTGTTTGTTGACTAATCCATTGTTGGCATTGTTTGATTATATCATCATGCAGCATGCTTGCAATATCAAAGTGATTAGAGTTAACTAACTAAAAGTTATGCTTTGAACATGCCAAGGGCGTTGTAGCTCAATTATTACCTCATGGTTTTTCCAACAGTGATGTCCAAGGTTCAAATCACTAATCCCTCATCCCTCAACTATCAATTACAAAATAAAAAAAAAAAAAAATGTATAGAACATGTTTTAATGGATTAGATAATAAATAAAAGACGATTATCATGGCATGCATAGCATTGGTAAAGGGTTACATTCAATGTAGCTTCATCCTAATCATTTCTATGTTGGTGTATTTGTTCCACCCTTATTGTGTATTGTGAACCATGTCTGGGGGAAGTACAACTATCTAACTCATCTTTTGTTGGTTAGATTCAGTCATGAATTTGGTGTGGAATTGCTAAGGCTCTCACTCAACTTGTTTGTTGTGTGAGAATTTTTCTTTCCTTTATTGAAAGCAAATATCATGTTTTAATGTTTTTAGCAAATTGAATCAGTCCACAAGGAACTTGCAAGTTGTGGATCATTCTCTCTTAAAAATTTTTTTTTTGAGTGTTCGTTGCAAATAAAATCAATCCATTCTTTATTGCATGGCATTCAATGCATAGGATAAAAATGAAATGCCTATTTCAAGTGAGTGTTTTTTTATATAGTTTTTTGCAACTTTTTTTTGGTTGAATGCAGTATAGTTTCTAGCCCGTAGGTTAGGAAAGTTACCTTGTTCATATTAATAGCTCTAGTACTTGGCTTTATGGATGGAAGCTGGAATTGGTTAGCGCCTACATTCAAATTGCGTCAGCATAATGGGGTTTATTGTAATGATATTTTGAAGATTTGTATTTTTTGTTGTATTATGCTTATGTTTCTTTCTATTGTAATGATATTTTGAAGTTTATTTGCAAATAGGACAGGGTTTTCGTGATTTATAAGACCATCCACTTGTATTATTTAAGCAATTTGTGTGACTAAAAGTAATGTTGATAGTCTCTTTGATTGCCACGTAGTGGGCTGGAGAAAATTTCCGTGGTTTGGTGGTAAAATTTTTCCTTGCAAATAAGCTTGATTTCTAGCCTTATGGAACACACAATGGTCTCAGTTGGCATTGCATAGGTGATGGCCTACTTATATTCAACAAATATGAAAATATAATAAAGTAGACAACCTATTAGTTGTGGCTACGCAAAGTCTAAACTTCTAGTCTTTTGTTGATGACATTGTTAATAACAATGGTGTGCCTATTATACGTTCGTGTCCGTTTTCTCTGTCGCTAGTGAAAGTTTGGTTTTCCAAACTTCTCCTAGGCTGAGGAAGAGCTGGTCCCTTCTTTTGAAGGCTAGTTAGTCCCTGTTTAGCCACCGTTTGGTTGCTACAGGCTAGTGGGTTCTTCTTGTGGGGGTTTGGGAAACACTTTCTCTCTTTGTCTTATGGAGGAGATTACGGTGGGATGGGATAAGATGTCCTTGCAGGGACCGGAGGAAGATAAGTTTGATCTCTGGTTTGATATGGGGTCAAAGGAGTTTATTCTTGCTGCAAAGTTTTACACAAAAAGGATCCTTAATGTTGATGTCGTAGCTCGTAATTTCTCTCAACCATGGCGTACCCGAAATGGTTTTAAGATTAAGGATCAAGGTAATCACATTGTTCTCTTCATCTTCGAAAATAAGTATGACTGTGACAGAATCTTCTCCTCCCAGCCCTGGAGTTTCAATAAATTTTTAGTGGTTTTTCAGAGGTACGATAATAGCACCCTTGTCCAAAATCTAAACTATGAGAGAGTTCCTTTCTGGGTGCAAGTTTATGATATCCCGATCACTTTCATGAACAAAACGGTGGCTAAAGGTTTATGTTCAGGTATTGGGGAAATATGTCCTTCTGATTTCTCAGTCATGGAAGGGGGCGATCATGTTCGTGTCCATGTTATTATGGATATTTCAAAGCCTCTGAGTCACGGTCGTAAAATCACTCTCAATGGGGGTACCACGGGATGGGTCTCCTTCAAGTACGAAAGGTTGCCCAGAGTTGTTTAAATCACAGTGACAAAGATTGTGAGAGATGGATCACTAGTGAAGGCACACTCACGGTAGAAGACCGGAATTATGGGGCATGGCTACGTGCTCCTTTATCAAATCAAACTCGAAAATCCACCATTGCAGTTCCGGGTTTCTATCAACAGAAGAAAGAATCAAAGATTTCAAAAGATGCCGGTTATGAACCTTTTCCAACTTCTCATCAAGCTTCCTCGCCAGAGTTCGGAGTCCCAACCAAACCATTGGAAAAGGTAACCTCAGGTACTCTGTTTTCAAATATCTCAAATATTGCTGCATATCCTATTGTCAGGGAGTTGGAAGATCCTCCGTCGGGTTTTGGGGAACAGCCCAATTCAACTAGAAAATTTGTGAATACTTCATACGAATCTGATGCTGAAAGGGAAAAAGGTGATGTGATAGAAGCTGCGGATGGAAATATGGAGTCGTTTAAAAATAAGGAGCCTGCCACTTCAGCCGTGTCTAGGGACCAATTAGGTGTATTTGAAAGTCCAATTCAGCCCTCAGACTCGGGTGATGTGCTGGGAGCTGTGAAGGGAAATTTGGAGTCTTTCATAAAAGAGGAGTTTGCCTCTTTAGTCAAGCCCAGGGACCAAAAAGGAGTATTTGTAAGCCCATTTCAGCCCTTAGTAATGGGTGAGTCTCCTTTACCTATCAATAGGATAGATAGACCCCCTCTTATTGACCTGTCAAATACTTTGGACTCTCCCATGTGCACCTCACTTCCATCAAAGCCTTCATGGACTCGCATTAACCGTTTATCTTCTGAACCTGAGAAAACATTGAAGGTTTTCATAGGAAAAAAGAGGGTTTCTCAGTCCAAGAAAAATCAGCAAGGTGTTTCAAAAAAAACAAAATTGGTATCACAGACTGATGAGAAAAATGCAGTCACATTGGTGAAGGCTGGTTTCCAGCCCCGCCAAGATCAATGAATCTCATTTGTTGGAACTGTCGGGGGCTTGGGAACCGGCAGACAGTTTAGGAGCTTGGAGAATTAGTCCGAGCACAAGATCCCTCAATCGTGTTTTTAGCCGAGACATGGTTGGAAGAAGCAAGGCTAAGCAACATTTGGGATTCTCTTCAGTTCGGTCATTACCACGGAGTTTCAAGGATTACTCGTGGGGGTGGCTTAGCAATATTTTGGAAGGAGGGTTTCATATTAGATATTGAATCCTCATCTCAGAATCATATAGATGTGGTGATAAATAAAGGAAAGGACAATGCTTGGCGTTTCATAGGAATTTATGGAGCTCCAGAAACGCATTTGCGAACTGAAACATGGGAGTTGATTCGTGGTCTGCAGAGAAATGGAACTTTACCATGGCTGTGTGGAGGCGATTTCAATGAAATTTTGAAATCTCATGAAAAGAGTGGAGGTAGACTTAGACCCTATGGTCAGATAGAGCAGTTTCGTGGTGTGTTGGACGAGTGTAACTTATTGGATCTTGGTTTTGCTGGAAATAAGTTCACTTGGTCTAGGTGTTACCCGAATGGGGGTATGGTTTGGGAGAGGTTGGATCGAGCTGTGTGCACAGCAGAATGGTATGATTTATTCCCAACAACGTGTGTACATACTTTGACTTGTGTGTCTTCAGATCATAATCCAATTTGCATTCGTCTTAGGGGGTTTGAAGTTAAGAGCTTGAGACCTTGGCGCTTTGAGCAAATGTGGCTTGAGGATTCGAGATGTAGAGACACAGTGGTGCGAACTTGGGATAGATCAGTTTTAGGCTCTCCCATGGAATTAGTAGTTGCAAAGTTAGGGGCTTGTCAACAGAGTCTCTTGAATTGGAGTAAAAACTCTTTCTGCCATGTGAGACGAGAGATTTTTGAAAAAAATAAGTTGCTGAAAGTGGCGGAATGTGAAGCTGCCCAAGGGAGACAGGTGGATCGGTTCTTAAAGCTTAAGTCAGATATCGTGGATCTCCTCCGATTAGATGAAAAAATGTGGCAGCAGTGAAGTAAGGAGCATTGGATGATTTCCGGTGATCGTAATTCCAAGTTCTTCCATACAAGAGCCTCGCAACGTTTTCGCCGCAATAAAATTGTGGAGCTCCGAAACTCTGAGGGTGCGTGGGTTTCTGGTGAAGGTAACATATCTTTTATGGTTCGGGATTACTATAAAAATTTGTTCCTTTCCTCTAGGTCGCCGGAAGTGGATGAAGCTGTTTAGTCCATAAAATCTGTTGTTACCGAAGATATGAATAACAGTTTGATCAGCCCCTTTTCTTGGGTGGAAATCGAGTGTGCTTTGAATCAAATGGCTCCCCTTAAAGCTCCCAGCCCCAACGGAATGCCTCCCATCTTTTTCTAGAAATTTTGGAGTGATATTGGCGATGATGTGGTTCGGGCAGTGTTATTTTGCCTTAACTCTGGCAGCCTCTTTTCAGGTCTGAATCATACTTTTATTTCTCTTATTCCTAAAGTTAAAAACCCTAAAGTTATTTTGGCTAATAGGTTGAAAAAAGTCTTACCTCATATCATCTCAGAATCTTAGAGTGCTTTTCAATCCGATAAGGCAATCTTTGATAATATCCTAATGGCTTTTGAGACTCTTCACCATATAAAGCAAAAGAAAGGGGGTAAGGTGGGACACTTAGCTCTGAAGTTGGACATGAGTAAAGTTTACGACAGATTGGAATGGGTGTTTCTCAAAAAGGTGTTGGAGAAAATGGGTTTTCATAGGAGGTGGGTCGGCTGGATTATGGAGTGCGTTACATCTGTGACCTACTCGGTTTTGATAAATGGCGAGCCTTCGGAACCCTTTTCCCCAACTAGAGGCATTCGCCAAGGGGATCCCCTCTCCCCCTACCTTTTCCTTCTTTGTTCGGAGGGTTTTAATGGCTTGCTTGAGCAGGTAGTGGCTGCAAAGTCCCTTGAAGGTTTCTCTCTTTGTAAATATGGGCCAAAAATTTCCCACCTTTTGTTTGCCAATGATAGTCTCCTCTTTTGTCGTGCTAGAGTGGCTGATGTTTCAAAAATTCTAAAGATCCTTGGGAAGTATGAGAGAGCTTCGGGGTAGAAAATAAATGCAAACAAAACCACTATATTCTTTGGTGGTAATGTGACGAAGTCGGCTAAGTTGCAAGTGTAAAGTATCTTGGGTGTTCCGAAAATAAGGGAGTATGAGAAATACTTGGGTTTGCCGGCGGTAGTGGGAAGACACAAAAAGGCGAGTTTTAACTATATAAAAGATCGTGTTTGGGGAAAACTACAAGGTTGGAAGGAAAAACTTTTATCCCAAGCCGGTAAGGAGGTTTTGCTTAAAGCCGTGGTCCAAGCTATTCCGACTTTTGCTATGAGTTGTTTTTGCCTCCCGGTTGGTCTTTGTCAAGATATTGAGATGCTTGTTCGTAAGTTTTGGTGGGGTCAAAAGGGGGATCGTCGGAAAATTCATTGGAAGAAGTGGGAGGTGTTATGCAAACCTAAAAAAGAGGGTGGCAGTGGGTTTTAAGGATTTATGCAAGTTTAATGAGGCCTTGCTCGCAAAACAAGTGTGGAGGTTGGTTCACGATAAACATTCACTATTTTACAAGGTGTTTAAAGCTAAATATTTTCCTCATGGGTCCATTTTTGAAGCCACCGCTTCTTCGGGGTCTTACGCTTGGCAAAGCATTTTGAAAGCTAGACATTTAATTGAAGCAGGGGCAAGATGGAGGGTTGGAGATGGCCAACTTATCAGAATTTTCAGTGACAAGTGGATGCCATGTGGGGATGGAGTTCTATCTCCCTCCTCGGGTGAGCTTCATCTAGAGGCTACAGTTTCCGAGCTTATAAATTCGACCTCGGGGTGGTGGAACATTCAGCTGATTGATCGATGCTTTCACCCTCCCGATGCAGCTCAGATTAAAACTCTTCCGCTTTGCTCTACTCCCCAATTTGATGTGTTGATATGGCCACTTGAAAAATCTGGAAAGTACTTAGTTAAAACCGGGTATAGTTTGCTGTGTGATGTCCAGGATCCCGTTGAAAGTTCGCTCCAAGTTAGTACTGTAGAGCGGGGCTTTTGGAAAAAGCTTTGGAAAATTCCGACCCCTGGAAAAATTAAGCACTTTCTCTGGCGGGCCTGTACAAATTCTCTAGCAACAAAAGAGAACTTGGTGAAACGTAAAATCCTAACTGATGCTACTTGTTCTCGCTGTTTGGTTGCTTCTGAGGGCTGCCTTCATTCTCTGTGGAGTTGCAGCAACCTAAAGGAGGTTTGGGAGAAGGACTTTGGCTGGATTCTTAGGTCTGGCGCAGTCTTTACATCCTTTAGGGAGTTGGTAGAACTGGTCTTCACAAAGCTTAAGACAGTTGCTCTGTTTGCCACGACAGCTTGATCTGTGTGGTTTCATAGAAATAAAACCAGGTTGAATGAAAATACTAGACCTTTGGGCCAGCTTGTTGGCTTTGCGCGTGACTATATCCGCAATTATAAGTCTCAAAAGCATAGCTCTACCTCTGTTCGTGAAGTTGCTTCAAAGAGATGGTGTCTGCCTGAACGTGAGTTCTGGAAGATAAACTTTGATGGGGCTATGTTTGGCAAATCTGCAGATGCTGGTGTCAGGGTGGTTATTCGGAATTCCAATGGTGAGGTGAGGGCCGTTCTGGCTGAAAAGATCAGTAAACCACCCTCTGTGGAGACGCTGGAGCTGCTGGCTGCCAGATGTGCTGCTCTTTTCTCCTAGGAACTTGGTCTGAATAGGGTGATTTTTAAAGGGGATTTGGAATTGGTAATGAAGGCCCTTCAATGGGGTGGCTGGGATCTCGCTTCGGGTGGTCATCTTATCCCAGATTTTTTATGTATTGCAAACTTCTTTGTGAGTATTTCTTTCTCTCATGTTTGTAGGCAGGGTAATGCGGTAGCACATGCCCTTGCCCAGAGAGCTAGGCATTGTTTTCCTATTTCAGTTTGGATGGATTCCTATCCATCGGATATTTCCTCTTTTGTATTAGCTGATTTTCAGCCTCGGGTTGTTCAATGTTATCAGTTCTCTTTCTCAAAAAAAAAAACAATGGTGTGCCTATCTTTTAACTAGCATTACACCTTTACATTGTATTTTGCAATGTAAATCTTACATTGTAGACTCAACAAATGAGTATAATGTAAGATTTACATTGCTAGTACAATTTAAACCTATAATTACTCCCTTAATTAATTATAATTTCTTTCTATAAAAGAATCAAAACTTTGTTAACTAATAAGTTTCCCTTTCTTTGTAGTCCTCCTTGTGTTTTGAAGTTTAATGGGTATGCATTGTGTAATTGTCGATGTCATTGCCTTTGCATGTGAACCAATTTAATATGTATTCTTTTTAAGGACAAAATTTAGCTATAAAATTGGTTGTAACTTAAAGCTACAAACTCACTCAATAAAATAAATACTACAACATATTTTGAAAATCTAACCGTTGAATTGCATGTTCTTTATGCCCTTAATACACATGTTAAATTTTGTGTCAATCAGATATCATTTACTATATGATTTATAAGTTTATATTTTGTGCACAATTTTAAATTACAAAAACTTGCAATTTAAAAAATTTATTGATGACATAGCTATTGATCTTTAATTTTCTTGAAATTTTGCAAGCATTGAGGATATAAGAAGAAGATGTAATCCAATGGTGGATTTGTCAAAATTCACCTCTAATAAAAAAATATTAAGTAAGTTTGTAGCCTAAGGCTACAACTAATTTTGTAGCTAAAATTTGTCATCTTTTTAAATAATGAATAATATATGCGTTTTTGGAGAACTTGTATTAATTTATCATTTCAAATTTAATGGGGAACAAGACTAGCACCGCGCATCCTTAGTGTGATTGTCACTTTACAAAATTCTTCTAAGGGGGGGTTGGGAGGGGGAAAAGGGGCTAGTGTTCAAGTCTCCAAGAGGAAGATTTACACATATATACACTTAAATTAAACTAGAGTAGAATTCTATCTTGTATAAAAAAAAAAGGGAGGGGGGGGGGGGGGGGGAACAAGAATGTTTGGATATGGCGTGATCTTGTATAACAAGCAATTAGATAAATCTGTTTAGGAAAAGAGATCAACCATATTCACATGGTGAATAAAAATGATACTTTGGCGTGGCTAGAGTAAATCTAGTATGACAAACTAAGCTACAAATTTTATCATAGTTGTTTTATGTGGTAGATTGTGATTGGAAACATGCCAGATAACCTGCTGCTTCATTACTCAACATGTCTCATAGTCTAACATGACAAAGCAAAAGCTTTAGCAAGAAAAAAGGCAAAGCAAAAAGTAGCTCCCAGTCTCATGAGGGCTTGGGGGTTTTTCATAGTCTCACTAATTGGATCCCTAGGGTGGATTTGGGGTAAGGTTACTTTAGATATTCAAATTTCTAAACTAGCTCCAAAAAAATTAAAAAAAAAAATAACAAGAAAAAAGAGAAAAAAAGAAAGAAAGAAAGAGGGAAGAAGGACAAAACAAACAGGTCCTATTGCTATGGCTGACCCAACTCCTAGGCCCAAGGCCCCCATTACAAAAGTCTTTACCCTTCTATAAAAAGGGTCCATCCTAATTATAAAAATACCCAAATTTTAAAATAATCATTTTTAAAATGTTGTGCATTATTTTCCTCATGACTCATGAATGGTACTAGGAACTTTATCCAAAATTAAAATTGATAAAATCTTATTTAAGATGGACTATATCACATGAACAATTAAGTGAATTAACGATATTACCAACTGAAAAGAAAACTTTGATAGAACTTGAACACAAAAAAATAATTAACAGCAATAAATAAATAAATAAATAATATATATATATATATATAAATATAAAATTGAATTACAATAGTTCTTGAGACTATGTATTTGAAAGCAAATGTTTGATTTATTAATGATTCATTTTGTGGTGGGTTTGTGTATTGACAATAGATTTTGGGAATTTCTCTACCAATTTGAAAATTTTCATTGATCATAAGTTTGGGTATGATTTAGAGGTGGATTGGTATTCTTGCATGTAAATTTTGAAATGAACGGTAGGTATGTGAATGTGAGGTCATACCTTGGAGATTTTTTGCTAATTTGTTTGACTATTAGTTGTGGGATTGGCATTGAACTTGGACTTAGTCCAAGCGATTTGGTGTTTAATTTTAGAAGACAATTTGAGGTATTGTGAATGAGAGGAATTGATGTGGGTGGCGTTTTTTTAGTGACGTTTTTAAATCTGCTGTTATAAGTGGTATACTGTGATGTTTTTGAAAAATGCCGCTAAAGAGTAAGCTTTTAGTGACGTCTTAAAAAATGTTACTGTAACTCAAAACAATAGTTGCGTTTTTTAAAATGCTGCAATACGCATAAGAAAATGTACTCTATAGTGATGTTTTCTAAGACGTCACTATAGTGATTAAAGAAAATGTTGAAAAAACAAATACTCTATAGCGACGCTTTTGAAATGTCACTATATGTTCTAATCTTTTTAACATTCCGTCATTATTTTTGATTCCCACACTTTCCCCCCCCCCCCCCCCCCCCCCCTTTTTTTTTCTTTCTTTTCTTTTATCCACTTGGTGTCCCACTTATTGTTCTTTTCTTTCTTAACTTCGCTATTCATTTGTCCCCTTCTTCTTTTGTTTGTGTTCTTTGTTCATAGTCTTTTCTTTGTGACCCACTTTCTCCAACACCACCACACATCTTTTCCCTTCCACCCACTACCACCGCCATAGCCACCGTGACTGTCGTCGACCTCCACTATGACCCACTGTCACCACCATACTCTTTTCCCTCTTTTTTGTTGTTCAAGTTTCTTTAGAGTGTAAGTCTTTGTTCTTGGCTTATGGGTTTGCTTTAATTTGGTTTTTCTTTAATGGTTCACGGAGCTTTTGTGCTAATTTTTGCTATTTTTCAATTTTGGTTGGAAAGTTTTTGTTGTTCAAGTTTCTTTAGAGTGTAAAGTATTTGCTTTTGGCCTATAGGTTTGCTTTGATTTGGTTTTTCTTTAATGGGTCATGGAGTTTCGTGCTAATTTTTGCTCTCTTTCTATTTTGGTTGGAAATTGGTAGAGAAAGCTCTTATTCAGATTTGGCTTCTTGGGCAAAAGGACTTGAGGATCAGGGGTTGAATCATTGTAAGTATTTCTTTAGAGTGTAAGTAGTTGTTTTTCAATATTATACCTTCTAGCAGTGGTAGGGGATGGATCCTTATCAATAGCTAGGATGCTTCTTTTTTTTCAATATCTGCAACAAATTCCCTCCTATTAATACACATTAACTAAATGGAACTATTAAATTAGAGAAAATAATTTGATGATTCGGGCAGTATAGTGGGAGGGTTTTATATGTGGTTGACTACAAGTTAAGAAGTACTATGTAAATCTTGTATTTTTTTTTTCCTATTTAATTTTTCTATAGTTTGTAGATTTCGATTTTTTTTTTTTTTTGTTATTGGTTTTGTGTTTTAGCTAGCTTGAGATTAGTTTTTAAAAAGTGCCTATTGCCCATTAATGTCTACTAGGAGATTCTTCCATTAGATGAGGATTTTTGCTTAAAAATTATATCTTCAATGTGTTATCATTATTCAACATATATGTGTGTGTGTGTGTGTGTGTGTGTGTGTGTGTGTGCATGCTTTAGTTTTGATTTTTTAATTGAATGCAGTAAAAGGCTGTTTGTGACTACATATGGAGTTGATTTGGAGCACCTGTTTCAGTTGAGACATTTAGGCATAATGGGTAAGTTTTCTTATGTATACCAAATGACAAAGTTTGGATACAACTAAACTTCAAATATTATTTGCAAAATAGTCTTTAATTTTTCTGCCTAATTGTACCAAGTCCTGACTCATTAAATTTTTTTGCAATGGCACCCTTATTTACCTTCCACATTATTTGGGTGTCCTCTTTTATTTTGCAGGTTAACCACTCACTTATTGTGATAAGTTTGGAATTTTTTTTTTTGGAAAGGTGCGTGCTTGGCTTGAACATAGTAAGTAATTTTTGCTTAAAAATTTGTACTTGAGATGTTGATAATTGTGTTGTGATGGATTGTTGAATTGGAGCAAGCGGGTGGCTTGCATGGTGCTATAAGGCGGTTTTCATTTATATTGGAAGTGTTTATTATTTTATGAAAATTTGGACTTCAATACTTGTAAGCATTCTATATTTGTGATTATGATAATTATATTGGGTGGATTGTTGTGTTGGAGCAAGCGGGTGGTTTGCATGGTGTTATATGATCGTTGCAATTGATATTAGGAGTGTTTATTAAATTTGGAAATTTGGATGGATATGGTTGAGTTATATTTTTTTATATTAATTTTTGGACTTAATACTTTCTATATTTGTGATTATGATAATTATATTGGGTGGATTGTTGTGTTGGAGCAAACGGGTGGTTTGCATGGTGTTATATGATCGTTGCAATTGATATTAGGAGTGTTTATTAAATTTGGAAATTTGGATGGATATGGTTGAGTTATATTTTTTTATATTAATTTTTGGACTTAATACTTTCTATATTTGTGATTATGATAATTGTGTTGGGGTGGATTGTTGTGATTATGATAATTGTACTATAGTACAAGTTTATTTGTAATCCTCTTTAGATGGTTGTTGCTTGTTTCTTAAGAGGTTAAAGACTTAGTCCATTTGTGTGAATGAGGATATTGATAGACTTGATATGATTTGTTTAGTCTGTTTAAAATTTTGTGTAATCTTATTTGCATGTTTATGAAACTATGTGATTTTGAATTTGTTGTGCGCTATATTTAAGTGTATGTGTAATTCTACTTCCATGGTTTTTGTTTAAGTTTGTAGAGCTTTAAGACTTAGTCCATTTGTGTGAATAAGGATATTGATAGACTTGTTATGATTTGCTTAGTATATTTAAGATTATGTGTAATCCTATTTGCATGTTTATGAAACTATGTGGTTTTGAATATGTTGTGCACTATATTTAAGTGCATGTGTAATTCTACTTCCATGGTTTTTACTTAAGTTTGTAGAGTGACCCAATTGATGCAACTAGTGCAAAATTAGCAAAATCATTCTTCAGAAGCTAGTCGAGTATTAAATTTTAATGTTTTAAGAATGTATTTGGTGTTTAAGTTTTTTAAGTACAGCAACTATTATTTTGTTACTCGAAATGCTTTCTTTATGAACTTATTAGATGCGTTTAATTTGTATTCAGGGTGGTTTCGGTTTAAATCATCAATCTCCAATTCCTTATAGATCGCAGGCTTCATCCCATCAAGAAACTAGCATATAGTGGTACATGCAGTGTTTTAAGGACTCCATGGGCTATTACATAGTTGTTTTGAACAACTACAATTATTTTGAAAATATTGTACTTTGTTTATAATATTGCCATAGTTTGGGTGGTTTTTTTTTTTTTTTTTTTTTTTTTTTTTTTTTTTGGTGTATAGGTAGACAAGTGTTTTGTTGCAACCACATTTATTTTGGAAGTATTGTACTTTGTTTGATATTGTCATAGTTTAGGTGGTGGTTTTGTGTGTGTGTGTGTGTGTGTGTGTGTAGGTAGACAAGTGTTTTGTTGAATTCAAGATGATACATGTATTGGTATTAAACATATATATATATATATATATTGAATCTATGGTTAATGTGTTATTGTGGAATATTGATGATCAATAGGTATATTTCATCTATTACAAGCTTGTGTTAGTTATTGTTGAATTTTAAGGAGGTTTATATAGCATTTTTAATATTTAAAAAAAAATAATGAGTAGGTTTTTGTTACGTTTTAAAAACGTCGCTAAAAATATAGAGGAAATCCTTTTTAGTGACGCCTTTAAAACACCGCAAATAATCAATCCTATAGTGACATTTTTAAAACGTCACTAAAAAGTAAGAGGACAAATGCCTTCGCGACTTTTTGAAACGTTGCTATAGGTGTGACTATTTGCAGCGTTTTAAAAACGTCGCTAAATGTATTTTTCTACATTATATATAAAAATGCTATATTATTTAGTGACGTTTTAGAAAACATCACTAAAAGTTTTTGAATGCCACTAAAGAGTTACATATGGTGACATTTTTAGAAACATCGCAATAGACCTATAGCAACCTTGCCAAAAAAAAAATCACTGTAGACCATTTATGTCTATGGTGACACTTTTTGGGTTTTTAGTGATGTTTTACAAACGTCGCCTAAACCCAAATTTCTTGTAGTGCTAATAGAAAGGTGATGAATTGAATCACAATTATATCTGAGATTATGTATTTGAAAGTTTTGGGAAACTGAGAAGTGGATCTTATTTGGTTATGATTTATTTCATGGTGGGTTTGTGCATTGAGATTAAAATTTGTGATTTTCTCAGCAAATTTGAAATTTATTGTTGAGAGCAAATTATGGGTTCAATGAATTTGGGTCCGATTTAAAGGCTTTTTGATGTTTTTCAATGTTTATTTGGAAATGAATTGTGAATTTGTGAATGTAAATTCTCATACATTAGATATTTTTACTAATTTGGTAGCCCATTTGGTGGTGGGATTGGTATTGAATTTGGTATTTTAATTTCAACATTTTGCGAATGATAGGTGTTTATAAAGATTTTAATATATATATATATATATATATATATATTTGTGTAGGCACAACTCCATGAGAAGTTTCTCCACCAATAAATAAAAAAAAAAAAATAATAATAATAATAGTTGTAGGGACAAGGGCCCAAAAATTGTATCTTGGGTCTTGGGCTTTGTCCGAGGGGGTTGATAGGTCCGAGGACCGATATACAGTAGTGAGAATGTCAAGTTCAGAGTTACAAGAGTTAGATGCAAATGGAAAGAGAGGGAAAAGTAGTCTGAGGAGGCTCACCTCCTCAGATAAGCAAAGCATGGATCATATATATGTCCTATCGCTCAAGGTGACCTTCTCGAAAGTTCTACTGACCGGGACGTGTATTGTGAACACACAAGAGAGATGGAAGTTTAGAAATATCTATGGAAAAGCTACTACCACCGTATTAAATGTTCTGCAGCTAACTTTCTGGTCGCATTTATGTGGAGAAGACCCCTGAACAGTGTTGCCTTGGCTATCTCAACTCATAGAAAGTTAGAGAGGGTGTTCGAAGGGAGAAGCACTCAAGTAATGGCTTAAATGATCAACACATGGAGGACCAAGATCATTAAGGAGGGGACATATAATGTAAGAGACCCCTAGGGGGAGGGGGATCGAAAAATCAAGAAAGAAACACTGTAGCAATCTAGAACCAAACTTGTAACAATATCTAAGAGCATTATATAAGAACCAGCCTCCTCGAACTTTGCCGAGGACGCTTTTCTTAAGCTTAAACTTGTTTATTTTCATTCTATTGTCATCAAACCTACCTAACTTCTTGTTTGATTAACTAAAGTCTAGTTTTCTAACCCATTTCTCTATAAATTTATTGTTTTGGGCTTTTTGGGCCTAAGTCCATTCATACATTGGGCTAGGAATTCAAATATGGTCCTTACAATAATAATAATAATAATAATAATAATAATAATAATAATAATAATAATAATAATAATAATAGTTCTAGTTGAAATGGAGGCACTACTCCACAAGCCTTTGAATTTTGGAGAAAAATTCGAAATTTGTAAGGAAGTTTTAGATTCTAATTTTTATTGGATTTCATTGAAGATTTCAGGTTGAAATTTGATCAATTATAATAATTTTTCATATTACATGTCCGAGCTTTTCAGATATATAATGTTTCTACGGCATCTTTATGGATGCTAAAAACATGTTCTATAAGCTTAAGCTTACATGTTTCATAACAAAAGCTACTCAAAGAGATAAACTCGTGCATACGAGTTAGCGAATAGTTGCTTAAACGATGGTGGCTGCAAGTAAGAGTGTGAGTGTGTGGGGTATAGGAGAAGAGTAGCCCAAAAGAAGGGGAATCGGCTTCGCTCCAAAAGAAAAGAAAACATAATACAAGCCCACTTTCGCATCCTCTTCTTGTTCAGCACTGCAGTTGCCCTCCTTCTTTAGGTCGGTCTCTCTCCATGCTTATATGTGAATCTTTGGTAACACTGAAACTACTATGTTTGGGTTTGTTATTGATTTTTACTGTATTTGGTTGCCGAAACTGTTGTCTGCTATATTTATTCTTCTCATAACTGTTGTAATTCTCAAAAAAAAAATTTGCCTTTTTCTTTTCTCTATCATACATTGGTAGATTTTTTTATTACTTAATTTTACACATTGGATGCACTGATAGGCTCTAATATCAACTAAATTTTTGATCTTTCCTTTGTGTTGTAGTTTTTATTATATTTAAGTAGAGAGTGATATTTTCTACCAACAATAAGTTTCCACGTTAGACCACTACAATTCATGTAATACATTTAAAATGGCCACTTACAGGGCGCCACGTACTATTTAGTGGGTTCCACTGTCATTATTCAGAGGCCAATGGCAATATTCCAAGTGTCAAAGAATAAAGATTACAAAAGAAAACCTAAGAACCAATCAAATGTTAGCACATGTTAATTTAAATGACATAAGCCATCTAATTAAAAGCTGCCATGTGTTATTTTAAATTAAACCACTATGGCTAATCAAATAATGCAATATGTCCCTTGGAGAACAAGACATAAAGTCCCTCAATTTAAATTATGACACATGTCATTAATGATAGTCAATCACGTGTCATCACATCTCCCCAAGACTCCTATAAATAGAGACCCTTCTCAGTCTTACAGGTGGGATTCACACACATTCAGAAGTCTAGAAGCTCTATCGGAATTAAGTTCCAAAGCCTCCAAGCACATCAAGAACTTCAACCTTCGAATATGAAGAACATTCAAAGCAAAAGCATTCAAGTCATCCTTCTAGATCTTAAAGCTCATTGGCTTCAAGCTTAAAAGTCTCCATAAACACTAAGAAACTACAAATTAGTGAAACTTTATAGATCCAAGCCTCCAAAACCCCAAAGAACTTTCACTACAAATCTTCGAAGACGAAGAACACACATCCAAATCATTCTTCCAAGTCTCAAAGTTCTATTGGAATCAAACTTCAAAACCTCCAAAAACCTCAAAGACTTTGATCCATCAAAGCTTCATCAGGTTCAAGCTCTATGGCCCCGAAGAACTTCCATCCCAAATCTTGGAAGATCAATAAAATTCGAAGAACCCACGAAGAACACGAAGAACGCAAAGAACAAGAAATCCCTAACAAGCACACAACCAAATATTCATCGCAATTTCATTCCAAAGATCTTTCAATCCACTTTTCAATCCAAGTGGAGGACATCTTGTGTTCGAGTCAAGACTACAACGACGCAACACCTGATTTGAAGACTTTTCTAAGGAGATCGAATCAGAGGATTATTCTATTGTATTAGAATCTAAACATAGAGAATTGTACCTACAAATTCATCAATACAAATTTACACCTGTAAAACATTGTCAATTGTTTGATTTCCAAACTTGAAATTTTGTGTTTACAATTTATTAAGTCATACTAGATGGCGCTGGTAAAGATAGTTCATCCTAGCCCTAAAAAGGTGATAAATTTCATTCTCTAAAGCTATCCAAAATCAGATTTTTATGTGGGTTCCAGTTAACTCAATTGGTATAGTTTATTATGGTTGAATAAGAGATCTGAGTTTAATTCTCGCCTATACCAAAAATTGGTTGGTGTCTTGGTCTGATGATAGAGAGCTATTATCAGGAGCGCTATTATCAGGAGCGGATGTCATAAATTGAAACTCTCTAAAAAAATCATATTTTTATTATCTAGTTTTTTTTTTTGGTTATTTACTTAATTTTTGAATAATTTTTTAAGATTTATTAAAAGTTAGAAAAAAGATGTTATATTCTTTTGCTAATATTATATATTGTTAACTAGAGAAACAATTTTCCACCGGATCTATTAATTAGTGAATTGCTCGATGAAAATCTTGAATCCATTCTGTCATTATTGACGCTAAAAGAAATGCAAAGGACAGTATACTCTCTAGAAGGTTGAGATATCTGTGGACATTTGTGGCTCATAACTTGGTTTTCGATGATCCAAGCTTGCTATAAATCTTTTCGGAAGAAACTGTTTGATGAGAAGTTTAAAGTTGAATTTGGATAAATTGATGTAGGTGTTTTGTAAAAGTGGGCGTGTAAAATAGAAAAAAAATATGTTTTTTTTTTGTGTGCAAAATAGATAGAAATTTTACACCCATTGATGCAATTGCTCTTATGTTTTATATGTACAATTCAGTTTCCAAGATCGAACTAGTAACTACCTCTCATTAAAATAACTAGTTAAATTCTTGCATGACGTGTGGTGCAACTTATTATTAGTTTTCTCCAATATTTCAATAAATTTACCAGGAATCTTGTAGCTTAATTGGTTGGCACCTCAATTTCCAATAGAAACATTCATGATTCAAATCCCCCAACTATCGCTATATATATATATATATATATATAAAAGAGAATAAATTTCTTTCTAAAAAATTGTAATCTTTAGTTTTTTTATAGAAAAAATAGAAATCACACTATATATATATGTTCATAAATTGAAAATTGCATGATATCATGGTTAATATAGATAAGCATGTTTCATGCCTACTAAAAAAATGCATATATCCTTTAATTATTATTATTATTTTTTAACTCTTGATCGTGTGTTACTAATTTTTTCTCCTTTCTGTTAAACATTGCTTCAATTGTTGCATGATATGGTGTTTCAATTGTTTCCCACATTAAAAAAAAAAAATGTTTCTCATTTAAATCTTTAAAAAATTATATTAAAATTTCATTATGGTATAACAAAATAAATCTATTTATTCTATTACACACACACACACACACACATATATATATATTACATGTGACTGAATGGAGTTAGGAAATTTAAAGGACTAAGATTTATTTTGCTGAATTCACAAATATTTAATTTTTTATGACTTTTGTGTCACTTATTGTCAAACCAACTAAACATGCGCAAGAATGTCATATTCTAAATTTATTATTATTATTCCAACTAAAAATTATCTCTTATATAGAGTTTATAAAAATAATCATATAAATTCATTTGATATAAATAATTAATACACAATTATAAATAATTAATATATGCATTTACTCTATTGGCTAATTTAATGAACTAATACTTTGATATAAATGCAAACTTTGTTGATTTAAAACCCTAAATAAAGAGAATTTCAAGGTATGCACCACACAGCACAACCTCATACTCTCTAACATGAGATCTCTACTTTTATATATATATATATATATATACTAGTATTATGTTCATGCAATACACAGCTTAATCAAGAATCATGTGTAAATTAATGAAAAAAAATAATTTTAATTAAAATTAAATAGATAATAAAAATAAAGTAATCTTTTACTCTATTTTTTTAAAACAAAGTAACATTTTACTTTAAAATATATAATTAATGCATATTGTGTAAGATTAAGTTTTTATAAATAAAAAGAAATCATATATAAGTCCAAAATTAATTGAATGAAATATGGTAGATAACTAATCAACTAATATAAAAGGTGATGTTTAAAAAAATATAAAGGGAGTTTGCATAATTAAAGCTCAAATGCATATTTAAATGAAAAACCTTGAATTCAATAATTAAAAAAAATAATAGTTGAAAGCATATTTAAGTGGTAACCTCAATGTAATAGTTAAGAATTATGAACAACCCAAATTACTAAACATTAACAAATAAAAGTAGATAAACTTACATAAGAATTGAATTTTTGTCTTTGAAAGTGAGACAGGAGGCACCGAATTTCACCCTATCAAAACAAAATGTGTAAATATAAATTTCAAGAAAATTTTTTGAGAAAAACTCAATGCCAAGAGTATTGTTTGATTGAGTGCTTTGAAACCTCAAGGAAACTCCTTGAAGAAAAAAAAATTAATAATAAAAAAAAATTAAACAAATAACAAATAAGCCTAAAAAATGATTGATACTTGGACGTTCAAAATATTAATAAAAAAAATCATGAAGCTCGCCTTATTATTTATGGTGACTTGAAAATCTAAAGATGAGAGTCATGGTATAATAAAACTATTATCCATAATCATTCCTATATTTATCCAACAAAAAAAAATTTCAACCATGATAAACTTCAACCAAAAAAAAAAAAAAGTTGATAAGAAGTTGTTTCTATTTAAAACAATAATTTCAAGTTGTGAAGAAGTTGATATAAGCAAAAATAAATAAAATAAATAAATAAAAAACCGAAAAAAAAGGAAAAAAAAAAAGGGAATTTATTTAAAATCAAATACCATAAAAATCAAGTCGTTAATGTTAATTACAAAATTTTATTTTCTATTTTACCATAAATCATGTTGGTAATTAATATTATTAGCTTTTTTTATCCAAAACTTTGATATTTATCCAAAAATATTAAATTAAAGCAAAATATATTTGAAAAAAAAAAGTAGATAACAAATTTATTATCAATTCCTCCCCTTGTGTATATCCTCCCAATGAAAGTGGTTTATATATATTGTGGGGGTAAAAGCCCAACATCACGTGTTGGGCCTGGGGCCCTATTTGAACATTATTGTGCGTCTCTACATTATATGTTGGGCCTAGGGTTCTATCCGATTATTATTGTGTGTCCGAAGAGAAGAAAATGATTGAGAAGGAGTTCGTGCGGAAGAGATATACTTGAAAGTGGATGAAGAGTACAGTCCGAAGAGAGCCCCAATGGTCCGAAGAGGTTATTCTCCTTGGATACCAAAAGTCTGGATCAAGCAAATATATGGAGGTTCAAGTAACCTTCCTAGCAACTTCAATGGTAAGGATAAGCTATGGTCATGTCTGGAGGTGATAAGAACGGAAAAATATCTAAAAAGAAAAGCTGCCACCACCGTGTTTAATGCACTGCAGCAGTTTTCCTAGCCGCATTTATGAGGAAAAGACCTCTGAACAGTACAAACTCAGTTACCACCACTCAGGGGAAGCTATAAAAGATATTTGGTGTGACATATACTCAGGTGAATGCTTAGATGAAGAACAAGTGTACGATGAAGATGAAAGGGAAAGAGGATATATAAATGGAATGTACCTCTAAAGAAAGGGAGAGAGAATTTTGTAAGGGGAAGAACTGTATTAATCATATGAGCCTTTTAATTAAGAAAAGACCTTTTCGAATTTCTATCTGTTCTCTTCTATATGTTTTTACGTTGATTCATCTTTGTAGTTCATAGTTAACTGTCGCTAAATTCATCACCAACCTAGCTCTTTCACCCACTCTCTACAAATTCATTGTTTCAGGGTTCATTGGGCTCATAATCCAAACCTTTTGGACTTGGGCTACTAAATTTGACCCTACATATATATATATATATATTAAAAAAAAAAAAAGGAAAGTTGTTACTTCTTTTATAATACACTATACGTTTAAAAAAAAAAAAAAAGAGGATTGGATGGACTGGATGAAGAATTTGGATTATAATACACTACATGTAAAAAAAAAAAAATAAAGATTAGATAAATTAGATGAAGAATTTGGATTGTAATCAAATTAAGATTTTTATCAACTTAGAAATTATAGGAGAAGAAAAATTATATATATATATATATATATATTTTTTTTTTTAAATCTAAAAATCTTAAAAAATTTCTACAATTTGATAAAGCTAATTGGCGTAATTATAGTTTCTAAGCCCAACTTTTATTTTATAGTATATGATATCATATCATATGACATGATATATTGATATTGATGATTGATTATAATAAATAACTTGCCCGGACTTTCTAAGTAATTCATGTTGGAAATAGCTTAAAATTTGGAAAATAATTATAGCTAGTCCCATTTGGACACAAGTTGACTAGCATGTGTAAATGTGGTAAATGAGAATTAAATTCACTTACTCGGTTACCCCTACCATTCCCAAACACATTTTGGTCTACCAATAATTATTCCATAATAATGCAACCTGCTGCTGATACGGAAAATTATTAGGTAGTTCCAGAGTACCATAAATGCCTTCTCTCTCCTCTCACATGAATGGTGGGCTTCACCATGAATTTAATTAGTGAGACCCATAATTCATATGAGAAGAGGAAATACGCATTTATAGTACTCTGGGAGTACACAATAATTTCCCCGCTGATATAAGGTTGATAAGAAGATTGGCTACTTGAGTGGCTTCGTTACTAATTGGTTAGTTATATTGTATTGACAGTTTCTTACTTTATGATTGGTTGCAATTGATTACAAAAATTCTATTAGTGGCTGTGTAAATGCCCTTGTACTTGTATTAGAACCTCAAGTAATGAGATTTGTAGAAATTAGAATAAAATATTCTTTTTTTTTTGGAGTAGAAAAAAGTTGGATAAGTATTAGAGCACTAGCATCAGCTGTGCCAAACCAAATTTCATTTTACCGCACCAAAACTTACTTTATCTATTTCAACACACCATTTTACAATACACCTTACATCACATCTTCTATTTTAATATTCAATACATTAAAATAATATAACTAACTCATTAAAATAACATAAACACACATTTTTCATTCATTCATTTCTCTCTCTCTCTCTCTCTCTCTCTCCTTCTGAACTGTCTCTCTTCCTCCCCCAATCCAACTTTTTCTTCTTCTTAAAACCCAAACACCACCGACCCAGCCAACACCGACCCAGCACCACCGACCTAGTAACCACCACTAACCAGCAATTGCCCACAACCCAGAAAAGCCAGTACCTACCTAGTAACCACCATCGACAACAACCACCCATAACCCAATTGACCCAATACCATCGCCCATAACCTAGCACCAACTCCCTTTCCAATCGACCTAACAACCACCAGCGATGCAAAAACCAACAACCACCGATTACAACATACAACACCATATCCCAAAGCGGAAATGCCCAAACCCAAAAACCCATTGAAAAATTACCCAAACCCACCACTGTGAGAGGCAAGATAGAGAGAGAATTTGGCTGGGAAAGCTAGCTAAAAGAGGGAGAAAGAGAAAGCAGTGTGTTTTGTTAAGGGATATTGCTTAAGATAGCAATCCTTTAGTCAAGAGAGAGAAAAGAAGAGGAAGAGGAGAGAATGAGAGATAAGAGATTTAGAGAGATATTTTTTATTATAGGAAGAGAGAGAAAGTTGAATAAAATAATGCCCAAAAATTATAGCACGAGTCCATACCGTGCCATTTGTAGAACATCATTGTAGCACCAGGATATTTCTTTTGGCATATGGCACATCTCATGAAGCAAAAATTTTGGTGCTTGGTGTGCCAATGCTCTTAGGTGTGTATCAATTTAGATGGGGAAAGTCAAATAATTTTACAGTTGAACCAAAATGCCTTTTGGTTTTGTCCAGTACTCACGCCTCACTTAAACAGGGTTTTATCTTGAATCTTTAGGGTATGTTTGGTTAGGATGATTTTAGGTAGGATGAAAAAAAAAAGGAGTAAATGGTTGGGAGGGAAAGGGGGAGAGAAAATTAGTGGAGCTCGACTGTTTCCTCTTTGGGCTCACCAAATCACAATCTCTCCAAAATAGAGAGAAAACTTGCGTGGATGTGAAAGGACTATTTGGTCCTTGGTGCTTTTTTTTTTTTTTTTTTGCTTGCTTTCTTTCTTCATTTTGATTTCTTTTCTTTTTCTTTTTTTAATTTTTTACTCGCTCCTTTTTTTTTGCTGGACTTGCTTCCTTTTTTCTCTTCAATATTTTGTTCTTTCTTCGTTTATTTATTTATTTTTTATAATTTGCTTCCTTCCTTTCTTCGTTACTTTATTTTTTTTATTGACTCTGTTTTTATTTTTATTTTTTATGCTTATCCATAAATTTTATACTAATAAATTGTTTGTATCTATTTTATATGCATTAAAAAAAAATTACATTTATCTAAAAAAATGCTATTATGTAATAGGGATATAAGTGTAAATATATACCAACTCAATTTTCTATCCTCTTATTTTTTTTTTTCAACCAAATAGAAAAGTTTTCCATCTCTCTACTTTTCCACCATTCCAACTAAATACAAATGAGGGAAACTAAAATCTCTTTTATCCTCCCACTTTTCCACCTCTTCCTCATTTTCTATCTTCCCATTTTTTCACTTCTCCAAGACCCTTAAGTGCCGTTAGGTACTGAAGAATCCACATTACTCTTAGCATCCAAATTCCTAGGAACGTGATTCCTTGCATCTGGATTCCTAGGAACGTGATTCCTTGCAATCTAGATGCCTAGGAATGTAGATATTCCTATGTTTGGTTTCATTGAGAATCTTTTAAAATTCCTAGGAATGCGAAATGATAATATTTGGTTTATTCCTAGGAATTTTAAATGAATTATTTTTTTTCCTATTCTATCCTTACCTTTGAATGTGAACTATCAAGTTCTTAAAAAAAAAAACTTCCTCTAAATAAATAGTGAAAAACAAAATATAAATTATTAATTATGACAAATTCATTAAAATTATAGTCTAACATTTTAAAATGACAAGTACAATCTAAAAATAACTATTTAAATTCTCAAATGCTTTATTCTTAATAATAATTTTAAAAAAAGCTTAATCCATAACAAAACAACCTGACAACGTTTAGGTATATAAGACAAGAGAAAAGATATTAATGATTTGTTTTATATGTTATCTTAATTGCTTAAATGATAAGGAAAAAATGTTAAAATTTTCAATTTATTAAAAAATACAATTTCTTTTAAGTTTGGGAATATGGATACCCACTTGTTTTAAAGGGAATCCACATTCTTATTAAGAGGGGTTTAAAGGGAGAATCTAGATTCCTCTGGCATCTGATTCCCTAACGTGATTTGCAATCAAATATAGAAATTTTTAAACATTCCTAAGAATCTTAAAACATTACCCTGTACCAAACGCCATATTAGGTTATGTTTGGTAACAGTTTTCTATTTTCAAAAACTTGTTTTTGGGAATATAAAGAAAAAACAATTTTCTTGTATTTTTGAAATCAAAAATATGTTTGGTTAGTTGAAATTAAAAAGATAGTTTTTTGAAAATAAAAATAAAAAATACTAAAATATGTTATTACTAGGATTTGAACTTTAATGCTAATTGTAAGGACCAGATTTGAGTTTCTATCCCACTACGTGGATAGACTTAGGCCCAAAAAGCCTAAAGTAATGAATTTGTAGAGAATGGGTTAGAAAAATTGAGCTTTAGATGATCAAACCAACATTGGAATAGGTTAGATGACCGAATAATACAAAGGGATAGGGTTAAGTTGAAGAAAAATCCTCCTCGGCACGATCCGAGGTGATCTATTCATATATATATATATATATATATTTCTCTCAAATTAGGTTACAAGTTTGATTCTTCAATGTTACAGTGTTTTTCTCTTCTGAATCACCCTCCTCTTTTCCTGAAGGGTCTCAGCTCTTATATATCTCCTTCCAAAGTATCTTGATTTTACGTTTGTTGATCACCTACATTACTACTTGAGTACCTGTCCCATCAGACACTCTCTCTAGTCGTGTAGGCTTTGGGGCAGCTAATTCTACACTGTTCAGGTATCATCTCCACATTAATGCGGTCAGGGAGTTAGATGCAGAGCATTTAATGCGGAGGTAGTAGCTTTTGTAGATATTTGTAACCTTCTTCTACTCCTTTCCCATCCAACATCTGACTTCTAACCGTGATACTACCTGGTAGGGTGCTTAGGACGGTAGGATATTCCTACTGATCGCGGATCCACATTTCCGATATGACTTCTCTCTTCGGACAACTTTTGGACTATCATGTACAATCCCTATCTCTTTCTCTTCTACCATTCCCATAATAATATTGTTTGACCATCCTCAAACTGGTTAATATCCTCGGACTAGGCCATAGGCCTAATATATACAGTTTTAATAGTACCTTCTGGCTATCTGGCCCCCGCACTAACTCATTAAATGAGACAGATTCATTAAATTAAATGTGTGTTTTCATTAAATTTTGAAAATTAGAAACTAAAAATAATTTTTTGCATGTTTTCAGTTTCCTTCACAAACTGAGTTTAGAAAACAGTTTTTTTTTTTTTCAGTCTATTTTTTGTTGCCAAACAAGTTTTTTAGTTTTAAAAATAGAAAATTATTTTTGAAAACAAAAAATAAGGAGAAAAAACAGTTAGCAAAGGTAAAAGATATTTACAACAAAGATACTTATCATTGTTGATTAAAGTTTCTGTTAATAACTTGAATTGGAGATTGTGACTGGTCCTGGTATTTGACACTTTGGGCATATCTTTTTACCATGAGCTTGCATACTATAGTGCCTGAATATCTTGCGAGAGATTTGTAGCTGTTCGCCGTTAAATTGATTAGGATGGTATTAGTTGGATGAGTAATTTGTGAATGCGATCTTCATAAAAAATAGTAGTCATCATGGAAATCCAGTAGAAATCGTAAACAAAAGCGTTATAAATAGCTGATGTGATATGGCAACCTGATTTTTTCTTGCAACAGATTTCTAAAAATTTGCTAGAAATGTCGGTCATTTGATTTTTGGTGTTATCAATCGGATGAGAAATACTGGATATTCTTGTTGGGAATACCAGGAAGTGCAATTGGCTTAAGGTTAAGGTTGTTGACTAATGTGATTACTAAAACAAGAGGAGAGTAGAGTTGAATTCTAAAGAGTTTTGGGATTAGCAGTTTAGCATGACGAATCATGCAATGTTGAGGATCAATTTTTGCTCAAGATAATGTCAAAAATAAATATGAATGAAATATTGGTCTTTTCTGTTCACCTATAGGTAAAGATTGAAAGGGAGGCGATGTGAAGTCCTATTTAAAAAGTCAAGAAATAAATTTTCTAACATGCCATAAATCTATACAACTTCATATTATGTATAAATCAACCTGACTACACAAATCTACTCTCTACTCAAATGTATTTTGGAGATCATTAACCTTTCTTTTTAAAACATTATTGTATTTATTGTATCAAGAATTTCAACAAACACTATCACAACATCTATCTCAACAATAAGCATCTAAGCTACACAAAAGCCGGTCACAACCACAAGAGCTACCATTTACACAATGTTAGAGCATCCACATTGGTGGAGTAATAAATTTAGCAATTTGGCTCCACCAAAAACTACTTTATCTATTTTATTATCTCACTTTACAAAACATTCAATATCAATGGTTTTATTTTAGCTTTCAACATAATAAAATAACATAAACAACACAATAAAATAATCACCAATGGCCACAACCACCACTCTACTTTGGCAAACACAACATAACGCAGAAAAAAAAAGAAAAAAAAAAAAGAAAAAAAAAAAAAAACAAAACAAAACAAAATAAAACCACAACCACAATCACAACCCCATCACCACCAGCCACCACAACCACTGGCCATGACAACCAACCATGACAACCACAAAAACCCATAGTCAAAATCCACAAAACTCACTACCAAAGCCAAAATCATCCCCCACCACCACAACCAAAATCCACAACCCCACTGTCAAAATCATCCACCACCACTACCATAGCCAAAATCAACCATCACCACCACAGTCACCAAAACCATATGAAAACATACAAAAAAAAAAACCCAATCACAGCAAAGAGAGAAGAGAGATGGATAGTAGCGGCAACTTGGGGCGTGGGTCGGCAAAGCTAGACAGAGTGGATGAGAGAGAGAGAGGAGATCTGATATGGTTTGCGATGGGAGTAACGGGATAGAGAGAGAGAGAGAGAGAGAGCTATATGCCTCCACCAATAATGATGCTCTTATAGGGGCATTCCAAGTAATAGTCTTCACCCAAGCATCCTCCTAGAGTCTTATATCATTTTTTTAAAGAAAGTTTTGATACTATTTTTTTGAGAAATAGAAAAAGCTATAATTATCACCTTGCACCTTTGGTACGATGGTTATTCTACAAGTATAAGTACTTGTGGGGTGAATGGTAAGAGTTAGGGTTCAAGTCTCTAGGAGGGAGTTTCACACACATACATACTTAGATTAGGTTAGTGTAGAATTTCTATATTGTATAAAAAATAATATTAAAAAAAAGCTATAATTAAAAATAAATAAATAAATAAATAAGTGAGGTTCATGAGTTTAAGCGGATATTAATAGCTCAAGTCCAATGAGCCTGTTTCTGAATTTAGCCACAGAGAGTGTGTGTTAGGCCTTGTATCATTATAGAGTATGGACTTGAAATTTAGCCCATATTTTTACTTAGTGGGCCCAGAAACTGAATTGGATTTGGACCGGATAGACGTTTGTCCACCTTCAGATTTGTTTCACATAGCAACCGGTGCAAATGTAATTCACGATAAAATTTTTAAAATCAAGTCATACTCATAGAATTTGATTTTCTTGACTTTAGTATCTTAAGTAATTTTACTAAAAGTTATGAATTTTTCTTTTACTGAAAATAACAATGAATATTTACTAATAAATAGTATGAATGTTTATTGAATTCTTCGCTTAATAATTAACAAGGATATTTAGTAATTAATTTTTTTAATTATGTCCAATCCATCTTAGAAGGTTGTTCTGTTTAATATCTTAATTCAAATTCTTGTTAAGATTTATATATATATATATATATATATCCATTTAACTATTATATGCAATGGCTTCATGAATATTTTTAGAAGGATCAAAGTATGAATAACCCTGAAAAGTCCCACCCAATATATATATATATATATATAATTTTAAAAAAAAAATGAGGCTATATACCTAAAAACAACTATATAAAATTCCACCCCATCCCACAAAAAAAAAAAAAAAAAAAAAAAAAAAAGAAGCTCCGCCAATGAAGCCATGGTTCAGTTGTACAAAAAATATTAATATTCTTAGAATAAAATTCCTCCTATTTGGAAGCCACTAACAATTCAGTTGTCTCTCTTAGATTGGATGAGGGTATTTTTTATGTGGGTTTGGAAGTTGGAAAACACAATTAACTCGTGGGATTCTCACTATGAAGGTGTTTTTAATATGGCTATGGAACATGGGATTCTTTAAGGCTTGTAGCATCTTCTTCTTCTTCTTTTTTTTTCCTTCTTTTTTATTTTTATTTTTATTTTTTTTAAACATAAAACACTGGAAAGAATGCTTGTTCACACACATCAATCCAATAAATTGTGCAAAAAGAAAATTCAGAATAAACCCAGGTTTAATGGTTTTATACTTTTTATTCTATCCATTTCTTAAATCCAAAGAAATAATGACTCTAGAAGTGTGGAAACTAAAACGTTTCAAAGTTTCACAAAATGTCTTCTTGACTTTATTGGTTTCCTATTATTTTAATTCAAAACTTTGAAGTTTGAACCTTGAAAGCGCAAATATTGACGAGTCCATTTGTAGCCAAATGGGAATGAAAATAGCAAAAACCCACAAATTTTTTTAATCTTTTGGATAAACAATTCAACGTTAACAAGACCTGGTCTTCAAGGAAGAGAGGTTTGGTCTACTAATATTTTTTTTATAAAAAAAAAAAGGGTAAAAATGATGACAGCGTATTTCACCTAGTGACTATAACAACGCTCTACTCGCTAAAGTTTGGTCGACTAATTGGTGTTAGAATCAAAGGGAGTATATTATGCCTTAAAAAGGCTTCAAGACTCGATCCAAAAAGTCTAGACCAAATTCTTCAATTCTCATACCAATTTCACATCAAAGAGAGCGTGCCAGACCCGCCACAGTTTTACAAAATACAAACTGTAGCCAATGAAGTTGAGCCACATAGGGGAATTTGACCCCAAAAAAAAAAAATCTAGTTCTTGCCTACCCTCCATCAATTCTAACTCCTTAGGATTCATTATCAAATTAATGGTCCATGTATGTTAATAAGCTTCATTATCAACATGTGGCATGCAGTCAATCCATGCAAAAAGAATCAATCTCAATGTTTCCATTGATTTCTCCTAGCTCCTTGGCATTGTGCGGAACATAATTTTTCTAGGACCCATGCACATTGGCCCACTTTTTAGTAAACAAAATACAGGAAAATTGGAACAAGTCATGAGGTCAGAAAATTAAGCAGCACCAGAAACATTTCCCTTGATCTGTGGGTCCCTTGTACCATGATTCTAATCAAACGGTCATGGAACCTTCAACCAGTGCCGTGCGGATTGAGGAATTTTTTTTCAAGGTTTATTAATAAAATAAAATATAATAAAGATAGAACATCAATATATCTTATCTAAAAAAAGAGTCACGCAAAAACGTTACATTTTTTTTTTTTTTTTTTTTTACAAGTTTTTATATTCTAACATCATTATGAATTTTCATTGTTTATTGTCGATGTGGTAGGTAAGTGTAACCATTTTATATTGTAAAATTTGTATAACATTTTTTATTTTTATTAATTGTCATTATCTATTTGACATTGTTTTTATAAAAAAATATATTAAACTGAATGATAAAACTCAACTCACATGTATTGTATTAATTATTGACCAAAAAACCTCACCTATCTTTACATATATAATGGTCTAAAAAAATTTTTCATACGTATATAAATAATACACTATGTATCTATTTAACCAATTAATGGTTGAAGAATCACTAACTTACTATTTTTTTAATCACTGACTTTATAACAAAATATTATTGTAACATAATACCTCTACACATATGTAAGGACATGATTTGCTCCCAAAGCCCAAAAGAACGGTAAATGATACGAAGAGCCCAAAATAATAAATTTGTAGAGAGTGGTCTTAAAACTAAACTTTCAATGAGTTAGATGTCTAATGATCATAGTAGGATAGTTGTCATTAGAAAGCATAAAACAAACAGTTTTGGGCACAGAAAATCCTCCTCGGCAAAGTTCGAGAAAGTTTGTTCGTATATATTTCTCTTAGACTTAACCAAAATTACAATTCTTTAAGTGTACAGTGCTTTTTCTGCAGATTATCTGATGATCCCTTTGTAATAAGATTTTTCTTCTTTATATTCCCCTTCCTTGCTTCATCTCAGCCCTCCACATGTAGATCAGATTATTGGCTTTGACACTTGTCCCATCAGCACCTTCCTGAAGTCTTTGGGGATAGCTGTAAGGCTAAATGTTACTGTTCAGTTATCACCTCCATTTTAATGCGGTTAGGGAGTTAGCTATAGAGCATTCAATGTGGTGATAGCAGCTTTCTTCTAAGATATTTTCCAATTATCTTTTGTTTTATCCTTATCTGATGTTTATCCTTGCCATCATGATTACCTGTTGCTTTGTTCTTGATGAAGGGTCGAACCTTTGACCTCTACTCCTTTTAGCCGACGAGGTATTTCTCCTCGAACAACATTTCCAGTTCCTTATAACCAGACTTATTCCATAGACCATTAATTTGTATGCCTCCATTAGTATTTATCTATCCTCAGACTATTTGATGTCCTCGGGCGTGGCTCATGGCCCAACACTCATATCTAGGCCCTTCATGCCTACAACACACATGTAACAAACCATCTATATTTCCTAATTATTAAATTATATAAAGTTATATTTTATTTATTAAAATTAATTTTATTAAATTATTAAAAAGTTATGTTACATTCACACAAATAAAATTATAACAAAAATAAAGCACACAATCAATATCAGACAAACATTCACACAAATAATAAAAAGAGATACACTTATAACTCTAAAAAATTCACTCTTTACTCTTAAAGTCGGAAATATCGATGGCCTAGATAGTGTGTACGCGAGCATGTTATAGCCTTGGCCGTGTGTCCATGCTGGGATGTTGTGGCCTAGGCAACGTGCATGTGAACATGCCATGACATTAGTTGTGTGCCCATATGGGGCTGCTATAGGCAAAGAAAAAAGAAATTCATGAGAGATAGATCTGTAATTTATGTTATTGGTTGGTTTGGGGATGAATTTGTTTAGTTTTAGGCTAAAATGATCTATGTCAAAGTATGCAAGATTTAAGTTATAGTGTGCAATTTTTAAAGATAAATTAAACTAATAAAATAATATTTTATGCATATAATATTTTGTTTATCAAGTCAGGGGCTCATTTGAACCCCTTGAAAGATAAGTAACACCGCCTTTACCTCCAAAAAATTAGTGAGCAGCTCATAGATGTGGATTGTGTGGTCACTGCTCGGCCTATCTAAACCCGATCTTTGACAGCATGTGAAAGTGAAATCACCCGAGTAACAATGACACTTATCATTACTCAAACTCACAAAAACAATGACATTTTACAATGGACCCACCTCCTCGAGTGGTGCATAACTGTGGTCTATCAAATATTTTGGTACAAGTGGTGCGCCCATGATATTTCCACCACAAGTTGGCGTTCGACATCCCATATTCACAAAAGTCAAATTTGAAGATAGCCCGGCGTTGGTGCTGACACGTGTGAGAGTGACCTCCTTACAAGCTTTTGAAAAACCCCACTAAATGACAACCGACTCTCTCTCTTAACTGGGTAAGGTTACCACCACCTCCAACTTGGATAGTTGCCTGCTTCCTTGACGAGCAATCAGCATCTCATTCACAAGTGTGCCCAGTGGCCCATGCCACGTTGTAAAAGAGATTGTAAGGTCGGGATTTTAAAACCGCATATCCAATCCCAAAATATACTAAAGCATTGTGTATATTATTAACAGAATAAACAGATACAAAGATCAAATTGAGCATCACAAATCTTTAAGAAGGGACGCAGTTATTCTCTAATAAATCCACTAGAAACCCTTTTTTTTTTTTTTTGGCTGATTTAATGTAATAATTTTTAGGTATTCTCGGAGTACACTAAATGATGCACATTTCTCTCACATTCACGATGAATTCATTTATTAAATTTATAGTGTAATTTATAATGAATATGAGAAGAATGAACATCATTTTACTATACTCTAAAATACTTAAGAATTTTTCGATTTGATGTGTGATGCAAGAACCTTCGAGCATGGAATAGTTATAATTGGAAGTTGCAAATATTTTTTTTCCATTTTTGTAGCTTATATTTGGGACCTACACAGTATAATAGTTTCAAGTGCTTCATAAATATATATATATATATATATATATTATGGTACCCACATGTATGTGAATGAACCTAGCAAAGTGCATGATTCTTTCTCCTAAAGGATAAGAAGATAAAGCTGGATATGCTCAATACCTTTTGAAAAATACGCTAATACAACAATACAAATTGATAGAGAGATATGTTTGTTAGGAAAATACAGATCTCTAGCTGATGTAGGACACTTGGCATGTTCGAAGGAACTGCGATCTTTGATTATTGTATGACATAAACACAATCATGGAATATAGGCAAAGATTAGCAGAATATTAGTTTTTAAAAGCTTCAGAACTTATCCTTAAAAAGCAGCCAACTTCCTCAAAACAATGTGACGAAATGACATTATTGTTGACATTTTTGGGCACTTAATTAAACCAGTTTGATTTCATATGGTCATTTATTATAAATTTGAAATTTAATGTGATAGTGGTGATCTTGAAGAGTTAAACATGACGTTACACTTTCGGTGTTATACGAAACAATGATGCGTATACAGGCAAACTTTGGACTTTTATAATAAATGCTACGTACAATAACACTTTGAATGACCATGAACTAGATTTTTAGCAACACATATTTTGAATTGTTTCGAAATGATCAAGAATTGGACATTGCTACAATGGACATCTTCAGGCTGCTAATGACTGGAGGGGACCTTTGGCCACTCTCCACGTACACCATAATTAATGTCCAGCTAGTTTGTGGCCACTCTCCACGTACAGCATAATTAATCTCCAGCTAGTTTGTCATTATGATAATATCTTAAAGTTGGTATGCAACGATTTAAAGACAACTTAATTGGGACTTGTTTTGCGCAGTGGACCTCTACCTAATAATTTGTAGGACTATAAATGAAATAAGTTGCTTATGAACGTTCAAGCTTAGCTTCAAAAAAGAACTTGTTTAAGCTCAAGCCTAATTCTAGATTCGATTATTAAACAAGTCAAGTTCAAACATAATAATGTATTCGTAAACATAAGCTCTCCAATTAACTATATATTGTCTAAAATTATATTTTTATAGATTTGAAATTAGGTTGTATAAGTTTGTAAATTGGTTCATATGATATAAAATTATTATTTGTAATTTATTCATAATATGAACAATCCATTTGTAATAAAAATTCATGATTGAAGTAACCTTTCGTCGCCTTACCAAACAAAAGATGTCACTATCAAAGAGCTCAACCTAAATTTTTTAAGTGGTAAAACATTTTAGTCATGATTTTACTATACATAGGAAATAATAAGTTAAACAAGTAGCTTGTGAACAAGCTTGAACTTGCTCAACGGGTAATAAATAACCAAGTTTGGACATATAATCTTATTTAATGATGAACTCAAGTTCTACTTGTATTCAAAATAAAATTAAATAAACAAGCTTGAACTTTTAATACTCGGTTTGGCTCGGCTCATTTATAACCCTAATAAATTGTACCAAAATTTAAATATATAAATTAAGGATTTTGATAAAAGATACCCTAAGGAAATTCGTTTAGGAAATACTTACAGAAACATTTTATTATTTAAAAAAAAAAAAACAATTTAATTTTTTTTATTGTTTTAATATTTTCCATAAAAATAATATCAAAAATTTTCAAAAATAATTTATTAAAAAATGCCTTAAAACATCCATTAACCAAACCAGACCTATTAATTAATTAATAAAAGATATCAAGCGCAATCATCAAGATAAAAAGCTCCCTTAATTAAGCCTTGTTTTCATCCAGCTTTAGCGAGCCAAATATTTTAAGCAACAGCTGTCACTAATCACTAGTAAGCCATGTGGATGTTTGCATGATTTCATATGAAATTATGATAATTTGTTTACAATGGACAAAAATTGTTATTCAATGGCTTTATACTACTAAGCTAGCACAAGTGGTTGGGTTGGAACTTGGAAGTTTGAACACTAACATTTGACCAGTTTTGGTTGTTGAAAATAAATTAATAAAGATAGTTTGGGATAACGCTGGGACACCAACATCTGATTGCAGTTTCTCCCAAATTTTCATATTTTTGTTGTTATATGAGTATTTAGTATCTCAAGGAAACTGATATTTATATTGCACTACTCCATAAATTGGGAAAACCGTGGCCATCACAGGACCACATGCTCAGTTTACCCAATGACAAGCAGCGAAAATTAAGTAATGCAAGGAAGAAAAAAAAAAAAAAAAAAATCACTGACACCAATAAGATGAAGTTTAATTTCGTTCGGGTTCGGGGTACGCAGGCTATCCAATTATATCCTGACATTTTATATGGATACATGGCAGTCTCAAGAAGAGATACATCATGTTTTGAACTATAAATCTTCTCCCTCGTATGAGGATGGACTTCGAGATCCACTTTCATGTGAAGAGTAAGATTCATGTATTCAAAACAAGATGTATTTTTGAAATCTACCCCCATGTGAAGAGAAAACTCATGTATCCAAAATATGATATATTTTTTTCGATAGTAGAGCGTCTCAATTTTTCTAATGGGTTTTATTGATGAGTAAAATTTATATATTTTTTTTAACAAAAGGAACTACAAAGTACAAGAGTTCCATAGCAAGGAAGTGAATCTCGTACCATACTGGCCGGTACGGCCGGTATATATCGTACCAGCCAGTGAACCGGTACGCTCAACCCCCCTGTTTCGTACCAGAAAAAATACCGGCCGTCCTAGCCAATTTCAGGTAATACCAGTCGGTACCAGGCGTACCGGCCGGTACAGAAAAAAGTTTTTTATTTTTTTTATTTAAGTTTTGTAATTTTTGAATTTTTGTTATGGCAGAATTGTAACTTATTTGCATTAACTTATTAGTATTATTTGTTTTCTTAGTATACAACGATAACTTTTAAACTTTCTATTTTTTATATTGTGTTTTTTTTTTCTTTTAATTGATACTAAAGTCTAAAACCATGAATAATTAGTTTTGAATTGAGGAAATGTTTTATGGTAAACTTTTATATTTATCATAACACACACACACACACACACACACACACACACACACATATATATATATATATATTTATTTATAAATATAAAAAATAGCGATAAACCTGAAATAGTACACCAGTATTGACCGGTATCCGAAATATATCGTACTGCTGGCCCAACCGGTACAGCCTCCGGTACAGTATTAACTCCCTTGTTCCATAGGACCCTTTTTGATTGTTTCACACAGTGTAACTGTCTTCGTATTCTTTCACATTATTCCTGTATATTTTGAGTAATGCTACAAATATAAAAGAAATTCACAACATTTTTTTTTTTAAATCACAATTTGGTTAACAAGTTTTTAATGGCTCTAGTTCCTATTAAAGCTGAGTTTGGATTGCACTGAAAATAACCTATGTCTGTGTTTGGCGTTTTTTTCTTGGGTCTCGTACACTGTTCACGGGTGATGGGACTTGCAAGTAAGGAAAAACGTAAATTTTACTTTAAAACTGGGTCCCACGGTACTATTCACACATTTAAAAATTATTTTGCTGTTTTTAATAACAAGTTTTTAGTTTTCAGAAATAAGTAGTATTCAAATAAACCATAAGTATTAACATTACTTTATTTTTTTTTATATATCATATGTTAAACTAGTCATAGGGCCCATACCCTGTAATACTGATCGGAACCGAAGTATGGATAAATCTGACTAGAGACTTGGGGTACTTTCTGGACCTATATAAACCTTTGTGATGGGAAGAGACAAAAGGTTACAGTTGAGGGTCGTTTGAAGATAAATGTTATGTTTTTCTTTGCTTCTCGGAGTCTACATTTTTCATTTTTGTTTCCTTTGGGCCACGAGTGTAAATAGGCTCGAAAAATATAAATGTTAAACTTTTTCGGTTTTTCCTCACAATATATAATTTTTACTTTGCTGTATAAAACTCTTGTCATATAAGTATATAAGAAATTATACAAGTGAAATTAATTATCATTTTATTAATTATTAACTCACCAAAAAAAAAAGAAAAAGATGGTTTGGAATTTAAGTTCTATTCAAAACCCGTGTGGCCCTATGAGGTACCCCTCTAATTACTTGCCAGTCTTGCCGTGTGGTCGGGGTAGAAAATGTATGTGCTTGACTCCTTTTGATAGATTGACCCAAGGAAAATCCAAGAGATTGGAGACAATTTTTTTTTTTTTTTTTTTCATTTAAGCTTTTAATTTTTTTTTAAATATTCAAAAAGATTTTAATTTTTAAATCATTAAATTATAGGCGTTCAATGAATGGATTTCTCTATAATTCCATTATTATGAGAGAAGGAAGCATGATAATTGTGTTCTTATTATGAAATAACAGCTCAAAAGAAGAAAAAAAATCAGGTAATAAATTAAAGTTAGCCAACTATTTGTGAATGTACCAAGTGCAATGTATCATATGTTAAGATTCAGATTCCTTTTTGGAAGGCATGCGTTAGATTCCAATTGTGTTCGACGTATAGAATAAGTGAAAACTCTTAGATTGTATTTATTTTATTTTCCTTTCTTTATTTCTTTCTCTTTGAGTAGTTTAAGAATTTTCGTTGAGCCTGGTAAGGTAGGATTGTCATCAAAAGTGATTGGATCCATGTTGCATTTCTCAAGGTAGGACTAGGATCTTTGGGATGTGGTTGGCCTGTGTTGGTATTGTTTAGAGTCGAAAACCATGATCCATATGTTTAATAAGCCAACCCATCCATCATTGGTGGGTATGATTAAAAAATAAAAATAACTTTTCAATTTTTAAAATTTTTTCAATATTTGGGTTTCAACTTTAAATTTTAAAAACTAATAGGTACAAGAAAATAAGATCTTCCTGGTGAGTGGACAACTTTATTCAGCATTAAAAACCCACGTTAATGGAAGAATAGTGGCCATGATAGACGACCATTGTCCAATGGCCGTCCACTAGTCGTCAAGACACCAAATGTTACAAATAAAGCCATAATCACCCCATTAATGAAACCTTCAACAACCACCCTAAACAGTGGCGACGCCACTTTGGGTTCAGGGTGTTCCCAGGAACACCCTAACCTGAAAACAAAATTATATATATAAAAATTTTAATTTTATTATTTGTTTACCCATTAAAAAAAATAAAATAAATAAAATAAAAATAAAAAAGGAACACCCTCAGCTAAATCAGGAACACCCTCAACATTTTGATGACAAACAAATTTTGAACTAAAATCTTTAAAAAAAAAAATCGTAGCAGAGAATCTGAAAAAAAAAAAAAAAATGGTTACAGAGCTAGCCCAAAAAACAAAAAAAGCCCAACATCAATCCTAAACAAAACCAACCCTAACCAGATTTTTAAATCAAAATACATTATTAACTAAATACCCAACAGGCCCAACCCAAATGTATTAAAAAAAAAAAAAAAAAAAAGCCAACCAACCAAAACCCAATACGAATACGCGTCCGCCGATTAAAATCAGAAACCTAAAATCAAAAACTTACCTAACCTAAAATCAGAAACCACCTAAAGAAAAAAAAAACCTCAACAATGCCTTACGCCTCTGCCTGGACCGCCTGAAACCTCATCATCAAGTACATAGGCGCGACGCGGCAACGGCGCCTCCACCTGAAACTCGAGCAACTGAGCTTGGATCGGGCATTAGAGATCGGAGATCGGTCCGATCGGATCAGAGCCTGCGACGCCAATGCTTGGCTTTGAATCCTTCCTCGCCTCCGACGCCTCAACGTGCTGCCGCGGCCTGCGGCGCCGCCCCTCAAGCTGCCCTCAAGGTATTTTACACTTTACTTCTCTCTCTTTTCTCTCTTAATCTTTGGGTTTTGCTATAGAGTGGACTGTGCCACTGAGACTTGAGAGAGAGCTCTTATAATTATTCAAGTCTTTAAGTCTGATTCTCTCTCTTTAGTCTTTATTTGTCCTTATTTTTTTTCTTTTTTTTTTTTTACTTTATCCATGTGTCACTGTGTTGGTGGTGTTGGTGAGTTTATCTTTTAGTGTATTGTGATGTGTGAATTTATCTAATTGGCTCCTCTAGTGTGAATCTTGTCTGTTGAGTGGGGGTAGATAGGGCCATGGGGCCATGTGGTGTGGGGTGAGATATTAAAAAAAAAATTAATGAAGCAACTAAACACTAATAATTAATAATTTAATTAAATAATACATTATAAAAGGCAAACAAATTAAATTATATTAGGCTAAACAACAATTAATAATTTTATAATTAATGAAACAACAATACAATAAATTATAGTTTATAAAAGACAAACAAATTAATAAAACAACTAAACAACTATAATTAATAATTTTATTAATATTTCAAATGAACTTATAGTTTATTGCATAGGTACTGTGGGGCCCGAAGATTTGGCAACCCCAGCCCACTCCTTATCGGGTCTAAGGCCCATGCCGAGGACAATGAAGTATCCGAGGATGAGCGAGAAAGGCCCAAATTGTCAAGGAGCATCGCCGAGGGCGACCATGTCCTCGACCGGCCGACATTGAAGAAGGGAAGGTCGGCGCCCCACCAAAAGCACCCTTCCAGGGCATGCCAAAGAAAAAGGCAAGTACCTAGGGTCAGTCGGGGGAATATGGCGAAGGAATAATCTGTAGGGAAGCTGTCATCCCCACATTAAAAGCACGCAACTGACGCTCTGGCCGTATTAATGAAGAATTGACCGTTGAACAGCGATGCTTTGGTTACTTCAACTAACAAGAGGTCTGGAAAGTCGGTTGATGGGACAAGCCCTCAGACACAGGTTCAGATGATCAACAAGTGGAAGGCAGAGATCAGTTGAACAAGAGTATATAATAGAATGAACCCTCAGAGAAGAAGGGGTTCGAGGACAACCCTTATTTTCATTAGCAATCAGGGAAGAGTTCCTCAGATTAGGCCGAAGACGAACTTCCTCTCAGAAAACTTAGCTAAATCTCATTTGATGATCTTGTAAACCCACATCAACTGTTGTATCATTCACTAATGCCTAGTCCTTCTACCCACTCTCTACAAATTTATTGTATAGGGTTAACTGGGCTTGGGTCCACTAATCCCCAAGAGGGAAGTGCCCTAACCCGGTCCCTACAATTGGCGTCGTCTGTAGGGAGGACTTAAGAATTAGCGAGTGCAACGGTTGGTGTGGAAGGATCAATAACAACACCTCTTCCAAGTCCAAAAAAAAAAAAAGAACACAAACAACGGCAACGTACTCATTCAGAAGGTAATCATCATAAAGAAATGAAAGATTCAAGAAGTAAAGTAAACGAAATTTGGCTACTCCTTTATTAAGTAAAGAAAAGTTACATTGTGCAACAAATGCTTAGGCAGGCTTGTTCTAAAACTAACTACGAAGGTAAATGCTTTGTTCTAAAGCTAAAAAAAAAAAAAAAAAAAAAAAAAAAAAAAAGGCCTAGGCAGGCTTGTTTTAAAGTCAAGCTAAGCATGGAAGGAGAGGCGGAGACAAGCCTATTCTAAGACCGTCCACAGCTCCCGAACCAGCATGGGCGGTGCTGATGATGAGAAGGAAGAGAAAGTCATGGCACCTGATGGTCCCACCTCAAGGTTTTCCTTTGATTCTCTCCCAGTCCCACGACGATCGGGCGCTGGTGAATCACTACCAGCTTGGAAGGCTGGTAGACTTGAGCGCGGAGGAGAGATGTTATATTCCTTTTGGATTTCCCTCCTGATTGCAAGGGAGGTCCTTTCTCTTGTTAGGTTGAAAAGAATGAGGGTCTTTGGCCTCTGCTTATTTCGCCTCCATTGTGTCGTCCAGGATCGGGGTGGCATTCTCAGCTCTTGAAGGGGGCTTGGCTTCCTTGTCCCTGCCCTTTTCCAGGGCCACTCCATCTTCTCAAGCACAAGTCACTATTTTGACAAGGCCCTTGAAAATGCCCAGAAAACAGAGAGCCTTGAGTCCCTATTAAACCCAAGTGTTTGTGAAACTTAAGAAAAAGATGATCCCAAAATGCCTTATATAGAAGGCAAGAGCTGGTGAAAACCAGCCAGCGCAGAATCCTAAGGAAGAATTATTGGAGGTATTAACTCTGCCCAATTTCCAAAGAGCTTATCAACCGCTGGATCATCGTAAATCCGCAAGGATATTAATGAGGATGCGCCTCGTGCACCGAAGCGTCAAGCGCGTTACTCGAATAGCCCAAAAGATACCTCGTAATTGGAAGTGGCGTGCCGGGTAGGAGCTACTGCCATACGTAGGGGTGGAGGACGAGCTCACCCATGTCCAGGCCAGCGTTAGGCTAAGGAGCCAAACCGAAGAAGGGTCCCCCTTTAGCAGAGCAAGCTCAAAGGTCGTTATCACTCTAAGGGCAGGCTCCCCAATGCTGAGGATGAGTCCTCTCACTCCAAGCAGTAAAGAAAACTTCAAGTGCTAGACAGAACCAAGGTCTTGCATGGTCCTCGGACTCAAACCTATGGGGAAACTAGTCACTCAAGAAGAAAACTAGGTCCTAGACAGAACCAAGGTATTGCATGGTCCTCGAAATCAAACCTGTGGGGAAACTAGATACTTCAGAAAAGCTAAGTGTTAGACAGAACCAAAGTCTTGCATAGTCCTCGGACTCAAGCCTGTGGGAAAACTAACTACTTCAAAAGAAAACTAGGTCCTAGATAGAACCAAGGTATTGCATGGTCCTTGGACTCAAACCTGTAGGGAAACTAGGTACTTCAGAAAAGCTAAGTGTTAGACAGAACCAAGGCCTTGCATGGTCCTCGGACTCAAGCTTGTGGGGAAACTAGCTACTTCAAAAGAAAACTAGGTTCTAGACAGAACCAAGGTATTGCATGGTCCTCGAACTCAAACCTGTGGGGAAACTAGGTACTTCAGAAAAGCCAAGTGTTAGACAGAACCAAGGCCTTGCATGGTCCTCGGATTCAAGCCTGTGGAGAAACTAACTACTTCAAAAGAAAACTAGGTCATAGACAGAACCAAGGTATTGCATGGTCCTCAGACTCAAACTTGTGGGAAAATTAGGTACTTTAGAAAAGCTAAGTGTTAGACAGAACCAAGACCTTGCATGGTCCTCTAACTCAAGCCTGTGGGGAAACTAACTACTTTAAAAGAAAACTAGGTCCTAGACAAAACCAAGATATTGCATGGTCCTCATACTCAAACCTATGGGGAAACTAGGTACTTTAGAAAAGCTAATTGTTAGACAGAACCAAGGCCTTGCATGGTCCTCAGACTCAAGCCTGTGGGAAAACTAACTACTTCAAAAGAAAACTAAGTCCTAGACAGAACTAAGGTATTGCATGGTCCTTGGACTCAAACCTGTAGGAAACTAGGTACTTCAGAAAAGCTAAGTGTTAGACAGAACCAAGACCTTGCATAGTCTTCGGACTCAAGCCTGTGGGGAAACAAACTACTTCAAAAGAAAACTAGGTCCTAGATAGAACCAAGGTATTGTATGGTCCTTGGACTCAAACCTGTGGAGAAACTAGGTACTTCAGAAAAGCTAAGTGTTAGACAGAACCAAGGCCTTGCATGGTCCTCGGGCTTAAGCTTGTGGGGAAACTAACTACTTCAAAAGAAAACTAGGTCCTAGACAGAACCAAGGTATTACATGGTCCTTGGACTCAAGCTTATAGGGAAACTAGTGACTTCAGAAGACAAGTGTTAGACAGAACCAAGATCTTGCATGGTCCTCGGACTCAAGCCTATGGGGAAACTAACTACTTCAAGAATCAAGCGCTAGACAGAACCAAAGTCTTGCATGGTCCTCGGACTCAAACCTATGTGGAAACTAGTCACTCAAGAAGAATCAAGTGCTAGACAGAACCAATGTTTTGCATGGTCCTCGAACTCAACCCTATGGAGAAACTAGTCACTCAAGAAGAATTAAGTGCTAGACAGAACCAAGGCCTTACATGGTCCTCGGCGTCAAACCTATGGGGAAACTAGTTGCCTCAAGGGAATCTAAGCACTAGACAGAACCATGGTCTTGCATGGTCCATGGATTCAAACCTATGGAGAAACTAGGCACTTTATGAGGATCTAAGCATTAGACATAACTAAGGTCTTGTATTGTTTGCGGACCCAAACTTGTGGCGAGGCTGACAACTTTGGTGATAGTAATGAGCACTGCAGAGGATGGTGACCTTTCCTACGACAGGATCTCAAGACCAAGCCCATGAGCATCACTTAAAGCATTTTGGGGTTCGATAGACTTGATCTTGATCCGACCCACGTCTAGAGAGTTCCCCTGTTTCCATAGCTTCAAACACTTACAAATAATTGAAAGGTTTGGTGACCTCGACCTACCCCAGTTCTAAATTAAAACAAGAGAGTGGTAGGTCTCCATTTGCATAAACTTCCATATGCTATTATAATTATTGATGTGGTCAGGTGAAGTGCAATTAAAGCCAGGATTGTGCAAGTAAAAAAATAATAATAATAATACAAACAGGACGAATAAGAGAAAATAAAGTATGCACTCCATTGAATCTTTAAGAGTTACACAAGGCAAAAGTGCCATTACAATGCTTAAATAAAAAAATAAAAAAAACAAACAAACAAAGCAAAGGTGCCATGGAGGATCATTCCTTCAGCTTCATCTCAATTCCTCCCTCAGAGGGCTGGGTAGAAGAGGTCTCAAGGCATTTTAGGGTTCAATAGACTTGATCCTGATCCGACCCACGTCTAGAGAGTTCCCTGTTTCCATAGCTTCAAACACTTACAAATAATTGAAGGGTTTGGTGACCTTGACCTACCCCAGTTCTAAATAAAAACAAGAGAGAGGTAGGTCTCCATTTGCATAAACCTCTATATGCTATTATAATTATTGATGTGGTCAGGTGAAGCGCAATTAAAGCCAAGATTGTGCAAGTAAAAAAATAATAATAATAATAATACAAACAGGACGAATAAGAGAAAATAAAGTATGTACTCCATTGAATCTTTAAGAGTTACACAAGGCAAAAGTGCCATTACAATGCTTAAAAAAAAAAAAAACAAAGCAAAGCAAAGGCGCTATGGAGGATCATTCCTTCAGCTTCATCTCAATTCCTCCCTCAAGGGGTTGGGTAGAAGAGGTCTCAGGGTCCTCGTTACCTTCGCTTGGGATTATAGCTCGGGGAAGGTCAATTGAAAGAGATATCTCCTCAACGTGAGGGGCCTGGGCATTAGCTAAGGGGTCCGCAGCCTCCCGGGGCGCATCCGCATTGGGACTCTTGTTTGTCTCAATGGCCCCAAGAGGGGCAGCTTCCTTTGCAGGCTCGTCCGAAGTGGTAGCAGCCAAGGCATCTTCATCAGGAATAGCCTCAACTCCCTCAAGAGTCACCTCGGCCTCGGGGCTGGGAAAAGCAGCCTTACGAATGGCAGGAGGGTAGTACACACTCTCTACCTTCCACAGGTCAGATGAAGCCTCAACACTTGCTTGTTTCAAGGCTTCATTCCACACTTGGGAACAATAAAGTCTGCATACCCAAGCACTTGAGCTTTAAGGATGGCTTCTGTCTCAGCTACCTCTGACTCGTAGGTCTCCTGCTCGGCCTTACCTTTGGAAGCCTCAGCCTCGGCCCTGGTAGACTCAGCCTCTTCCTTGGCTTTCAAGGCTTCATCCCTGGCGAATTCTGCGACGCCTTTGGCCCCCTCTGCCTCGAGCACCCTCTTTTTCAGGGTCGCGACCTCCTCTTTGGCGATCCTCAACTGATCCTCTGCCTTAAGCAGGCACTCTGTTTGATCTAGAGCTTGCTTTTGGGTGCTAATAAGGCCTGATTCGGCGATGTCTCGAGCCCTCTTCATCTCTTCCAACTCCTCCCTCGCCTTTGAAAGATCGGCCTTGGAGACTTTGAAGGTCCACACAGCGTCTAGCAACTTGTCACGCTCCAAGTCTGCGGCCCTGCTTTGGCTACTGGCTATACCTTCCAACCTAAAGGTAGCCTAGATAGCCTGCCAATTAAAACCAATGCATGATAGGTAAGGAGCCAAAAGGCAGGAAGTCAAGAGAATCACAAGTGATCAGAAAACTTACCATGCCCAAACATTGTTTGAGGTTGAGAAAGACCTCCTTGCTCCCTAGAACCTTCAGCTGGGCCATATCCGTGGGGAGTAGCAAGGACCTCCCCAATGCGTCAGCCACATGCGCACCCTCGCCCCCTCGAAGGTCCTTGAGGGAGGCATCATCCATCAAGGGCTCCCCATGGAGCATAGGGGCAGCCAAGCCTAGAGCCCGGGCTGGATGATGGTCTATTTGTCTTGACCTCGGCGCCCTGCTCTCAACTGCTTCGAGGGCCGCCGAGCGTCGTCATCATCCTGGGAAGGATCAGACTTTTCGTCCCCCCTAGGCCTCTTTCCTTTGTCTTTCTTCTGCTTAGGCTTGGTGGGCTTGGACCCAGATGGCGAACTCCGTTAAGGTGGGGGAGGAGGAAGCTTGGGAGGAGACTTTCTCAGCGCATCCTTCCCCGGCTGCCCCTCAATCAGGACTAGTAGGCTTGTCTGAGGTCGTCTCTTGAAACTCATCTTCAACCAAGGAGAGGCTTCTTCGGATAAAAAGTCCGCTTCAGCTAAGCTAGGGTCACCCAAATTGCCAGGAGGGTCCTCGAGCAAGTGGAATTGGTTGAACACGTTAAACTCGTCCTCGGACGGACCTGAGTTAGCCACTTCCGCTTCTTTTGGTTCTCCCCCTTCAGCCTCTGTAACTTGAGGTGATAAAGAGGTACTCGCCAACGGTACGCCCTCCGGAACGGGAGATCCTTTGGGGATCAAAAATCCGTGCTCGACTACGGTGATCTTATGTAGCCGAGGATCTTTAGCTCAGATCACGTACTTTGGAGCCGAGAACGATCTTTGAATCGGTTCGTATCCTAGGATCTCATAAGTGGCTCTAACTTGGTTGTCAGCTTCATTCACAAAAATCTCCGACCTTAGTATGGTTTGCAAATCCTCCTTGTTAACCAAGTCGAAGTGTCGCTCAAAAGCGTGCGGATCTATATAAAAAGAAAACAAGTTCCTGTTAACAACCAAGCAAAGCATAGCGCGAAGGCACAAGAAATTAGACCCTTTCCTAGTCTGAATGCCCCACCTGATGTACCCTCCACTGTTGGACAATGAAAGCCATCGTGCCACTCTCCAGACACAATAAGGAAGTCTTTGTTCAAACCCTTGCTGGACTCAGGGAGGCGCTGGATGAGCTGGACCCTATCGTCCCTCGTCTTCATGTAATAAGACTTCCCCTTAAGGCACTGGAGGTTGTAACATCAGTTTACATCGTGGTGTGTTAACCATAGCCCCATCTTCTCGTTCAGGGCATCTACACAACCTAAAATTCTGAACACATTGGTGGCACACTAGGTGGGAGCTAAGCCGAAATGCCTAAGATAATCTCTCATCACTGGCCCCATAGGGATCCTCATACTACCCTCTAGAAAGGCGATTATGGGAATCGCCACCTCACCCTCTTTTCTCTTAATGCACCACTTCCCTTCTCCACAGTACCTCAAACCCACGGTACCGGGGATCTTATAGTCGGTAATGAATTTTTCCATCACTTCCTCAGACTCAACTAACTTCTTAAACCTACCCATCCTAAAGAACTAATGAGGGGCTCAGGGAAAAACGAAGGAGAGAGAGAAAGAGGAATAAGAGGACAAGGAACTCAGGCGGAAAAGTATGAACCGAAAAGAGAAGAGAACTTATAGAAATGAGGAAAGGCTCCTCGGATAGGCCTTTTATGTTGAAAGGAGGCGTAAGGTCGGTTGGAGGCTTGACCAAGTTCGGCGTATGTGCGCAAGAGCTCTTGAATGCAAAAGTAAGGAGGCAAATCAATTCAAATAGGTATTATACCCCCAATAAAAAATAAAAACCGTGCGAGTTTTCCCGCCCGTAAAGTCAGGAGGATCATCACCGTTTGATTATCATCACACCGTTGAACGTGGGGAGCACAGAGCCACCTAAATTTAATATGGGTGCGCTCTGCATACCAAGGCGTTAGGAACGTGCCTTGAACAAGCGAAAAGACATTGGTACTGATGGAGGGCAAGACTTGGCAAGCCACGATAAGGACCTGAGGACATCAAAACCCTCCTCCCCGCCCGAGGAGTTGGGCAGCAGAATTATGAGGGGCTATTGTGGGGCCCGAAGATTTGGCAACCCCAGCCCACTCCTTATCGGGCCCAAGGCCTATGTCGAGGACAATGTAGTATTCGAGGATGAGCGAGGAAGACCTAAATTGTCAAGGAGCATCGTCGAGGGCGACCATGTCCTCGGCCGACTGATATTGAAGAAGGGAAGGTCGGCGCCCCACCAAAAGCACCCTCCCAGGGTATGCCAAAGAAAAAGGCAAGTACCCAGGGTCTGTCGGGGGAATATGGCGAATGAATAATCCGTAGGGAAGCTGTCATCCCCACATTAAAAGCACACAACTGACGCTCTGGCTGCGTTAATGAAGAATTGACCGTTGAACAGCGATACTTTGGTTACTTCAACTAACAAGAGGTCTGGAAAGGCGACTAATGGGACAAGCCCTCATACACAGGCTCAGATGATCAACAAGTGGAAGACAGAGATCAGCTGAACAAGACTATATAATAGAATGAACCCCTAGAGAAGAATGGGTTCAGGGACAACCCCTATTTTCATTAGTAATTAGGGAAGAGTTCCTCGGATTGGGCCGAGGTCGAACTTCCCCTTAGAAAACTTAGCTAAATCTTATTTGATGATCTTGTAAACCCACATCAACCGTTGTATCATTCATTAATGCCTAGTCCTTCTACTCATACTCTACAAATTTATTGTATAGGGTTAACTAGGCTTGGGTCCACTTATCCTCAAGAAGGAAATGCCCTAACCTGGTCCCTACAGGTACCTTTGTTCATTTCTTTTCTTTTCATTTTTTTTTTCCTTTTGAGGTTTTTTGGTATAAAGAATGCAAATTTGTTTTGGTTTTAAGAATAGGTTTTATTTTTTATTTTTTTAAGTACAAACTTCATGCCGGCCAAATCTTGAATTTCGGCCAGTATTTACTGAAATGTCCTGAAACACCCTAAATAGACCGAAATGACCCGAAATTTGTTCAAGATGGAATAGGATAGGTTATTGTTTTGGTTTGTCCAAGAACACCTTGGACAAAATTCCTAGAGTTGCCACTGACCCTAAAAGACCTGTATATAACACTCACCCACTAGTATGACCAAGGTACGCAACAAAAGATTACAATTCTCATTCTCTGATTGATCATTATTCTACAAAATTTTGAATTAAGCATTAGAGATTCCTAGGCCGGTACTAGACTATACCACTCCGATCTAATCTCTCTTTCTTGCTAGTCAATCAGGAAATTCCTTAGATGAGTCTGGGTGGACAAGTAACCTATTGAAGATTTTTGTTTCATCGAATACTAATTTTTTTTTTCCCCTAATGGACAAGTAATTTTTTTATATATAATTTAAATTTAAATTTGAAGGAAACTGTTAAAGTTATTTCTAATTTTACGACAAAATTTTTAAATATTGATATGACAATGAATGTAATTGGTTTTATATTAACAAATGTGTTTAAAAAGTGACACATCAGTTTGTTTAATATATATAATAAAATTAATAATATTCCTAGCATTAGTTAAGATTTGTGTACATTTGGAATGTGAGATAGACTGTTAATTATAGTATAGTAAACTACGCATGGGCAAATCACATTTAAGTTTTACATCCTAAATTATTGTGTTTAAAATATAAATATTTTTCCAATATTCTCTTGAAAATTTGGCCACTTAAGAGTGTAAAAAAATCTTTAAAAAAAAAAAAAACTTAAAAGAATCATTAATAGCTCGATCTCAAATCAAAAAATCACCCAAAAGAGGGACAAAAGGGGTAAGGAATTACAAAAAATGGCCCCAAGATTATACTATGTTTCAAATTAGGTCACATATTTTTTATTTTGTCAATTAAAGAGTTAAACTCATGAAACTATTTCAATTTGATCCGTTTTAATTACTCATGCACGTTATTTTAACTTTCTAAGCAATATTGGTGCGTGGCAAAAGGAGAAACAGAAAGTTTCTATCTTGTTTCAAATTATGTTACATGTTTTTAATTTTGTCATTTAAAGTTAAATTTATGAAACTATTTGAATTTGAAGTCTTGATCCATCTCCTTATTCACAATCTTATATATATATATATATATATAAGAGATTCGTATACATCATTATAGAGCAATATGAAGTATAAAGGATGAAACTTGGAGTTTGTACCATGTTTCAAATAATATCACATGTTTATAATTTTATCAATCAATGCCTCAAATTTATGAAACTATTTTGATTTCGATTTCAATCTTTTCACCTTCTGGCAATCAGTTTATCACTCTAGGAGAAACTTTCGCTCTATAGCCTCTTTGTTTAGTAGCTACCACATTAATTCATAAACAAGTTCAAGGTGAAAGCATAATTTTGTAATAATTTCTAACTTTTATATGCTCAATAATTGCTTAGAATAACAAAAATAACCAACTAGAATGAATACAAAATTTTCATAAATTTAAAACTTTAATTAACAAAATTAAAATTAAAATCCTGACATAAACTTGGGGTAAGAGTTTCATATCTCAACATCCGCCCATGTAACTATGGAATTATCAAAAACTTGGGGGGTTATTTTTATGTAAATTAAAGAAAAAATTGAGATGCAAACAAAAGCAACCGTTTAGGAGGGATTATAATTGGAGTGCAAAAGAATCTGAGTGACGTAAGCAGACTATAACACTTAAAAAAAAAAAAAAACTTTTTCACCGGACCTTCTCCCAACCTTCCCACACTCTCCAGTAGAGCCAAAAAAACAGCTATAAATAAGGGGCCAAGGCTACATTATGTAGGCTTGAAGACGCTACTCCACAAGCATCTTCAAACTCATCTCTTTTCTCTAGAAACTCTCCTCTCTTTTTCGAAAAAAAAAAAAAAAAAAACTGGACCTCTCTTCCCATTTACCCAAACCCGAAAAAAGCATGGTCGGGCCTTCACTCAACACCGCCATCAAACCCACCGCCACCACCATCAAATTCCTCTGTAGCTACGGCGGAAAAATCCTCCCCCGTTATCCCGACGGAAAGCTCCGTTATCTCGGCGGCGAAACCCGTGTCCTCGCCGTTGACCGCTCCATTTCCTTTTCCGGTTAGTCCGACTCCGTTCTAATTTTAAATTTTTTTAAAAAAATTAATTTTTTTTTTCTAGCTAGAAATTTAATTCGATTTATGGTACAGAGCTATTGTTGAAGCTCGGAGAGTTGTGTGGTACATCTGTGAGCCTTCGTTGCCAGTTGCCGTCGGAGGATCTAGACGCTCTGGTGTCGATCACCTCCGATGAGGACCTCGCGAATCTCATCGAGGAGTACGACAAGGCCGCGTCGCCGCCTTCGTCTCTGAAGATCAGAGCGTTTCTCTCGCCGCCGAAACCTACCAGAAAATCAATCTCTTCTCCTCCTCTTCCTCCTCCAATCCCTAACTCCTCGACGTCTTCATCGAAATCGTCGTCGTCGTCGTCGTCGTGTTCCACTTCGTCTCCGTCTCACAGTCCCACCGGCACCACCCCGAGGTTTTCGGCGCCGGCGGCCAACGTGTGCCTCCGCCAGATCTCGCCGCCGGTCGCTCCGTTTCAGAGGTCCGCGGCGAAGATCAAGCCTCACTGTGCTTACCGTGCTCATGGAAACCCTAGCAACATCTACCTCATCCACAACGGGAATCACTGGCAATAGCACGAAATCAGATGGACTAAAAGTCAACAAATCCAAAAAAAAAAAAAAAAAAAAAACGTATGGGAAGCAAATCTCTAAAGCAAAATTACTATGGGAGTTTTTATTTTTATTAATATATATTTTTACATATTTTATATATATGTGATGTAATCGGACTGTAAAATCGTTGAGATGGATTGCTTTTGATCCATCGCTATTAATGAATTTCAGTCCAATTTCGTTTTGGATCCAAAAAAAAAAAAAATGGTGCTGAGCCGAGTTTGTGAGTTGCGTCCTGTTTGGGATTTCCATAGTTAAGTCCATAAGCGGATAAGCCATTATTGTTGCAAAGCAGCTTTCTTCGTTAACTTCCGTTAAGCGCCGTAGTCCACAATAGCAGGTGCCGTTTTTTGCGTGTTTGTGCTGCGTGCCACGTTGTCTCCGTCGTCGTTTTGCTCTGAATGCACACGTATGTGTGGTTGTTCGTGCATGTATGTGTGTTTTGTGTGGCACGTACAGAGGCTTTATCCTCATCCAGTCATCCGTGTTCATCACGTTTGTTCTGTTCCTTGTCATCCTTGTCATTTCTCCTTTTTTTTTTTTTTTTAATTTTTTTTAATTTTTTTTTTAATTTTTGATTTTTGTATTTCTTTCATTTTCATCCTTATTCAATTATTTTATTTTTTTTACAGGGTCTTAGGGGTTTTTTTTTTATTTTTTATTTTTTTTATTTAATTTTTGGATTTCTTTCAAATTTTTTTTTTTGGGTTTTAGGGTGCCCTAATTTTAATTTTAATTTTAATTTCTAGGGTGCTTTAATTAATGGTTGACATTTGTGGCATTTTTGGCTTTGCAGGTTAACGAAGAGACTGGAATGAAACAAGTGGGAATGAAACAAGTGGGAGGATGATTAAGATTTGGCAGTAAAATCATGTGATTTCAACTTCTAGATAATGGTATGCATTATACTTTATTTTTATTTATTTCTTCAATTACAGTAATCTTTTACTATACATTATACTGTATTAATTAGAAAAAAAAAAAAAAAAAAAACTATTGTTGCACTTAACTGAAATAAATTTTTTTTTTTTTTTTTTTTTTTATAGAAACAACTGAAATAAAAATATGATTGCTGATAACATGACTAAATAAATATTTGAGAATCGTTATCTTATTTTCCTGAAAAATATCAAAATTTCACTATGAAATGGTGAGATTAAAATCAGTACAAAGATGAAAGATCATATATGAATATTGTTAGCTTATTTGTCGTTCAATTTCTCTTTGACTTTTCTTTTTTTTTTTTTTAAACTGAAAAAATAGCAAAATTTCAAGATGATTTGGTGAGGTTTGGTATTTAAATTCTCGCTTTGAAGATTTGATTCATTTCAAATGTCATTACAATTTTCATAATGAGCAACTGCTTAAGATTTTAAAAATTATCATATATTGTGGAGAAAATTTGAGCCATGTAAAATAATATGTCTAGACTTTACAGTATCACAAAAATTACATTAATCTTCATAGAAATATCGACTTCAAAAAGTAAGAGATTTATCATGGGGCCCTCAAATAAATTAGGGCACCATTTTTCTCCCCCCCAAAAAAAGAAAAAAAAACCGTTTATAAGCGATATCTTTAGATTTCTGAAAACGTTTAAAAAATCATGATATTTATTTTCCACATTGTCTTTCCCGTTTCCAAAATTTAATGCTTTTTATCCTTTTCAAGGTGTATGTGCTATATGGGACATGACTAGCCTGGTGACGATGTATGGTGTGTACATTTTGACCAGATTCCACCCACTGATGCTGAGAAGGCACTGCAGCAAAATAGTTCTTTTCGCATTTAAAAAATGTATAATTCCAAAAGCGGTGGAGATAATGATGGAAGCATTGGAGTTGGCCCGGTTGGGAGATGGGACCATTTGGGAATCATCTAGGCCCTCTATACCCCAATTTATTGAACAAAGTGATTGAGCCATAAAAATTAAATTGCTAAATAAAATTATAAAGTAAGAGCACTCTAAAAATAAATAAATAAATAGTCGGATTGGAAAGGGACCCATCTCGTTTTGAGAGAGGAGATTTTTTGGCGGAAAGAATCAAACATATCAAAGATAGGCTCTCCACTCATGTAGCCTTCAGAAGGTAGATTCCCATTGTTGTTTCAACTTTGGAGAGATTATATGAGATCTTATTACCCCCAAATCCAATTAATCAAAAGAGCCAAATAAAATTTAAAGTAAGTTTAATCATTGTTATCTTCTGAGACAAAGAAGAAAGTGGTTTAAGTTTTATCCTGTCCCACCTTATGTGATTTCTATTAGTTCTTTGTTTATATAAATTAATAATGCCACCAAGATCATGATCCTTAGGTGTCTTCTGTGACCCTTCTAAACAAAAAGAATTCATTTCTTTTCACAAAGGGTTATCCTGTGCTGTGAGAGAGAGAGAGAGAGAGAGAGAGAGAGATGCTGTAATGTAATCTTGTATGGAAAGGTTGGCAATGCCATGGATCCCACGATGACTACCAATGTCTAATCGGCGTTCAAGATTATATGTAATGTGAGGTAGCTGTTATGTGAGCGGGCAAGAACTATATAGGCTAGTAATGGGTCACACGGCATGTTAGTGCTGCTGAAAGCAACTAAAGGATGTTTAAGATAAGAGAGAGATTGGGACCCTTGGACTAGTAGTACACATGTTGGATCGAACGAAATGTATATTAAATATATATATATATATATATAGTAGTACACATGTTGGATCGAACGAAATGTATATTAAATATATATATATATATATATATATTGGGAATATTTAGTGCAAAAGCCACAGCCTTCATTGTTTTGGAAGGATGTGGTGTAATAGCATAGCATGGTGCCACGGTGAATCTGCTTTGCCAAATGATGTGGATGATCATGGTCCTTTCACATTAAACAAAATGACAATAATTTAATGTGGAGGAAGATTTCTTGGTTTGGACTGACACCCCTCTTCAATTAGGAATGTTGTTCTGATAGGCATACATTGAAATATTGAAATATCTGATAGGCATACAAAATCTATGGTACAGTTAGTCTTGTGTGCTTGTTATTCACTTGTTTTTCAGACTAATGTTCGAAATAGGGATATGTTCATTAAAAAAAGAACATATGGATTCTTCTTCCTCTTCTTTTTGAGGTAGTTGAGGAACACAAAGAAACTAGCAGACAGGAAGACAGAGACTAGTCCTCTTCCCAGAGTAGGTAAGGCGTATGCACATTTATTTGCTACCTTGAATACAAATTTAACTTCTAGAGGTTTGGCATTTCATCCCGCGACAAAAACACCTGTAATCATCTACTAAAGGGACTCAAAAAAGGATGAACTTTAATGCAAAATGTAGTGAAGGAAAGCAAGAAATAAAAGGAAAACCTTAGGTTTCACCACCAAGGTGAGAAAAATTAAAAACATAGTTATTCTAAATGAAATGTTCAAACCATTTCTGAAGCCTCTTTTTACTAGGATTTAGGGATTACATTAATGGATCCTCAATCATAATAAAAGTCAAGTTTAATAAAAAAAAAAAAAAATTAAAACCTGGTATCTCAAAAGACATTTAAAGAGAAATGTTACATCTATAATATTTTCATAACAAATCATAGATGGTTAGTTGTTATTGGTTCAAATTTGAACTTATCACTGAGATTTTTTTTTTGCCCCAATAATAACAATTAGTAACAACTTGTCACTTAGAATTTATTGTGAAAATGTTGTAGACATATTATTTCTCAATTTTAAATAATTTTGGTTTTGCTTCTTGCATCATGCTCTCCCAATTGGAGAAAATTCAACCTCTGAGTCTTGTAGTGTTGATTGATAAGAATTCTTGCACTTGATAATTGTAGCAACTCTTGAGTCTTGGATTGTTGATAAGAATTCTTGTGTTTGGAATGACAAAATTACTTGGTGGAATAAATGACACAACCTTATCTTCTATCATAGGAGTACCATCATATATCAAGCTGTTCGACTTCATCAAGCATGGAGGGTTGATTAGAGTAGGCATCAAACTCAATTTTCAGATCATGTGCACCCTTTAATTTTTCGTTCCTTTGCTGAATTTTCACCTCATCAAAGAGTGGCCCTCCAACAAGCTAAATTAGGTCTACTACACATGGTTTAGGTTGTATTAAGTGTACATTTGGTGCCTCAATATTATTGTCTCTCATATGTGAAGCTTTACCCTCGAGATTAAGGGTGTCTAAGACTGATCGAACCAAATGGAACCAGTAGACCCATTGTTAATCGACTGGGACTCTGACAGTTCCAATAGGCATGGTGGTTGGCGGCGGTTCTAGAATGTCTAGATCCAATGAAGTCATTTCGAGTGACCGGTGAGCGATTTCAAAACCCAATGGACCCGACCCATCCAATATTCCACCATTTTTCGGTGAGTTTTCCATCACAAGTTGTTGATTTTGATCAAAATCTGATAAGATTTAACTCTGTCTTCCAATATAAGGAAATCTTGTCCAAATCGAACGACATCTCAAAAAATCTAGCCAGATTTTGGCCAGATCTGGCAAAATGTACTCCCAAGTCCCTTACTACAAACTCAACTCCAACTGACACTCACCTAACACCTGATGGGGCATGATTAGTCCGATTCAACGTTCCTTTACAGTCGGCATTGGGTTTTAATCTCCCCCACTTGAAGTGGTCAAGTTGAGTCCGGTTGGGCACAAACCCGACCCATGGACACTCCTACTTGAGATTATTGAATAATTTTTGAACGGAAGCCATTATTTTGTCTAGTCATGTATTATTACTAGCAATTTTTAGTTCTTGGATGACCTTTTGTATGGATTTCATTGTTATTGGGGTGGACTTTAGATTAGAAATTGTGCGAACACTAATGTCATCTTCTTCCAATTGTGCCATATCGCCAGTAGTGGTCTATCCCACTTACTCATGTTGTTTCTTTGATCTAGGAAGTCACGTTAATGACGTTAATGGGATTTGGACAAATATTTCTCTTAATAGGGTTTTTTAAAAATTTTTTTTTTAATTACAAGATAGAATTCTACTCTAGCTAAATCTAAGTGTATATGTGTGTGAAATTCCCTCCTGGAGACTTGAACCTTGGCCCTTGCCTTCCACATCCCACAAGCATTTATACTTGTAGAGTGACAATCGCACTAAGAGTGTGCGGTGGTCTTTTAATAGGATTTGAGAACAAAATTTTTCTTTTATTTGTTCCTAATGTATTATGGCGGGTTTGTTCCTTCTAAGGTGAAAGTTTTCAATACCGTACCAATAATCCCTTCCATCTATCCGTTTCATGTTGACAAACTTAACCTTCCTGATATTTGATAAACCTATTTGATCAAAGAATTGGTCCATGTCACCTAACCAATCGATGAGGGACAATGGATATGGGAGGGCACATCAAACGTAAGTGCTTCTTTTAATACCACCATGAATCAATCACTAGAATAAGCCAAAAACTGTGTCTCTAAAAAGGGGATACAAAAGAGTATCGAAGAATGAGAAGCCTCACAAGATTCTGTTATGATTTATTAATTTCTCACTTCTGTAGGCCAGTAACTCTAGTGCATATCATAAGTCCCGCACCTCAAAACTGTAATAGCCACTCCGTGCATATTTTTTCCTTTTAGGGGTGAGAGAACTTTTCACCTTTTCAATTGAGAATGTGCATGCTATATTGCTGTTAGAGATTCTCCAAATATTTCACCAAAAAGAGATTCTCCAAATAAATGTCGGTGGGATGGGTAATGATCTGTAAATGTGGCCCAGCCTATTTGGGGGTCCATATTTGTCTAGTTTTATAGATTTTAGACAGTGGTCCATGTACTTGCCCTGCGTGCCCCAGTTATTAGTTTAACAAAGTTGCCTTCATAGGTCATCACAAACAAATACATCAGATTTTAAGCAAACCAAGAGGTCTAATGCTAAGGTTGCTCAGTTGACAATCTAGCCCCAAACAAACTTATCCCCATACTGTGTTTTGAGGTTGACCGCCCAACAACGGTCCAAATTTCTTGTTAAATTTCAATTGGGTTGGGTTGGGTTAAGGCCTGTTTTACCAAGTTGTAAAAATAAAAATAAATACATTTTAAACTCTATAGTTTAATTGTTAAAGGAGTTTAACAAATCAAACCTTATGATTTCAAAAGTAAAAATTAGATACTGATATTTAAAATTAATAAAAACTAAATCCTCCAACTTCAAATGTAACAGATTAAACCTTTGGGTCAAAATTAAATTTAAGGCTGTTCATTGATCAAAAATATCGGTTTTGGTGTTAAACGCTTGCCTGACCTGACAGTGTTTAGTGGGAGATTTGAAGAATTGTTGTCAATTGCCACTTTAATTGAAATCGACTGCCATTTATTTTTTTTATTTCATCTAGTTGGATTAATTGAAATCGCCTTATGCATTGTGGAGTCAATGTGTCATGGTGGATTTGCCATTGCCCATTGCCATGGAACAAATTTTGGAGAAGATCTCTCTAAATCTGGCAAAAATCTCACAAAATTCTGCAGAGGTAGACAATAAGAAAGGGAAACAAATGGCTCGTGACGAGGGGAGAAGGAAGAGAGGTGGAGCTTTTCGATCAAATTGGTTGAATTGGATCTCTGTGACAGAGAATTGCCACTCAACTTGCGACTTTTTGGGTTTCCATGATACATAAACACCATTAACCGTTGTGCTACTTGGATAAGCATTTTCCCAATCAGATGGCTTGGGTTGAGTAGTTTGATTAGGTGCGGGTATAGTTGGACAACCCTAATTAAACCTCCAACACAATGAACTTAGGTTTAATTTGTTTCTTTTTGAAACTTATAGTGTAAGTTATTACTTTTGAAACTATAGGGTTTGATTTGTTACTTTTTTTTAACTTTAGGATTTAACTTGTTTCTTGTAAAACTATATGGTTGAATTTGTTACACTCGAAAATTATAAAGTTTAAATTATTGTATTCTCATTTTAAGAAAGTTGCTAATCAACAATTTCGGTATTACAATTTACCCAAATTACTATTTTCCGTTCTAAAATTTCACCTAATTTATAATGTCCTCTTAAATTATCAATTTGCATGATTATTATCGAAATTTGTATCATGAAAATTGAGTTTTTAATTACAATCAATGTGAGAATATAATAATTACACCTAATTTTCGGTTCCTTTAAGATTCAATCACATTATTATATTTTTTGAGATTATAAATTATAAATCACATTATTATAATTCTTAAAATTTGGGTGTCAAACGTATAAATCAAAAGTTTGGGGATATTGTTTCTCCCAAAAAAAAAAAAAAAATTGGGAATATTGTAAATAGTCTAAAAGTTTAGGGCGAGAAAGTGTTATAGCTAGAAACAGCAGCAACCGACTTATCTAGCTCTTTGTAGTTTGTAGTGTTTTATGACTTTTATCTAACGAGAACAACCCCTGAATCCTAAAACCCTAAACCCCATACCTCATTTTTTTTTCATATTTATCCTAAGCGCTAAAAGGCCTAAAACCCTAATAGAAACTGAAAGTTTTGGTTAAAGATGCAGCACGACGAGGTCATATGGCAGGTTATCAGGCACAACCATTGCAGTTTCATGTCCAAGTAAGTGTTCTTTTTCTTTCTTAAGCTTTGATAAACCATTGCTTATTTGGCTTCCTTGTAAAGTTTATCAATTTTGTTTTTTATCCATTTGTTTATGGTGGCTGGCTAGTATTGCAGTGGATTTTGAAACTTGGTTGGGTTTTTGTATTTTTGTATTTTTTTTTTTTTAGAATTGCCACTGGAAATTTCTGTAGAAATCCCTATAATGTGACCGGGATTTGTAACCGGAGCTCGTGCCCGCTCGCTAATAGTCGCTATGCCACCATTCGTGACCATGATGGTATTTTCTCACTATTTTCTTACCCTCCTGCTTGTTCTGTCATTTGGGTCTTTTTTATTTTTAGGAGAAACTAACCTGTTGAATTGTATTTGTCATGGGAATTGAGAAAACAGAAATTCACACCCAATTGAACTAAATAGGATTATTTGGGTTTGTTGAGTTGAGCCTTATTCTTTCTTGTTGTATTAGCCGAGGAATATGGAATGTATGCTATATGTGGCCTTTTTAGTTGATCTTAGTGGATTCGGGGCTGTTTATATGTGTAGGTGGTTTGTGGACTGATTTGCTTCGGCACATTGATTAGTGTGTGTGTATTAACAAACGACTTGTGTGGTATTTTTATGTGGTGGTGTTGGTATGCTGCAGGAGTGTTCTATCTTTATATGAAATCCATAGAGAGAGCTCATATGCCAAACAAATTGTGGGAGAGAGTTAAGTTGCCCAGAAATTATGAGAAGGCACTTGAGATTGTAGACAAACATCTGGTATTGAACACTAGATTGCTTTTGAAATGTTGGATTATTTGATTTGATTTTGATGTCAGTTCTAGAAGAGATTAATTTGATCCCACCTTATTCGGTTGACAGATGTATTGGCCGAAGACTCTTGTGCACAAAACAAAGCAGCGATTGACCAAGATGACTCAAATGCGGATACGCATGAGGAAGCTTGCTTTGAAAACAAGGTTCACTACCAGAAATGTTTACTCATGTGACAATATTGTTTTGTAATGTGCCACAAGATTGTCTTTGGTACTTGGTTTCTGTGGGAAAATAATTGAAGTTATAATGAACCATTACTAGTTGTGTTTTCAAGAAAAGATGTTACACACGCACACACACACACACATATATAAACCTTTAAGTTGACATGGGCCAAATTTTAAGGCTTGGAGTAATGCAGATCTTCAAATGTTTGGGTCTCACTATCATATCCTAAATAACAATTTTTTTTCCCAATGAACTTTGGCTCAAATGCATTTCCTCTCCCTGTAAGAATTTTTTTGGAGATGTTTGTTGTTATCTTAAAACTATATTTTCCATACTTCTCAACTGCAAGCATACAGTAAAGCATAGCCTTATTCAAATATGTCTACAGGTTTCAATAATTCAATTTTTTCTTTCATAAAAAATACTAGTATAATTCATTTGATAAATGAAGGTAGATGCACTGTAAGATCCCTTGCATGTAATGAGAAAATGGTAATTAATCAGCAGAAAAAGTTAGGTTTGCTTGTGGGACAAATCAATACTTATTGGGTCAGTAATGCATTGTAGGTGTTCAATACTTTAATTTGCTCTGGACTGGAATTCATTGAAGTGAGGGTTGGATGTTTTAAATGAGAAAATCTTTTATTCATTGTGAGATAAATGTTTGTTTGCGAATTGCTTATTTTTTTTATAGCTTATTTGCATAATGTGAGACAAAAAGGTAAAAGCTAGCTTATTTTCAAAAAGTTGAAAGTTAGATTATTTGAAATAAGGTTGAGTAAAAAAGTAGCGTCGGACCCACAAACAGTAGATAATTTAAGCAAAAAGCTACCTTTTAAAAGTACTTATCAAAAAAAGAAAAATATTTAGTTTAAAAGCAAAAAAAGAAAGAAGAAAATGTGAAAACTTTGTCGGTGTTATGCACAGAATTGCAACTCAGACATTGTGTGGTGATGCTGAAAGGGGTCTAGTTGTAACCTGTTTTTTCTATAATTGGTAAACTAGGTATTGATCTCATGACCTCACCCTCTAATCCATTATCATGGGAAAAGGAAGTGCCAATTGTGCTAGAGCTCATCAGCTTTAACCCTAATATGTTAAATGGCGTCCTCACACATTGGTGTGCTTTGTTATGATGGAAATTGTTTCTGTTGCCTAACAGGGAGAAGATAATGACAACACCAAGGAAGGAGAAAAAAAGACAAGCTAGAAGAGAGGAAAAGGCTGAAAGGGCAGCAGCACTGGATAAGGTTATATACATGAGCCTTATGCTACTGGTGTACATCGACTATGTGTTGTCTCTACAGCTCTCATTAAGCCTTTATAGTTTTTCTGCAGAGTATCGAAAAAGAATTGTTAGAACGTCTTCAGAAAGGAGTTTATGGTGACATATACAACTATCCTGTTAAAGAATACAATAAAGTTCTTGATATAGAAGAGGGGCAGGCTGCTAGTGAAGATGAAGAAGAGCTGGTATGAACTTCCTGGTATTATTGTTTTAAATATGGATTATTTGTTTTTATGTTTACTGAGGGTTCTACTTTTAGGATAATTAAATACCCTTGTATCTGTTCTTGTAATAAGCAGGAGCCTGAGATAGAATATGTTGAGGGTTATGAAGAACTTGAACTAGAAGATGATATAGAAGATTTTGGTGGTCTTGCAATTGCTCTGTCTCAGATGGACAATGGCAATGGTATAGCAGTCACTAGATTACTCTGTGTCAAGCATTTTCTTTTAAAGTTGATTATAAATTTTTGTTGATCTTATGCCTGGCTTTGCATGCACATCTAGTTCATATATTTACTGGCACCAATTAAGAGTATATTTGGATGAGCTTATTTTTATTATCATATCTTGTTTTAAGATTTTAAAATTAAGCTGTGAACAAGTGCAACTGTACCTAGAAAAAAACTGAAGCTTAAAAAAGCTGCCCTAGCCGAAAAACAAAATAAACTACAACAAGCAGATCCCAAGTAGTTCATTTTTAGTTTACATGCATATTGAATAATGGAATTAAATTATAAGTTGTGGGGCTTTGCTTTATAAAATAATGGGACAAGAGTACATGACCGGATTCTCAGATGTGTTTCTTAAATGGAATAAGAAAATGAGTTTCATGATGCAGTTGAAATGGTTGGAGATGATGAAGACGTTGAGCCATTTGCTGGTAAGAGAGTGGGGAAGGAAACTGCCCCAGCTTCAAGAAAGCTTGCGAAAGATGAACCTGATGCCAAATCAAAGAAGAGAGCAAGGGTGCTTGTTGAGGTAATGGTCAATGACATTTTGGTTTGTTTACAGGTTTCTACATTGTTAGTGATATGTATAGTTCCTTCCATTCACACAAAGACTATTCTTATGCTTCGGTTGATTCTAAATTCATAAAGAACATAGAGTCCCCCTTTTTTTTTTGATGTGTAAAAAACTGAAATATTTTTAGTTGATTTGGTGGGGAAACCTGATGTAGGACATAGACGAACAAAGTTAAATCAGGTCTAGCATTACTTTGTAGACAGTGAAGATATGTTATCTTACCACATTTTCTGGATGATAACGTGAAGGAAAAGGTTTGGCTCCAAACATGTTTGGATCCTTGGGCTCCAGCTACCAATAGAAAGATGACACGTGCCTTGTTATGTGCAATGTACGTGACTCACTTGGTTGGTTAGGTTAAGTGAGTCATGTGCATTGCACACGATAAATGCAAATATCATTCTCAATTGGTAACTCTTCCTAATGTGAACTATTATGGAGCCAAACTCTTTCCTACTGTGAACTATTAAATTCTTTGTGTATTTTGGTGGTGTCTGGTGTCCCCTTATAAAAAGAAAGTAATAGATCAAAAATGGATATTATAAGAAGAAAGTAATGGATCAAAAGACAGTGAAGTAAGATAATGGTATCTTACCACATTTTCTTGATGATTATGTAAACTAATAAATTCACTCACATAATTTTTAGGCAATTCTTATTTGCAATTTTCTTCAAATTTCTCGAGAATGAATTCTCATAGATTTAACTTGTTTCTGGAGACGGACACTTTAGATACAAATAATTTGCAGTTGCTTGCCTCCTACTTCTGTAAATTGTCAGTAGCTACATTCAATCAAGATCCTAGACAATTCAAATCCGTTCTTTTATTTGTCAGGTTGAGCATGGAGATGTTGATGAAAGAGAAAAGGCTATCATATGCACTGAGTGCTTGTAGCATATTGCTTCACTTGTTTGACCTGTAAAGTATCCTTTTTATGGGGTCAAATGTAAGAGAAGGTATCTTATGCATTGGAAACATGCATTCTCTCTCTCATAGTGTGTGAACCACACTGATGAAATTTTTGTGGGTGTAGAGTATGTTTCAAATCTCAGTGGGCAAAGAAAGAAAGTCACTAAAGGAGATGAAATTTTGATAGATATCTCATGATTTTAGTTGACATATTTTCTTAATCATAGTAGTTTCCCTTGATTTTATATAGTTTTCTTATAGCTTTTGGTTTTCTTCCTCTTTGTGGGAGAAGGGGCTGTACAAGAGTAGCCTTCTTGAGTCTTTTCTAGTCTCGGAGTTTTCGTTTTGTTTATGTCGTTTTGTTTATGTTACCTTTTCTCAGAAATGAATGAATCTTGTACCTGAGTTGTTTGCTTTTGAATGAGGCCATTGAAAATGGATTATTTATTAGTCACACTTGTTTACTTGAACTTTTGTATCATTACTGAAATTGAACCTTTCTTTGTTCTTGCTTTAGTTTATTCCCTTAACCCGTCCCAATAATAGCCACAGGTACCGAATTGGACGTATCATACGAGCTTTACTAGTAAATGGTTGTGGCAAGCTCTAGAGAGTAGAGAGTAGGTAGCAACGTCGCCATGCTACAGAAGGCCGTAAGCAGTGGCCCGAGATTGTTCGAATATATTTTTTAATCCCTATTGGATCAAGGTATCTGGCCCATTGACTAATTTTAATGGATTTTGGGCCCCAGAAGATTCTTGAAGATAATGAGAAATCAGACCAGATCAGTTGGTCATATGTCAATTTCCACGTAGATATAGATGATTAAGATGTGATTTTAAAGTTGATAAGATTTGCTTTAAAAAAAAAAAAAAAAAAATTTGTAAGTTATATATGGATTTAACTCATTGACATGATATCTAACCATTCATAGGGTGCATCGGATGTATAGGCTGTTAGAAAAGATGTTTTGAATTTAAAATGAAAGCTTGTGAAAAAACTTATGAGAAGTTATGGTTGCAAAACAGAGTTTTGGATTTTAAATACAAATTTTTAAGTTCTCAAAATGCCTAACCAAATAGAGCCTTTCATAACATCTATAGTTCAAATCCTCCATTTCTTGGTGTAACTATCAAAATATCAAATTATAAAAATAAATAATACAATTACTATTTCACTTCATACTTCAATCATTTTTTCCCCCCTTAAAAAGTAACTAGAGTTTAAAATGACAAAAAAGGACAAAATATTGTAATTAATGAAGCATGAAGTAGAATACTAAAAGTGAGATGATTTTTATTTATTTATTTTGATTTAAATATTTTTTTTTGTTTGTTTGTTTAATACAAAGGGTCAAAGTTTATAGTCATTATTTCATCTGGGATAAAAAAATTGTCACACTTTTAGAGTTCAACTCTAGGATCTATCGATCGCATTATGTCACGAGTATGAGTTTATTTATTTTATTTACTTTATAAAAAAAATTATACGTGAATCGTGACATGTTGCGATTAATGAATTATAAAATCAAATACTAGGAGTAGGAAAAATGATTTTTTATTCCATAATTTGAATATAGTGTTATATTCTGATATTGTGTTTTTGCTTTGTTGAAGTTTATTTAATTTTTAGCGTTCCACTTTACGGTTTATTAGCGAGATGTCATGTGTGAGAATATTTTTTTCCCTTTTTAAATTTTGGTTAAAAAAGGGAAAAAAAAGAGTAAGTGTAATATGTTTTGATTAATAAAATATAAAATGTAATACAACAAGTGAGACATAGAATTTGCATTTGTGGAGCATGAAATAGAAGATTAAGAGTTGGGAAAAACATAATTTTATTCCTTCATCCAACTAGTTAGTTTGGCAAAAAAAAAAAAAAACCAAAAAAAAAAAATCTTAATTGGGTTTTTAGAGCTTATTTTGGCGAGTCTCCTCATGCGAAAAATTTCCCCCTCATTTCCTACAATAATTTTCAAATAAGCAATCAACAAAAGTTTTGGAGGGTATCTTATCAAAACAAAATGGTTAGGCAATAAGAAATACATCCCAATAAAACAGAAATATTAAAAGAGATGAGTACTCAATTAAAATTGATCATTAGTCAACAATATATATCTGGGAAATTTTTTTTTTTGAATGAAAAAGGAGTGACTCTGGCATGGGCTCATTAACCCCATATCATGTGACAGTAATGAGTAATACCACGTGTACTATGCGAGCCTTATTGAACTACCGTTCGAATCGAGTGTTAGATAAAAACTTCTACCCTCAAACCACACTCATGTGGTAATATATATCTGAGATTGTTCTTGCAGCACTCTTCCCATGTATCATGAGGGTCAAGATTATGTTTTTTGGCCTTTACATGAATGAAATCTGTTCACTCCATCAATCAAACTGAAACAGTATCCAATACCCACAGTTTTTCTTAGTCCACAGTATCAAAGTCCAGTATGTTCTTCTACGTTCTCTACCAACTATATTTCTCCCCTCAAACGCTCCTCCTCTCTCATTTTCATGCTCATCACCATCTTCTCTGTCTATCTGTAGTTCACTCTTCTTAGACTTTCTCATTGTTTTATGGATCAAAACCCCAAAGACTTGCCAATTCTCTCCTATGTCCTATCCCAACTCAACCCCAATTCCCATCCACGACTCCCTCCACAACTTCAACAAACCCTGCTGACCCAGTTGCCTTATCTCAACCACCCTAAAGTCCTAGCCTCACTAGCCCAAGCCATCCCAGATATCACCCAGATCACCAAGTCGGTGAGGCTGGAAGAGATGCATGAGGAATATGAGAAACAGTTGAGAGAAGCAGAGGACAGGTTGGTGGAGGTTTATGGATCAGTTGTGTCAGAGTTGGAGAAGGGTTTTAAGGAAGAGGAAGTGTGTGATGAGGTAGTTGGGATATTGAAGGAGGCAGAGGGTGGTGTTGTTGTGGAGAGGGTTGAGCTTTGTGGGCGTCAGCTGAGGTTTCTTCCTGAGGCATTTGGGATGCTTCATGGGTTGCTCGTGCTCAATTTGTCCCATAATCATCTAGAGGTTAGTGCTCGTCTTTTTTTTTTTATTTTTTTATTTTACCTTTCTATTCTCTGTTTATAAATCTGAAAGGCTGCATAGAAAAAGCAGGAAATTAATGGAAATTTAACTATCTCAGATTCAAGAATGAACAAAAAAGAAAAAGAAAAAAGAAAAAATCCAATTCAGGGACCCTACTTTGTGATCAATTAAGCTATTAAAGTGAGTTTTTGTATCAAATTTCTCATATGATTAATATTATATTTCTTTTACTCAACTCTGTTTCTAGGAGTGAACAAGTAGGTGGAAAGTAAAGGACTTATTTCAAAAATAAAAAAAAGAAGAAAAGAAAAGAAGGGAGGGTGAAGGACTACCTTATTTGTGCATGCTTCATGGATATTATTCTGGCTTCTTTCTTTAGGTATATTGTTCTGATTAGATTTATAAAAAATAAAAAAAGTTCTGACTTCTGATTATATTAGTTGTCTACTCCAAACTTGGTCTCTGACTCTGCCGTACAGAACTTAAAGATGTTGGTCATTTGCTATTCTCTAATTGCAACATGAGAGCTAATCATAATATGAAACCTTGATGAACCATCATGGCATAGAGTACATGTGAGATTTTGCGTGGTGAAGAACCTACCTATAATCGTTTGTTCAAAAGTGTAACTGGAATTTTAGAATTTCTATATGCAGTTCCTGATATTTTCTTTATTCGTTTGGGGAAACAGGTCCTTCCTGATTCAATAGCAGGGCTTCAGAAACTGGAGGAGCTTGATATTTCTTCCAATCTTTTAGTATCCCTGCCAGGTTCTATTGGACTGTTGCTTAACCTGAGGGTCCTCAATGTCTCAGGAAATAAACTTAGTTCCCTTCCTGACTCGATAGCTCGCCGCAGGTAAAGACATCATTTACTAGTGTTTCACTTTCTATTGTTCCCTGGAAAATTTGCATTTTCCTGTTCTTTTCTTAGCATCTTCACTAGGTCCTTTATTCATTAACTGGTTCCTACTTCCTTTTAGTTCACTTGTGGAGTTAGATGCAAGCTTTAACAATTTGATGTGTTTGCCATCAAATATTGGGTACGGACTAGTTAATCTTGAAAGGCTCTCAATCCACCTGAATAGAATCCGTTGTCTTCCTGCATCAATTTGTGAAATGAGGTCTTTAAGATATGTAGATGTTCATTTCAATGAGCTACGTGGCCTACCTCATGCTATTGGGAGATTAACAAATCTTGAGGTTCTGAACCTTAGCAGTAATTTCAGTGATTTGACACAGCTTCCTGAAACAATTGGTGATCTTATGAACCTAAGGGAGCTTGACTTAAGCAACAACCAAATCCGAGCTCTTCCTGACACATTTGGTCAGCTCAAAAATCTAACTAAGCTTAATTTGGACCAAAATCCGCTCATAATTCCTCCCATAGATATTGTGAATAAAGGGGTTGAAGCTGTCAAGGAGTACATGGCAAAGAGGTGGCTTGATATCAAAGCAGAGGAGCAACAGAGGAGCATGATTGAAGAAAACAAGCAGCAAGCTCAGACTGGTTGGCTAGCATGGGGAACTTCCTCGTTGAATAACTTGGTTTCTGGGGTTTCACAAAGTGTTGCAGGATATGTGGGAGCTGGAAAAGCTTCGAGAGACCCTTGGTTGGATCAACAATTATGATTTGATCATCTTCTTGACCTGGGATTTAAAGAATTTTCTGTATGTATATATATATATATATTTTGTAGTTGAATGGAGTTATTGGTCCATTTGAGATGAGATAATGATGTCATATATGCACATAAAGCAATATGGTATGTAGTGTGCAGTTTTCCATTCTGGAACAGTTAGATACACCTGCTTACTGCTGGTCACTCAAATTAACTGGTCTATTTGTTTGTATTTTTTCATTGGTTATGCCCAGTTGTAACATTACATCCACGGGACAAAAGATTAAGTGGCTATATATTCTCATTTTACTTTTTCTTGAAAGTACATTACAATATTATCAATGTTTAGCAGTAAAATTATACTTGACCGCCTTAAAGTATGACTCATTTTACACTTACTGCATCCGAGAGACTTCCCAGGAGTGTGCAACCCACCACCATATTAATAAAGACCACAAACAAGGGAGATATTGTGATCACTTTTCTTGTGTGAATCTTTATTTCATACTCAAAATTTTCTTTCATAAATAAATGAGAATGCACATTTTACTCCTCTAAACTATGACACTTTTCCCCTAAACTATAGCAATGAACACTTACTTCCCTAAACTATAACCCATGGAATGCAATTAATAGTTTAGGGAGGGTAAATGTGTATTTTCATAGTTTAGGGGGGCAAGTGTTACATATGTAATAGTTTATGTGGGTAAAATATGCATTCTCATAGTTTAGGGGTATAAGTGTAAAATGTTGTATATTTTAGGAGAGATAAAGTGTAATTTCCCCATATTTATAATAGGGATTACACACAAAAGCCAATGATAATTTGAATTTGAATTCTAGTTTGATTGCTTCAATCCCTTCATTCCTATGATTTTATTTGGCAATCGAAATTTTGATTTGATCTTCAATGGCATGGAAAGTGATTAGTCTTTCCAACACATTGATCTTCTAGTCCTTACCAATTCTTGTATCAATGTGGTTAGTATTGTAGAATACATGTTATGTATCAAATTGAGTGAAAAAATATCGTATCATAAGTATGTATTGATGATGCTCATATATTGTATGATACATATATGCATATTTTTTGAATCCTATTATATTATTGTATGTATTGATTTTTTTTTTTTTTTTTTGGTTGTGGTTAATATTTGTGCTTTGAGTTAAGTCCAACAAGTTTTTGGTCATTTTTTAAATAAAAAATTATTTAAGTACTTGGTTGAACCCAATAAAATAACATGTCCAACCATGATTTCTTCTCTCTCCTACAAAATTTGGATCACACACTTGACTCACTTTTTTGACCTTCACATTTACCAATTTCTTTTCTATATTATGAATAAAGTATAAAATAACCATATAGCTATATTTTAATTTTGTTATAAATGTTATAAATCAAATAAACTTGAATGTCAAGAAGAAATATATATAAAAAAAAAGGTAATCGAAATAGAAGAATAAGAAGAGATAATAAATTTTGGAGATAATGAGGAAGAAGATATCAATGAAGAAATGGTTTTGCAAGATGATAAAAATAATGATAAAACTAACTTATATTAGGGAGATGAAGTTGATTAGGCTAGATGAATAATAAGATGAGAAAAAATTATTATTTTGGCTTACATATCATGTATTATCACTTTTGAGTTTGAACAATTTTTTTTTTTTTGAGAATAAGACATTTATTTTAACTTGATTTATTTAGTTAGCTTGGTTAAATATTAGTATAAGTGATAATTAAATTAGTAATTAGTTGATTACGTTCCAAATTTATAATAAATATATCTTATAAATAAATAAATAAATATATATATATATATATATGATGATTTATAATTTTATATAAATTTTATGTCAGGGTTTTAGACCCCAATTGAGTCAGATTCAATTAGATTTCTAGTCAATTAATTAAAGTGATTAATTATGCAATTAGATCTAATTTAAACAAACATCACACAATCACAAACCACATGAACACCAAGAATCATCTAGGAAAACTTTTGAAATTGTGGTCTTAAAGTAAAAACTTGGGGAGTATTTAACTTAAACAATCCTCATGGAAACATTTCACTAATAGAATGAAAGTTTGTACAATAGACTTAACCCTAAATCTATTGCTACCTCATGTAGTACTTATTCATGTTACCACAGGCAGCTCTGAATCTACAGATTCTTTTATAGTGAAACTGTTGCACATAAACAATCCTGTTTGTGACTTTGAAAAATCCACTCAAAGGTTTGGATCATCAACTGTGGTTGATTTGATGCAGCATCTTTACTCTATAGCTAGATCAATTGTTTGCACAAGGTTTCTAGTTGTAGCTTCAAAAGAGTTTGGAAAACTCCAGATCTATGTACAAAATATTGTTCTCTCGAATGTGTAAAAATGTGTTCTAGGGTTTACATTTACATATTCTTAAGATCCATCAAAACCCTAGATCTAATTGTTGAGAAAGAAAGTGAGAATTTAGATTTACACGAATCTTGATCGGTTGAGATGTGCATCTCAATCGATTGAGATAAGTGCACTTATCTTTTTCCTACTTTCTTGAGTCTTCAATTGTGCAAAACTTCATTTGTCTTGTTTTTGAAATATTTCTAGATTAAACACTAGACAAAAACTAAGTTCTAAATGTTACAATTTGTTCATGGTTGCCAACCTAAAAATATGGACTTTACATTTTATATAGTATACAAATACTTGTTCCTACTTTCTTGAGTCTTCAATTGTGCAAAACTTCATTTGTCTTGTTTCTGAATATTTCTAGATTAAACACTAGACAAAAACTAAGTTCTAAATGTTACAATTTGTTCATGGTTGCCAACCTAAAAATATGGACTTTACATTTTATATAGTATACAAATACTTGTGTACATAATAATAATAATAATAATAATATTATTATTATTATTGTTGTTGTTGTTGTTGTTGTTGTTGTTGTTGATTAGAAATAATATTTTTATAACTGAATGGTTTTGACACATGAAAAACATAGAATATAATTTTCTTAAATCTTGTATGTTAAATTATTATTTATTTATTCATTTTTAAAGAAAAGCCTCACGTCACGGACTAATGAGCAATTTCAATTTTATTATTATATTTTTTATGACTTCTTTGTGTGAATTGAATTCTTGTGGAGTCATGTCCATTTTTTAGGATGGATTTTTTTTAAAAATATTTATATAATTATATATATTATGATTTTGTTGTGAAAATTATATTATTAAAAAAAATCTAAATAGGAAGGGGGGAGTACTAGTTAGGGTTAGGGTGACCATGGTCCTCTTTTCCCTAACATAGGTCAGTCTGTAGCCATTCCTACTCCTCTTTCAACCCATACTAGTGATGTAAGAAATATATAGCAGCCAAATAGAGTGCAAATTACTATTTTAAGTTAAAAAAATTTAGAAGATTTTGGCGCTTTGTCTGTTTTGAGTATGGTTCTCAGACTTGGACTATACTGTATGGTCCCACCCAGTTAATTGTGAACCTCTCACCATTGTAGTTTTTCTAACCCTAGGAACCTCTTTATTGGGTTATAGATTGACCACAGTTAATTAATTTAATTACTCAAGTTGATTAATTAAGTCAAATTACATGCAAATCGTGGAGGTATCAACAAATCACCAAATAAACTAATATGAAATGGAAAATAAATAACACGGTAATTTGTTGACGAATAAGGAAAACCTCAAGTAAGGCAAAAAATCCATTGGGTGAATTTTAGGTCACCACTCCCAAGAATCCACTAATCAAAAATCAAGTGGTTACAAGTATAAGATAAAGAATCTTCCACTACCTTCAACTATCCCAAAATACCAATCTACAATTGAACCTTTATTTCAATACCCAATTGGACTTGATCTTGTAGAAGGCTTCTTTGCATGCACGGATCCCAATACGTGACTAACTCTAGCAGCTTAATTGACTATTGTTGGCTACAAAGTTCTTCACTTCAAAGCATGTTGAAGATTAGGAAGTACTTGGTTACAAAACCCTAAGGTGCACAAAATGCAATAGCTTCTCATGGAGTGTATGAGTTCTCTATTGAGTCTCTGTGTCTTTGATGGCTTTAAAATAAGCATTTTATACGGTCTAGGGTTGTAGAGAGAGAAACCCTAATCATCCAAGTCATCATGGGCCGAATTTTAAATCTGAGAATTCTGAAACTCGATAGATCGAGCTTGTGTCGAGCTTCTTATTAATTCTCGATAGATGCTAGTGTCAAGACTAGTGTCTAACTTTAATGAAAAAGCTTTTCTTCACTTGTTTATTGGATCAATCTTTATGTCTTTGATGATACCACTTGATGTCTCTGAGCAATATACTTCTTGATACATAAAACCCAATTTAGATCTACCAAATTACAAGAAAAGTACATTTTGTCAAAGGATAAACCAATACATAAAATTTGACCTTAACACTCTTTATGCAAAAAAGACTGGAACCACTTGAACTGCGGTTAGACCATATGGTTCTAAGAACTATTGTTGATTTTTAGGGTTCGCATGATTCCTTTTTTAAAGAAAAAAAATTTAAGCCTTAAATGGTGTCCTACTAGGATAAATACTGGCCAGAAAACAAATATCGGCCGATAAAGAATTTGAATAAAAAAAATCGCAAGAGAGAAAAAAAAAAAAAAAGAAAAAGAAAAAAGAAAAAAAAAAAGAAAAAGAAAGCCACGTTACTACCTCCCATTTTCTTCTTCTCCTTCTTAGCAATGCTTTGCTCAACTAGATACTCAAATTTCCTCAGGCTTGTTTCTTGTTTTAGCTTAATACCTAGCTTTTTCTTCTTTGAACCTCTTACACTATTTCTGACTTCTTCTCTATTCCTTTATGCTTCGTTTGTTTTAAAATAAAATATTTGCAGATGTAAAACTTTTTTAGTAAAACATTTTCATTTTACCGTGTTTGATTGCCAATTTGTAAATATGGTGGAAATCAGTTTTCAATGTTTTTCCACTTTGAAATGAAAATTTTTCATAGTTCCTAAAACCCATCAAATGCAAGCATAGTTGCATAAACCACTACCACCCAAAACTCCACACCAAGAATAAAAACGGCTACCAAAACACCAATAGCCACCAAACCACCACCAACCATTCAAAAAATAGCCACCAACCACCCAAAAAACAACCAAAAATCCAGATAAGAGAGCAAAAAGAAAACCTCCATAAACTCAGATTAGAAAAAAAAAAAAAAACCCAAGACTATCGCTTGTCAATTGGACCCAAGGGATAGTGCAAGAGAGAGGAGAAGAGGGTTTTGTACAAGGAAGAGATGTGATGAAAGTTGGTAGTGCCGATGGTGGTCATTGGCATCAGTAGGTGGTCGTTGGCATTAGTAGGTGGTGTCGGTCAGTGGGTGGACATCGGTGTGAGCGTCGATGATGGTGGTTGGCATCGTAGGTGGAGTCTGTCAACAGTGCACAATAACTTTTGATTAAAAAGGAATTTGTAGATGAAGTTTCAATGTTTTAGAAAGAGGACATCCTTGGCTTAAATTTGAACACAAATTTTGAACTTTTTCGATTTAAAAGGAGTGAGTTATTACTGTTTGAATTTGGGCCATTAGTACACTCAAAATTAAGATTCCCTCCTATCCATTGATTGTAGGGTGTAGAATTGGAAGACTAAAATTCTGTTGGTAGATTTGGTCCTAAAATATCTTCACAACATTGTGTGATTAGTCTTTACAATATCAAATCATTGGTAATAGATATGTTAGTAACTAGTTATTCATAACTCAAAATTGAATTGATTCGCTTTGAAAACGATGATAAAAAATTACCTTTGCTGGGTGAGGGAGATGGGTTATGCGAGATGGGCATGGGAGATAAGAGGGTTGTGGCCTTGTGAGTGAGAGAGCTGAGAGATGGAGGGTGTGGAAAAGAAGAATTGAGAGAGTGAGAGAGGGGCAAAATATCGTGTGTGATAGAGGGGAGAAAGACAGAAAGTGTAAAATGTTTTATGCTTATTTCAAGTGTAAAACATTTTACACAAATTTGCCTTGGTTGTATTATTTGACTGAAAATATTTTACTGCCCAAAAAAAAAAAAAAAAAAAAAAAACCATAAAATGTAAAAGTATTTTCCTTTTAAGTAAAAAAAAAAAAAAAAAAGTGTTAATTTTATTCGATTTTCTGTGTTGCTTTTTTTTTTTTTTTTTTTTTTGAGCTAGGTACGTGAGCATTGGAAAGATAAGTTTGCAACTTTATTTCTTACAAAGTCTTGAGCCCCAAGTGATATTGTAGATAGCTCATTTAGCACCCATAATTTAATCTTGGAAGAGGGCAAGATGGTCATTTCACATATTGAAAAACATGAATGTAATTTAGTCACTAACGCATTCATCACATTTCATAAAAATGATCTTGAGGTTTCGACAATCACAATGATACGTTCAATTTCTCAATCGAACAGTTAGATTGAAAGATATCGTAAGATCAAGTTTTAACGGTTAGCATACATTTAATTAGTTGAAGCTAATCATATTGGATTAATGGAAATTAGTTTAGAATATGCCCCACATTTTGCCTAACCAATCCCTAAAACATCCCACACCAGCCTATGTATTTTGCATTTAGTTTAGAATAAAAAAGAGAGAAATAGAGTTTAAAATAAATAATTTGATGTAAGTGATTTTAAAAAGTGGTTATGAAAAATAATGAAAAGTAAGTTCTTATACTAAAATAAATAGAAATGTTTGCACGAACTGATGCGAATGCTCATATCACATTTTAAGGAATTTGAATGCCATTAGATAATGTCAATTTTCCCTAAACCAAACGCTACTTAAGGTAATGTACTAATAAACTAACCAAATTAATAGTGTAATTCCAAATTCCAGTGTTGTAATGTTTACCATATTAAATTGAAATAAACGATCCCTATAGTATTCAAGGTTTTGAAACTCGGACTGGACAGTACGGTTCGATCGAAAAAACCTCGAACCGTTCATTTTTGCTGTTCTTTTAGCCTCAAAAACCGCTCTATGGGAAAAAAGTAGGGACCCGTGCGAACCGTGGTTGGACCTCATGGTTCTGAGAATCGTGATCAGACTGTTTCTCACAGTTTTCTGCTTCCCTTTGAATTTGAACCTAAAAAAAAAAAAAAAACACACACACACACACACACAGAAAAACAAGCTTTAAATTCTAGAACCGTGATCAACCACTTGGCCGGCATGCATTGGACTTTTTTCAGATCTGGAACCAAAAGATTTGTGAGGAAAAAAAAAAAAAAAAAAAAACCGAGAAGAAGAAGATGACAAAGTAGGGGCTATGCGAAGTTGAAACAGCAAGTTAGAAACCCAGCACAGATCGCCAGTCACAGCCTTCATCTTCGTCTTCTGCTTCTATTTCTCCTTCTTTCTTCTTTTTCTCCTTCTTCTCTTTCTTCTTTTCGTGGAGACTGCTGTGGTTTCTCTCACCTTCTCTCTAGCTGTTGGGGTTTGTTTTGAATTCTTTTTTATGTTTCCAAAGCCTCTCCTACACGTGACTTGGCATTGGGAAGAATCCAGAGCATTGGGGAGAATCTAGAGCCCCTCCTACACGTCCTACACGTGACTAGGCATTGGGAAAACAAGAAAACTTTTTATTTTTGAAATTGGCAAAATTTTTCAGCCATTAGATTTAGAGCTTTGAGCATGTGATGTGACTATTAATGGATTGATAGGTAACAAATAAAATATTATAAGTATTTTTAGTTAATATTTACAATTTTTTTTAAATGAAAAAAATATAGTGTTATAAAATATTTCACAACTTTTTTGTCACAGTTATAACATAGCAAAATTTGAATGATAGAAAAAAAAAATAGTGAGTCAACGGATACAATTAAGTATATAATAATTATTAAATAATTATTTTAATTTAAAATTACTAAGTGTCCTTCTAATTCCTATATTATTACAATTTTACTATCATGAGTTTAAGTGATCAACATATAAATAAATAAAGAAATATTATATCTATATATGCTTAGGATATATATTTTTTTTTGATAAACAATGTATACTTAGGATATGATATTTTTTATTTGTCCTATGAAAGTTATGATATAAAAAAAAAAATATTTGAAAGATAGATTTCTATATTTAATTGGGTCATTTAATTTAATTTTTCTATTTATACTAATTTAATATATTTATTTATATTTAAATAATTATTAAATTAATTATGATGTCATCACGGTTCGATTCTGGTTCAACTTTGGTTCGACTTTAAAAACTTTGAACCTCTCTCTTTTACAGTTCAATGAATGGTCCAGGTCTAAAAACCTTAATAGTATCACCAATTCCACCCCTGGGGCAAATCTCCTTCCCAATTGCTTCGCACAATTTATAGCCTTTAATTTCTTCTCAGTACCGCTAGAATCAATGAATGTTTTTCCCAGACTTGGCCTTCTCGTATAAATAAATATCTTCTCCAATGATGTTGCTTTATTGATTACATATAAGGCCAGCTGCATGTCAACAAAACAGCCAACAAAACCAATCAATTCAACCACTTTGGGGCATTGGTGTGTATATGTATCCTGCACCTTTATTTCTCCTTCCCTTGGGGCATCATGTAACCCAACCAGGGGCGTAGCCAGGAATAAATACCTGGGGGGGCCGGGTTGTAACATAAATATACTAAACGCCAAAAGAAAAATAATCACACGCATAAGACAGTATTTACGTGGTTCGGCAATTTGCCTACGTCCACAGAGTTGCAGAGATTTCACTATTATCAAAGAAAATTACAATGTGCTGCTATAGTGTTTTTCTTTCTTAAAAACAACAAGAAGACAAAACCCTAATCACAAAAAAAATGCTTTTATATCCTGCGCACAAGATTCACAATGGGCTACAAAACGGGCCAAAAATTTTTTGTCTACCCAAGCCTCCGCTCCATGGACTAAGCTTCAGTAAATCTCCCATTAAAAATCACGCAACATTATTCAGGTCAGGTCGGGTCATCAATCGGATCAAATCATGCCTGACGACGATTTTTCATGGAATAAAATTCATCCATTATCATCTCTATAGTGAAATTCCCTGCAATTTCCTTCTCTATATAAACTATCATATTATCTGCCAAAAACTCATCCTCCATTCTATTGCGAAGTCTTGTTTTTAACAACTTCATAGCTGAGAAAGCTCGTTCTGTAGTTGCTGTAGAAACTGGAAGGGTCAACACAAGACGAATAAGTCTATCAATCAAAAAATAGACATTAGACTTTCCTGAAATTTTTAATCCCCTACATAGCTCGGAAATTGTACTCATATTCTGAAAATCTGGATGTTTTATCACATCAAGCTCATAATGTTGCAATTGAGACTCCAAAAGTTCTTGTTCATGTTCAATAAAATCTTGAGGATAATATTTCTTAACTAAATTGCATATATGAACAATTTTGAATAATCTAAAACCATCTTTGGGATTTAAAGCTGAACTAAGAATGACAAGTTCCGTTGTTAACTCACCAAATCTACTTTTTAATTCTTGCAATTGAAAGTCTATTGCAACTGTAAATATGCAAATTCTAAAATGATGTTCCATTGTTAAATCTTCATCTTGACGACGATATCTACCTCGACTTTTAGTGTAACGAGCATTCATATCAGGAATATCAATTTCATGTTACTCACAAAATGCTATAACACTAGCAAGTAAAGGCTCCCATCCATCATCTCTCAACTTTTGAATAAGTGATTTTGTAGTTGAAACTAAATGCATGGCATTTAAAAGATCTTGAGAACGTTGTTGCAAAGCTTGACAAAGAACATTAGTAATTCCCATTATCTCTTTCATCAAATGCAAGATTAAAATAAATTCAAATGATGTTAATACCTGATAAGCTCCATCGGCATCACTGCGTTGTTTATAGTTAGCCCCTTCCTCAGAGATAGTGTTGATAACTTTGCAAGTAGCATCAAACATGTTAATCAAACTACAAATAGATTGAAAATGAGATCCCCACCTAGTATCTCCAGCTCGTTGCAAAGTACCAATCTGGTTTGCCCCTCTTCCAGTCTCAATTTCATTAGAAGCAATCATATTCTCAATTTGTTCTGATTAAGCATGTTGTAATTCATCATTACGCTTACTAGAACCAACAACAATATTGATAATATTAACCAAATGATCAAAGAACTGATGAACATCTTTTACTTCTCTAGATGCTGTAACTAGAGCTAATTGCAATCTATGAGCCATACAGTGTACATAATAAGTATATGGACAATCTTTAAGAAAAAGAGCTTGTAATCCATTCCATTCACCACGCATGTTACTAGCCCCCATCATATCCTTGACCTCGAATATTTTCAACGTGGAGGTTGTAATGAGAAAGGACAGCACATATCTCATTCTTTAAAGTCAATGCAGTAGTGTCTCTAACATGCACAACATGAAAGAAACGCTCTTTAATGAAACCTTCTTTATCAACAAACCTCAAAATGATGGCCATTTGCTCTCTCTTCGACTCATCCCGAGCTTCATCAACAGGAATGCAAAATTTTGCATCCCCAATTTCTTCACGAATAGCATTTCGCACATTACTAGCAAGAATATGCAAAATCTCTTTTTGAATTGTGGGTGATGTATATTTGGCATTTCCTGGTGCATTTTCCAAGACAACACTAGCTATTTTGTCATTGAAAATTGATGTGAATTTTATCAATTCAATAAAATTACCTCTATTTTTTGAATCAAGACTTTCATCATGACCTCTAAAAGCACAAGCTTGGAATGTTAGCCATCGAGCACACTCTACTGAGGTTTTAAGCCGCAATTGATTATTCTCTAATTCTTTTGACGTTTGTTTCTCAATCAGCTTGTCAATATGCCGTGAATAATTCTTTAAATCATCGCAACATTTCATAGCAATTTTATGTGAGGAGTTTGGTTCTTTCCTTTCATGACGAATTAAAGGACAATTCATTCCATCTTTCACCTTTTTCCAATTATTAAAACCTCTTGAAATGAATACATCTGATCCAGGACGACCTATTGGTTTCTTACTAAAAAGGTAGCAAGGTAGACAATATATCGCATCCATTGAAGGTGAGTATTCCAGCCAATCCTTATGTGAATCATACCATGAAGGTTGAAATCGACGACGATGAGTATCATTATTGTATGGATATTCTATATTTACAGGTTGATATGGACCTTTTATGAGATAAGCTCGTCGGATTTCATCTTGTTTGTTGATAGGAAATTCACATATTTGTTTACGTGATCCTGGATCACGATCTATCTCTTCAAATTGAAGTTTTGGACATTTGGAGGGATGTTCATCAGGCATTGAAGTATTAACATTTGTTTCTACAGCCACAGGTGTCCTAATTTCTGAATTGCTAACATCTTTTTTCTTAAAGAATGCATCAATTGTTTTTCGTTTGCTCATAATTCTTTTAACTTTAAGAATATGACTCAAAAATTAACCTGAAAAGAATTTTAAAAAAAATTTAATTAGAAATTTTTATTTAGTTATATAAATGTTATTCATACTCAAGAAAAAAAAAAAAATTTCACTATAATTTAAACAGTCAGCCCATTTTTAATATAACTTTAATTAATAATAACCCCTCAAACAAAAACAAAAACAAAAACAATTTAATTAATTTGTCTTTTATAATGTATTGGTTAATTTAATTATATAGCTTTAATTATTATTGTTTAGTTTAACAATAAACTATATTGCTTTAATTTATTTACCATTAATTATACTGCTTTAATTTGTTATATTGTTATATTGTTATATTGTTACATTGTTTTAATTATTATGTTGCACCCGGTCCCATGTTAGCTAGCTGCAATCAGAAAATTTCGCAATGCCAATCATAAATTATAACACACGTTACACTAAATGACAATTAATATTTCACCAAACACCTATACTGAGTTGCTGACCAACAACAAAAAAGATAAGATAAAGCCAAAATAAATAAATAAAAAATAAAAAATAAAAGACAAAAACACTAAAAGTTACGGACCAACAACAAAAAGGGCTCAGATAAAGCTAAATTAAAAAAAAAAGAAAAAAGAAGAAGACAAAAACACTGAAACATACAAAATTTAATTCAGCCAATCAGACTCTCACAATTCAAAAGAGAGTT